>CM057456.1:1257947500-1259246666 GCA_016271365.2 Neoceratodus forsteri
TTTTCAGCAGAGACCTAAATGACTGGTCCTTGACCACAGGTGCTACAACAGGATTAGATCCTGTTCCTTCCACGTCATCACCCAGCCTAAGGTCCTGATCAGGCTTAATATCGTCTCCTGACAGCCCAGGAGAGACTGTATGGACAGGAAAGGAGTGAAAATCAGAAGGAAAAAAGGAAGGAAAGGGGTTCAGAGTCGAGAAGCCCTGAAGATGCCACACCAAGCTTCGGCGCCAAAGAAGAGCACAGTGTCGCCTGCCCCAGCGCAGGTCGCTGAAAGGCCGCACAGCGCCGAGGACGGCGCAGACAGATGAATCGGCGTCGAGGACACCGGCAAGGGGAGAAAGTCCGTTGCTGGTACCAGATGCTTAACCTGCCTAGAAGGTCCCAACCACAGCTCAGAACTCCTAGGCCCGGAAGCCCTGGAACCAGATCCACCGGGAGGGGCAACTGGGTCAGACGCTGTACCAACTGCTCCATAAAAACAGCCCACTGGGGAAACTGCCCACCAGAAACCCCACCAGGGGACAGAGAAGGGCTCTGGTGTCGAGAGTCTGAGCGACTGAGAGTGGAGGCCGTCGGGGAACTGGAGGCAACCAGAGACGGCCACAACTTCCAACCACCGAAGACATTTTAGCAGACGTACCAGAGGGCGACCTCGAGCAGTACATTTTCTTCCCCTTCCGATGGGAAGAGGACGAGCTCAAGGTCAAGTGGTGCCGGGTCCCTGACCTGGATCGGGAATGGGCCTGCTTCTTTTTGTGTTTATGAAAGGACTGTCTTCCCTCCTGAACACCAGATCATCCATAGTTAGATCCCCCTCCAGAGAGGGTGGTGGACCAGACACAGCTCAGCTGCCAGAGCAGCCTTCCAACGGAGAATCCCTACTGTCACCATCCATGGTCGATTCCCTCGAATGGTAGAACTGAGAGGAAAATATGAAAATTTTCTTCTCACTTTTTTTTTTTTTTAAATAAAACAATAAATTAAATCTGAACGCTGTTGTATTGAGCATCACAGTCACTGAGGCGCACTCAACAGCGGGGAAAAAAAGAACTGAGGCAGTTGGAGGGTCAACGCTGAGATAACCTACACAGGCGTGAGCCAGCCTCACGGTGCTGTGCAAACATGGTCCTATCTCTGCACCGGCCCTCCTGAAGATTTTTGGCTCCTGCAGGGTCCTAGCGCCTCCAGCTTAAACTCAGCAGTATGAATGAATGGCAAAGACTTTCAGTCCAGGAAGATCTTGCACAGCCCTAAGTAGTGGCAGGCTTGTGGCTGGGGCAGCTGGATAAATAAATAAAGCAAAAAAAAAAGTATTCTTGAATCAATTGTTACAGCTGAAACATCATGCTTATGACAGCACATCCTGAAAATGGAAATTATGTACCTACTGTAATTCTTGATCTTCTTGGACAAAGTCTCCACCACTCATTCACACTAATGGGCTCTACACCGGAGACGCTAGGATCCAGCAGGAGCAAACTTTTCAAGAGGGTTGGCGCCAGAGATGGAGCCGTGAGGAAGCAGCCCCACGGGCCGTGGCTCATGCAGTAAAGACTACCTCGGTGTCGACCCCCCAACCGCCTCAGTACCCCCCCCCCCGAGGAGGTGCAGCGAACCAACCTAGAGGTCTAACCTAAGAAAATCGGACTTAAGATAGTCCGAATAACCCGTGTAAGAAGGGTCAACAATAGAGTCTTCACAACCCAGCCACTGAGGGAGTGAAGATCAAAAACAGAGACATGAGCTCGGGGGATGGTGGGTGGGCGTATGAATGAGTGGTGGAGACTTCGTCCAAGAAGAGCAAGAATTACAGTAGGTACATAATTTCTATATCTTCCTGGACATAAAGTCTCCAGCACTCATTCACACTAATGGGAGATTATCGACACTAACCCCCCGAGACGTGGCGGCAGGAGAAACTAAGAGCTCATATACTTTAGGACAGGAGTCCATTAAAATAGTCCTACCAAATGACAGATGTCGTCTGGCATGGACAGCCAAAGCACAGTGCTTAACAAAAGTATGCACTGAGCTCCATTTAGTCGCATTGCAAATACAGTTCTCCCTCGTTATAACGAATCTCGTTTCTAACGAACCGGCTGCTTGGCCCCCATCAAAAACAATGCTTTTGAACTTGTGCTATGTATAGTATTTTGCATCTTTTTTTTTTTTTGTGGCCATTTCCAGAATAAAATAAGCCTCACTAGAGCAACACTACATCAGAAGCATGCAAAAGCAAGGCATGGGACTGCTACAGTAATCAGTAACTGATGTAGTGTGAAGTGTGAAAAAGTCAATTGAAAATGACACAGTACTGTTCCCAGATCTGCTATGGCTAATACGGCTCTATAATACAGCATCATTATGTTACAGTCAGACCCCTGAGCACACAGATAAAAAAACAAAATAAACAAATTAAGCAATACTGATACTGCAAGCCACTCTGGAGCAGCTGAACACATGGCTCACTGAAGATGCTATCCCAACATTGGAAACGAGTGACTCTGCCATAATACAGTATCAGAAATACAGGGACAAGGCAGGAAAATTGCAGCGCCAGACTCAGATGATTACGACGATGTGGCAGAAGCAACAAATCACTTTATTCACGCTACAGAGGGAGTAACAGGATTAGAAATTGGTCTACGCTACCAAGAGATACAATCATATCTCTCACCACTGCAGCTACTCTAGCTGAGACAGCTAATTACAGTATGCAAGCATAGAAAATTTAACTGTTTCCTGGTATTACGAATCCTCGTTATAACAAACTTTCATTACGGATCCAAAGGGATACGTTATAACGATGGAGAACTGTATCTGCAATGGGCACGTTGCGGATTTCTGCCAGAGATGCGTGACTGTTCTAGTAGAGTGAGCGTACACTCTGCCTTCCAGCTTAACCTGTACCATAGAATAGCAGTGGCGGAGACATGCTACCAGCCACGCTGAAATGCACCTAACAGCGACAGGTTGACCCAGCCGGGTTTCGCTGAAGGAAACAGTTGTTGAGCCTTGAGAATTTCTTTTGTTCTAGCTAGATAGAATCGCAGTGTTCTCTTAACATCCAAAGAATGAAGGGTGCTTTCCCCTTCATTCTGAAAGTTAGCAAAGTAGATAGGTAGGACTAAAGGTTGGTTTAGATGAAATTCTGAGACAACCTTAAGGAGAAACTTAGGGTGAGTCCTAAGAACTACTTTGTCCTTGTGAAATAGAGTGTATGGGGGTCTGTGACCAGAGCATGTATTTCAGAAACTCTACGGGCTGAAGTGATGGCCACCAGGAAGGCCGTTTTCCAAGTGAGAAACTTCAACTCGCAGGTAGCTAGAGGCTTGAAAGGTTTCGGAGTGAGCATGTCTAGCACAAGGTTAATGTCCCAGGCTGTGACTGGATTTCTGATAGGTCGTCTGGTATGCAGAATACCCCTAAGAAAGGAGGTCTGGTATGCAGAATACCCCTAAGACAGGAGGTCTGGTATGCAGAATACCCCTAAGAAACCTCTTTACTACAGGTAACTGAGCCAGAGACAAGGAATGTACCGACTCATGATAAGCTGAAATGGCACAGAGATGAACTCTGACAGTAGAGTACTGCAGACCTGAATTTGAGAGGTCTAAAAGGTACTCCAAGACTTTATTTAGTGGGCAGAAAAAAGGGTTCGAAGAGCATTCTGCACACCTGAGAGAGAAACGCTTCCATTTGGCTGTGTAGGTCTTTCTAGTGGATGGTTTATGCCCAGCCAAGAGAATATCTGAAACCCTACGGGAAACACTGAACCTATTCACCTCTATCTCTTCAGGAGCCAAGCGTGAAGGTGAAGTGCCTTCAGACTGGGATGGACCATGGGCCCCTGAGTCAGAAAGTTCGTCTGAAGGGGAAATGCTTTTGGGAGGGTTGCCGACAGACTGCTGAGCAGCGAAAACAATATATGTCGAGGCCAGAAGGGAGCGATGAGAATCATTCTGTCTCCCTGAGACTCAAATTTGATAAGTACCCTCTGAATTAGAGGAAGAGAAGGAAAGGCGTATAGAAAGCGTTTTGTCCACTGCAGCCTGAATGCATCCTAACAGAAAATGCCAGGTCCTGGATTTCTGGAGCAGGAAAGAGGCAGTTTTGCATTGAGTGGGGATGCAAAAAGGTCCAGGTATGGCATTCCCCACTCTTTGAAGAGTGACTGAGCAACTGTTGAGTCGAGAGACCACTCGTGAGGATCTGTCTCCGTTCTGCTGAGATGGTCTGCCAGTTCGTTCTGCATGCCTGGTAGGTAAACTGTGTGGATTAGAGCCTTGTGCTCCAGGCACCATTCCCACACTCTCACAGTTTCCCTGCATAATGGGTAAGAGTGTGCACCGCACTGCTTGTTGATGCAAAACAGCACTGCTTTGTTGTCCTTTTGAAGGAGAATGTTCTTGTGACAGAGTATGTCCTTCAAAGCCCGGACTGCATAGAGGACGGCTCTCATTTCCAGGATGTTTATGTGAAGACGGGACTCGTCCAGAGTCCACGTACTGGAGATTCTGGCAGTGAGCTCCCTACCCCATCAGGGACGATTCGGTGGTAATGGAGATCTAATGATCCAGAGGAGCAAAGGGGTACCCTTCCAGAAGGTTGTCCTCCTGCGACCACCAGGTGAGTGACCTCTTTAGAGGTTCTGCCACCTTGATGGGAAAGGACAGAGGGTGAGTGGTTGGGAACCACTGAGTACTGAGCATCCACTAAGAGGTTCTCATGTGGAGATGTGCTAGGGGTACAGTGAACACCGAGGATGCCATGAGACCCAGCATCCATTGCATCGAGATAGCTTGAACCAAGCTGTTTTCTCTGATGTAGCAGGCCATCTGTAGGATATCGCTCCTTCTGTCCTCTGGGAAAAAAGCTTTCGCACAGGAGGTATCCAGAACAGTTCCTACGAAAAGGAATTTCTGGGAGGGCTGCAACTGTGATTTGTTGAGATTTAGCAGGACTCCCATGGATGTGAGGAAGTCTGAAGCCTTGGCTATGGCGTCCAGAGTTCCCTGCCTGGAAAGGCTTGCTAGAAACCAGTCATCCAGATATGGAAACACTTGAATTCCGATTGTCCTGAGATGCGCTGAGAGAACTGCACAACACTTTGTAAAAACTCCCGGCACCAAGGATAACCCAAAGGGCAGGACTCTGAACTGATAATGTTGACTGAACGCCACAAACCTCAGGAATTTGTGGTACTTTGGGTGTGTAAGAATGTGTTGGTAAGCATCCTGCATGTCCAGGGAGGCTAGCCAATCATGTTGATGAATCAAAGGTAGAAGGATACCTAGAGATATCATCTTGAACTTTTCCTTGTGAAGGAATTTGTTTAACTTTCTGAGATCCAGAATGGGGCGCATGCCTCCAGTTTTCTTTGGAACTAGAAAGTAATGGGAGTAGAAACCTGTTTCGTTGGTCTGATGGAACTACTTCTACTGCCCTGTTGGTCAGAAAGCCTTGCACCTCAGAAGCAAGGAGGTCTGACTGTACTGCCGACAGCCTGGGTTGTCGCTTGGGAGGTTCTGAAAGACTGAGAGAATACCCCTCGCGGATTATCCAGAGGACCCATTTGTCTGATGTTATAGACTTCCACCTGTCGTAGAACTGAGTTAGACGTCCTCCCACTGCTGAGGAAGAGTCCCCCTCGGGCAGTTGAGGAGGGACCTGGACCGGTAACTCAGAAGGTGGCACTAGGCGCTTTGGGGCCTTGTGCCTTCTGCTGCGTTTTCTTTTGTGGCTGCAGGATGTGGCTTTTGTTAAAGCCCGCCCCCCGCCTTTGCCCCAAAAGGACTGACAGTTGTGAAATTGATGCTTACTGGCACCCCCCCCCCGGAAAGGGGGCAGCAGCGGGTGCGGGTCGAGCTATCTTAATGGCTGACCTAGTCTTCTGTGTGGCTTCCAGAGCTTGTTCCACCTGGGGTCCGAACAGATACATACCGATGGGTAAGGCCATGACCTGCTGCTGGGCATCATTCGTGAAGCCCTAAGTATGTAGCCAAGAGTGGCGACGGGTACAAATGCCTGCCGCTCGAGAAGCAGTATCAAAAGCGTCCATTGCAGCTTTAGCCTATTGGTTATTGGACTTGATGCCCCTGGTTATGGTGTGAAGTAGTTCGGAATTAGTTTTCGACTTTGGCAGAGCTTCTACCATTTGCTTGAGCAAATGCCAAAGGACTTACTCATACTGAGAAAAATAGCCCTGGTAGCTGGCAATACACATACCCAGGGTGAAGGCAGCAAAGACTCTCTTACCTAAGGTGTCTATCTTATGAGATTCTTTATTGATAGGGCGTGCTCAGGATGCCTGAGGGAGGACGGCCTTATCACTCTCTGCTAAGACTACAACGGGATCAGCAAAAGCTTGTGAGGCCAATATGGGTCGATCCTTGGGAGCTGCATACTTCCAATCTATGGACTTAGCCACGGAAGGGATGAGAGCAGGATTGTTCCATACCATCTGAGAAAGGGTCTCAAAAGATTGTTGTACCGGAGGAGTTACATCCACAGGGATCTTTGGGACATGTATGTATTGGAGTCTTAAAAGCTTCCCAGGATCGATTTCTGTAGTCTGGAGAGAAAGAGTGGAATTTAAATTTTTCAGCAGAGAATTAAAGGAAAGATCTTCGACCACAGGTTTGCAGCAGGATTAATCCCTGCTCCTTCAACATCATCACCCAGGCGAAAATCTGAGTCAGGCTCAAAATCATCTCCTGACAGTTCAGGGGGGACTGTATGGACAGGAAAGGAGTGAAAATCAGAATGGAAATCAGAAGAAGAAAGAATCGGGAGACAAAAAACCCTGGAGGCTGGATGGCGCCGCACCAAGCATTGGCGCCGAACCCAAGGAAGTTTGCGCCATCGGAAACAGCCGAGCACATGGCGCCGACAAAGGTCACAGTGCCGACAGAGCCCCCGGTGCTGTGGACGGTGCCAACAGAGCCCTCTGTGCCGTGGATGGCTCCAAGAGTGTCCCAAGGTTCCGAAAACTGCGATTTGAAGGAAAAGAAGGAAAATTAACAGGAGATAGAGGCACTGGTGTGGACTCCTGCGCCGCAGCCATGTGAGGGGGGAAAACACCCGAGCATGGAGTCGACGGCACTGAAGAAGGTGCCGCGTAACTAGGAAGGTCCAACCTCCCTACCCGGACCCCCGGGCGGCCGGAAGGCCCCGGAGTGACCGGGCCAGGCAACTGGACCAAACTCAGAGCCCATTGCTCCATAAGAGCAGCCCACTGGTGAAACTGCTCATAAGAGGCCTGTCCAATAGGCGGGGATGGGCTCCGATGTCGAAGAGGTCGGGCACTGGAGGGGCAGCCAGAGATTCTGAGAGAGGAGGAGACCGGGTGCCTAGCCCCAAAGACTGACTGTCGACGCACAGACATACCAGAAGGCGACCTCGAGTGATGCCATCTCTTTCTCGAATTTTGCGCTGAAGAAGAACTCGAGGCCGAACGGTGCCGCGAATGGTACCATTTCCTTTTATGCTTTCGGGGGGAACCACTCATCTCCTTGAGCATTGGACTGTCTGTTGTCAGACCCACCCTCCGGGGAAGGTGGCGGACTGGACCCAGCTCGGTTGACTGAACAGCTTTCATACAAAGTCATCCTACCGTCACCTGACCCGCTCAGGGTCAACTCCGCCAATGGAGGGCTGAAGACTTCTTTTCTTAATCAATAAAATTAAATCTACTCGGTACTTTCAAAGATAAAGTACAAAACAATAAACTGAAAACTATGCTGCTAGTTTGAAGTTTGACTCCCGGCGGGCAAGCGACGTCATCACTGAAGCGCACTCGACAGCGGGGAAAAAAGGAACTGAGGAGGTTGGAGGGTTGACGCCATGGTAGTCTTTACTGCACGAGCCATGGCTCGCGGGGTTGCTTCCTCGCGGCTCCATCTCTGGCGCTGACCCTCTTGAAAAGTTTGCTCCCGCTGGGTCCTAACGCCTCCAGCGTAGATTCCATTAGTGTGAATGAGTGGTGGAGACTATGTCCAGGAAAATCACAAAGTTGTTCTTTAAAAGAAATGTCTAACATTTCTTTGTGGGCTTTTTAAACACAATAGCCCATTACCTTATGACAGCGACAGTCTCTTGAGCCTTAAATAAAATTTTTCTTTTAGTTCATTTTGGGAGGGAAGAAATGAAAATTAGGTACCTACCATAATTCTTGATCTTCCTGTGCATCTTCACCAATCATCACATAGTGGGTGATTGGCCGAAGATGAGCACCCCGTAGAAGCTTTTTCCTTTTTTTCTTGGGGGAGGAGCCGGTGCTGCCCACGAGGCCGACACAGTGTGTGGCACTCACGGGTTAGCCAGAAATGGCCATTGGCTTCTCCTCCACCTCAGTTCTGCTCACCGGAGAGACAGGGGAAAAAAAAGAGGGATAGAAAAGAAAACGAGGGCGGGGCAAGTGAGCCTGAGGGACAGCATAAGAAAAAGAATATAAAACTGAAAAAGAAGTAGGCTGACCAGAGGAGGAGGAGGAGGAGAATCTGGGAGGGTATGTGTTGAAAGGCCCTTAGTCCTTGGACGTCCATATGTGGACAGGAAAGAGAGAAAGAGGGAAGGAGAGGAGGGACCAACATCCACATGTCAGGCGACTCAGATCTTGAAACCAGAAATGCCTCCAGGGAAGGCAGACAGCCAACCACAGGTAGCTGTTACCAAGGCTAAATTTCGGTTTACTGATATCCCCTTCAGGGAGAAGAAGCATGGAGAAGGTTCCTCCCTTCCCCCTTCAAGCCCGAGGGTGGAGACCACCCTTGGTGAGGATTACCACTCCCCTCCTCCCCCGTTACCATTCTTCCAAAGGAAGAATCCACAGGGTTTTTGGGGGAGAGGAGTGAGGATCACACTCCATTAATGCTTCTCCCGGGAGGGAACAGACAGGGAAGTGGACAAGAAACAATATAAAGAAGGGAGCGGAGGGGAGTCCTGGCCAGCCCCAACCCCCACATCCTGGGGGACCAGAAGAGTCGGCATACTCGACGGGGTGGACTGACCCCAGAGATCGTACCCAGGACAAGGGAGAGGGGACCACCATGAGTCCCCCACTGGATCTTAGTTGGAAAGCCCTACGCACCCTCCTCCCAAGGGTCCCTCCTGCCACTTCCTAGGACAAGGAGGGGTGCCAAGGAATACAGGGACCCAACTGGATCCCCAAGGAGGGCGAGCAGGGAGGAGGCATCACTCAGGGACTGAGGCCTTGTGAGGAGAAGGTGAGTTGGATTCAGTGATGAATGGTGAAGAAATGTAGAAACATAGAATCTGATGACAGATAAGGACCGCTTGACCCATCTAGTCTGCCCATTTCCCTACCCAACGGATAAGCTGCAGATCCTAGTTAACCAACAGCCTACTTCCTCCTACCCTCACTAGAATTGCCTTGTGTCTGTCCCATGCATTCTTGAATTCCGCCACTGTTTTTGACTCCACAACCTTCCCAGGAAGGCCGTTACATGTATCCACAACCTTCTCCATGAAAAAATACTTCCTCACATTACTTCTGAGCCCTCCCCCCTCTATCTTCAAATTGTGCCACCTTGTTCTTGCACATCTCTTTCTGAACGATGCTACCCTCTTGGACTTTGTTGATTCCCTTGAGGTACTTGAAAGTTTCTATCATGCCCCCCCTCTCCTCAAAGGTATACATATTAAGCTCCTTTAATCTCTCTTCATGTGTCTTCTGGTACAGACCCTGCACCATTTTATTTGCCCTCCTCTGGATAGCCTCCATCCTGTCTATGTCCTTGTGGAGATGGGGTCTCACCAACTGTCTGTACAGAGGGATAACAACTTCCTGTTTTCTACTGGTGTTGCCTCTCCCGATGCATTCCAGTATCCCCCCAGCCCTCCTGATTGCCTTCTCACATTGCTTTGCCACCTTTAGATCATCTGATATGATTACCCCGAGGTGCCTTTCTATTTTTTTTGTTAGTATCTCACCCCACACTGTGTACTCTTCCCCTGGGTTTTTGTTTCTCAGGTGCATTACTTTCCACTTCTTTGTGTTGAATCTAAGCTGCCATCTATTTGACCATTCTCCAACCTTGCCAAGTCCCTTCTCATCCTTTCCACCCACCTTGTGTATCAACCCTATTAAAGATCTTTGTGTCATCTGCAAAGAGACATACTTTTCCTTCCAGTCCCTCCACAATGTCACTTATAAAGACATTAAAGAGGACCGGTACCAGTACTGAACCCTGCGGTACCCCCGCTAGTAACCCCCCTTTCTTCAGTGGACTCTGTTTACTATTACCCTCTATGTCCTACTGTCCAGCCATTTTTTTAACCAGGCTACCACCTTGGGACCCACTCCAAGGCTGGCTAACTTGTATATTAATCTTTTGTGCAGGACTGTGTCAAATGCCTTACTAAAGTCTTGGTAGGCTATTTAAGATGCATAGGAAGATCAAGCATTATGGTAGGTATGTAATTTTCATATCTTCCCTGTGTCAATCTTTACCATTCATCACTGGTGGGTGAGTACCAAGCCCCCCGAAGGGGGCCCAGTATTCCCCTGGGAGATTAGCATCCCTCAGCCCCCATGGGGGAAACACAGGGGGAAGAAACCCTCTACCAGCCAGTTAGGCCTCAGACTGGTCAGGGCGAGGCGGGGTCCCCCGTTCCCTGGGGAAAGGAAAGCACCTCTGCAGTTCCCGTCTCGCCCTGTGGGAGAAAAGGTAGGTCCCCCTGAAAGAGGAGGCCATCACCCTATACCTGGCAAAGGGTGACAACCATTAAAGGCGAAGCCACGCTGTCTGCCTAATGCAGATCGCTGTCCCTGCAAGCCATGAAGCGACTTAACTGGTGCCTTGCCAGCTCCAGGCCTATTACACAGAGGGCTATGGCCTGCCAGGTAGCCTTCGAATCTGGCAGCGATGCCAGTGCCTGGCCAAGCTTCGCTCACAGATGTCTATTATAGGTAGCATGGTGCAACTGATGTGAAGCAATACATTACATAATCCACGCAGGAGAAAACTCTCTGCCCCAGACGATCACACTCCGCAGAGTCAGGATCCAGGGGTCTGTCACGGACTGGACGTCTATGCCCAGTAGGAGTGTCCAGTCATGTCAATCCCGTAGTGGGATCAGGCAGAGTGCCTGGAAACCTCTGAGATGTGCAGTACCAATGCTGGCAGTTCACAGGGGTTGGAGCTGTGACAGATGGAGGCTGCCAGGTGCTGTATGATGCCTCCAGGAAAGGGATAGGGCAGGAGGGGACCAGCAAGTGGTGCGCACTGTACTCACAAAAAAAGGCTTGCGTCGTAAGCTTGGTATTGAGACAGGCTATAAAAGATATATGCAGGTCCCAGACCAGCCTCACCAGGAAGTGCGGATACTGGGCTTGATCCGTGTCAAAGGACAGGTGGACAGAGGGCTCCTCTTCCTCAAGGGAGGAAGACATGGATGCCGAGGAACCTGAAGAGTCAGACTCCGACTGCAGACGGGGAACCAATTGAAAGACCTGTTCATCTATGGCCCTAACATACTGGTAGAAGTCCGAAGCCTGGGATCTGAACTGTTCCCAGGTCAAAGGTCCTGAGGACCAACACTGCCTGGGAGAAGGGAGGCCGGACGCAGAAGCAAGGGAGAACCGGTCACTATATGTGGCATGCCTCTGGCAGGGCTAAAAAACCTATCAGGTGATCCTGGAAGAAGAGGGAATCCATAGGTCTGCTCTGTCACTGTCCTATGGAGCAAAGAAAAATGGTTGGGACTGAGCCCCATAAGGGAAGCTTCCCTATGAGGGGGCCGCATGGATCCAGAAGGGCAGCCCCAAGCCCCACCCAACAAGGACTCCCTTGAAAGAGACAAGGGAGAGAATTTGGGTTCAGCACTGCGGCTCCTCCCCGAGCCCTGAAGGACTACAGAGAAGTGCCGCAGCCCCTTGCCCCATCCCCTCAACCCTGCTGATTCTGAGGAAGATCTCTTCCTCAGACCCTGTCCATAGGACCCCCAACCCCACAGGCTTCCAGAGGACAGCTGCAGTGGAGGAGATCGGTCCTATACTTTGAAATCGAGGTGGAAGCCGACCCCTCCCCCAAAGCCCAGACCACCACACCCGTAGCAACAGGGCCGCTGACCCGCACCACCCCCCAGGTGCCGCTATAGGCCCAGGGGTCAGTGCCAGCCGCAGCCACCAGAGCCATGGGAGGGGGAGGCACCTGGGGAGGTGCAAGGTTCCTGGGCCCCAGAGAACCCATCAACTCCAGGGAGTCAGGCTGCCAGTTCCAGACAGCCTCCCAATCATCCAGCTCCAGAGAGGAGGAGGAGGAGATCCAGACTGGTGACCCCAGGGGCTCTCCTGCCTACGGTGTCACGAGTAGCGTTGTGGGTCAACCCATTACTCCTTGTGGTGCCGCCCTGTTCACCTGAGCCGCAAACAGCTCTGGGATCCAGGGCAGCTCTGGTGGGTGGTGCCGAGGAATGCCCCATGCTGGACCCAGCAACCATGCTCCCCAACAACGGGGGAGCCTGCACCTCCGAAGAGGTGACTTCCAAGGAGATGCTCCTGGCCCCAGGTGGAGCCAGACCAGTCCTCCGGCACCGTGGTAGAGACCTCCTTCATGCAAGGCTAGAAGAGGAGGAAGCCCCCTCCTCACCGGACTGTGTAGACATGAGAGGGGACCCAGAGGAAAGTTAAAGGGTCCTACACTTGGACCGAAGAGAACACCGCTGCCCCCCAAAAGTCGTCGGAGCCCTGCTGACCTTCAACACGCAGTGGTCAAGAATGCAGTGGTCCATCGAGAAGCAGGCATCACAGTGATCCATGTCGTGTTGGGGTCCAAGGCAGGATAGGCAGACATCATGCTGGTCTGTAACGGAAATTTGCCGTCCACAGGGACTCCAACGCATAGGAGGCTGGCCCGTTTTCAACAAACGCTTATTGTCTCCTGCACCTGGCATGATGCAAAGGTAACTCAAAACCTTAACCAGAAAAGACTCAACACCATTAAAGGGAAGAAAAAGAGAGGTCTTATTGGGAATCTTCAGTAACAGCACCAAGTGGTGGATGGCAGAACCATGGCGGATTACTCAAGGCGGTGTTGACAGCAGCTCCGAGGCATAGAAAAATGGCTCCGAGTGACTCAGAGGTGTGAAAAACAGCTTCGAACAACTAGGCTGCAATGGCATACTATGAAATTGTTCAGCTGCAGGTGAGGTGCTGTCTCAACAAAGGGAGAAGCAGAACTAAGGTGGAGGAGTCGCCAACGGCCATTTCTGGCCAACCCCTGAGCACCACACAGTGTGACAGCCTTGTTGGCGGAGTCTCCTCCCCCAAGTAAGAAAAAAAAAAACTACCGCGGGGTACTCGTCTCCGGCCAATCACCCACTAGTGATGAATGGTGAAGACTGACACAGGGAAGACTCACAAATTTAGGTGAACAGATGGCCAGCTGATCCCTCCCACTTCCTGATCCACTGGCCCCATCCAGGATAAAAGTGTATGGAAACATTTACAGCACTGTTTTCAATATGTTAAAGCAACTTTGATATAAATGAAAGCCACCACTCAACTAACAGGGCCTTAGTTGAGCCGTGGCTTTCAGTCGGCATTATCCTGCATCAGTTATGGGGCTTTTCTTGCTTACTTGTTTGCCTCACCAGCTGAGACACTGACTGGCTGGAGCTAGTGACATGTGCACACTAGCATGCGTCAGCACGTCAAGACTCAATCGGCGACCCTCCCCCTCCAGCTCAGCTCTGCCTGCACCACCACCTATGGCCACACAGGTGGCAGTAGTGTAGCGTAGGCTGGGAACCCTTCCTCACTGAGGAGAGCAGCGTCCTCTGGGATGCTCAAACCTCTTACACTATTTGGCACTCAGACGACTTGGGCTTGGTTCTAGACCTATTTTGCTAGTGTCACAAATGGCAGCGCTACCGTTGTTCCAACAGGCCAGCTCATAGCTCATGCTTCTGATGCAAACTCAATCCAGGAGGTATGTGTCATCAGTAGGGTGGTGTGTTTGTCTGTGTCCGGACAAACTAAAAGATGAAAACTGCCATATGTAGTACTTTTCATACACACTGCATCACAAGGAATGTTACAGTCGAAGACCAACCGGCAGCAACAGTTAGGCGGCATATAGAACTATGAAGCAAGACAAAGAGGTTAAGGAAAGCCCAAGGATTTGTTTTGTCCCTATATTTACAGGAGATGGGTGGTGGTGTTTGAGACAGGTCAAATCAAAATAAAAAAAAAAAAGAGGTGGTGCATGTGAAAGTAAATTAATGATCCTGGTAGCCAGTAACAAAGTGTAAAGCCAAAAATGTATTCAGGCTTGTTAGAACATACATCTAGAAATCCTAGCGCTTCGAATCTTACTGATTCTTCCTCAGGGGGACCAAAATATCTGGCCTTTAACCGTGCCCTAATGTTTAACAAGTTGGTGCACTGCCACCTCTCTATACCCCAAGCAGAGAGAAGTATAAAACATACTTCTGAATGTATATGTTGGTTCTACTAAAAAGAAAACTAACTGCTGAGGTTTCAGTTATAAGGTACACAAAGGTTACACTTATCCTTTAGAATACTGAATAGGCAATCTGATTTTCCCTCAATCTATTGCCAAGTACTTTTGTAATATTTCAGTAAAACTCATTACATTGTCACTATCCAGTCACAATCCAATCACACTATAGAATGGTTGCAAGATGAAACTGTTTCAGAATACAGGTAAAAAAATTACTGAACCAATCAGGTAGTCTTGCCTGTCTGGTATTAAGTGAGCAAAAAGACAGAAGCTTACATTGCCATAAGCGAATAAAAAATCTGAATCAAAGGTCCAAAGAGGGATGTTAATGATAACAAGAAGGGGTATAACTGAGTATTAACTACTAATGTAGAGAGAAATTAGTCTGACATGTCTAACTAAGTTTTAAATAAAACAATACATGCTAGACCAACAGCTGCAACCATTTAACATTTCTCACATACAGTACATAAGAACATGCATAGTAAGGGGCCCTACTGCTATAAGAGTCCCCTACTTTGTGCCAATGGCAAAAGAAATCTTTTTGAGACTAGGATTCTAAAAAATGCCAACATGTATAAATTCTTTAGGTACTGTACATCAGAAGAGTGTAAAGAAAGAAAAAATTACTCACCTTAGGAATTGTGTTTCTTCTAATGGAGTCTTGCTGTATTCTGACTATCTGCAGTTAGCTCCAGCCTTTAAACTGCCCCGCAGAACATAGGGTTAATTTTCTATGCAGTGCATAGAACGCTGAGCTCGAGCTTGGTTGAGGTCTCGGTCTGCAGCCCTTTGAAACCCAACTGTCAGATTCTTACGAGCAAAAACTCACTAAATAAACTACGTGGAAATTGTAAAATTTTTACTAGCCAACTGTCAACAAAGAGTTTTGGATTCCCAAGGAAGACTCAAGTCAGGAAACCCAAAACCAAAAACCAATCCAAATAAGGATAAATACAACAAAACACCCAAACAAAAAGGGAGGGTGTGTAAGAAGCACCTCTGAGGTGCAACACTGCACCCCCCCCCACTTCCCAAAAAACAGGTTCTGAGAGGGGAGGCAGGGAGGGAGGTCGGAATACAGCAAGACTGCATTAGAAGAAACAGTTACTAAGGCGAGTAATTTTTTCTTCAAACAACATGAAGTCTTGCTGTATTCTGAGTATCTGCAGACTACCAAGCAGTACCTCCATGGAGGTGGGAGAGAACCTACTTTGGGAATAGGCTCTGAAGTACTGCTGTGCCAAACCGAGCATCATTCCTAGCCTGGATATCCAGAGAGTAATGCTTGGTAAAGGTATGGACTGTTTTCCAGGTGGCTGCTTGACAAATTTCTAAGAGAGGGATATCCCTAGCAGCAGCCAGGGAAGCAGCAGGGTGGAATCTTTCCCAATTTCTCATAGCAGAATTGTATACAAGACAAAATCCACCTGGCAATAGTTCTCTTAGTGGCAAGTTTGACTTTTCCCACTTCTCCACAAGTGAGGAACAACTGGAGGGAATCAAACCTGCGACCCTTGGTACGCTTTATGTAGTAGCTAAGGGCTCTTTAACATCTAAACTGTGTAGCCTCCTCTCTCCTGAGGAAGAATGATCAGTGAAGAAGACAGGAAGGGACAGACTGATTCAAGTGGAAGTCTGAAACCACTTTGGGTAAAAACCTTCTATTGGTTCTAAGGACCACTTTATCCCTATGAAAGGAGATAATATCAGGTTCCACTGACAGGGCTTGCAATTCAGTGATACGTCTGGCAGAGCTAATGGCTACCAAAAACACAGTTTTCCAAGTCAAGTATTTAAGCTCTGCTGAGGACATAGGCTCAAAAGGAGGTTGCATAAGTTAAGCAATGCAAACATTTAAGTCCCAAGCAGGGGCAGGATCCCTAAAGGGGGGATTGGTATGAAGCAATCCCTTGAAAAATTTACAGAACAGAGGATGAGATGATAGTGAGGAAGACTTCCCCAATGACAGAAAAGCAGAAACAGCTGACAAGCGTACCTTGAGAGTAGCTGGTCTGAGACCTAGGCCATTCAGATAGACCATATAATCCAGAACTGTAGGCAATTCAGCAGTCTCTGGAGGAATATGCTTCTTGGAACACCAAATGCTGAATCTCTGCCATTTGGAGTTATAGGTCTTTCTGGTGGCGGGCTTTCAAGAGGCTTTGAGAGTATCCAGAACCCCCTGAGACAGATGCAAATCTGCATACTCTAACTCTTCAAGAGCCATGCCTTGAGATTGAGAGACCGAAGAATGGGGTATCAAATCCTCCCCTGAGAGGAGGTTGACAGGTTGTAATTCCTGGGGAGAGACAGAGGAAGATGGGCTGCTAGAGACAGCAACAGGGGGTACCAAGGCTGTCTGTCCCAGCCTGGAGCAATCAGGATCACTTTGCAAGGTTGTGACCTTATCTTGACTAGAACTTTGAATAGTAGAGGAAAGGGAGGGAAGGCATACAGAAATTTCCCTTCCCAGTTCAGAATCAGAGCATCCAGAGGTACTGAGCCCAATACTGGGGGTCTGCAACAAAAGAAAGGAAGTCGGTGATTGCCTGGGGCTGCAAAGAGATCTACCTCTGGAGTGCCCCACCTCAAAAAAATCACTTTCAACACCCGAGGGTCCAAGGACCATTCGTGATGGCCCTGGGAAATCCTGCTCAGTGCATCTGTTAGCACATTGTCCTTCCCTGGAAGGTGGACTGCTGTCAGAGAGGTCTGCAGGGAATAAGCCAGGGACCACAATTTCATGGCTTCCATGCACAAGGCCGTGGACCGAGTGCTTCCCTGCTTGTTGATGTACCACATGGTGGTGGTGTTGTCTGTTCTGACCTGAACCACCTTGTTCTGCACTGACTGAGACAAAGCTTGCAGGGCCAGAAAAACTGCTCTGAGTTCCAGGAGATTGATATGAAGAAGGGATTCCTGAGGGGACTACAGTCCTTGGGCAGTGAGAGCCCCCAGATGGGCTCCCCAGCCCAGAAGGGAAGCATCCGTGGTAAGGACCACCGAATGAGTGAGTGACAAATGAGACCCCTTTCCTTAAACTGCCCTGATCCTGCCACCACTGAAGAGCATGGATCAGAGTCTGAGTCACTGGAATCAGTTTGGTAATAGGATCCTTCCTTTGGGACCAAAAGGCCCACAGATGGAACCGAATGTCCCTCATCTGAAACCATGCCCCTTGGACCACTGCTGTAGAAGCCATGTGGCCCAAGAGCTGAAGGAAATGCCTTGTTGGTCAGGATACCTGAAGGCTGAAGGAAGAAGCCAGTTCTATAAGAACTCTTGCCCTTTCCAGGGGAAGAAAGGCTCTTGCTTTGACAGTATCCAACTCTGCCCCTATAAAGGTAAGAAGCTGCACTAGTTCAAGAACTGACTTGGGAAGGTTGAGAAGAAATCCTAGAGAAGTCAGCACTTGCTGGGTCACTTGCAGGTCTGACTTGACTTGGTCTGTAGACTGACCCACTATGAGCCAGTCATCCAGATATGGAAAAATGGAAATCTTTTGCCTTCTAAACAAGGCAACAACTACTGCCAGGCACTTTGTGAAAACCCTTGGAGCTGATGTTAGACCAAAGGGCATTGCTTTGAACTGATAATGGCCTGAGGGCAACTTGAACCTGAGGTACTTTCTGTGGGAGCACCTGATGGGAATGTCAAAATAGGCATCTTTGAGGTCTAGGGAGGCTAGCCAGTCCCCTGGCCTTAGAGAGGGAAGAAATATTCCCAGAATCACCATCTTGAACTTTGGTTTTCAAAGATGTTCAGGTATCTTAGATCTAGGATAAGTCACCACTCCCCTGTCTTTTTTGGGGTAAGGAAGTACCTGGAGTACAGACCTTTGCCCCAGTGTAGGGTAGGAACTCTCTCTATGGCTCTTAAGGCCAGAAGAGATGAAACCTCTGCCTCTAGGGCAAGGGTTTCGGAGAGACCTACAGATGGAAAAGATCTGACTCTCATCTTTGGAAATGTTTTGAAGCTGAGAACCAGTCCCTGGCTTACTACTTCCAGGACCCATTTATCTGAGCTAATAGACATCCAGTCCTGGAAAAAGTAAGCAAGCCTTCCCCCTACAGGAATAGGAGAGTCAACCTGGGCAGACCCATCAGGGTGTCTGCTTGGCAGGGGCCTTAGGATGAGGAGTGGATGCAGCCCTGCTCATCTCCCTTCTGCCTCTCCCTCTGAAGAACCCCCTCTCTGAAAAGGGAGAAGCAGCCTGTGCTTGGTAAAAAGGCCTATGAAAAGGCCTGCCCCTGCCCCTAGACTGCTGCCTTAGAGGAGTTGCCTGCCTCTCCTTCACCTGAGCACTTCTATACATGGTCCTGTACTCATCCATTTTCTTCATGTAATTCTCAGTCTGCTCTCCAAACAAAGAATAACCCACCACAGGAAAATCCATGGTCTTAGCCTGGGTGTCCTGTGAGAGGCTAGCACATCTGAGCCAAGCCATCCTCCGAAGAGCCACATATGTAGCCATGACTCTTGATGACACATCATTGGAGTCCACAGTAGCATGAAATTGTACCTTTGATGTCTCAATACCATCAGTAGCCACCTCCTCCAGCTCCTTGGCCAGCTGGGGCGAGGCCTGTTTAGCCAGTGCCAGTACAGTGTCCCATCTGGACTTCTGGTACCTGGCTGTGTAGTCCATATAGTTCGCCTGCCTGAGTCCCACGGAAGATGCCATGTACTGCTTCTTTGCCATGGCATCCATCTTCCTGAAGTCTTTGTCTGGTGGGTGTGAAGCCAAGGGAATATTTGCCTTGTCACAGGCAGCAGCCTGCACTACCCCAATATGGCTGCATTGTTGGTATAAAAACTCCGTATCTGAGCCTGATAGTGTACACCTCTTGTCCATCCTTCTGTCAACAGGAGGTACAGAATTGGGAGACTTTATGATTTTCTGTGTCTGCTTCCCAAAGGATTTTTAAAGGGGAATAGACAGTCTCCTGGACTCTGAGATGTCCATCATTTCCACATAATCAGGCTCCTCTTGATCCTGCATTGCGTCCTCAGTAGGAAGCTGGAGGGTTTCAGCCACTTTTCTGTAAAACAGATAGTGGGGAAGGGACTCAGAAAGCCTAGGAGGGGAAACACCAGAAGGTCTGTCTGGGGAGATGTCCGGTTCCACAGGCACATCTAGACTTTCACCATCATCACCATCATCTTCGAACTCCCCCTCCTCCTCCTCAAAAGCTGGTTCATAAAAGTCTTCAGGGGCATATTCTTAAACCGGGGGAACCGACCGAACCGAACCCCTGCCAAAAGGTGCCAGATTGGTCGGAACCGGGCGAAGCGATTCCACAATCCGAATCACTCTGGCTATTTCCTCGGTGGTCGGAACATGAACCTCTGGATCCGAACCAGTCGATTTCTCTTTGTGTTTCCTTTTTGTAGGAACCGACCCCTCAGGAACGGCTCTCCTCTTGCCCGAAGAAGTATCGCCCTGGTCAGAGGGTACTCCTTCTGGTTCGGTCGGAACCGAACCGGGCTGGCCATCCGGGTCAGCAGACTTCTTAGATCTCCTTTTCCTAAGTCTACCTAATCTCTTCTCAAGGTAGAGCTTAGGAAAATATTCTAAATTTGGCAGTCTGTATCGAGGTGTTCAAACCCCAGACAATAAACATAGGTGGTGTGCGATCGGCCTTAGCAAGACCTCCCCACACTCACTGCAGTGCTGAAACCAGTGGGCCGGTTTCTTCTTGGGTTTCTCAGGCGTGGCCAACCTAACCAAACTTACCCTTGTTATGGCAATCGTGCAGCAAGACTCCTTATCGGTCCCTAACAGAAACACGGGTATTTAAAAAACGCTCAAAACACTTTTTTTTTTTTTTTAGAACCGATAAGGACCGGTAACCACACTCCGAAGTAAAATACAAGAATTCACTACAAGTGATTGGTTCAGCCGAACCGATCAAACAACTTTACAATTTCCACACAGAATTCAGACAAAAACCTATCTAGTACTCACAGTACCACAGACAGAGACTGAACTGACTGTGCGGAATAAATTCGGCTTAAAACCGACTTTCGAACCGAGCTGAAGGAGAAATCTCCGGAGCGACTTCAGTGAGGCGGAGTAAAGAATCTGATGGTTGGGTTTCAAAGGGCTGCAGACAGAGACCTCAACCGAGCTCAAGCTCAACGTTCTATGCACCGCATAGAAAATTAACCCTATGTTCTCTGGGGCAGTTTAAAGGCTGGAGCTAACTGCAGATAGTGAGAATATAGCAAGACTTCATGTTGTTTGAATAAGCTGTCAGTCTGACGTCGTGGCTTCATAGGGCACAGCGCAGAGGAGAGCTGTTTACACTGCATTATCAAAGTTTGTTCGTAAGTGCCACCAAGCATAAGATGTCCCAAAAAAGCTGGTGCAGCAGTAGTACTACTGCTCGTAACACTGGTAAACCAGAGTTTGGAAGTGAGCTCTGGATCATCGAGGGCCAACCAGGGAAGGAGGGCCAAGCATCCCACAGGACGCTCTCCTCTTCCAGGGAGGGAGGGTTGCCATCCCCGCTGCGATACTGCCACCTGGGCGATCACAGGTTTAAGTGCAGCCGGGAGTGCCAGGGGAAGGGACGGACATTGACTGGGTTCTGGGAGCAGCACACCTGTGTGTGTGTACTCCCTTGAGTTCCCCTCTGCGTGCCAACATTCTTGGGAAGAAAAAGAGGAAAAATGGCTCCTGTGCTCACGGACGACAGCATGCCCGGCACTGCTCCGGATCATTCCTGCTTTCCCCACCCCTCCAGCTGCCCAACACATGCAATACTTTGAGAGTCCACCCCCTCTCGTCCCCACCTGGGGAGGGAAGCCATTTCTCAATGGGGGATGGGCTTAGGCACTGGGATCGGGTAAGGAAAGACAGCCGCAGCTAGAGTGCCTTGGCAACTCCTGAAGGAATGTGAGAACAGGAGAATGGAGGGGGCATACACAGATACAGCAAAAAACAAACAAACCCACAAATGTATTCTTGAAGCATTAGGCCTATCAAAATGACTACCTTTCTAATTTATTTACTTAGAATTTTTGCTCACCAGGATAGTCTCTTGAGATGCAACATCTCACTGAGGGTTCGGGGGACAGCAGCATTCTATTTACACACTAAGAACTCTAAATTGGCAACCCATGACAAAGATGAAAGAAACTTTTCTCAGTACTTTTTATGACCACTTTGATCTGCCTCCAAATCTGACACCAGGTGGTAGTACAACCTATTATATTCCATCATGGTGTAAATATGCATGAGCTAGAAGAAAAAATTACTCACCATAGTAATCTTGTTTCTTCAAAGGGATCACTCATTATGATTAAACTTAATGCAGTCAGCCTCCAGTGTTGAACTGCCCGGAGAGATGAAATGTTACGTAAATTATGGAACTCTCAGTTGGCTCATGCCACTTTCAAACTGCTGCCCTAGCAACTGCTGCACTCTGAGTGCTTCAGATTCTTACGGAGCCTAACTGGGTAAAAGACCCACTAGTTAAAAATTAACAAACCTTAAAATAATATTTTTTGCCCTTTCAGGTCAAAACATCCTTAACCAACAAACCTAAGAAACTTGAGACCACCTGGACACCAATGGCTAAACAAAGTGAGTCTCTATCTTAACCTATATAGGAAAAAGGAAAAACCCTAATGCAGGGATGCAGAGCAACTTCTATAGGTTTTAGTAGGGGAGGTAGGAAGGGTCTTTAATCATAATGAGTGATCCCATTGAAGAAACAAGATTACTATGGTGAGTAATTTTTTCTTCTAACCCCAGGAATCACTCATTATGATTAAACTTAATGCAGACTACCAAGCAGTACCTTTGGAGGTTGGGCAGAGAACCGCTTTTGGAAACAGGCTCTGCAGTACTGCTGTACCAAACCTAGCATCACCTCTGGATTGCAAGTCCAGGCTGTAATGCTTTGTGAAGGTGTGTACTGTTTTCCATGTAGCTGCTTAACAGATTTCCAGTAGCGGAATTTCTCTTGAAGCTGCCAGTGAAGCAGCTGTGCCCCTGGTGGAGTGTGCTCTCAGGCCCAGAGGTACCCGTTTACCCACCTTACTATAACAAAACTGTATACATGCCACTATCCAGCGAGCAACTGTACGTTTTGTTGCAGCTCTGCCCTTACCAACTTCACCATATGTGAGAAAGAGCTATGATTGACTTGTCCTGAAAGATTTGGTTCTGTCAATGTAACGGCTGATAGCCCTTTTGACATCAAGGTAGTGAAGTGTCCTTTCTGGAGAACTGGAGTTGTCTGTAAAGAAGACAGGTAGAGTGATAGACTGATTTAAGTGAACATCAGATACCACCTTGGGAAGGAATTTTCTATTAGTCCTAAGGACTACCTTGTCCCTGTGGAATGAGATGTAGTCCACATCTGTGCACAGGGCTTGTAATTCACTGATCCTTCTGGCTGAAGTAATGGCAACCAGGAAAACAGTTTTCCAAGTGACATACTTCAAATCTGTGGTTGCCATAGGTTTGAATGGTGCATCCACGAGTTTAGCAATGCAAATATTTAGATTCCAGGCCCGGAACCGGTTTCCTTAGGGGAGGGTGCAGAAGATTAAGGCCTTTAAAATGTTTTCTAAATACCGGATGAGAAGCCACAGAAAGTACAGTTACGCAAGAACTTACCTTAACAGTAGATCTTCGAGAGAGGCTCTTGCAGTAAGTAATTACATATAGGACTGACGTTGGCAGGCGGCAGGACCCCACGGAAAAATTTCTAGCTAGCAGTCCCTGGCGAGGGACCGCCCCCACCTCAGGTGACTGGCGTCAGCACACGTCGGTATAAAGGGGCGGTCCCTGACGCCCGCCTTCCAGTTCTTTCCAGCCACAGGTCAGAAAGGCCGGACGAGAGAGGAGCGGATATTTCCATCACTGGAAAAGGAGCTGAAAAAGCCTAGGGAGATGGAGGGCTGGAAGGTATTACCTACTGCAAGAGCCTCTCTCGAAGATCTACTGCTACAGTAAGTTCTTACGTAACTGTACTATCTTACTTCGAGAGGGCTCTTGCAGTAGGTAATTACATATAGGACTGAATCCCAAGCAGTCTGGAACAAAGAGAGGCACCGGGAGGAGGGAAAACTACTCCAAGAAGCAGTTCTAGCTGAGCAAGCCTCAAGAAAAGAAGCCTTGCAGAACAGCCAGCCCAAAGCCTGCTCTACAGCGAGAGGCAACATCCAAACTGTAGTGTTTAGTAAAGGTATGAACGGAAGTCCAGGTGGCGGCAGTGCAGATGTCTGCCGCAGACACTTTTTTGAAACACGCCGCTGAGGCAGCTACTCCCCTGGTGGAGTGGCCTCTTACCTGGCCCGGGAGGGTCTTGCTGTATTTGTCCTAACAGAAAGTGATGCAATGAGCCAACCACTTAGATAGGCATTGCTTAGAAACAGCATTGCCTTCCCTTTTATGAGCAAAAGAGACGAACAATTGATCAGTCTTTCTGAGATCCTTCGTCCTGTTGGTGTAGTATCTCAGAATCGGTGAACATCCATAGTATGGAGTAAATACTCCCTTGATTAGAGTACTGCGTGAAAAGGCAGGTAACTCTATGGACTGATTTAGAGTAGACTCGCTACTACCTTAGGGAGAAACTTAGGGTTGATGCGAAGAGCAACCCGTTCCTTGTGAAAAATCAAGTATGGAATTTTACACATCAGGGCCTGGAGCTTGGAAATTCTCCGAGCGGAAGTAAAGGCCACCAGGAAGAGAGTCTTTCACGAAAGGAACTTCAAATCCGCAGAAACTGCCAGCTCGAAGGGAGGCAGAGTAAGTTTCTCGAGAACAAAGTTCAAGTCCCAAGGGGGAGCAGGAGTATGGATAGGGGGTCTCAGATAGAGGACCCCTCTGAGAAAGGTCTTAGAGACCTCCAATGGAGCAAAAGTTTTGTCTGCGAAGGGGACATGATAGGCCGAGATGGCTGCCATGTGTACCTTCAGGGAAGAATGACTGAGACCCAGGTCGAACAGATGACGTAGATACTCCAGCACAAGCCCCGCTGAGCAGGAGAAAGGTTCCGCGTTCTTGGAAGCAGCCCAGATAGTGAACCTTTTCCACTTCATGGCGTAAGTGGATCTAGTGGAGGGTTTTCTGGCCTCCACCAAAATCTCTGCCACTTGGGGAGACACCCCAAAACGGGATTGAGCTAAGTCTGCAGGAGCCATGCGTGCAGCCGAAGGGATTTGAGGCCTGGATGGACCAGGGTCCCCTGATCCTGGGTCAGTAAATCTCAAGGAAGAGGAAGAGGAGGATCCTCTGAGTATTACTTTAGAAGAGAGAACCAAACTTGCCTGGGCCAGAAAGGAGCAATCAGAATCATTCATGCTCCTTCTGAAGCTAGTTTCTGCAAGACTCATTGGATAAGTGGAATTGGGGGAAAGGCATAGACGAATCTGTCCTTCCAATCTAGAGACAGTGCATCTCTCCAGAAAGCTCCTCGCTCTGGAACGAGCGAGCAGAAGACAGGAAGCTTTGCATTTAGAGGGGATGCGAACAGGTCGACCTGTGGTGTTCCCCAAAGTCGGAAGATATTGTCTAGGACCCCTTGGTCCAGTTCCCACTCGTGAGTCAGAGCAGAAGAGCGACTTAGCTTGTCTGCTAGGGTGTTGTCGACTCCCAGAACGTGAATTGCCGTGAGGTGAAGGTCATGTTGTGTTGCCCAATCCCAAACCCTCATTGCCTCCCTGCAAAGAGGGTAGGACCAATCCTCCCTGTTTGTTGATGTACCAAACCACGCACATGTTGTCCGTCTGGAGATAGGTGGCTGGGAAGGATGTATTGGTGAAGGGCTTGAGAGTGTACAACACTGCCCGGAGCTCGAGCACATTGATGTGGAGAGCTTGTTCGAGCTTGGACCAGAAGCCCTGGGTCCGATGAGGCCCTAGATGGGCTCCCCAACCTTCGCCCGAGGCGTCTGTGGTTAGAGTCTTGGAGGGGGGAGGACGAAAGAAAGGAACTCCCTGAAACAGGTTCTCTCAAACCATCCACCATTGCAAGTCTCGAAGCATCGGCGAGGAGACCAGAACTGGGTGATCTACATCGTCCACTAACTGATCTCATTGGGAGCGTACAGTCCACTGAGATATTCTCATGTGGAGTCGAGCGCGAGGAACTGTCGGGATAGCAGCCGCCATGAGCCAGAGAAGGCGAAGGACCGACCTTGCAGAGACCCGCCTGCAGCTGGACAGCAGACTTATTTGAGTCTGGAGGGTGGACGCCCTGTCCGGTAGCAGGAAGGCCCTGCCCATGGTCGTCTCGAGAATCGCCCCAATAAACTGTAGTCTCTGGGATGGGATCAGGTGAGACTTGGAATGGTTGATGGTAATACCCAGGCAGGCAAAAACCTGCTGGGTAAGGAGAAAGCCAGCGCGAGGAATTCCTCCCTGGGACGAGGCATCCAGGAGCCAATCATCCAGGTACAGGAAAACCTGCACCCCCCTGGTACGCAGGTGGGCCGCCACCACTGCCAGGCATTTGGTAAATACTCGGGGTGCCGAAGATAGACCAAACGGAAGTACCTTGAATTGGTAGTGGTCCCCCTGGAACACAAAACGAAGGTATCTGCGGTGAGACGGGCGAATGGAAATGTGCAGGTAAGCATCCTGCATATCCAGGGCACACAGCCATTGACCTGGCTGGAGGAGGGGCAGAAGGCTCTGCAAAGAGAGCATCCTGAACCTTTTGTATTCCACAAAAAGATTCAGGGAACTGAGATCCAGAATTGGTCTGAGATCTCCTGTTTTCTTTGGGACCAGGAAGAAATGTGAATAGTAACCCGTCCCTTGCAGATGAAGGGGGACAGGTTCTATTGCATGTTTCAGCAGTAGAGCTGAAATTTCCTCCTGGACCAAGAGAAGATTTTCCTTGAATAAGACGACTTAGGAGGGGGGTGGCGACGTGGTTTCTGAAGAAACTCTATCGAATGTCCCTCTGCAATGAGCTGGAGCACCCAAGAATCTATTGTTATCTCTCCCAGCCTGGAAGGTGGAGAAAACTCCCTCCTACCGGTTCCTCCGGGGAGTCCGGAGGCTGTGGGAGAGGAAGGAGTCAGATGGTGTGGGGCAGTGCGGCCTGACACCCACTGTTTTTGGGCGGGGGCTTAGCAGCTGTGGGGGCCACACATTTAATGGTCTGCCTTCCTGGGGTTTTAAGCAACAGGCTGATTCCGTCTAAAAGGGGGCTGCTGCTGATGGGGTGGTACATGGAATCGACAGACTTCAGTGCCATCCCTTCTCTTACAAATGGTGATGATGTCCATGACCACCACCGAAAAGCACCGACCCCCGGAAGAGCGCTTCCTGGATAGCGGATTGCACCTCCGGGACATGAAAATTACGTACCTACCGTAATTCTTGATCTTCTTGGACGAGTCTCCACCACTCATTCACACTAGTGGGATCTGCGCCGGAGGCACCAGGACCCATCGGGAGCAAACTTTTGCAGAGATGGCACCGCGAGCATGGCGCCATGAGCAGTGGCTCGCAGCGGTAATGACTATCTCGGCGACGACCCTCCAACCGCCTCAGTACCTTTTTTACCAAGGAGGTGCAGCGCCCAACGTAAAGAGTAAACCTAACTCAAAAAGCGGACATAAGATAGTCCGGACGACCCGTGTAAGAAGGGTCAGCAAAAGTCTTCACGGCCTAAAGATTTGAGGGAGTGAAGACCAACCATGATGAGCTCGGGGGATGGAGGGTGGGCGTGTGAATGAGTGGTTGGAGACTCGTCCAAGAAGATCCAAAATTACGGTGAGTGCGTAATTTTCATATCTTCCTGGACATAGTCTCACACTCGTCACTAGTGGGAGAAGTACCAAGCTGATAATCCCCCAAAAGGGCGACAGGGGCCAGAGCTCCCGCGTCTAGGACAGAAGTCCATTAAGGATAGTTCTGCGAGGCGGAATGACGCCTGGCATGAACATCAGTGCATAATGCTTAATGAGCGTATGCACTCAGGCTCCAGGTGGCGGCATTGCAGATATCTGCAACTGGAACATTGCAATTTCCGCTAGGGATGCGCGACCGCCTAGTAGAGTGGCGTACACTCTACCTTCCAATTTAACCTGTGCCAAGGAATAGCAATGTAGAAAGACATGCCACTAACCATGATGAGATGCATCTGATAGCGACAGGCTGACCCAGCCGGGTCTCGCTGAAGGAAACAAACAATTGCTGAGTCTTGCGAAAATTCTTGGTTCTATCTAAGTAGAACCGCAAGGCTCTCAACATCCAAGGAATGGAGACCGTTCTCCATTTTGGAAGTTGGCGAAGTAAGAGGGAAGCACCAGAGGTTGGTTTAGATGGAATTCTGACACAACCTTGGGAAGAAATTTAGGATGAGTACGAAGAACTACTTTGTCCTTATGGAACACAGTATACGGAGGGTCCGTAACCAGGGCATGTATCTCAGAGACCCTGCGGGCTGAGGTAATGGCCACTAGGAAGGCTGTCTTCCAGGTAAGAAATTTTAGCTCACAGGTAGCTGGGGTTGAAGGCTTCCGGTGAGCATGTCTAGCACAAGGTTAATGTCCCAGGCTCGGCGGACGTCTAACAGGGGTCTGGTATGCAGAATTCCTTAAGAAATCTCTTCACCATAGGTAACTGAGCCAGAGACAAGGAAGAAACCGGCTCATGGAGCGTGAAATGGCACTAAGGTGAACTTTAACGTGGAGTACTGGAGACCTGAGTTTGATAGGTCCAAAGGTACTCCAGAACCTTGTCTGGAGGACAGGAAAAGGATTCAAGAGGACTTTGCACACAGAGAAAAGCGTTTCCACTTAGAGCGTAAGTTTTTGGGTAGCTGGCTTCCGAGGCAGCCAGAAGGACGTCTGAGACTCTCGAGAGGCGTTAAACCGGTTCACTTCTACCTCTTCAGGGCCAAGCATGAAGGTGAAGTGACCTCAGGTTGGAGTGGACCAACGAACCCTGAGTCAAAGACTGATTTGCAAGGAAGTGGTTTCCAGACTGACAAACTGTTGAGTAGAGAAACCATAGTTGCCGAGGCCAGAGGAGACAATGAGAATCATCTTGGTCCCCTGAGACTCGAACTGAGGAGAACTCTCTGAATTAAAGGCGGTGGAAAGGCGTAAAGCGTTTTGTCCACATGGCCTGAGCATCCTGACAGAAAATGCCAGGCCCTGGATTTCTGGAGCAGAAGAGAGGCAGTTTTGCGTTGAGTGGGGATGCAAAAAGGTCCAGGTCTGGAGTCCCCCACTCTTCGAACAGTGACCGAGCTACAGCTGGGTCGAGAGACCACTCATGAGGGTCTGCCTCCGTCCTGCTGAGGTGATCTGCTAAGTCGTTTTGTACACCCGGCAGATATACCGCTTGAATTAGAGACTTGTGCTCCAAGCACCACTCCTGCACTCTCATTGCTTCCCTGCAAAGGGGATAAGAGTGAGCACCGCCTTGCTTGTTGATGTAATACATCACAGCTTTGTTGTCCATTTGAAGGAGAATGTTCTTGTGACAAAGACATCCTTCACTTCGGATCACATAGAGGACCGCCTCATCTCCAGGACATTTATGTGGAGCTGAGTTTCGAGCTGAGTCCATACACCTTGAGTGTGGAGAGAGAGACAGTGAGCTCCCCATCCCATTAGCGATCGTCTGTGGTGATGGAGATCTGATGATCCAGAGGAGCAAGAGGAATCCTTCCAGGGGTGCTCTCTTGAGACCACCAGGTGAGAGACCGTGAGGGGCTCCGTCACCTTGATGGGATAAGACTGGGGGTGAGAGGTCGGTGACCACTGAGCGGAGAGCATCCATTGGGTGGTCCTCATGTGTAACCGAGCTAGGGGTACAGTGAACACTGAGGACGCCATGAGACCCAACATACGTTGCATCGGAGAGCTGTGACCAATCGGTTCTCCCGATGTAACGGGCCATCTGAAGGATGTCGAGTCTTCTGTCCTCTGGAAGGAAAGCCTTCGCGGAAGAGGTGTCCAGAAGAGTCCCTATGAAAAGGAGCCTCTGGGAGGGCTGCAGTTGTGACTTCTTCAGATTTAGCAGAACTCCCATGGACATAAGAAGGCGAGAGGCCGTTTGAACGGCTTCCAGAGTCCCTTGGCTGGAAGGACTCGCTAGGAGCCAATCGTCTAGGTAGGGAAACACTCGGAGTCCGAGCTTCCTGAGATGCGCTGCGAGAACTGCACAACACTTTGTAAAAACTCGCGGCGCCGAGGATAGCCCAAAAGGCAGGACTCTGAACTGATAATGCTGACCCAGAGCTACAAACCTCAGGAATTTGCGACGGGTCGGGTGGATGGGGATATGCTGGTAGGCGTCCTGCATATCCAGGGAGGCCAGCCAGTCGTGCTGATGCAGCAAAGGTAACAAGGTACCTAGGAAATCATTTGAATTTCTCCCTGGGGAGAATTTGTTTAACTTTCTGAGGTCTAGAATGGGCGCATCCCCAGATTTCTTTGGAACCAGAAAGTAATGGGAGTAGAACCCTGTGTTTCGCTGATGCGGGGCACCAGTTCTATTGCCCTGTTGTTTAGAGGCCCTGGATCTCGGGTGAGGAGGTCTGACTGAGAGGTCGACAACCTGGGTTGTCGTTTGGGAGGGCAATTCGCGGGGCTTTCCAAAAGATTGAGAGAATAACCCTCGCGAATCATCCGAAGGACCCATTTGTCTGAGGTTATGGACTTCCACTGACTGTAGAAGTACATCAGACGACCTCCCAACGGAGGAGAAAGTTCCATCTCGGGCAGTGTGGATGGAACTGGGGCCGGCAATTCATAAGGTAGCGCTGGGGGCTTTAGGTCCCTGTGCTCTGCTGCGCTTCTCTTTGAGGTTGGGCAGGTTGGCTTTTATGGAAGCTTCCTCTGCCTCGAAAGGACTGGCGACTATGAAACTGGCGGTTACCTACCATGCCCCGAGAGGGGGGTAGGCGGGTCTAGCCAACTTAATGGCCGACCTAGTCTTCTGAGTGGCCTCTAGGGCTTGCTCTACCTGAGGCCCAAAAGATAGGAGCCATCAAAGGGCAGCGCCATTACCTGCTGCTGAGCATCATTAAAAGCCAGAGTCGCAGCCAGGAATGGCGTGGTGCAACCACCTACTGCGGCTGCTGAGCGAGAAGCAGTGTCGAAAGCGTCCATGGCGGCTTTGACCTGTTGGTTATTGGACTCAATACCTCTGATAACGTTAGAAGGAGCTCTGACTTGAGTCGGAATCTGGAAGAGCTTCAACCATTCGTTTCATAGAGTGTCTGAGGATATACTCATACTGAGAAAATAGCCTTGATAGCTGGCGTACGCATACTTAAAGTGGAGGCAGCAAAGCTCTCTTACCTAATGTATCAATTTCTGAGACTCTTTGTTAATAGGTCGAGCTGTAGTAACGAGGAAGAACGACCTTGTCATTCTCTGCCAGGACTACAATAGAATCCGCAAAGGCTTGGGATGCCAAAATGGGACGATCCTTGGGAGCTGAATATTTCTTATCAATGGATTAAGCCACTGAAGGAATAAGAGCAGGATTATTCCATACCATTTGAGACAGCGTCTCGAAGGAGGGTTGAATCAGAGGAGTCAAATCCGTAGGGATCTCCGAAGCATGAAGATACTGGAGTCTTAATATCTTCCCAGGATCGATGTCCGTAGTCTGGAGAGAAAGAGTGGATCTCAGCTTCCTCAACAGAGACTTAAGGATAGGTCCTCGACCACAGGCTCTGTAGCGGTGAAGGATCCTGTTTCCTCCACTTCATCACCCAACCCGAAGGTCTGGGTCAGGCTCAACATCATCTCCTGATAGTCCAGGAAGGACTGCTTGGACAGGAAAGAGGTGAAAAATAGGAGAAGAAGAAAGAGCAGATAGAAAGGAGAGTCCCGAGGGCCCCGGCGCGAGGAGGCGAAAAAGTCAGCAGGCGCGGCGGGCTGCACGGCACCTAAAGCACTGCGACACATGGCGGCACTCTCGCCCAGCGTGACCAGACTATACAGCACACAGCGGGAGGCGCCATGAGACCACTTGGCACCGCGGACGGCGCCCCGCAAGACCAGCGGTGCTGCAAGGCACCAGGCGCGAAAATGGCGCCGACAAGCGCAGTGACCCGCGAAGGCGCCGAGACACCCTGGAACCTGGAAAGCAAGAGAAGGGAAAAACCAGGAGATAAGGGCATCGGTGTGGCCCCTGCGCGCAGCAGCCATGGGGGGACACCTAAGCAAGAGTCGCTGGCACCAAGGGCGCCTGCGACTAGGAAGGTCCAACCGCTCTGCCTGATGGCCGGCCAGGCCTGAAGACTCCGGGGCACCGAGCCAGGCAGAAGAACCAACCTCCGAGCCCATCGCTCCATAAGGCGGCCCACTGATGAAACTGCTCATCTGGAGCCCTACCTATAGGCGGAGTGGGGCTCCGATGTCGAAGCAGCGGAAACCGGAGTTGGCGACTCCGAAGAGACCGGCAACTGAAATGCGATAACCGACTGTCGACCGCAGGCGTATCAGATGGCGACCTCGGTGATACCTTCTCTTTTTGACCTGTGGGCGAAGAAGAGCTCGAGGCGAGCGGTGCGAGAATCGACCGTTTATTTTATGCGGCGGTGGGACGCCCATCCCCAGGCATCGGACTGACCGTTGTGGAACCCGCTGAGGGAAGGGGCTGACCGGACCCAGCCCGACTGACTGAACAGCTTTCATACGAAGTCTCCTACCGTCACCTGACCTGCTCATGGTCGACTCCGTCCAGTAGGCCGAGACTTCTTTACTATAAGTTAAATTTAAAATATAACAGAAATAGAATAAAATTAGCGATACTACTATCGAGATAAAATTACAAAAAATAAACTGAAAACTATACGCTAGTTTGAAGTTTGACTCCGACAAGCGACGGCGTTGTCACTGAGCGCTTTTCGGCGGTGGGAAAAAAGGAGCAGGCGGATGGAGGGTCGTGCCGAGATAGTCATTACCGCGTGAGCCACCGCTCGCGGCGCCATGCCTCGCGGCGCCATCTCTCGCGCCGACCCTCCAGCAAAAAGTTTGCTCCCGATGGGTCCTAGTGCCTCCGGCGCAGATCCCACTAGTGTGAATGAGTGGTGGAGACTTATGTCCAGGAAGATCAACCCTGACACGCGGAGCCAAGCATGACGCCATAGGCCTACGGCGAAAACTGAGCTCCATCCAGCAGTGTCCACTGCATCATATGTCGCACGAAGCATGTGTCGACTGGCCGAATGTGCAGAGCGGACAAGATCAGCCAATTCCTGCTTGACTTGGGAATCTGGCAGGGAGTCCAGTTTGGCTTCCACCTGAGTCAGAATGGCCTTCTGGTAGTCCCCCATATGGCCGACATAATTCAGGGCCCTAATCCTCAGCGTGGAGGAAGCAAAGATCTTCTTCCCATACTGGTCTAGAAGGCGGGATTCTTTGTCAGGTGGCGATGAGCTGAGGTGTTTTGGGTTGGCCGACCGGCCGTGAGCGGCGCTAATTACAACCGAGTCAGTGCTAGGGTGAGAATCAAGGAAATCAATGCCCTCTGGAGCCTGATATAGCCTATTCGACTTCCTTGGAAGTGGGGCTAAAGCCGATGGCTGTTTCCATATGGTGGTGACGAGGTCGGCATGAGGCTCTATCCAGGGTGGCACCAAGGTAGGAGCTGTCACGGGCAGATCCAGATGTTCAGCGAGTTTCAGACACTGAGGATCTGGTTCCAAGGAGTGCCACTGATGGACCTCCTGGATTTTCCTTAGCAACTCCGTAAAAGGAGGATCTTCCGGAGGAGACTTCGGAGGAGTCCTTGGCCTGGGCTTTGTCCCTCTTGGAACAACCGTCGGAGGAATCCGAGGGTTCTGAGCGTGAAGAGGAGGAGGAGGAGGAGGAAGAGGAAAAAGACTCCCTTTTTTGACCAGGGGGAGGAACGGACCCCTTGGGAAGTGTGTCCTGCCCCTCTCTGAACCCAGATGGAAGAGCCCTGGAGTCCGGAGGTGGTGAGGGAGTGTGCCGCCTCAGACGTACAGGAACCTAAGACGGCACCATCGTCGGTAGGTGGCTCTCAACCTCCCTGGTGAGCTGAGCCTTGGCCTCAGTCCACCAGGAGGCCAGAGTCTCCTGCTGGTCCACCGGCGGCTGTTGGGGTGGTGGAGGAGGAGGAGGAGGCGGGGGATAAGGATACAGGTTGTACCAGTATGGAGAGTATCCAAAACCCGGCTGCAGAAAGCTCGGTGTCGGGTACTGTGGCGTCGGGTACTGCGGCATCGGAAAGACCGGCATCTGGTACTGCGGCGCCGGATACTGTGGCCCCGGGTACATCGGCGTCGGATAGGACGGAGGGTACCCGGGAGCTGCCGGAGCAGACGGCCCGGCCGGCGGCCTCACGGGCGTATCCACGTTGGAGGGCCCGGAGGTGGGGGGACATCCAGAAGCGGGATGTCGCCCGGAGTCGGCAGAACCGGCGACGGAGGAACTCGCGTCAGGGCCGGCGTCCGGGGAGCCGATGTCAGATCCAGCGCACCTACAAGAGGACGGTCTGACGGAGGAAGGTCCCCAGCGTCACCCGGGGATGGAGGGGAAAAACCCCCGGGATCAGGCTGGGGGGACTCTGGGTCCCTGGACGGCAGCGAAGGCTGCGGAGAACTGGGGACGACGGAAGAGCGACTTTACGGCGAGATCCCGGCGGGCGCTGGCGTCCGGCTTATGGGAGCCTCACCGAGGCAGGCTGAGGAGAAGGATCGGCCTGGTCCGATGGAAGAGGCCGCGCGCACTGCCCCAAGGCCGTGCGTCTTGCAACCTTCTGCGTGGAGCCAGGCCCGACGCCCAGCACACCGGAGTCGCCCATGCCAGTAGGCTGCGAGCCTGCAGCCGAACCAGGAGCGGAGGCCTTCAATTGCCCAGAGGTGCCCGAAAGGCCTGAGCGCGAGCCAGACGAGCGGGCCGACGCCCCCTCGGAAACCTCTGAGGCGGACGTCGAGGAGCGGTCCCCCTTGAGGGGACGTTACCTGTGTCCCGGCGGCTCCCGAGGGAGACGTGGTAGAGGAGCCCTTGTCCCAGTGCCTCTCCTTATCCTTCTTCTTCCGATGACCTTCGGGGGAAGTGGACGCCTGCCTCAGTTTTTTGAGCTCCTTCTCCATTGAACTCATCTTTTCTTCAAAATATGGGCTTCCAGGGATTGCTGCCGCCTTTTCCGGGTAGCCGCGTTGAAGCTGAGGCAGTGCTGGCACTTCTTGACCGGGTGGTCGGGGCCTAGGCAGAACAGGCACAGGGAATGGCTGTCCTTGTGCGGTAGTTGGGCGCCGCACGAATCGCACTTAGTTTTGTGCTCGGAGGTGTGAGGGACGACCTACACCGGCGAGTGGTATCCGGCGTTAGTCGAGAAAAACAAATTACTTCAGTAAAACACGGCGAAGATTGGGCTAATGAAGCACAAACTTTTCTGCAGTGCTGCACATGCTGACGGGGAAAAGAACTGGAAAGGCGTCAGGGGACGCCTCTTTATATGATGTCTCCTGACGCGGTCACCTGACGCGGGGGTCCCTCGCCAGAGACTGCTAGCTAGAAATTTTTCCAGGTCCTGCCGCCTGCCGACGTCAGTCCTATATGTAAGTACCTACTGCAAGAGCCCTCTTGAAGTAAGATCTCTGCTTACCAACTGACAGGTAAGCAGAGACTGAAGCTACGTGAACCTTGTGGGTGGAAGGCCTCAGGCATAAGGAATGTAAACATGTAAGGTAATCTAGAAGAATAGCCAAATCACCCGGAAAGGGCTCAAGCCTTTACTTGTACACCATATTGTAAACCTTTTCCACTTAGAGGCATATGTCTTCTTAGTAGAAGGCTTCTTGGAACCCCTAAGCACTGCCAGCACCTGTTCTGATAGATTAAGATTAGCAAACTCTAAGTCCTCAAGAGCCACGTCTTGAGGCTCAGTGATTTGAGATTGGGGTACAGGATCCTGCCCTGAGTGGAGGTTAACAGGTTGTGCCTCCTGGGCAGATGGATTTAGGAAACTACTGACAGAGACAGCAGAAGAGAGTACCAGTGCTGTCTCGCCCAATCCGGAGCTACCAGTATTATTTTTTCTGGGTGGGACCTCAATTTCAGTAGGGTCCTGAATATCACAGGGAAAGGAGGGAATGCATACAGAAATTTCCCTGTCCAATTCAGGGCCAAGGCATCCAGGTGGACTGCGCCCCTTAGAGGAGGCCTGCAACAGTACATTGGAAGCTGGTGGTTTTCTGGGGAGGCGAAGAGATCCACCTCTGGAGTGCCCCATTTTCTGAAAATTGTACTGAGTACCTAAGTATTCAGGCACCACTCATGGAGGCCCTGACTTATCCTGCTTAAAGAGACTGCCAGCACATTGTCCTTCCCTGGAAGGTGTATGGCTGACAGGGATACTCCCATGGAGTATACTAGGGACCACAGTCTCATTGCTTCTGTGCACAGTAGATGTAACCTGGTACCTCCTTGCTTGTTGATGTAATACATGGTTGTGGTGTTGTCTGTTCTGACTTGCACCACCCTGTTTTGCAGGTAAGGAACAAATGTTTTCAAAGCCAGGTAAACAGCCCTGAGCTCCAAGAGATTTATGTGCAACAGAGACTCCTTGGGGGGGACCATGTGCGCCCCCAGCCTAGAAGAGAGGCATCTGTTGTGAGGATTACTGAAGGTTGTTCCCTTACAAAAGTCACACCCACACTGAGGTTGTGCTCGTCCAGCCACCATTGTAAGGTCTGGACTAAACTTTCTGTGACTGGAACCAGTTTGGACATAGGATCTGTCCTTTGAGACTGTCTGAGATGGAACTGAATATCTCTCATTTGAAATCTGGAGCCCATTACCACTGCCGTGGCAGATGCCATGTGGCCTAGTAACCTGAGAAATTCTCTGGCTGTTCTGGGTCTCCAGAGACAAAGGATTTTGCAATCTGTAGAATGCTCGTTGCCCTGTCCTGTGGCAGGAGGGCTCTGCCCTGTCTGGTATTTAGTTCTGCTCCAATAAACTCCAGCACCTGGAGTTGTACCTGTTGAGATTTTTCTTTGTCTATCAGAAATCCCATGGACTTTAGTGTGGATTTTGTGAGTCCCAGTGACTGTACTGCATGCTGCAGAGACTGTCCTACTATTAACCAGTCGACCAGGTAGGGGAAGACTGTTATACCTTTTTTCCCCACCACTAATAGGCACTTTGTGAAAACCCTTGGTGCCGAAGTTAGCCCAAAGGGGAGAGTTGCAAACTGATAATGGCCTGAATCTCAAAAATTTTCTGTGAGAAGGTCTGATGGGAATATGGAAATAAGCATCCCTTAGATCTAGGAAGGCTAGCCAGTCTCCCTTTTGCAAGGAAGGAATGATTATGGCAAGAGTGACCATTCTGAACTTTGGTTTCAAAATGTGCTTGTTCAGAAGTCTTAGATCCAAAATAGGCCACCAATCCCCGGTTTTCTTCCTTATGAGAAAGTATCTGGAATAAAAACCTTTTCCCCTGCTTATTAGAGGCACTACCTCTACTGCTTTGATTGCTAGCAGATGTTTTACCTCTGCTTCCAACAAAATCCTGTGTGCAGCTGTTGCCGGAGCAAAGGTTCTTGTTCTCAGCTTTGGGAATGATTTGAAACTGAGTCCCAAGCCCTGGCTCACTACCTCCAGCACCCACTTCTCTGTGGTGATGGACTGCCAAGCGTGAAGGTAATGAGCCAGTCTACCACCTACAGGTAGCTCTGTAATAGGGGATGCGACCTGCACTAGCCCGTCAGGGATTCTGAGCAGGCTGTGTCTGAACCTGTGGTGCAAGAACTGCTCTTCTCATGGCTTTCCTGCCCCTTCCTCTAAAATAACCTCTAGCCTGCTGCTGAGGCTGGGAGGCTTGTGCCTGAAAGAAAGGTCTGGGGTAAAAAACCCTGCCCCTACCTCCCCTACTCTGGGATCTATAAGAGGTGAAGGGCCTATCCTTGGAATTGCTCTGAAAGGTGGATTTATATTCCTCCACCTTTTTCATGTATGCCTCAGTTTTATCCCCAAACAAGGAGTTGTTCTCCAGGGGGAAATCCATTGCTTTGGCCTGGGTGTCTAAGGTTAGGTTGGTGGCTCTAAGCCATGCAAACCTTCTGAGTGAAACTGACAAAGCCGTTAACCTGGATGCAGTATCATTGGCATCCACTGCCATATGAAATTGGTACCTGGTAGCATCAAGTGCAACCCTTGCTGTATCTTGTAAGTCTACAGCCACTTCATCTGGGACCCTATCAGCCAAAGCTAGAACAGTGTCCCTATCAGACAAAGCTAGAACAGTGTTCCACAGAGCTTTTTGGTACTGCACTGAATATGCCATGTAATTGGCCTGCAAGACTAATAAAGAGGCAGCCATGTACCCTTTCTTTCCAATAGCATCCATTTTTCTTGAATCTGTGTCTGGTGGATAGGTAGCCAATGGGATCCTGGCCTTGTCACAGGCAGCAGCTTGGACTACTCCCTCAGGATCAGGATGTGAACATCAGCTATAGTTTCTGTCTAGCTGGTATTTGTCAGCTTTCTTATCCACACCAGGAATAGAGGTTGGAGTTTTAAAAATCTGCACTGCAGCCTTCTTTAAAGATGTATGCACGAGCAGAAGTAAACGTTTCATGGGGGTTAACCCCATAATTTCTAGAAAGTCTGCCTCCTCCATATCCTCTTCTGTTTCCTGAAGAGGAAGGTTAAGGGTTTCCACTATGTTCTTAACAAAAGCATAGTGGGAGGAGTATTCCTCAGGACCCCTGGGAGGAGATCCAAACTCTTGATCAGGAGAAACCTCTGGATCTATAGGTTCCCACTCAAAGTCATCCTCCTCCTCCTCCCCAAACACTTCAGCACTTCTTGCCTTGCTGGGGCTGTAGGAGGAACCAGGGCAGTCGGTGTAGGAACCAGGACTGCACCCTGTAGGGCTTGTAATGCCTTAGCAATGTCCTCAGCCGAGGGCATAATATGCTTGTCTGTTGGGAGCTCCTTAGCCTTCTCGGCCGGAGGCGAAGTGACATGTTTTTCTTTACACTTTTTCTTTAATGGAACAGGTTCATTGCCTGTTTCCACAGCCCTTTTTGGTTTACCTTGTTCAGATTTATCAGAACTCCTATCAGGATCCTTGGCTTTACCTCCATCCTTTTTGTGGGAGGAGGAAGAAGCAGAATTATCCCCAGAAGCAGAAGCCATCTCTTCCCAAATTTTAGACCTTTTCTTTAATGTTTTTGGGCAAAATGTCTTACAAACATCACAACTGGCAAATATGTGACTTATACCCAAACAAGAAATACCGAGAGAATGTCTGTCTGCTTTTGCTAGAAGTTGCCCACAAGAGTCACAACATTTAAAACCTGTGGGTCCTGTGCGTTTTTTTATGTTTATCCAAATGGACCTCTGATATTTAAGCTAGGCAAAAAAGATCACTTCAAAATACTGTTATTTAAAGTAACTCGGAACTGGAGATTACTTTAAAATAACTACTGCTAGCGGTTCCTGGAACCGAGCACTATTCGGTTCCTGAAGGAAAAGGAACAGAGAAAATTACTAAATTTGGACAAAACTAAAGCGGTTCAGGGAACTGATCGCTAAATCACTCTAAATAATAATAAATTGAGATAAGAAACCTTTAAAATAGACGCGGAACCCTCGGTTCCAAGGAACTGTGAGGGAACCGCGAATATAAATAAAAAACTACTAAAACACTAATTTACTATACTAAACAATGTTTCTAAGGCAGCAATTTAAAAATAAACTGAAAATGAGTACTTATGTACAGATAAACTTTATTCAGAGACAGTTCAAGGAGAGCTCTCCAGGACATCCTTACTAGGCAGGCGGAGTAAAGAATCTGAAGCACTCAGAGTGCAGCAGTTTGAAAGTGGCATGAGCCAACTGAGAGTTCCATAATTTACGTAAAATTCCATCTCTCCGGGCAGTTCAACACAGGAGACTGACTGCATTAAGTTTAATCATAATGAGTGATTCCTGGGGTTAGAAGTTAAGACTTTGTACGGTAGATATGTAACGAATGTTGTCAACAGTTTGAATCCTGCTGCGGCTGGTGCCCACCTGAAGATGGAATGTCTTGTTTACCTCAGTGTGGTTTATCCAGAACTGAACATTTTTCAAATAAATAAAATAGTTAAAATTTTTATTAATAATGCATTGGTTTCATACCTTATTCAATTCCACTTTCTCCAGCTCCTTGGCAAGGGTTTCCAATTTTGATACAAGCTGATTTATCTCCCGATCCTTTTCTGCTAATTGTGACTAACACAAATAAATAAATAAATAAATTAACAAACAAACTACAATATTAACTTCACAAAAATTACAGATATGCAGAAACCATTCTAACAATCACCAGGATAGGGACCGAACAGATTACTCATGTGCCATAAAATTAGTAGTATTATAGTATCACAGCAGGAAAATACAATAATAGGTGAATTTGACATTTGTGAAACACAAATGCCATGACAGCACTGTGCAGGTAATATAATTTTTGCTCTGCTTGGGCGTCAACTAAAACCTGCAGTTTTAATGAGGTAATATCCTCAACCCTCACCAGGTAACACACTGCATCATTCTGTTTCTCTTCAAGATGCTGCTGACAGAACACAAATGGTGCCATAGGCTCGGTTTGTTCTTGCAGTCATAGCAATGACCTATTTGGATACCCCTATACAGATATTAAAGTTCTTAGTTTTAGAGATGTTTTAAAACAATGCACATTGGGAAGAGGAACCCAAGAATGCAATATGAAATGGGTGGGGGAAGAGTGTTGGCAGGCACCACAGAGAACAAGCTCTGGCACAGCCACTACGACTGTGAATGCATTAACTAGATAAGGGTGTTTAATGGGTTAAACATAAACATTTATTTATTTAAAAAATTACAGATTTACAAACCTTTGAGTCAGAGACTCAGTTACAAAGGCACCTCGTTGAAACGAATACAAAGACAGCACAGTTAACAAGTCAAAAAACAATGGTTCGGAGAGCAGACTGCTTTAACAGTCATTCACTGGAGATGCATGGGTAACAGTAGATAAACAGATTACATAATTTAGGCACACAGGCACCACATTAAGAAGACCAAAGCAGTTCAAACAATATACTACAGCTAAAGCAAATAGACTTCAGGAGTCAAAGAGAAGCCCAGAGTGTTCACATGAAGGCTATTGCATATATACTAACTGAATCAAAGTACAGTACAGTGAGAAAGGGCATATTTAAGCAATAAAGCATGACATGGTGTGTGTTATGTAATAATGTCACTCCTGGGGTGGGTTGAAGCATGAGGCGAAGTCAGCAGCCACCACCACGGGTATTCTAACCTAAGATAACACACACCCTGGAGTGCCTTATTTCAATCATACAATGGCTTGTTGTTGTATACAGAATAAAAAATAAATTTTAAAGGATGTTTTTGGTAGTGTGGAAAAATATTTCTTAAGAGAAAATGCAAGGAATGATCCAAATCCAAAGCTACGGTGATGTTATGTAAGCATTAATCACCGACAGAGGAGGGCTCTACCATGGATTAATGCCCTGCTTGGGGGGGGGGGTTGGTCTTCCAACCACCCAGCGGGCATTAATCCACGGTAGAGCCCGACGCTGGAGGCGATTAATGCGCTTGTAACATGGCAAGTGCAAGGGAAGTATTCCTACAACTACAGTGTTACTGAAAAGCACACACAGATTTACAGGACGAGTCACTGTAGTAGAGAAGTCATGTTGCAAGCTTGTACATTTCAGTTGCTGAAGATGTATCGCAGTGCACGTGCACACTGACCCCGTCAGATGCATTTATCTAGTGTAGAGTAATTCTGAAGAAATGTGAACATACAACTGCTGTGTCGCGCACAGAACTTCATTTTTTTTCTCTCATTATCACCGACAATTTTCCTGTATTCGCCTTCGTTCTACCACTGCCAACATAGATTGCTGTGGTGCACTCTGGGACACATGTATTTCTGTTTTTGGGGCCAATATCGATACAATGTGCAAATACTCATCTGTTCCGTGTGCGACACTGCTTCTATGCTGCCCGCTACACTGCCATACCTGTACTTACTCATACTGAGTTCTATCGCCCTGAGCTGCAAGCCACCTGTTGCTGCTGCAAGAATTTCTCTCACTCGTACTGACAGTCGACCTGCTTCTCTCCGAGGTGCCCGAGGCTACTGCAGCAGTCGGCGGCACCCCCACACTTCTTCTGTGCCTCTTGCATGAGACGCCATCTACAGGTACGACTAGATAGCATCTGACACTGTCAGGGGTGTAGCCAGAGATTTCAGATCTGCACACCATGTGGACTCACTGCTACCCCCCCTTGTCAGGGTGAGCAATCCCCCCCCCCCCGACAATATACAAATGTACACCAGGACCCTGTTTGTTGCCTCATTTGACACAATAAATACAACTTTTGTATCACACGACAGTGGTTGTTAACATGCATGGGTAAATACAGATGCCATGCACTGTTCCCTAAGACACCCACATACCAGCCCAGAGCATGTAAAGTTGTATTGTCCTTGGGATGCAAAGAGAGCATTAGTGATCAGTCCTTCTACTTTTGACTCCGTGAATAAAATTACAGAAAGGTTCAGTATTTTCTTTGTCAGTTTTCATGGAAAAAGAAAGCAATTCAGAGCCTATTTGCCACCCCCCTCAAATACAATTGCACACCATGGAGTGACTGGAGTATGCCTGCCTACACCCATGGACACTGTCTCTCTATCTGTCTAAGCCTTTTTAAGCGCGCTCCCGATTACTTCGATCTCTAGCCTGTTCGTTACCGCCGCAGTGCTGCATCGTGTGGCTACTTCTGGTAGGGCACCAGCGTGCTCTATGCTGGGTTAATCACCGCTTGTTTTCCGTCACATGATGCCTTTGCACCAATCTCCTTCCTCGATTTCACCATCATTTACTGTGCCATGTTACAATGTGTAATAACATCACTGTTTCAGTGAGTCAGCAGCCAGCTTCTTACATTTTTCCTTGCCATTGTACAGTTAAAAATAATGCCACCATCTGTATTATAGTTACCTATGTGTTTTGCATTTTATTCTACGCACTGTTATAGCAATCAACTCAAAAGAACCAGGCCATCATATACATGAAGGTACTGTACCCCAACTGAAAACACTGCTGAGACAACTGTATGTTGTGACAAGGCAGAAGATAAACACAATGTTGAGACAAGTTTTTGAAGACATTTGATGTGTTTCATTGTTTTGTTTTTTTTAGAAACCGATACAGATCACACACAAAATTCATATAATATAAAAGTGCATATGCCCAAATGTCAATGTAAATTCGACACATTTCATTACAAGCTGTTCTGTTGAAGGAAAATTTACTATATCATGCCTAAAATGGGCATCAAGTAAATGTAAACTGGGGTAGGTGTGTAATTGAGGGTATTGCATAGTTTATCTTTTATTGCTGCTCCACCGGATCAGCAATATTTGCACAAGCTGTGCCCAGTCCAGATTTTACAGCTCTGGCCTGGGTCTTTTGATGTGGGTTTTACCCATACCCCACTGCATGTGGCTTAGTGATATACTATACAGATGGCTACAAAGTCTAAGCCATTGAAGGTTGAAGTTTCAGAAAACCATTATGCTAAAAATATCAAGACTCATTCCCTCCCTCCCCAGTCACAATTAATCCTCTACCAAAGTCATGCTTAAATACTGGTGCCTCTACATCCACGCCACTAAGCTTTTAATGCCAACATGCTTCTGCTGCTGCTGTGACCAATTCAGTGTGTGATCTGCTCAACCCTGGCTTTATAAATTTATTTAATTATTTTTAGAGGGGCTCCTGGTTGTGGCCAATATCAAACAAACAGCTGAAGTCCAGTGTGCCCCCAAACTGGCCTGCAATGGAGGATTTTTCCATCTTTCATGTCCCAAATAGGGGCTCTTAGTTATCAAACTTTGGCCAAAATGTGAACATGCCAAACCACTACGTCAAAGTGGTCCCAATCGGTTTGGTCCTGCACTTTAAATAATGTAAAAAGTACCTTGCTGATCTGAGTTAGAGTCCTGCTGTTTCCTTCTCTGTTTGCAAAGACAATACTCCAGCTTCCTTGTCTCACATTTATAAAGTGCAGTCTGCTAGGTGTGGCTGGGAGCAAATCACTAGGAAAGTGAGCACAGCTTTCCCCTAATCATAAACCTATTCAATGTGTGATCTGCTCAACCCTGGCTTTATAAATGTATTTAATTATTTTTAGAGGGGCTCCTGGTTGTGACCAATATCAAACAAACAACTGAAGTCCAGTGTGGCCCCCCCCCCCCGCCAAAATGGAAATTACATACCTACCGTAATTCTTGATCTTCTTGGACAAAGTCTCCACCACTCATTCACACTAATGGGATCTATGCCGGAGGCGCTAGGACCCAGCAGGAGCAAACTTTCTGCAGGAGGGCCGGTGCCAGAGATGGAGCTGCGAGGAGTGGCGCCATAAGCCTCTGCTCGTGCGGCAATGACTATCTCGGCATCGACCCTCCAACTGCCTCAGTACCTTTTTTCCCTGAGGAGGTGCAGTGTAACTAACCTAGAAGGATAGCCTAACCAAAAACTGGACATAAGATAGTCCAGAAGACCCGTATAAGAAGGGTCAAGAAAGAAGTCTTCGCAGCCTAAATATTGAGGGAATGAAGACAAACAACAGAGGTGAGCTCGGGGGATGGTGGATGGGCGTGTGAATGAGTGGTGGAGACTTCGTCCAAGAAGATCAAGAATTACGGTAGGTACATCATTTCCATATCTTCCAGGACATAAAGTCTCCACCACTCATTCGTACTAATGGGAGAGTACCGAGCTAATAATCCCCCGAGAGGGTGGCAGAAGAGACCAAAAGCTCACAGATTTAGGACAGAAGTCCATTAAGGATGGTTCTGCCAAACGAAGCATGTCGTCTGGCATGGACATCCAGGGCACAGTGTCTGATGAAACTATGCACTGAGCTCCAGGTGGCCGCATTGCCAATATCTGCAATGGGCACACTGAGGATTTCCGCCAGGGATGCCGCGACCGCTCTAGTAGAGTGAGCATACACTCTGCCCTCCAGCTTAACCTGTGCCATGGAATAACAGTGGCGAAGGCATGCCACCAGCCGTGCTGAAATGCATCTGATAGCGACAGGTTGACCCAGCTGGGTCTCGCTGAAGGAGACGAACAGTTGTTGAGCTTTGTGAAAATCTTTTGTTCTCTCTAAATAGAAATGTCAAGCCCTTTTGATGTCCAAAGAATGAAGAGAATGCTCCCCTTCATTTTGGAACTTCGCAAAGTAAGTAGGAAGGATCAAAGGTTGGTTTAGATGGAATTCTGAAACAACCTTATGGAGAAACCTAGGATTGGTCCTAAGAACTACTTTGCCTTTATGAAACACAGTATAGGGAGGGTCTGTGACCAAGGCATGTATCTCAGAAACCCTGCGGGCCGAGGTAATGGCCACCAGGAAGACAGTTTTCCAAGTAAGGAATTTCAACTCACAGGTAGCAAAAGGCTCGAAAGGTTTTCGAGTGAGCATGTCTAATACAAGATTAATGTCCCAGGTTGCGACTGGATGTCTGATAGCAGGTCTGGTATGCAGAATTCCCTTAAGGAACCGCTTAACCACGGGTAACTGAGCCAGTGACAAGGGAAGTACTGGCTCATGATAAGCTGAAATGGCACAAAGGTGAACCTTGACTGTCGAGTATTGCAGACCTGAATTTGAGAGGTCCAAAAGGTATCACAGAACTTTATTTGATAGGCAGGAAAAAGGATTCAAAGAGGATTTTGCACACCAGAGCGAAAAACGCTTCCATTTGGCTGTGTAAGTTTTCCCAGTGGCTGGCTTGCGCACAGCCAGAAGAATATCTGAAACTCTGCAGGAGACACTGAACCTGTTCACTTTTCTCTTCAGGAGCCAACCATGAAGGTGAAGCTATCTCAGATTGGGATGGACCACAGGCCCCTGAGTCAGAAGGTTCGTCTGAAGGGGAAGCGGTTTCGGAGGGGTTTCCGACATACTGTTGAGTAATGGAAACCATATCTGCTGAGGCCAGAAGGGAGCAATGAGAATCATTTTGCTCCCCTGGGACTCGAACTTGAGAAGTACCCTCTGAATTAGAGGAAGAGGCGGAAAGGCGTATAGAAAGCGATTTGTCCACTGCAGCCTGAACGCATCTTGACAGAAAATGCCAGGCCCTGGATTTCTGGAGCAGAAGAGAGGCAGTTATGTGTTGAGTGGGAATGCAAAAAAGGTCCAGGTCTGGAGTTCCCCACTCTACGAATAGTGACTGAACTATGGTTGAGTCGAGAGACCATTCGTGGGGATCTGTCTCCGTTCTGCTGAGACGGTCTGTCAGTTCATTCTGCACTCCCGGCAGGTAGGCCACTTCAATTACAGCCTTGTGCTCCAAGCACCATTTCCACACTCTCATCGCTTCCCTGCATAAGGGGTAAGAGTGAGCCCCGCCTTGCTTGTTGATGTAATACATCACTGCTTTGTTGTCCGTTTGAAGGAGAATGTTCTTGTGAGAAAGAATGTCCTTCAAAGCCCGGACTGCATAAAGGACGGCTCTCATTTCTAAGACATTTATGTGAAGCTGGGACTCGTTCTGAGTCACGTACCTTGAGTGCAGAGAGTCTGACAGTGAGCTCCCCACCCCATCAGGGACGCGTCCGTGGTAATGGAAATCTGATGATCCAGAGGAGCAAAGGGATACCCTTCCAGAAGATTGTCCTCTTGTGACCACCAGGTGAGTGACTTCTTCAGAGATTCTGACACCTTGATGAGAAAGGAATGAGGGTGAGTGTTTGGAGACCGCTGAGTACTGAGCATCCACTGAGAGGTTCTCATGTGAAGGAGTGCTAGGGGTACAGTGAACACAGAGGATGCCATGAGACCTAGCATCCGTTGCATCGAGATAGCTCGAACCGAGTTGTTCTGTCTGATGTATCAGGCCATCTGTAGGATATCGCTCCTTCTGTCCTCTGGTAGAAATGCTTTTGCACAGGAGGTGTCCAGAAGAGTTCCTATGAAAAGGAGCCTCTGGGAGGGCTACAGCTGCAATTTCTTGAAGTTTAGCAGGACTCCCATGGACATGAAGAAAGACTGAGGCTATGGCAACGGCATCGAGAGTTCCTTGCATGGAAAGCCCTGCTAGCAGCCAGTTGTCCAGATATGGGAACACATGTATTCAGACTTTTCTGAGATGCGCTGCAAGAATTGCACACCACTTTGTAAAAACTTGCGGCGCCGAGGACAGCCCAAAGGGCAGGACTCTGAACTGATAATGCTGTCCCAAAGCCACAAACCTTAGGTATTTGTGATGCTTTGGATAAATAGGAATATGTTGGTAAGCATCCTACATGTCCAGGGAGGCTAACCAGTCGTGTTGATGAAGCAAGGGTAACAGGGTCCCTAATGCTATCACCTTGAATTTCTCTTTGGGAAGAAACTCGTTTAATTTTCTGAGGTCCAAAGTGGGGCGCATGCCCCCGGTTTTCTTTGGAACTAGAAAGTAATGGGAGTAGAACCCTGTGTTCCGTTGATCCAGCGGAAATACTTTCACTGCCCTGTTGTTCAGAAGGCCTTGTATTTCAGAGGCAAGAAGCTCTGACTGAAGAATTGACAGCTTCGGCTGCCACTTGGGGAGACAATCTGGAGGGTTCTCCGAAAAATTGAGTGAATACCCCTTGCGGATTATCCGAAGGACCCATTGTCCGAAGTTATGGACTTCCACTGGTTGTACAATTGAGTCAGATGCCCTTCCATCGCTAGAAAGTCCCCCTCGGGCAGCTGAGGTGGGACTTGGGCCAGAAACTCAGAAGGCGGCACTGGGCGCTTTGGGTCCTTGCGCCTTCTGTTGTGTTTTCTTTTGAGGCTGAGGGGCTTGGTTTTTATTAAAACCTCCTCTACCTTTGCCTCGAAAGGACTGACGGTTATGAAACTGGCGTTTGTTAACACCCCCTTGAGAGGGGGCGGGAGGAGGTTGAGCCAATTTAATGCTTGACCTAGTCTTTTGTGTGCCCTCTAGAGCCTGTTCTACTTGAGGGCTGAAGAGATACACACCATCGAAGGGCAACGCCATGACCTGTTGCTGGGCATCATTTGTGAAACTTGAAGTGCGCGCCAGGAATGGCGGAGGGTACAAATGCCCGCCACCGCTACTCAGGAGGCAGTATCAAATGCGTCCATAGCTGCTTTAACCTGCTGGTTGTTGGACTTGATGCCCCTGGTTATGGTTTGAAGAAGCTCTGAATTAGTGTCCGACTCCGGTAGAGCTTCAACCATTTGTTTGAGTGAATGCAAAAGAATATACTCATATTGAGAGAAATAGCCCTGGTAGCTGGCGATATGCATACCCAGGGTGGATGCAGAAAAGACTCTCTTACCTAAAGTATCTATCTTACGAGATTATTTATAGGTCGAGCTGTAGTAGTCTGAGGAAGGACGACTTTATCATTCTCTGCCAAGACTACAATAGGATCCGCAAAGGCTTGGGAGGCCAAAATGGGTCGATCTTTGGGAGCAGCATACTTCCTATCTATCAACTTACTCACAGAAAGAATAAGAGCAGGATTATTCCACACCATTTGAGAAAGGGTCTCAAAGGAGAGTTGTACCGGGGTAGTTAAATCCATAGGGATGTCCGGAACATGAAGGCATTGGAGTCTTAAAAGCTTCCCAGGATCGATGTCCATAGTCTGGAGAGAAAGAGTGGAATTCAATTTTTTCAGCAGAGACTTAAATGACAGGTCCTCGACCACAGACTCTGTAACAGGATTAGATCCTGTTCCTTCCACATCATCACCCAGTCTAAGATATGGGTCAGGCTCAATATCATCTCCTGACAGTCCAGGAGGAACTGCATGGACAGGAAAGGATTGAAAATAAGCAGAAAAAGAAGAAGGAAAAGAAATCGGAGCGGGGACGCCCTGAAGATTGGTAGTAGAAAAGCCTGGCCTTGGAGCTGAAGAAGAGCATGGCGCTGAAAGGCTGCATGACACCGACAAAGCAAATGGCGCTGAAGAAGAACACTGCACCAAAAGGCTACATGGCACCAAGAAACTCAACAGCACCGAAAGGCCGCGCAACACCGAGAGCAGCGTCGAGGATGGCACCAACAGACGCAAGGGTGCTAAGGATGGCGTCAGGAGGTGCCCCGGCACCGAAAACGGCACCGAGCGACCCACTGACGCCGACAGCACTGAAACCAACCTAGGGCCCCGAAAATTATAATTTGAGGGAAAAGAAGGAAGAATACCAGAAGATAGACACACTGGTGTGGCCCCCTGCACCGAGGCCATGTAAGGTGGGGAAACACCTGAGCGCGGAGTCGATGGCACCGAAGAGAACGCTGCTCAACTAGGGAGGCCCAATCCCCCGAAGAGCCCGAGGCCCCCTGAGTGATCGGGCCAGGCAGCTGGACCAGCCTCCAAGTCCACTGCTCCATAAGAGCGGCCCACTGATGAAACTACTCATCGGAAGCCCTACCAGAAGGCAGGGAAGGGCTCCGATGTCAAAGAGGTCGGAGACCAGAACCAGAAACTGGCGACTCCAAACGAGGAGACCGGCAACTGACCCCAATGACCGATCGTCGATGCGCAGACATATCAGAGGGCAACCTCCAGTGATGCCTTCTCTTTTTTGACCTACGGGTCGAAGAAGAGCTCGAGGCCCAACGGTGCCGAGAATGGGATCGTTTACTTTTATGCTTCCAGGGGGACCGCCCCATCCCTCGGCACTGGACCGCCCATTGTCAGACCCCTTCCGGAGAAGGTGGCGGACCGGACCGAGCCCGGCTGACTGAACAGCTTTCATATGAAGTCTCCCTACCATCACCTGACCCGCTCATGGTCGACTCCGTCAATGTAGGCTGAGACTTCTTTCTTTGATAAGAATAAATTATCATAAGCGGTACTTTATTCAAAAAATACTACAAAATAATAAACTGAAAACTATGCTGCTAGTTTGAAGTTTGACTACCGGTGGGTGAGTGATGTCATCACTGAAGAGCACTCGGCGGGAAAAAAGGAACTGAGGCGGTTAGAGGGTCGATGGCGAGATAGTCATTGCCACACGAGCAGAAGCTCCATCTCTGGCACCGGCCCTCCTGCAAAAAGTTTGCTCCCGCTGGGTCCTAACACCTCCGGTGTAGATCCCATTAGTGTGAATGAGTGGTGGACATTTTATGTCCAGGAAGGTCAGGCCTGTAATGGAGGATTTTTCCATCTTTCATGTCCCAAATAGGGGCTCTTAATTATCAAACTTTGGCCAAAATGTGAACATGCCAAACCACTATGTCAAAGTGGCCCCAAATGGTTTGGTCCTGCACTTTAAATAATGAAAAAAGTACCTTGCTGATTTGAGTTAGAGTCCTGCTGTTTCATTCTCTGTTTGCAAAGACAATACTCCAGCTTCCTTGTCTCACATTTATAAAGTGCAGTCTGCTAGGTGTGGCTGGGAGCAAATCACTAGGAAAGTGAGCACAGCTTTCCCCTAATCATAAACCTATTCAATGTGTGATCTGCTCAACCCTGGCTTTATAAATGTATTTAATTATTTTTAGAGGGGCTCCTGGTTGTGACCAATATCAAACAAACAACTGAATCCAGTGTGCCCCCCCGAACTACCTGCCTGACAATGAAGTTGGTATATTATTTGGAAAAATGCAAGGCTGGGTCTCTTATTATGCAGTGTCCAGCAACGATGGTGGTGTCAAATGGCTTAATGAGGTGCTGTGAGGTGCCTATGGGAACTTGTCATGTAGAAAGTTCCAGGGACACAGTCATAAAAACTGGAATTACAGGTTCCATGGAATAATTAAATCAGCAGGAATGTTAGAAAGTCAACTCCACTATAAACTGAGCCAGGAAAAAAGTAAATGGGACAAAAAAAAAAAAAAAAAAAAAACAGAATTTTGTTTCTAAAATGAGTTGCTAATCGCAACTGGTATTTTTAACATGTGCAAGTCAACTCCATTTCTCAAATTTAAAAAGAAAAATACACTTCATCACAGACTGTATTTACCAAATACTGTGCCCATTTTAGTATACAAATGTTTAAGAAATACCTGAAAGCTGTCTATTTTCCATAGAAGGTGAATCCTTAGTAGTTTCAGACACTATGGCCCTGTCCACACTATGCCTCTGTAATGTTACAGGGTGCCCAAACCATTACCACAACGGTTTGCGTTTACTCCTGTAACGTTACAGAAGGCATTTTCATAACCATTGTTGAAACCACATATGAGGTGGTTTCAATAAATGGTTATGAAACCGTTACATCTCGCAACGCCATCGGGCTTAAGTGTGATCGCGGTGGTAATGGTCTCCTGCAGGGGTTCGTGAGCGCAGCACGTGCTGCATCCTGGGAACAGGTGTTGCCGTAACGATCGCCCGGCACCCCTAGTGTGGACCGGCGGTACCGGTCCCATAACGGACAATGCCACAATGTGGACAGACTGCACCGCTCCCCAGCCATAACAGATTGCATCCGTTACTGGGCCGGAGCGGTGTAATGTGGACAGGGCCTTAGTCTTTCCCTTTGAGACACCAGGTGACTCTGATAATCATTTGTTCCAAGGGTTTTTAAGTCAGTTTGAAGGCATTAAATATTTTCTGTTATCATACTCCTTAAAAAAAAAAAAATGCAGGTATTCCACAGACTTCTTGTGTTCCTAGGTCCAGCTCCCAAACTAGTGAATCTTATTTCAACATAACACATCCACCTCATGCCCCTCACACATGAATAAAAAAAAAGGTGGGCTTGCTCTTTAGGAGCTTCTTGGGTGGAAGGGGGTTGGATCTTACTTCCCCCAAAAAAACAATGCTGCCTCCCACTACTCAGGTTCCAGTTCTTGTACCACCCATTTAAGAAAGAAAGTAGTACCCTGCAACCATTGAGTAACATGAAAGCGTATTTATTTGAGGGCGGAAAACATTTCTTGGAGGATGGTAATGCGGAGGAGACTATTTACACCTTCAGTCAGTTCCACGGACAGAAAACATGACATCACTCCTTCTGTACATGCAAAACTCCTGTAGGCTCTGCCCATAGTCGTAAAAAGGACCTACATGTTATGATACATGAGAGCCGAAAAATAACAGCACACTGTAACAGAGCTGTGGGGAAGGCAAACAGGATGTTGGGTTGCATAGGGAGGGGGATAAGCAGTAGAAGTGGAAGGTGATCCTCCTATTATACAAGACACTAGTGTGACCACACCTGGAACACTGTGCAAGGCACTGGAGTCCACCCTGAGGAGAGACAGCAACAAAGTGCAAGCAGTATAGAGCAGGGCACCAAGAAGGCCCATGGATTGGGGGCAATACATACAAGGACAGGCTGCAGGACTTGAACATGTACACCCTTGGGAATGGGAAGGAAAGAGGCAACATGACTGAGACATACAAGTAGCTGCACAGGATAAGGGAAAGGGGAGATTGTTTAACCAGAAAAGGCACACTAAGTGAAAGTGCATTTCCAGGTGCGACATGGGAGCAAAAGGAAGTTAAGTGAATTGCTCTGGGTCACACAGTATGCAAGTGGGGGCTGTGGGATTCAAACCCAGCTCTCCAGGTTTGCAGTACAGTGCTCTTAACCACTATGCTATACTGCCTCCAAGGATAATGAGGGTGGGTGCCAATGAAGTGGTGTTCTTAAGTTCAACTACAGGGATGTAAAGGAACTCAAACTTGCAGGGTGAAATTAAAAAGGGACATCTGTAAAAACCTTTTCACAAAAATAATGGTGGACAAGTGGAACAAGCAGCCAGAGGAAGTTGTAGAGGCCAAATCAGTGAACAGCATCAAGCAGGGATGAGAAAGGAACATGTGGGTTAGTTAGAAAGGGGGCGGGGGCGGCCTGCTGGAGCAGCAGTTGAGCTACAGCTAAAGGACAATGACTTGGGTTTGGGAACGAGCCCAGGAGTCAGATGGCTGGCCGGGGGAGGATTGAGGACCTAAGGACTGCTCTCCTCCTCCGGGGAGGGTGGGTTAGCTGTCGGGCATTTCTTGATAGACCCCTGGCAGAAGCCAGGAGTCTGACAGCTGGGCTCACTAGAGTGGGGAGGTGGGGCTGATGTTGGCTGGTACGCCACTAACATCATTGCAAGCCACACCTCCCAGGGACAGGAAAATGCAAACCGCGTAGTACACAGCTTGTCTCACTCTGCAGATCGCACACTGTTGCACCGTGGCACTCTCTGGATACCAAGCTAAAGGAATAAAGGGCCCCACCACTGTGGGTAAGCCAGGGAGGAACACCGGAGAGGTAAGTACTTGGGGGGGGGGGAATCAGGCCAGGATAAAGCAGACTAAATTATAAAAAAGGAAAAAGGGGGGGGGGTGGCCAAAACAAAGAGGAGGTATGGCCACTAGGGTCAGAGCACAGTAGTTAGGTAGGGTGGGCAAACTGGATATTTTCTGGGCTCCTTGTCTAGAAGTGGTCATTCACCTGCATGGTTATAGTGGGCTCAGTAATTAGTTGTGTGAAAAGAATGCACTATCTTAATGGGGAAGTTCCTGTTATTAGCCTACTGGAAGACTACAGGGTGGAAACAATTAGAATGCTGCTAAATAAAGCAAGATGAATGGGCTGCTACAAGGTTCTGAAAAAACTCTGGAAGGGTTAACAAAATAGGTGATAGAGTCCTGTTTACTTGAACAGGACATTTTCAGTACTCAAGCTTTCAGGCTTACACTGAGCCTTTCTTTAGACAATGGAAATTTTTACAAAAAACATTACTTTGGATACTGCTATCTCCTTGTAGCGTCCAACTGTGTTTTTTACCCCACAGGTATTAATTTATAGCTACAAACATTACACTAAAGTGTTCTATGGAATGTTGTTCAGCATGGAAATCCATGCCTGGAACAGTGTTGTGCTGCAGCAGTGGCGTCAAAATGTGATGCATTAGGTACGTGAGATTGTGCACGGAAACCCATACACTGAGAAAATCGACTGTGCCACAGCAGTGACAAATTAAAATTATGTACTCACTGTAATTGTTGATCTTCCAAAATATCTTTATCATTCATTCCCACTAATGGGTCTAAGCTACAGGCGCAAAGACCTCACGGAAGCAGTCTTTTACTGCTAGGAGGGAACAAAGTAGACTGGTGATTCCACTATGTTGCTGAGGCACAGGTCAGGAAGCACAAGAAAACCAAGAGCAGTTACAAAATTCGCTACTGTTTTATTATTATCAATAACAGTAAAATAAAAAATAAAAATTGTTCAGTATAACTATTTAAAAAGGCAATGCAAAAAGAGAAAACAAAGTCCTTCGTCTGACTCGAGGGCATCTCTAATTCCAAGTTTCAGTCTCTGCCCAGCAAAGACTGCTGCTCTTTTTATAACAAGTATTTGCCTGACAATTAACGTCTTCATCCTGAGCTTGTTAAGGAGACATCCTGTTTCTCACAAAATGTATCAGAGTTCTTGTCAGTTTCTTTGCAGAGCAGGCCTGCAATTATAACAGGGTCCCAAGCTAGCCTCCTGTTGACAGCGCTGCAAAAGAGTTTGCAAACAAGCCTGAGAGGAGCTCAAACTGCATCTCAGGTTAACCCCCTAAATTCCAAATAGCTTTTTGCAATCATTTCAACAGTATAACTATATACAGTTTCAAACAAAGGGATCCCAGTATCACTTACAGTTTCACACAAAGATTCACATATATTTTAATAACCACAGATACACAAGGTGGAAGAAAAAGAGAAACAACAAGTGAAGGCAGAGAGATGGCAAGAGGCAGAGAATCACAAGACTGTCAAGAGTGATCAGTTCCTAGGTCTCATTTGAACATTTGGTTGCACAATCAGACAGAAAAGAGACAGAAAAGAAGAGGATAGAACATATCCTTGCATTTAACTCTTTCTACATAACAAACGGGACAGGGCCTTATTCAACCATCACATACTCCCATCTTTAACAGAGAACAGGGTTTTAAAAAAACAGGTTTCCAGAACTTTCTATTAATTCTCTTCTAACACAGGCTTATAACCTGTACAGTTCAGTGCATATGTAGTATAACAGAGAAGTTTAAACTCACGCATTTTGTTTTTTCAATCTTCAGGATTCTCCATTCCTGATCTGTATTTTGACAGAAAATCAGCATTGACACTTGTCCTTCCCAGATCTGTGCAGCACACTAAATTTACATGGCTGCAGTACCAGGTACCACCACGTGATTCTGGAATTTTTATCCTTCATTTGGATAAGTCAACAGAGAGGATTATGATCTGTTATAAGTACAAAGTCAGCTCCTAGCAAATAAAATTTAAGGGACTCCACGGCCCACTTTGCTGCAAGGCATTCCTTTTCAATGGTGGAGTACCTCTTCTCTCTGTTGTGCAACTTCCCACTGATATACAGAATGGGATGTTCCTTTCCATTTATATGCTGACTCAAGACTGCACCTAGGCCTACCTCCGATGCATCTGTCTGTAAAAAATACTGTTTCTCAAAGTCTGGGCTTCTTAAAACAAGGGCTGAACATAATGCAGCCTTAATGGCCCAAAAGGCTTCATCACACTATGGGATCCATTTCACCTTATTGGGGAACCATTTCTTTGTGAATTCAGTGAGGGCAGCAGCTAGCTGGGCAAAGTTGGGAACAAATCTCTGATAACCAGCCATTCCTAAAAATGACATCACATGTTTATTTGTTTCAGGGCTAGGACTGTTAGCTACAGCTCCTATCTTAGAAATCTCTGGCTTTAATTTTCCATTTCCCAAAACTTAGCTTAAGTATCCAGTTTCCTGCGTGCCCTATGCACATTTGGTGGGATGAATTATCAGACCTACCTTTTTCATAAACTGGATAACTGCTCGTAAGTGTTCCAGGTGGCTTTTCCAGTCTGGACTGTACACTACAACATCATCCAGGTAAGCAGCACAATAACCAGTTTGATGGTATAAAATTACATCTATGTACTGCTGGAATGTAACAGGTGCGCCATGAAAACAAAACGGCATGGTGGTGAACTGATAGAATCCAATAGGAGTAACAAATGCAGTTTTGCCCCTGGATTCTTTAGCTAGGAGGATTTGCCAGTAACCCTTGGTGAGACTGAGGTTACTGATGTACTTGCCACTCCCCACTCTGTCCACCAAATCATCTATCCTGGGCATAGGATAACTGTCAAATTCTGACACTCGGTTAAGTTTCCTAAAATCAAGGCAGATTCTTACACCCCCTCGTCTTTTTTATTTTCAATCACTGGTGATTGTGAAGGTTAGTGGGTGTGACAGATGCACAGACTCAGGTAAAAGGTATAGAACGCAGTTTGCAGTATTAATTTTTCAAAGTAAAATAATAAACAGAAAGGAAATAGGTGATTAGTCCCTTCAGTTTTGCAACAACTGTGCACAATTCCCTCAGTGCACATTTTCCAGGCTTCGTTCTAGCCAAATAGATTTCTAGCACATGAAAACTCACATGTACTATCAGAAACAGTGCACAATTCCGTCAGTGCACAACTTCCAGGCTTCATTCCAGCCAAACAGATTCCTAGCACATGAAAACTTGCTTGTACTATGCGCTGCTTCTTCCACAACAGTCAGATCTCTACTCGCCGACTCATTTGACTTATCTGTTTTGCATCTCAGGAGGTAGTTTTTTTATCCCTGCCTAATGATGATGTCAGCACCGCGTAAGCTGTCTGACTCACAATTCTCTAAGTAAACACAGGCAGGCTAACTCATCCGACCTTTACACACCTCTGCTTCACCTAGGAAAGAATGTTTTGTTTTTGGCTTCTTGCGAAACCAAAGCAGTTTACACAGAATAAAACAGAGTGCAATGCTCTGCGTTTCAATTCTTTCTCATTACTTACATAGCTTACTGATGCTAAAGGACCCCTTGGAAGAAAGTAGATTACTGTGGTGGGTATTTTTTTCTTCTTACCCCAGGAGTCCTTTAGTGTCAGTAACTTCTTTGCAGACTACCGAGCTGCACCAAGTGGGAGGTGGGCAGAGAACCTACTTAGGAAAGAGGCTCTGCAGAACCACCCTGCCAAATTTGGCATCAGATCTGATCTGCACATCCAAACTGTAGTGTTTCACAAAGATGTGCACAAATTTCCAGGTAGCTGCTTTGTAGACATCTAGTAGGGGAATGTCCCTTGCTGCTGCAAGCGAGGCTGCAGTGCCCCTAGTGGAGTGGGCCCTGAGCCCCACTAGAAGTTGTTGACCACCTTTCTCATAGCAGAATCTAATACAAGAGACTAACCAATGAGAAACAGTTCTCTTGGTAGCTGGTCTTCCTCTGCCTACATCCCCGTAGGTGAGGAACAACTGAGTGGAAGAGCCTCTGGACTGTCTAGTATGCTCTAGATAATGAAAGATGGCTCTTCTGACATCCATGCTATGGAGCTTTTCCTTGCCAGGAGTGGATGGCTCAGTAAAGAAGACAGGCAGGGCAATGGACTGCTTCAAGTGAAAGTCTGAAACCACCTTTGGCAGAAATTTCCTATTTGTCCTCAGCTCAACTTTATCGTTGTGGGGGATGATGTAATCTGGCTCAGTGCACAGGGTCTGTAGCTCCAAAATCCTCCTGGCAGACATAATGGCTACCAGGAAGATGGTCCTCCAGGTTACAATCTTAATGTGGGCTGTGGACAAAGGCCTGAAAGGTGGATTCATGAGCCCATCTATGCAAAGGTTCAGACCCCAAGGAGGAACGAGCTCCCTGGTTGGAGGCTGGAGGTGCAAGAGGCCTTTGAAAAACTGTTTAAAAATGTTGAGGGGAAAAAACTGATTTCTTCTTTCCCACTGAAAGGTAAGCCAAAACTGCTGCTAGGTGTAGCTTGAGTGAAGATGGTTTTAAGCCTGATGCCTGTAGGTCTACCAGGTAGTCTAGCAGCTGAAGGTCTGAAGCTGATAGGGGTTCAACCTTTTCACTCTTGCACCAGAGGGGGAAACCTTTTCCATTTGGCTGCATAAGTCTTCTTAGTGTTAATTTTTTTAGCCATCCTCAATATCTTAAGGAACCGTTCAGAGTACTGTGAGGATGGAAACTCTAACTCCTCAAGAACCAGGCCTTGAGGTTAAGAGAGTACATGTCTGGGTACTGGACTCCCATCTGAGAAAGGGGCAGCAGGGAATGAGCTGGAGGCAGATGAATGGGCCTGTTGCAGGACACAGAGAAGTAGAGGGTACCAGGCTTGCCTGGGCCAGTCTGGAGCCACTAGGATCATCGATGCAGGCTGCTGAGTTTCAGCAAAAAAAGGGAGGAAATTTGTATAGGAAACCTCCCTGACCAGTCCAGGATCAGGGCATCCAGAGGAAGTGTTCCCAGACCTGGGAGCCTGCAACAATACTGAGGAAGCTGAAAACTGAGAGGAGAGGCTAACAGATCCACATCTGGTGTGCCCCACTGCCTGAACACTGTGGCTAGTACTTGCTTGCTCAGTGTCCATTCGCTTCTTGCCTTGACTGATGCGACTTAGAGCATCCGTCAGATTATTGAGTTTGCCTGGGAGGTGAATAGCCAAGAGGCTGAATCCGAGGAAGAATGCTAGAGACCAGAGCTTCAGAGCTTCCAAAAGAGTATTCTTGATCTGGTACCACTCTGCTTGTTTATGTAGAACACTGCAGTGGTGTTGTCCATACAATTTGAACTGCCTGCCCTTCTATGCTGGGAGTGAAAGCTTTGAAAGCCAGTAAGACTGCTCCGAGTTCCAAAAAATTTATGTGCAACTGTGACTCTTCAGGAGTCCAGTTGCAACTTACTGATGCACTGTCCAAATGAGCTCCCCAGCCCAAAAGGGAGGCATCTGTGGTGCTCACCTTTGTGGGAAGAGGAGCTTGAAAGGGAACCCCTGCCTGCAAAGTTGCAGGGTTCTTCCACCACAGCAAGTTTTGGAGGAACTGCTTCAACACAGGTATCAACTCTGAAAATGTGTTGCTTCTCTGAGACCAGCGAGCTCTGAGGTAGGCTTGCAGGAGTCTCATCCTGTACCTGACCCCTGAGACTACTGCAGTCATAGAGGCCATATGTCCCAAAAGTTTGAGGAAATGTCTGGCTGGTCTTGGCTGTCCCTGGGCCAAAGAATCTACCACTGAAAGGAAACTCTGAATTCTTTCCTGCAGGAGGAAAGCAATTCCCTGCAGAGTGCCCAGCAGGGCCCCTATGAAGATGAGCAGCAGGGTGGGTTCTGGGTGAGATTTCTTTAGATTTACCAGGAAAACCAGAGACTCCACAGTGCATTCTGCAAGGGAAAGAGATACCTGGCAAGGAGACTTTGCTACTATGAGCCAGTCATCCAGATAGAGGTAGAGCACGACACTCAGTCTCCTGAAATGTGCTGCCACCACTACGAGACACTTGGTAAAGATTTTTGGGGACGAGGACAGACCGAAGGGCACTGCAGTGAACTGATAGTGACCCGAAGGAAGTTTGAACCTGAGAAACTTCCTGTGAGATCCCCTTATGGGTATGTGGAAGTAAGTGTCCTTTAAGTCCACGGAAGCTAGCCAGTCTCCCTGCTGTAAGGACTGTATGACCAGTGAGAGTGATCATTTTGAATTTGGGTTTTTTCAGATGTTTGTTTAAATATCTGAGATCTAAGATAGGTCGTCACTCCCCAGTTTTTTCTGTGTCAGAAAATACATGGAGTAGAGGCCCTTGCCCTTCTCATGGAAGGGGACCCTCTCCACTACTCGTAAAGCCAGAAGGTGTTGTACCTCCATTTCCAACTGTGGTATCTGTGTTGGGGACAGAGGTCTTGACACCTGGGTACGCTTGAGGTCTGGCAGCTCCTTGAACTGTAATGACAGACCCTTCTCCACTATCTCCAGCACCCACCTGTCTGACGTGATGACGGACCAGTGCTGAAGATAGTGGGAGAGTCTGCCTCCAACCGGAAGTCGGGTGGTGAGCTGGACACTCACATTAGGACTTAGACTGAGAGGCAGATGGCTGGGTAGAGAGGTGGCTCTTCTTTGGCCCCTTCTGCCCCTGCCTCTGAAAGACCCCCTGTACTGGCCGAAGTCAGATTGGGGATAAGGACTGTAAGGCTTGTGGACAAAACTTCTGCCCCTACTGCCCCTGGGACAGGATCTCTGAGGGGTAGCGGGCTTAGGCTTGGATGAGTGGCTCTGCCAGGAGGCCTTGTACCCATCAACTTTGTTCATGTACTCAGTGGTTCAGTAATCAAACAACATATCTGATCACAGGGAAAATCCATGGCCTTGTTCTGAGTGTCTGTGGTGAGACTGTCTGTTCTAAGCCAGGCGAAGTGTCTCAGAGAGATGGCATGGGCCATCGCCCTAGAGGCTGCATCACTGTTGTCGTCTGCCATACATAGTAGCTTCCAGGGCACTTTTTGATGTAGCAACCAGCTCCCGCACCATAGAATCTGATCCACTGTAGGTGATAGCCTGGACAGATTTCCAAAGGGCTTTCTGATATTTGGCTGTGAATGCCATGTAAGAAGAAACTCTGAGAAGCAGGGAAGCTTTGGCATATATTTTCTTTGCTATAAAGTCAATTGTTTTGGAATCTTTGTCGGGAGGAGAGGGGGACAAGGAGACTCCAGCTTTCTCACAAGATGCCTGCTGCACTATATTCTCATGCCTAGGGTGTGCAGACAGGAACTCAGTACCATTTTTAGGCAATTTACATTTTCTCTCAAGCCGCTTATCAACCCCCCCGATACTGAAGTGAGGTGTTGAAGCACCTTCATGGTATTTTTTCTAAATGCATTATAGATAGGGACAACCAGGGTCTTTGAAGATTAAAGACCCTTCATCTCCCTATAATCTTCATCGACATCCTAGTTTGGCTCCTCCGTTGGGAGGTCCAGGGTGTCCAGCATATTTTATATGAATGTAAACATAGAGGAAGGATCCTCGTGGTCACCTGGGGACCCCCAAGATGAGGGTCTGGGGACTCCTGGGGCTCAAGGCCCTCAAAATCCATGTCGGGCATCATAAAATTGATCATCATCTGCGTCACCCTCACAGTCTACAGAAGAGAGAACTGTGGAAGAGTGTTTGCCAGCCCCAGTAAATCGTGGACCCCTCTTTTGATGGGTCTGAAACAGTTGCCATGCTTTTTCCATATCTTGCACTGACGGAAGAACCTGTGCAGTTTGTGTTTCATTTCTTCTGCATGTTTTAAGCTGCCTGTTGTTTCGCTACTGGCTTTCTCAGGAGCAACGGGAGCATATCTGTCTTGACAGAGTTTCTTTTTAGCCACTTCATCAGAGGCTTGATCAAGCTTCCTTTTTTCGTCACTCTTATTATTTTTCAATTTGTGAGGAACTTCATCTTTGGAAGCTTTATTTTTTGTGGCTGGGATCTGGAGGGTTCCTCAGCACCTCTGCTTATGGTATTAGTGCTTTTGAATGGCCCCTCGTCAGAAGCCTTTGATTTATCCTCAGCCATAATAATCAAAGGTTTGTCTGCTATGTTTGCCAATTTAAGCAAAGCAAACCAGTCCTGGACCTGCGAACTAAGTGCAGGTTTCTGCGAAAATGCCACCAGCCAGTCCTGCCCCAGTTAATAAACTCTGTTTATCACTAGTGCCTTTTCTTTTTTTTTGGTTGTAGAACTGGGATCTATACCAGTGCCAATCTTAATAGAAACCCAGCAATACTCAACTGCGCACAGGTGGCTGCTGGACCCTTACAGACAGTCCTGACACAGATGATACCACGGTCCAGTAATATAACAAAAAAGGTTTCCTCGTAATTGCAAATCTAGAGAGAAAACCCCCAGGCACTATTTAAATTTGAAATCCACTGCAGGTGCCTCATGGTAAACCCCCGCGAGGTCTGAGGTAAAGAAAAAACAAGGCAACTGTCCCTAATTCAACGGTTCCCATAAGAATTTGCTCAAAGATTAAGGAAACCCTCGAAAATAAGCACCCGTGATAAAATCAGGCTTTGAACTAAACAGTCGAGGTGAAAATAAAGTCAAAATAGCGTGGTCGCGCTAAAAGAAAAAATTACTCACCTTAGTAATGTTGTTTCTTCTAATGGAGTCTTGCTGTATTCTGACAATAGCAGTGAGTCCCAACCTTCGAACTGCCCCAGAGATGAAAGAGTTAACTTTCCATGCCAGGCATGGAACGCTGAGCTCGAGCTTGGATGAGACTCTGTCTGTTGCTGTTTAAACTCAAACTGTCAGATCTTTACGAGCTAAACTCACTGAGGTCCTGTGTGGAAGCTGTAAACCTACACTAGCCAACTGGCTATTAACATAAAAAGAGATTTTTGGTCGCAAAACAAAGACTCAAGTCAGGAGACCCAAAAAATGAAATAAACACAACACCCATTCACCCAAAGAAAAGGGGTGATAACAAAAAGGTGGGGCACTTCCTGAGTGCCAACACTGCCACTGCCCACCCACATCCCAAAAACATAGGTTCTGAGAGGAAGGCAGGGGAGGTCAGAATACAGCAAGACTCCATTAGAAGAAACAACATTACTAAGGTAGGTAATTTTTCTTCCAAACAACATAAACCTTGCTGTATTCTGACAATAGCAGACTACCAAGCAGTACCTCCATGCAGGAGGACAGAACCTACTTAGGAAATAGGCTCTGAAGCACAGCTGTGCCAAACCGAGCATCACTCCTAGCCTGGATATCCAGGGAGTAATGCTTGGTAAAAGTGTGAACTGTTTTCCAGGTAGCTGCCTGACATATCTCTAAGATAGGAATATCCCTGGCAGCAGCCAGGGAAGCAGCTGTACCTCTGGTAGAGTGAGCCCTCAGGCCTGAGGGTGGAACCTTGCCCAGTTTTTCATAGCAAAATTTAATGCAAGAGACAATCCACCTGGCAATGGATCTTTTAGTGGCAGGTTTTCCTTTACCAACCTCAACATAAGTGAGGAACAGTTGGAGGGAGTCAAACCTGTGACCCTTGGTACGTTCTATGTAGTAGCTAAGGGCACTTTTCACATCTAACTGTGAAGCCTCCTCTCACCAGAGGAGGAATGGTCAGTGAAGTACACAGGAAGAGACATAGATTGGTTAAGGTGGAAGTCTGAAACCACCTTAGGCAAAAACTTCCTGTTAGTCCTGAGGACCACCTTATCTCTATGGAAGGAGATAAAATCAGGCTCCACTGACAGGGCTTGTAACTCACTTATGCGCCTGGCAGAACTGATGGCCACCAGGAACACAGTTTTCCAAGTCAAGTACTTAAGCTCTGCTGAGGACAAAGGCTCAAAGGGAGTTGCATAAGCTGAGCAATGCAAACGTTAAGGTCCCAAGCAGGGGCAGGGTCCCTGAATGGCGGATTGGTACGAAGCAATCCCTTGAAAAACTTGGAAAATACAGGGTGAGCTGAAAGAGAAGAGGGCTTACCTGCTGAAATGAAAGCAGAAACAGCTGCCAGATGCACCCTTAGTGTAGCTGGTCTGAGTCCCAAGCTATTCAGATGGACCATATAGTCAAGGACTGTGGGCAGATCAGCAGACTCTGGGGAAATATGTTTCCCAGAGCACCATATGGAAAATCTTTTCCACTTGGAATTATAAGCAGTTCTGGTGGAAGGCTTCCTAGAAGCCTTTAGAATATCCATAACACCTTGGGAAAGGTGTAAATCAGCAAACTCTAACTCTTCAAGAGCCAGGCCTTAAGATTGAGAGATTTGAGATTCGGGTACCAAACCCTGCCCTGAGCACAGGTTAACAGGTTGTAATTCCTGGGAAGAGACAGGGGAAGATGGACTGCTAAGGACAATAGGAGAGGGTACCAGGACTGTCTGGCCCAGTCTGGAGCAATCAGTATCACCTTGCAGGGCTGAGACATGATTTTGACTAGCACTTTGAACAGGAGAGGGAAGGGGGGAAGCACACAGGAACTTCCCTTCCCAACTGAGAACTAAGGCATCCAGGGGGACTGAGCCCAACACTGGGGGCCTGCAGCAAAAAAGGGAAAGTTGGTGATTGTCTGGGGCTGCAAAAAGATCTATCTGTGGGGTGCCCCATCTGGAGAATATCACCTCCAAAATCAGGGGATCCAGTGACCATTCGTGATGGCCCTGAGATGTCCTGCTGAGAGCATCTGCCAGGACATTGTCCTTGCCTGGGAGGTGTACTACTGAGAGGGAGGTGTTCAGGGAATAAGCCAGAGACCACAACTTCATTGCTTCTGTGCACAAGGCTGTAGACCGAGTGCCTGCTTGCTTGCTGATGTACCACATTGTGGTGGTATTGTCTGTTCTGATCTGAATAACTTTGTTCTGAACAGACTTGGAAAAGGCTTGAAGTGCTAGAAATACTGCTCTGAGTTTCAGCAGATTGATGTGAAGCAGAGATTCCTGAGGGGACCACAACCCTTGAGTGGTCAAGTCTCCCAAGTGTGCCCCCACCCCAAGAGGAGGCATCTGTAGTAAGTTAAAGAGTGAGACTGGTGACAAATGGAACTCCCTGTCTTAGACTGTTCTGATCCTGCCACCCACTGAGGCCTGGATCAGGGTTCGAGTTACTAGGATCAGTTTGGTCAGAGGGTCCTTTTCTGAGACCAGAACGCTCTCAAGTGGAATTGAATGTCCCTCATCCTGAAATCTTGCTCCCTGCACCACTGCTGTACAAGTCAGCCATAACCCAAGAGCTGCAGAAAATGCCTTGCTGGTCGGGACACCTGTAGTGAATGAGGAAGCTAGTGTGATAAGAGTCCTTGCTCTGTCCAGGGAAAGGAAGGCTTGGCCTTTTCTGTATCTAGCTCTCACTATGAAGGAGAGGAGCTGAACAGGCTCTAGAACTGACTTTGAAAGATTCAGAAGGAAACCCAGGGAGGTGAGCAGTTGCTGAGTTATCTGTAGGTGTAACTTGACTTGGTCTGGAGACTGGCCTACTATGAGCCAGTTGTCCAGGTATGGGAAGATGGCAATCCTTTGCCTTCTTAAGGAAGCAACTACCACTGCCAGGCATTTTGTGAACACTCTTGGAGCAGAGGTTAGACCGAAGGGCATTGCTCTGAATTGGTAACGGCCTGAGGGCAGCTTGAACCTGAGGTACTTTCGATGGGAGCTTCTGATGAGAATATGGAAACAGGCATCCTTGAGGTCCAGGGAGACTAGCCAGTCCCCTGGCCTTAGAAGGGTAGAATTATTCCCAGAGTCACCATTTTGAATTTTGGCTTTAAAAGGTGCTTGTTTAAGTATCTGAGATCCAGGATGGGCTGCCATTCTCCTGTCTTTTTGGGGGTAAGGAAGTACCTGGAGTACAATCATTTGCCCTGGTGTAGGGGTGGAACCCTTTCCACAGCTCTGAGAGCTAGGAGGGAAGAGACCTCTGCCTCTAGGGCAAGTGCCTCTGAAGGATTTGCAGGTGGAAAGCATCTGGCTCTCAGCTTTGGAAATTTTTTGAAGCTGAGAACCAATCCCCTGGCTTACTACTTCCAGGACCCACTTGTCTGATGTTAGAGACTTCAGTCCTGGACAAAGTAAGCCAGCCTGCCCCTACAGGTAGTGAGAATCGCCCTGGCAAACCCATCAGGGTGCCTGTTTGGCAGGGGTTTTGGCTGAGGGGTGGAAGCAGGTCTGCTTGTACCCCTCTGCCTCTCCCCCTAAACACCCTCTGAGCATAGGCAGAAGAGGAGGCCTGGGCTTGATAGAAAGGCCTGAAAAGTTGCCTGCCCCTGCCCCTGGATGCTGCCTCTGAGGAGTGGCTTGCCTTCCCTTGGCCTGGGCACTCCTATAGGTGGTCCTATATTCATCCATTTCTTCATATAATTCTCTGTTTGCTCCCAAAACAGAGAATTACCCACAACAGGAAAATCCACGGCCTTAGTCTGGGTATCCTGTGACAGGCTAGTACATCTGAGCCAAGCCATTCTACAAAGTGCCACAGATGTAGCCATGACTCTAGATGAATCATTGGAGTCCACTGCAGCATGGAATTGCACCTTGGATGCCTCAATACCATCAGCAGCCACCTGCTCCAGCTCCTTGGCAAGCTGGCCAGGGACCTGTTTTGCTAAAGCCATGACAGTGTCCCATCTGGATTTTTTGATACCTAGCAGTATAGGCCATATAGTTGGCCTTTCTGGAGTCCTGTGAAGGATGCTGCCATGTACTGTTTCTTTGCCATGGCATCAATCCTTCTGGAGTCCTTGTCTGGGGGTGTGAAGCCAAGGAATATTTGCCTTATCACAGGCTGCAGCCTGCACTACTCAACATGGCTGCATTGTTGTGTAAGGAACTCCGTATCTGAGGCCTGACAATGTATACCTCTTGTCCATTCTTTTATCTACAGGAGTGTATAGTATTAGGAGTCTTAAAATCTTAAATGTCTGTTTCCCAAAAGATTTGTGTAAGGGGATAGACAGCCTCCTAGACTCTGGGATATCCATCATTTCCACATAGTCAGGCTCTTCCTGGTCATCCACAGCTTCTTCCATAGGAAGCTGGAGGGTTTCGGCCACTTTCTTATAAAACATGAAATGGGAGGGGGACTCAGAAAGCCTAGGAGGAGACACTCCTGAAGGTCTGTCTGGGGAGATGTCCAGGTCAATGGGCACATCCAGACTTTCAAAACCACATTCACTTTCCTTATACTCCTCTTCGTCCTCCTCCGGTTCATAATATTCCTCTAAATCATAATCTTGAACTGGTGGAACCGGCCGAACCGAGTGCCTTCCTGATGGTGCCGGTTCGGTTGGAACCGGGGAAAGCGACTGCACAATTTTTATCGCTTTGGCTATTTCCTCAGCATTTGGAGAAGAAAGTTTTGGATCCACACCAGCTGATTTTTGCTTTCTTGTTCTCTTAGCCGGAACCGACTCCTCAGAATCGGTTCTCCTTTTGCCTGAAGAAGTCTCGCCCTGGTCAGAGGGTACTCCTTCTGGTTCGGTTTGAACCGAACCGGGCTGGCCATCCAGTTCAGCGGACTTTTTGGCCTCCCTTTCCCTGAGCCTACCAACTCTCTTCTCTAGGGTAGCTGCAGGAAAATGTTTACAAATCTGGCAGTCTGCACTGAGGTGGTCAAACTCCAGACAATAAACACAGCTGGTGTGGGGGTCAGCCTTAGCAAAGACTTCCCCACACACACACTGCAATGTTGAAACCCAGTGGGCCTGGTTTTTCTTTTGGGTTTCTCAGACATAGTGCCAGTCCTAACCAAACTTACCCTTTTAATGGCAATCTGCCAGGCAAGACCCTCTTATCGGTTCCTGACTGTTACGGGTCGCAGAAAAAACCGTAATAAAATCCGTTTTCTTTTAGAACCGATAAGAACCGGTAACCACACACTAAAAGTACAGATAAAGATTTTACAACAACCTGATCGGTTCAAACCGAACCGATGAACCGTTTACAAGTTCCACACAGAATAGAAAACCATATAAACCTATCTAGTACTCACGAATACCACAGACAGAGACTGGAACCAACAGGTTACGTTTAAATTCGGCTTAAAACCGAGAAAAGCGGTACTTTAACCGGCATAAATTGAACCGAGCAGAAGGAGAAATCTCTGGAGCGACTGTTCAGTGAGGCGGAGTAAAGAATCTGACGGTTTGAGTTTAAACAGCAACAGACAGAGTCTCAACCGAGCTCGAGCTCAGCGTTCCATGCCTGGCATAGAAAGTTAACTCTTTCATCTCCGGGGCAGTTCGAAGGTTGGGACTCACTGCTATTGTCAGAATACAGCAAGACTTCATGTTGTTTGAAATAAATAAATTTGCACGGCGCTAATGAAAAAGGAAAACTTTCACTCAGTACACAAAAGGAATTAATTTATGAGGAAAACTTTACGCAGATAAGCAATAGGAGGCTGTCAACAAGAAACATTGGGAGACACCTCAGAGGCAATATTGCTCAGTCCAGCAGAGAAAAATTCTGAAGCCTTCAACAGCTCTCACTCAGTTCACACCCCCTCCTGTCTTTTGATTGGCTTGGCCCTAAGCTCATTTAAATATCTCTTAAAGGCACACCTCTGGGGCAGTTGCACCTAGCCAGCTAAGTGCAAAAAAGTTATTGATGCTAAATGACTACTGGGGTAAGAACAGTTTGTTACAGTCCATCTTAAGCTATATCAATTACTTTATCAGTTTCTGGTAAAACTAACAAAGCAGCCTTAGGTGTTTTTTTCAACCCATTTCTTCAGGAGGTTAGCATGGTATACCTACAGTAGGTAGGATTTTTCTTATCGGGGGTCTCAGTCTCGTAGTTAACTGTGCCAGTACATCTAAGCACTTTATAAGGCCCTTGCCACTTCATTAACAGTTTATTTTCTGTAGTGGGTAACTGTAGCATGATCTTTTCACATGGCTCAAGAACTTTTTCTTTTATCCCATGGTCATAATATGCCTTCTGGTTTTGAACCTCTTCCTGATTACTATGGGCAATTTCAACATACTTTGCCAGCTTCCTTCTCAGGGCACACATGCAAGAATGTAACAGATTTTTTCTGTGTAGGGCTATCTTCCCATGTTTCTTTTATTACATCTACTGGCCCTCTAGGTTATCTACCATACAGCATTTCAAATGGTGAAAAACCTGTTGATGCCTGTGGCACTCCTTTGTAAGCAAAAAGCAAGTAAGGTAAGTATTGGTCCCAATCTTTCCCTTCTCCTTTTATAAGCCTTTTTAACATGCATTTTAAGGTTTGGCTGAAATGCTCAGCAAGACCATATGTCTGAGACTGATAAGGGGAGGTTCTCATGACAGTGATACCCAATTACTATCCTGATCAGTAATAATCTCTTCAGGTATGTCCACCCTGCTGAAAATTTTGGCAAGCTCTGCTGACACTTTTGGGGCCGTGACAGTACGCATAGGAACTGCCTCTGGGTATTGGGTAGCATAGTCACACACTACCAAAATAAAACTATTACCCTTTTTACTTTTACCTTAGGGGCCAACCACATCCACTGTAATTCTCTCAAAAGGCACATCTATCAAGGGAGTGGCACCAGAGGCACCTTGTCTTTTTTAGTCACTGGAACTATTTTCTGACACTCCACACAGGAACTGCAATAGGTTGCAACATCTTCATGAATTCCAGGCCAATAAAATCTGTACAGCAATCTGGCAAGAGTGCAATCCCTCCCTGAGTGTCGTGACCAGCCACAGGACTATCATGTGCTATCTATAACAACTCAGATCTATACTTCTGTGGTATAACCAATTGTTCTATCTGTTCCTGTGTCTGTGGTTTAACCCAAACTCTATACAGTAACCCATTACATTTTTTAAACATTGATTCACCCTATTTTGGTTTCACCCCGTTGCTCAAAATAACCCTGGACAGAAACATTGTTAGCCTGCTTTGAAACAAAATCACAATCGATTATCAGCTTAGCTTTAGCATTTTCATATATTAACCCCTCATGTCTATCAGTCTTTTGTTGCCATTTCTTCAGGAGTCGTCTTTCTTTCCTGGACATCCGGATCTTGGAACTATGCTCAAACAAGTCTGAACCAAAATCACTGAAGGGAAGAGAGTCCCGACCATCTGAGATTTTCTTTGCCTGAGCTCATGTCATCACAGCTCCTGAAACATCAGGATTTACTTCTTCTGTGATTAACTCACTAAATCCTGGAAAGTCAATTCCAATAATCACAGGTACAGGTAACTTAGGTACTACCCCCACTTTCATTTGTACAACACCCTATTAATATTCAGTCACTTGGGTGGAGGGATAGTATCAAGTGCCCCCATGGATTCAGAGGACAGTAGTACCTGGTCCTTTTGCACAGTGTTTTCCCAGCAATTCAGCATTTATTTATTTATTCATTTGGTTATCGAGTTGGTGCACTGATCTGAAGACCTTTTTCAGGCACGGCCTGGGCCAGAAACTGGCACATAAAATGTAAAAATACAGTGAGAGAGCAGCATGCATCATACAGAGAACATAACAGTGGAGGTCAAGCTAACAGAGAAAATATAACTTAAACAGTACCAGGTTCATCAGCAATTGAGCAAACAAGGCATATTACATTTAGGTAAACAGGATAAGGTTGCTCCATCATTTAACAAAAGGAATAAATGGAAATTACACACCTACCGTAATTCTTGATCTTCTTGGACGAAGTCTCCACCACACATAGTGGAAGCAAACTTTTCAAGAGGGTCGGCGCCAGAGATGGAGCCACGAGGAAGCGGCACTGCGAGCCCCGGCTCGTGTTGTAAAGACTATCTCGCATCGCTTAATCCAACCACCTCAGTACCTTTTTTTCCAAGGAGGTGCAGCGTAACTGACCTAGAGGGACTAACCTAACAAAATCGGACATAAGCTAGTCCGACTGACCCATGTAAGAAGGGTCAACAGTGGAGTCTTCATAGCCCAGCCATTGAGGGAGTGAAGACCAAAAAACATGAGCTCGGGGGACGGTGGGTGGCGTGTGAATGAGTAGTGGAGACTTCGTCCAAAATGATCAAGAATTATGGTAGGTACGTAATTTCCATATCTTCCCGGACATAAAGTCTCCACCACTCATTCACACTAATGGGAGAGTACCGAGCTAATAATCCCCAGAGACAGGTGACAGGAAAAACTAAGCGCTCACATACTTAGGACAGAAGTCCATTAAGAATAGTCCTGCCAAATGACAGATGTCGTCTGGCATGGACATCTAAGGCATAGTGCTCAACGAAAGTATGCATTGAGCTCCAGATAGCCGCATTGCAAATATCTGCAATGGGCACGTTGCGGATTTCCGCCGGAGATGCCGTGACTGCTCTAGTAGAATGAGCATACACTCTGCCTTCAAGCTTAACCTGTGACATAGAATAGCAGTGGCAGAGGCATGCTACCAGCCATGCTGAAATGCACCTAATAGCAACAGGTTGACCCAGCCGGGTCTCGCTGAAGGAAACAAACAGTTGCTGAGCCTTGCAAATTTCTTTTGTTCTATCTAGATAGAATTGCAGCACTCTCTTAACATCCAAAGAATGAAGGGTGCATTCCCCTTCATTCTGAAAGTTCGCAAAGTAGGTAGGCAGGACTACAGGTTGGCTTAGATGGAATTCTGAGACAACCTTAGGGAGAAACTTATGTAACCCCCAGAGGGCGCTACCCTTAGGGCTACTACCCCCGTCTGCCTCCCCCAGAGACAGGTTGAGGGGCCCAGATCCGTTGACGGGTTCCTCCACCCAGAGGTCGGGGTTATTACAGTTACGACTACCACGGTTACAGCCCTCTGAGCTACTGCAACCCCCCCCCTTCGTCCCACTAGTGACTCCCACTGGGTAGCAGCGATTCTGTTCACCAGTACACTTACCCCACGGAAAATATAATCCAGCTCCCTTCGGGGAACCCCTGTAAAGTAAGGCACAGTTATGTTGCAATCACCAAACAGAAGTTCACCATTAATGTACACAATAACCAGGATGTAGCTGGACAAAACAATCTGATTTATTCAGGGGGAAAACAACAAGGACAGGGGGAATCAAGTTGATTAGCTCATCACTATATTTTATCTACCTAGGGCTCTGTGCACAGGCCTAATCCTACAGCTCATAGTCCCGGGGTACCCAAGCCCTAGCGGCTAGTCCACACGTGGCAGCTGGTTGGGGCTCTTAGCACACACAATCGTAACAGCCCTGAGCAGGTCACAGTAAGAGGACTGTTCAGTTAAGTAAACACACTACAGGGAGCGACCCTGAATTAGTACTCACAACCCCAGCAAATGACGATTCCTGCACACTACCAGGATGGAACCTGACTTTCACCAGTCTTCTTTCACATTCATATGGTAACAAGCAACAGCAGAGGGGTACCACACCAGGCAGCAGCAGCTGGGCTCTCCAGGCTTCTCTGTCATCAAAATACTGCAACGGCAGCTTTCTCTTCACTTTTCCCGCGGACTGAGCGCAATTCAGCAATCTTCTCCAGTCCTCCAAACAGGTCGAGCCTGGTGGGTAGCCGTACAGAGCACAGCCTCCTCTGACCACCAGCCGTGGGTTTTCCGACTCCTTTCCTCAGGCAAACGGTCACGGGGTTCTACGCGCCTTCCCGGCAGGAAATTTGCAGCCGCAGAAGCTCCTCACTCCTCATCAGTCGCAACGATCTCAAGCTGGCAGCACCAAGCACTCCTTCCAGATCGGGCGCCACCCGCTGCCATTGGCTGGCTGAACATGCCAGTCATTTCCTCTAGCCTTCAGTGGTGCGAAAAAGAGCCATAGCCCATAATGCCTTTCCCAACTTACAAGCAGTCCCTCCATTGGTCAGTCAGCCCTGTAAGGTCCCAAGGCACTGATTGGCCCATTTAGCAGTTCTAGTCCATCATGGAGGAGGAAGTCGACACAGTCCCTTGCTGCAAAGGAAGGCAGGTTAAACAACTGCATTATTATTATTGTTTTATGTTATATTCAGCAAACCAGTACAGCTTTTCAGCAGAACTCCCTCTGCACCACTAGCGATGGCAGAAGGGAGTTATTATTTCAGCGTCCCGGGAGGGACTCGGGCATACAACCCCACAGCCCTCTTCCAATTTAATTACCTACAGCTGCAACAAGCAGCCCTTAAAGAGACAGCTCACGGAGGCTTTTTAAAGCGCTCACTGGCTTCCCAATTAAACGGCTTTAGCGCCGAACTCCAATCAGGCACGGAGCATTTACCCAAGCTCCGGGGACTTCCAGGAACCCCCATTTGCAAGGGGGTTACACTTAGGATGAGTCCTAAGAACTACTCAGTCCTTGCGAAATACAGTGTACCGGGGGGAAGGGGGCGGTTTCTGTGACCAGTGCATGTATTTCAGAAACTCTACGGGCCGAAGTGATGGCCACCAGGAAGGCCATTTTCCAAGTGAGGCACTTCAACTTGTAGGTAGCTAGAGGCTCAAAAGGTTTCCGAGTGAGCATGTCTAGCACAAGGAATGTCCCAGGCTGCGACTGGACATCTGATAAGAGGTCTGGTATGCAGAATACCCTTAAAGAGATATACAAAGATCAGCCCCTGCACCTAATAAATAGGTGCCTTACTGCCACAGCATTCTCCAGTTGTAAGATTTCCCCCAATCATGCCACTGATAAATTACAGCACTCGTAAATTTAATTAAATTGGGTCTCAAGGACTTCCCGATTATAAGGACCACCTCGCTCCGCCTCCACTTTTAACGTTATGATGAGATGCTTAGTGAGGCGCCCATTAAATAATGGCGGTTATATTATTTATCTATTTTAATATTATATTGCCAGCTGATACGAAATGGGGCTCCGGTCGCATCAACAAGGCCCTTGTTAGTCAACCGGTGCCCACGTTTCATTATCAACTGGCCAATATAATGTTAAAAACAGATCGTAATGTAACTGCCCACTGCTTATAATGGAGCGCGCCCCTGCACTCTCACTGGCATCTCATCACAACATTAGTAAGCTTGGGGGCTGAGCGTAGGTGGTCCTTATAATCGTGAAGTCCTTGGGACCCAATTTAATAAAATTTACGAGTGCTGTAATTTTTTAATTTTTATTTATTTATTTTTTTAAAATCGGTGGCATGATTGGGGGAAATCTTACAACTGGAGAATGCTGTGGCGGTAAGGCACCTATTCATTAGGTGCAGGGGCTGTTTAATACAGGTTGGTAGATCTCTTTAATAAACCTCTTAACTACAGGTAACTAAGCCAGAGACAAGGAAAGTACTGGCTCATGATAAGCTGAAATGGCACAGGGATTAACTTTGACTGTAGAGTACTGCAGACCTGAATTTGAGAGGTCTAAAAGGTACTCCAAGACTTTATTTGGTGGGCAAGAACAAGGGTTCGAAGAGGATTTTCCACACCTGAGAGAGAAACGCTTCCATTTGGCTGTGTAGGTTTTTCTAGTGGCTGGCTTATGCGCAGCAAAAGGAATATCTGAAACCCTACGAGAAACACTGAACCTATTCACCTCTATCGCTTCAGGAGCCGAAGGTGAAGCAACTTCAGATTGTGATGGACCATGGGACCCTGAGTCAGAAGGTTCGCCTGAAGGGGAAGTGCCTTCCGGGGTCCGACAGACTATTGAGCAGCGGGAACCATATCTGTCGAGACCAGAAGGGAGCAATGAGAATCATTTTGTCCCCCTGAGACTCGAATTTGAGAAGTACCCTCTGAATTAGGGGAAGAGGAGGAAAGATGTATAGAAAGCGTTCTGTCCACTGCAACCTGAACGCATCCTGACAGAAAATGCCAGGTCCTGGGTTTCTGGATCAGAATAGAGGCAGTTTTGTGTTGAATGGGGATGCAAAAAGGTCCAGGTCTGGAGTTTCCCACTCTTTGAAGAGTGACTGAGTGACAGTTGAGTCGAGAGACCACTCGTGAGGATCTGTCTCCGTTCTGCTGAGATGGTCTGCCAGTTCGTTTTGTACTCCTGGTAGGTAAACCATGTGGATTAGAGCCTTGTGCTCCAGACACCATTCCCACACTCTCACAGCTTCCCTGCATAATGGATAAGAGTGTGCACTGCCCTGCTTGTTGATGTAATACATCATTGCTTTGTTGTCCGTTTGAAGTAGAATGTACTTGGGACAGAGTATGTCCTTCAAGACTCAGACTGCACAGAGGACGGCTCTCATTTCCAGGACATTTATGTGAAGCTGGGACTCGTCCCGAGTCCACGTACCTTGGGTGTGGAGATTCTGGCAGTGAGCTCCCCACCCCATCAGGGACGCATATGTGGTAATGGAGATCTGATGATCCAGAGGAGCAAAGGGATATCCTTCCAGAAGGTTGTCCTCTTGCGACCACCAGATGAGTGACCTCTTTAGAGGTTCTGTCACCTTGATGGGAAAGGACAGAGGGTGAGTGGCTGGGGACCACTGAGTACTAAGCATCCACTAAGAGGTTCTCATGTGGAGACGTGCCAAGGCTACAGTGAACAACGAGGATGCCATGAGACCCAACATCCGTTGCATTAAGGTATCTTGAACCGAGCCATTTTCTCTGATGTATCGGGCCATCTGTAGGATATTGCTCCTTCTGTCCTCTGAGAGAAAAGCCTTCGCACAGGAGGTGTCCAGAAGAGTTCCTATAAAGAGGAGTTTCTGGGAGGGCTGCAACTGTGATTTTTTGAGATTTAGCAGGGCTCCCATGGACATGAGGAAGTCTAAAGCTGTGGCTACAGCGTCCAGAGTTTCTTGTCTGGAGGGACTTCCTAGGAGCCAGTCATCCAGATATGGAAACACTTGAACTCCGATTTTCCTGAGCTGCGCCGTGAGAATTGTACAACACTTTGTAAAAACTCGTAGCGCAGAGGATAGCCCAAAGGGCAGGACTCTGAATTGATAATGTTGACCCAACGCCACAAACCTTAGGTATTTGTGGTGCTTTGGGTGTATAGGAATGTGTTGGCAGGCATCCTGCATGTCCAGGGAGGCTAGTCAATCGTGTTGATGAAGCAAAGGCAGAAGGGTACCTAGAGATATCATCTTGAACTTTTCCTTGTGAAGGAACTTGTTTAACTTTCTGAGATCCAGAATGGGGCGCATGCCACCAGTTTTCTTCAGGACCAGAAAGTAATGGGAGTAGAATCCTGTGTTGATCCAGCGGAACTACTTCTACTGCCCTGTTCCTCGGAAGCAAGAAGGTCCGTCTATACTGTCGACAGCCTGGGCTGTTGTTTGGGGGGGATGATCCGGAGGGGTTTCTGAAAGATTGAGCACGTACCCCTTGCAGATTATCCAGGGGACCCATTTGTCTGATGTTATAGATTTCCACTGTTTGTAGAACTGAGTCAGACATCCTCCCACCACTGAGGAAGAGTCCCCCTCGGACAGTTGAGGCGGGACCTGGGCCAGAAACTCAGAAGGTGGAACTGGGCGCTTTGGAGCCTTGTGCCTTCTGCTGTGTTTCCTTTTGCGGCTGAGGGTTGTGGTTTTTATTAAAACCTCCTCTGCCTTTGCCCCGAAAGGACTGACGGTTGTGAAATTGACGCTTGTTGGCACCCCCCCAAGAGAGGAGGCCGGTGCGGTTCGAGCTGTCCTAATGGCAGACCTGGTCTTTTGTGTGGCCTCCAGAGCTTGCTTTACCTGGGGCCCGAACAGATACATACCGAAGGGTAAAGCCATGACCTGCTGCTGGGCATCATTCGTGAAGACCGAAGTACGTAGCCAAGAGTGGCAACAGGTGCGAATGCTCACTGCCGCCGCTCGCGAAGCAGTATCGAAAGCGTCCTTTGCAGCTTTAACCTGTTGGTTGTTGGACTCAATACCCCTGGTTATGGTCTGAAGCAGCTCTGAATTAGTTTGCGACTGAGGCAGAGCTTCTACCATTTGTTTGAGCGAATGCCAAAGGACATACTCATATTGAGAAAAATAGCCCTGGTAGCTGGCAATGAGCATACCCAGGGTGGAGGCAGCAAAGACTCTCTTACTTAAATGTCTATCTTCCGAAATTCTTTCTTTATAGGCCGGGCTGTAGATGCCTGAGGGAGGACGGCCATATCATTTTCTGCTAAGACTATAATGGGATCAGCAAAGGCTTGTGAGGCCAATATGGGTCGATCCTTGGGAGGAGCATACTTCCTGTCTATGGACTTAGCCATGGAAGGGATGACAGCAGGATTGTTCCATACCATCTGAGAAAGGGTCTTGAAAGATGGTTGTACCGGAGGAGTTAAATCCATAGGGATCTCTGGGACATGTAGGTATTGGAGTCTTAAAAGCTTCCCAGGATCAATTTCCGTAGTCTGGAGAGAAAGAGTGGAATTTAAATTTTTCAGCAGAGACTTAAAGGAAAGCTCTGCAGCAGGACTGATCCCTGCTGAAGATCTGGGTGAAGCTCAAAATCATCTCCTGACAGGAAAGGAGGGACTTGTATGGACAGGAAAGGAGTGAAAATCAGTAGGAAAAACAGAAGACGAAGGAATCGGAGTCGAAAAGCCCTGGAGGCTGGATGGCGCCGCACCAAGCCTTGGCGCTGACAAGAAACATGGCGCCAAACGCAAGGAAGTCAGCGCCATCAGAAACTGCCTAGCACATGGTGCTGACAGAGCCCCCGGCACCACAGACAGCGCCGACAGAGCCCCCGATGTCAAGGACGGTGCCGACAGAGCACCCAGGATCGAGGACGGCGCCGACAGACTCCCCAACACCGCGGCCAGCGACGAGAGTGTCCCAAGGCTCCGAAAACTGTGATTTGATGAAAAAGGAGGAAAACTGGCAGGAGACAGAGGCATCGGTATGGACCCCTCCGCCGCAGCCATGTGAGGGGGGAGTCGACGGCACCGAAGAAGGCGCTGCGTGACTAGGAAGGTCCAACCACCCTACCCGCTCCCTCGAATGGCCCAAAGGCCTCGGAGTGATTGGATTAGGCAGCTGGACAAACCTTCAAGCCCACTGCTCCATAAGAGCAGCCCACTGGTGAAACTGCTCATCGGAACCCCCATCAATAGGCGGGGATGGACTCCAATGTTGAGGAGGCAGAAACCGGCGATTCCGACAGAGGAGACCAGCGCCTAGCCCCAATGACCGACAGTTGACGCGCAGACATACCAGAAGGCAACCTCGAGTGATGCCTTCCTTTTTTTCACTTGTGTGTCAAAGAAGAGCTCGAGGCCGAATGTTGCCGAGAAAGGGACCGTTTCCTTTTATGCTTTCGGGGGGACCGCCCATCTCCCTGAACACTGGACCGTCTGTTGTCAGACCCTCCCTCCAGAGAGGGAGGCAGACCGGACCCAGCCCGGCTGACTGAACAGCTTTCATACGAAGTCTCCCTACCGTCACATGACCCGCTCATGATCGACTCCATCAATGGAGGGCTAAAGACTTCTTTGTTATAATCAGAAAAATTAATCTAATCAGTACTTGTTTCGAAGATAAATTATAAAATAATAAACTGAAAACTATGCTGCTAGCTTGAAGTTTGACTTCTGGAGGGTGAGTGATGTCATCACTGAAGAGCACTCGTCGGCGGGGAAAAAAGGAACTGAGGTGGTTGGAGGGTCGACGCCGAGATAATCTTTGCCGCTTCCTCGTGGCTCCATCTCTGGCGCTAGCCCTCTTGAAAAGTTTGCTCCCGCTTGATCCTAGCACCTCTGGCGTAGATCCTATTAGTGTGAATGAGTGGTGGAGACTTTATGTCTGGAAAGATCAACAGTTTTCAGGGCAGGAGAGGAGAGCAGTGCACTAGATGGGGAAGGGGTAAGGGTGAGCTGCAAGGGAGGTGAAGCCATGTTAGCGGCCTGTGGGCAGACGCAGGTCGTGGTGGACAGAAAGTGCATTCTTAATAGGGAATTTATATTTAGAGGTAAGTCAGGGGAACGTAGGGAGGAGGGGAGGTCGTTCCACAGTGAGGGTCCGGCTGCAGAGAAGGCTCTTAGGCTCATCCTCGTAGTTATGTTAGGGCGTTCTAGTTGAAGGTATGAAGACTGCCAGATTGCGGCAGTAGGTTCTAGGCCGGATAAGAAGGGACAGTGGAGAGTAGGATGTATTGGGCAAACTATCAGCAATGGTCCAGTCAATAGTTTTCAAGGCAGGAGAGGAGAGCGGCGCACTAGATGGGGAAGGGGTAAGGGTGAGCTGCAAGGGAGGTGAAGCCATGTTAGCGTCGTGCTTGTGGAGGGAGTCAGTTAAGGGACTGGTAAAGAGTGCAGTGGTGAGTGAGGAGAGGGGCACGGTGGGCAAGGTGACATACGACTGTAGGAAGCATCCAGGCAGTTAAGGTTGGTAATGGAGGTGAGGGAGTACACCAGGCAGCCATAGTCAAGGAGGGGAAGAAGGCTGCCATGGGCAGTAGCAAGGCGGGCTTCTGGAGAGGTGGTCGATCATGTGATAGCAGGGCCCTATCTTCTGGCTGATGTGCCTGATCAGCGAGGCAATGTGGTCAGTGTAGGTTAGGGACGGGTCCAGGATGACCCCAAGATACTTGAAGGCCGGAACAGTGTCAAGGGGTGATCCATCTGGGGATTTGACAGTGAGAAGGCCACCACTGTAGGTTAGGGCAGAGAGTTTCGCTTTGGAACCGAAAATTATGCCCTTTGTTTTGGCAGCACTGACCAACAGTTTGTTGGTGGAGAACCAACAATGTGCCTTGCAGAAATCATCGGAAAGAATGGCGGATAGAGAGGAGGGGGAAGGGTCACTTTGGTATAGTATTAAGTAGTCGGTGTAGAGGAGTGCTTTACAGGACAGGCCCTATGACAGAAAAGAGTTAATAAAGAGAGAAAAGAGGAGGGGGCCAAGGACAGGTCCCAGGGTTCACCTGCTTCCTGAATCTGTAAGTCCCTTCACAGTCGTATCTCCCACTTTGACATCTGTTAAGTACTTGTCCCAGTTTGCTAAGGACAAATCTGCTCCAGTGTTACCAGCCTTATTTATATGTCAGTTTCCTGCAATATGGCCTGGCTTATTACAGTTACAGCAAGTAAAGTCTTTGGGTGCACATTTGTTACCCTCTCCAGAGTTCTTATCAGGCTTGGAGTTAAACCAGGAAAAAGAGGGTCTTACTGGTGCTTTGTTGTTACCACGCTGCTGTGGTGTCTGTCTGGCCATCTGGTAGTCTTCAGCCAAAGAAACTGCCTTTTCCCCACTTTCTGGTCGGTGTTCTATTACCCAAAGCTGCAACTGCAGTAGGCAGGATGTTGATGAACTGCTTCACTTCAAGTGTGTCAATGATCTGTGGGACTGTTTTGCTCTCTGGTGAGAGTCATTTAATACGGACTTCTTGGAGTCGAGTGAAGGTTTCTCAAAGATTGTCGACCAAGTTGTACTTCAGAGAACGGAATCTTTGCCTGTAGGTCTCTCCTGAGATATCCTATCTTTTCAGGATTTCTCTTTTCACCAGTTCATAGTTTTCTGGCTGTGCAGTGTCCATATTGCTGTAGGCAAGTTAGGCTTTACCTGTCAGGTATGGAACCAGTCTGATTGCCCATTGCTGCTCTGTCAATGGCAGGCTGTGGCAACCCTTTCAAAAGTTGTCAGGTGTGCTTCAGTATCATCCAAGGGACATAAGTTTGCAAGTTTAATGTCTTAACTTGTTTGTGTCTTGCTGTTCTGCTGGACCTGGACAGATCCTCCAGCTCTGATAGCTTGCAAGGCAGCCAGCCATCACTGCTCCTATCACTGCATCTCGTCTCTTCTGTTGCTCTTGTTGCAGCATCTCTTTTTGCTGCTTCTCGGGCTGCTGCATCTCTCCTTCTCTCTGTGCCTCTAAACGTTGAATCTCTTTCTCTCTGCTTCTCCATCTCTTTTTATTGTATAACCCACCATTTGAAAAAGGCAGTCAGGCTTTCAGGTTCTGTTACTGCCTGTTCTTTTTCCATCACTGGTGCTGGCTGTACAGTCTCAGCTGGGACTTCTGTCTCTGTTAGTTTAGCTGCCATTCTTCTGGCGATCACTCCTGGGCTTGCTGCTGCAGCATCCATACCTTTCTTCTATGCTACCCCTGGTACCAGGTCTAGTATCCATGCACAAAACTCCTGGCTCAGAGTATGCACCATGTAAATCCCACTTCTAATACCATCTGTCATCGAGGCACAGGTCAGGAAGCACAGGAAAACCAGGAGCAGTTATAAAATTCACAAGTAGCATTTTATTATGATCAATAACAGTAAAATTAAAATAAAATTGTTCGGTATAACTATTTACAAAGGCACTACAGAGAAAAACAAAGTCCTTCGTCTGAGGGTATCTCTAATTCCAAGTTTCAGTCTCTCCCCAGCAAAGATTGCTGTTCTTTTTATAGCAAGTCTCTGCCTGAAAATTAATGTCTTCATCCTGGGCTTGTTAAGGAGACACCCTGTTTCTCACAAAATGTATCAGAGTTCTTGTCAGTTTCTTTGCAGAGCAAGCTTGCCAATACAACAGGGTCCCAAGCTGGCCTCCTGCTGACAGCTCTGCAAAAGAGTTCGCAAACAAGCCTGAGAGGAGCTCAAACTGCATCTCAGGTTATCCAAGACGCCTTCCCAACTTGCCGCCACCTCCCGCCTGCGCTGCCACCGGACCTCCACCTGATGGCATCGGAACTATGGGGTGGGGTGGGCCACAACCACCCTAGGAGAGGAGAGCAGCCGCGCTAGGGCAAGGCAATTTTATTTTATAAGGCTTCCAATCTTAGAGGCTCTGTCCAGCTCCAGCTCTCGGCACCCTGAGGTAGTTCCTGAACCAGGGTCACCAGCATGACACAAGGTGTGGCATCCAGAGCCTCAACCCTCAGTGTCACCGGGCTGGCTCTCCAAGCAGCTTTTTGCAATTATTTCAACAGTATAACTATATTCAGTTCAAAACAACGGGATCCCATTATCACTTACAGTTGCACACAAAGATTCACATATATTTTTATAACCACAGATTCGCAAGGGTGAAGAAAAGATTGAAATAGCAAGTGAAGGCAAAGAGATAGTGAGACGTGGAGAATCGCGAGATCGTCACAGTAATCAGTTCCTAAGTCTCACGAGAACATCTGGTTGTGCAACCAGACAGACGAGACAGAAAAGGAGAGAACAGAACAGATCCTTGCATTTAACTCTTTCTGCACAACAAATGTGACAGGGCCATATTCAGCCCTGTCACACACCCACGCAGCAGACATCTTGACATCACACAAGTGAGCTAGCCAGTAACCAATGCTGGTCCCCTTCTTTCCTTAGTTCTGTTTGTCAGTAGAAGAATGAAGGGGAAAAAAAGAGTGCTATAGACTTCTACCCCAAAGGCATAGGAAAAGGATACAGGATATAAAAAGAGTAACAAAAAAAACCTGACTATCAACTTGGAAACAAAAGGTAGATCCTACTAGGTGGCACAGTGTAGCAGGTATGAAGAGCCACAGCCCATTATCCACTACTAGGAAAGATACAGATAAGAGGAAGGGGCAGCACCCTGGAACGCAGCTCTGACATATATACACAGGGAGCTTGAAAATACCCTTGTGTAATTAAGATGGCAGACTGCCAGCTTGAATTAAAAACAACCTCTGACTCCCATGAGGACAATTTCAGTTTAGTAGGGTGAAAATCCTAAAACTTCCTCAGGGGAGGGAGACAACAGGTGTGGCTGATACAGTCCTGGAAGCACAAATATTATCTTCTTGCCACTCCCAAAGGAGCAATGAAAAAAGTTGAGAAAGGGAGGGGGAAAATGCTTCCAACTGGGAATGAAGCCCTGGCTCTTACCTGAGTTGGAGATGATGGGTGGGCGGGGGCATGTGAATGAATGGTTAATTTTCATATCTTCCAAGAATCAGTCTACACCATTCATTCCCACTACTGGGCCACAGTGCCAGCCTTTTCCAAAATAGGGAAGAGTTGGCTCACCCTGAGGGAAGGTATCCCTCAACCCTCTGTGTGGGGGGGAACCACCTGAGAGCAGTGGCTCTTCACAGGTTTGATGGGATCCAAGACTGGTCAGGGGCAGGCAGAGACTCCTGTGGCCCAGAAGCAGGAGACTGCCCCAACAACTCATGCCTGACCGTGCGGGAAAAGAAATGAGCCCCCTTCAAGTATAAATTAAGCACCTTAGGCCAGACCTGTGGTGCTCACCTGTCCACCGAATGCAAACTGCTGTTCTGCAATCTTAGACCTGGTCCTCTCAAATGGAGATGGAGATGGAGAGAGGATCACAGGTGTAGAAGTGGGTAGCCATCTGGGAACTAGCGACCATCGAACAGTATGGTTCACAATAAACACAGCAATAGAGTCAAGCCATACAAAGGCAAAAGTACTGGATTTCAGGAGGGCTGACTTTGCCAAAATGGGTGCACTAGCAAATGGGCAGGAAGGAGGGGTGGAAGAACAATGGGGAATAATAAAAACTGCCATCACAGAGGTAACGAGCCTTTGTGTGAAGCAAATGAACAAAACAAGACGATGTAAGAAACCACTATGGTTCTCAAAGGAAGTGGCAGTGAAGGTTCAAGAGAAAAAGAAAGCTTTCAGGAAGTACAAGGAATCGCAGAAGGAGTAGGACACAGAACTGTATCAGTTAAAGAAGGGAGGCTGGGAAGGCAGTCAAACAGCAAGGCGCCCAAACTGGAGAAAAGATAGCCAACTCAGTTAAGAAGGGGATAAAACCTTATCAGTACATCAGGGAGCAAAGGAAGACCAAGGGAGGGATAGTGAGGCTTAATAAAGGGGAGGAGGGTGGGCAGAGGGAGACTGTGAAAAGGCAGAGATACTAAACAAATATTTTTGCTCAGTATTTACAAATGAAGAGGGGGAGGTACATAAAACAAACAGTAGTAACACTCTGGATACAGAAGTTGATACCAGCCCATTTACAGAAGAAAGGGTTCTGAAAGAACTCTTAAAACTGAAGGTGGACAAAGCAATGGGGCCTGATGGGATTCATCCCAGAATTCTAAAAGAGCTAAGGGTAGAACTAGTGACACCACTGACTACCCTTTTAACAAATCATGGGAGGATGGGGTGGTACCCAAGGACTGGAGGAGGGCAGATGTGATTCCCTTCACAAAAGTGAGAGCAAGGCAGAAGCAGGAAACTACAGACCTGTTAGTTTAACCTCAGTGATAGGGAAATGATGGAATCACTTCTGAAGGAAAGAACTGTCAGTATCTAGAGGCCAGAGGGCACAGGACCCTAGGCAGCATGGATTCACAGCGGGAAGGTCATGCCAGAGCAGATCTGATAGATTTCTTTGACTGGGTGACCAAAGTAGTAGATCAGGGAGGGGCTGTGGACATGGCCTACCTAGACTTTAGCAAGGCAGTTGACACAGTCCCACACAAAAGATTAATATACAAGTTAGCCAGCCTGGGAGTGGGTCCCAAGATGACAGCCTGGGTAAAAAATTGGCTGGAGAATAGGACACAGAGAGTAATAGTAAATGGAGTCCACTCTGAAGAAAGGGGGGTTACTAGTGGGGTACCGCAGGGTTCAGTATTAGGACCGGTCCTCTTCAATGTCTTTATAAGCTACATTGGAAGGACTGGAAGGAAAAGTATGTCTCTTTGCAGATGACACAAGATCTGCAACAGAGTTGATGCACAGGTGGGGTGGAAAGGATGAGAAGGACTTGGCAAGGTTAGAGGAATGGTCAAATGTATGGCAGCTTAGATTCAATGCTAAGAAGTGCAAGGTAATGCACCTGGGAAACAAAACCCAGGGAAGAGTACACAATGGGGGTGAGATACTAACAATAACAAAATGGAAAGGGACCTGTGGGTAGTCATACAGATGACCTAAAGGTGGGCAAGCAATGTGAGAGGGCAGCAAGGAGGGCTGGGGTTACTGGTATGCATACGGAGAGGCATCACCAGTAGAAAACAGGAAGTTATTATCCCTCTGTACAGACAGCTGGTGACCCCATCTGGAGTACTGTGTGCAGTTCTGGAGACCCAATCTCTGCAAAGACATAGACAGGATGGAAGCTGTCCAGAGGAGGGCAACTAAAATGGTGCAGGGTCTGCACTGGAAGACATATGAAGAGAGACTTAAGGAGCTTAATATGTATAGCCTCGAGGAAAGGAGGGAGAGGGGGGACATGATAGAAACTTTCAAGTACCTCAAGGGAATCAACAAAGTCCAAGAGGGTAGCATCTTTCAAAAAAAGAGGTGTGCAAGAACAAGGGGGCACAATTTGAAGATGGGGGGCACGGCTCAGAGGTAATTTAAGGAAGCCTTTTTCACAGAGAGGGTTGTGGATGCATGGAACAGCCTTCCGGAGGAGGTTGTGGAGTCAAAATCAGTGGTGGAATTCAAGCATGCATGGGACAGTCATAAGGCAATTCTGGGGGGTGGGGGTAAGAAGAAGTAGGCTGCTGGTTAACTAGGATCTGCAGCTTATCCAGTAGGTAAGGAAATGGGCAGACTGGGTGGGCCAAGCGGTCCTTATCTGCCGTCAAATTCTATGTTTCTATGTTTACCAGCCTGAAAGCCATCTCACGGGAATCATACAATGCTCTTGATTGGTGCCTCGCCAGCTCCAGGCCCAGAGCAGAAGTGCAGAAAGATGAATGGGTTGCCAAGTTGATTCACAGTCAGGCACTGCAGCAAGGACCTCACATAGCTGCAACTACAGGCACTTATTATTAGCCACCTGATGGACCTGTTGTGCAGCAATGCACATGATGGTGTGTGCCAAAGTAAAAATCCTCCTCCTCCTCCTCCAGGCATCTACCTATGCAGAGTCAGCCTCAGGAGGTCGGTCATGCAGAGGGTGTTTAGGTCTAAATGGGCTCTGCAGCACCTGAATCCCTAAAGTGGGATAAGGCATGGCTCCTGTAGATCCTGTGGGAGCACAATACCTGCACTTAACGTCCTTTGGGGCTGAAGCAGGGAAAAAAAAGACAGTCCTGGAGACCTCCTAGAAGGCCCAAGGCCAAGGAGGGATGACAAAGTTGTCATCACTGAAACCCTCAGGGAATTTCAGTGGCAAGGACAAAAGATTGTGACCTCCAGAGCATCCCATGTTTAGCTCTCTCAGCATCTTCATGAGGAACACCTGGTACACAGAGTACCTAAATCCACAGACAGGTGAAGCTAGAAGTCCTCATCCCTGGAGGAGAAGTTGAAGAGGCGAAGCTGGACTTGAGAAAGTGAGGTGCTGGGGTCAAGGGTCTTAACTGGACCCAACTGAACTAGACACTGAATTGGTATAAGGCACCTGCCATCCTCCCATACTGAGGCCAAGTAAGAAGACCCATGATATTTGGTAACAGAGGGAGGGGTGACAGAGGTCCAGGAGGGATGAAGAAGCCAGAGGTTACAGGCTCTCTGCTGGGGTTGTGGAAATGCTCAGGGGAACCCTACCGGGGGAAAGATCTGGCAAACCCACCAAACTGGAGTCTACCAACCTCAGCAGTGCCACCCAGTTGGTGCCCCTGGGAGGAGACTCCCAAGTGAGGAGAGCAGAGTCATATGTGCCCCATGGAGCAGCTTCAGTCCTCACCAGTGATGACTTCTGTTCCCAGTTCAGTGGAGAAACTACCCATCTAGCTACTGCCGGAACCCTGGCTGATGCCGCCTCTAGCACCAGGGTCAGCAGCAGGCTCACTGGTGGGTTCTAACACCTCACCAAGGCTGGCACCATCCCCGAAACTGGGCACATCAGCAGCATTGGTACTACCTCTGTAACTGTCCTCATCACTGTGAATGGCACCATGAAGGGCACTGGTCTCCAACCAGCACCACGGACAGCACTGGGACCAGAACTGGCACCACAGGTGGCAACAGAACGGATCCTGGCACCATCCCCAGCACCAAGCCCAGGGACTGCTCCAGGGGTGACACCATCACTGGCGTCATGCTTTGAACTGGGTCCTGGGTCAGCGCCATCATCACCACCTCCACTATCAACAGCACTGTAATCACAAGGCCACATGGGCACTGAGTGGAAGAGATAACCACCTTCGACACTTGGTTGGGGCAGCTCCAGTACTAAGCCCTCTTCCTGCGAATGGTACCAGAAGGGGACCCAGCCTAATGATCGTCACCACCCTGCTCACGCGTACTGCAGAAGATACCCGCAGCCAGGGCGGCACAAGGCTCCAACACACAGGTTCCCACAGGTGTAGAACAAGCGCATAGCTTCCGCCTCATCACCAGGGACATCTATTGTCCAGGACAGAAGGAATGAAGGAGTGCTCAGCTGGCCACCCAGAAGGAGCTGGCTGTCCACCAGACCAAACCCCCAAGGCCTTCAATATCTCAGAAAAGTGAGCACAAGGAAGACCCTGAACTTCTTCAACACCAAAGGTACTAGGAAGAGGGCCAGGGAAAAGAACCAGACTCCTGCACTTGGCATCAAGAGTGTGATGCCTGCCTCCATAAGTGGGGGGAGAATAATTCCATTTTAATGTGCAGATTTCAAAGACTCATTTGTCCATGGAGAAATAGGCATCACACCGGTCTATACTGTGATCATAGCCAAGGGAGGCGTGGCAATTCTGATGCCAGTCCATCGCTGCCATAAGATTCACCCCCAAGCAGGGGTACCAAAGCATGGGAGGGCTGCAGCCAATTTTCTTTGCCCCTTTAGATGAGCTCAGTGTCACAACTTAATAAAATAAAAAAAACAGTACAAAAAATGTATCGGATGCCAAAAACGTAAAAAATGGAGCTGAAAGCAGCAAAGGAGTCAAATTCGGCATAGAGAAATGGAAATTACGTACTTACCGTAATTATTGATCTTCTTGGACAGTCTCCATCACTCATTCACACTAGTGGAATAGCGCCAGAGGCGCTAGGACCAAGCGGGAGCCTAAAATGTTCTGAAGGGTCGGCGCTGAGACAGGACCATGCATGCGTGGCACGGCGAGACTAGCTCGCGCCTGTGTAGGCTATCTCGGCATTGACCCTCCAACCGCCTCAGTACCTTTTCGCCGAAGAGGTGGAGCGTAACTAATGAGAATAACTCATCCTGAGTTTCTGGGCCTGAGAGGGCCCATATGGTCTTTGCAAGAAAGGTCAAAGAATAATGTCCTCACAGTCTGAATCATAGAACCATGAAGACCAGGAAAGAAAACGAGTGAACCCAGGGGATGGTGGGCAGGTGTGTGAATGAGTGATGGAGACTGTCCAAGAAGATCAATAACTACAGTAAGTACGTAATTTCCATATCTTCCTGGACTAAGTCTCCATCACTCATTCACACTAGTGGGAGAGTACCAAGCTAAAATCAACAACCCTGAGTAGGGTGGCAGGAGATAGGGTTCACTCAGCAAGGACTGTCCTGCTAATAAAAAGACCTAGCTTGTAAAGAGCAACTAGAATATAGTGCCTACAAAATAAGTGCTCGAGTTGTAACTCACCACTTTGCAGATGACTGCAATGGACACAAAATGAAAGTCTGCCAGGAAGCCACAACCACTCTAGGACAGCGGCAAGAACCTGGCCTCACAATTTGGTCTAGGACCAAAATTAATAGTGTCAAAGACATGTACTAATGTAATGTAAAAGGGACCTCAGGAACTGAAAGAGTCAAAGGTAAAGTCTACTGGTTCAGGGCAGACTGGAAAATGCAGATGGAAACCCCCACTATCAAGTATGGCTGACCTGTAAACAACTGGTCCAGGAGCACTTGAACCCCTTACTTGGTGAGCAAGGGGGTCCAGGTGGGGTTAGCCCATCAAGGAGAATGGTCTCCACTTAGTCACAGGAACCTTCCTGATGGAAGGCCAAGCACGACTTAGAAGCCTCTCATGGTGGTCTAGTAGAACCAGATCCTACCCACTGCATATCCCAAAAGGAATCATCCTGCCCCTGTGTGTACAACTTTAGTAGCAGTCTCTGAACTCAGGGAAGAAAGGAAAAAGGGTACAGGAGGATGTGTCCACTGCAGAAAAAAACATTCCGACAGAAAAAAACAGGGGCTGGATTTCTAAGGCAAATAGAGGCAGATGAGCGTCGAGGAGGGACACAGCATGACCAGGTTAGGGCTAGCCCATTTGTTGAAGTGACTGAAAGAGGCAGTGACTCAATGCAGTGAGGCACTACCCACTCTGGCCTCCCTGAAGGGAGTAGGAAAGGATTCTAGTTTGTTTGCTGAAAAACAAACATCATAACTCCATCATGCACTTGAACAGGATAGTTTCGTGAGCGACTGGCATGGACCAGTGCGCAGGAACCGAAGGTGTGAATATTTGAGAAACTATCGTAAAAAAAAGACCTACTTGACCTTCCATCAAGAAGGAGAAAATCGCCTGTTAAGTTAAGCAAGCAAGGAAGTAGGAACCCGAGTTCCGACTCAGTGGAGAGTCACTTCTGCTGCTGCAAGGCTCGGCTCAAGAGAAGCCAGCCTGATAAAAAGAAAGGGGAATTAACAGACTGGACAGTCACCTAGGTCTAGGAAATGTCTCTGAACAAGAGAAATCTCTCTTAGAGAAAGATGACCCATACCGCCGCCAGATCAGACTCCCCCTAGGGGAAGAAGAAGTCAGGTACTCTTTACCATACTCTGGAGAAGAGCGCCCCAGGGGCTGAAGCGGAACCTGACCAGATCCAAAAAAAGGGAGGTATCGGGTAATTTCGGCTAGGCCCTGTGCTGTGAAATTTTTTTTTTTTTTTTTTTTTAGTCTGAACCTAACAAGGCTTTCAGGCTGCTATTTTGCAAGGACTGTCTTGATACAAAATGATAAAGATTGTTCTCCATCTGAGTGCAGGAGGAGTCTGAGCGTCCATACTGAAATCATGACCGGACTAATAATCACAGCTGGAGAAATGTTAACCACCTGTAGCGAAGAAGCCACCAAAGGGGCAATATAACAAGGGGGCTATATACCCCTATCAGAGGAGCGGAAGAGCTAGAACGGCTCTCGACCATTAAATTAGAATGTTCCACATAGTGTAACTGTCTTGACGATTAAAAAAGTCTAGATGCAGAAGTATATGGTCCATAGACACAGTGTGAAATACTATAGTGGACCCCATTACTGAGGAACTACTGAAAAGATTTTCCATCACGGACTCTGATGATAGAGAGGATGTGCCCTGCAGTATATAAAATGAGTCATCTGCTGTATTACTGACCAGAAGGACAGGGAAAGACCCATCTAGATGCACTTCTACCCTTGAAGAACCTCCAAGACAGGTCTAGGTCAGAGCCACTAGAGACTCTGTCATCAGGAAGGATGCTGAGGAGCTTGGTACCACATAGGGAGCCGAGAAAGTGCTGAGCAGAATGAGATTCCGCTGGCAGAGCAGTACAGCAGAGTTCCATCAGCAGAAAACCGCTGGATGACACAAGATCCCACATAGACCGCCACTCACTAAGATGTGTGGAAAAAATAATCCGCAGAACAGGAGTTCATTCTGCAATAAACATCCCGCCACAAGTTCTGTGGAAAGGAAGTCTGAAAAGGAAAAATGTGTCACTAATTCTGCTATACAGCACCCACGCGGCACCAGCATCACTCGTGGCACAGGAGGGCACCAAGCAGTAGTTATGCCAAACTGGGCAACACCCAAGGGCAGCCGCGGCAGTACCCGCAGGAACCCCCAGTACCAATGTAGCAATGACACCCAAGGGCACCCCTGATACCCATGGTACCATGGCACCCATGGCAAGAATGGCACCCGAGGGCACCAGTGGCATCCATGGGCACCTGTGGTGCTCGGCGCCACCTGCGGGTGCATGGCACCACCCAGACACCCGCGGCACCACTGACGCCACCGACAACCAATGGCAGCAACAAGAGCACCCACGGCAACGCACAGAGCAATGGTGATGGACCCACGGTGCCGCACTCAAGCAACCGAGCCACAGCGCCCTCAAGGAAATGCCAATTGAAACCTGAGAGGGGAGAAGGAAAGGTGGTGTCTGCCGCCCCTGCATGGAAAAGGGAGAGGGGTAGGCACGAGGGGTCGACACGATGGCAAGGGCACCAAGAGGGCACCTCGCCATTCATGATCCAATCGACCCGGCTCCGGTCCAATGGCTCCGAGGCACGGAGGTCCCGAAATCAGAAACAGAGCCAGGAAAAACTGGAAAGTCAAACCCCCTGCTCCATAGGAGCGGCCCAGAGGTGAAACTGCCCACCGGAGCTCCAACGAGGACAGAGATGGAGCTCGGAGTTGAGAATGCAGCCGTTAGGAGCGGGGCCAAGAGGAATCCACCGAAGCTGGTTCAGGCCCATTGCCCCTCCCGAGGAACAATCCTTGTGCAGTCGTACTAACGGGCAACCTCGAAGCAATTCTTCTTCCCCAATGAGGAAGAGGAGTTTCGAGGTTAAGCGGAGCCGGATCCCGGAACCGCTTAGATTTGTGCTTCAGAGGACTGTCTCCCCCCAACCACAGGACTGTCCGTAGTAGACCCCCTGTTAATTAAGGGTGATGGACCGGACACAGCCCCTCTGCCATAAAAACTTTAAGGACGACTCCGTTGATGGCAGGAAATAATTTATTTTTCTTCTTCTTCATAATCTTCTTCTTGTTCGTAAAATAAGAAACTACTACTTAAAGTATTAAATTAAACGTTAAAAGCTGCTGTCGTATAGACGAAAACTTAGATTCCAGCAGACGAGCGACGTCGACATCCAAGCGCACTCAATGGCGGGAGAAAAAGAACTGAGGCGGTTGGAAGGTTGATGCTGAGATAGTCTACACAGGCGTGAACTAGTCTCGCGGTGCCACGCATTCATGGTCCTGTCTCGGCACCAGCCCTTCAGAAAATTTTAGGCTCCAGCTTGGTCCTAGCGCCTCCGGCGCTATCCCACTAGTGTGAATAAGTGATGGAGACTTAGTCCAGGAAGATTAGGATTTGGCATCGAAAAAAGTAGAAAAAGGTGGTGCCGAACTGAATATACAGGTACTGATGCAGTAGACTTCTATTGCTCCCATGGTGCACTATTTATAGGGGAAAAAAGGGGGGGGCAGCATTGGTTACTGGCTGTGCTAGGAATTGTACTATAGTGCTTTTTACAGCCATGTTATCTGTCTAGTCTTGGAATCAGCCCAAAAACTCAGGTACCACCCACCACCAAATCAGCAACGCCATACACCACACAGGCTTTAAAGAACACCAATTTATTTAGAAAATGCCCAAAATTGCAAGAGGTGTCTTACCATAGTAAGGACGACACCGGCAGGACCCCATAACCTCTGACTAATTTCACCTAAAGCGTCATCTTTCATCATCAACACTTTAGGCGAAACCAGTCAGAGGTCCTGGGGTCCATGCAGTGTCCTCCTTACTTTGCTAAGAGGTCGTGTACACATTTTTGGAATTTTTCTAAATAAACTGGCATTCTTTAAAACCCATTTGGTGTATGTCATTGTTGATTTGGTGGTGGGTGGTGCCCGAGTTTTTTGGCTGGTGTGATTTTTACTCTCTTGAGCACACCCAGCCATAGGGGGACCATGTTTGCTGCTTAGTCTTGTGAATACCACACAGCACTCACATGGTTTTTGCGCCCCCTGGCATTGATAGATGCAAAGGTGCATGCACGGGAGGTAAAGTGTCTTTTTTTTAATTTTAAAATGTAGAATTAAATACCAACAACTTGCCTAAATGGATTTCATAATACCAGTAAAGCAACTCCAGGGGGTGGGTTAGAGACTCTTAATACAACCGACTCAGCAAACTGGTAAGGTGCGCAAGGGTGTGACTACCTCACAGTGACCCCCTCCAATCATGTGTTACTGCTTAAGTATGACTCTTTGCCTCCAATATTGCAGTTCATTCTTAACCCATTTCATCACACTCCAAGCTATACTAAGATTCTTTATTATACGAACTAACTTTCTGTGTTGTACTGTATTAAGTGCTTTACTTAAGTACATCTACAAAAAGGTTTCAAGAGAAGTTCATTAAAACAAAGTCAGCTTAAAGATCCTTCTCTTACTACAGACTGAAACTATTGAATCATGTAAGATACCCACCGTCTGAACTAAATCTAAGTAACATGTTGTGGTCCTGCTCTTTGTGTAATTGTGGAAATGGCTGGTTAGGTGTGCAGGGGTGTGATTACCTTCCGGGACCCCCCCCTTCCCCCATCATGTGTTACTGCTTAATTATGACTCTTTGACTCCAATACTGTAGTTAGTTCAGAACCCGTTTCATCACACCCCCAGCTATACCAAGATTCTTTAGTATATGAACTAAATGGAAATTACGTAACTACCGTAATTCTTAATCTTCTTGGACGAGTCTCCACCACTCATTCACACTAATGGGAATAGCACTGGAGGCACTAGGACCCAGCAGGAGCAAACTTTTTTGCTGGAGGGTCGGTGCCAGAGGTGGAGCCACGAGGAGCGGCACCGCGAGCCTCCGCTCGTGCAGTAATGACTATCTCGGCGTCGACCCTCCAACAGCCTCAGTACCTTTTTTTCCCTGAGGAGGTGCAGTGTAACTAACCTAGAAGGATAACCTAACCAAAAACCGGATATAAGATAGTCCAGAAGACCCGTATAAGAAGGGTCAACAAAGAAGTCTTCACAGCCTAAAGACTGAGGGAGTGAAGACCGACAACAGAGGTGAGCTTGGGAGATGAAGGGTGGGCGTGTGAATGAGTGGTGGAGACTCGTCCAAGAAGATCAAGAATTACGGTAGGTAGGTAATTTCCATATCTTCCTGGACATAAGTCTCCACCACTCATTCACACTAATTGGAGAGTACCGAGCTAATAATCCCCCAAGAGGGTGGCAGGAGAGACCAAGAGCTCACAGCTTCAGGACAGAAGTCCATTGAGGATGGTTCTGCCAAAGGAAAGATGTCGTCTGGCATGGACATCCAGGGCATAGTGTTTAACGAAAGTATGCACTGAGCTCCAGGTGGCCGCATTGCAAATATCTGCAATGGGTACGTTGCGGATTTCCGCCAGAGATGCCACGACCGCCCTAGTAGAGTGAGCGTACACTCTGCCCTCCAGTTTAACCTGCGCCATGGAATAACAGTGGCGAAGGCATGCTACTAGCCATGCTGAGATACATCTGATAGTGACAGGTTGACCCAGCCGGGTCTCGCTGAAGGAAACAAACAGCCGTTGAGCTTTACGAAAAGTCTTTTGTTCTATCTAGATAGAAACGCAAAGCTCTCTTGACGTCCAAGGAATGAAGAGAATGTTCTCCTTCATTTTGGAAGTCCACAAAGTAAGAGGGTAGGACCAAAGGCTGGTTTAGATGGAATTACGAAACAACCTTAGGAAGAAATTTAGGATGAGTTCTAAGGACTACTTTGTCTTTATGGAACACAGTATATGGAAGGTCTGTCACCAAGGCATGTATCTCAGAGACCCTGAGGGCTGAGGTAATGGCCACCAGGAAGGCCATTTTCCAGATCAGAAATTTTAGCTCACAGGTAGCCAGAGGTTCGAAAGGTTTCCGAGTGAGCACGTCTAGCACAAGATTACAGTCCCAGGCTGCGACTGGACGTCTTATAGGAGGTCTGGTATGCAGAATTCCCTTAAGAAACCTCTTAACCACAGGTAATTGAGCCAGTGACAAGGAAAGTACCGGCTCATGATAAGCTGAAATGGCACAAAGGTGAACTTTGACTGTACAGTACTGCAGACCTGAATTTGAGAGATCTAAGAGGTACTCCAAAATGTTATCTGGTGGGCAGGAAAAGGGATTTAAAGAGGATTTTGCACACCAGAGCGAAAAACGCTTCCATTTGACTGTGTAAGTTTTCCTAGTGGCTGGCTTTCACGCAGCCAGAAGAATATCTGAAACCCTGCGACAGACATTGAACCTGTTCACTTCTATCTCTTCAGGAGCCAAGCGTGAAGGTGAAGCGACCTCAGGTTGGGATGAACAACAGGCCCCTGAGTCAAGAGGTTCGTCTGAAGGGGAAGTGGTTTCAGCGGAGCTGCCGACATACTGCTGAGTAGTGGAAACCACATCTGTCGAGGCCAGAAGGGAGCAATGAGGATCATTTTGTCCCCCTGGGCTTCGAACTTGAGAAGTACCCTCTGAATTAGAGGAAGAGGCGGAAAGGCGTATAGAAAGTGTTTTGTCCACTGCAGCCTGAACGCATCCTGACAGAAAATGCCAGGCCCTGGATTTCTGGAACAGAAGAGAGGCAGTTTTGTGTTGAGTGGGGATGCAAAAAGGTCCAGGTCTGGAGTTCCCCACTCTGCGAATATTGACTGAACTACGGCTGAGTTGAGAGTCCATTCGTGAGGATCTGTCTCTGTTCTGCTGAGGCGATCTGCCAGTTCGTTCTGCACTCCTGGCAGGTAGACCGCTTGAATTAGAGACTTGTGCTGCAAGCACCATTCCCACACTCTTATCGCTTCTCTGCATAAGGGGTAAGAGTGAGCACCGCCCTGTTTGTTGATGTAATACATCACTGCTTTGTTGTATGTTTGAAGGAGAATGTTCTTGTGACAGAGAATGTCCTTCAAAGCTCGGACCACATAAAGGATGGCTCTCATTTCTAAGACATTTATGTGAAGCTGGGACTCGACCTGAGACCACGTACCTTGAGTGTGGAGAGCCTGACAGTGAGCTCCCCACCCCATCAGGGACGCGTCTCTGGTAATGGAAATCTGATGATCCAGAGGAGCAAAGGGATATCCTTCTAGGAGATTGTTCTCCTACGACCACCAGGTGAGCGACCTCTTTAGAGGTTCCGTCACCTTGATGCGAAAGGACTGCAGGTGAGTGGTCGGGGACCACTGGGTACTGAGCATCCACTGAGAAGTTCTCATGTGAAGGCGAGCTAGGGGTACAGTGAACACCAAGGATGCCATGAGACCTAGCATCCGTTGCATCGAGAGAGCTGGAACCGAGTTGCTCTCCCTGATGTGACGGGCCATCTGAAGGATATCGCTCCTCCTGTCCTCTGGAAGAAAAGCCTTCGCACAGGAGGTGTCCAGAAGAGTTCCTATAAAAAGGAGCCTCTGGGAGGGCTGCAGCTGTGATTTTTTGAGGTTCAGCAGGACTCCCATGGACGTGAGAAAGCGTAAAGCCGTGGTTACAGCATCCAGAGTTCCCTGCCTGGAAGGGCTTGCCAGAAGCCAATTGTCCAGATAAGGGAACACCTGTATTCTGATCTTTCTGAGATGCGCTGGGAGAACTGCACAACACTTTGTAAAAACTCGTGGCGCCGAGGATAGCCCAAAGGGCAGGACTCTGAACTGATAATGTTGTCCCAGAGCCACAAACCTTAGGAATTTGTGATGCTTTGGGTGAATAGAAATGTGCTGGTAAGCATCCTGCATATCTAGGGAGGCTAACCAGTCGTGTTGATGAAGCAAAGGTAACAGGGTTCCTAGTGAGATCATTCTGAATTTCTCCTTGGGCAGAAATTTGTTTATTTTTTTGAGGTCCAAAAGAAAAAATTACTCACCTTAGTAATGTTGTTTCTTCTAATGGAGTCTTGCTATATTATGACATATGCAGTGAGTCCCAACCTTCAAACTGCTCCGGAGGTGAAAGAGTTAACTTTCCATGCCAGGCATGGAACGCTGAGCTCGAGCTCGGTTGAAACTCTGTCTGTTGTTCTTCAAACCCAAACCGCCAGATCTTTATGAGCAAAACTCACTGAGGTCCTGTGTGGAAGCTGTAAACCTACACTAGCCAACTGATTAGTAAACATAAGAACACATTTTTTGGTCCCAAAACAAAGAGTCAAGTCAGGAGACCCAAAAAATGAAAAACACAACACCAAGGTGGGCATCTACTAAGTGCCAACACTGCACTGCCCACCCACATCCCGAAAACAGAGGTTCTGAGAGGCAGGCGGGAGAGGTTTAATATAGCAAGACTCCATTAGAAGAAACAACATTACTAAGGTGAGTAATTTTTCTTCAAACATGAAGTCTTGCTATATTATGACATATGCAGACTCACACAGCAGTACCTCCATGGAGGAGGGACAGAACCTACTTAGGAAATAGGCTGTAGCACAGCTGTGTCAAAACCGAGCATCACCCCTAGCCTGGATGTCCAGGGAGTAATGCTTGCAAAAGTGTGAACTGTTTTCCAGGTAGCTGCTTGACATATCTCTAGAATAGGGATGTCCCTGGCAGCAGCCAGGGAAGCAGCTCTACCTCTGGTAGAGTGGGCCCTCAGGCCTGAGGGAGGAACCTTACCCAGCTTTTCATAACAGAATTGGATACAAGAGACAATCCACTTGGCAATGGATCTTTTAGTGGCAGGTTTCCCTTTACCAACCTCACCATAAGTGAGGAACAGTTCGAGGAGTCAAACCTGTGACCCTTGGTACGCCTATGTAGTAATCCAAGGGCCCTTCACATCTGTTGTGCAGCCTCCTCCTCGCCAGAGGAGGAATGGTCAGTGAAGTACACTGGAAGAGAAATAGATTGATTAAGGTGGAAATCTGAAACCACCTTAGGCAAGAACTTCCTGTTAGTCCTGAGGACCACCTTATCTCTATGAAAGGAGATAAAATCAGGCTCCACTGACAAAGCTTGTAGTTCACTTATATGTCTGGCAGAAGTAATGGCTACCAGAAATACATCTTCAAAGTCAAGTACTTAAGCTCTGCTGAAGACAAAGGCTCAAAAGGGGGTTGCATAAGCTGAGCAATGCAAACATTAAGATCCCAGGCAGGGGCAGGGTCCCTGAATGGAGGGTTGGTGAAGCAATCCCTTGAAAAACTTGGAGAATACAGGATGAGCTGAAAGAGAAGAGGGCTTACCTGCTGAAATAAAAGCAGACACAGCTGCCAGATGCACTTTTAGGGTAGCTGGTCTCAGCCCCAAGGTATTTAAGTGGACCATATAATCCAGGACTGTGGGTAAATCAGCAGATTCTGGGGAAATATGCTTTCCAGAGCACCATATGGAAAACCTCTTCCATTTGGAATTATAAGTAGCCCGGTGGAAGGTTTTCTAGAAGCCTTCAGGATATCCATTACACCTTCGGAGAGGTGTAGATCAGCAAACTCTAACTCTTCAAGAGCCAGGCCTTGAGATTTGAGGTTTGGGTACCAAACCCTTCCCTGAGCACAGGTTAACAGGTTGTGATTCCTGGGAAGACACAGGGGAAGATGGACTGCTAAGGACAGTAGGAGTGGATACCAGGGTTCTCTGGCCCAATCTGGAGCAATCAGGATCATCTTGCAGGGTTGAGATCTGATTTTGACTAGCACTTTGAACAGGAGAGGGAAGGGGGGAAAAGCATAGAGAAACTTCCCTTCCCAATTGAGAACTAAGGCATCCAGCGGGATTGAGCCCAACACTGGGAGCCTGCAGCAAAAAAGGGGAAGTTGATGATTGTCTGGGGCTGCAAAAAGATCTATCTGCGGGGTGCCCCATCTGGCAAATATCACCTCCAAGACCAGGGGGTCCAGTGACCATTCGTGATGGCCCTGGGAAATCCTGCTGAGAGCATCTGCCAGGACATTGTCCTTGCCTGGGAGGTGAACTGCCATAAGGGAGGTGTTCAGGGAGGTAAGCCAGACCACAACTCATTGCTTGTGCACAAGGCCGTAGACCGAGTGCCCCCTTGCTTGTTGATGTACCACATTGTGGTGGTGTTGTCTGTTCTGACCTGTACAACTTTGTTCTGGACAGACTTGGAAAAAACTTGAAGTGCTAGAAAAACTGCTCTGAGTTCCTTTTTTTTTTTTTTATTTAGTTTATTTTATAGTATAATATAAAAATCAGAACATGATTAAGATATAACAAGAAAATTACATCCTTAAAACATACAATCCTAAGAGAGAAAGGAAAAGATCAAGAACATCCCAAAAGATAAAAGCCAAGAGAGATATTCACTAAAATGACCCCACCCTCCCTAACCCCCAATTATGTGCTGTGGTGCATAAGTATTATACCTCTTATAGATTGTAACACATTGCGGGCAGGAAAAGATAATGGATCACATCAAGAAGATAAAGAGGAAATAGTGGGGATAAATAAAAAGAAGGGGAAGAGGAAGCAAGAAGATTAAATATCATTTTCTTCTTGCTCTAATTAGCTCAGAGGGGAGCATACCACCTGTATCAGGCCCATCCTCAATCCAAGTAAAGGGCATATAGCTGCTCCTATTTGGTCATAAAAAGAAGATTGACGACGGTTCACTTCGCAAGTAGATGTTCAATCTGAGAGCTAAACTCAGTTCTGTAGCCACTCTGAGCACGTTAGGCTGGCTTGATCTTTCCAGTGCCTGAGCACTCATTTTTAACCGCCATTGATAGTAGAGCTAAATGGTACTCTTCTCTTTAACTGGGATTACAGAATAGTCTCCAAAAATGCAAGTTTTGGGAGAGAATAGCTCACAGCAGACCTAAAATAGGGTCTGCGTTAACTCTATTTGTTTCCATAGAGGCTTATACCAACTCACACACTCATAATATATGTAATAGGGTGCCTCTCTTCTTCTGACATCTAGTACAAGTTGTCGAGGATAGACGCTCATTTGGGTCAATTTAACAGGTGTAATAAAGGTTGTTTAAGATATTATACTGTGTTATCCTATACCTATCCTGGGTATGGTAAATGTATAAATCTCTCCACATATTCTGCCAGTTAACCTTTCGCCTGATAGAGGTTTTGCCATATTGAAGCACCAGTGATTGTTGGAGCTTCTGGAAATGTGTAAAGCATACTATATACATTGAAATGGGATGCGGTTTGTTAACTATTGTGAGATTTGTTGAAGAAAATCAGCCAAATGGGAGATTTTGGTGTCGCACCCAAACATTTTGTTCAACAAATGCATAATCTGAGTAACTTTGAAAGCTGCTGTAGCGGACAGTTAACTTTCTAGAACTTCCTCCACGTTAACTATACTATCTGATGCATAAATATCTGAGACTTTACACTGAAAGGGCCGGTATCCATTTTTTCATTATCAAAGAGTTACCTATATACAAATTTGGTTTTCACAGATAGGTTGGGAGAGATCTAACACTGGAGAGATCTATAATGTTTAAAAACCTGGGAGATAACATTAAGAGAGATCCCAGTGGGAGAGACTGGAACATTTTTGTATATGTTTTTGATGTGTAAAAAGAGACACTGGAGCTATATTATGGACTTTAAGAAGCTTCTAGTTCTTCCTGCAAACTATATTGAGTATACCTTATGAGTGCGGCATCCGGCCGGGCAACCATTTCCCACACTTATGTAGGTGCGAAGCCCAATAATATAATAAAAATTAGGGAGACGGAGGCCTCCGTAATCTCTGGGCTGGGATAACTTATGATACGATATTCTAGCAGTTTTACCATTCCAAATAAATGAACTGATACCCGAGTGAATTTTTTGGAAGAAAGACACTGGCAACCACAAATCAAGCATATTAAGCGGATAAAAGATTCTAGGGAGTACGTTCATCTTAACAGCGTTGACTCTGCCCCAGAACAACAACGGGAGTTTGGCCCACCTCGTTAAATCTTGTTGGATATCATGCCATAGGTCATCCAAATTTAGTTTTCGAGATTGGGAAGTGGTTAAGGTAATGTGTATCCCTAAATACTTTATAGAGTGTGAGGCCCACTTCATCCCAAAGTGTGCAAAGTCTGAGCTATGGGTGAAATGGTTAAGGGGAAAAATTTCCGTTTTACTAATATTGAGTTTATAGTTTGAGAATTGACTGAAATCATTAATTATTATTAGAGCCGCCTCTAGGGATAAGACTGGATTGGAAAGGTGGAGGAGATATCATCTGCAAAACTGAAATTTTGCAGGACACTTGACTATGGGAATACCAGTAATTAATGAAGATGAGGTTAACTGCTCAAGAAGGGGCTCTAGATATAGATTAAATAAAAAGGGAGACAGTGGCAGCCTTGTCTAGTACCTGAAGTAAGAGAAAATAAACGGATAGATCCCATTACAATACAACCTAGCTGTGGGCCAAGTATAATGCTTGGATCCAGCTGATAAACGAGGGTGGAAAGCCCATGGCTTGCAATGTAGCCCAAAGGAACATCCAATCCACCCTGTCAAACGCTTTTTCCGCGTCAAGGGAAATCAGGGCCATTGGGACAGGTGAGGATTTTGCTGCGTTAATGATATACTGAAGTTTACAATGATGGTCCATTGGAGATCTATTAGCAACAAAACAGGAAAATTACGTACCTACCGTAATTCTTGATCTTCTTGGACGAGTCTCCACCACTATTCACACTATGGGAATAGCGCCGGAGGCACTAAGACCCATCGAGCAACCTTGGAGGGTCGGCGGCCAGAGACGGCGCCGTGAGACACGGCGCCGCGAGCAGCGGCTCGAGCGGTAATGACCATCTCGGCGACGACCCTCCAACCGCCTCAGTACCTTTTTTACCAAAGAGGTGCAGCGCAACTAACGTAAAGAGTAAAACCCAACATTAAAAAACGGACATAAGATAGTCCGTATGACCCGTGTAAGAAGGGTCAGCAAAGAAGTCCTCATGGCCTAAAGATTTGAGGGAGTGAAGACCAATACAGCGTGAGCTCGGGATGGAGGGAGGGCGGTGAGTGAGTGGAGACTCGTCCAAGAAGATCAAGAATTACGGTAGGTACGCAATTTTCCTATCTTCCTGACATAAGTCTCCACCACTCATTCACACTAGTGGAGAGTACCAAGTTGATAATCCCCAAAAGGGCGGCAGGAGAGCCAGAGCTCACGCTGCCTAAGATAGAAGCCCATTAAGGATAGTTCTGCCGAATGCGAATGTCGCCCAGCATGAACATCCAGTGCATAGTGCTTAACGAAGGTATGCACTGAGTTCCAGGTGGCTATGCGAAAAGCATCTGCAATTGGAACATTGCGAATTTCCGCTTAGGGATGCTAGGATCGCCTCTAGTAGAGTGAGCTGACACTCTACCTTCTAATTTAACTTGAGCCATGGAATAGCAATGACGAGGCATGCCACTAACCATGAAGAGATGCATCTAATAGCGACAGGTTGACCCAGCCGGTGTCGCTGAAAGAAACGAACAGTTGCTGAGTCTCATGAATATCCTTGGTTCTATCTAAATAGAACCGCAAGGCTCTCTTAACATCCAAGGAATGAAGAGCTCGCTCCTCTACTTTTGGAAATTAGCTAAGTAAGCGGGAAGAACCAGAGGTTGGTTTAGGTGGAATTCTGACACAACCTTGGGAAGAAATTTAGGATGAGTAATGGAGAACTACTTTGTCTTATGGAATACAGTATACTGGAGGGTCCGTTAATCAGGGCATGTATCTTAGAGACCCCAGTGGCTGGAGGTAATGGCCACCAGGAAGGCAGTCTTCCAGGTAAGAAATTTTAGCTCACAGGTAGCTAAGGGTTCGAAGGCTTCCGAGTGAGCATGTCCAGCACCAGGTTAATGTCCCAGGCTGCAACTGGACGCTAACAGGGGTCTGGTATGGAGAATCCCTTTAAGAAATCTCTTCCATGAGTAGGTAACTGAGCCAGAGTTAAGGAAGAAACCTGCTCATGGAACGCTGAGATGGTACTAAGGTGAACTTTAACTGTGGAGTACTGAAGACCTAAGTTTGACAGGTCCAAAAGATACTCCAGAACCTTGCCAGGAGGACAGGAAAAGGATTCCAAGAGGATTTTGCACACCAGAGAGAAAAACGCTTCCATTTGAAGCGACGCTGGTGGCTGGCTTCCGAGCAGCCAGAAGGATGTCTGAAACTCTACAGAGACGTTGAACCGATTCTACTTCTATCTCTTCAGGAGCCAAGCATGAAGGTGAAGTGATTTCAGGTTGGGATGGACCAACCCAACTCTGAGTCAAAAGACTGATTTGAAAAGGAAGTGGTCTCGAGAGGCTGCCAACATACTGTTGAGTAGAGGAAACCATAGTTGCCGAGGCCAGGAAGGAGCAATGAGAATCATCTTGGTCCCCTGAGACTCGAACTTGAGGAGTACTCTCTGGATTAGAGGAAGCGTGGAAAGGCGTAAAGAAAGCGTTTTGTCCACCGCAGCCTGAACGCATCCTGACAGAAAACGCCAGGCCCTGGATTTCTGGAGCAGAAGAGAGGCAGTTTTGCGTTGAGTGGGGATGCAAAAAGGTCCAGGTCTGGAGTCCCCCACTCTTTGAACAGGGACCGAGCTACGGCTGGATCGAGAGACCACTGTGAGGGTCTGCCTCCTCCTGCTGAGGTGATCTGGTCGCTTTGTATACCTGGCAGATAAACCGCTGGAATCAGAGACTTGTGCTCCAAACACCACTCCCACACCTCATTGCTTCCCTGCAAAGGGGATAAGAATGAGCACCGCTTGCTTGTTGATGTAATACATCACTGCTTTGTTGTCCGCTTGAAGGAGAATGTTCTTGTGACAAAGGACATCCTTCAGAGCTCGGATTGCATAGAGGGACCGCCTCATCTCCAGGACATTTATGTGGAGATGAGTTTCAACTGAGTCCATACACCTTGAGTGTGGAGGGAGAGACAGTGAGCCTCATCCCATTAGCGATGCGTCTGTGGTGATGGAGATCTGATGATCCGGGGAGCAAAGGGGAATCCTTCCAGGAGATTGTTTCTTGAGACCACCAGGTGAGAGACCCTTCAAGGGCCTGCCACCTTGATGGGAGAAGACTAGGGGTGAGAGGTCGGGGACCACTGAGTGGAGAGCATCCATTGGGTGGTTCTCATGTGTCGGGCCAGAGGGACAGTGAAGACCGAGGACGCCATGAGACCTAACATGCGTGTATCGAGAGAGCTGTAACCGATTGGTTCTCCCTGATGTAACGGGCCATTCGGCGATGTCGATTCTTCTGTCCTCTGGAAGGAAAGCCTTCACTGAAGAGGTGTCTAGCATGCCCTATGAAAAGGAGCCTCCTGGAGGCTGCAGTTGATTTTTCAACCAGCAGAACTCCCATGGACCCAGAAGACGGTAGTCGCTTGGTGCACTGCTTCCAAAGTCCCTACCGTGAAGGGCTTGCTAGAAGCCAATCGTCCAGGTAGGGAAACACTGAGTCCGGATTTCCGAGAGGCGCCACCAGAACTGCACAACACTTTGTAAAACCCCAAGGAAGGCCGAGGATAGCCCAAAGGGCAGGGACTCTGAACTGATAATGCTGACCCAAAGCAAAACCCAGGAACTTATGGGTCGGTGGACGGGATGTGCTGGTAAGCATCCTGCATATCCAGAGAGGCCAGCCAGTCGCAAGTTGATGCAGCAAGTGTAACAGGGTACCTAGGGAAATCATCTTGAATTTCTCCCTTGGGAGGAATTTGTTTAACTTTCTGAGGTCTAGAATGGGCGATCCCCCAGATTTCTTTGAACCAGAAAGTACGGGAGTAGAACCCTGTGTTTCTCGTAGATGCGGGCACCAGTTCTATTGCCCTGTTGTTCAGAAGGCCCTGATCTTCCGTGAGAGGTTCTGATTGAGAGGCCGACAACCTTAAGTGTCGCCTGGGAGTGACAATCGGGGTTTCAAGAAATTGAGAGAATAACCTCGCAATTATCCGGAGGACCCATTTGTCCAGGTTATGGACTTCCACTGGTTGTAGAAGTACATCAGACTACTCTCCCACTCGAGGAGAAAGTTCCACCGGGCAGAGTGGATGGAACTTGGGCCAACTGACATAAGGTAGCTGGGAGCTTTAGGCCCCAGGCGCTTCTGCTGCATCTTCTTTGAGGTTGGGCAGGTTGGCTTTATGGAAGCTTCCCTGCCTCTGCCTCGAAGGACTGACGCGACTATGAAACTGGACGATTGATTCACATGCCCCCGAGAGGGGGCAGGCGGAGGTCTGGCCAACTTAATGGCCGATCTAGTCTTCTGAGTGGCCTCTAAGGCTTGCTCCACCTGAGGGCCAAAAAGAAAGGAGCCATCATCTGCTGCTGAGCATCATTCGTGAAGCCAGAAGTACGCAGCCAGGAATGGCGCCGAGTACAAATCCCCGCGGCTGCTGAGCGAGAAGCAGTGTCGAAAGCATCCATGGCGGCTTTGACCTGTTGGTTATTGGACTCAATACCTCTAATAATGGTCAGAAGAAGCTCTGACTTGGAACTGCAATCTGGAAGAGTTTCAACCATTCTTTCATAGAGTGCCACAGATATACTCATACTGAGAAAATAGGCCGTTTCCTCTCGCTCCGACCCTCCAGCAAAAAGTTTGCTCCCGATGGGTCTTAGTGCCTCCGACGTTATTCCCACTAGTGTGAATGAGTGGTGGAGACTTATGTCCAGGAAGATCTATTTGCTCTGGACTGATTAAAGAGATCCAGATCCTTTCTATCCTCTTAGCTAAAATCTTGGCGAGAATTTTAATATCGCTATTTAACAGGGAGATCGGCCGGTAACTCGAGGGAAGATGTGTGGGCTTACCCGGTTTGAGTAGAAGGATAATGAGAGCCTCTGAGAGTGTCGAATCTTGTATATTTCCCGAGAGCAGATATTGATATAGACGACAAGTCCGGCAAGAAGGTCTTTAGTAAACAGCTTATAGTAATTGAAAGAAAGGCCATCAGGACCAGGGGCTTTGTTAGGCGCAAGTTCTTTGATGGCTAATAATATCTCCTGAATGGAAATAGGTACAGTTAATGACTTTTGTTGTTCAGAGGAAAGAGATGGTAGAGGTACTGTTGCAAGATATTTTAACATCTCTGATGGAACAGGGGCAGTGGCAGATTTGTTATATAGTGAAGAGAAATAGTGTGCAAGTGTAGATACTACTTCTCTGGGACGAGTCTTAATTTCCCCAGTGGGAGCCGTAATCGAATTTATAAGTCTAGAAGACTCTTGTTTCCTTAGTCTTAAGGCCAAAAGGTGGCTTGCCCTTTCACCTTGTTCTATATATTTTGCACAGGACCTCAGTATGGCAAACTCAATTTTGTCTTGGAGCAGTAGAGAATATTGATTCCTTAAAGATGGAAGTGTTTTCAGAGAATCCTGTGACGAAATCGAGAGAGGGAATTTTCAAGGGTTTAATCTGAGACAAAGCGCTAGAGGCTTTAGCCTTGTTCTTCCTTTGGCGTGGAAGCTAAGCGGATGAATTCTCCTCTTAAATAACATTTCAGAGCACACCATTCCTTCAGTCGGCTCTTGCAACTGACCCTCGGTTATGCACAAAGAAATCTGGAATCAAATCAGATATTCTAGACACGTCATGTTCGCTCTTTCAGGAGTTGATTATTAAGCCGAGCGCATCTCTACTGTGTCCATTATTGAGTGCCATATCCAGCCAAGCAATCGCATGGTCCGACAGAACTATAGGCTCTATACCAGAGTTACCTATACCTGTAGGAGAGAGGTGCTAAGCAATATATAATCCAGCCTGGTCCATGTAGCTGAACCATAGATTGAAAAGTAAATAGACGGGCGGTTGGATTCTGTAATCTCCATGGATCACACAGCCCAAGCGAGATTGTAAAGTCTGAGAGTACCTTCTGAGCCATGGAGGAGGTTTGAGTAGAGAGTTGATCTGTCTAAATCTTGCGTGGAGAGCAAATTCCAGTCCCCACCAAGTATCATCGGAAGGGACATAAAATCACACAGTTTACTCTGTGGCGCTATAAAAAATCTGGGTTTCCCCTACAGAGGCGTATATGCTCCCTAGTACAATGTCAATATGATCTATAATACCATTGACTATAATGTATCTACCTTCAGGATCTGCAATGGTAGATTTAACTTAGCATTGAGCGATGTATGAGAATAGTTCCCTCTTATTGGAGAAATGCCCTCAGCAAAAACTTGTCCAAAACCTCTTTAGCTAAACTGGTAGTTCATTGGCAAAAGGTGCGTTTCTTGAATGAAAGCAATTTTAGTTTGCAGCAAACCAGGTGCTTAAGTATTTATGCTCTCTTAACGGGTGTGGGCCTCTAACGTTCCATGTCACAAATCTGTTAAGGCTCAATGCCACTGATCCCTGTATTGGTGCATAGCCTGTATCCTAGATAACTTTAACTATGCACCACAGCACCTCCATAGTAATAATCCCTTATCAGCTCATGATTACTGAACCATTGCATTCTGTCAACAAACCAAATTAAATAAGTATACAAACTCTCCTCCTCCCTCTACTTACCATTCCTTGCAACTATGTACAACAACTTCTTGACCCCTCTAATAATCCACTAACAATGATTAGGTTTAATAATGTAGCTTTGAAAGCCCTAGCATAGCCCCCCCCCTTCTACCTCATTGGGGGCAGTTCGACCAACGTTAATCAGTACCAGAATATTATACAAAAAACAACCCATAACAATTACCCTCTGATAACACCCAACAATCTGGTAGTTCAATTTCCCAATAATGAAGTAAATAAACTCCTTAGGGAGGTAAGCTAGGAAATCCCCCCTATCTCCCAGTGCTGCGGCTGGGCGTCTGCCAATCCACTTCAGCCTCCCTCCCCCACCCTCAAGTCCATCATCGGTTCAGCCTCTCGGGCAGAAGTCTCAGATGCCTCACAACTCGAGAGCTCCCCATACAATAAAGTCCTCTGCCATATAATAAACCAGAGCGTTAATTAAATCCTGAAAATTACAGGGAGAAGTTTGACAGTTCAGTTCGACGACGTATCAGCCATTACTGGGTTAAGGTTGTTGGTTCTGGAAAAAAAAAAGGGGAGGAAAAAGGAGGGGGAGGAGATCAATTAGGGTGGAATGATGTCCTTCAGCTTGCTGTAGTGGAACCTGAAGTTCATAGTGAGGTGTTTCTCCAGGGAGTCTAACTGTCGTAGAACACAGTAGTGCAGCTCAGAAATTGGAGCCCCAGAAATTGCCTCTTGAAAATAGGTTCCTCTCTGGAGTCTTCTCAATAATGCCTGAGCCCAGCGCTTTTAAGGCTTTCAACATGAGATCTCGGGATACCAAACCACCTGGCAGAAGGAGAAAGCTGCACATGATGATCCTCCCAATCCCTTCTCAGGTAGGGACTATGAAATAATGGCAGATGCTATCGCATGCCAAATATTAGGAGACAACATGGGTTGGAGGTGTTCACCAATCCTATAAATGTGTCTTTCAAAGGCCATCGCTTTAGCTAAATCAGGGATTTTGAATAGGAGAGCTTCTGAGCTAAAGTCATCCTGAGCTTGAGAGCTAGATTAATAAGAGTGCCATTTTCCTTCCAGCCATACTTGTAAGCGTGCAGGGTAGGCCATTCTGAACTTGATACTGGCAGCAATTAGCTTACTGACTATTGAGTGAAATGCTGCATGTCTCTGACGAGTTTCAAGCGGCAAATCTTGAGTGATTCGAAGTTTTTTCCCTTCCCATGAGATGGATTGCAGCTCTTTAACTTTTAAAAGAATATGCTGCCGCTCTAGGTAATTCAGCATCCTAATTATTATAGGCCTGGGAGGGGCTGAGGCTTCCGGCTTCGGCTGAAGAGATCTATGCGCCCTTTCTAATATGTAGGCTGAATTATATGGTGAGGGTCCCACTACTTTGGTGAGTAATGCTTGTATGAAGGTGATGGGTGAGGGGTCTTCCGTACCTTCCGGGAGCCCATGTATCAATATATTGTTACGCCGACTGCGGCCTTCTAAATCTTCGGCCTTCTGTTGTAATTTAATGACCTGCTGCCTTAATTTGATCAATTCTGGTTCCGCTTTGTCCCTCCAAGACTCCAGGGAGCGAATGCATGCTTGGTTGTCCGCAACATGCTGTTTCACATTTGACATCTCATTATGAAGCGCTTTCAACTCCGAGGTAATTTCTGTGAGTGCTTCTTTAAAGGCTGCATTTCCTCCAAAAGCGCTCTCGAGAGCGGTGTTGGGGTAACAGAGCCGTTAATTGTTTAGCTGAGGCCGATGTTTGAAGCTGCTTGGCATTCTTGGACTGTTTATCGGGCGAGACTGGCGGCGTATGCTTACGAAGGGCCGCCCTCATCTCAATCTCCATATCTGGCTATATACGCGCGGTAAGACGCTAACACTCGATGGGGAGGTATCGCGTATGGTCTGAGTCTTCTCCAGTCAAACTTAATTATCGATAGATAGCTGATAATGCGGTAAAAAAGCAATAGTATTCGGAGGTGGAGCGGGAGCTAACCAGGGCTGTGGTTAACCCACCAGGCACATCACGTGATCTCCCCAACTGCTCTGAGTTCCAACAGACTGATGTGGAGCAGAGATTCCTGAGGGGACCACAATCCCTGGGTAGTGAGGTCGCCCATGTGAGCTCCCCACCCCAAGAGGGATGCATCTGTAGTAAGGATTAAGGAGTGAGACTGAGTGACAAAAGGAACCCCTTGTCTCAGATTGCTCTGATCCTGCCACCACTGTAGGGCCTGGATCAGGGTTTGAGTCACTGGGATCAATTTGGTTAAAGGGTCTTTCCTTTGAGACCAAAAGGCTTCAAATGGAACTGGATGTCTCTCATCTGAAATCTTGCTCCCTGCACTACTGCTGTAGAAGCAGCCATGTGCCCCAGGAGCAGTAGAAAATGCCTTGCTGGTCAAGAGACCTGCAGGGTGAATGAGGAGGCCAGAGAGACCAGGGTCCTTGCCCTGTCCAAAGGAAGGAAGGCTCTGGCTTTCTCTGTGTTCAGCTCTGCGCCTATGAAGGTGAGGAGCTGGACAGGCTCTAGAACTGACTTTGAAAGATTCAGAAGGAAACCTAGAGAGGTGAGCAGTTGCTGAGTTATCTGTAGATGTAACTTGACTTAGTCTGGAGACTGGCCTACTATGAGCCAGTCATCCAGGTAAGGGAAGATGGCAATTTTTTGCCTTCTTAGGGAAGCAACTGCTACTGCCAGGCATTTTGTGAATACCCTTGGAGCAGAGGTGAGGCCAAAGGGCATTGCTCTGAACTGGTAATGGCCTGAGGGCAGCTCGAACCTGAGGTACTTTGGATGGGAGCTTCTGATGAGAATATGGAAGTAGGCATCCTTGAGGTCCAGGGACGCTAACCAGTCCCCTGGCCTTAGAGAGGGTAGAATAATTCCCAGAGTCACCATTTTGAATTTTGGTTTTAAAAGGTGCTTGTTTAAATATCTGAGATCCAGGATGGGCTGCCATTCTCCTGTCTTTTTTTGGGGTAAGGAAGTGCCTGGAGTACAACCCTTTGTCCTGGTGTAGGGGTGGAACCCTTTCCACAGCTCTGAGAGCCAGGAGGGAAGAGACCTCTGCCTCTAGGGCAAGTGCCTCTGATGGATTTTCAGGTGGAAAGGATCTGGTTCTCATCTTTGGAAATTTTTTGAAGCTGAGAACCAGTCCCTGGCTTACTGCTTCCAGGACCCACTTGTCTGATGTCAGAGACTTCCAGTCCTGGACAAAGTAAGCCAGCCTGCCCCCTACAGGTAGATGAGAATCGGCCCTGGCAACCCCATCAGGGTGCCTGCTTGGCAGGGGCTTTGGGCTGAGGGGTGGAAGCAGGCCTGCTTGTACCCCGTCTGCCTCTCCCTCTAAAGAACCCCCTCTGGGCATAAGCAGAAGAGGAGGCCTGGGCTTGGTAAAAAGGCCTATGAAAAGGCCTGCCCCTGCCCCTGGAAAGCTGCCTTTGAGGAGTGGCCTGCCTTTCCTTGGCCTGTGCACTCTTATAGGTGGTCCTATACTCATCCATTTTCTTCATGTAATTCTCTGTCTGCTCCCCAAACAGAGAATTACCCACAACTGGAAAATCCATGGCCTTAGTCTGGGTATCCTGTGACAGGCTAGTACATCTAAGCCAAGCCATTCTGCGAAGTGCCACAGATGTAGCCATGACTCTTGATGACACATCATTAGAGTCCACTGCAGCATGGAATTGCACCTTGGATGCCTCAATACCATCAGCAGCCACCTGCTCCAGCTCCTTGGCAAGCTGGCCAGGGACCTGTTTTGCTAGAGCCATAACAGTATCCCATCTGGATTTCTGATATCTAGCAACATAAGCCATATAATTTGCCTGTCTGAGTCCCAAGGATGCTGCCATGTACTGTTTCTTTGCCATGGCATCAATCCTCCTGGAGTCCTTGTCAGGTGTGTAAGGGAATATTTGCCTTGTCACAGGCTGCAGCCTGCACTACCCCAACATGGCTGCATTGTTGTGTAAGGAACTCCGTATCACAGCCTGACAATGTGTACCTCTTGTCCATTCTCTTATCAACAGGAGGTATAGTGTGAGGAGTTTTTAGAATTTTAAACTGTCTGTTTCCCAAAAGATTTATGCAAAGGAATAGACAGCCTCCTTGACTCTGGGATATCCATCATTTCCACATAGTCAGGCTCCTCTTGATCATTCACAGCTTCCTCCATAGGAGCTGGAGGGTTTCAGCCACTTTCTTATAAAACATAAAATGAGAAGGGGACTCAGAAAGCCTAGGAGGAGACACTCTGAAGGTCTGTCTGGGAGATGTCCGGTCAATGGGCACATCAGACTTTCAAATCCACATTCACTCTCCTCATACCTTTCCTTCCTCCCCGGTTCATAATATTCCTCTACATCATACTCTTGAACCGGTGGAACTGGCCGAACCGACGCTTATTCGATGGTGCCGGTTCGGTCGGAACCGGGAAAGCGACTGGACAATTTTAATCGCTTGGCTATTTCTTCAGCGGTTGAGAGGAAAGTTTGGCTCCACACCAGCTGATTTCCTAGTCCTTTGTGGAACCGACCTCGGAGTCGGATCTCCTTTGCCCGAGGAAGTCCGCCAGTTCAGAGGGCACTGCCCAGTTCGGTTGGAACAGAACCGGCTGGCCATCCGTTCAGCGGACTTTTGGCCTCCCTTTCCTGAGCCTACCAACTCTCTTTCAGGGTAGCTGCAGAGAAAATTTTTACAAATCTGGCAGTCTGCACTGAGGTGGTCAAACCCCAGACAATAAACACAGGTGGTGGGGGTCAGCCTTGGCAAAGACTTCCCACAGACACTGCAGTGTTGAAACCCAGTGGGCCCGGTTTTCTTTGGGTTTCTGTGACATAGTGCAGTCCAACTAAACTTACCAGTTTATGGCAATCCGCCAGGTAAGACCCTCTTATCGGTTCCCAACCGTGTCACGGGTCGTGGAAAAAACCGTAATAAAATCAGTTTTTTTTAGAACCGATAAGAACCGGTAACCACACTCTAAATGACAGTTTAATATATTTTAAACAACCTGATCGGTTCAAACCGAACCGATAACCGTCTACAAGTTCCACACAGAATAGAAATCAATGAAAAACCTATCTAGTACTCACAAACACCACAGAGAGTTTGAACCAACCAGTTGCGGTTTAATTTCAGTCGAAAACCGAGAAAAACAATACTTTAACCGACAAAATGAACAGAGCAGAAGGAGAAATCTCCGGAGTGACTGTTCAGTGAGGTGGAGTAAAGAATCTGACGGTCTGAGTTTGAAGAACAACAGACAGAGTTTCAACTGAGCTCGAGCTCAGCGTTCCATGCCTGGCATGGAAAGTTAACTCTTTCACCTCCGGAGCAGTTCGAAGGTTGGGACTCACTGCATGTGTCATAATATAGCAAGACTTCATGTTGTTTGAATGGGGCGCATGCCTCCAGTTTTCTTTGGAACCAGAAAGTAATGGGAGTAGAACCCGTTGATGCAGTGGAACTACCTCTACTGCCCTGTTGTTCAGAAGGTCCTGTATCTCGGCGGTGAGAAGGTCTGACTGAAGGGTTGACAGCTTGGGCTGTCGTTTGGGAGGACGATCCGGAGGGGTCTCCACAAGATTGAGTGAATACCTCTCGCGGATTATCCGGAGGACCCATTTGTCTGAGGTTATGGACTTCCATTGATTGCAGAAGTGCATCAGACGACCTCCCACCACTGAAGAAGAGTCCACCTCGGGCAGCTGAGGTGGGACTCAGGCCAACAACTCAGAAGGCGGTGCTGGGCGCTTTGGGTCCTTGCGCCTTCTGCTGCGTTCTCTTTTGAGGCTGGGGGGCTTGGTTTTTATGAAAACTTTCTCTGCCTTTGCCTCAAAAGGACTGACGGTTATGGAACTGGCGTTTATTAACACCCCCTCGAGAGGGGACAGGAGGAGGTCGAGCCAACTTAATGGCTGACCTAGTCTTTTGTGTAACTTCTAGAGCCTGTTCTACTTGAGGGCCATAGAGATGCACACCATCAAAAGGCAATGCCTGCTGCTGTGCGTCATTCGTGAAACCTGAAGTGCGCAGCCAGGAATGACGGTAGGTACAAATGCTGGCCGCCGATGCTCAGGAAGCAGTATCGAAAGCATCCATAGCCGCTTTAACCTGCTGGTTGTTGGATTCGATACCCCTGGTAATTGTTTGAAGTAGCTCTGACTTTGTGTCCGATTCCGGTAGAGCTTCAATCATTTGTTTGAGTGAGTGCCAAAGGATATACTCATATTGAGAGAAATAGCCTTGGTAGCTGGCAATACGCATACCCAGGGTGGAAGCAGCAAAGACTCTCTTACCTAAAGTGTCTATCTGACGAGATTCTTTGTTAATAGGTCGGGCTGTAGTAGTCTGGGGAAGGATGACCTTATTATTCTCTGCCAAAACTACAATAGGATCCGAAAAGGCTTGGGACACCAAAATGGGTCGATCCTTTGGGGCTGAGTATTTCCTGTCTATGGATTTAGCCACCGAAGGAATGAGAGCAGGATTATTCCATACCATTTGAGACAGCATCTCAACGGAGGGCTGTACCGGAGGAGTCAAATCCGTAGGGATCTCATGGAGGTACTGGAGTCTTAGCAATTTCCCAGGATCGATGACTGTAGTTTGGAGAGAAAGAGTGGAAATCAAGTTTTCCAGCAGAGACTTAAAAAACAGGTCCTCGACCACAGGCTCTGCCGCAGGAATAGATCCTGTTCCTTCCACTTCATCACCCAGCCTAAGGTCTGGGTCAGGCTCAATGTCATCTCCTGACAGTCCAGGAGGCACTGCATGGACAGGAAAGGAGTGAAAATCAGAGGGAAATGAGGAAGGAAAAGGGTTAAAAGAGGAGTCCTGAAAGTTGGACGACGCACTAAGAACCCCCGGCGCCGAGGAACCACACGGTGCCGACAAAGCGCATGGTGCCAAGGAACCACACGGTGCCGACAAGGCGCATGGTACTGAGGAACTACATGGCGCCGACAAGGCACACTGCGCCGAGGAACCACACGGCATCGAAGATGGCGCCGACGGGCCAGATGGTGCTGCGATGCCACACGGCGCGGACAATGTGCACGGTGCCAAGTAACTCAACGGCGCTGAGGACGGCGCCGACAGACGCATTGACGCTGAAGACGGAGCCGAGCGTGCGATCGAGGATGAGGGCATCGAAAACATCCCAAGACTCCGCAAAACAGTATTTGAGGAGAAGGGAGGAAGAAGAACAGGAGATAGAGGCATTGGTGTGGCCCCTGCGCTGCAGCCAGCACTGAGTGGGGGAGACACCTGGGGTCGCAGTCAACAGCACTGGAGGCAGTGCGGCGCAACCAGGAAGGCTCAACATACCTGGTCTCCCAAGAAGCCAGGCCCTGAGTGACCGGGCCAGGCAGCTGGACCAACCTCCGGGCGTAGGGCTCTGATGTCAAGACGCCGGCCACCAGAAACAGAAGCTGGCGATCTGGGCGAGGAGACCGCACCAGCTCCACACCGACCGCTCACGCCGCAGACATATCAGAGGCGACCTCGAGTGATGCCTTCTCTTTTTTGACCTATGGGCTGAAGAACAGCTCAAGGCTGAACAGTGCTGAGAATGCGACTGTTTATTTTTATGCTTTCGAGGGGACCGCCCGCCCCCTCAGGCATTGGACTGACCGTTGTCAGACACCCCCCTCTGGAGAAGGCAGCGGACCGGACCCAGCCCGGCTGACTGAATCAGCTTTCATACGAAGTCTCCCTACCGTCACCTGACCCGCTCATGGTCGACTCTGTCAAAGTAGGCTGAGACTTCTTTGTAAATAAGAATAAATTAAGCGATACTTATTCGAGATGTTACTACAAAACAACAAAATTGAAAACTATGCTGCTAGTTTGAAGTTTGACTCCTGGCGGGTGAGCGACGTCGTCACTGAAGTGCACTCGACTGGCGGGAAAAAGGAACTGAGGCGTTGGAGGGTCGACGCCAAGCATATATTACCGCATCGAGCGGAGGTCATGGTGTTGCTCCTCGCGGCACCACCTCTGGCGCCGACCCTCCAGCAAAAAAGTTTGCTCCCGCTGGGTCTTAGTGCCTCCAGTGCTATTCCCATTAGTGTGAATAAGTGGTGGAGACTTATGTCCAGGAAGATCCTGTGTTGTACAGTATTAAATGCTTTACTGAAGTACGTCTACAAAAAGGTTTAATGAAAAGTTCATATAAACAAAGTCAGCTGATAGATCCTTCTCTTATTACAGACCAAAACTATTAAATCTTGTAAAATACCCAGCGTCTGAACAAAATCTAAACAACAGGTTGTGGTCATACTCTTTGTGTAATTGTGGAAATGCTGCTTAAATTGTGTGTTATTTGAACGGTTTATTAGGCATATATGATACTTTATGGCAGAATGTTAATGTGTTTTCTATGCATTGTTTCATTCCTGTTGTACCCTTCCTCAGGTGTGGATGAAAAATACAGGTTACTCACCTGTAACTGGAGTTCTAGGAGTGGTATATGTTGTTCATCCACACTGTCTGGCAGGTACCTTGCTGCTTTAAGATGGGCCAGAAAGTCTTCAAGCTGGCTTCTCCCTCCCACCCACCCACCGAATGATGAAATCCTTGTCTCCGACCCATGACGCCAGATCTAGCCCGCTGGAAGCCAGGTTGAGCGTCGAAGCTGGGGAGGTCGGGTGGGTCCGTGTGGATGAACATATACCACTCCTAGAACTCCGGTTAAAGGTGAGTAACCTGTACTTCTAGGGGTGTGGATATTTTGTTCTATCCACACTGTCTGGCAGACTCCTAGCAGTTGTCCGGGAGGAGGGAGGCGAGGCGCACACCCCCTACTTAGGGAACAGGGACTGGAGAACTGAGGTTCCAAAACCGGCAGTGTCAACACCTGATTCAGGTGAAACTCTGACACCACCTTCGGAAGAAATTTAGCGTGGGGGCGCAAGACAACTTTGTCCTTGTGGAAGACCAGGAAGGGAGACTCGATGGAAAGCACCTGGAACTCCCCAATCCTTCTGGCTGATGTGATAGCCACCAAGAAGGCAGTCTTCCATAACAGGTGAGAGATGTCACACCTGTGTATCGGTTCGAATGGCTTGTCCATGAGCTTGGCCAATACCAGTAGTAAATCACACGGAGAAGGTGGTTCATGCACTGGAGGGGATATGTGATCTAGGCCCTTGAAAAAGCACCAGACCACCCTGTCCCGCACCCGGTAAGCAGAGATGGCTGCCAGGTGCAGCATGAGGGTCGTCAACCAAAGCCCTTGCTGGGAAAGGGACCACAGGTAGTCCAGAATGCTAGCCAGCAGGCAGGATGAGGGGTCCAGGTCCAACCCCTTGCCCTGACACCAGATGGAGAATCTCTTCCATTTGAAGGTATTGCATTTTCTGGTCGACTCCTTGTGGGATGCCTCAACAACGTTGAGGACCTCCTCAGAAAGACCCCAGGCCTGGAAGTCTAGCTGCTCAGGAACCAGGCCGTCAGGTGCAGGGATTGAAGGTCCGTATGGAGTACCTTCCCCCTTGTTGACAGAGAGCAGGTCCGGGTGGGCTGGAAGCCACCTTGGGAGCCTGGAGCTGAGGCTGAGGAGATCTGGATACCAGAAATGGTGAGACCAGTCTGGGGCTAGCAGGATCGCCTGTGCCTTGTCCCTCTTGACCTTGAGGAGCACCTTTTGGATCAAGGGCAGAGGAGGGAAGGTGTAGAAGAGGCCCGGGGTCCATGGCCTGGAGAAGAATCCCCCTGCAGTGAGCCCTGCCGAGGGGGCAGGCATGGTACAGCCTCGGCTTGCCATTCTCCCTGGAGGCAAACAAATCCACCTGAGGTGTGCCTAAAGGGAGAACAGGTCTCGAACTACCACTGGCAGGAGAGACCACTAGTGAGATGCATCGCCTATCCGGCTGAGGGCATCGGCCAGACTGTTCGAGGCTCCTGCCACATGAATGTCTAGGAGATCCGCCTCCAGGCTGAGCATGAGAGACCAAAATGCGAAGAGCCTCCTTGCACAGAGGCAAGGAGTGCATCCCACCCTGTCTGTTGAGACAGTACATGGTCATCGTGTTGTCCGTCTGGACCTGGACCACTTGACCCCGAACAAACGGAGCGAAGGCAGTCAGGGCGAGCTGGAAAGCTCGGAGCTCCAGCAGGTTGATGTGGCATCAGGACTCCTGAGGGGACCAAAGTCCATGGACTCTGTGCTCCCCCAGATGGGCATCCCAACCCATGAGAGAGGCATCGGTCATCAGGATGACCGTTGGCTCAGGGTGGACAAACAGGATTCCCTCCCGCAGATGAGCTGGGATGAGCCACCACTGCAGGCCGTCCCACATCTCCTGGGTCACGGAGACTGGCTGGTCTAGATGACCTGTGCACTGAGACTACTGGCAGGCCAGACCCCACTGCAGGGGGCGCATATGCCAGCGGACCCAACGGACCATGCTGGTGCAGGCCGCAATGAGACCCAAAAGGCACAGAAAGTCCCAGGCAGGGCGCAACTGCCCAACCAGAAATGACTGGGCAAAGGAGGAAAGGACCTCTGTCCGCCGGAAGCTGGGCTCTGGCTTGGAGAGAGTCTAGCCCCGCCCTGATGAACTGAATCACCTGCGAGGGCACGAGTTCCGATCAGGACTCTTAATGAGGAGGCCTGGCTGAGAGCAAGCCTGGAGGGCCAGATCTCTGGACCGCTCCACCTTCAACGTGGAGGGACCTGCTATCAGCCAATCGTCCAGGTAAGGGTAGACTTGGAGCCCTCAGCACCGCAGGAATGCTGCCACAACTACAATGCATTTGGTGAAGACCCTGGGAGCTGATGTTCCCAAAATAGGTTCTGTAGTTCCCTCCTCCTTGGTAGTCTGCATATAGTCAGAATACAGCAAGACTTCATGTTGTTTGAAGAAAAAATTACTCACCTTAGTAACTGTGTTTCTTCTAATGGAGTCTTGCTATATTCTGACCTCCCTCCTTCCCTGCCTCCCCTCTGGAACCTAGTCGTTTTGGAATGTGGGTGGGCAGGCGCAGTGTTGCACCTCAGGGGTGTACCTGGGTGCCTAATCTTAATTGAGGTTTTCTTGTTCCCATGTTTTATGATTGTTTGCTTTGTTACCTACTTGGATTCTTTTTGGGGGTCTCGACTTGAGTCTTTGGACCCTAAATTTATGTTTATTGCCTTTTGGCACAAAAGCTCTAAAAACAATTTCTCGGTTGTTAGTTAGTATAGGGCTCATAAGAATCTGACGGTTACACTGAGGAGTACCTAGGACAGAGGTTTGAAAACCGAGCTCGAGCTCAACGTTCTATGCCTTGGCATAGAGTTAACTCTTTCCTCTCCAGAGCAGTTCAAGTGCTGGGGCTAACTGCATATTGTCAGAATACAGCAAGACTTCATGTTGTTTGAATGGCAGATCTACAAAGAGGATCTCTTGCAGCAGGTCATACTCTTGGGTATCTGCCAGACAGCGCTCTCGTCGATGGTAGCTTTCACCAGCAGTATTACTGGGAGCCGCCCACAGTGACATCACCAAGTTCAGGTCTATAAAGACGTGGGCGGCCCCTAGCGGCCTCAGTTCCCTGCCGGCAACCAGCTCATGCAGCAGGACACCTAAGGGAACTGAGAAGGCTGGAGGTACCCATTTTTTTCATTTATTAAGATTTTTCAGAAGATTGTTCTGCCGGAGAAGGAGGGGGATGGAGGGAAGGAACATGACCTGCTACAAGAGATCCTCCTGAAGATCTACCATTACAGTAAGTATGAAACTTTACTATCTTTGTCGAGGGAATCTCTTGCAGCAGGTCACACTCTTGGGATGATTCCCAAGCAGTGGATCAGGATGGAAGGTCAGTTATGGAGGGAGGCCTTGCAGGATGGCATGACCGAAAGCAGGGTGGCATCGGAAGCCTATGTTTAGGCTGTAGTGTTTCATGCAGGTATGCACAGTAAACCAGGAAACAGCATCACAGATGTCTGTGATGGAAACTCCACGGAGGCAGGCCGCAGTGGTAGAGAGAGCCCGTGTGGAGTGGGCGTGGATGGTTTCCTGCAGTGGCTTTTTATATTTAGTGTAACAGCAGGCCATGCAATGTGTCAGCTAATTAGATAAAGTTAGTTTGGTGACTGGGAGGCTTTCCCTGCAAAGGGGAAAGACAACAAACAGCTGCTTGGATTTTCGAGTGGACTTACTGCGTGTGAGGCAGTAGCAGAGGATGCTGTGTACATCCAAGGTATGTAGTAGCCATTCACCTGGACTGATCTGAGTAGAATATGGGAAATTGGATGGATTGGTTTAATGTGAATTTGGAAGCAACCTTTGGAAGAAAGGCAGGATTGGTACGAAGGGAGACCCTGTCTTGGAAAATCAAGCAAGGCTCAGAGGACATGAGTGCTTGTAGCTCCAAAATATGGCGAGCTGAGGTAACAGCTACTAGAAATAAAATTTTCCAGGCCAAGAAGCATAATTCATAAGTAGCAGTGGGCTCAAAAGGTTCCAGGGTCAGTTTCTCTATAACAAAATTAAGATCCCAGGGAGGCACTGGCCTCCGAACAGGAGGTTTGAGATGCAGAAGGCCCTTAAGAAACAAGCAGGCAAGGTCGTGCTGAGCAACTGGATGACCACCAAGGGGCTCGGGAAAGGCATAAATCGCCAAGTGTACCTTAATGGATGAGTAGCTCAAATCTTGAGAGGAAAAGGTTGACAAGTAGTCCAGGACTGAGGGAAGAGGGCAGGAGAAGGGGTCAAGGGTGTTAGCACTCACCCAAGTGGCAAAATGCTTCCATTTTGCTTGGTAATTTTTTCTAATGGAAACTGTTCTGGAAGCCAACAGAATGACGGCCACCAAAGCCAGTACTTGCTGTCGTGTTTACAAAAGCATCTTCAGGAGCCAAGTATGAAGGTGCAGGGAGCGAAGGTTGGGATGCAGAAGAGACCCATGATACTGTGTGAGTAGGTCGGGACGCAGAAATGGGAATAAAGTACCTATCGTAATTTTTGATCTTCTTGGATGAACTCTCCACCACTCATTCACACTGATGGGATCTATGTCGGAGGTGCTAGGACCCAGCAGGAGAAAACTTTTTTGCAAGAGGGCCAGCGCCAGAGATGGAGCCGTGAGGAGCGGCGCCGCGAGCCTTGGCTCATGCAGCAATGACTATCTCGGCGTCAACCCCTCCAACCGCCTTCAGTACCTCCCCGAGGAGGTGCAGCGTAACTAACCTAGAAGGACTAGCGTATCAAAAATCGGACATAAGATAGTCCGAATGACCCGTATAAGAAGGATCAACAAAGAAATCTTCACAGCCTAGCCCTTGAGAGAGTGAAGATCAACAATAGAGAGGTGAGCTCGGGGAATGGTGGGTGGGCTTGTGAATGAGTGGTGGAGACTTCGTCCAAGAAGATCAAGAATTACGGTCCCCCAAGAGGGCGGCAGGAGAAACCAAGAGCTCACATATTTAGGACAGAAGTCAGTTAAGGATAGTCCTGCCAAACGAAAGATGTTGCCTGGCATGGACATCCAAGGCATAGTGCTTGACAAAAGTATGCACTGAGCTCCAGGTAGCCGCATTGCAAATGTCCGCAATGGGCACATTGCGGATTTCTGCCAGAGATGCTGCGACTGCTCTAGTAGAGTGAGCATACACTCTGCCTTCCAGCTTAACCTGTGCCATAGAATAGCAGTGGCGAAGGCATGCCACCAGCCATGCCGAAATGCATCTGATAGCGACAGGTTGACCTAGCCGGTTGCTGAGCTTTGCAAATCTCTTTTGTTCTATCTAAACAGAAATGCAGTGCTCTTTTAACATCTAAAGGATGAACAGTATGCTCTCCTTCATTTTGGAAGTTCGCAAAGTAAGTGGGTAGGACCAAAGGTTGGTTTAGATGGAATTCTGAGACAACCTTAGGGAGAAACTTAGGATGAATCCTAAGAACTACTTTGTCCTTATGAAATACAGAGTATGGGGGTCTGTGACCAAAGCACGTATTTCAGAGACTCTGCAGGCCGAGGTGATGGCCACCAGGAAGGCCGTCTTCCAAGTAAGGAATTTCAGCTCACAGGTAGCTAGAGGCTCAAAGGGCTTTTGAGTGAGCATGTCTAGCACAAGATTAATGTCCCAGGCAGCGACTGGACATCTGATATGGGGTCTGGTATGCAGGATACCTTTAAGAAACCTCTTAATTACAGGTAATTGAGCCAGTGACAGAGAAATTACTGGCTCATGATAGGCTGAAATAGCACAAAGATGAACTTTGACTGTAGAGTATTGTAGACCTGATGTTGAGAGGTCTAAAATATACTTCAAGACTTAATTTGGTGGGCAGGAAAAAGGGTTCAAAGAGGATTTTGCACACCAGAGAGAAAAACGCTTCCATTTGGCTGTGTAGGTTTTTCTGGTGGCTGGCTTGCGCGCAGCCAAAAGAATATCTGAAACTCTCTGAGACACACTGAACCTATTCACCTCTATCTCCTCAGGAGCCAAGCGTGAAGATGAAGCAACCTCAGATTGGAATGGACCACAGGACCCTGGGTCAGAAGGTTCGTCTGATAGGGAAGTGCCTTCGGGAGGGGTTTCTGACATACTGTTGAGTAGCAGAAACCATATCTGTCGAGGCCAGAAGGGAGCAATGAGGATCATTTTGTCCCCCTGAGACTCGAATTTGAGAAGTACCCTTTAAACTAGTGGAAGAGGAGGAAAAGCGTATAGAAAGCGTTTTATCCACTGCAGCCTGAACGCATCCTGACAATGCCAGGCCCTGGATTTCTGGAGCAGAAGAGAAGCAATTTTGTGTCGAGTGGGGATGCAAAAAGGTCCAGTTCTGGGGCTCCCCACTCTGTGAATAGTGACTCAACTATGGTTGAGCCGAGAGACCATTCGTGAGGATCTGTCTCCAGTCTGCTGAGATGGTCTGCCAGTTCATTCTGCACTCCTGGCAGGTAAACCACATGAATTAGAGCCTTGTGCTCTAGGCACCATTCCCACACTCTCATTTCTTCCCTTCATAAAGGCTAAGAGTGAGCACCACTCTGCTTGTTGATGTAATATATCACTGCTTTGTTGTCCGTTTGAAGGAGAATGTTCTTGTGACAGAAAATGTCCTTCAAAGCCCGAAGTGCATAGAGGACGGCTCTCATTTCCAGGACATTTATGTGAAGTTGGGACTCGACCTGAGTCCATGTGCCTTGGGTGTGGAGATTTTGACAATGAGCTCCCCACCCCATCAGGGACGCATCCGTGGGAATGGATATCTGATGATCCAGAGAAGCAAAGGGATACCCTTCCAGAAGGTTGTCCTCTTGCGACCACCAGGTGAGAGACTTCTTTAGAGGTTCTGTCACCTTGATGAGAAAGGACTGAGGATGAGTGGTTCGAGACCACGGAATACTGAGCATCCACTGGGAGGTTCTCATGTGGAGACGTGCTAGGGGGTACAGTGAACACAGCGGATGCCATGAGACCCAGCATCTGTTGCATCGAGATGGCTCAAACTGAGCTGCTCTCTCTGATGTACTGGGCCATCTGTAAGATATCGCTCCTTCTGTCCTCTGGAAGAAAGGCTTTCGCACAGGAGGTGTCCAGCTGAGTTCCTATAAAGAGGAGCTTCTGGGAGGGCTGCGACTGAGATTTTTTGAGATTTAGCAGGACTCCCATGCACCTGAGGAAGCCTGAAGCCGTGGCTACGGCGTCCAGAGTTTCTTGTCTGGAGGGACTTGCTAGAAGCCAGTCGTCCAGATATGGGAATACTCGTATTCCGATTTTCCTGAGATGTGCTGCAAGAATTGCACAACACTTTGTAAAAACTTGTGGCGCCGAGGACAGCCCAAAGAGCAGGACTCTGAACTGATAATGTTGACCCAGCGCCATAAACCTTAGGTATTTGTGGTGCTTCGGGTATACAGGAATATATTTCATAGGTTGTTCAAGCTACATAGACTTGCGTCCTTAAAGGGACACTGTCAACCTGTTTTTCATCATATTATTTCTAGTTGAAACCCCACATTTTATGACTGCTTACCCTCTCTGAAATTCACTGATGTTGCTGTTTGTTTTGTCTGTGTCCTTGCTTAGTAGAACTGAAAATGCATGGCAATGTATATTTATAAACAACCTTGTTTTTGTTTACAATCTTGGTCCTGTTCTTACTGCATACTTCCTGAGCATTAGAGACATACCCAAACAGTGCAGTCACGCATAAGGCAGTAGCCTCCTAAACTACCACTGCATCAGGAGAGGCTAGACTGTTTTGTGGATGTTCCCAAGTCCAGGAAAGATGCATTTGGATTTGATCAGGGCATGTAAACAAACCTGTTTTGGTGTGATAACACCAGTATGTTGAGCAGTCTGTTTTTTACTTTTTTAAAGTAAATAAGAGTCAGAATCAAACTATCAGCCACGTCAACAATCTTTATAGAATGTTGGCAATCATAAAATGTGTTTTTTATACTAGGGACACTTTGAGGCCTAAGGGGGTTGACAGTGTCCCTTTAATGCTTGCACCGATTTTATACCATAGTTTATTTATTTTTTTTTATTGTATTTATCCAGTCCATGTTTGAAGGAACTCATTGAACTACTTGTTACTAAATCATTTGACAAACTGTTCCATAACTTAACTCCTCTCTGGCTGAACCAGTTTTTCCTCCTCAGGGTTCTCCATTTGTCCTGTGTTAACTGCAGTTTGCGTCTCCTGGGTTCATGTACATAAAAGTCCCTAACCCCAAGTCCCAAATCCTGCCTCAAGTGATCTTCCTGAAGGGCCCTACAGATCATGCACATATCCCCCCCTTATTCTACGATATTGTAATGTGTAAAGACCTAAGTTATTTAATTTCTCCTCATATGATACATGTTCCTGACCTGCAATTATCTTTGTGGCCCTACGCTGCACCCCCTCCAATCTTCTACCGACACCCCTTATGTATGGTGACCAGACCTGGGCACAATACTCCAGATGGGGCCTCACCAAGGCTTTACACAGGGGCAAGATCCCCTTGCTATCTCTACTACTGATATGCCGTAGTATACAATTTAGTACTTAATTTGCCTTTTTAACGACTATACTGCAGTGTGTACTAAATTTTAAATCACGTGTTATTTTTACCCCTAGGTCTCTTTCCTCCATAGTCTGACGTAATTGGGTCTTCCCTATGCTGTATGTATTTTTATTGTTTCTACTTCCCAGGTGCATTACCACACACTTGCTGAGGTTGAGTTCCAGTTTGTGTTGATCCATCCATTTGCTCAACAAATCCAGTATTTCCTGTACCTTGATTTGTTCCTCAGTACTATTTGCTATACCCCCAATCCTACAGTCATCTGCAAATTTACTTATCCCAGATGTTAGGAAAACTACACTTTATTGAGGTAACATATAGATTAAATAAATATGGGCACGAGACAGATCCCTGCAGAACGCCACTCATAACTTCCTTCCAATCTGAAAGAACTCCTCTGATAGTAACCCTTTGCCTTCTATCATATAGCCATGCTTCCACCCATTTAACTATATTACTTGGTAGCTTTGCACTGTTCAAAACTCCTATTAATTCTTTGTGTGTAATTTATCGAATGTCTGGGAAAAATCTAAAAATATAATATCCACTGCATCCCCTGTGTCCAAGGCCTTGTTAACTTTTCATAGAAGGTCAACATATTTGTCTGACATGACTTAGTTTTTGTAAAGCATGTTGGGTTGGGTCCATTTGATTATTTAATGACGAGTGGCAGAATGCAATCCTTCAGGATTCCCTCAAATAACTTCCCCACTATAGACGTTAAGCTAACTGGTCTAAAATTTTCAGGTTTTGTAGCAGGGCCTTTCTTTAATAATGGAACTACTGTTGCTTCCCTCCAAGCTTGTACCACAATTCCCTGATCTAAATATTTATGGAATAAATATGTCAGTGGAGAAGCCAGACTGACCGCCAATTCTTTTAGTACCCTAGGATGAAGCTCATCCGGTCCCCGAGATTTGTTTATATTAATACTTTTCAATCTTGCCAGTACATCTTTATGGTCACTTTTGATCTGTCCTGCCTGGTAGGCATCCTGCATGTCCAGGGAAGCTAGCCAATCGTGTTGATGAAGTAAGGGTAACAGGGTCCCTAGCAAAATCATCTTGAACTTTTCCTTAGGAAGAAACTTGTTTAACTTTGAGTCCAGAATGGGGCGCATGCCACTGGTTTTCTTCGGGACCAGGAAGCAATGGGAGTAGAAAACTGTGTTTCGTTGATCCAGCGGAACTATTTCTACTGCCCTGTTGGTCAGAAGGCCTTGTACCTCGGAAGCAAGAAGGTCTGACTGAACTGCCGACAGCCTGAGCTGTCATTTGGGGGGATGATCTGGAGAGGTTTCTGAAAAGCTGCGTGAGTACCCCTTGCGGATTATCCTGAGGACCCATTTGTCTGATGTTATGGATTTCCACTAGTTGTAGAACTGAGTCAGACGTCCTCCCACTGCTGAGGAAGAGTCCCCCTCAGACAGCTGAGGTGGGACCTGGGCCAGAAACTCAAAAGGTGGCACTGGGCGCTTTGGGCCCTTGCGCCTTCTGTTGCGTTTTCTTTTGAGGCTGGGGGTTGTGGTTTTTGTTAAAACCTCCCCTGCCCTTTCCCTGAAAGGACTGACGGTTATGAAATTGACGCTTGTTGACACCTCCCCCCCCAATAAGGGGAGGGAGTAGGTCGAGCCATTTTAATGGCAGACCTAGTCTTCTGTGTGGCCTCCAGCGCTTGCTCTACTTGAGGTCCGAAGAGATACATACCGTCGAAGGATAAAGCCATGACCTGCTGCTAAGCATCATTCGTGAAGCCCGAAGTAGGTAGCCAGGAGTGACGACGGGTGCAAATGCCCGCCGACGCTGCTCGGGAAGCAGTATCGAAAGTGCCCAAAGCTGCTTTAACCTGTTGGTTGTTGGACTCAATACCCCCCTGGTTATGGTCTGAAGTAGCTCTGAACTCGTGTCTGACTCAGGCAGAGCTTCCACCACCTGTCTGCGCGAATGCCAAAGAACATACTCATACTGGGAGAAATAGCCCTGGTATCTGGCAGTACTCATACCCAGGGTGGAGGCAGCAAAGACTCTCTTACCTAAGGTGTCTATCTTATGAGATTCTTTATTTATAGGCCGGGCTGTACATACCTGAGGAAGAATAGCCTTATCATTCTCTGCTAGGACTACAATGGGGTCAGCAAAGGCCAGGGAGGCCAAAATGGGTCGATCCTTGGGAGGAACACACTTCCTGTCTATCGACTTAGCCACAGAAGGGATGAGAGCGGGATTATTCCATACTATCTGAGAGAGTGTCTCAAAGGATGGTTGTACCAAAGAAGTTCAATTCATAGGGATCTCTGGGACATGTAGGTATTGGAGTCTCAAAAGTTTCCCAGGATCGATATCTGTAGTGTGGAGAGAAAGAGTAGAATTTAAATTTTTCAGCAGAGACTTAAATGGCAGGTCTTCAACCACAGGCTTTGCGGCAGGATTGATCCCTGTTCCTTCAACAGCTCCTTCCCGGGTCGCACCTGAAAATAGGCACTTGACTGTCTAGCGTGCTTACCCAGTAAACAAAAGCTAAATAAATAAACAAACATCATCACCCAGTTGAAGACCTGGGTCAGGCTCAATATCTCCTGACATTCCAGGAGGGACTGTATGGACAGGAAAGGAGTGAAAATCAGAAGGAAACGAAGAAGAGAAAGGAATCGGAGTCGAGAACCCCTGAAGGCTGGACAGCGCCGCACCAAGCCTCGGCGCTGAAGAGGAACATGGAGCTGAAGGCAAGGGAGTTGGTGCCGTCAGAAACAGCCCAGCACACGGCGCTGACAGAGACCACGGCGCCAAAGAAGCCAGCGGCACCGGAAGATGGTGCCGGAGTAGAGCTGCAGCAGGAGAGACCCCCCGCACCGAGGGCAACGCCGCATAAACCCCAGTAGCGCCGACAGACGCATTTCCGGTTCGGGGACGGTGTCGACAGATCCACTGACGCCAACAGCATCCCGGACGCCGCGCCAAAAGCAACCCAGGGTCTCAAAACTGCAATTTGGAAGAAAGGATGAAGAATACCAGGAGATAGAGGCATCGGTGTGGCCCCTGCGCCACAGCCATGTAAGGGGGAAAACACCCAAGCGCCGAGTCGATGGCACGAAGATGTCACCGCTGATCTAGGTCCACTGCCTCACCCGGGCCTCCGAAAGGCCCAAAGGCCTCGGAGTGACCGGGTCAGGCAGCTGGACCAACCTCCAGCCCACTGCTCCATAAGAGTGGCCCACTGATGAAACTGCTCATCGGAAGCCCTTTCAATATGCAGGGAAGGGCTCCGATCTCAAGAGGTCAGCCACCGGAGATAGAAACCATTGACTCCAGAGGACGCAGACCTGCACCTGGCCCCAACAACCAACCATCGACGCCAAGAGACATACCAGAAGGCTACCTCTAGTGATGTCTTCTTTTTTGACCTGTGGGTCAAAGAAGAAGAGCTTGAGGCCGAACGTGCCGAGAATGGGACCGCTTTCTATGCTTTTGGGGCACCCCACCCCCGAGATCGGACCTGCCTGTTGTCAGACCCTCCGGAGAGGGCTGCGGACCGGACCCAGCCCGCTGACTGAATAGCTTATGAAGTCTCCCTACTGTCACCTGACCCGCTCATTGTCGATTCCGTCAATGGAGGGCTGAAGACTTCCTTTTCTTAATAAGTAAAGTTTAAAAGTAGCGTTACTTATTTTGAGATAAATTACAAAACAATAAACTGAAAACTATGCTGCCAGTTTGAAGTTTGACTTCCGGTGGGCGAGTGTCGTCGTCATTGAGGCGCACTCGACAATGGAAAAAAAGCAGCTGAGGCAGTTGGAGGGTCGATGCCGAGATAGTCATTGCCTCATGAGCTGAATCTCATGGTTCCGCTCCTCGTGGCTCCATCTCTGGCGCCGGCCCTCTTGCAAAAAAGTTTGCTCCCACTGGGTCCTAGCGCTTCCGGCGTAGATCCAATCAGTGTGAATGAGTGGTGGAGACTTTATGTCCAGGAAGATCCAGATTTGTTGGGGCCAAAAGGGAGCTATCAGGATAATGGAGGCGGGCTAGAGTTGCAGTTGAGGAGGCCCCGCTGGAGAAGAGGGATGAGGAGGGGGGAGGGAGCACATTAAAACTGTCTCCGCCACAAAAGGGACAGAGCATCGATACATTGTCCCCGGTTGTTCAGTATAATGGAGCAGTATTGTGGAAGCCAGTGACTGTCCGGGGAGGCTAACAGGTCGATTGCCAGAGTACTCCAGAGATGGAAGATGTCTTGAAGGAGTGTTGCGCATGCAAGGTCCACTCATGACCCTGAACGTGGTGGCTGAGGTGATCGGCCAATACATTTTGGGCTCCCGGAACAAGTACTGCTACCAGATGAAGATGTTGTGTTAGAGCTCGTCTCCAAATGCGGACTGACTCCTGACAAAGGCTGAGGGGCCGCGTACCTCCTTGCTTGCTTAGGTAATAGACAATATAGGTGTTGTCCATTTGTACCAGAAGGGGGGCCTGGGAGCAGATATGGTTGTAAGGTCAGTAGGGCAAGGTGGACCTCTCTCATCTTGACAAGATTTGTAAGAAGTGAGGCAACAGCTGGGCCCCAAACATCATGTGTCTGATGTGGACCGATGTGGGCACCCCAGCCGACGGTGGAGGCATCCGTGGTCAATGTCTAGGTCGGCCCGTGTCTCAGCCGGCAAGCCCAATAAAGACACTGTGTGGCCAGTGGCGTGGACTGGAACACAGAAATGTCGCTGAAGCCTATGGCTCAACAGCTGTCGAGCCAGAACTAGAAGTGCGGGAACAAGAGGAGCGAGCCCACTCTGAATCCCACAACCTGCAACAAGACTTCTTAGATCTGAAGTCCCACAAAGACTTAGACCCTCGGGAAGGGCCCTCTCCAAGAGTAGGTAGGGACTGGCACAAGTCCCTTAACATCCTAGTAAACGAGGTACCCAAACCCACCGGACCCAAGGCAGACAAAGCAGCGCCTGAAGCAGCCTGGACCGCGGCCTCCTCGAAGACGGCAAGCTGCGCAGCCAAACCAGCCGCCGCAAAGACCGCCTTGTGGGTATCCTTAGACCTAACAGGTAGATCTCATTGTCCCGGGCAGCCTAAGAGGTGGTGGGCATAACAGTCCTCCAATGTGGAGGGCTGAAGGGCCAGCACAGGCTGCAAGCCTGTGGATCAGGCTGGACCCCCAAGCAATAGACACACGAGGCGTGTGGATCAGTGCATGACATCTTTGTGAGCATGCCGCGCACTGCTTAAATCCAGGACCTGATTTGGGTTCTTCAAAATCCATAAGAAATCAGAATTGGGGTTAAAAAAAAAAAAAAGAACAAACCAAAAAGTAAAGACATGGAATGGCTCAAAGATTGATAAACATTAGGCCTACACCAGCCACACAGCTGCGAAGGAGGGAACCCAATGCTTTCAGTGGAAAGGAAGATCTGATGTCACGGGCCGTGCCAAGGGGGATATCACCAGAGTGGGTGGGAGGACCTAGCTTGAAGACCTTCTGGCAAGTCTTAAAGGGAAAGGAAGAACTGCCAGAAGTGTGGATATATGCACCATATCCACATCCCCAGAAAGCAGGTTTAAGTTCCTATTTCATGACAATTTACAAGATTCTAACAAGAATTTATGTCACCACTTCATTCAATAATAATCAAGGGTGAGGAGGTTATATATTACGTAGATACAGTGCCAGCACTTACATTATGCTGATCAAGTTAAAGGATCTTCCTGGCCCACTTGCCATGAATCTTAGCTCTCAGAATAAACAGCAGCAAGTTATTTAAGTTTAGTAACACTTAGCATTTAAACACTTCCTTTTTATGATGCTTGAAAGATATTTTCTCTCATTTCACATAACAAATGGTTATAATTTTCTCTTTTCATTACAACTACAGTACATTCAACATTCTGTTCTTGGCAGGAGCTACTACATCAGACCAACCTTATACTGATCATCTGTTACAGCTAACTGCATCTTCAGATTGTCATTGACCTTCATTTGCGAATTCAGTTTCACTGCCGACTTTGCCAGCTCATCTGCAAAGGTTCTGCATTTTTCTTTTTCCTCCTAAATACAAGAAAATGGTAGCTTGTTAATTTCCTTTGAATAGAAAAGAGCTCTTTTAATTTACAAAATCTAATGTACTGTATTTAATACCAGCAACTAGCAACAGTGATGATGGTGGTGGTTTGGGGCAGAAAGACATCCCAGATTCGGACTACAGCAACAAGAACTATTTAAATGGCTTATTCCCACCTCTATCAAACTGGATGCTGTTATTTTTAGGGCTTGTTTGCATAGCAGACCAGTTCCTATTGAGATCAGATTCAGGAAGCATTTTGTAACTGTCCCATTGAAATGTATCAAGGAACTGGTATATGCCTTTCTTTGACTTTCAGTGAGTGAGCTGTACCTTGCTATTGCTCCTTGCCGCTGTGTGTAATGCTGTGATAACTTTCTCTTGGCTGCAAGGAAGAGAGTGCATGAGAACCTGTTGAGTAAATGGCAGCTGACCTAGGTAATATGGAAGTCCTTGGATTATTTAGTCTAGCCCCATTTTTTTTTTTTTTTTTTTTTTAACCAATTATTTTACCAGGTGAGACACACTAAGCTGAAAGCTTGTTTGCAGGTGCAACCTGGGAGCACAGGAAGTTAAGTGACTTGCTCAGGGTCACACAGTATGCACCTAGGGGGCTGTGGGATTCAAACCCAGGTCTCCAGATTTGCAGCTCAGAGCCTTAACCCACTGCGCCATACTGCCTCCAGATGACAAGCATGACAATTAATGAGCTCAGTGAGTAAGTATAATTAACTGTCTGTCAACACAACTTCGTGAATGGAAGGTTAATCTTTACTTTTCTCTTGGGGGAAGAAAATTAAACTGCCTATATTAAAACAGAGTTTTCATGCTACTCAAATTATTGCAATGCAAAAAGACAAAGAATAGTACAGCTGGGGCACCATCTGATGCTCGCAGGAACTAGGAAGCATCTCAGCCTCTCTGTATAATAAAAAAAACAGCAGAGTTTCCAGTCAATATGAGCAGCCTGACTAGGGACTGGGAAAACAAAAGTGAGGAGATCACTTACTGGAACAAGAGGGGGTCAGAGTGAGACAATATGCAAAACAGCACTTAGCCATTATGATTTTCATTCACACGGTATCCCAAAGTGTTTTAAAGGCACAGGAGTTCCATACTGGTAATGCAGGGAATACAGAATAGAATAAAATTGAATTTCCGGTGCCCGACCTGGCCAGAGAGGGAATAAAATAAAATCTGGCCCCCCCTTTTCCAACTACCTGATGGAAACAGCAGCCTGGCCAGTCAGGGAATAAAAAAAAAGTCTGCCCACCCCAAAAAAAAAACTACCTGATGGTCCAGTGTCCGACCTGACCATTCAGGGATTAAATAAATAAAAAATCTAGCCTTCACCCCCCAAAACTACCTGACTGGTCTGATATCCAACCCAGCACATCAGGGGTTAAAACAAAATATGTCCCTCTCTCCCAAACTACCTGTTGGGTCCAGCACACAACCCTGCCTGTCAGGGAATAATAAGTCCCCTATCATTCCAGCAACCTGATGGGTCTAGTGCCCAACTACCTGATGGGTCCAGTGTCGATGGAATACATCTAAGACTGGTGAAGACAAAAGAGGTCCCATCCCTCCTAAGGGCTCTGAAAGACAAAGGCTCAGGAGGTCCTTATGGCATAAACCCTCAGCTACTTAAGGCTGGCTCCCCATCCCTCACCAGACCCCTGACCTGGCTCATAAACAGAACCCTACTTGAAGGGACTGTTCCGGCCCAGCGGAAACAGGCCAACGTGGTCCCTATTCACAAGGGTGGCTCCAGGGAAAACATAAGCAATTACAGGCCTATTTCCCTGCTCAGTACACTTGCAAAGCTACAGGAAAGGTTAGTCTATGCCAACTCAGTGACTACCTGGAGTCCCATCAGCTAATTGCACATTCACAGCATGGTTTTAGAACTAACCATGGGACTGACACAGCACTCATCCATCTTTCGAATGACTTGCTCAGAGCAATGGATAATGGGACACCCACTGGCGCCGTCTTTATAGACCTTTCCAAGGCTTTCGACCTTGTGGATCACAAACTTCTGCTACTAAAACTGGATAAAATTGGCCTAGACCCCCTCACCCTCAAATGGTTTGGGAGTTACCTACCGAGTTGATCCCAGAGGGTCATCTGGAAGGGTGCCACCTCAGGTCCTCTACCCCTTATAGAGGGAGTACCACAGGGCTCGATCCTCAGCCCACTCCTTTTCTCCATATTTACCAATGACCTAAGCCTCCACTGTGGGCGAAGCTCGGTCGTTCAGTACGCGGATGACACCGTCATCTACCGATCCCTGGAAAACATTGCAGCTCCAGGTCCCCTTCTCCAAGCTGACCTAGCATCTCTCGAGGCCTGGCTGAGAGCAAATAGAATGGTCCTAAATGTAGGCAAAACTAAGGCGATGCTATTCGGACGCAACGCCCTTAGACACAACACGTCTAAATCCCTGCAACTCTTTGCTCTCTTGGGAAATGACATGGCTGTGCCCTCCTTAAAATACTTAGGTCTAACATTGGACCACTGCCTTACCTTCAAGTACCACGTGGATCAGGTCACCAAGACCACACACCGCAAACTTGGTACTCTGTACTGGCTAAAAGACCAGCTCATCCCTGAGGCCAGGACCTCAATCGCCACAAGTGTCCTCCTGGCCAAGCAGGAGGTCACCAACATGTAAATCTTGTATAACAAGGTAACCCGGTTTGCTACTCAGGACCACTCACGAAGGCACTATTGTGACACACTTGCCCAGCTACGCTGGCCCTCGCTGACCTCTCGTCTCCACTACTCCCTGCTCTGCTTGACCTTCAAGCTACTCAGCCCTTCAGCTCCACCCAGCATCGGTGGAACTATCGCACTCGAACATAACCCCAGGAGCATACGGACATCTGGACGTACACTGCTTGAAGTTCCCAGAGTCAGGACTAACGCTGGCGGCAGGTCGTTCTCCTATTCAGTCCCCTTACCTGTGGAACAAACCCCCACCCCTAGTGCAGGAAGCCTCCTCACTGATGAACTTCCACACCAGACTCAAAGCCTATATGTCTGATACTAGCACTTGTCATTGCCATGGCTCATGACACACCCCCCACTTGCTTCTATCCTCCTAATATCCAGATCCTCCAAGCACCTTATCAGGTTCCATGGTGCTGCTCTCTAGGCATAGTACCACAGCTAACTTTCCACTGAACCATGCCAGTAGTAAACAATGAGCTTACCATGTAAAATTAAATTTCTTCTGCACCTTTTGTTAATTCTACTGTCAACATATTTGTAAAGACTGATGCATGATGATAACCATGGCTGTAACCTACTCACACACCTGAAACTACTCTGTAACCCAAGTCTTTCTCTGTATGAAAATATGTATTGTTATCCCGGGTCGACCCTGAAAAAGGGACCTTTGGGGCTCAGTGGGCCTACCCGGTTACCAAATTTTAAATAAATAAATAAAACAAACACAAAAAGGTTGTCCCTCTCCCCCCTCCAACTACCTGACTCATCCAATACCCAAACCAGCCCATCAGGAAATCTAAAAAAAAAAAAAGTCCCTCTCTCCCAAACTACCTGATGGGTCCAGTATGCAACCCTGCCTGTCAGGGAATAAAAAAGATCCAGAGTCCAACTGGGCCCATCAGTGACTATATAAACAAAACTGTCCTCCACCACTAACAACCAGACAGGTCCAGTGTCCAACTGGGCCCATCAGTGACTATAAAAAAAACTGTCCTCCTCCACCAACAACCGGACAGGTCCAGTGCCCAACTGTGCCCATCAGTGATTATAAAAAAAACCTGTCATCCTCCAACAACAACCTGACACGTCAAGTGCCCAACTGGGCCAATCAGTGACTATAAAAAAAACTGTCATCCTCCACCAACAAGCTGACACGTCAAGTGCCCAACTGGGCCCATCGGTGACTATAAAAAAACCTGTTCTCCTCTACTAACAACCTGACAGGTCCAGTTCCCACTGGGCCCATCAGTGACTATTAAAAAAAGCTGTCCTCTTCACCAACAACCTGACAGGTCCAGTGCCCAACTGGGCCCATCAGCGACTATAAAAAAAACCAAAACTGCCCCTCTCCACTAACAACCTGACAGGTCCAGTGCCCAACTGGACCCATCAGTGACTATAAAAAAACCTGTCCCCCTCCACCAACGACCTGACAGGTTCAGTTCCCAACTGGGACCATCAGTGACTACAGAAAAAAAATGTCCCCCTCCACCAACAACCTGACAGGTCCAGTGCCCAACTGGGCCCATCAGTGACTATAAAAAAAAAACTGTCCTCCTCCACTAACAACCTGACAGGTCCAATGCCCAACTGGGCCCATCAGTGACTATAAAATAAACATGTCCTTCTCCATCAACAACCTGACAGGTCCAGTGCCCAACTGGGCCCATCATTGACTATAAAACAACCTGTCGTCCTCCACTAACAACCTGACAGGTCCAGTGCCCAACTGGGCCCATCACTGACTATAAAATTAACCTGTCATCCTCCACTAACAACCTGACAGGTCCAGTACCCAACTGAGCCCATCAGTGACTATAAAATAAACATGTCCTTCTATACCAACAACCTGACCGGTCCAGTGCCCAACTGGGCCCATCAGTGACTATAAAATTAACCTGTCACCCTCCACTAACAACCCGACAGGTCCAGTGCCCAACTGGGCCCAGAGACTATAAAGAAAACTGTCCCCCTGGGCCCATCAGTGATTATTAAAAAAATGCTCCTCTCCACCAACAACCTGACAGGTTCAGTACCCAACTGGGCCCATCAGTGACTATAAAAAAAAACTGCCCCCCTCCACCAACAACCTGACAGGTCCAGTGCCAAAAACTGGGCCCATCAGTGATTATTTAAAAATTCCCCTCTCCACCAACAAACTGACAGGTCCAGTGCCCAACCTGGCCTATCAGGGAATGAAAAAAAAAAAAAAATGAAATCTGTCCCCAAATAAAAAAAAAATAAAATAAAAAAAAATCTGTCCCTCTCCCTCCAACTACCTGACAGGTCCAGTACCCAATCTATTCTGTATATTATGACAAATGGAGATAAGGGGGAACAGCAGCAAAGAGGGGAGTGGAAGGCAGAATAGGCGGTGCAGCAAAAATGAAAATTAGGTACTCACAGTAACTGTTGATCTTCCAGAATATCTTCACCATTCATTCACACTTTTGGGTCCAACCTGGAGTAGTCAGGACCCAGCGGGAACAAAGCCTTTGCAGCTAGGAGGGTACCAATGTTGGCTGGTGATGCTGCCCAAGCAGCCAACGTACGGACGTTGCCCACGTGAGCCAGCCCAAAACCGAAGCAGACTTCCTCCCTTCCTTAGTTCACTTTGCCAGTAGAAGAAACTAATGTAGAGAAAATAAAGGACTGTAGACTTCTAGCCCAAAGGGATAGGAAAAGGATATAGAATATAACAATAAAAAACAAAATAAAACCAGACTACCAACTTAGAAAACTAAGGCTTTGGCCTCCTAGATGACACAACGGTAGTTGGTATAAAGAGCCAGAGCTGGTTATCAGCTACCTAGAAGGATGCGTAGAAATAAGAAGAAATGGGCAGCAGCCCTGGCATAAAACTCTGGTGCATACACAGGGATCCGCTAGTCCCACACTGGGATTGGGCTCATACCTAAACGCTGGCACCCAAGTGTAGCACTAGGGGATGCTGTACTGTCGAGGTGTGCCATCCTTCAGATGAGACATTATTAATACAGAGGGCCCTTCTGCCCATCTCTGGTACTGTCCTGGTGGGTGTACAAATGGCAGCAAAAGAACCCATGGCACTTTTCGCAAGAGTAGGGTACTTTTCCCGGTGTCCTGGCCAACATTCCCCCTTCCCATAAAACTGGTTCATGCAGTTGTCCAAGGCTGTGTGTGGGTGTTGATGTGTGAAATGGCTGCCATTACATGTTCAGTCACTTCACTACCAGTCTAGCACTGCTAGTAAAACACTTTGGGATATAGTGTGTATGAAAAGAGCGACATAAATGCTAATTATTCTTCTAATTAAGTTGGCAGAATACCAGCTTGTATTTAAACTGCCCTTGTTGACTACTCATCCCAGTTATACAATGCCTTAGATAGTGGGCAGGCTGTGGGTTAGGTTTTCATTGATCTTACGAAGGCCTTTGACTCTGTGAACCACAACCTCCTCATGAGCTGCCTTCAGTCAACAGGTCTATACCCCGACTCAGTATTATGGTTTGGCAGCTACCTCTCCAAGAGATCACAACATGTCAAAACTGGAGATGCTCTGTCAGCATCTAAGGGTGTGTCCCTTGGGGTTCTACAGGGTGCCATTCTCAGACCTCTACTCTTCAGCCTTTTCATCAACCCAGCCCCATCTGTTTGCTCAGCACGTACTGTACTGTATGCGGATGATGCAATTATATCAGTTGCAGATAAAGACTACTACTCCATTATATCTGAACTCCAAAGCAGCTTCCTCCAACTTGAATCCTGGTTCACACAAAACAACTTCTAAACCACAATAAAACTAAGAGCTTGCTTTTCTCTACATCCCAAAGCAAAAAAGAAATATCAACCCCTGCTCATACACAACCACAAAGGCGAGTTCCTAGACCAAGTAACAAAGTTCAAGTACCTCGGCATCACCTTTGATGATACACTCACTTTCTCAAGCCACAGACTCTGTAGTCAAGTCAGCAAATATAAAGCTTGGGGTCCTCTTCTGACACAGGCACTCTATGTCTCCTGACATGCTTAAACTTGCTACCAGTAGTTCAGTACTGTCGTCCACAGACTATGGACTACCTATCTATGGGGCCGGCACAAAGACTGCCCTCAACAGGGTTAGACACTCCTCAATAAGGCCTGCCTCAACACTGGGGGCCCTCTCGACACCCACACCTGCTTGCTCTACACTGAAACTGGTGGCTCCCACTCCAGCTTAGAGTACAATACCAAACCTGTCTACTTCTAAAAAGTGCTTCTTGGGCTTATGTTCCTCTCTGGCAGCCTCTTTAAACTGGCAGCGCCAACTAAATCCACTAGAAGTGCGTCCACCCACAGGCTGGTGATCCCTTTCAAATGGGTGAAACTTGCTCAGAATTCCATCTTGTACAAAGGACTAAAATGGTACAATGAACTACCAGCTGACCTCACTGATACACCCAAGATTGGTACTTTCAAACCTGGGCTCAGATCCTTCCTTGACACATCCAAGACCTGTACCTGCCTGCGCTTTTGAGAGTGCTCCTCAGCCTCCCTATTTCCCCTCTACCCTCCCTACTTATTCCCCCCGTGCGCTTCACCCAGACGATGCCCTCTCTTGGCTGATTGTCCCCCCTCTCCTTTGACAAGGCCGAATCTAGGCTGACCACCCTACCATCTTTGTCTTTCTTGGTGGACCGACCATCCAGTGATCACTAAGACAGTGCACCCCCCTCCTCTCCTTTCCTAATCCTTTCTCTGGCACTACTGAAATAGGATGTATATAATTGCAATGCACTTGCCTGTGTAAACTGTTCCCCGTTTTTCTGTATATTTTGTACTATCTGTAATGTTTTGTCCACTACTGACTTGGAACCTTTGAAAAGGAGTCCTTGACTCAAAGGTATTGATCCTAAACTGAAATAAATAAATAGAAAATAAATAAAACACAACCTTTGTACTCCCAAGAGGGCAATTTCAATTTAGTAGGGTAAAACCCCTCAAAACTCATAAAAATGTTAACTCCAACAAGCTGAGGAGTAAAGCACAGGAAATCCTACTGCACCTGCCTCTCCCTGCAATACAGGAAATACCCAGAAAAAAGCTGCACCTAGTTCCAAGCACTATACACACAGCACAAAATATCAGAAGTATGGATAAAGTAACGCCAATGCTGCATGCAGAAACAGCAGGGGTATACCCTAAAGGGACAAGTTTAGGGGAAAGGGAGGAACAGGAAAGGTAGTGGATAGAACAAGTTCACGCACAAAGAATTTTTCCTTTAAACACGTGTTTTTTCCTTTGGTTGAAAGAAGACCCTTGTCCCATTTCTTCTCTCTCTTTTGAAGGACAGAAAAGTAGATTCCTCCCTCGAAATGAGGGCAGGGAAAAACGCCTTCCAACTGAGAATGGCAAAAACACCACCTGTGTGCTGTGGCACAACAGGGTGGGCTGCCCAGAGGCCCTGGCTCTTACCTGAGTGTGGGATGGTGGACGGGTGTGTGAATGAAGATATTCTGAAAAATCAATTGTGGGAAGCAAGTCATTTTAATATCTTCCAAGAATCAATCTTCACCATTCATTCCCACTTATGGATCAGAGTACCAAGCTTTCCCAAAAAAGAGAGGAGTTGGCTCACCCTGAGGGAAGATATCCCTCAAGCCTCTCAATATGGAAAAACCACCTGAGGGCAATGGCTCCTCACAGGTGTGGTGGGACCAGAAACTGGACAGAGGCAGGCGAAGGCTTCAGTGGCTAAAGAGCAGGAGGGTGCCCAGACATCTCATGTCTGACCCTGCGAGAAAAGAAGTGAGCCCCCTGGAAGTGCGAATTAAGCACCTCACGCCGGGCCAGACACACTAACCTGGAAAGGTGAAGCCATGCCATCTGCTAAATGCAGACTGCTGTTCCTACCAGCTTGGAGGAGAGACCTCATTGGCACGGTATGATTTCCTTGATTGGTGCCTCACCAGCTCCGGACCTGGGCAGAAAGGCCAATGGTTTGCCTTAGTAATTCGTGGCTAGGCAATGCAACAAGGTCCTGATTTAGCTGCAACCACAGGCGCTTATTATAACCTGTCTGACAGGTCTTGTGTGTAGCACTTTCCTCTCCAATCATCTATCTGCACTGAGTCAGCCCCGGGGAGCTTAGTCATACAAAGGGCGTTTAGGCCTAGTTGGGGTCTGCAGCACCTGCATCCCTAAAACCGGACAAGGCATGGCTCCTGTGGGAGAACAATACCTGTGCTGGACACAACTAGGGCTGGAGCAGGGGAAAAAGGATGAAGCCAGACAGTTCCAGAAACCGCCTCGAAGGCCCAAGGCCAAGAAGGAATGACAAAGCTGTCATCACTGAAATTTCTGAGGAGTCTCAGTGGCAAGGATGCAGGATTATGACCTATGAAAGAGCTTATGTCCGGTGCTCTCAGCATCTCCATGAGCAACCACTGGTACATGGAGCACTTGGCATCCATGGATAAATGGATGGAGAAGTGCACTTCCTCACAGGAGGAAGTGAGAGAGGAGGAGCTGGACTTGGGAAGCAGTGGTACTGGGGCCAAGGGCCTGAAATGGACCCAACTGGACTGGACGTTAAAATGAAGTAAGGCACCACCTGTCCTTCCCAATTGAGACCAGGTGAGAGGACCAAGAGGACCCAAGATATCTGGCAACTCTGGGAGGGGCAGCAGAGGCACAGGAGGGATAGAGAAGCTGAAGGCTCGAGGCTGTCTGCCAGGATTGCAGGAATGCTCAGGAGACCTCTCCCGGCGGTGAACCTAGCAAATCTGCCTGAGTGAAGTCTATCAACATCAATGGAGCAACCCAGATAGTGGCCCTTAGAGAGAGACCTCCAGGTGAGGAGAGCAAAGTCACACAGATCCCAGGGAAAGCTCTGGTCCTCTCCAGTGATTACTACCAATGGCTCCAGGAAGAAACTGTCCACCAGATCACTGGCACAACCCTAGCTGGTGCTGCCTCTAGCATCAATGTCGGGTTCAGCAGCAGGCCCAGTGGCAGCTTCCAACCCCTTCTTTATGGCCGGCGCCATCCTCGGAAGCAGATGCAACACCTGTACTGCCACAGCCTGCGGACCTGACACCACGAGTGGCACCAAGAAGTGACCAGATACCACAAAGAGCACCAGGCCCCAACCCAGCACCACGAACAGCACTAGGACCCGAACCGGTGCCATGGCAGCAGCAGAACAGTCTCGGCACTGACCCGGGCACCAAGTTTAGAGATGACATCAGGGTTAACACCGTGACCAGTGCTGCGCTCAGAGCCAAGTCCAGGGTCAGCACCATCACCACCACATACTCCATGCCTGTGACCAGCAGCATCAACCTCATCCTCCTCAGGGGCACAAGGGCGGTCAGGGGAAGCAACAACCATCACCTCAGATACCAGGCTGGGGGCAGTTGTTGTCCCAACAAAAGAGTGAATGCATTTTAGCGAATGAAAAACAGCGAAGGAAATTTAGCAAATGGCATAACAGCAAAGTGGTCATTACAGCACATGCTATTTTCAGCGATGTCTGCTGTTGGTGTGAGGGTCCTTCAGCTGTCATCTTGTCCCCCCCCAGAGTTGCATCCCCTGTGGACTTTATTTTATCTACCTGCACACTCGAATTTCTCGCCCTCCCCTGAGATGCGTCCCCTGCAATATTCATTTATTTTATCTTCCCGCACACCCAAATCCCCTTCCCCCGGTGAGTTAATTTATTTAATGTGCACAGGCACCCGTCTTCCCACTCGCCCTTGCGTCCCGTTAGTAAATGTCAGTACCCACAGACTTTCACTGTTCCAGAGTGCTGACTTGCGCGGTTTTGACCGTTCCCTGTTTTACCTGTTTGCTGGCACCGATTTTCATGCGTTGTTGTCCTCGCTTTTTTCTTTCTCTGTTTTGACATAAAACTGGACCAGTTCTGGTATTGACCACTCTTCTGACACCACAAACTGGACAAAAATGGGACATCTGACCAGCACTGTCCCACTCACAGGTACCATGGATGAAACCAGGAACCGCAGCTGCACCACACCGCAACACTAAGGTGTCCACTGATATAGACCAATCATACAGCTTCAGCCTCACCACCGGGGACGTCTGCTGTCCAAGACAGATGGACTTGTGGGTGCTCAGCCAGACACCCTGAATGAGACAGCTCTCCACCAGACCCCCCCAACCCCGGGCCTCTTGGCAAGGAGAGTACGGGGAGGACCTTGTACTTCCACAGCACTGGAGGTACTGGGAAGAAGCACAGGGGGAAAAGCCCAAGCTCCTGCACTTGGAATCACAGTTGTGATGCCTTCCTCCGAAAGTAGTAGGTAAACAACCTCACTTTAGCACATGGATTTCGAGGATGTGTTTGTCCATGGGGCATTGCTCCGGTCCATATTGTGATCTGGGCTGAGCCACGAGTGACATTCTGGAGGCCAGATCAACGCTGCAACAGGACCCTCACAGGGGCTTATAAAATGGGCATTAATGAAATGTCAAATGCTGACATGCCATTGGTCAGAACATGTCAGCTGATCATTCATTAATGCCATGGAAGACGAACAGTTGGCATGAGGATCTCTTTCGGCTGGCACATAAAGTCAAATGTCAAAATATAAATCAATCCCTTTCATATTCTCCCACTTTAACCACCGCCATTGACAATAGCAGGTGAAGCGAGAGAGAACATGAAAAGATGGAGCAAGCACAAGAAATATGCACATAATTTGACATTTTCGAGGGTCTGATGCCAGATATTTAAAATACTTACAACCAACAGTTCCTGTGTAAACTCTCTCGCTTAATGAAAACTACGACCATGTTTTTTTTAATTTTTTTTATTTTCCAAAAACCCATCCACACGCGACTGGCAACCAATGACAGTCAGAGCTAGAAGAGAAAAAACATTTTTTTTTTTTTTTTAAGAGAGACCTACTTTTTAAAGCGGATGGACAAAATGCACAAAAAATACAATTCTGAATGATTTTAAAATGTTTTGATTAGTTTAAACACTTGCAAAATGTACCATTTTGTAAGTGCAATAACCCACTCCAGCTCATGGGTGTATCGGGGCATTAATGCACTTTCCAGCTGGTTGAAGTCACTCGGGCAAGCCCTCGTGCCTCACATCGTACACAGGGCATGCAATAATGTGGTTCTTCACGCTGTATTTTACGATGGTCTGTCGTGGGTTATAGCATACACAACACATAGGTGGGCTGTAGCGTTTTTTTCTTAGCTCCTTCTTTAGATTATTTTCTTTATGCCACGGTGTCGGATTAATCAGAAAAAGACAATAAACATTGCATAAGAAGGAGCCAAAGCAGCAATGGAGCCAGATCGGTGTCAAAAAATAAAGATTCGGCGTTGAAGAGAGTTATCAAAGTGGTGGCGAACTGAGGATACAGCTGTCAGTACACACTGTCATCCCCACAATGGGCTTTCTACAGTGGGGAAAAACATAACTGAGAAGGGAGAGGGCTCATGTCAGTTACTGGCTGGCTCAAGTGCGCAACGTTAGTAAGTCAGCAGCGCTGGTGGCGCCACCAGCTAATGTCGATCCCCTTTTAACTGTAAAGTCTTTGCTCCTGTGTGGTCCAAGTGAATCTTATCAGAAGTTGAGCCAAAGCTTGTTTTTATATTATTTACTAGCCAGGCTCACTATAATTTTATTCAAGTTCTGATTTACTTTTAAATACATCAATTTCAAAATTAAATATAAAAACACTATCAAGTGATTTAATTTATGTTCAATAAGCTTTGGCTCAAGTTCTGATCATATGCTGTTGTTTTTAGCTCTTCACTTTTTTGGAATACACCAGATACTATTGGCACTAGTGAAACTGTTTTATTCGAACCAGTATTTGATCGAATGTCACCAGGTGTTTTGTGTGTAATATAGGATATTTAAATAATGACGTGTTAACTGTAAACCACGACTCCTGAGGAAGGGTGGATGAACCCGAAGCACTGGGGCAGTGGTTAGTGTCTCACTAACTGTCTCTGCACACCTGTTCGTGGAATAAATCTACATTTTGCATTCAGCACTTGGTCTGCAGTTTCTTTACTTTCATAGAGCTATTGTGCTGGAATTGTTGTGGTATTTGAACTGCAGCGTATTTTCTGGTATACCAACGGACAGCTTCACATCAGCTTTGTACTGCATCACACGCTGGAGTGCACCATCCCATTTGGTTCTCCTGTGCACGGTCTGGGGTGACTTCCCAAGTTTTGTGTGCACCATCCATACCGCAGGCTCGCGGAGCTCCTTGTTGGTTGAGGAAGCAGGAGCACCCCACCTTTATGGGGGCAGGAGCTGTTCTCCCCCCTAGAGTGGGAGTTTCCAATATGAGGTAGGAGGGGAAGGAGGGAAGGCTTGATCTGCTGCAAGAGATTATTTTCAAGATCTATTGTTATGGTAAGTACCCATGTAAATGTGCCATCTTCTTTGAGGATATCTTTTGCAGCAGGTCACACATCTAGGAGTCCCTAGTACTTGGGAGGAGGAGAAGGGTGGTGGGCTCATGATAAGAGACCCTACAGAACTGCACGGCCAAAGCTGGCCCATCTTTTTGAAATGATGTCCAGGCTGTAATATTTGGTGAAAGTATGGACCTTCGACCAGCTAGCCACTTCACAAATCTCTGCGGCAGAGACTCCTTTAAAGGAAGCCACTGAAATAGCCATCCCTTGAGTGGAATGAGGTTTAACGACTCTGGGAAGTTCTCGGCCATATTTTTTGTAACAAAATATGATGCAGTTGGCCAGCCATCTGGACAAGCACTGCTTAGTAACTGGATTGCCCTCTATACCCAGGGCAAAGGCAACAAAAAGCAACAATGTCTTGCACATGTCCTTGGTACGAGAGAGAGATGATATCTCAATATTCTATGTACATCCAAGCTGTGGGGCAATGCTTCATCTGGACTGGCATGCTCCGCGTAATAAACCGGTAGTTGGATCGATTGGTTCAGAGTGATTTCTGAAACCACTTTAAAATAAGGGTTTGTTCGTAAAGAAACCCTATCTTTATGAAAATATAAGTAAGACTCTTTACACATTAGCGCCCGTAAATCAGAAATGCGTCTCACAGATGTGACTGCCAGTAAGAATAGGGTTTTCCATGAGAGATAGCATAGCTCACATGTAGCCGCACGTTCGAATGGGGCAGCGCAAGTTTCTCCAAGATGAAATTTAGATCCCACGGAAGTAGGGGATTTCTCACCGGTGGCTTAAGGTGAAGTACATCCCTTAAAATAGTCTTCATGACCTCTAACTGGGTCAGGAGGCGGTCAGCAACTGGGACGTGGAGCGCAGAGATCGATGATAAGTGTACTTTCAGGGAGGAGTACTTTAGACGTGTCTGAGACTGACAGCAGGTAGTCGAGGACTTGATAGGGAGGGTAGGTGTATGGGTATACCCCTTGGTCAGCTGCCCACAATGCAAAAAACACTTCCCCTTCATAGAATATGTAGCCCTGGATGATGGTTTTCAGGCTGCTCGCAGGACTTCCGCAACCTCAGGCAAGACAGGAAACCTCCCTAGAGCTACGTCCTCAGGAGCCATGCATGGAGATGAAGTGAATGGCGGTTGGAATGCACCAGGGTTCCCCTAGCTTGTGTGAGCAGGGTCGGACAGATGGGGAGAGGAATGGGGTCTTGGACTGCCAACTGCTGTAGCATGGAGAATCATACCTGTCAAGGCCAGAGCGCGGGGCTGTCAGGATCATGGTTGCATGATCCTGGAGAAGTCTGAATAGCGCACTTTGTATAAGTAGGAATGGAGGGAAGGCGTAAAGAAATCTTTCCATCCAGGAGAGTGATAATGCATCTAGACAGACTACTTCAGGTCTGGGCTCTGGCAAGCAACATCGTGCAACTTTGCACTGTAGGGGGAGAAGAAAATTGCAGTTACGTAAGAACTTACCGTAACAGTAGATCTTCGAGAGAGGTTCCTGCAGTAGGTCTTCACATATAGGACTGCGCCCCCTGGCATCAGGTTCCAACGGCAAACTTGTAGATAGCAATCATCAGCGGGGACCGCCCCCGTCAGGTGACGTGACATCAGCCCGACTATAAAAGGGGCGGTCCACGCCTGCCCTCCAGTTCTTTTCCACCAGAGACCTAGAAAAAGGTAAGCAGAAAAGACAGGAGTGAAGACTCCTAGAACCATGCTTCCTCTCTAGACCCAAGGGCTAGGCTGGATGAAAATGAAGGAAATGTTCCAGGAGTAGGGGGAAGGTGGGTGGGAAACTAGACCTACTGCAGAAACCTCTCTCGAAGATCTACTGTTACAGTAAGTTCTTACGTAACTGCAATATTTTACTTCGAGAGGGTTCCTGCAGTAGGTCTTCGCATATAGGACTGAATACCAAGCAGTCCCAAAAGAAATAATAAGGCGGTACATCCGGGAGGAGGACATATCGCCAACTGCAAGTTACGACAGGAGGCCTTGCAGGACCATAAGCCCAAAGCCAGTTCTGTGCCTAGAGGTGATGTCTAGACTGTAATGCTTAGTGAAGGTGTGGACAGACGCTGCACAGATCTCTGCAGTGGACATACTCCTGAAAAAGGCGGTAGAAGTACCAACACTCCTAGTGGAGTGACCCTTAACCGCCCCTGGAAGGCATTTCCCGTGTTTTTGGTAAGTGAAGTGGATGCAGTTAGCCAATCACCTAGAAATGGTCTGTTTGGAAATGGCCTTGCCCTGGCACTGGGGAGCAAAGGCCACGAAGAGCTGATTCGTTTTGCGGACCTCTTTTGTCTGGTTTGTATAATACCTCAGGATCCTGTGCACATCAAGAGTGCGCAAGAAGGTATTCCTCCCTGTTAGAATGCTGTGGAAAATAGACCGGCAGTTCGACACTCTGGTTGAGAGTGGTTTCTTGAGACTACCTTTGGAAGAAAAACGGTTTGTCCGAAGGACTTCTCTATCCCTATGGAAAATCAAATAGGGTTCCTTACAGATAAACGCCTGAAGTTCTGAAGCCCTTCTGGCAGAAGTTACTGCAACTAAAAACAGTGTCTTCCAAGAAAGGAAGCGCAAGTCACAGCTAGACGCTGGTTCAAAAGGAGGCAAGGTCAGCTTTTCTAACATAAAATTCAGGTCGCAGGGAGGACAGGGATTCCGGACCAGAGGTTTCAAGTGGAGGATGCCTTTTAAAAAAGTTTTGGCTTACGTCCAGTTGAGCCAAAGGTTTGCCCTCCACTGGGAGGTGGTAGGCCGACAATGCAGAGAGATGGACCATAATAGAAGAATAGCTAAGGCCTGTCTCTGATAAATGTGCGAGGTACTCTAACAACTGGGCAGCCAAAAATGAAAAGGGATCCCAGCTCCTGTCTAGGGCCCAGATCGAGAAGCTTTTCCACTTCATGGCGTAGGTGACTCTGGCAGATGGTTTTCTGGCTTCCACCAGGATATGGGCAACCTGTGAAGAAACACCATAACGGGAAGCCACTATGTCCACAGGTGCCACGCATGGAGGTGAAGAGACTGAAGGCTCGGGTATACTAGGGTGCCCTGCTCCTGAGTCAGAAGGTCATGGGATAATGGCAGAGGAACCGGAGGGTCTAGCGCCAGATGTTTTAAGAGACGGAACCAAATCTGGCATGGCCAGAGAGGAGCTATCAGAATCAAATGTGCTCTTTCCACCTGAAGTTTCACCAGAACCTTCTGAATGAGAGAGAAAAGGGAGGAAAGGCATAAAGAAACCTCCCTGTCCAAGACAGAGACAGTGCATCTTGCTAAAAAGCACCATGCCCGGGAACGAGCGAGCAAAAGTTGGGTAGTTTTGCGTTGAATGGGAAGGCGAACAGATCCATCTCTGGCCAACCCCATCGAAGAAAGAGATCTTCGACCACCTCTAGCTTTAACTCCCACTTGTGAACCCTGGCTACTGGATCAACTAAGACTGTCCGCCAAAACATTGCTTATGCCTGGAACGTGGACTGCTGTCAAAAAAAGGCTGTGCTGAATCGCCCAGTACCAAACCCTCATTGCTGCTCTGCAGAGAGGGTACGAGAGAGTTCCTCCCTGTTTGTTGATGTACCAGACTGTGGACATGTTGTCCGTCTGCATAAAAAGCGATCCCGGGTTATAGAAGGGACTGGAACGCCTGGAGGGTGTACAGAACTGCTCTGGTCTCCAGAACGTTGATATGGAGCAGAAGCTCCTGGTCGGACCAAGACCCTTGTGTCTTGTGAACCCCCAGGTGGGCTCCCCAGCCCAAGTCTGAGGCGTCCATGGTAAGTATCTGGGTAGGGATAGGGGAATGGAAAGGGGCTCCCTGTAACAGACTGGAAAGATCTTGCCACCAGCGAAGATCTCTCTGTAGGCTGTTGGAGATCATGACCTTCTGGTTCATGTCGTCCGTCCTCTGATCCCATTGGACTCTGAGAGACCACTGGGTGACCCTCATGTGAAGTCTGGCCAGGGGGACTGTGGAAATTGCCGCTGCCATCAGTCCCAAGAGACTAAGCACAGCATGTGCTAGGATCCACCGAGCCTGGGCCGGGTTGAGAAATTAGCGTCTCGGCTTGATCCGATGGCAGAAAAGCCTTGCTCTGAATGTGTGTCTAGTACTGCTCCAATGAATTGGGAGCTGTTGAGATAGTACTAGCTGGGACTTGGGCAAATTGACTGTGATACTCAGAAAAGCAAACAAGCTCAGAGTGAAAGAAAGACACACTTTTAGGCTGTTTGGAGAGGGTGCAGCGAGGAGCCAGTCGTTCAGGTATGGGAACACGTAAATGCCCTGGCAGCGAAGAAAAGCCGCAACCACTGCTGAACACTTGGTGAACACCCAGGGGGCCGAGAAAAGGCTGAAGGGGAGTGCTCGGAACTGAAAATGGTTCTCCTGAAAAGTAAAACGAAGGAATCGGCGGTGGGCCGGGAAGATAGGGATATGCAGGCAGGCATCCTGCATGTCCAGGGACACAGCCAAGAATTTGTTTGGAGCAGGGGAAGAAGCCCCTGAAGGGTCAGCATGCGAAACCTCTTGTACTCAATGAAGAGGTTGAGCATGCTGAGGTCCAGATCGGTCTCAGATCGCCAGTCTTCATTGCAACTAGGAAGAAGTGGGAGTAGAATCCCCTTCTTTGCTGGTTTTGAGGGACAGGTTCTATGGCCGTTTTTGACAGAAGGGCCTGAATCGCCTGGAAGACTATGGGAATCTGATCCCTTGGATAAAAAGACCGTCCCGGAAGATGAGAGGCATGGATCTCGGAAAACTCTATCGAGTGACCTTGCTGGATGAGTTGTAACACCCATGATTCTGCTGTGACGAACCTCCACCCCTCCAGGTGGAGGCCGAACCTCCCTACTACTGGTTCCTCCATGACTACTGGAGGTAGCAGAAGGAGGAAAAGAGTCAGGGCTGAGGGAGGGCTTTTTTGTCCGGAGGCGGTTTAGGGGAACTTGGCCTGAGGGGTTTGAGCTCCTGAACCAGGGGCTCGTCGCTTCCCCTGATGCTTCCCCTGTTTTTTATTCCATCTCCTTTGGTAACAAAAAGGCTGCTTCTTCTGCCCCGTCCAGTACACTGAGCGTACGTCCCGAAGGAAGCATCTGCTCTCTTGCAGCCCGGTAATTATATTTTTGGCATCGCTGCTGAAAAGGAAGGAACCCTTAAAAGGGGTGTCCAGATGGGAGGACTGGATGTCTTGTGTCAGACCTGCAATTCTAAGCCAGGAAAGGCGATGGATACAGATCCTCGTGGCTGCCGCCCAAGCCACTGCGTCTACAGAGTCATACGTTGCATGCAAAGCATGACAACAAGAAGACTTGCCCATTCTGACTTTGTCCAACAATTTGTTAAGGAGTGACTCATCCTGGACCTCCTGAAGGTCCCTCTCCAGCTCGGAGACAGAGGCCTTCTGGAATGCCACCATGTGTGAAACATACTTGAGGGACCGGATGGCACAAGAGGAAGAGGAATAGATCTTCCGGCCAAACTGATTCAAATGCTGAGAGTCCTTGTCGAGAGATGAGGAACTCAAATACTTTGGTTGCCCTGAATGGTCGTGAGTGGCAGTAATCACCAGAGAGTCAGCTTTGGGTGAGTCGTGAGAAGTTGAATCCCTTCCGGGGGATAGTAGGTACGGTCTGCCTTTCTGGAGACAGCAGGGATTGAGGACAACTGCTGCCAGATAGTAGTCACCAGATCCTCATGAGGACCCATCCAGGGGGGAATGGGTAGAGGGTCTGTAGTGGCTAAATACAAATGTTCCGCCAGTCTCTTACACTGGGGATCCACTTCTTTGGAAGGCCAGCCTCCTGCTGCCTGAATGGTGCGCAAAAGGTCCCCAAAGGAGGGATCCTCTGGAGGAGATTTTGGGGACTCTTTGGGTGGTGCCTCAACTGGGGATCGAGGGTCCGAAGGTTCGGAGTCACAGTCCGAGTCAGAAGGCTCAGAACTGCTGGGAATGGAAGGGGCTACCCCAGATGAGCCTAGTACAGCACCAGCTACTTTCGGCCGGAGGGAGTGCTCGGTGGGAGGGGCCCTGGGAAGAGGATGTTTCCCACCGACTGCCTGAGCTCCGCGATGAGCTGGGTCCTGGCATCCTGCCACCATGTGGGGATCGTCTCCCGATCTGGCACTGGAGGTGGTGGTGGATGGTGGTGGAGGAGGAGGAGGCTGGTAGCCCGGGTATTGTGGGTATTGCCAAGAAGGGTACTGAAAGCCTGGCAATCCAGGAGTATAGCCGTAAGGGTCATACCCAGGGTATCCCTGGCGTCGGGTATCCCAGCGAAGGAGGCATATGGCCTGGTGTCGGGTACTGAGGAGCCCATGGCGGGCCGTTCGACAGCGATGCCTGGGGGTCTGGCTGTGGAAGACCACCACGCAGTTCAACTGGACCTACCAGGGGAGGTGTCAGAGGGCCACTGGGTGGTGTGGGACCCGGGAGGGTGCCGGAAGGTCCCGAGGGAAGGGGCTCCATAACAGGATTCTTAGCCAGTGACTGACTCTTGTCCGGAGACCCCAACGAAAGGCTGAACAACGATCCTGTCAGCAGGGACAATGCAGGATTGGGTGGCAAATCCCTGGGGTGCAGGACCCAGAGAGATGCAGGGTCTCTCGACAGCACACTCAGGCTGGCGTCGGGGGCCTTGCGGGAGCCCAATGGGCGAGAAGGGTCCAGGCGGGAGATGGAGGATCCGCCATCCAACTTACCGGACCTAACCTGGCTAGTGGCATCAGAAAGGCCGTCGAGGGGTGACTTATCAGTGGTGCTTGGAGGAGATGCAACAGAAACCTCGATAGAGGCTACCCCCAGCTGCCTGCTCACCTCAGCAGGAGTGGGAGAAGGTGCCCAGCCCAAAGAGGTAGACGGGGTACCTGAAGGAGTACTCAGTTTTTGGAGCAGGCCTCCCGCGTGGCGACGGACTCCTGTCCTAGCACTTCTCCTTGTCCTTTTTTCTGGGGGCCGGCGACGACGACCATTCCCTCAATTCCTGGAGCTCCTTTTCCATCGATGCCAGCCGCCAGGTAAGGAGGTGGGCCTCGAGGGTCCGCTTGCACCTGGTCCTAATGGCTTGATTGAAGGCCTGGCAGATGGCACACTTCTCAGAGTTGTGCTTGGGGCCTAAGCAAAAGAGGTAGCGGGAATGGTTGTCCCTGTGCGGGATTTGGGCTCCACACTTCGAGCACTTCTTTATATGAGTTGACATACAACAGGTCAAAAAAGTGAGGAAAAAAGTTAAGATTGAAGAAAAAAATTTGATTAAGGCGCGGGCATTAGATCGCTGTTCTAACTCGTGAGCGAGCGAACTGAGGGCGGCGGGGAAAAGAACTGTAGAGGCGAGGCAGGCCGCCCTTTATAGTCGGGCTGATGTCATGTCACCCGACATCAGGGGTGGTCCCCGCTGATGATTGCTATCTACAAGTTTGCCATTGGAACCTGATGCAGGGGGCGCAGTCCTATATGTGGAGACCTACTGCAAGAACCCTCTCGAAGTAAGATCACAGGTTACTCACCTGTAACAGTAGTTCTAGGAATGGTATACGTTGTCCATCCACACTTCTTGGCATGTCCTTTCCCTTCAAGAATCTTGCTGGAAGGTCTAAAAGCTGGTTCCTCCCACCCGGGTGGTATAACCCTTAGCTCCGCCCCTTGACGCCAGCTCTGGCCCACTGGAAGCAGCGATTGTGCGTCAAAGCCAGGGAGGTCAGGTGGGTCAGTGAGGATGAACATATACCACTCCTAGAACTACTGTTACAGGTGAGTAAATACAGGTTACTCACCTGTAACAGGAGTTCTAGGAATGGTATATGTTGTTCATCCACACTGTCTGGCAGGTATCCTTGCCGCTTTAAATCTTGCCGGAAGGTCTTCAAGCTGGCTCCTCCCACCCACCTGGGTGGTAAAACTCTCGAGCTCCGCCCCATGGCCCAGATCTGGCCGCTGGAAGCTCAGGTTGTGCGTCGAAGCCGGGAGGTCGGGTGGGTCGTGTGGATGAACAACATATACCATTCCTAGAACTCCTGTTACAGGTGAGTAACCTGTATACTAGGACATGGATATGTTGTTCATCCACACTGTCTGGCAGACTCTAGCAGTTCTCCGGAGGAGGAGGCAAGCACACCCCTACTTAGGGAATAGAGACTGGAGAACCGAGGGCCTAAAACCAGCATCCGAGCGTGACTCAAGGTTGATGTGGTAATGGGTGATGAAGGTGTGTGCTGACTTCAGGTAGCAGCCCTGCAGATTTCCTGGATAAGGGCGTCCCTGGAAGCAGCCACCGATGCAGCAGTATGGTGGGTAGAATGAGCTCTTATCCTCTGGGAGGCTCCATGCTCGCCAACTTATAGCGAGATCTATGCAGGAGGTGACCCACCTGCCTGTCATCCACTTGGCTGCAGGTCTGCCAGGTGTGGCTTCAGCGTGGGTGACAAACAGCTGGCGAACCTCTCCCAATTTCAGCGATGCGCTCCTTATAATAAGCAAAGCGCCCTTCTAGGTTCAGAGTATGGAGCCTATATTGACCTCCAGGTGTGATTGGGGTAGAACACGGCAGAGTCAACACCTGGTTAAGGTGAAACTCCGACACCACCTTCGGAAGGAATTTGGGGGGGCGCAGGACAACCTTGTCCTGTGGAAGACCAGGTAAGGAGACTCGATGCAGAAGCGCTGGGCCTCCCATCCTTCTGGCTGATGTGATAGCCACCAGAAGCGGTCAGCCACAGGAGTGAGAGAGTTCACCCTGCATTGGTTGAATGGCTTGCCCATGAGCTTTGCCAATACCAGCAGTAGATCGCGGAGGTGGAGTTCTTTCGCACCGAATAGTGATCAAGGCCTTTGAAAAGCGGCAGACCACCTTCTCCCTCGCCACCGACTGCTTCGGCACATCGCGCTGCAAGCTAGAGATGGCTGCCAGGTGCACCTATAAGGTCGTCGACCTAAGCTCTTGCTGAGAAAGGGACCAAAGGTAGTCCAATATGCTCAGCCAAGGAACAGGAGGAAGGGTCCAGGCCCTTGCCCTGGCACCAAATGGAAAATCTCTTCCATTTGAAGGCGTAGCATTTTCTGGTCGACTCATACGGGGCCTCAACTACGCTGAGGACCTCGTCCGAAAGAGCCAAGGCCTGGAACTCTAGCCGTACGGGAACCAGGCCGTCAGGTGCAGGGATTGAAGGTCCGGATGGAATACCTTCCCGATTGACAGAGCAGGTCCGGGCGAGCTGGAAGCTGCCTCGGGAGCCTGGAGCTGAGGCTGAGGAGATCTGGGTACCAGTACTGGTGGGGCCAGTCTGGGGCTATCAGAATCACCTGCGTCTTGTCCCTCCTTGCTTTGAGAAGCACCTTGTGCATCAAGGGGAACGGGGGAAAGGCGTAGGAGGCCCCGAGGTCCACGGCCTCGAGAAGGCATCCCCCTGCAGCGAGCCCTGCTGAGGGGGGCGGGCATGGAACAGTCTCAGCTTCACATTCTCCCTGGAGGCAAACAGGTCCACCTGAGGTGTGCCCCAATGGGAGAACAGATCTTGTACTACCTCTGGCAGGAGAGACCACTCGTGGGACGCAGCCCCTATCCGGTTAGGGCATCGGCCAGGGTGTTGGAGGCTCCTGCCACATGAATGGCTAGGAGATCTGCCTCCAGGCTGCACACGAGTGACCAGATGCGGAGAGCTTCCTTGCATAGAAGCACGGAGCGCGTCCTGCTCTGGTGGTTTAGATAGTACATGGTTGTGGTATTGTCCGTCTGGACCCGGACCACTTGACCCCGAAGAAATGGAGTAAAGGCGGTGAGAGCTAGGCGGACCGCTCGGAGCTCCAGCAGGTTGATGCGGCATCGGGACTCCCGTGGGGACCAGAGGCCGTGCGCTTGGTGTTCCCCCAGATGGGCACCCCAACCCATCAGAGAGGGATCGGTCGATAGAGAGACCGTCGGCTCAGGGTGGACAAATGGGATGCCCTCCTGCAGATGAACTGGAACGGTCCACCACTGGAGAGCGTTCCACATCCCCTGGGTCACCATCACTAGCTGGTCCAATGGATAGCAGCATTGGGACCACTGGCTGGCCAGCCCCCACTGAAGGGGACGCATGTTCCAGCGGGCCCAACAGACCACGCTGGTACAGGCCACCATGAGACCTAGAAGGCGCAGGAAGTCCCGGGCAGGGCGCGAGTGCCCAACCAGAAATGATTGGGCAAAGGAGGAAAGAACCTTGGCCCTGTCCACCGGGAGCCGTGCTCTGGCTCGAAGAGAGTCGAGCTCTGCCCCGATGAAAAGAATCACCTGCTTCGGCTCGAGTTCCGACTTGGCCTCGTTGATGAGGAGGCCGACCTGAGAGCAAACCTGGAGGGCCAGATCTCTGGACCGCTCCACCTCCTGTCGGGAGAGGGCTGCTATCAGCCAATCGTCCAGGTAAGGGTAAACCCGGACCCCTCGGCGCTGCAGGAATGCTGTCACCACTGCCATGCATTTGGTGAAGACCCTGGGAGCTGGAGATAAGCCGAAGGGCATGGCTTGGAACTCGAAAAGGGATCCATCCGCTTGAAAGCGAAGGAACCTTTGATGGGACGGATGGATAGGGACGTGAAAAGCGGCGTCCTGTAGGTCAGAGAACAGAACCACATGCCGTGTTCCAAGGATGGTATTATCTGAGCCAGAGTGACCATCCTGAAGGTTGACCTTAGGAACTTGTTTAGATCGTGTAGGTAGAAATGGGCAGCCAACCCCGTCCGTTCGGAACCAGGAAGTACCTGGACATGAACTCCGGGTTTGAGGAGGTCCGCCACCTCTCTTATCACCTCCTTCTCGGGGAGGAGAGCAATGTCGGCTCGGCGAGCTGACAGCGGGCTGGACCCGAGACCCCAGTGCGGCAGTCTCTGAAGAAGGGTGGGGCCTGCTCAAACTCCAGAGGCAGGCCCTTTCCTACCACTTCAACACCCACCCGGTCTGTGGTAATAGCAGACCAGGCGGAAAGGAAATGCGCGAGCTGTCCCCAAGGGGAGACCTGGGGTGGTGACGAGGTTGGGGCGACACCCCTCAACCCGTCACTGAGCAGGCTTGGAGGAGGGACCGGCCGAGGGACCACCTGGGCCTTTACTCCCTGCTTCCTGGAGGAGGAAGCCGCGGGCTTGGGTTTGGGATGCCAAGCGCGAGCCTGCTGGCCCTGGTGTTGCTGGGCGGACGTGCAGAAGCAGGCAGACGAAAAGGCTTGGGTTGCGGTCCTGCGGCCCTTGTCCTCTAGCCGGATGAGACCGAGTCCAAGGTGGCATTGGACTTTTCGATCCTCTGGGTGGCCTTCCACTCCAGGGCCAAAGAGGTGGGTTCCCCAGGAAGGGACATCCGCCAATTTGTGCTGGGTATCCGCTGTGAAGGTGGATATCCTCAGCCATGCCCGACAGCAGCATAGCCACTCGGCCGCGACCGACCTGGCGCATGAGTCTCCGATGTCCAGAGCAGTCTGAAGTTGCTGCTTGGCCACTGTCCTGCCCTGGTCGCACCTGCCTAACTGTGGTCTGCAGGTCAGCCGGAGATGAGGGACTACCTCGTCCAGGGAGCCCAACAGGGCATGGGAGAAATGTGCCATAAGCACGGCCGAGCTTGCCTGACGAAGGCCAAGGGAGGACGCAGCGTAGACTTTTCGCCCGGCATAGTCCAATTTCTTGGACTCCTTGTCGGGAGGTTTGTCCACGTCCCTAGCGTTTCCGGCACACTGGAAAACGCTGTCGGTAACTAACCCCTCGGCTGAGGGATGTTCCGAGAAACCGGACAGGGAACCGGTAGGGACCGCATACTTCCTGGCCATCCTGGCCGAAGGCGCAGGGCAGGAAGCAGGGCGCTGCCAGAGCTCCAAGGCCGGGCCCACAATGGCCTCGGCCACAGGAAAGGCCTCCGTAGGGGAATCCCCTCGGTCCAATATCTCCGTGAGGGGATACTTGGCCCGCTTGGATACGGGCTCGAGCTGCATCCCGGTGGACTCCGAGATGAGCCTGAGCAAACCCAGGAAGGATGAAGGGCTGTCGTCCAGCGACTGACCTCCAGAGGACTCCAAGTCCACTCGCTGGAGAAAAGGGAGGAATCGTCGGACTCAGAAGAGTCCGCAAAGAGCTGCCTCGGGCCTGAGCCACCCTCCACCTGCCAAGGGCGATCGGGAGTGAGGGTGACCGACAGCCTATGGGGCAGACCCTGAGCCGACCGAGAGTTCTTGGTCGGAGCCCCAAACAGCGGCTGTGGAGGCAGAGGTTCCACCGGAATGGGTGGAGCAGCTGGTTTTGGCAGAATAACCGGCCTGGGAACAGGCTCCTCGGGTAAAGCAGGAGTTGTTTGGCAGCTCTGGTGACAACCATTTAATGGCCATGAGGAAGGCGGCAGGCGTCGGCTTGTTCCCTGTCAGGAAGGAGCTGTTGTCACATGAGGTCATCGTATCATAAGCGTAACCGTGAAGCCTCCCCTCATCCGAGGAGGAGGATGAGGAGCCAGCGCCGCTTACCGCGGTGCGGGGACCGAGACCGCCATGGCGGGCGGGATCGGCTGGACCGCCAAGAAGTCCGACCGAGAACCTGGCCTTCCGGGGCGGTGCGGGAGGGACGGGTGGAACCGCCCCTCCCTCGGCTCGGAGGGTTCACCCGAGGCTCTGGAACCGGAGGCACTGGCAAGCCACAGGATCCTCAACTTCCACGGGGAACCGGGAGAGGGATTTTCAGCTTCGCTGGTCGACAACCCGTCCAATGGGTCGAGAAAGATCTCGACTGCATCGACGGGAGTCTCGGTCAACTGACCTGACGGGGACACCGTGAGACCAGTGGCCGAAGGCGAACGATCGACTGAAGTCGATGGCTGACAACTCGGGGAGAGGGACCTTTCCTGCTCCCAAGAGCGTCGACAGAGGGACTTACCCTTGTCTTTCTTTTTGGACCGAGAAGAAGGTCCAGCAGACGTTGGTCCCTCTCCTCTAGTGGAGAGGGACAGACAAAGCTCCTTAAAGGAAGCTGTGTAAGAGGAACCCAGGGAAAGCGGGATAAATGCCGCGGTCGAGGAAGATGTGGCCCGCGCCACCTCCTCTTTGAGGGCGATCATCTGCTCTAGCTGTTCCGCTGAGCCCGCTGCCGCGAGAACCGCCGACCGGGCCTCTTTTGACTTTACCGGAGGAAAACGTTTCTCGGGGCGCCCCAGTTGTAAACGGGCAGCATGGTCTTCCGAGGACGTAGGCTGAGAAGGAAGAGCACAGGTCGCAAGCCTGCGGGTCGTGCTCAAGGCCTAAACAGTAGACATACGTGAAGTGCGGATCCGTCCGAGACATCTTCTGACGCAAGGGCACCGTCGAAAACCGGGAGTCGATTTGTCCGTCGCAGCTGTGAGGGATAGAAGACCGAAGTCTACAATGCAAAAAACCTTTAAATTCGGAAAACCAAAGAATTAGGAACCAGTCTTATACGCAGAGCGTTAAGGAGGGAACCTGAGCTTCCAAGCGGTAAGGAAGATCTGGCGTCATGGGGCCGAGCCGAGAGTTTTACCACCCGGGTGGGTGGGAGGAGCCAGCTTGAAGACCTTCCGGCAAGATTTAAAGCGGCAAGGATACCCGCCAGACAGTGTGGATGAACAACATATCCATGTCCCTAGAACCTGTGTTTCTAGGGACGTATATATGTTCTATTCAGACTTCCTGGCAGACTCCTAGCAGTTCTCCGGGAGGAGGGAGGCAAGGCACACACCCACTACTTAGGGAACAGAGCTTGGAGAACTGAGGCCCCAAAACCAGCATCCTGGCGTGACTCTAGGTCAATGTGGTAATGGGAAATAAAGGTGTTTGTTGATTTCCAGGTAACAGCTCTGCAGATATCCTGGATAGGGACATCCCTAAAAGCAGCCACCGGATGCAGCGGTATGGCGAGTGGAAAAAGCCTTAAGCCCTACGGGAGGCTCCCTACCCGCCAACCTATAGCAGAGATCGATGCAGGATGTCATCCACCTGCCAATCGTCCACTTATTTATTTATTTACGAGATTAACCAGGAAGGCATACTAAGCAACATGCTCGATTCCAGATGCGACCTGGGGGCCTAGCCCAGTACATGTATATAGTAGAACATTTAAAATACAGAAATGACAATAGCAAACATTGTCTGTGATATCATAATAGAGTAGTACAGTTTTGAACAATCACAAGCAGGAAGGTAAAATACAGACAGAATACATATCGCAGAATACATATCGCAACCAGGAGTACTCCTGCACAAATTATGGGAGCTGCAGGTCTGCCAGGTGCGGCTTCAGCGTAGGCGACCAACAGTTGGCAAACCTCTTCCTAAACTCCGGCCTTGTGCTCTTTATAATAAGAGAATGCTTGTCTCAGGTCCAGAGTATGGAGCCTGTACTCTACCTCAGAGGTGTGATTAGGGTAATATACCGGCAGAGTAATCACCTGGTTCAGGTGAAACTCCAACACAGCCTTCGGAAGGAGCTTCGGGTTGGGGTGCAGGACAACCTTGTCTCTGTGGAAGACCAGATAGGGAGACTCAACAGAGAGTGCCTGTACCTCTCCAATCCTTTTGGCTGACATGACAGCCACCAGGAAGGCGGTCTTCCACAACAGGTGTGACATCTCACTACTGTGCAATGATTCAAATGGCTTGCCCGTGAGCTTTGCAGATACCAGCAGTAGATAACACGGTGGTGGTAGTTCACAACCCAGAGAGGAATATGGTCGAGACCTCTGAAGAAACGCCAGGCCACCTTCTCCTGTGCCACCGTCTGCTGACCGGCCCACGCCCGGTAAGCAGAGATGGCTGCCAGGTACATCTTAAGGGTTGTAAACCGCAGACCCCCTTTGGATAGAGACCAAAGGTAGTTGAGAATGCTAGCCACCAGACAGGACAAAGAGTCCAGGCTATTGCCCTGACACAAAAAGGAGAATCTCTTCCACTTGAAGGCACAGCACTGCCTGGTTAAGTTCTTCCTACATGCCTCAACTACAGTGAGGACATCTTTGGAGAGACCCAAAGCATGGAACTCTGGACACTCGGGAAGCAGGCTGTCAGGTGCAGGGATTGAAGGTCCGGGTGGAGGATCACCTGATTGATTGAGAGCGGGTCCGGGCGTGCTGTAAGACGACTTGGGAGCCTGATGCTAAGGCTAAGGAGATCAGGGTACCAAAGCTGGTGGGGCCAGTCCGGAGCCACCAGGATCACCTGTGCCTTGTCCCTCCTCACCTTGAAGAGCACCTTGTGGATCAAGGGACGTGGAGGGAAGGCATAAAAGATGCCTGGGGTCTATGGCCTTGAGAAGGCATACCCTGCGAGGGTGATGGGCACAAAACAGCCTCAGCTTTGCATTCTCCCTGGAGGTGAACAGGTCCATCTGAGGGGTGCCCACTGGGAGAACAGGCTGTGTACTACCTCTGGATGGAGAGATTACTCATGGGACACCTCACCCACATGGCTGAGGGCATCAAACAGCTGATTTGAGGCTCGTGCCACATGAATGGCTAGAAGATCTGCCTCCAGTCGGCTCACGAGTGTCCCGATGCGGAAAGCTTCCCTGCACAGAGGCCAGGAGTGCATGCTGCCCTCTTTGTTGAGATAGTACATGGCCATGGTGTTGTCCATCTGGACCTGAACCATTTGAGCTCGAAGGAACGGAGCCAATGCAGTCAGCGCCAGCCGAACTGCTTGGAGTTCCAGCAGGTTGATGTGGCATCGGGATTCCTCAAGGGTCCAGAACCCGTGGACTCTGTGGTCCCCCATGTGGGCACCCCAGCCCATGAGAGAGGCGTCGGTCATCAAGATGACCATCGGCTCAGGATGGACAAGTGGGATCTCTTCCTGCAGATGCTCCGGGACAGTCCACCATAGGAGAGAGTTACACATCTTCTGGGTTACTGTGACCAGCTGGTCGAAATGACCTAGTCGCTGAGTCCACTGGCTGGCCAGCTCCCACTGAAGGGGGCGCATATGCCACCGGGCCCAGCGGACCACAGAGGTGCAGGCCGCCATGTAGCCCAGAAGTCCCAGGCAGGGCACAAGTGCCCAACCAGAAGTAATCGGGTAAAGGAGGAGAGAACCGCCGCCCTGTCCGTCGGGAGCCTGGCTCTGGCTCGGCAACAGTCAAGCTCTGCCCCGATGAAGCAAATCACCTGTGAAGGCACGAGTTCTGACTTGGCTTTGTTGACTAGGAGGCCAAGGTCGATGCAGGTCTGGATGGCCAGATCCCTGGACCTCTCCACCTCCTGTATGGAGGGACCCACTATGAGCCAATCGACCAGACAGGGGTCCATCCTGACCCCTCAATGCCAAAGATGGGCTACCACCACTGCAATGCATTTGGTGAAGGCCCTGGGGGCTGATGACAGGCCGAATGGCATGGCTTGGAACTCGTAGGGGGTTCCCTCTGCTCAGAAGCAGAGGAACCTTCGGGTGTGACGGATGGATTGGGACGTGGAAGAACGTGTCCTGCAGATCCAGAGAGTAAAACCACATGTTCTGCTCGAGAGATGGTATCACCTGAGACAGACTTACCAACCTGAAAGTGTGAGACCTGAGAAACTTTTTCAGGTCGTGCAGATCTAGAATGGGGTGCCAGCCCCCATCAGTTTCGGGACCAGGAAGTACCTGGAATTGAACCCTGGGTTGACAGGGGAATCCGCGACTCTGACCACTACCTCCTTGTGGAGGAGCTGAGTGATGTCATCTCGGACAGCCGACTGAGTGTCCACCGATACTTTCTCCTCCCGTGGTGCATGTGCTCGGCTTGGTGGGTACTGCTCAAATTCCAGAGACAAACCCTGGCCAACACACTTCCAATACCCACCTGTCTGTTGTGACAGTGGACCGGGGGAAAGGAAGTGGCGGAGCTAGGCCCCCATGGGAGGACCCAGAGTAGGCATGACGGGCATTGGGGTGGTCACCCCATCCCGTCACTGAGCAGGCTTGGAGGAGGAGGATCCAGCCACGGGACTGCTGGGACCATTCACTCCGGGCTTAGGGGCTGCCGAAGCCCCTGACTTGGGCCGAGGGTGCCAAGATTGAGCCTGCTGCTGCCCTGATTGATACTGGGGCTGCCTGGCAGAAGGTCAAAAGGGCTTATGCTTCTGCTTCTTGGACCCCTGGGATTCCTTCTGGGTGGAGGCAACGAAGTTCAAGGTGGCACTGGACTCTTCAATGCGCTGGAGGTGACCATCAACTCCCGGACCGAACAAGTTGGTGCACTGGAAGGGAACGTCTGCCAGTTTGTGTTGAGTGTCCGCCATAAAGGCTGAGACCCTCAGCTAGGCCCTGCAGCACATGGCGACTGCGGACGCCACCAAACAGGCACCTGAATCCCCAATGTCCAGAGCCATCTGGAGTTGCTGTTTTGCCACAGCCTGACCCTGATCCCGGACCTGCTTGACTGTAGTCTGAAGGTCCGTGGGGAGATGAGGAAGCACCTCATCTAGAGAGCCCAGGAGGGCATGGGAGAAGTGTGCCATGATGACAGCCAAGCTCGCCTGACTGAGACCGAGCCAAGAGGCAGCATAGACTTTTCTGGCAGAGGGGACGTTTTTTGGATGCTCTGTCTGCAGGTCTATCAGTGTCTCCTGAATTCTTAGAGCATCGAAACAAAGATTCGTTCACCAATCCCTCAACCGAGGAGTGCTCTGTGAACCCTGATAGGGTGCCGATGGGAACCGCACACTTGCAGGCCATCCAGGCCGATGGCGCAGGGCAGGAGGCAGGGTGCTGCCAAAGCTCCAAAGCTGGGCCAACAATGCCTTCGGCTACTGGGAAGGAGTCTGTCAGAGAATCCCCTTTAGTAAGAATAACTGTTGGGGATATTGAGCCTATTTCTGGACAGGCTCCAGTTACATCCCCAAGGATTCGGAGATAAGACAGAGAATGCCCATGAAGGACATAGGAACTTCCTCCATTGAGAGGCTCCCTATCATAGCTTCATCAAACTGATAAGAGTGCAAGGAGGAGTCCTTGGACTCCGAGGAGTCCGGATAGATCGGCCGACCACCTGAGTCACTTTTGACCTGCCATGGATGGTCGGGAGCAAGGGTGACTGACAGCCTATGCGGGAGGCCCTTAGTGGGCCGAGACTCCTGCATAGGAGCCCCGGAGAGAGACTGTTTGAGTGGTGGCTCCACCACAATCGGTGGAGAGGCTGGTTTCAGCAGAGTTAGGAGGGCCTTCACCGGCTCCACAGGTGGGGGGACGGTGTCAGCCAGCTCCGGAGGAGTCGGCATCGGCCTTGAGGGTGACAACCATGTGATGGCCAGTGTGGAAGCCTGGGTCTACTTCGGACTGGCGAACGCCAACTGTTGCCACATGTGATCCTTGCAGCATTGACAACTTGCGTTGAAGCCTCTCCTCTCCTCTTCCGAGGAGGATGAGGATGAGTAGCAGCTGCATCACTTCCTGGAATGTCCAGAATGGCGTCTGCGAGTTCTCTTTGACCTGTCAGTCAAGGATAACTGAGACCTCGATTGTTAGGGGCACAGACAGGGGAACTCAGAAGGAGCAGGGGAAACCCGCGGCTCCTCCAGGTCAGAGCCAGGGACCTTGAGGAGGTTCCCAGCAAGCTGGGTTTCCTCCTTGTAAGGTCCAGTCAGGACTGGAGTCCTGAAATGGAAATTACATACCTGCCATCATTCTTGATCTTCCTGGAATAAGTCTCCACCACTCATTCACACTAATGGGAGTACGCCGATGGCGCTAGGACCCTGCGGGAGCAAACTTTTGTCGCCCCTCCAACCGCCTCAGTACTTTTTTTCCGAGGAGATGCAATGTAACTAACCTATTAAGGACTAACCTAAAAATCAGACATAAGATAGTCCGAATGACCCATGTAAGAAAGGGTCAACAATAACGTCTTCACAACTCAGCCATTGAGGGAGTGAATACCAGAAACAGAGAATTGAGCTCGAGGGATGGTGGGTGGGCATGTGAATGAGTGGTGGAGACTTCGTCCAAGAAGATCAAGAATTACAGTAGGTAAGTAATTTCCATGTCTTCCTGGACATAAAGTCTCCACCACTCATTCACACTAATGGGACAGTACCGAGCTAAATAATTACGCCCCGGAAGCGGGCGGCAGGACATAAAGAGCTCATGTGCTTAGGACAGAAGTCCATTAAGAATAGTTCTGCCAAACGACAGATGTCATCCGGCATGGACATCCAAGTCACAGTGCTTTACGAATGTATGCAGAGAGCTCCAGGTAGCCACACTGCAAATATCTGCAATGGGCACGTTATGGATTTCAGCCAGAGATGCTGCGACTGCTCTGGTAGAGTGAGCGTACACTCTGCCTTCCAGCTTGACCTGTGCCATAGCATAGCAGTGGCGAAGGCATGCCACCAGCCACGCTGAAATGCACCTGATAGCAAAAGGTTGACTCAGCCGGGTCTCGCTGAAGGAAACAAACAGTTGTTGAGCCTTGCGAATTTCTTTTGTTCTATCTAGATAGAACTGCAATGATCTCGTAACATCCAGCGAATGAAGGGTACGCTCCCCTTCATTCTGGAAGTTCGAAAAGTAGGTAGGAAGGACTAAAGGTTGGTTTAGATGGAATTCTGAGACAACCTTAGGGAGCAACTTAGGATGAGTCCTAAGAACTACTTTTCCTTGTGAAATACAGTGTACAGGGGTCTGAGACCAGTACGTGTATTTCAGAAACTCTACGTGCCGAAGTAATGGCCACCAGGAAGGCCATTTTCCAAGTGGGGAACTTCAATTCGCAAGTAGCTAGAGGCTCGAAAAGTTTACGAGTGAGCATGTCTAGCACAATGTTAATGTCCCAGGCTGCAACTGGACGTCTAATAGGAGGTCTGGTATGCAGAATACCCCCTAAGAAACCTCTTAACTACAGGCAACTGAGCCAGCGACATGAAAAGTACCGGCTCATGATATACCAAAATGGCACAAAGGTGAACTTTGACTGTGGAGTACTGCAGACCTGTGTTTCAGAGGTCTAAGAGATACTCCAAGACTATTCAGTGGACAGGAAAAAGGATTCCAAGAGGATTTTGCACACCAGATAGAGAAACGCTTCCATTTAGCTGTGTAGTTTTTTTTCTAGTGGTCGGCTTACACAAAGCCAAAAGAATATCTGAAACTCTACAAGAAACATTGAACCTATTCACCTCTCTCTCTTCAGGAGCCAACTGTGAAGGTGAAGCGACCTCAGGTTGGGATAGACCACAGGACCCTGGGTCACAAGGTTCATCTGAAGTGGGGGGGGGGTTCTGACAGTCTGTTGAGTAACGGGAACCATATCTGCTGAGGCGAGAAGGGGGCAATCAGAATCATTCTGCCCCTCTGGTGCTCCAATTTGAGCAAAACCCTCTGAATTAGGAAAAGAGGAGGGAAAACATATAGAAAGCATTTTGTCCACCACTGCCTGAATGCATCCTGACAAAATGCCAGGTCCTAGACTTCTGGAGCAGAAGAGAGGCAGTTTTGCATTGAGTGGGGATGCAAAAAGGTCCAGGTCTGGAGTTCCCCACTCTTTGAAGAGTGACTGAACGATGGTTAAGTCGAGAGACCACTCGTGGGATCCATCTCCGTTCTGCTGAGATGGACTGCTAGCTCGTTTTGTACTCCTGGAAGGTAAACTGCCGGATTCAGAGCCTTGTGCTCCAGGCACCATTCCCCACACTCTCATTGTTTCCCAGCATAATGGGTAAGGGTGTGCACCGCCCTGTTTGCTGATGTAGTACATCACTGCCTTGTTGTCCGTTTGAAGGAGAATGTTCTTGTGACAGAGTATGTCCTCCAAAGCTCGGATTGCATAGAGGACGACTCTCATTTCCAGGACGTTTATGTGAAGTTGAGACTCGTCCTGAGTCCACATACCCTGGGTATGGAGATCCCGGCAGTGAGGTTCCCAACCCATCAGAGATGTGTCCATGGTAATGGAGATCTGATGATCCAGAGGGGCGAAGGGATATCCTTCCAGAAGGTTGTCCTCCTGTGACCAGCAGGTGAGCGACCTCTACAGAGGTTCCATCACCTTGATGAGAAAGGACTGAGGGTTGAGTGGTTGGGGACTACTGACCATCCAAAAAGAGGTTCTCATGTGAAAACGAGCCAAGGGTACAGTGAACACCAAGGATGCCACGAGGCCCAGCATCCATTGCATTGAGATAGCTCGAACCGAGCTGTGTTCTCTGATGTATCGGGCCATCTGTAAAATATTGCTCCTTCTGTCCTCTGGAAGAAAAGCCTTCGCACAGGAGGTGTCTAGAAGAGTTCCTATGAAGAGGAGCTTCTGGGAGGGCTGCAACTGCGACTTGTTGTGGTTCAACAGAACTCCCATGGATGTGAGGAAGTCTGAGGCTGTGGCCACGGCCTCTAGAGTCAATTGCCTGGAGGGACTTGCTAGAAGCCAGTCGTCCAGATATGGGAACACTTGTATTCTGATTTTCCTGAGGTGCGCCGCAAGAATTGCACAACACTTTGTAAAAACTTGAGGCGCCGAGGATAGCCCAAAGGGCAGGACTCTGACCTGATAGTGCTGACCCAATGCCACGAACCTTAGGTATTTGTGGTGTTTTGGGTGTATGAGAATGTGTTGGTAGGCATCCTGCATGTCCAGGGAGGCTAACCAATCGCATCGATGAATCAATGGCAGCAGGGTACAGAGTGATGTCATCTTGAACTTTTCTTTGTGTAGGAATTTGTTTAACTTTCTGAGATCCAAACTGGGGTGCATGCCACCGGTTTTCTTTGGGACCAGAAAGCAATAGGAGTAGAAACCTATGTTTCGTTGATCCAGTGGAACCACTTCTACTGCCCTGTTCAGAAGGCCTTGTACCTCAAAAGCAAGAAGGTCTGACTGTGCCGCAGACAGCCTGGGCTGTCACTTGGGAGGAAGATCCGGAGGGGTTTCTGATGGATTGAGAGAGAGTACCCCTCGTGGATTATCCTGAGGACCCATTTGTCTGATGTTATAGATTTCCACTGGTCATAGAACTGAGTCAGATGTCCTCCCACTGTCAAGGAAGAGTCCCCCTCGGGCAGCTGAGGTGGGACCTTGGCCGGAAGCTCGAAAGGTGGCACTGGGCACTTTTGGGCCTTGTGCCTTTTGCTGTGTTTTCTTCTGTGGCTGAGGGTTCTGGTTTCTGTTAAAACCTCCTCTGCCTTTACCCCGAAAGGACTGACAGTTGTAAAACTGACGCTTGTTCCCAACCCCTCAAGAGGGAATGGGCAGAGGTCTGGCTGTCTTAATGGTAGACCTAGTCTTCCGCGTGGTCTCTAGTGCTTGTTCCACCTGAGGCCCAAACAGATGCACGCCATCGAAAGGTAAGGCCTTGACTTGCTGTTGGGTGTCATTTGTGAAGCCCGAGGTATGCAGCCAAGAGTGGAGACGGGTGCAAATGCCAGCCACCACCGCCCAGGAAGCTGTATCGAAAGCGTCCATTGCAGCTTTAACTTGTTGGTTATTGGACTCGTTACCCCTAGTTATGGTCTGAAGTAGCTCTGAGTTAACCTCCAGTTTGGGCAGAGCTTCTACCATTGCTTTGAGTGAATGCCAAAGAACATACTCGTATTGTGAAAAATAGCCCTGGTAGCTGGCAATACGCATGCCCAGGGCTGAGGCAGCAAAGACTCTCTTACCCAAGGTGTCTATCTTGCGAGATGCTTTGTTTATAGGACAGGCTGTAGATTCCTGAGGGAGGACAGCCTTATCATTCTTTGCCAGGACCACAATGGCATCAGCAAAGGCTTGAGAGGCCAAAATCGAGCAATCCTTGGGAGGGGCATATGTCCTATCTATGGACTTGGCCACAGAAGGAATAAGCGCCGGACTCTTCCACACTATCTGAGAAAGAGTCTCAAAAGAGGGCTGTACCGGAAGGGTTAAATCCACAGGGATTTCCGAAACATGTAGATATTGTAGACGCAGAAGCTTCCCAGGATCTATTTCCGTGGTCTGCAGAGAAAGAGTAGAATTTCAATTCTTGAGCAGAGACTTAAAGGAAAGGTCCTCAACAATAGGCTCTGCAGGAGGATTGATCCCTGCCCCAGGGCAGAACTGGCATCATCATCACCACCCAGCCGAAGATCTGGATTGGGCTCAAAATCATCTCCTGACAGTCCAGGAGGGACTGCATGGACAGGAAAGGAGTGAAAACCAGGTGGAAGAAGAGGAAGAGAAAGAATCTGAGATGAAAACCTCTGGGAACCATGCAGCGCTGTACATGTCCCCAGCACCGCAGAGGTAAATGGCTCAGAGAACAACAGTGCCGACACAGAAAACGGTGCCGATCGTGGCGCCACACTAGGTGCCGATGCCAACCCCAGCGCAGAGGACGGCGCTGATGAGTAGCCCAACACTGCACACGGCGCTGAAACCCCCGCGGCATCTGAGGACGGTGCCGAAGTGATCTCGGCGCATGAAGCCGGCACCAGTGGTGCCGCCGCCATATCAGAAGTCTGAAAACTGCGATTGGAAGTCAAAGGAAGAAAATTGGCAGGAGATAAAGGCATTGGTGTGGACCCCTGCACTGCAGCCATGCGAGGGGACTAGACACCAGAGTGTGGAGTCTATGGCGCCGAAGAAGGCGCCGTTCAACTAGGAAGTCCTAACTGCCGCACCTGCCAATCCAAAACTGACGGACCCTAAGGCCCCGGCAACAGACTGGCTGGCTTGGGCAATCGAGACAACCTCCGAGCCTACCGCTCCATAAGAGTGGCCCAATGGTGAAACTGCTCATCAGAAGCCCCTCTAATAGGTGGAGAGAGCCAGTGTCGAAGAGGCCAGCTACCAGATATAGAAACAGGCGATTCCGCAAGAGACGGAGACTGGTTTCTGACCCTAATAACTGACCGTCTACGCGCAGATGTACCAGAGGGCAACCTCGAGTGATCCAGTTTCTTCTTCGACTGGTGGGTCTCGAGGCTGAACGGTGCCGCGAGTGGGACTGTTTCTTTTATGCTTTTGGGGGGAGGTCCACCCGCCCCCCAAGCACTGGACCGTTCGTTGTCAGAACTCCCCTCTGGAGAGGGCAGCGGACCAGAAGGCGAACAGCTGACTGAACAGCTTTCATCTGAAGTCTCCCTACCGTCACCTGCCCCGCTCATGGTCAACTCTGTCAACAGAGGCTGAAGACTTCTTCTTGAACCAATAAGTAATATATTGAAAAGTAAATCAGTACTATTTGATATGAGATACGAAATAATAAACTGAAAACTTAAGCTGCTAGTTTGAAGTCTGACTCCTGGCGGGCGAGCAACGTCGTCACTCAAGTGCACTCAACAGTGGGGAAAAAAGGAACTGAGGTGATTGGATGGTCGATGTCGAGATAGTCATTACCGCATGTGCCGGGCTTGTGGTGCAGCTTCCTCGTGGCTCCATCTCAAGCACAGGCCCTCCTGAAAAAGTTTGCTCCCGCTGGGTCCTAGTGCCGCTGGCATACTCCCATTAGTGTGAATGAGTGGTGGAGACTATGTCCAGGAAGATCAAGGAATTGTTGGCCTCATCCCGCGACAACAGGTAGACGGGATCCATAACAATTTCGACTGGGTCATCGTCCTGCGTCTTAACTGACTGACCTGATGGGGGCACAGTGAAGCCAGTGGCTGAGGCTGCAATTTCGACCAAAGTCGAAACAGGAGATTCCTGAGAACGAGAACTCTCTCGATCCCAAGAATGTCGTCGACAAGATTTATCTCGACACCTTGGATTCCTTTTTACGGGAACAGGAGCTGTGCGAAGCTAAAGGGCCCTCACCCTTGGTTGGAAGAGACTGGTACAACTCCTTGAAGGAGCCTGTAAAGGTAGAGCCCAGTTTGAGTGGCACGAAGGCTGATGCTGAAGAGGACTGATCGGCAGCCCAAGCTGCCTCCTCTTTGAAGGCTTTCATCTGCTCAAATTGCTCAGCGGACCCCACAGCCGTGGAGACCGCCCAACAGGCCTCTTTAGATTTGACTGGCGAGTTCTGTTTCTCCGGTCGGCCGACCTGTAAGAGTGCGAGACAATCATTCAATACGTTTGGCTGGAATGAGCAACAAAAGTCACAGGCCTGGGTATTGTGATCGTGGCCCAGGGAATAGACACACGTGACATGCGTGTCGGTGCGAGACATTTTCTGCCCGCAGGGGTACTGGCGTAACTCGGGTGAGGACTTGTTCTCCATCACAGTCAATTGTAAAATGATGCGGAGGAACTTTACCGAGTTTAAGCTTAAGTAAATAATCCAAAGACTTAAGCACCAGGGCCTACTCTACGTGGGAGCAATAAGGAGGGAAACTGAATCTTCCAGCGGAAAGGAAGATCTGGCGTCAAGTGGCGAGGCCGAGGGTTATAACCACCCGGCGGGTGGGAGGAGCCAGCTCTTAGACCTTCCGGCAAGATTCTTAAAGGGAAAGGACATGCCAAGAAGTGTGGATAGAACAACATATCCACATCCCTGGAAGTCTAGTTCTGGGTGACCCCAGCGGTCGAAGAGTCTCCGGCCACTGACTGAAAGAGCTCCCATTCGTGTGTGCTGGTCTTGGAATGACAGAGCATCTGCTAATATGTTCCTGTTACCTGGAACGTGAACGTGAACTGCAATGAGGTGCAATCTGTGCTCTATTGCGTAGTACCAGACACTCATCACTTCACTGCATAACAGGTAAGAGTGGGTGCCCCCCTGTTTGTTCATGTAATGGGCCACTGTATTGTTGTCCGTCTGCACCTGAAGGTTTCCAGGCAGTAACAGATGTTGAAAGGCTTGCAGGGCATAGAGAACCACATGCATCTCCAAAATGCTAATGTGGAGATGAGTCTCCATTGGATGCCATGTACCATGGGTCTGTATTATGTCTAGATGAGCTCCCCAACCCTATGCTGAAGCATCTTTCATCATGGTTTGTTGTGGATTGGGGATGTGAAAAGGGACCACCCACCCTGTAGCAAGTTGTCGAAGACCATCCACCACTGGAGAACTTGTCTTGTTGGGGTTCAGACCATGACTTCTGCGTCGAGGTTGTCTGTCTTCTGGTCCCACTGCACTCGCAGAGTCCACTGTAGAATGTGCATATGCAAATGGGTGTGGGGTATTGCTGCAGCCATGTGGCTCAGTAGCCTGAGGTAGCAGCGGGCTGAGATATATCTGCTGTTGCTGATGTGAGACACCAGGTTGACGAGCTTTTCCGCCCGGTCCCGAGGCAGGAATGCAGAGCTCATGGAAGCATCCAGTATGGGTATGGCCCTATTGTACTGGAGACGTTGACAACAGTCCATCTTGGATTTTGGAATACTGACCATTATGCCCAGGGAGCCAAACAGCGCAAGTGTTTGGGAGATGGTTGCTGCTAGTTGGCGTTTTGACGAGGCTTTCAGGAGCCAGTCATTCAGGTACAGGAAGACGTAGTGTCCAGCTCTCCGTAAGGCCGCTGCCACCACTGCCAGGCACCCAAGAGGCAGAAAGGCAGAAGGGGAGTGTACAAAACTGATAGTAGTGATGCTTGAACAATAAGCGAAGATATTTTCTGTGAGCTGGTTGTATCATTATATACAGGAATGCATCCTTCATGTCTAGCGAGCAGAGCCAGTCTCCCTTGTTCAACAGGGGGAGAAGAGTTGGTAGGGTAACCATCCTGAATTTCTTGTATTGTATGAAAAGATTTATTTGTCTGAGGTTTAGAACCAGTCTGAGGTCTCCCGTCACTTCTGAGATGAGGAAGAAGTGAAGAGTAGAAGCCGCGACCCTCCTGGGGAGGGGGAACCGGTTCTGTGGCTTTTTTGTCTAAGAGTGCTTGGATCTCTGCTTGTAGAACTGCCTCGTGATCGGGTGGGTAAAGTGGTTTGTTTGGGTGGTAAACTGTTGAGGGGGGGGTGCATGTCAAGTCTAATGTATGACTGAATTCTATTAGCTGGAGCACCCAGGTGTCGGTTGTTATTGACTGCCATCCCTGAAGATAAAGGGAAAATTTTCCCCTACCTCCATGGGGTGGGGCCCTAAGACCACAGCCTTGGGGGAATCCTCACGCTGTGGCAGGTCCCTGGGGAGGGACTGCAGGGGCTGGGTGGGTGGACTTAATGGCAAGAGTAGGTCCAGGCAGGGAGACGGTGACCTTTCATTTGGTGGGCTGTTAGGAGAAACGTAACATAGAATTTGATGGCAGATAAGGACCGCGTGGCCCACCTAGTCTGCCCATTTCCCTACCTAATGGATAAGCTGCAGATCCTAGTTAACCAACAGCCTACATCCTCCTACCCCCCACTAGAATTGGTTTATGTCTGTCCCATGCATTCTTGAATTCCCAACTGTTTTTGACTCTACGGCCTCCTCAGGAAGGCTGTTCCATGCATCTACAAGCCTCTCTGTGAAGAAATACTTCCTCACATTACCTCTGAGCACATCTCTTTTTTTGAAAGATGCTACCCTCTTGGAGGAGGAGGAGGATCTCTCTTTGCTTGCTGGGTTTCCAAAACGTGCTTTTAAAAAATGGTTTTGGCTAAGTGTGGTACAAGGAGTTTTCCCATTTTAGGGTACATCCAGACAGCTGTAGAGATGTCAATATATCCTGAGTAAGGGCCCGAAAGAGTTTGTGACCCTTGAAGGGGGCATTAAGTATGGATTGTTGGACATCTGGTGCAAATCCAGAGACCCGCAGCCATGAATGTCTCCTCAAACAGATGCCAGTTGTGGATGCCTGAGCTGTAGAGTCTATGGCATCATATGTGGCACACAGCAAGTGGTGGCCCACCACTGCTACGGTCTTCAGTGTGTTAATTCCTGTTTGGATGCGGTCTCTGGTAAGGCCTATGCAGAACACTGGGCCGCCTTTCAAAGTTCCTCTTGATAATTCAAAAGGTGACCCATATAATTCAAGATTCGTAAGGTAAGGGTGAAAGAGAAGAACATCATTTTGCCCATAGCGTCCAATTTCCTATACTTTGTCTGGAGGAACAGCGCTTAAATGCTTTGGTCGTACTGACCTATCATGGGCTGCAATGATCACCACAGAGTCTGCTTGTGGAGGTGTAGCGAAATAAGGGTGACCTGCTAGAGCCTGATATAGCCTATCGGCTTTCCTAGGGGCAGAGGTAATAATGAATAGTTGTTGCCATGCTGCCAGGATGGCGTCTTCATAGGACTCCATCAGAGGTGGGATTACCAAAGGAGGGGTATCTGGTAGTCCCAAGTAGTGGGCCAATTTTTGCCTAAAGGTGCTAGAGGTGTCCTGTTCAGTTTTCTCAAAACCAAATTTTTTTTTGCAAATGTTGCAAAATATTTGTGAAGCTGGGGTCATCTGGAGGTGAGCAAGGGAGGTATGGAGTTGTGTCCTCACCTGGCGAGGAAGCTGTGGATGCTAAGGATGCAGTGACCTCATCCATTTCTTCGTCCTCCTCTTGAGCTCAGTCCTGTTCATACTGTTACCCTTCTAGACCAATGTCAGGGGAAGGAGCAGGAGAAGCTGAGGAGGTGCTGGCCATATGGGAGATAGAACAATGCCGTGGTGGGATTGGAGACAGAGTCAGAGTCAGAAAAGACACACAGGCAGTGGTAGAGGCCTTCTGGGTCAAATCCAAGATGGTACTTACCAGAGCCTGTATATTGACCATGGCCATTTAAGGCTGCATGTTCGTGGAAGGGGCTGTATTAGTAGGCCCTACTGGGATTACTGAGAGAACTGGTGGTGCCTGAGTAACCAAATTTGTGTTTGGAAAACGACTCAACGAGGGAGCCAGCCTAGAAAGTAAATGTCCATCGGTACCCTGCATCATCAACAGGGCAGAAGAGCTCAACCCTAGAAGGTAATGGCCATCTCTTGGGGTCATGGCCATCGATGACCAAGTATGGCCTGAAGGGGGCTTGTATAAAGTTCCCTGAGATGGTGGAGGCAATGGCACAAACTGAATCTTTGGAGTTCCAAGGGGTGTCGTCGATGGCTCGAAGAAGCAGACGGGCCTGCCGTCATCGACAAGGGCCTGGAAGATTGGGCAAGGCTCGCCGAAAGAATGGCTCTGTTATTTAAAACTGCCTGTGGTACTGTGCTAGGCAGTGAAGTCATCACTACAGATTATGTCGTCGGTGGAGAGTGATGCTTTCTCCGGTCATGGGAGTGCTTACATGTCTCCCTGTGATCGTACTTCTCTGTCGACGAATGTTCCTATTTGGAATGGTGGAACTGGAAGAGGATGATAAGCGGGACGATTTTGATTGAAGTTACCATTCTAGGAGGGAGATTTTTTGCTCTATGAGGTGCTCCCTCAATGTTTGAAGACACTGTCATTTAGTGACTTTATTAGATCGTTTGCACAGGTGTCGTGTGACAATGCACACAGAGCTCGTGGAGATCTTCTGATGTGATCTTTTGACCACAGGCATAGAGCCTAAACAGCGAGTTCGAAGACATCGAGTTGTTGAGGACATGACGCTACTCCACGACGTGCCTGTCACAGCAAAGAAGTTAAACGACTGCAGAAATCATTCGTCGACTGTGGCTATACTCCAGGAGATGTAGCATGCAGGTCAGCAGCAGGAAAAAACTGAGAAGGATCTGGGACAGCCCACGCTTATATATCCTTTAGCACAGCAGGTGACGTCGTCATGGGCCGTCCCAGGTCAACTGCTGATGAAATCTTCTGGCTGGATTCGGTGCCTGCGGCTGGATGTTCCTAGATGTGTGACCTGCTGCAAGAGATATCCTTGAAGATCTGTCACACCTACATGTAAAAAGTTTATATATCAGTTCTACCCAATGTAATAAAAACATTTTTTTCTGTAAGAAAATGAAAATTATGTACCTACCATAATTCTTGATCTTTCTGTGCATGTTCACCATTCCTCACTGGTGGGTGTCAACTGGAGGCACAGCACCCTGCGGAAGCTTTTTTTTCTTCTCATTCGCTCGAAGGAGGAGGAGTCAGCACCATGGTGCCACCCATGAGGCAGATGCACGGCGTCGCGCCCGTGGGTTGGCCATAACTGGTGCCAACTCCTCCCCTGCCTCAGTTCTGCATGCCGGTGAGAGGAAAAATAGAGTGATCGAGAAAAGGAAGCTGGGGCAAGAGAGCCCAAGGGATAGAAAAAGGAAAGGAATGAACTGAAAAAGAAATATGTCAGCCAGAGGAACAGAAGGACCTGAGGGGATGGTGTTGGCCTCAGCCCCTAGACAGCTAGCCAGAGCACTGAAGGAGAGAAGAGAAAAGAGGAAAAGAGAAAGAAAGAAGAAATAAGGCAAGAGCCAAGGGGGACCCCAGCATGGTGCCCTAGCTCCCCTGAACAGATCCATGTTTAAGTTGTTTGGCAGAGAAACCCTGCCAACAGTGGTGCGAGCCTCCAGATGCTTGCAGCTCCAGACAACAGGACAGCTGCTGCTGGATCAATTAAAAATTCTGACTATGGTTCCCCTCCTCCTCCCTAATGTTAAGGAAGACATCCTTTAAAGCCCCCGCCCCCGGTTGTCACGTGTTCTGAGACTAAAGTGGGGGCCCATCCGACAGACCACATCTCTGCCCTCCCCCAAGGGGAGGAGAGAAGAAAGGCAAAGAAGGATAGATAGTAAGGGGTGATTCCCCGCGCAACCCTCTCCACCATCTGTCCCAGCAGGGTACACCCCCAAAGGGGTTGGCCCCATCCCAGTGGATCTGGGCCAAGCCGGGGGAAGACCCCGCCACGAGGCAAGAGCAAGGAGGGAGAGGGGGTACAGGGGGAGACCCGCCCAAGGCCAGGGCACAGACCTCACTCGCCCTCCTCCTAGCATGAGCTCTTCGGATTTCCGGAAGGGTGTAAACCGAGAAGAGAGGCCCCACCCAGCAGAGGGAGGAGGGTGTGCAGAGAGGAGGATTGCCCAGGGACTGAGGCATTGAGGGGTAGGAGGGAAGGATTCAGTGATGAATGGTGAAGATCTATAGGAAGATCAAGAATTACAGTAGGTACGTGATTTTCATATCTTCCCTGTGTCAGTCTTCACCATTCATCACTGGTGGGTAAGTACCGAGCTCCCCCGAAGGGGGCCTAGTAGTTCCCTGAGGGACGAGAATCCCTCAGCCCCCAATAGGGGAAGATTACAGAGAGGAGAGGACCCTCACAGGCCATTCAGGCTTGTGACTAGTCAGGGTGAGGAAGTGTCTCCCAATGGCTGGAAGAAGGAAGGCACCCCTGAAGTGCCCTCCTGGAAAATAAGCGGGTCCCCCAGAACGTGGAGGCAAGCACCCTACACCGGGCCAAGGGTGATATCCGTGAAAGATGAAGCCACACCGTCCGCCTGATGCAGACTGCGGTCCCTGCAAGTCTGGAGGCTACCTCACTGGCATCATAAGACGCCCTTGCCTGGTGTCTTGCAAGCTCCAGACCCTGAGCAAAGAGGCCAATGGCTTGTCTGGTCGCCTCCAAATCAGGCAGCTGTGCTAGCACCTGGCCGAACAGAGACCACAAATGCCAGTTATAGGCAGCGTGGTGTGCCTGATGAGAGGACATTCACAACATAATGCGCACAGAGGTGAAAACTCTCCGTCCCCAGTGGTCGAATTCCGCAGAGTCCGCAACTGGGGGTGGGTCATCCACTGGGAGTCTATGCCCAGGAGGAGTATCCAGGGTCTCAATCCCTGAAGCAGGGTGAGACATAGCTCCTGGAAGTTCTTGGGGTGTGCAATACCTGCTCTGGCTGTCCCTGGGAGCAGGATCTGGGGAGGAAGGACACTGCCAGGTGCGGAACAACTTTCCCCTGAAAGCCAAGGGGGACCATGAGGTGATGCGCACTGAATTCACTAAGGAATGCACGAGTCACCTAATCAGGACTGTGTCTTACCAGATGGTAGAGGTGAAGCTCGTCCACCAGCCTCATGAGGAAGCGCAGATACCCAGTCTGGTCAGCATCAGAGGACAGATGGACCAAAGATTCCCTTTCCTCAGGGGAGGAAGGCAAGGAGGCAGATGAGCTCAAGGATTCAGAGTCCGACTGCTGTGGGGGAGAAAAGCAGAAGACCCTCTCGTCCATGGCACGCACATAATGGGGAAAGGCAGCAGCAGTGGCCCTAAACTGTTCCCAAGTTAAAGGACCTGTAGGACCAACGTGACCTGGGAGCAGAGGGGGAGGATGAAGAGGCAAGGGGGGAAAGGCATCTCTGCACACGGCCTCTGCCAGGGCTAGGAGACCTAACAGGTGATCTCACATCTCTTGCAGATCTGCGGGTCTGTGCAGCCAATGGCCACCCAACTATCTCGAAGCAGTCAGGGCTGAACCCTGAAGGGGACACACCCCTGTCAGGAGACCTGGGCCACACAGATCCAAAAGGGCTGGCCCCAGACCTACCCAATGAGGTCTCCTCCGAAGGTGCCGAGGGAAAGAAACTGGGCTCAAGGCTTCAGCTTCACCCCGAGCCCTGAAGGGCCCCACAGGGAAGTCGTCGCCCTGCATCCCATTCCCTCAACCCCGTCGACTCAGAGGTCGACCTTTTCCTCACTCCCAGAGATGAAGGCACTTCCAACCCCTCAGCCCCCCGAAGGGAACCAAGGGAGAGGAGACCCCCACCCATGTTCCTATTCCCAAATCCTGGGCAGCACTAACACCAGGGTCAGCCTCCATGGCCGGGACCACCACCCCTATAGTTCTGGAGGCGGCTAACTTTAAATGTCCGGTATTTCAAAATTCTTCAGTACACAGAAAAACACACATTGCAACGATCCATATCATGCTGTGGACCCAGGCAGGTTAGACACTGGTCATGTTGAACCGTAGTGGACATCTGTCAGCCACAGGGACACCAGCGCATAGGGGCCCAACCCACTTTGGGATGCTGCTTCTTGTCCCTTGACGGATCCGACATGACCAACGGCAACTAAACTCTAAACATAGAAAAGACCCAGTGCCATTTACCAAATAAAAAGGTAAGATCTTACTCTAATCCAAACAGCATCAAGTGGATGGCAGAACTGAGACGGTGGCATTGATGATGTCTAAGTCTGTTGCAAAAAACAGACTGGACTAGGCCGCAATTACGCAGTTAGCACGAGCTGGCTGGCAAGGTGCTGCACTCTCAATGGCGAGAGAAGCAGAACTGAGGTAGGGGAAGAGCCGGCACCAGTCATGGCCAACCCATGAGCGCAACGTCATGTGTCTGCCTCGTGGGCGGCACCATGGTGCTAACTCCCCCCCCCTTCAGGCGAATGAAAACAAAACACACAAGAAAAAAAGCTCCCGCGTGGTGCTGCGCCTCCAGCTGACACCCAGCAGTGATGAATGGTGAAGACTGCCATAGGGAAGATCTGTCATTACCTGCTGAAGAGCTCTGTAAAGCCTGAAAGCTCATGTTTTGTATATCTCTTGCTGGTCCAACAAAAGGTATCAAATCACCCACTTTGTTCATCTTTTCGTACAAGGACCAATATGGCTACAAACAATCTTCTACAATTATAACAGTGAGACTGGTGACACAGTAAAGGCTACAAAAATAAAATCGGTATTATCACTGGCCGACTACGGTCTCCCTGTCTACACTGCTGCTGATGCCGCTGCCTTATCCAAAGTCCAGACCTCTATAAATAAAGCATGTAGGCTCCTTACCGGTGCCCACAGCAGAACCCACACCTGTTTGCTATACTCCGCCACAAAAATACTCACTCTTGAGGAAAGATTGATTTATCAAACCTGCCTACTGGCCAAAAAATCCTTGTCAGGTCTCTGCCCTCCTGGGGTCTCTGGACCTCTGCAGCAGGCTGCTAGGTCCCTGCCAACCCGGTACGCCGCCGCAGCCACCTTCAACGTTCCCAGAGCGAGGACCTCTCGCTATCAAAGATCTTTCCATCATCGAGCCCCGTCCTGGTTTAACTCCCTTCCTGAAACTATCTCCAAGATCCCTGGCATTGGCCGCTTCAAAATTGCCCTTCGCCAGCATATTATAGACAGCCGATGTTGTAAATGCTCAGAAGCGGCCCCACCGCCTCCTTCAGCCTCTAATGCCGTCCCTACTAACCTTTTCAACCCCTCGCCCACCGGTCTTACATATCTACATATTAGCTTGGACATGCTAATTATGAATAATGTACCTACTATTGCTTTACCAATGTTAGTACCTACTAACTTGTGACTTGCTGTCAAATTGAGTCTCCTGTTGTTCCTACCAATGTTAGTACCCTCCACAAGTTGAATCCAGTGCAGCCTCGCTGTCTGCTCTCTCCAAGTGTATATTTTTTTATGTAACTAACCTGTTCCGTCATTCCCCTGTCCTAACCTCACACTTTTGTTGTCTCCCTCCCCCTTTTTGACGAGGTACCTTTGTAAACGAGTCTTTGACTCAAAGGTTGTAAATCTGATCTCTACAATAAATAAAAATAAATAAAAATAAAAAAAGATAACATAAAAAGAGCATGATCAGCCTTGTTGGCACCAGCCAAATCTTGCTTTTTCTGTTTTACTGTGAAGCTAATTTTTTTTTTAGCTTTCCAGTCTCCCATTCAGACACCCTGATTTCTGAGCCATCTTTGCAGCTTTTCTTTCTTTTTTGTTTGATCTCTTCTTCTTACATTTCAAACAGCAATACCATATTGTAGACAATACATTAAAGGGTATACAAACACATACCTCTCAACCTTTTTTCCCAAAATGTGGAACATTGCCTGTCAAAGTGTGGAACAAATGGGCAAAATGTGGAACACTTAATCAAATCTTTACCTAAGAAGCTCAAAACACTGTTAACATGTTGCATTTATGTTCAGAAATTCTGTTATTAATTGAATATATTTTTTGCATCATTTACTATGGATTTTTGCTTTAAAATGTTGACTTTGAATGTGGAACAAGTCCTCACGATGTGGTACAGGGAGCTTTTGTGAAGTAAACTGAGGAACGTTCCTCGTAATGTGGTACAGTTGGGAGGTATGTACAAACATGAAAGAACTGCTCTATAAGGACTTAGCAAGCTACATTTATTTATACAAAATAAAATACAATTGATGCAATAACCAATCGTACAAGAAAAAAGTTTTAAGAAACAAGAACCAAAAAAAAAAAATAATAATTCATACGAGACAGAAAAGGATCCAGTGCCTTTAGTCCTACACTGCTTTTGAAACTATAGTCATCATTCAGGTTTAGGTACGATAGGAACTGTAGTGGCTAGGATAATTCCCAAATGTTTCAATAGCCCTCAGTAACAAATTCTCACACATGACCCTCTCAAAGAAATCCAGGAAAACACCCCATTGCTGCAAGAAAAGCTCCTGTTTTCCCCACAACATGTATGGGAGTCTTTCAAGTGCCAGGATATGAAAATTATGTACTTACCGTGATTCTTGCTCTTTCTGTGTATCTTCACCATTCATCACTGCTGGGTTCTGGCTGGAGGAACAGGACCCCGCAGGAGTATTTTCTGTAAAGGGGAGGAGCTGATGTTGAGACGGCACTGCCCTCGAGTCCCACACATTACGTGGCGCTTGCGGGTTAGCCAGTAATTGACGCCGACTCCTCCTCAGTCTGAGTTCTGCACGGCGGAGAGTAGCTAGGAAAAAAGAGAGAGGGTGGGGCAAGGGAGCCCGAGGGATAGGAAAAGGAAAGGATATAAATACCAGGGAAGGAATAATGCCAGCTAAGAAGACAGAAAGAAGCCTAGGGGTCTGGAACAGGGGGCCCCAACCTCTGGGCAAGCAAGGGAGGGAGGGAGAAAGAAAGTAGAACAGAGAGAAGAGAGGGGAGACACTGCACCTCACTTGCAGGGGTCCGGAGGACTGCCCGAGGGCTGAAGAAAGGCATTACTGCTTTTAAGCCACGTTTCTTTTCTCCAGGAAGGGAGCGGAGAAGAAAAAAACTATTCACCATAGTAATCTTGTTTCTTCAAAGGGATCACTCATTATGATTAAACTGATTCAGCCAGCCTCCTGTGTTGAACTGCCCAGAGAGAGAGAGAGAGAGAGAATGGAATTTAGAACTATATATAAATGATGGAACGCTCACTGGCTCATGCCAATTTCATACTGCTGCACTCTAGGCGCTTCAGATTATCTGCGAAGCTTAATAGGGTATAAGACCCTCTAGGTAATCTTATCATTAAAAGTAAATTAAGCCCCCCCCAAATCACATTTCCCTGAAGGCCAAAACTCAAAAGGTGAGTTCACTAAGGACATCAAGTGGTTCAAATGTGTGAATCTCAGAAGTGGCTTATGCTAAAGCAGAAGCAGAACAAAACATTCCCTCTACTTATTGTAAACATTTTTTTTTTTTAAGGTTCTGGTAGGGGAGGCAGGGTGAGTGCTTTAATCATAATAAGTGCTCCCTTTGAAGAAACAAGATTACTATGGGGAGTAATTTTTTCTTCTAACCCCAGGACTCGGTCATTATGATTAAACTGATGCAGACTACCAAGTAGTACCTTTGGAGATTGGGCAGAGTCTGTTTCGAAAACAGGTTCTGCAGAACTGCTATGCCAAACCTGGCATTACTTAAATTCTGGATTGGAGATCCAGGCTGTAGTGGTTTGTAAAGGTGTGCACCGTTTTCTAGGTAGCTGCCTTGCAGATTTCCAACAGAGGGATATCCCTTGATGTTGCCACTGTTGCAGCTGTGCCCCTGGTGAAATGAGCCCTAAGGCCCAGGGAAGCTTGTTTACCCACTTCATTGTAACAAAACTGTACGCATGCCACTATCCAGTGAACAATGGTACATTTTGTGGCAGCTCTTCCTTAGCCCACTTCACCATAAGTAAAGAAGAGCTGAGTCTGTTCTGGTCTGTATGCCTTGGTTCTGACAGTATGGTGGTTAAGGGCCCTTTTGACATCCAGGCAATGAAGCTTCTTTTCAGGGGGGCTAGTGATCTCTGTGAAGAAAACAGGCAGAGTCATAGTCTGATTCAGATGGAAGTCAGATATCACCTTAGGAAGAAATTTCCTATTAGTCCCGAGGACCACCTTGTCCCTGTGGAATGAGATGTAATCCACACCTGTGCACAGTGCCTGTAATTCGCTGATCCTCTTGGCAGAGGTGATGGCCACTAGGAACACAATTTCCCAAGTGACATACTTCAAATCTACAGTAGCAATGGGCTCGAATGGATCTTGGCAATGCAGATATTTAGATCCCAAGCAGAGACCGGTTCCCTCAAAGGAGGGTGCCGGTGATTCAGTCCTTTACAATATTTTCTGAATACTGGATGAGAATTCATTGCCCTCTCTTTGACAGCCGATAGGTATATAAGACTGCAGCCAAGTGTACCTTAAGGGTGATGGTCTCAGGCCCAGTGTGTGCAAATGTGTGAAGTAATCCAGAAGGACAGACAGGTCAGATTTGGAAGGGTCAGTGCCCTTGCCTGATCGCCATGTGGAAAAACCTCTTTCACTTAGAGGAATAGGTTTTCTTAGTGGAAGGTTTCCTAGAGCATCTAAGCACAGTCAGTACCTCTCCTGACAGCTTAAGGGTAGCAAATTCTACGTCCTCAAGAGCCAGGCCTTGAGTCTCAGGGACTTGAGGCTCAGATACAGGATCCTACCCTGGGAGGCTGTCAGCAGGTTGTGCCTCCTGGGCAGGCGATTTGGCGGGGCTACCGACAGAGTTAGCAGAAGGGAGTACCAAGGCTGTCTGGCCTAGTCTGGTGCCACCAGATTCATTGCAGCTGGTTGGGACCTTAGTTTTACTAGGGTCCTGAGCATCATTGGGAATGGAGAAAAAGCGTATAGGAACTTCCCTGTCCACTCCAAGACCATTGCATCCAGAGGGATTGTCCCCTTGTGTGGTGGCCCGCAACACAACAGGGGCAACTGGTGTTTTTTTGCGGATGCAAACAAATCCACCTCTGGGGTGCACCATCTTCTGAAAACTAAACTGAGTACTAGGGGATTCAGTGACCATTCATGATTGTCTTGACTGATCCTGCTTAGTGAGTTTGCCAAAACATTGTCCTTCCCTGGAAGGTGCATGGCTGTTCGTGTAACCTGCATAGAGCATGCCAGGGACTACGGTCTCATTGCTTCTGAGCATACGGGGTGGACCTGGTTCTTCCTTGCTGGTTGATGTAGTACATGGTTGTGGTATTGTCTGTCCTGACTTAGATTACCTTGTTTTGCAGGTGAGGAGCAAAGGCTAGCAGGGCTAAATACACTGCCCTTAGCTCCAGTAGATTGATTTTGGGGGGGGGGGGACCATATGCCACTTGCTGTGTGATCCAACATGTGTGCCCCTCCCAGTAGTGAGGCATTTGTTGTAAGAACCAGGAAGGGCTGCTCCTTTAGGAAGGGCACGCCTACCCTGAGGTTGTCTAGATCCAGCCACCACTGCAGTGCCTGTATCAGGCTATGGGTAACTGGAATCAGTTTGGACAGCGGGTCTGTCCTTTGAGACCAGTACTGTCCTAAGTGAAACTGAATGTCTTGCATTTGGAATCTGGATACTGGGACTACTGTGGTAGCAGCTGCCATGTATCCCAGTAGCCTGAGGAATTCTCTGGCAGGTCTGGGCTTGCCCAGGGTAAAAGAGGTTGCTATTTGCAGGATGCTGTCCACCCTGTCCTGAGGCAGGAAGCTCTGCCTAGATTGGTGTCTAGATCTGCTCCAATAAAGTTCAGTACCTGTACTGGTTCTTGCTGTGACTTCTGCTCATTTATGAGGAAGCCCAGGGACTCCAGAGTAGACCCTGTGAGGGCCAGTGACTGCTTTGCATGCTGGCAGGATCAACCTACTGTACGACTAGGGGAACACTGTGGTGGACTGAGGCCAGTCTGAACCTTTGGTACTTTTTGTGGGTTGACCTGACAGGAATGTGGAAATAGGTATTTCTGAGGTCCAGGAATGCCAGCCAATCCCCTTTTTGAGGTGTGGGAATGATTACTGACAGTCACCATTTTGAATTTTGGCTTCAGAATGTGTTTAGCTTGAGATCCAGGATAGGTCACCAGTCCCCATTTTTCATTTTGGTAAGAAATATCTTGACTAGAAGCCTTTGCCTCTTGCACAAGGGAAATAGTCTCCACTGCTTTGATGGCTAAGAGGTGCTTTACCTCTGCATCCAGGAGGGTCCTATCTGCAGAGGGGACTGTGGCAAAGCTTCTTGCTCTCAGCTGGGGGGGGGGGGATTTGAAGCAGAGTGTCAATCCCTAGCTCATTACATCAAGGACCCATTTGTGGTGATGGGGTTCCAAACTTGGAGATAGTGAGCCAGTCTGACACCTACTGGGGTGGTGGTGGTAGAAGGCAGGCGACCTGGACCAGCCCATCAGGAGGTTCTGTGTGGGCTGGGATGTGTGTCGGGAGATGGCCTTCTCATGGACCATCAGCCCCTCCCTCTGAAATAACCTCTCTGTGGGTGGTAGGGTTGTGTACCCTGAGCCTGAAAGGAAGGCCTATGGTATGAACCCCTACCCCTGCCTCTCCTGTACTGGGATCTGTAGGAGGAAGAAGGCCTTTCCCTGGAATTACTTCTACAGGTAGCCTTGTATTCCTCCACTTTTTTCATGTAGACTTCTGTTTTGTCACCAAATAATGACTTTCCCTCACATGGGAAGTCCATAGCCTTAGCCTGGGTGTCTGGGGTCAAGTTTGTAGCCCTTAGCCAGACAAATCATCTTAGTGAAACAGAAAGGGCCATAGGCCTTGCTGCTGTGTCGTTTGTGTCCACCACAATGTGGAACTGGTACTTGGGGGCATCCAGTGCAGCACTGGCAGTTTCCTGTAAATCTACTGCCACTTCATCCTAGATTCTGACACAGCTGAAAATTCCAAAGTGATTTCTGGTACTGTATGGAATAGGACATGTAGTTTGCCTGCCTCACATGGAGTGAGGCAGCCATATACACCCTCTTCTTTTTTTTTTTTAATATCCCATCCATTTTCCTAGAGTCTTTATCAGGGGGTGGGATGCCAGAGGTATTCTGGACTTTTCACATGCTGCAGTCTGTACCACACATTTGTGGTCAGGATGGGTAAAAAGAAAATCAGCAGTGGTTCTATCCAGCTGATATTTCTTGACAATTGTCTTGTCTACCCCAGGCACAGTGGTTGGGGTCTTCAAGATTTGCAATACAGATCTTCTTAGGGTCTTATGCACAGGCAGTAGCAGATGCTTTGTTGGGGCTAGCCCCATTTCCATAAAATCTGCTTCCTCCACATCCTCCTCTGTCTCGGAGTGGGAAATTTAATGTGTCAACCATTTTTGACTAAGGAATAATGTGAATTGTAATCCTCAGGAGCCCTGGAAGGAGAGCCAAACTTCTGCTCTGGGGAAACCTCTGGCTCTATGGGTTCCCCCCTCCTCTTCCTCAACCTCAGTGTCCTCGTAAATAAATTGAGGCACCTGGGGTGCTGGGACCTGGGCTGGAACCAGACCCACAGCCTACAAGGCTTGTAAAATTTGTAGTGCCTTGGCGATGTCCTCTGCTGAGGGCATAGTTTGCTGTTGTCTGCTAGGAGCTCCTTAGCCTTCTCGGCCGAAGGCGCAGTGACATGCTTTTCTTTATATATTTTTTTTTTGAAGGGACAGTCTCTGCTACTGTCTCCATGGCTCTTTTTGTCTTATGGTCAGGCTTATCAGGACCCTTGTCGGAGTCTTCAGATTTGTCCTTTTGGACACAGAGGGAGATTCCTCTGATACATTAGCAGATGTAGAAGCTATTTCTTCTAATTTTTTAGACCTCTTTTTAAGTGTCTTGGCACAGAAAGTTTTACAATTTTATTAGAAAAAATATGGCTAGTTCCCTGGCAAAAAACACACAGGGAATGCTTGTCAGCTTTAGCAATAACCTGGTCACAAGACTCACAATATTTATACACTGTGGGTCTACTGTGATTTTTAGGTATAGCACTAGGGACCTCTGACATTGAGTAGGCTATAGTAAATAACTGCTAAATTAGAAGAATCTGGTCCCTGGAACTGGCAATTTTAAATAAAAACAACTATCGGTTCTGAGAACTGAGCGTCAATTGGTTCCCTGAAGAAAAAGGGGAACCGCAAAACACTAAAAAGTGTTTAAAATATAATCGGAAGACGGAACCGTAAGGGAACCGTCAAAGTAGTTTTTAAACAAAAATTGAGGTAAAAACCTCTCAGAAATAGCGGATCTCTCGGTTCTGCGGAACCGTGAGGGAACCACTAAAAAAAACGATAAAAACAAACAAAACACTAAATAACTAGTTTAACTAAACTTGTAAGGGCAGCAATTCAGTATATATATATACAGTATATATGAATAATATAATTTAAACAGTACTTATCAACCAAATTAAGGTTTTAGAAGCAAGTTGAAGGAGAGCTCTCCAGGACGACTTCACTGGCAGGTGGAGTAAAGAATCTGAAGCACCTAGAGTGCAGCAGTTTGAAACTGGCATGAGCCAATGAGAGTTTCATCATTTACATATAGTTCTAAATTCCATTCTCTCTCCAGGCAGGTCAACATAGGAGGCTGACTGCATCAGTTTAATCACGAGTGATTCCTGGGGTTAGAAGAAACCCTCTAATTGAAGATTATCCAGAGGGAATGGCTGGCTTCAAACCCAGGAGAGGTAAGGCAGGGCACCAGTTCAAAGGAGTCCTCACTGGAGTCCAAAAAGAGTAGCAGGCCAATGTCTCCCCCTCTTGTCTAAAGGATAACCTGGAGTGGGGACAGGCCCCCCCCCCCCCCCCCCCGAAGTAGGGTCCTCCTGACAAAATAAGCCTCCCAAAAGGTTTTAGAGAAGCGTTACCTCCAAAGGAAGAGAGACGATGGTAAGGGAGGGTTATTTTTAAAGGGCATGATTGTGATTCCCCAGAGGGGAACCCTGCAAGGGAAGACCGCTAAAAGCAGCAGTCAGAAAAGGAAGGAACGGATCACCAGGGCCCTACCAACACTGCCTTAAAGAAAACCCCTAGGATTTTAGGTTAAAATAGAGAGTGGATCCAAGAATGGTTCCGACCAAGCAGGAGGATCCCATCAGGATGTCAAGAAGACCCAAGTGACCTCTAAAAAGAGGGCTGCCTCCCTGCTTGTCTCCCTCAAGACACCCCCGACACCCTTAGAAGAGGAGCGGAGCCAAGAGGTACCAGAAGAAGGAGCACAAGGGTCACAATTTGGAGAAAACAAACAGGGAGGAGGCATCGCCCAGAGATTGAGGCCCAAGAGGGGAAGGAGGGCAGGAAGCAGTGATGAATGGTGAAGATACACAGAAAGATCAAGAATTACGATAAGTACGTAATTTTCATATCTAATCTGTGTCAATCTTTACCATTTATCACTGGTAGGTGATTACCAAGACCCCAAAGGGGACCTGGAACCTCCCTGAGGGATGGAGGTCCCTCAGCCTCCTGTGGGGGAGACACTGGAGAGCAGAAACCCTCCCAGGCCTAATCAGGCCTGAGACTGGTCTGGATGAGGCAGGTTTCTCCCTTGGCCAGGAGAAGGAAGTTACCCCTAAAGTTCCTGCCTCACCCTGCGGGAAGAAAGGTGGGTTCCTTGGAAAGAGGAGGCAGTCACCCTTCGCCGGGCCACGGGTGATAACCAGGACAGACAAAGCCATGCCGTCCACCTTATGCAGATCGCTATCCCCACCAGCCTGGATGCCACCTCACTGGCATCATATGATGTCCTTGCTTCGTGCCTCACAAGCTCGAGGCCCTCTGCGGAGAGGGCAATGGCTTGTCTGGTCGCCTCCGAGTCAGGCAAAGATACTAGGATTTGTCCTAGTAAGGACCATAAGCGCCTGTTATAGACAGCATGATAGGTCTGATGTGCTGAAATAGAGAGAAACATGCCAAAGAAAACACTCTCCTCCCCCAAAAGTCAAACTCAGCAAAGTCTGTATCCAGGGGTCGGTCATGTCTCCGGGGTCTATACCCAGAAGCAGTATCTGGGAGTGTCATGCCCGGAGGGTGAGCTAAGGCTCCTGGAGAACCTAGGGGTGCGCAACACCTGCGCTGGCAGTCCCTCAAGGCTGGAGAGAGGGCTGAAGGACTTCTCCAGGCACGGTACAACGCCTCCCTGAAGGGGGAGGGCCAGGCAAGAACCCCCAGGTTGGCTGCACTGAACTCGCCTAAAAAGGTGTGCACCGTCTGCTCAGGATTGCGACTTCCTAGTCTAGAAATGTGGAGGTCATCAACCAACCCCGAAAGGAAGCGCTGATAACTGGACAAGTCAGCAGCTGGAGATAGGTGGATGGCGGGATCCTCTCCCTCAAGTGAGGAAGACGAGGAAGCTCAGTCTGGAGAGGGAGAATGGTGGAACACCTCTTTGTCCATGGACCTATAACAGGTAGGGAATAGTGCATCCGTGGATCTGAACTGTTCCCAGGTCAGGGATCCCATAGGACCGGAGTCGCCTGGGAGAGAAGGAGGGGTTGGCAGAGGTAAGGGGGCTGAACACCTCTGGGGGGGGGTGACCACTGCCAGGCCTGGGGGACCGAGAACAGAGACTTTAAAGCTCAAGAGGACCCATCGGTCAAAGCAGTTGAAGGCCGTTCAACCAGAATGGAATGGTCAGGACTGAGCCTTAAAAGAGTATCCTCCCTGCCAGGCGACCGGGGCTGCATGAGCCCAGAAGGGCGACCCCTAGCCTCTAAAGATGAGATTCCTCCCAGGGAAACTTCAGGGGAAAAAGACAGGACTGGCACTGCAACTCCTACTTGAACCCCTGCGGGCTACAAGGGATGGACGCTGCCCCTGATTCTGTTCCTTTGACCCCCTCAGACTCAGAGAAGGACCTCTTCCTCAGAATCAAGCTAGGCAGCTCAATCACAGTAGCTGAATCCTGAGAGACGGCCACCGTGAGAGCACAGTCCACTGCTCCAGGTGCCCTAGTCAACACAGAAATGGGCCCTGCCTGAGCACCCATAGCAGGGAGTACACCCCTTACAAGAGTAGGAGAACCACCGGCTCCGGAAGGTCCTCCGGTGCCACCCCCAGCACCGGAAGACTGGTCGGGACCACCAACACTGGTGCCGGTAGCAGCTGCCAAGTACAAAGAGAGAGGGATGAACCGGAGTCATCGTGCTGGGCAAAGAGGAGTCGGAGGACTCCGAAGAATCCAGAAGCCAGTCTGGGTCCGCCCCCGAACTGTCATCCTCCCCTGAGGAGGCAAGGATCCGGACTACTCCACGAACTCCTCCGCTTCCGGTACCGTGAGGCGGCCCTGCACTGCCCATGGTGCTGTCACGATCCGTGGCACCAGGATAAGAGACGGCACCGAGGACTGGCTCCATACTGCCCCCAGAGCCGCCCTGATCTCCGGTGCCGCAAACGGTGCAGGGATCCGAGGTGGCACTGACAGGCGGTGCCAAGGAAGACACCGTGCCGGGCCCAGAGACCCTAGGCCACGATGCCGGGGGAGCCTTCACCTCAGTGGAGGTGATTGCCAGGACAGTGCCTCCCGCTCGACTCCTGGAGGAATCAGACTGGGCCTCCTGCACCATAGGGGTTTCCGCTGAGGCGAGTATTAAAGAGGTGGAAACCCCCCTCCTCCACGGGCTGTACAGAACCAGGAGGGGACCTGGAGGAAGGGTCAAGAGATCTGCACTTGTGCACCGAATGTCGGCGGCGCATGTCCAACTTTAACAGCGCGCATTTCCAAAACTCGACGGTCCATGGAAAAACAGGTGTTGCAATGATCCATATCGCGGTTTGGGCCCAAGCAGGTCAAGCACAGGTCATGCTGGTCCAAGATGGGGAAAAGCTGGCCACGGGGACACCACCGCATAGGAGGCCAGCCCGCCTTGGAAAGTTTCTTCTTGTCCCCCAAATGAGACATGAGCAGACGGAAAATAAACAAAAATAGTACTCGCTGTCGTCGAAAAATAAAAAGGAAGGTCTTATCAGTCGACGGTGCCGAGAAACGCAGCTGTACAGAACTAGGACGATCTGATGGACTAGGCCACTGACACAGTAAATTCACTCCACAAGAGGTCGTGTTCACTTGACAGTGGGAGAAGCAGAACTGGGACTAAGGAGGAGTCGGCATCAGTTACTGGCCAACCCGTGAGCGCCACGCAATGTGTCGGCCTCGACAGCAGCGCCGTCTCGACGTTGGCTCCTCCCTTTTACAAATAAAATAAATAAAAAGGCTCCCATGGGGTCCTGATCCTCCGGCCAGAACCCACTAGTGATGAATGGTGAAGACTGACACAGACAAGATCTGAAGCACCAGGGTGCCCCATGGACTCAAAGTTGCCATCACACAGGAGACCCAGCTATTCTGAATACAGTGTCTGGCTAAGATCAGCAATAATCGGATCCCTCTAGGATACGACTCCCACCCCTCTTCTCCCATATCCTTCATTCCAAACAGGAATGAGGAAGTACTCCACCAGCTGGTCTAAAATATGCACAAGTTCCTGTGTCACTTCCATCCAGAAAGGCTACAACTTGGTACAGCTCCAAAAATAGTGCAGACAGGTGTCCCTCTCTCTTCCACATCTGCCACATGGGGGATACCATAGGACTGTACTTACTCACCACATCAGGTAGGCAATATAATCTGTGAATAAATTTAAATTAGCTTTAAATTAGCTTTTTCTTTCTTATCTGTCCCCTTTGACAAGGACTGCTGATTATTTTGAGGGGATGGACACCCTCATCCAAGCTTTTAGGTGAAGTGGAGGCAAACTGAGAAACCACAGTATCTTCTAATTTTTTAGCCCTATTCTTTTGCATTTTAGGTCAAAACGTGATACAAAGTTCACAACTGACAAAATCATGATGTGGACCCAGGCACCTCAAGCACAACTCGTGGCAGTCTGCTTAGTAAGGAGCTGAAAACAATTTGTGCAATTTTTAAAACCTGTGGGTCCAGTCTTCTTGGGCCTGTTAGTCATGCCAAACTCCGACAACCCTGGGAAGACATTCCAGTTCCCCAAAACAACAATTAAAAAAAAAGAAAATAATGGTCAGAATACAAAAATGCAGCCTGGTTCCTTTATAACTAGAACCACAACAGAAATGGAACACCGAATGGTGTCAAATGGAATTCTGATGCCAGTTCTCGTCTCAGTTACCAAACAAGGAACTGAGAATAAAACAGTGAAAATATCACAAAGCAGTAAAATGTAAACAGCAGAATAAGATTTTTTAAATTAAATTTGAAGCAGTTTCCAATGGTGGGAACCGCACCACAAAACTACCTACTCTGGTTCCTGGGAACCGAAGGAAAAAAACCCCACACACACACACACACAAATATACCCTCTCTAATGCAGAGTTATCGAAGAAGTAACTAAACAAGTTAAACTCTATAAAATAATAGAATAATAAGCTGTGATCAGCTTAGAAGTGAGGAAAAGACTTCAAGGTGACTGCTTTCTTCGGGCTGAGAAATGAATCTGCCATTAAAATGTGAGAGCGAGCATGACCACAGAGCCGAGTTTTGAATTTCACTCTAAGATTCTCTAATAGACATAACATTTAAGACCCGAGGCAGCTCCGTCCAGGGCAAAGACTGCAGTTGTTAAGCGCTAGTGAGGGATTCCTGAATTATGGTATGTATGTAATTTTAATATCTTCCAAGATTCAATCCTCACCATTGATTCCCATTAATAGGTCAAAGTAACAAGATCAGAAAAAGTTCCCAGGACTAGGGTGGCTGGAGTGAAATCCATTTAGGACTGCCCTGCCAAATGTGGTATGCTGCCTGGCATGGACATCCAGGGGATAGTGTTTAAAGTGTGTGCTGTTCTCCAAACTGCAGCTCTTCAAATTTCTCCAATAGGCACAAAGTGTAACTCTGCCATGGATGTGGCAACTGCTCTGGTGGAGTGGGCATGTATGCCACCCTCAATTTAACCTGCGCCACAGCATAGCTGTGGTGAAGGCAATTAATAATCCAGGCAGAAATGCTCTTCACTGTAACAGGGTGTCTCTTATGATTAAGGTCGAATGAGACTGAGCTGTTTGGATTATCTGAAGACCTTGGTCTGAGACTGGGCTAACACCTAAACACTGGCACTCAAGTGCAGTATGTGTGTGTGTGTGTGGGGGCTGTACTGTTAGGGTGTGCTGTCCTTCAAATGACACATTAAACAGATGTCCCTTCAACCCATCTCTGGTGCCGTCCAGCTGGAAGTAAAAGAATCCATGGCACTTTTCACAAGAGATGGGGACGTTACCTGGTGTCCTGGACAACATTCCCCTTCCCATAAAACCAGTTCAGGAAATTGCGCAAGGCTGTGTGTATGTGTGTGCGCTTATGTGTGAAATGGCTGCCATTACACATTCAGTCACTTCACTATCAGTCTAGCATTGCTTGTAAAGCGCTTTGGGCAGTTACAGCGTGTATGAAAAGCATTATATAAATGCTGATTCTTCTGTTTGGTTCTGTTCAGATAAAACCTGAAGATCGTCTTAACACCCAGTGAGTGGAGAGTCCTTTCTCACTAATTCTGGAAGTCGTAGGCAAGACTAAGGCCTGGTTAAGATGGAACTCAGATACCACTTTCAGTAGAAACTTGGCGTGTGTCCAGACAATTACCTTGTCTTTATGGAAAACAGTACAAGGAGGATCTGTGAACACAGAAACTTTGAATTTGACGGCAGATGAGGACCGCCTGGCCCATCTAGTCTGCCCATTTTTTTTCTACACACTGCATATACTGCAGACCCTTATTAGTCTGTAGCTTACCCTCTCTTCTCTATTGCTAGGGTGCCCTTGTGTCTATCCCATGCATTTTTGAATTCCCACACCGTTTTCGCCCCCACCACCTCCGCAGGGACAATGTGAAGGCCTTACTGAAATCCAGGTAGGCCACAGGCCCTCCCTGATCTACTTCCCTGGTCATGTATCCATCATCCTCTCCGTGAAGTTCTTCCTCGCATTACCCCTAAGTCTACCCCCTCTAGTCTCATGTCATGACCCCTTGTTCTTGAACTTCTTTTCTGAAAGATGCTACCGTCTTGTACCTTATTTATACCCTTGAGATATCTGAAAGTCTCGGTCATATCCCTCCTTTCTCCTCCCACTACCAGCAAATACATATTGAGGTCCTTTAGTCTTTCCTCATATGACTTCTGGTGCATCCCTTGCACCATTTTAGTTGCTCATCTTTGAACTGCCTCTACTCTATTTCCTTCCAGAGATATGGCCTCCAGAACTATACACAGTATTCCAGATGAGGTCTCACCAATGATCTGTACAGTGACATCACCACCACTGCCTCTTTTTTTCCTACTAGTGATTCCTCTCCCTATGCACCCTAGCATCCCACCGGCTCTCCCTACAGCCTTTTCACATTCTCTGGTCACCTTTAGGTCATCAGAAATTATCACCCCCCCCAGTCCCTTTCTTGTTTGGTGACCGTCAGAGCCTCCACCCCCACCCCGGGTTTCTGTGCCCCAAATGCATGATTTTGCATTTCTTAGCTTTGAAACCCAGCTGCCACACTCTTGACCACTCCTCAAGCTTGCTTAGGCCCCTTCTTGTTTTCTCCACCCCCTCCCCGCTGGGATGTCAACCCTGTTGCAGATCCTAGTGTCACCTGCGAAAAAGTATACCTTCCCTTCCAGCACCTCTGCAATGTCGCTTATGAAGACACTGAAGAGAATTAGCCCTAACACCGATTCCTGAGGTACCCTGCTAGTCACCCCCCTCCCCTCTCTCCTCGGATTGAGTTCCATTCACCACCACCCTCTGTTTCCTGCCACTCAACCAATTTCCAACCCAGTTTACTATCCTGAAACCCACTTCCAGACTGCCCAACTTGTTTACTAGCCTTCTATGTGGGACAGTGTGAAGGCCTTACTGAAATCCAGGTAGGCCACAGCCCCTTCCTGATCTACTTCCCTGGTCACCCAATCAAAGAAATCAATCAGCTTTGTTTGATAAGACCTTCTCGCTCTGAATCCATGCTGCCTTGCATCCTATGTTCCACTGTCTTCAAGATATGTCACAATCCTTTCTTTTAGCAATGATTCCATCAATTCCCCACCACTGAGGTCAGGCTGACTAGCTGGTAGTTGCCAGCCTCCTCCCTGCTTCCACTTTCATGGAGAGGGACTACATTCGCCCTCCTCCAGTCCTCCGGAACATCCCGTTACCATCGATTTGTTGAACAGGGCTGTCAGTGGTGCTACCAGCTCCCTTCTGAATTATTTTAATATTCTGGGCTGTACCCCATCCAGCCCCATTGCCTTGTCTACTTTCAGCTTTGCTAGCTCTTTTAGGACTCTCTCCTCTGAAAACGGACTGGTGTCCATCTCCCTACCATCTCCTAACTGTGGTCCTTCCCCTTCCTCCGTGAATACTGAGCAGAAATATTTGTTAAGGATTTCTGCTTTTTCTAGGTCTGTCCCCTTTTGCACAACCCCCTCCTTCCCTTTTTAGTCTCGCTATCTCTCCTCTGGACTTTTATCTTTCGCTAATAATCTACAAAAGGCCCTGTCCCCTTCCTTTATTGCCTATGCTATTCTTTCCTCTGTTTGTGCCTTTGCACTCCCAGCTGCTCTCCCTGCTTCCGTCTGCTTTTCCGGATACAGTTTCCTGTCTTCCTCTCCCTGTGTATCCCTGTATCTCCTGAATGCCAGCCTTTTCTCTCTGACCTTTTTGGCCACTTCCTTTGAGAATCATAGTGTTTTTTTCTTTCTCTTCATTTTTCTTACTTGCCTGAAGCCAAGGCTTGGTGCTTCTGCTATGGCTCCTTTAAGATATGCCCACTGTTCCTGTACACACACACACACACACACACACACACACACACACACACATATCCTCCATTTCTCCCTTCCTGCCAGGGATGTCCTGAGACATTCCCCCCATCTCTGCAAAGTCAGCCCATCTGAAATCCAGGACCCTTGCTTTCATGTGGTTTGGCTCCTCCACCGTTCTCACGCTGAACCACACTGTGTGGTGATCAACAGACCCCAGGTGACTACCCACCTCTACACCTGTAACTCTGTCCCCGTTGGTACCAGGTACAATATTGCTCCCTCTTGGGTGGGCTCTACCACCAACTGTCTGAGGCATGCCCCCTGCAGGGCATCCAGGATGTCCATACTCACTGCTGTGGCTGCAGCATGGGTGCTCCAACTGACATCCAGCAAACTGAAATCTCCTACCAGCAGTACTTCCCCCCTTAGCTGTCATTCTGTGAATGGCTTCCACCAGTACTCTGTCCAGCTCTTCCCCTTGTGCTGGAGGTCTGTAGATGATGCTGGTATGGATGGTGGTGCCATTTACCATCTACAGGGTGACCCACAGTGCCTCTGCCCCTCCCTGCACTCCCTGTATCTCAGTAGCTTGAATTCCCTCCCTAACGTAGATGGCCACTTCTCCTCCCTATCTTTCCGGAATAGAGTGTACCCTGGTACAGCTATTTCCCAGTCATGGTTCGCTGTGCACCATGTCTCAGTAACCACGACAATGTCCAGGTCTGCCTTAGTCATTAAGGCCATTATGTCTGGGATTTTATTTCCCAGGCTGCGGGCATTCATGTACATGGATTTCCAAGTTTTGCTACCTTCCTTCTTTCTGTTTCCCCTCCTGTCCTTATGTCCTCCTTCTTTAACCCTCCTGACTTTGCTTCCAGCAGGCATATTTCCCCTCTCTACCTATGATTGCTGATTTATCATTGTCTGTCCTCCTCTTCTACCGTTGTTAATGCTCTTTTGATTCCTCTGTCTATTTTCTATTTGTGGGGCAGTGACAGCTAAGTTCCCATCTTTTAATGTGTCATCAATAGGTTCCTTTGCCTCAGACTCCCCAGCCCCCCCATCACCACCCCAGTTTAAATGTCTAATGCTGACATCAAACTTCTGTCCCAGTGCTCTTATTCCTTCCTTGGTCAAGTGTAGTCCATCGTATTTGAAGAACTTCCTCTCCCAGAAGTCTCCTCAAGCACGTATGAAGTGATGCCCTTTTCCTTGACACCAGCTCTGCAACCATGCATTGAAGTCTTCAATCTCTTTACTTCTGATCTTGTCTGTGCTTCTGCCTTTGTCCGATACCGGAAGAACCTCTTGAATGCCAGGGAGGTTGACTGACTGGCCGGTCGTTCACTTAGTTTTGTTAGGTTCTGTTTGGCTTCCTCTAGCGACTGATTTGCCAGGTCGTTCATCCCAAGGTGCATCAAGATATGAAAGCCCCCCCCCCCCCAACCATCCTTCCAATGCGATCAGCATCATGCTTTGCCAAGGCACCTGGGAGGCATTTGACTAGCACATTTATTTGATTGTAGTCACTCAGTTGGTCTCCAATCCCCTTATCATGGACTCTCCTACAGCAAGTACTTTCTTATTCATTTTCTTATTGTACTTTATTTTGCTGCCACCGTTTGCATTTTCTGTTTGCAGTCGTGGACCATCAACTGACTTCCCGTCCTCCTCTATGTGGCTGTAATCCTTTTCTTCTGTCAGGGTTAAGCAGACACAAACTGAAACGCGGCTCAGGACTCGCCGGAGGAGCCAAAATACAAACAAAACTGGACAGCAACGAGGTAAACTTTCGGCTACAGCTCCTGGATAGAGAGGATCCAGCCCAGGGGTTGAAAGGTGGTGAAGGGGTGTGTGTTTGGGGCTATATAAACAGTTAGATAGGATGATGTGACGTCTTGATAAAGCGTCAAGTGCGACGCGAAACGTAGACGCTTTTGTGAGGGGGTGCTACTCATTTTGTTAATAAACAGATTTTATCGATGCCAACTACAGGCGTGTACTTCTATTCAGGAGTTGTAGCCGAACGCTACCTCGTTGCTGTTCTGTTGGGGGGGGGGGACAAAACGCTTTGCAGTTGGGATGGCATGGATAGGCTTTGACTGGTTTGTTCTGCCGATTCCACTCCCCGCCACCCCCTTCACCACCTTTCAACCCCTGGGCTGGATCATCTCTATGGGAGTGGACTTTTAGGGGGAATCTGAGGGTGTGGGAGTTGAAGGTGCAAATTCCAATTCCTGTTCTGATATAGTAGGTGCTGGAGCTGAGATATCTCTTTCCATGGTGCACTCAGCTGCGCCCTTAGTTTGTTTAGAGTCCTACAAATGGAACACTGCTCCACTCTCCATAAAAGTCCTCTTGGAAAAAGTGCCCCACTCTTATGGCAACTGCTAATATCCACACCAACTTATAAGATATTATTGCTTCCCTGGGTTTAAATGAGGATGCTGGGTCTAAGTGCACCTCTAGTGCTCGCAGTAGTATTTGTCCAGTTCCCTTCTGTTAGGTTTTCATAGGAGGACTTTATTCCTCCCTCCGCTGCAGTTTATTTCACCGCCTGTAGTTGGGAGTTTATTTCACTACCTGCAGTTTTGACTCCGAGAATCCCTTCCAGTTCCAACAGGAAGTCTCTACTTCCAGTTACCTGCAGTCCCTTATGTAATGGTCAATACCGAGGCTGGGGGCGGGTGGTTGAATAGTACTAGTAAGCAGTAGCCAGTTTCCCTTGCGGCTGTCTCTGCTTACATAAACACTGCTGCCTATAAAACTGTGACTGCTTCAGTAGAAAGCTGCACTTTCCCGTATGTCTGCAGTCCCCAAATAAGTCAGTCATGCCCTCCGACTTTTATTTTTGTTTGTAGGTCTCCCCTTGCGCCGCTGTCGAGTCCATCTAACTGAGCCTTGGCTTAAGTTTAAAGGTTTTAGACAAAAGATGCAAAATTGCGGTCTGCTGAAATGCTTCGGACAAAACAAGCAAAAAAGCTGAGCCCTGGTGCAATTTAAGGCCCAGTCTGCTTTGAAAATTGGCACAATGGGGGCTACTGCCACCTGGTTGGCTAGTTACCCTGCGTGACACTGTTCCGATCTCCTCGGTCACCAGTAAGCAGTATAGTAGCCTGTTTCCCTTACGGCTGTCTCTGCTTACACAAACATTGCTGCCTGCAGAACTTTTATTTTTGGTTTTAGGTCTTCCCTTGTGCCGCTGTCAAGTCCATCTAACTGAGCCTTGGTTGAAGTTTAAAGGTTCCAGCTGAAAGATGCAAAATTGTGGTCTACTGAAAAGCTCTGAAGGAAAGAAGCAAAAAAGCTGAGCCTTGGTGCTACTTAAGGTTAAGAAGTGGGCCCACTGGTAACATGAGGTAATCACCCTATGCTGGGCCAAGTGTGACAACCTGAAAGACGCAGCCACGCCTTACACCTAATGCAGACCGCAGTTCCCGCTAGTCTGGAGGCTACCTCGTTGGTGTGGTAGGATGCCATCACCTGCTGTCTTGCCAGCTCTAGACCCTGAGCAGAAAGGCATATGGCCTGTCTGGTTGCCTCACAATCTGGCAAAGATGCTAGGTGCTGACCAATCATCGCCCACAGGTGCCTGCTATAGGATGCCTGGTGTGCCTGATGTGCAGCAATGCACTACATGGTGTGTGCCACCAAGAAAACCCTACGACTCCAAATGTCGAACTCTGCTGAGTCTGAATCTGGGGGACGGTCGCATACTGGGCACCTATGCCCAGGAGTGTCCAGGAACTGGATCCCAGAAGAGGGGTATGGCATGGCTCCTGGACATCCCAGGGGTGTGCAATACCTGTGCTGGGCATCCCTTGGGGCTGAAGAGAGGTCAGAGGGATGGAGCCAGATGTCTCTTGATGCCTCCGCAAATGGACGAGGCCATGGAAGTATGACTGTGCAGTCATGTGTACTCCCCAAGGAAGGACAGCATGAGACATGAAGGATTGTGGCCGGAGAAGTGGGACAGTCATAGCTCCCTCATCATCTCCGAAAGGAACTGCTGATAACGGTGTAGTCAGCATCTGAGGAGAGGCGAACCAGGGAGTCCCTTTTCCTCAGTGGAGGAAGACGAAGAAGAAGAGGAGCTGGACTCAGGAAGTGGCGGTGCTAGGATTTCAGGCCAAAAGATAGCCTGGTCCATTGCTCTCAGGTAGGTTGGGAAGGCAATCACCAAAGCCCTGAACTGCTTCTAGGTCAGGGGTCCCATAGAACCAAAAATGCCCGGGAGAGGAGAAGGGACAGGTAGAGGAGGAGGAGGAGGATGGTCATGAAGGACCAGGCTAGGTCCTTTGCCAGGGCTACGAGAGCAAATGGGTGACCTACCCTGAGGAGATGGGCTGTGCATCTAGTTACACCTGGGAACACCCAACCATAAAGGGGTAATTCTGGATGGTACCCTGGGGGGGATCTCCAGGTAGGGAGATTGGAGCCTTAGAGGTCCCACAGGGCAGCACCAATCCCCACTGACCCCAGGCCCAGATGGTTCGGGGGGGCAGAAGACCTGGGTTGACACTATGACACCTGATAGAGCCCCCAGCCACTCTAGACACAGAACACTGCTTTGACCGGGACCTACTAACCCCCACCTCACCCGAGTGGTCTCTGCCCTGTGGGCTAGGCCTAGAAGCATCACCAGCAACAGAATGCTAGAACAAGGGGAAACCAGCACTGTGTGCGACACCAGAACTCCCCTCAGTACCACAAACTGTACCGGAATCGGACTCGGCACTGTAACCTGACCTGGTGCCACCATCCCTTCCGGCGCCGGAATCAGCACTGGAGGCATCCCCAGCACCACAAGCAGCACCGTGGGACACCGGGGCAGTGTCACAGCTGGCACCAGGTCGAGAACTCCCAGACGACAATGCAGATGCTTAATGCCTATGGCTAGGCCCAGAAAGGTCTCTTTTCTCACCTGGGCTAAGAAGCCAGTCAGGATCATCCCAGTCGTCGCCCTCCAGATCATCGGACCACCTGGAGGACGAGATCTAGAAAATGTCCAACGGATGGCTGGCACCAAGGACCTTCTCTCTCCCAGAGCAGTGAATGGCAGCAGGAGGGAACCGGATGTGTGGGCAGCGTGGTCCCGCTCACCAGCACCGGCCTTAGTGCCAGGAGCCAAAGCACCACTGGACAGCAGTCCCAAAGGACCCTCCTGCGCAGGCAGAGTGTATAGCTGCAACTCCAGCACCGGGGGCGTCTGCACGACTGAGGGGGTATCAGACTGGGAGGGGTGCGCAATCAGCTCCTTGGGAGGGGGACCAGCTGTCCCACAGACCCCTTCCCCAGTCCTCCCTTCTCAGCGAGATGAGGTCTAGTGGAGGCCAAGTCTCTCTTGGTAGGTACAGTACCGGAGAGGGGCTTAGGGGAAGAGCCCAAGGACCTTACCTTCGAGTCCCGGATGTGACGCCTGCTTCCAAAAGTGGTGGTGGTGGGGTCTCATCTCCACCTCATCGCATGGATTTCCAAGGTGCAAAGGTCCACTGAGAAGCAGGAGTCGCAGTGGTCCATGTCAAGGTCTGCTCCGAGGTGGGTCCAGCAACCATCATATCGGTCTCAAACAGACATATTTCTCCACGGGCACCAAAACGGTGGGGGTATCGGTCTTCTTGCCAGTTTTCTTCTGTTTCTTAGGCCCCTGGGATCCAGACTCAAAGAACATAATAAAAACTAGCAGAGATAGAGCTTGCTGCCGCACAAAAGGGATAGGAAGAGAAAAGGGCAGTGACAAGAGGCTGGAGAAACGATATGGCATCGAGCTAGCGGCGATGAACAGAACTGAATGCCGTGACATAGCAGAAAATGGTGAACGCTCCCTAACTTCCTCGACAGTGGGAAAAACAGCACTGAGGAGGTAAGGGGGCCAGCATCAGTTACTTGCCAGTCCACGAGCGACATGTCATGCGTCTGTCTCGTAGGCGGCGCTGTCTCCAATGCTGGCCCCCTGCCTCCAAAGCTTTTAAAGGCTTATGCTCCCACAGGGTCCTGGTGCCTCCAGCACAGACCCATCAGTGATGAATGGGGAAGACTGCTTTTTTTCCACCCGAAAAATATTCACCGGATCAGAGGCTTTATCCCTCCCCCGTGACCTGGCCACACTGCTACATGCATCTGTGACCTCCAGGCTTGACTACTGTAATGCTCTGTACCTTGGGGTTAGTGGGGTGTGCTGCGGTGCCTGCAGCTGCTGCAGAATGCAGCTGCCTGGCTACTTAGGGGCCTTTCTAGATCTTGCCATATCTCACAGGTGCTGCATGATTTGCACTGGTTGCCGGTGAAGTGGCATATCTCATTTAATGGGACTCTGTCAACCTGTTTTTCATCATATTATTTCTAGTTAAAAACCTACATTTTGTGATTGCTTACCTTCTCTAAAATTCTGAAATGCATGGTAATGTATATTTACAAACAACCTTGTTCTGTTTCCAGTCCTAGGTCTGTTCTTACTGCATACTTCCTGAACATTAGAAACACCCCCAAACAGTGCAGTCACTCATGATGCAATAGCCTCCTGAACTCCCACTGCATCATGAGTGGCTAGACTGTGTTGTGGGTGTTCCCAAATCCAGGAAATATGCAGTTGGAGTTGATCAAGGAATGTAAACAAACCGGTTTGTGTGTGGTAACACCAGTATAGTGGGCAGTCTGTTTTTCACTTTTTAAAAGAAAAAAGAATCAGAATCAAACTACCAGCTACATCAACAATCTTGACAGAATGTTGGCAATCATAAAATGTGTTATTTAAACCAGGGGCACTTTGAGACCTAAGGGGGTTATGACTACTACTACTACAACAGTCAATTGTCCAGGTAGGGAAAAACCATCGCTCCTTGTCTTCTCAAATGTGCTGCCACCACAGCCAGGAACTTTGTAAATACTCTTGGAGCTAAGGTTGAGCTAAGGTGAGGCCGAAGGGAAGGGCTGTGAACTGGTATTGGCAGTTCCCTATCCTGAACTTGAAGTACCTTCTGTGGCTGGGCCTGACTGATGTGTGGAAGTAGGTATCCTTCAGATCCAATGACCCAAGCCAGTCTCTTATTGCAAAGATGGAATCACCAAGCCCAGTATTAACCTGAATTTTTCTTTTAAGTGTTTAAGATACCTCAGTTTTAAAATGGGTCACCACTCCCCATTTTTCTTGTGGGTCATGAAGTACCTGGAATAAAGTCCCTTGCCCCACTAGGAGGGCAGTACTTTTTCCACTGCATTTGCTTACAACAATTTCTTCACCTCCATCTTCAACATAACTCTTTCTGTTGGGGTGTGAGGATGGAAAACCTTTGAATTTTGCAGCTTTGAGAATTTTCTGAACTGCAGGGACAAACCTTGACTCACTATTTCCAAGACCCACTTGTCTATGTTGATTTTTGTCCATTTCTAGAAACAGTGAGTTAAGCTGACCCGCTGGTGCAGCAGTTGTGCTTCCGCTCGCGATGCCGACATTCTGGGATCAGGAATGATCCAAGAGTCAGAGGGTAGGCTGGAGGTGAAGGATTGAGGGTCTCAGGGACTGCTCTCCTCCTCCTCAGAGAGGGGGCACGTCCACTGTTTGACCAACTTGTGGAGGCTGGGGTGAGCAGCTGCCGGAGCCTTCACTGTGGAGAGGTGTGCCAGACGTTGGTGCTTGGGTGTCGCCACATCACTGCACGCCACGCCTCCCACTGGGGTCATTAGCAGCCAAAAAATGCTGGCCCCCATGAATGATGCATCGCTCCTCCAGTCCCGCTTTGCCTGCCATGGCATTTGGCTGGTGACCGAGTGTTATATTCCGTCCGGCGACTTGACCCCGCAGCCCGGCCCGGGGGGGGGGGTAAGGCAAGGAGGCATCCCAGTAACGTGGGTTACACCAGGTTCAGTCTTCCGCAGGGGTCCCGTTTGCTCAGCAGCCCCGCCCGTGGGGAAGGGAGAGCCAAACCCAGGAGGATCATCACCTGAGGTAAGTCTCGGAGTCGGGGAGTGCAAGGGCTGAGCTTACCGGGGGTCCAGCAACCAAAATAAGAAAAAAACAGAGTGAGCCTTGTTCCTGGTGGTAATGTATGGGCAACCTGAGAAGACTTGTCAGGGGTTTTGCTTTGCCTGGGTTTTGGGAGCTAGAAATTGCAGCTGCCCATCTGGTGCCTCTTCTACCCCGACCCTAATTGTGGAGGGTACTCATAGGAGACATAAGCAACGGGGGACGTATCCCCTACCCCTACATCACCTTCCATAAGGCCTATAGGAAGTAGAGGCTTTTTCTTTCAGTGTTGTTCTTGTAGGTGGTTTTGTATTCATCCACCTTTTTCATGTAAGCCTTTGTCTTGTCATCAAACGGTATTTACTTTGCAGGGGAAACCCATCAGTTTTGTTTGGGGTGTCCTACAACAGACTGGCAGTTCAAAGTCAGGCAAACCTCCTTAAGGATACTACATGGGCCATGGCCCTAGATGCAGTGTCATTTATGTTCACTGCCATATGGAGCTTGTACTTTGTGAACTCTATGGCTGATTTTGCTGTGTCAGTCATATCTTGTGCCAAGTTTCCAGTAGCCTTTCTGCTCAGTGCCCGTATGAAATTCCATATGGCATTCTGGCACTGTACTGTGTAGGTCAGGTAAGCTGCCTGCCTTAGGAAAAATGGAAGCTGATGTATAAACGTTGAAAGGTTTTTAATAGCAGTTCCCTAGAAGAGGGAACTGCGCCAATAATGGCCTTCTCCAATTCCGAGGAACTGATTGGGAACTGGAGAAAAATTAAACTTACACAAATACAAACAACCTAACGCATCCAAGAAGATCAAGAATTACAGTAGGTACGTAATTTCCATATCATCCTGGACATAAAGTCTCCACCATTCATTCACACTGATGGGAGAACACCGAGCTAATAATCCCCCGAGAGGGTGGCAGGAGAAACCAAGAGCTCACACATTCAGGACAGAAGTCCGTTAAGGATAGTCCTGCCAAACGAAAGATGACGCCTGGCATGGGCATCCAAAGCACAGCGTGCTTGACGAAAGTATGCACTGAGCTCCAGGTAGCCGCATTGCAAATGTCCGCAATGGGCACATTGTGGATTTCCGCCAGAGATGCCGCGACTGCTCTAGTAGAGTGAGCGTACACTCTGTCTTCCAGCTTAACCTGTGCCATAGAATAACAGTGGCGAAGGCATGCCACCAGCCATGCCGAAATACATCTGATAGCGACAGGATGACCCAGCCAGGACTCACTTGAAGGAAAAAAACAGTTGTTGAGCTTTGCAAATTTTTTTGTTCTATCTAAATAGAAATGCAACGCTCTTTTAACGTCCAAAGAATGAAGGGTACGCTCTCCATTTTGGAAATTCGAAAAGTAAGTAGGTAGGACCAAAGATTGGTTTAGATGGACTTCTGAGACAACCTTAGGGAGAAACTTAGAACTACTTTGTCCTTATGAAATACAGTGTAGGTGGGGTCTGTGACCAAGGCATGTATTTCAGAGACTCTGTGGCCCGAGGTGATGGCCACCAGGAAGACTGTTTTCCAAGTGAGGAATTTCAGCTCACAGGTAGCTAGAGGCTCGGATGGCTTTCGAATGAGCATGTCTAGCATGAGATTAATGTCCCAGGCTGCGACTGGACGTCTGATAGGAGGTCTGGTATGCAGAATACCTTTAAGAAACCTCAACTACAGGTAACTGAGCCAGTGATAGAGAAAGTACTGGCTTGTGATAGGCCGAAATAGCACAAAGGTAAACTTTGACTGTAGAGTATTGTAGACCTGAATTTGAGAGGTCTAAGAGGTACTCTAAGACTTTTTTTGGTGGGCAGGAAAAAGGACTCAAAGAGGATGTTGCACGCCAGAGAGAAAAATGCTTCCATTTGGCCGTGTAGGTTTTTCTGGTGGCTGGCTTGCGTGTAGCCAAAAGAATATCTGAAACTTTCTGGGAGACATTGACCCTATTCACCTCTATCTCCTCAGGAGCCGAAGGTGAAGCGACCTCAGATTGGGATGGACCATGGGACCCTGGGTAAGAAGGTTCGTCTGAACGGGAAGTGCCTTCAGAGGGGTTTCTGACATACTGTTGAGTAGCGGAAACCATATCTGTCGAGGCCAGAAGGGAGCAATGAGGGTAATTTTGTCCCCCTGAGACTTGAATTTGAGAAGTACACTCTGAATTAGTGGAAGAGGAGCAAAGGCGTATAGAAAGCGTTTTGTCCACTGCGCCTGAACGCATCCTGACAGAAAATGCCAGGCCCTGGATTTCTGGAGCAGAAGAGAGGCAGTTATGTGTTGAGTGGGGATGCAAAAAGCTCTAGATCTGGAGTTCCCCAGTCTGCGAATAATGACTGAACTACGGTTAAGTCGCGAGACCATTCGTGAGGATCTGTCTCCAGTCTGTTGAGATGGTCTGCCAGTTCATTCTGCACTCCTTGCAGGTAAACCGCATGAATTAGAGCCTTGTGCTCCAAGCACCATTCCCACACTCTCACTGCTTCCCTGCATAAAGGGTAAGAGTGAGCACCGCCCTGCTTGTTGATGTAATATATCACTGCTTTGTTGTCCATTTGAAAGAGAATGTTCTTGTGACAGAGAATGTCCTTCAAAGCCCGGACTGCACAGAGGACAGCTCTCATTTCCAGGTCATTTGTGTGAAGCTGGGACTCGACTTGAGTCCACGTGCCTTGGCTGTGGAGATTCTGACAGTGAGCTCCCCACCCCATCAGGGACGCATCCGTGGTAATGGATATCTGATGATCCAGAGGAGCAAAGGGATAACTTTCCAGAAGGTTGTCCTCTTGCAACCACCAGGTGAGGGACTTCCTTAGAGGTTCTGTCACCTTGATGAGAAAGGACTGAGGATGAGTTGTTGGAGACCACTGAGTACTGAGCATCCACTGGCAGGTTCTCATGTGGAGATGTGCTAGGGGTACAGTGAACACAGCGGATGCCATGAGACACAGCTTCCGCTGCATTGAGATAGCTCAAACTGAGTTGTTCTTTCTGATGTACCGGGCCATCTGTAAGATATCGCTCCTTCTGTCCTCTGGAAGAAAGGCTTTCACACAGGAGGTGTCCAGAAGAGTTCCTATAAAGAGGAGCTTCTGGGAAGGCTGCAACTGCGATTTCTGAGATTTAGCAGGACTCCCATGGACGTGAGGAAGTCTGAAGCTGTGGCTACAGCATCCAGAGTTTGTTGTCTGGAGGTGGAGGGGCTTGCTAGGAGCCAGTCGTCCAGATATGGGATCACTTGTATTCCGATTTTTCTGAGATGCGCTGCGAAAACTGCACAGCACTTTGTAAAAACTAGTGGCGCCAAGGACAGCCCAAAGGGCAGGACTCTGAATTGATGATGTTGACCCAGCGCCACAAACCTTAGGTATTTGTGGTGCTTTGGGTGTATAGGAATATGTTGGCAGGCATCCTGCATGTCCAGGGACGCAGCCAATCGTGTTGATGAAGCAAGGGTAACAGGGTCCCTAGCGATATCATCTTGAATTTTTCCTTGGGAAGAAACTTGCTTAACTTTCTGAGGTCCAGAATGGGGCGCATGCCACCGGTTTTCTTCGGGACCAGGAAGTAACGGTAGTAGAAACCTGTGTTTCGTTGATCCAGTGGAACTGTTTCTACTGCCCTGTTGTTCAGAAGGCCTTGTACCTCGGAGGCAAGAAGGTCTAACTGTATTGTTGACAGCCTAGGCTGTCATTTGGGGGTATGATCCAGAGGGGCTTCTGAAAGGTTAACGGAATACCCCTTGTGGCTTATCCAGAAGACCCATTTGTCTGATGTTATGGATTTCCACTGGTTGTAGAACTGAGTCAGACGTCCTTCCACCGCTGAGGAAGAGTCCCCTTCGGACAGTTGAGGTGGGACCTGGGCCAGAAACTCAGAAGGTGTCACTGGGCGCTTTAGGACCTTGTGCCTTCTGTTGTATTTTCTTTTGAGGCTGGGGTTTTTGGTTTTTTGTTAAAATCTCCTCTTCCCTGACCCCGAAAGGACTGACGGTTGTGAAACTGACGCTTGTTGACACCCCCGAGAAGGGGTGGGAACGGGTCGAGCCGTTTTAATGGCAGACCTAGTCTTCTGTGTGGCCTCTAGAGCTTGCTCTACTTGAGGTCCGAACATATACATACCGTCAAAGGGTAACGCCATGACCTGCTGTTGGGCATCATTCGTGAAGCCCAAAATGCGTAGCCAGGAGTGGTGACGGGTGCAAATGCCTGCCACCGCCGCTTGGGAGGCAGTATCAAAAGCGTCCATAGCTGCTTTAACCTGCTGGTTGTTGGACTCAATACTCCTGGTTATGGTCTGAAGTAGCTATGAACTAATGTCCAACTCAGCCAGAGCTTCCACCATCTGTTTGAGCGAATGCCAAAGAACATACTCATATTGAGAGAAACAGCCCTGGTAGCTGGCAATATGCATACCCAGGGTGGAGGCAGCAAAGACTCTCTTACCTAAGGTGTCTATCTTGCGAGATTCTTTGTTTATAGGTGGGGCTGTAGATGCCTGAGGGAGAATGACCTTATCATTCTCTGCCAAGACTACAATAGGGTCAGCAAAGGCCTGGGAGGCCAAAATGGGTCAATCCATGGGAGGACCATACTTCCTGTCTATGGACTTAGCCACAGAAGAGATGAGAGCGGGATTATTCCATACCATCTGAGAGAGTGTCTCAAAGGATGGTTGTACCGGAGGAGTTAAATCCATAGGGCTCTCCGGGACATGTAGGTACTGGAGTCTTAAAAGTTTTCCAGGATCGATATCTGTAGTCTGGAGAGAAAGAGTAGAATTAAAATTTTTTAGCAGAGACTTAAATGACAGGTCTTCAACCACAGGCTCTGCGGCAGGATTGATCCCTGCTCCTTCAACATCATCACCCAGCCAAAGATCTGGCTCAGGCTCAATATCATCTCCTGACAGCCCAGGAGGGACTGTATGGACAGGAAAGGAGTGAAAATCAGCAGGAAATGAAGAGGAGAAAGGAATCGGAGTAGAGAAGCCCTGAAGACTAGACGGTGCCGCACCAAGCCTCGGGGCCAAAGAGGAACACGGCGCCAAAGGCAAGGGAGCTGTTGCCATTTGAAATAGCCCAGCACACGGCGCCGATAGAGACCACGGTGCCGAAGAAGCCTGCGGCGCCGCAGATGGCACTGACAGAGCTCACAGCACCGAGGACGGCGCAAAGAGACCACCTGGCGCCGAGGACGGTGCCGACATCCGCAGCGCCGAGAGTGGTGCCAACAGGTGCATTGGTGCCGAGGATGGCGCCAAAAGACCCATCGACACCGAGAGCATCCACAACGCTGTTGATGGCGCCGAAAGCAATTCAGGGCCCTGAAAAGTGCGATTTGAAGAAAAAGGAGGAGGAGGAATACCAGAAGAGAGAGAGACATCGATGTGGCCCCCTGCGCTGTGGCCATCTGAGGGGGGAAAACACCTGAGCGCAGAGTCGACGGCACTAAAGAGGGCGCCGTGCAACTAGGCAGGTCCAACTGCCCTACCCATTTCCTCAAAAGGCCAGAGGGCACCGCAGTGACCAGGCCAGGCAGCTGGACCAACCTCCGAGCCCACTGCTCCATAAGAGAGGCCCACTGATAAAACTGCTCATCGGAAGCCCTTTCAAAAGGCGGGGAAGGGCTCCGATGTCGAAGAGGTCAATCACCGGAGACAGAAACCGGCCACTCCGGAGGAGGAGACCAGCACCTGGCCCCAATGACTGACCATCGACGTGCAGACATACCAGAAGGCGACCTCGAGTGATACCTTCTCTTTTTTTGACCTGTGGGCCGAAGAAGAGGCCAAATGGTGCCGAGAGTGCGACCGTTTTCTTTTATGCTTTCCGGGGACCATCCATCCCCGCCCTCCGGACCGTCTGTTGTCAGACCCTCCTCCGGAGAGGGCGCGGACTGAGTCCGCTGACAGAACAGCTTTACACGAAGTCTCCCTACCATCACCTGACCCGCTCATGGTCGACTCAGTCAATGGAGGGCTGAAGACTTCTTTTCTTAATAAGTTAAAAGTAAGTGGTACTTATTTCAAGATAGATTAAAAAACAATAAACTGAAAACTATGCTGCTGGTTTGAAGTTTGACTCCTGGTGGGCGAACGATGTCATCACTGTAGCGCACTCGACAGCAGGAAAAGAGGAACTGAGACAGATGGAGGGTTGACGCCGAGATGGTCATTGCTGCACGAGCCAAGGCTCGTGGCACCGCTCCTCACAGCTCCATCTCTGGCGCCGGCCCTCTTACAAAAAAGGTTGCTCCTGCTGGGTCCTCCAGCGTAGATCCCATCAGTGTGAATGAGCAGTGGAGACTATGTCCAGGAAGATCTGGCCTGACTGGCAAAGGGATGGGGTCTGCTACTGAGAACTGTTGAAGGAGGGGAAACCACACCTGCCGAGGCCACAGAGGGGGCTACAGGGATCATGGTGGTAGGTTTGAGTTGTAGTTTCAGTACATTCTGTTGAAGGAGTGGGATGGGGGGGGAGAGCATATAAGAAGAGTCCTGTCCATGGTCATGACAGGGCATCTATAGACAATCCCTTTCTGTTTGGGATAATGGAATAGTATCTGGGGAGTCTGTGATTGCTGGGGGAGGCAAAAAGGTTGAGGCACGGGTTCCCCCACAACTGGAAGATCACCTGAAAAACTTTGTGATGAAGTGTCCACTCATGCATGGAGGTCTGGCGACTGAGAATGTCGGCCAGGGTATTGTGGCATCCCGGAAGATGGACGGCAATCAACAACAGATGTTGAAGTATGGCTTCCTGCCAAACTGCCATCATCTCCCTGCAGAGAGTGCAGGACTTGGTACCGCCTTGTTTGTTCAGGTAATATACCACTGAGGTGTTGTTTGACTGGATCAGTAGAGTCCCCGGGGAAAGGTGGGGACGAAAAGCTTGAAGGGCGAGATGGACTGCCCTCATTTCCAGTAGATTTGTATCAGGAGGGATGGAGAATTAGGCCACCTGCTCTGTGTCCTGTAGGGGCCCAGGTGCACCCCCCCAATTGTCGAGGGAAGCACCCATGGTCAACATCTGTTGGGGAGGACGGAACTGGAAAGGCATGTCTTGAGATAGGCTGGCACGATGGGTCCAGTCTAGGGTCGAGCATAGAATGGGAGTGACTCTGATTCTGTTTTCAAAATCCCCTGTTTATTGCTGCCACTGATTCTGAAGAGTACACTGTATTGGTCTCATGTGTAGACGGGCAAAGGCCACCGTGGGTATGACAGCGGCTGTATGTCCCAAAAGGCATAAGAGATGTCTGGATGTGATAAATTGTTGAGTTCGAATCTGGGAAGCCAGAGACAGAAGTCTGTCTTGTCTGTTGGTAGAGAGGTAAGCCCTGGAGGAGGTGGTGTCCAGAATGGCTTCTACATACTGGAGCGACTGGGTAGGAGTTGGATTGGATTTGGGCCAGCTGACTGTAATTCCTAGGGACTGGAACAGTGAGGGTCACCTAGAGGGACAAAAGCAGAGAGGTTTTGGAGTCCGTTTTTATGAGCCAGTCGTCCAAGTCTGGGAAGATGAACTATCCGTCCCATCTCAGGCCCACCGCCACTACCATTAAGCACTTGGTAAAGACTGCAAAGACAAACCACACAGAGTATGCAAAAGGATAGTGGTGCTACAATGCTAGAATACGTAATTTGAAGTCACAAAAGCAGAGCGCACACACAAACCTCCAATAAATAATCAGGGCACCGACCTCATCAAAATATATAACATTTATTGACTACATAAAATAAAAAAGAGGCAAAGCCTGCCGTGTTTCAGATGTGCTTCCATCCTTGTGGCTCTTAATACTAATTCGGCACAATGTCGTTATGATGTCATAGTGCTAATTGCCTTAACTCTATGCATACCTATTTAAATTACATACATAATCACAGTATCATACAGCCTTATATAGCTATGGTTATAGGGAAAGGGAAGGGGAGGAAAAGAAGAAGGAAAAAGGAACCAAGCCTAAAAATATGCAGAACTGACACATATGACACTATAGTGACAAATTTGTATCAAGTGGTTATGCAGTTTTCAGAATCATGTGTTATTATTCTAAGTGTATATAACAAATGTTAATAGTAAAAATGTGTATTTTGTATTAGTGTTTGCCAATAATGGTTGTTTTCAAGCTGCTATTTGATACAGATGATAATGTGTCATGTAAATAGTGACATATATGTCAGTTCTGCATATTTTTAGGCTTGGTTTCCTTTTCCCCCCCCTCCCCCATAACCTTCTTTAACCCCCAACCTCCCCCTTTCCTTGCATTTTTCTTCTTCTTTCATTGTTTGTTTGTAATTCTATAATCACAATTTTAAACATACATGATTTTTATAATATTAGCTATATAAGGTTGTATGATACTGTGTTTATGTATGTAATTTAAATAGGTATGCATAGGGTTAAGTTTTAAAGGCAATTGGCACTATGACATCATAATGATGTTGTGCCATATTAGTATTTAAGAGCCACACTGATGAATGTTGGCATGCCTTTGATAAAGGATGGAAGCACATTCGAAACGCATAAGGCTTGGCCTCTTTTTTATTTTAAATAGTCAATAAATGTTACATTGGAGGTTTGTGTGTGCTCTGCTTTTGTGACTTCAAACTTGGTAAAGACTCTTGGGGCAGATAAGAGACCAAACAGGAGTGCCCGAAATTGGAAACGTTGTCCTAGCAGGTAAAAGCGAAGGAAACGGTGGTGGGTGGGGTGGATGTGGATATGTAGGTAGGCATCTTTCATGTCTAATGTGCATAGCCAATCCCTTTGTTTTAACATCGGCATAATGGATGTTAAAATGACCATCCGGAACCTTTTATACTGAATGTGCGGGTTCAGTTGTCTAAGATCTAGTACAGGTCTGAGATCCCCAGTGCATTTCGGTATCAGAAAAAAAATAGGAGTAAAATCCCTTATGGTACTCCAAAGGAGGTAATGGATAGACGGCATTCTTGTGAAGAAGTGCCTGAAGTTCCTCTTGAAGAATGGGGATATGGTCAGGTGGGTAACTGACAGAGTGGGGAGGATGAGGAGGAGGCACTGAGGTTTCAGTGTGTGTGTGTGTGTGTGTCGCATCCTTATGATCTGAAGCACCCACTCGTCTGATGTTACCACTTGCCAGGCCTCTAAATGGAGGGCCAAGCGACCACCTATAGCTTCCGAGGCCTGGTCGAGGAGGCCCGGGCAATGCCCCAGCTGATCACTGGGAAGTGGGCTGATCAGCGCCACCTGGGGGGTGGGAGCGGGAGCCCTTAGAGGTAGGAGTGGCAGTCCTGGAAGATGGCTGAGAATGACAACGGAATCCACCTCTGTAGGTGCTCTCTGTTTGTCGCTTTTCTTTGATTGAAGAGAGGACTTGGAGTGGTACTGGTAAGATGGCTGTGAGGTATGATACATGCTATGTACCACATGTAAGGTCCAACCTGAAGCCTGGAGATCGTCCAGAAGTGTTTGGTACCTGGACCAAAAAGTTGACATCAATTGAAAGAAAAAATTACTCACCTTAGTAATTTTGTTTCTTCTAGTGGAGTCTTGCTGTATTCTGACAAGTGCAGTTAGCCCCAGCCTTTAAACTGCCCTAGAGAACAATGGGTTAACTTTTCCATGCAGGGCATAGAATGTTGCTCTCGAGCTCGGTTGATGTCTGTGCCCATTGTATTTTGAACTGCAACCGTCAGATCTTTACGAACAAAATTCACTAGGTATTCTATGTGGAAAATGTAAAAAACTTTACTAGCCAACTGGCAGAAAAATATTCTTTTGGGTTCCCAAGGGAAGACTCAAGTCAAGAAACCCATAACACAAAAAACAATTAAAAGTGAAATAACACATCACCCCACGTATAACAGAGGGTGTAAGGAGGCACCCCTGAGGTGTCAACACTGCGCCTGCCCACCACTTCCCAAAAAATCCAGGTTCTGAGAGGGGAGGCGGGGGGAGGTCAGAATACAGCAAGACTCCACTAGAAGAAACATAATTACTAAAGTGAGTAATTTCTTCTTCAAACAACATGAAGTCTTGCTGTATTCTGACAAGTGCAGACTACCATGCAGTACCTCCATGGAGGAGGGACAGAACCTACTTTGGGAATAAGCACTGAAGTACTGCTGTGCCAAACAGAGTATCACTCCTAGCCTGGATATCCAGAGAGTAATGCCTGGTAAAAGTATGTACCGTTTTCCAGGTGGCTGCTTGACAGACTTCTAAGAGAGGGATATCCCTGGCAGCCGCCAAGGAAGCAGCTGTACCTCTTGTAGAGTGAGCCCTCAGGCCTGAGGGTGGAATCTTTCCCAGTTTCTCATAGCAAAATTGTATACAAGAGACAATCCACCTGGCAATAGTTCTCTTGGTGGCAGGTTTGCCCTTTCCTACCTCTCCATAAGTGAGGAACAACTGGAGGGAATCAAACCTGTGACCCTTGGTACGCTCTATGTAGTAGCTAAGGGCTCTTTAACATCCAAACTGTGTAGCCTCCTCTCCCTGATGAAGAATGATCAGTGAAGAAAACAGGGAGAGACATAGACTGATTCAGGTGGAAATCTGAAACCACTTTGGGCAAGAACTTTCTGTTAGTTCGAAGGACCACTTTATCTCTGTGAAAAGAGATGAAATCAGGTTCCACTGACAGGGCTTGCAATTCACTGATGCATCTCGCAGAGGTAATGGCTACCAAAAACACAGTTTTCCAAGTCAAGTACTTAAGCTCTGCTGAGGACAGAGGCTCAAAAGGTGGTTGCATAAGCTGAGCAATGCAAACATTAAGATCCCAAGCGGGAGTAGGATCCCTAAAGCGGGGATTGGTATGAAGCAATCCCTTGAAAAACTTACAGAATACAGGGTGAGATGACAGTGAGGAAGACTTACCTACTGACAGGAAGGCAGAAACAGCAGAAAAGTGTACCTTGAGAGTATCTGTTCTGAGGCCTAGGCTATTAAGATGGACCATATAATCCAGAACTGTAGGCAATTCAGCAGTATCTGGGGAGATATGCCTCTTGGAACACCAAATGCTGAATCTCTTCCATTTGGAGTTATAAGTCTTTCTGGTGGAAGGCTTTCGAGAGGCTTTGAGAATATCCAGAACCCCCTGAGACAGATGCAAATCTGCAAACTCTAACTCTTCGAGCCATGCCTTGAGGTTGAGAGACTGAAGATTGGGGTACCAAATCCTCCCCTGAGAGGAGGTTAACAGGTTGTAATTCCTGGGAAGAGACAGGGGAAGCTGGACTGTTAGGGACAGCAACAAGGGGTACCAAGGCTGGCTGGCCCAGTCTGGAGCAATCAGAAGCACTTTGCAAGGTTGTGACCTTACCTTGATTAGAACTTTGAACAGGAGAGGGAAAGGGGGAAAAGCATACAGAAATTTCCCTTCCCAGTTCAGAGTCAGAGCATCCAGGGGGACTGAGCCCAAGACTGGGGGTCTGCAACAAAAGAGAGGAAGTTGGAGATTGTCTGGGGCTGCAAAAAGATCTGTCTCTGGAGTGCCCCATCTTGAAAACATCACCTTCGATACCAGAGGATCCAGGGCCCATTCGTGATTGCCCTGAGATATTCTGCTCAGTGCATCTGCTAGGACGTTGTCCTTCCCTGGAAGGTGAACTGCTATCAGAAAGGTTTGCAGGGAATAAGCCAGGGACCACAGCTTCATTGCTTCTGTGCACAAGGCCGCAGACCGAGTGCCTCCTTACTTGTTGATGTACCACATGGTGGTGGTGTTGTCTGTTCTGACCTGAACCACCTTGTTCTCTACTGACTGGGAAAAAGCTTGCAGTGCCAGAAACACTGCCCTGAGTTCTAGGAGATTGATGTGTAGAAGCGATTCCTGAGGAGACTACAGTCCTTGGGTGGTGAGATCCCCCAAATCGGCTCCCCAGCCCAGCAGGGAAGCATCCATGGTAAGGACCACTGAATGAGACTGAGTGGCAAATGGAACCCCTTGCCTCAAATTGTCCTGATCCTGCCACCATTGCAGGACCTGGATCAGAGTTCGAGTCACTGGGATTAGTTTGGTAAGGGAATCCTTTCTATGGGACCAAAAAGCCCTCAGGTGGAACTGAATGTCCCTCATCTGGAATCTTGCCCCTTGGAAACACTGCTGTAGAAGCTGCCATGCTGGTCGAGACATCTGAAGGTTGAATGAAGAAGCCAGCTCCATGAGAGCTCTTGCCCTTTCCAGGGGAAGAAAGGCTCTTGCTTTTACCGTATCCAGCTCTGCCCCTATGAAGGTGAGAAGCTGCACTGGTTCGAAAACTGACTTTGGTAGGTTGAGAAGAAATCCTAAAGAAGTGAGCACTTGCTGGGTCACTTGCAGGTCTGACTTGACTTGGTCTGGAGACTGGCCCACTATGAGCCAGTCGTCCAAATATGGAAAAGGGAAATCTTTTGTCTTCTTAGGAAGGCAACAACTACTGCCAGGCACTTTGTGAAAACCCTTGGAGCTGAGGTTAGGCCAAAGGGCATTGCTCTGAACTGATAGTGGGGGGCAACTCGAACCTGAGGTACTTTCTGTGGGAGCACCTGATGGGAATGTGAAAGTAGGCATCTCTGAGGTCCAGGGAGTCTAGCCAGTCCCCTGGCCTTAGAGAGGGAAGGATAATTCCCAGAGTTATCATCTTGAACTTTGGCTTTAAAAGATGTTTGTTCAGATATCTTAAGTCCAGGATGGGTCGCCACTCGCCTGTCTTTTTGGGGGTCAGGAAGTACCTGGAGTACAGTCCTTTGCCCCAGTGTAGTGTAGGTACTCTCTCTACAGCTGTTAAAGTTAGAGAGAAGAAACCTCTGCGTCTAGGGCAAGGGTTTCAGAGAGATTTGCAGGTGGAAAAGATCTGGCTCTTATCTTTGGACATTTTTTGAAGCTGAGAACCAGTCCCTGGCTTTCTACTTCCAGGACCCACTTGTCTGATGTAATAGATATCCATTCCTGGACAAAGTAAGCCAGCCTGCTCCCTGCTGGGATAGGAGAGTCGACCCGGGCAGACCCATCAGGGTGTCTGCTTGGCAGGGGCTTTAGGCTGAGGGGTGGATGCAGGCCTGCTCATCCCCCTTCTGCCTCTCCTTCTGTAGAACCTCCTATGCGAAAAGGAAGAAGAGGCCTGTGCTTGGTAAAAAGGCCTTTGAAAAGGCCTGCCCCTGCCCATAGACTGCTGCCTTTGAGAAGCTGCCTGCCTTTCCTTGGCCTGAGCACTCCTGTAAGTGGTCCTGTACTCGTCCATTTTCTTCATGTAATTCTGTCTGCTCCCCAAACAGAGAATTACCCACTACAGGAAAATCCATGGCTTTAGCCTGGGTATCCTGTGAGAGGCTAGTACATCTGAGCCAAGCCATTCTCCGAAGAGCTACAGATGTAGCCATGACTGTTGATGAATCATCACTGGAGTCCACAGCAGCATGAAACTGAACTTTGATGCCTCAATCCTATCTGCAGCCACCTCCTCCAGCTCCTTGGCAAGCTGGAGGGAAGCCTGTTTAGCCAGTGCCAGTACAGTGTCCCACCTGGACTTCTGGTATCTGGCTGTATAGGCCATATAATTTGCCTGCCTGAGTCCCAAGGAAGATGCCATGTACTGCTTTTTTGCCATGGCATCCATCTTCCTGGAGTCCTTGTCTGGGGGGTGTGATGCCAAGGGAATGTTTGCCTTATCGCAGGCAGCATCCTGTACAACCCCAACATGGCTGCGTTGCTGATAAAGGAACTCCGTATCTGAGCCTGAAAGTGTATACCTCTTGTCCATTCTTCTATCCACAGGAGGTATAGAATTGGGAGACTTCAGAATTTTTTGTGTCTGTTTCCCAAAATATTTGTGGAGGGGAATAGACAGTCTCCTGGACTCTGGGATGTTCATCATCTCTACATAGTCAGGCTCCTCCTGATCCTCCACTGCCTCCTCCATAGGAAGCTGGAGGGTCTCAGCCACCTTTCTGTAAAACATAAAGTGGGAAGGGGACTCAGAAAGCCTAGGAGGAGAAACACCTGAAGGTCTGTCTGGGGAGATGTCCGGATCAATAGACACATTCAGACTTTCACCATCACCATATTCATCTTCCAACTCTCCTTCCTCCTCAAACTCCGATTCATAAAATTCTTCCAGGGTATAATCATGAACCGGGGGAACTGACCAAACTGAGCCCTTGCCAAAAGATGCCGGATCAGTCGGAACCGGGCGAAGCGATTCCACAATATGAATTGCTTTGGCTATTTCTTCGGCGGTCGGAATATGAGATTCAGGATCCGAACCGGACGATTTTTCTTCGCGTTTCTTTTTTGCTGGAACCGACCCCTCGGGATCGGATCTCCTTTTGCCCAAAGAAGTACTGCCCTGGTCAGAGGGCACTCCTTCTGGTTCGGTCGGAACTGAACCGGGCTGGCCATCCGGGTCAGCAGACTTCTCAGCCTCCCTTTCCCTCAGTCTACCTAATCTCTTTTCAAGGGTAGATTTGGGAAAATTTTTACAAATTTGGCAGTCTGAATCCAGGTGATCAAACCTGAGATAATAAAAAACACAGGTGGTGTGGGGATCAGCCTTAGCAAACACCTCCCCACACTCACTGCAATGCTGAAACCCAGTGGGCCCGGTTTTTTTCTTGGGTTTCTCAGACATGGCCAACCTAACCAAACTTACCCTTTTTTCGACAACCGCCAGGCAAGATTCCCCTATCGGTTCCTGACCGTGTCACGGGTCTTGGAAAAAAACATACTAAAACCCGTTTTTTTTTTTTAGAACCGATACGGACTGGTAACTACACAATAAAGTAAGATACAAAAATTACCTGAACGATCGGTTCAGCCGAACCGATCCGCACTTTTTACAAGTTCTACACAGAAAACAGAACAAAACCTATCTAGTACTCACGGTACCACAGACTTGAACCAACTATGCGGAAACTAAATTTCGGTAGAAAACGGACCAAAAACCGACACTTCAACTGACTTCGAACCGAGCTGCAGGAGAAATCTCTGGAGCGACCGTTCAGTGAGGCGGAGTAAAGAATCTGATGGTTGCAGTTCAAAATTCAACAGGCAGAGACATCAACCGAGCTCGAGAGCAACATTCTATGCCCTGCATAGAAAAGTTAACCCATTGTTCTCCGGGGCAGTTTAAAGGCTTGGACTAACTGCACTTGTCAGAATACAGCAAGATTTCATGTTGTTTGAAGGGGCATTTACCACTTTATGTTGTACATCTGGTGTAAATCCTGATACACGTAACCAGGTGTGTCGTCTGAGGGTAACACCTGTGGCCGATATACAAGCAGAAGTATCTACCGCATCATACCCTGAGCAGAACAAGTGTCGAGAGATGGAATTGCCAGTGGAAACTGTTGCCAATAATTGGTCCTTCACCTGGGATGAAGGAAGTTTATTGACTAGTTCTTTAGCAGAGGACCAGAGGGTACGCTGGTATTTAACCACGTGTCCCATATAGTTTAGAATTCTGAGATTCATGGTGCCCATCTGGGATACCTTCTACCCGAGGTAATCGAGACGGTGGGATTCCTTATCAGGGGGTAATGAGCTCATGTGTTTTGGTTGTGTGGTACAATCATGAGCCGCTGTGATCACTACCGAATCTGCCTCAGGGGTAGTGGAAAGAAAAGAATGGTCCAGAAGAGCGTGGTAAAAGGCGATCTGCCTTCCTAGGAATGGTAGAAACAGCTGAGAGTTGGTTCCATGCTGTAAGTACAGCATTTTGATAAAGGTTGTATAAGCGGGGGGTACCACTACTAATGGCTTTTCAGGCAGTTCAAGATAATCTGCCATATCCTTTCTTTGTTTATCATGTTCCGTAGTTGAGAATCCCATGATTTTTTGAATTTGGACCATTATCTCATGAAAGGATGGGTCATCAGGAGGAAAGGCAGCTACAAGTCGGGAAACATCCTCATGCAAGGAGGAAATAGTGGAAAGAGGGGATGGAGGATGGGAGTCCAAGTCCTGAAGCTCAATGTCTTTCAGATCTCCTGGAAAACCTTCCGGAAACTCTGCCTCTTCTGAAAAATACTCTTCTTCATAGGAAGGAGGGAACCAGGGTGGAGAGGGTTCCCTGTCGCCTTTGAAGCGTCTAGGTGGAGGGGTGGGAGAACGGGAAGGGCGACCCACCTCTCCTGGAGTGGGAGGTTGAGAATGCCTCATCACTTCCGAAACCTGTTGCACCACTGCAGCTATGCCCAATGAGATAGTAGTAGAGGGTGGGGTAGGTGGTGTCTGGGAAACCAGAGGAATCATGGAGGAAATTGGATGTGAGCTATAAACAGGTTTGGACCCTGGGTGGTAAAGACCAGGGCCTCGGTCCCTATCTGGTTGGCCCCTGTGAGAGAATGGTTGTGAATGAGAAGCAGTGGAAATGGCAAAACCAGTAGTTCTCCCCATGAAACTCTGGCCAGTTGCCGATGGGGCAGCAAAGCGGGAGGCATCAGAATGCTTAAAAGGAGACGTCACACGGGAAACGAACCACCATCGACAGAGAGTCATGAGAACTCACTAAAGGTTCCACAGAAACTGCTGTAAGGGCGCCAGAAAGCGCCACTGATGAGAGGGTGTAAACTCCCGTCGACGAGGTAACCGTTCTGGAGGGCATTGTCAACGGTGGAGCACCAGTAACGGTGGCCATCGACAAGTGTCTGCCTGAGGATGATTTATCCTTATCACGTTTATGCTTCCTGTGTGAAGCTGCAGCAGGGGGCTCCTTGGGATGGGCCCCCTTTTCTAAAAGAGACAATTTCTGCTCCATTTGGTGAGCTTCAATCTCCTGTAGCTTTTGTTAACAGGTTGCCTGGTTGAATTCCTGGCAGTGTTTGCAGGAGATGGTGTCGTGTGTATATAGGAGCAGGATGATGTCATGTGCAGGGCCATTGGAAAAATGGAAATTACGTACTTAACATAATTATTGATCTTCTTGGACAGTCTCCATCACTCATTCACACTATTGGGATAGCGCCAGAGGCGCTAGGACCAAGCGGGAGCCAAACATTTTCTGAAGGGTCGGCGCCGAGGTAGGACCGTGTATGTGCGGCACCGCGAAACTGACTCACGCCTGTGTAGGCTATCTCGGCGTCGACCCTTCAACCACCTCAGTTCCTTTTCTCCCGCCGTCGAGTGCACTTGGACATCGACGTCGCTCGTCTGTCGGAGTCAAAGTTTTCGTCTATACGACAACAGCTTTTAGTGTTTAATTTAACTGTTTAATTAACTATTTAGTAGTAATTTCTTATTTTACGAACAAGAAAAGATTATGAAGAAAAAGAAATTCTTTCCTGCCACCAATGGAGTCGTCCTTAGACGGTAGGAAGACTTTGTTTGAAAGTTGTTATGGCAGAGGGGCTGTGCCCGGTCCGCCACCCTTAAGTAATGGGGGAGGGTCTGACTACGGACAGTCCTGTGCTCGGGGAGGGGAGGCCAGTCCACCGAAGCACGAATCTGGCGGTGCCGGGGATCTGGCTCCACTTAGCCTTGACCTCTTCTTCCTTATTTGGGGAAGAAGAATCGGTGCCACTCGAGGTTGCCCGTTGGTACGTCTGCACAAGGATTGTCCATTGGAAGGGGCGATAGGCATGAACCGACTTCGGGTTCCCTTGGCCCCGCCTTAACGGGCCGTATTTCTCACTCCGGACTCATTCCTGTCCTCGTTGGAGTTCCGTGAGCAGTTTCATTTCTGGGGCCGCTCCTGTGGAGCAGGGGGTTTTACTTTCCTTACTTTTACTTACCTCCGGCACTATCCCAATAGTGTGAATGAGTGATGGAGACTTAGTCCAGGAAGATCTACGCCCGCAATTTTCTTGCGGAACCCAAAATTTTCACCATTCTCCGCTAAAACTGACATATTCCACAATTTCTTGCAATTGAGTTTTTATATTGAACTGTGTAAAAAGTATTAACATTTTTAGTAAGATAGTCTCAAATATATTGACAATTTTGCATGCAGACTTGGGTTTGGCTGAAACAATGCAGTGCAAGGTAGGGCAAGGGTTTTATGTGACACTGATTTCTTTTGAATCCGTGTCTTGTTTGGTTTCAAAATCCACTGGCCAAGCATAAGTACACTTAAACACTTTACATTTGTTTTGTCTATCAGAAAACTTTTTGTTGCCACACAGACAAACAAAAGATGGGAGAAAAGGTGCAAATTATCCCATTCACTTTAATTTGGTGCTAATTATGAAGCCTTTTTGTAAGTGGCAGGGCAAGTTTTTCCTTGTGAGCATACTTTCATTCAGACTAGTTTTGATTCAAACAGCTGAGGATTTCTGGATGGCCCTGCCAATTTTAAACTTGAATAAGATAGCTGCTAACAGTGATCTCACTCTTAGCAACTACCCCATAGATGCTCACATGCAAAGACTATAATAAAACTTGACTAAAGTCCGAAAATAAGCTTATAAAACACAAAATGTATCTGAACATTTATCTTTAACTAAACAAAATCATTGCAGCCAGTGTAAAACAAAGGTAAATTACAGGGTACCCTGACTACTGTATGATGCAGTAAAAATATAGTTTTTTTTTTTACATTTTTTGGTAACCGCGAAAGGCTCACTAGGCACAAGTGCCTGTTTTCAGGTACAACCCAGGAGTACTGAGGAGGTTAAGTGACTTGCTCAGAATCACACAGTATGCTAGTGGTGGCTGTGGGAATCAAACCCAGGTCTGCCAGATGTAGTCAGCTCATTCACAGTTTGTTCCTCTAACCTCTAGATTATACTATCATACTCAGTAACCCCCAGATATAATGTTTAAATATGTGATTTTAATAACAGTGTACAGTACCTACAGTACAAATTATGACAAACACTTTAACAACATTTTACTAAAACTCAATTATTCACCATTCTACCTGCTTATTTTGTTCTTGTACCAAAGTGAGTGAATAGCTGGCAGAGCACTGTAAACAGCTGTTGATTACGCTTCATTATTCTACAGCCAGAAACAAAAACAAAATATTTCTTCTGGTTTTATTTAATATTGATTTGCTGTGGCTCACTTTATAGAATCTATTTAGCACTGTATGAGACAGGTGCTTTTAAAGTTTGGAATACAGGAAACGCTTACAACATCTTATCAGTTTAGTATCCTTTTTAGGAGCATAAACTTTTCTTTATGTTTTAAACATATTCAGGTGTCAGTGTATTCATTTAGCAATGTATATTGACTAATATATGCTGCAGAAAACATTAAAAGATGTATTGCCGGCCCGTTGGTGCAACGGTTGGATTTCCACTTGCGACACCAGTGAACCGGGTTCAGGAGCAAGCCCGGGTTGCTGGAGGGCAGGCAGGGGGAGAAGGATGGAGCGTCCCAAGGACAGCTCTCCTTTTCCGGGTGGAGGGTGAGGGAATGCTCCGGTGCCTGCTGGCTCCTAGTGGAGGCTGGGAGCATCACAGGACACCGGATCACATACGTCATTGGCGGGGGGCGCGGACGTCAGCATCAGCCATTATGTCACTATGCCACCCCGAACAGAAAGAGAGGAGAAGCAGCTGGGTGCTCGCCGGATGATGGCCTCCAGACCCTCTGCACCTCCGAACACTCCACAGAGCCGCTTCCAACAGGCCTCAGCAGCGTCCTACAGCCTATAAGGTAGGTGCTAGTGTCCCCCTCCACTGGTGCAATCCCCCCGAAGGGGGAGGACCCGCCCAGTCCTTTCATTAATGTACCTATAGAAAGTAAGAACACCAGGAGATGCATCACCTGGTTAAGGTGAAACTCAAACACAACCTTTGGGAGAAACTTCTGGTTGGGGCAAAGGACAACCTTGTCCCTGTGGAAGACCAAGTAAGGAGACTCCACAGAGAGCGTCTGGAGCTCACTGATCCTTTTGGCTGATGTAACAGCCACCAAGAAAGTGGTCTTCCACAACAGGTGTGACATTTCATACCTGTGCATTGGTTCGAAGGGCTCACCCAGGAGCTTTGCCAAGACCAGCAACAAGTCCCACTGTGGTGGTGGTGGTCATTCACATACCAGAGGGGAAATGTGGTCAAGGCATTTCAAGAAGTACCAGACCACCTTCACCTGCACCACTGATAGCATACCAGCCCATGCCCGGTATGCCAAGCTGGCTGCCAGGTGCACCTTAAGGGTCGTCAACCGAAGGCCCAACTGAGAAAGGACCCTAAGTAGTCAAGAATGCTAGCCATTGGGAAAGATAAGGGGTTGAGCCCCTTGCCCTGGCACCAAATGGAGAACCTCTTCCATTTGAAGGCATAGCATTTTCAGGTCAACTCCTTTCAAGAAGCCTCAACCACGTCGAGGATATCCTCAGAGAGACCCAGAGCTTGGAACTCTAGCCACTTAGTAACCAGGCTGTCAGGTACAGGGATTGAAGGTCCAGATGGAGTACCTTCCCCTGATTGCAAGAAGAGAAGGTCCGGGCGTACAGGAAGACAGCACGGGAGCCTGCAGCCGAAGCTGAGGAGATCAGGGTACCAGAACTGGTGGGGCCAGTCTGAAGTCACCAAGATCATCCATGCCTTGAGCAGCACCTTGTCGATCAACGGAAAGGGAGGGAAGGGATACATGAGGCCCAGGGCCTCAAGAAGGCATCCCCTGCAGCGTTTCCTGCTGAGGGGGGGGTGGGCACAATACAGCCTCAGCTCTGCATTCTCCCTGGAGGTGAACAGGTCCACCAGAGGGGTGCCCCACCGGGAGAACAGACTGTGCAGCATTACCTCTTGATGGAGAGATCACTTGTGTGACTCCTCACCCACCTGGCTGAGGGTGTCCGCCATCTGGTTGGACATACCGGCCATACAGACGGCCAGGAGATCAGCGTTCAGGTTGAGCACGAGGGTCCAGATGTGGAGAGCTTCCCTGCACAGAGGAAGGGAGTGCATCCCACTTGTTTGTTGAGGTAATACGTGGTCGTGGTGTTGTCCGTCTGGACCCGAATGACCTGACCCCAATGTGCGGAGCAAAGGCTGTCAACACCAGTCGAACTGCCTGAAGCTCCTACAGGTTGATAACACTGGGACTCCTTGGGGGTCTGTGGACTCTGTGGTCCCCCAGATGGGCATCCCAGCCCTTCAGGAAGGCATCGGTCATGATAGTGACAGTCAGCTCCAGGCGGACAAATGGGATTCCTTTCTGCAGATGTTCCAGGGCTAACCATCACTGGATGGCATCCTACATCAACTGGGTCACAGTAACCTGCTGGTCAAAGTGGCCCTGGCGCTGAGACCACTGATGGGCAAGCTCCCACTGCAGAGAGCACATTTTCCACTGGGCCCAACGGACCATGCTGGTGCATGCTGCCATGACTCCCAGGAGGCACTGGAAATCCGGAGCAGGGCGTAACTGCCCACCCTGAAATGATCAGGCAAAGGAGGAGAGAACCTCTGCCCGGTTCGCTGGGAGCCGAGCCCTGGCTCTGCAAGAATCAAGCTCCAGCCCAATGAAATTTCTCGCCTGCTAAGGTACAAGCTTGGGCTTGGCCTTGTTGACCAGGACGACAAGGGACAAGCAGGTCTGGAAGGCCAGGTCCCTGGACCGCTCTACCTCCTCCCTGGAGGAACCTGCTATCAGCCAGTCGTCCAGGTAGGGATACACCCAGACCCCTCAATGTCTCAGGTAGGCTGCCACCAATGCAGTGCACTTGGTGAAGACCCTGGGAGCCAAGGAGAGGCCAAAGGGCATGGCCTGGAACTTGTAGATATTCCCCTTCACAGGGAACCGCAGGAACCGGTGGTGGGATGGATGGATGGGAATGTGGAAGAACGTGTCCCACAGATCCAAAGAGCAGAACTACATTTCTGCTCCAGAGATGGAATGATCTGAGACAGAGTGACCATCCTGGAGACAAACCCTGGGCTTGCTGGAGGGTCTGGGACTTCAGCCACTACTTCTGGTGGTGCTGGGCAATGTTTTCCTGAAGAGCTGACAGCATGTCTGCGGACACCATGTCCTCTTGTGGGGCATGGGCTCAGCAAGGGGGGTAAGCCTCGAACTCTAGAGGTAGACCCTGACTGACCACCTCAAGGACCCACCTGTCCATGATGACAGCGAACCTGGCAGAAAGGAAGTTGTGGAGCCAGCCCCCCACGGAAGGATGCAAGGGAGACAGGAGGGGTATTGGGGAGGCACCCCTCATCCCGTCACTGGGCAGGCTTCGTGGAGGAGGAAGGACCAGCTGAGGAAACAGCCAGACCTCGACCACCCGGTTTGCGGATGACCAAAGCAATGGACTTCGGTCGAGGACGCCAAGCCTGTGCCTGCTGCCCAGCCAGGGGAGGGATAGCTTGGCTGCAGGGGCAGAGGGGGCCCGAAAGGGCTTCTTCCTTTGAAGCATCGAGCCCTTGGGATCCCTCTTGGTGGAGGTGACAGAGTTCAGGGTGGCATTTGAATTCTTAATGCGACTGAGGTGTTCTTCCACCCCTGGCCTGAACAGGTTGGTGCCCAAGAAGGGTACATTCACCAACTTGTGCAGGGTATCTGCCGAAAAGGTACAGATCTGCAGGCAAGCTCAGCAGAACATGGCTACCAGAGCAGCCACGAACTGGATGCAGGAATCGTTTATGTCCATGGCCATCTGGAGCTGCCATTTTGCCACTGCCCGGTCCTGGTCCCGGACTTGCTTGACCGTCGCATGTAAGTCAGCTGGGAGCTGGGGAAGCACTTCATCGAGAGTCCGGAGAAGGGCATGAGTGAAATGGGCCATCAAAAGGGCCAAACTCCCCTGCCAAAGGCCAAGTGAAGAGGCCATACAGACATTTTTGGCCATGTGATCCAATTTCTTGAATTCCTTGTTGGGAGGCTTGTCCATATCCCCAACATTGCCAGTATGCCGAAAGACCGAGTTGGCCACCAGACCCTCAGCAGAAGGGTGCTCAGTGAAACCTGACAAGGAACCCGTAGGGACCACATACTTTCCGGACATACGGGCCAATGGCACAGGGCAGGAGGCAGAGTGCTGCCCTGCCAAAGATCCAGAGCGAGGTCAGGAATGGCCTCGGCAGCCAGGAAGACAACCCCAGGGGAGTCCCCCTGGTTGAGAATTTCAGTCAAGGGATACTTGGCCCATTTGTGGACAGGCTCCATCTGGATCCCGGTTGACTCCAAAATCAAATGGAGCAAGACCCCAAAAGAAATGGGACCATGCTCCGTAGACAAATCCTCCCCCAATTCGGCGTCCAATGGACAGGAATGCAGGGATGAGTCCTCAGACTGAGGATTCACCAAAAAGTAGCCAACTGCATCAGTCCCCAATGACTCCACGGGGTCTGTCAGGAGCCATGGTGACCGACAGCCAACAAGGAAGCTCAGGAGCTGTTCGGGCATCCTTAGGAGGGATCCATCCTTTGGCTGCTTAGAGGGCGGCTCCACCTGGATGGGAGGAGAGGCCAGAATAAGCCGAGATGTAACTGGCTGGGCTGGGGTAGGCTGAGGCCTCAGTGGCTGGAGTCACTGAAGAGCCAGGGTGGGTGCCGGAATCAGCTTAACCCTGGAAAACATGAGCTGCTGCCACATTAGCTCTTCACAGCGCCGGTGCATCATGACGGAGTCTCTCCTCGTCCGAGGAGGAAAAAGAGGAAGAATAGCGGCGGTGCTACTTGCCAGAGTGCCGAGAGCAGGAACGCCGATGTCAGTGTGGAATGCTCAACTCCAGACAACGGAATCGCGACCTTGACCGTCAGAAAACCCGACAGGGAGAAATGAAGGGAACTGGCAAAAGCCAAGCATCCTCTAAGGTAATGAGCTCCCGAAGGTTAGTAATCAGATCAGCATGCTGGTCCGACCCACCCTTAAAGGTAACAGGTAGGGCTGGCCCGTTGGCTCAGCGGTTGGATTTCCGTTTGCGACGCCGGTGACCCGGGTTCGGGAACGGACTCGGGTCGCCGGAGGGCTGGCCGGGGGGAGAAGGATGGAGCGTCCGGGGACAGCTCTCCTTCTCCGGGGAGAGGGTAGGGGATGCGCACCAGTGTAGGCTGACTCCTGGTGGAGGCTGGGAGTGCAGCAATACAGCCGCCTGGTGGTGCCAAGGGAGTGACAGACGTCGGCGTACGCCTTGACGTCAGGATGTCACTCCCCACAGAAAAAGCGGAAAAGTAGCTGCCTGGTCGGCCGGATGATGGCTGCCGACTCCGATGCCCTGACACCCCGGAATCCACCTCAGCGGCACCCGGGGACTGATCGTAGAGTGCGCTGGTATCCTCCTGGCGCCTTCCCCTGGGAGGAGAGGGACCCATCTGGCGAAGATACACGCCGGGCCACCCCTGGGTCGGCTGCGATCTGAGGTGAGGAGGAAGGGGGTCGGGGCGAGAAGGTCGGGGGGGGGGGGTCATGTGTAGCTGGAAGGAGAGGCAGGCCAGGGTCAAGTAAAGTGGCAAAAAAAAAAAAAAAGGTAACAGGTAAAACGAGTCCTAGAAAGTGAGGTATCCACCTTGACCTGTAACAGCACGTTAACCGGCTCAAGAAATATCTTGGCAGGCTGGTCGAGGGGTGTCTCAATCAACTGGCCCAATGGGGAGACAGTGGAGCCAGCAGCCTGGACTGAAGGATCAACCGTAGTCAAAACCTCCAGAGAAGCACAGGAGTCTGAGGCTTGAGAATGCTCGCAATCCCACGATCGTTGATGAGACTTCTTCTTAGTCTTCTTGTTTGAAGATTTTGAGGATTTAGTGCACTTACAGGGGCCCTGCTCAATTGTCGGAAGGGACTGGCACAAATCCCTAAATGCCCCCATGAAGGTGGCGCCAAAGGAAAGCAGTACAAAGGCCAAAGCCCATGAGGCATGCTCTGTGGCCTGAGCCGCCACCTCTTCAAAAGCTGCTAGTTGTTCTTCAAACTCCCTAGCCACAGAGACCGCCCAACGGACATCTTTTGATGGAACCGGAGGGTCCCATTCATCCTTTCGCCCTAAAAGGAGTCGAGCATGCCAGTCTTCCAGAGTACTGGGATGCAAGGTGCAACATAGGCCACATGCCTGGGGATCGTGATTGTGGCTTAGGCAGTAGATGCACAAGGTATGTGGGTCCGTCCAGGACATCTTCTGCCCGCAATCGCATTTTTTAAAACCAGGTGCTAACTTTGACTTGTCCATGGTGACAGTTTCGAACGGGTTTGAAATTCGCTTGAAGACTTGAATTTGGATTAGTTTTGAAAGCAAAGTGCCTACTCAGCACGAGAGTGGTAAGAAGGGAACCTTGTTCTTCCAACAGAAAGGAAGATCTGACGTCATGGGGCGGTGCTGAGGTAGTCACCATTCGGTTGGTGGGTGGAGGAGCCAGCCTGAAGATGTTCCAGCAGGAATTAAAGGGAAAGGAACACTGATAGAAGTATGGAGTTGTACATTTTATCCATGTCCCTAGAAGGGGTTATTTGTGTTACCACTTGATTGTGACATAAAGGATAAGGTATGGTAATCTATTGGTAACCGGTTTGTTAACCATCGGAAGGTTGCCAGGGTGACCATTTAAACCTCGAGAGCTAAGCTTCAGATGTTTAAGTTACCATGGCAACCTCAAAATGGTTATACAAACTGGCTGCCGACAGATGAACCATACATTATCTTTTATACTGTATGGTCCCCCATAAAGACTGAAAAATATTTGTGGTCTGTATCCTTATTTTTAAGTTCTCACCGCCGCTCTGTCCGGGTCCAGCTGTGACCGCCGTGGCCTGTTCATAAGGCCAGCAGACTGGGGAACATGCATGCACAGATCATTTCTGGTTGTTATACCATCGAAGTGACATACCATTGATGGGTTAACAACATAGTTATGTCACATAAATGATATAACAAAACTGTAAAATAACAGACTTTGGCAGATAATATTCCACCATACATTATAGTATTGTTACATAAACCACTTGCTCAATCTTTCTGCACCTGATATACAGAAGTAGTCTATTCCTTTACTTACATTCAGCATTTGTTTGCACTTCTTGTATTTTTCAGTTTTTTCAGCAATGTCCTTGCTCATCTCCTGCACTTGCTCTTTAATCAGCATATCAAAACTGCGATCAGATGAAACTGGAGTACCTGGAAGTACATTCAGAGCAATTACTCCAAAATGCAGCTTAGCAAATCACATATCACAGCAACAGTACATTCGTGATTTTAACTTATAACTGCAAGTAAATTAAAAAGATAACCGCTGGCCTAGTGGCGAAGAGGGTTGAGGCGCTGGATGCCACATCTCATGCTACACCAGCGACCCGGGTTGAGGAACGAGCCAGGGCCATTGGGGGTCGGTAGGGGAGGAAAGGACTGAGCGTCCACAGACTGCTCTCCTCTCTTGGGGAGGGGTAAGGGGACTGTCCCACGCACGTGGCTGGGTGTACTATAACCGCGGGACCTAATGAAAGGGTTACAACACTGGGTGGCGTCCTCTGGGCGTGCAGGGAGCCAGCGCATGTAATGTAATGGGTAAGCGACGTGCACTGCCCTCGTTGGGGAGGAATAAAGTAAAAATCCCTCCCCCTCCAGTAGGCGAAGGCGAGGCCAGTGGCATTGGCCCCACGTCCACTGCTGGGCGTAAGGATGCACGTTCCAGATCCCCCCCCGCAGGCTGCCCCACCAATCCTGTAGATAAGGCACCGAAGGAGATGGCGGTCCTTCCCCGGAGGACATAGACCCGGGGGACTTGGGTATGCCGCATCGGTAATGGGGGATAACCTTCTGACCAGAATTGTGTGTGAACCATGCTTCAGACAGGACGGGAAACACTGATGACTGAGATGCCCACGCTGGAGGAGTCTGGAGGTAGGAAGAGGAGATACAAAAAAAAAAAAAAAAAAAAAAAGTAACTATACTCCCACCTCAAGAAAATTTCTGACCAGGCTGCTTTTAAATACAGTTTACAGCACTGATCACTTAATAGTCAAACCTTTTCTTGACAAATTAGCATATTAGAAGTAATGAAAACTTACCCTTAAGTCCATCATCCCATGGGGTAAAAATGTTAAGTTGGAAAAAAAAAAAAAAATTACTCACAGCAGTATTTGTTTTTCTCATAGATCCCTTACTATGGGTTCACTCTATGTATCATTCTACAGAAGGAGAGATAACCCCCCCACCCCAGACAGATCCTATTCTAATAACGGAACATAATTTAGAATAGGAGTTTGAAAAACTCTGCAGTCACCTTCCAGCCTGGCAGTTGTCAAAGTTGTTTCTACAGCCAGACTGGAATGGTGGCTAGTGGATCTAGCTAAAAGACTAAAAAAAAAAATGAATATAATTTTTTTTTTTTTTTAAGAAAAAAACTCACCAATTACAGTAAAGCAGACGTAAAAAATGCAGAAAACACATCCTGCAGTTGTAGAAAAAACTGCAACAGTAATGCTCAAGCAACCTAAGTAAAACCGATCACTGTGAGAACCTGTTTTCAGGTTCTGGAAGTGGCGAGGGACCCCCGAGAAAAAAAAAAAAAACAGGTTACTCACCTGTAACAATAGTGCTAGGAGTGGTATATGTTGTTTATCCACACTCTTTGGCATGTCCCCTTCTGCTTTAAATCTCACCGGAAATCTTCAAGCTAGCTCCTCCCACCCACCCGGGTGGTATATACCTCGGCTCCACCCCACGACGCCAGATCTTAGCCTGCTGGAAGCCAGGTTGTGTGCGTCCGCAGCCGGGAAGGTCCAGTGGGTCTGTGTGGATGAACAACATATACCTACTGTTACAAGTGAGTACCGTGGATATGTTGTTCATCCACACTCTTTCGCAGACTCCTAGCAGTTCTCCAGGAGGAGGGAGGCAAGGCGCACACCCCCTACTTAGGGAACAGAGATTGGAGAACTGAGGCCCCAAAACCAGCATCCCAGCATGACTCAAGATCAATGTGGTAGTGGGTGATGAAGGTGTTTGCTGACTTCCAGGTAGCAGCCCGACAGATTTCCTGGATAGGGATGTCCCTGGAAGCAGCCAACGATGCAGCAATATGGTGGATAGAATGAGCTCTTATCCCTCTGGGAGGCTCCTTGCCCGCCAACTCGTAGCACAGATCTATGCATTATGTAATTCACCTTGCAATGGTCCATTTTGCAGCAGGTCTGCCAGAAGCGGCTTCAACGTAGGTGATAAACAGCTGACGAACCTCTCCCCGAATTTCCGTCGTCCTCTCCTTATAGTAGGAGAGAGCATGTCTCAGGTCCAAAGTATGGAGCCTGTACTTGGCCTCTGAGGTGTAATTAGGGTAATATACCGGCAGAGTCAACACCTGGTTAAGGTGAAACTCTGACACCACCTTCCGAAGGAATTTCGGGTGGGGGCGGAGGACAACCTTGTCCCTGTAGACCAGATAAGGAGTCCACCGAAAGTGCCGGGAGCTCCCCTGTCCTTCTGGCAGACGTGATAGCCGCCAGGAAGGTCATCTTCCACGACAAGGCACACTTGTGCATTGGTTTGAATGGCTTGCCTATGAGCTTTGCCAGTACCAGTGGTAGATCCCAAGAAGGTGGAGGTTCACGCACCGGAGGGGATATGTGATCCAGGCCTTTGAAAAAGCACCTGTCCACTGTCTCCTGCGCCACCGTCGACTGACCGGCCCGTGCCCGGTAAGCAGAGATGGCTGCCAGGTGCACCCTAAGGGTCGATGACCGCAGACCCCCTTTGGAGAGAGACCAAAGATAGTCAAGAATGTTAGTCACTGGACAGGACAGAGAGTTCAGACCCTTGCCCTGACACCAAATGGAAAACCTTTTCCATTTGAAGGCATAACATTTCCTGGTCGATTCCTTCCTGGATGCCTCCACCATTGTGTAGACAGCTTCAGAAAGACCCAAAGCCTGGAACTCTAGCCGCTACGGTACCAGGCTGTGAGGTGCAGGGATTGAAGGTCTGGATGGAATACCTTCCCCTGATTGAGTGATATCAGGTCCGGGCGTGCTGGAAGCTGCTCCGGGTGCCTGCAGCTGAGGCTAAGGAGATCTGGATACCAGAACTGTCGCGGCCAGTCTGGTGCTACCAGGAGAAAAAATTACTCACCACAGTAATGTTGTTTCTTCTAATGGAGTCTTGCTGTATTCAGACATAATGCAGTTAGCCCCAGCACTTAAACTGCCCCGGAGAGGAAAGAGTTAACTATGCAGAAGCATAAAACGTTGAGCTCGAGCTCGATTTTCAAACCTCTGTCTGTGGTACTTCCCAGTGTAACCGTCAGATTCTTACGAGCACACTAACTAACATACTATAGTATGGAAATTGTTCAACATATAGCCAAAGGGCAAAAGATTCTTTTTGGCCCAAAAGACTCAAGTCGAGAACCCAAGAAGGAAAGGTAGTGACAATATTTAAGTATAAAACACCAGAAAAAATAACATCCACCCCACCCAAGAGGGAGGGTACAAGGTACACCCCTGAGGTGCAACACTGTACCTGCCAGCCCACTTTCCAAAAACCAGGTTCTGAGAGGGGGGGGTCTGAATACAGCAAGACTCCATTAGAAGAAACAACATTACTATGTGAGTATTTTTTTCTTCAAACAATATGAAGTCTTGCTGTATTCAGACATAATGCAGACTACCAAGCAGTTCCCTATGGAGGAGGGAATGCAGAACCTACTTTGGGAAGAGGCTCTGCAGTACTGCTGTGCCAAACCTAGCATCACTCCCTGGATGTCCAGGGAGTAATGCTTGGTAAAAGTATGTACTGTTTTCCAGGTGGCTGCTTTACAGATCTCTAACAAAGGTATATCTCTGGCCACAGAGCGAGAAACAGCTGTACCCCTAGTCGAATGAGCCTTCAGGCCTGAAGGGGGCATTCTACCCAACTTGTCATAACAGAATTGTATATAAGAAACAATCCACCTGGCAACAGTTCTTTTAGTGGCAGGCTTACCTTTCCCCACTTCACCATCAGTGAGAAACTATTGAAGACAGTCATGTCTATGTGCCTTAGTATGCTCAATGTAATAGCTAAGGGCCCTCTTAATGTCCAGACTGTGTAACCTTCTTTCACCTGAAGAAGAATGATCAGTGAAAAACACAGGGAGAGATATAGACTGGTTCAGATGAAAATCCGATACCACTTTGGGCAAGAACGTCCTATTGGTTCTTAGGACCATTTTGTCCCTATGGAAGGAGATGAAGTCAGGTTCAACTGACAGAGCCTGTAACTCACTAATCCGCCTGGCAGAAGTAATAGCTACCAGGAACACAGTTTTCCAGGTCAAGTACTTCAATTTGGACGAAGCCAGAGGTTCAAAGGGTGGCTGCATTGCTGAGCTATGCAGACATTAAGATCCCAAGGCGGAGTGGGCTCCCTAAAGGGAGGGTTAATGTGAACCAGGCCCTTGAAAAACTTTCTGAAAACAGGATGAGATGCCAGGGAAGAGCCCTTCCCTGCTGAGAGGAATGCAGAGAAAGCTGCTAGATGAACCTTCAGAGTAGCAGGCCTAAGGCCTAAACCATTCAGATGAACTAGATAGTCTAAGGTTGTGGAAATGCCTGCAGAATCAGGCAGGATGCCTTTCTGAGAGCACCAAATACTGAACCTTTTCCATTTGGAGATGTAAGTTTTTCTAGTGGAAGGTTTCCTAGAGACCTTCAGAATATCCAGAACTCCCTGAGAAAGATGTAGTGCTGCATATTCTAATTATTCAAGAGCCAGGCCTTGAGAGTGAGAGACTGGAGATTGGGTAGCCAGATCCACCCCTGGGAGGTGGAAAGGAGATTGTATGTCCTGGGCAGAGACAGGGGACAAGACACTGACAAGGACAGCAGTAGAGGATACCAAGGCTGTCTGGCCCAATCTGGAGCCACCAGTATCACTGTGCAGGGTTGAGTCCTGATCTTGATCAGAGCTCTGAACAGCAGAGGGAAGGCATAGAGAAACCTGCCCTTCCAGTCCAAAATGAGAGCATCCTTGGGAACCGTCCCCAGAACTGAAGGTCTGCAACAAAACAGAGGAAGCTGATGATTGTCCGGTGCTGCAAAGAGATCCATCTCTGGAGTGCCCCACCTGGGGATGACCTTCAGGATGTGAGGATCCAGGGACCATTCGTGATGTCCCTGTGAAATTCCGCTTAGAGCATCTGCTAGTTCGTTGTCCTTCCCTGGAAGGTGAACTGCTACCAGAGACATCTGAAGAGAACAGGCCAGAGACCACGGCTTCATGGCCTCTGTGCACAAGGCCGAGTGCCTCCCTGTTTGCTGATGTACCACATTGTGGTGGTGGTGTCTGTCCTGACTTGGACCACCTTGCCCTTGACTGAATCAGAGTTGCTCTGCAGGGCTAGGAGAACTGCCCTGAGTTCCTGCAGACTGATATGAAGGAGAGTGTGTTGTGGAGACCAGACCTCTTGAGCTGTCAGGGCTCCCAGGTGGGCTCCCCCACTCTAGGAGAGAAGCATCCATAGTTAAAACTACTGATGGGACTTGAGGGAGAAATGGAACCCCTTGTCTGAGGTTGTCCTGGTCCAGCCACCACTTGAGAGCTTGGACCAGAGTCTGAGTCACTGGAATCAGTTTGGTAAGTGAATCCTTCTTTTGAAACCAAAAGGACCTTAGATGAAACTAAATATCCCCTCATCTGGAACCTTGCTCCCTGCACCACTGCCGTGGAAGCTGCCATGTGGCCCAGGAGCTGGAGGAACTGTCTTGCTGGGCGGGAGGCCTGAGGTCAAAAGGAGGAAGCGAGATCCACCAGGGCCTTCACCCTTGCCAGGGGAAGGAGGGCCTTTGCTTGTACAGTGTCCAACTCTATGCCTATAAAGGTGAGAAGTTGAACTGGTCCGAGGACAGACTTTGGAAACTTGAGAAGAAACCCTAAGGAGCTGAGTTGGTACTGGGTAGTTTGAAGAGCTGACTCGACTGTAAAGGTGACTGACCCACTAAGAGCCAGTTGTCCAGATACGAGAAGATGGTGATACCCAGTCTTCTGAGGTAACCCACCACTACTGCAAGGCACTTTGTGAACACCCTTGGAGTTGATGTTAGGCCAAATGATATAGCTCTGAATTGGTAATGGCCTGAAGGCAACTCGAACTGGAGGTATTTTTTGTGGAAGCACCTGATAGGAATATGGAAGTAGGCAACCTTGAGGTCCAGAGATGTTAGCCAATCCCCTGGCCTTAGAGAGGGAAGGATTATTCCCAGAGTTACCATTTTGAATTTGGGCTTTGAAATGTGTTTGTTCAAATACCTTAGGTCTAGGATGGGTCGCCACTCCCCTGTTTTCTTTGGGGTAAGAAGTACCTGGAGTACAGTCCTTTTCCCTTTGTGCCGAGTTGGAACTTTCTCTATAGCTCTGAGAACTAGAAGAGAGGAAACCTCTGCCTCTAGGGCAATGGTTTCTGAAGTGATGCAGGTGGAAAAGACTTGGCCTTCTTTTTTGGAAATTTTTTGAAGCTGAGGGCCAGTCCCTGGCTTACTACTTCCAGGACCCACTTGTCTGAGGTCGCAGACTTCCAGGCCTGGAAGCAGTAAGCCAGCCTGCCTCCTACTGGAAATGGGGAGTCGACCCGGGCTGACACATCAGGGTGTCTGCTTGGCAGAAGCCTTAGACTGAGAGGAGGAGGGAGCAGCTCTGCTCATCCCCCTCCTGCCCCTCCCTCTGAAGAACCCCCTCTGTGGGAAGGGAGAGGAGGCATGGGCTTGGTAAAAAAGGCCTCTGAAAGGGCCTGCCCCTAGACTGCTGCTTGTGCGGAGTGGCTTGCCTTTCTTTGGCCTGTGCACTCCTGTACGTGGTCATGTATTCATCCATTTTCTTCATGTAAGCCTCTGTCTGCTCCCCAGACAGACAGTTACCTACTACAGGAAAATCCATAGCCTTAGTCTGGGTATCCTGTGAAAGGCTAGTACATCTGAGCCAAGCATGTCTTCTGAGAGACACAGATGTAGCCATGACTCTAGATGCCACATCATTGGAGTCCACAGCAGCATGAAATTGCATTTTGGATGCCTCAGTTCCATTAGCAGCCACCTCCTCCAGCTCCTTGGCTAGCTGGGAAGAGGCCTGTTTAGCCAGTTTCAGAACCGTATCCCATCTGGATTTCTGGTACCTGGCTGTGTAGGCCATATAAGAAGCCTGCCTGAGTCCCAAAGAGGATGCCAAATACTGTTTTTTGGTCATGGCATACACTTTCCTGGAGTCCTTATCCAGGGGGTGTGAAGCCAAAGGAATGTTAGCCCTGTCACAGGCTGCAGCCTGCATTACCCCATCATGGCTGCAATGATTATAAAGGAACTCCGCAGCTGAGCCTGATAACAAATACCTTCTGTCCATTCTCTTATCCACAGGAGGTAGTGAATTAGGGGTTTGTAAAATTTTGTGTGTCTGTTTCCCCAAGGATTTATGAAGAGGGATAACAGTCTTTTTGGACTCTGGAATGTCCATCATTTTCACAAAATCAGGCTCTTCATCCTCCTCTGCAGCTTCAACCAAGGGAAGCTGCAGGGTTTCTGCCACCTTTCTGTAGGTCACAAAATGTGAAGGGGACTGAGGAGAGCCTGGGAGGAGAGACACCTGAGGGCCTGTCTGGGAAGATGTCCGGTTCAATGGGCACATCCAGCTCCCCGTCATTGTCATCATCATCACCGGATAGACTTCATCTCCTCCACTCCTCATAATAAGCGTCTGGATCATAATCCAGAGGAGACAGATCCGACTGATATGACCGCCTAACCGGTGGTACCGGTTCGGACGGAACCGGTCTAAGCGACTGAACAATGCTAATCGCTTTGGCTATTTCGTCCGCGGTTGGAGAGTGTGATACCGGATCCAAACCGGCAGCTTTGCACTTCTCTTTTGATGGAACCGACCCCTTGGGATCGCCTTTCCTTTTGCCCGAGGAAGTATCGCCTAGGTCAGTAGGCACCTCCTCAGGTTCAGCTGCAACCGAACCGGGCTGGCCATCTGGGTCTACAGACTTCTCGGCCTCCCTTTCCTTCAGCCTACTCAGTCTTTTGTCTAGAGTGGATTTAGGAAAGTTTTTACAGATTTGGCAGTCTGACTTGAGGTGGTCAAACCCCAGACAATAAACACAGATGAGGTGGGGGTCAGCCTTAGGAAAGGCCTCTCCACACTCAGTACAGTGTTAAAACCCAGTGGGACCAGTTTTCTTCTTGGGTTTCTCAGACATGGCCAACCTAACAAATTACCCTATTGCAGCTTTCAAGCCAGGTAATACAAAAAACGATCGGTTACAAACAGTGTCACTGGCTTTTTAAAAGAACCGGCCAAAGGTCTGGTTCTTTTGAAACCGATCGGTACCAGAACACCGCTCTAATCCCAGAAATAAAATTAAACAGAATGGGTCGGTTCCAAACCGGACTGACCAGAAAGAAACCGAAGAAAAGAACAATTTCTAACTTTTCACAGGAATAAAACACGGTCACTACCTATCTACACACTACCTGTACCGTAGACAGAGGCTGGAAATCCAAAAATAACAAAAAAAAAAAAAAAAAAAGGTTTAAACCGAACGCTTTTACTTTTACCGAACCGAGCAGAGGAAATCTCCAGAGTGACTTCACTGTTAGGCGGAGTAAAGAATCTGACGGTTACACTGGGAAGTACCACAGACAGAGGTTTGAAAACCGAGCTCGAGCTCAGTGTTCTATGCTTCTGCATAGAGTTAACTCTTTCCTCCCCAGGGCACTTCAAGTGCTGGGGCTAACTGCATTATGTCTGAATACAGCAAGACTTCATGTTGTTTGAATCACCTTCGCCTTGTGGATCAAGGGAAATGGAGGGAAGGCGTAGAGGAGGCCTGGGGTCCACGGCCTCGAGAAGGCATCCCCCTGCAGCGAGCCCTGCTGAGGAGCGGTGGGCATGAAACAGCCTCAGCTTGGTGTTTTATCTGGAGGCAAACAGGTCCACCATAGGTTTGCCCCAGTGGGAGAACAGGCTGTAATCTACGTCTGGATGGGAAGACCACTCGTGGGATGTCTGGCCTAAGCAGCTGAGAGCATCCGCCAGATGGTTTGAGGCTCCTGCCCCATGGATGGTTAGGAGATCTGCCTCTAATCGTCTCACAAGGGTCCAGATTCGGAGCACCTCTCTGTTTGTTGAGGTAGTCGTGGTATTGTCTGTCTGGACTTGAACCACTTGACCCCAGAGCTGAGGAGCGAAAGCTGAAAGTGCCAGTCTAACTGCCCTGAGCTCCAACAGGTTGATGTGGCATTGGGACTCCTCGGGGATCCAGTGCCTGTGGGCACTTTCGTCCCCCATGTGGGCTCCCCAGCCCATTAGAGAAGCATCAGTTGTGAGGATGACTGTCTGCTTGGGGTGGACAAACGGGATCCCTTCCTGCAACCGGTCTGGGACGGTCCACCATTGGAGAGCATCCCACATCCTCTGGGTTACAGTGACCAGCTGGTTGAAATGACCATGAAGCTGAGTCCACTGGGCTGCCAGCTCCCATTGGAGTTTGAAGTTTACTATTCTAGGAATTAATACCTTTGAGCCAAGGCTCTTTTACAAAGGTTCCACGTCATTAAGTACAAAAACATAGTAGACAGTGTTACAAACAATCAGTAAGCCGTTTAACAAGGCCACAACTTAAACAGTAACATTTATGTACAGAAAAGAAAAAGGAACTCAGAGGCAGTGTCAAGGGCAAGGAATAAGGATTGGAGAGCTTGAGAGGGAGAAATAAGAAGTTTAGCAGCAGACAGAACCAGGTTAGTGGTACTCAGGTTGTCTTTGTCAAAGAGGAGACCATGGTGGTTGAGTGAAACAAATGTAAGTGCACTCAGTGGGATGAGACTTTAGTCAAAGCAGTCACAGGAGCTGGAGGCTGTGAGGTGAGCGTAAAGTATGGATTTGAAAGCTCCCAATGTCATGGAGGATAGGGAGGGCAGGTTAAGGGCATTGTACCATGTAGGGGCACGGTATGTAAAAGATCTTTGTCCCTGAGCAGTCCGGCATCTAGGGACAAGGAAAGGTTGGTGGTCAGATCTTCTGGTGGTACGAGTGCCATTGTTCAGGCAGAGCAGGTCCCGGATACATGGAGGAGTGAGTCCCAAGATTGATTTTTTGGCCATCACGCGGGTGAGATACATGAGGCGATTGGAAAGATGCAACCAACCGGTTTCCGTGTAGAGGTCACAAGTGTGGGTCCGTCTCTGTGCTCCAGTGAGGAGTCGACAGGTTTTGTTTAGTGCTGTTGAGATGCGCTTTAGTGCAGTGGTAGTAGCTGAGCCATAGACAATTAGACCATAGTCTATGATTGAGATGATGGAGCTTTGAATAGCAATCCTCAAGGCAGCTTGGTTGAAAAACTGACGGTTCCAGTACAAAATTCCAATGCGTTGGTGCACTGTTTTTGCAGTGTTATCGATATGGGCCGCAAAAGTAAGACATTCGTCAAAAGTGATACCAAGGTATTTGAAGGTGTTCACTTGTTCTAGTGTATTTCCAAGAGAAGTTTTTATGACGAGTGGAGGGGGCGCATGTGCAACCAGGCCCAATGGACCACTGAGGAGCACACTGCCATGTAACCCAGAAGGCGCAGAAAGTCCCAAGCACGGTGCAATTGCCCAACCAGAAATGACTGGGCAAAGGAGGAAAGAACCTCTGCCCTGTCTGCTGGAAGCCGAGCTCTGGCTTGACAAGAGTCGAGCTCTGCCCCGATGAAGCCCATCACCTGAGATGGCACGAGTTCCGAGTTGGCCTCGTTGATCAGGAGGCCAAGATGGAAGCAGGTCTGGAGGGCCAGGTCCCTGGATCTTTTCACCTCCTGTTGGGTGGACCCTGCTAGGAGCCAATCATCGAAGTAAGGATAAATCCTGACCCCCCCATGCCTGAGATGGGTCGCCACCACTGCAATGCATTTGGTGAAGACCCGAGGGGCCGATGACAGGCTGAATGGCATGGCTCAGGACCCGGAAATGGAGGAACTGCTGATGGGACGAACGGATTGGGACATGAAAGAACGCGTCCTGGAGGTCCAGTGAATAGAACCACATGTTTCGCTCCAAGGATGGTATGATCTGGGACAGAGTGACCATCTGAAAGGTGGGTGACCTGAGACATTGATTCAGGTCGTGCAGATCTAGAATGGGACGCCAGCCCCCCGTCCACTTAGGCACCAGGAAGTACCTGGAGACAAAGACTGGGTCTGCTGGAGGATCCGCTACTGGAGCTACTGCCTCCTTGAGGAGGAGCTGAGTGATGTCATCTCAGAGGGCCGACTGGGTCTGAGCGGATACTCTTTCCTCCTGAGGGGCGCGGGCTCGGCTTGGAGGGCACTGCTCGAATCCAAGAGGCAGTCCCTGACCGACCACTTCGAGACTCACCTGTCCGAAGTGACAACGGACCAGGCGGAAAGGAAGTGGCGGAGACGGCCCCCCACGGGAGGACCCAGAACTGAGGTGATGGGAGAGGGATTGACAGCCCCTACCCCATCACTGAGCAGGCTTGGAGAAGGAGGCTCCAGGACCTGAGCCACGGCCTCCTTTTCAGGCCTGTTGGGGTCCGGGCTTGGGTCGAGGGTGCCAAGCTTGAGCCTGCTGCTGATGCTGGTGCTGCTGTCCACCTTGAAAGGAGAACTGCTGAGTCACAGGGGTAGAATGCTGAAAAGGTGTCTTTTTTCCTTCTGCTGGTTCTTTCCCGAAGAACTCTTGGCAGAAGTAGTGTCCAAGATGGCATTAGACTGATCAATGCAGAAGGCGACCGGCCACTCCTGGACCGAACAAGTCGGTCCCGAGGAAGGGCACATCAGCTAGTTTGTGCTGGGTATCCGCCAGAAAGGAGGACAGCCTCAACCAAGCCCTGCGACGAGAGGCAACTGCGGCAGCCATCGAGCAGGCACAAGAATCCCCAATGTCCAGGGCCGTCTGAAGCTGCTGTTTGGCAACAGCTCGGCCCAGATCCCGGACCTGCTTGACCGTGGTCTGCATGTCCATGGGGAGATGTGGGAGGACTTCATTTAGTGACCCAAGAAGGGCATGAGAGAAGTGTGCCATGATGACGGCCGAACTTTCCTGACGAAGGCCCGAGGAGGAAGCCGCATAGACCTTCCTGGCTGAATGGTCCAAAAGCTTGGACTCTTTATCAGGAGGTCGATCAGTGTTGGCAGAACTGCCAGTATGCCTGAACACAGAGGAGGTCACCAGGCTCTCGGCCAAAGGGTGCTCTGTGAACCATGCAAGGGACCCCATTGGCACCGTGTACTTGCAGGCCATGCAGGCAGATGGTGCTGGGAAAGAGGCAGGATGCTGCCCAAGTTCTAGGGCTGGGCCAACAATGGCCTCAGTCACAGGAAAGGCCTCCATCGGGGTATCCCCTCTCGTAAAGATGTCCGTAAGAGGGTATACTGTCTTTCTGGATTGGCTCTAGGGGCATCACTGTAGATTCAGAGATGAGGCAAAGGATCCCTTCCTCCGTCTCTAAGCCAACGGTCGATTCATCATCACCTGGATGTGAATGCAAGCCGGTGACATCTGAATCAGAGGAATCTGGTTATAAGGGCCTACTGCCCAGATCACTTTTGACCCGCCGAGGATGGTCCGGGGTAACCGTGCCAGACAACTGCCAGGGAAGCCCAGTGTCTGGTCCATCTCCCTTGGAGGGAGCCCCTCCCACAGGCTGTTTGGGCGGGTGGTTCCACCACAATCGGTGGAGAGACCGTTTTGGGCTGAACCTGTAGTTTTTCCAGCTCTGAGGGCTGAGGAACTGATTTGATCGGTTCCGAAGGAGTCTGCTTTGGCCTAGGAGGTGAGAGCCAAGTAATGGCCGGTGTAGAAGCCAGAGTGGGCTTGTGCCCAGTCAAAATTAGCTGTTGCCACATGAGGTCCTCATAGCGCCGGAGTTTCCGCCAGAGCCTCTCCTCATCCGGAGGAGGACAAGGACGACCGATGGCGTCGCCCCTTTTCAGAGCGTTTATGGCTCTTCCTCTGCCTTTCGGATGAGGGGGTCCAAGACCTCGATCGAGATTGGGTGGGCTGACTCGGTCGCTCGGGAGATACCGGCAGGACCAGTTATTTCCCGGGATCAGGGACCAAATCTTCGATTAGGGTCCCAGCAGGCTGGGTCTCATCATCTGGAAATACCAGATTAGGTGTACGATCGAGGGAATCGTCGACCAGAGTCAGCAATATCGAATCGATCACAACCTCATCGACAGATAATTGGCGACTGACCAGATGGCAAAGGAAAAGCTCAGCGGTTGAAGAAACGATCTCGACCAAGTCGAGGACCGTATGCTCCCGGACCGAGATCTCTCTCGCCCGGTCCTTCTCCCGCTTATGGTATCGAGAGGAGTGTGAGCCCACAGGCGCCTCTCCCTTGGTCAGGAGAGACTGTCACAACTCCTGGAAGGAACCCGAGATGGTGGAACTCACGTTAAGTGGAATAAAGAAGCCCAGAGAGGAATCCGCAGCACAAACCTTCGAACACTTGCATGCGTTCCAACTGCTCGGTGGATCCCGCAGCCATGGAAACCCACCGAGCCTCCTTAGATTTAACCGGAGAGTTCCTTTTCTCCGGCCTACCCAGCTTCAGGCGTCCGAGACAGTCATCAAGGACATTGGGATGAAAAGTCAGACACAGGACTGCATGAAGAGGTGTCATAGTCGACACCAAGGCAATAGACGCACGCGGTGTGGGGATCGGTGCGCGACATCTTCTGGCTGCAAGGGCACCGATGAAATCCATGGGAAGACTTGTCTTCCATAATCGAAGTGACAAACTTGCGATCACTAAGGTGAACAATGGGAATTTTCAGTAAAACCTAAGGTTTGAAAGTCAGGGCCTACGAAATGCGTGACCATGAGGGAGGCAACCTAAATCATCCAGTGGAAAGGAAGACTGGGTGATGAGTGCCTTGGACCTGGGTAGACCAGTGGACGTCCTCTTTCTAGACTTCAGCAAGGCATTTGACTCTGTTCCTCACGAGGGCCTGCTGAATAAGCTGGGAGAAATGGGGGTGGGGAACCAGATGATCAGATGGATAGGCAACTGGCTCCAGGACCGGACCCAGAGGGTCGTAGTTGGTGGAATAGTCTCATCCCCAAGGAGGGTCATTAGTGGGGTCCCACAGGGATCAGTCCTTGGGGCCCTCCTGTTCAACGCCTACGTCTCTGACATAAGGACAGGTATCAGGAGTGAGATGAGTCTCTTGCAGATGACTCAAAACTGGGGGCGTGGTGGATGGGGAGGAGGGAGGGAGGGTGGCCCTACAGGGGGACCTGGAGGCTCTGGAAAGATGGTCTAGAAAGTGGGAAGCTGAGGTTCAATACAGGGAAATGCAAGGTACTGCACCTGGGGCCAGAAACCCGGGCCAAGTGTACACCCTTGGGGGGGATGCTACAAGTCTCGATGGCTGAGAGGACCTGGGGGTCATGGTGGATGTCAGATGAACAACTCAGACTTGTGGGAGGGCAGCAGCCAAGGCCAGCAGGATGCTGGGATGCATTGCTAGGGGGATCACCTCCAGAAGGAGGGAAGTGATACTCCCTCTGTATAACTGCTTGGTGAGGCCGCACCTCGAGTACTGCGTGCAATTTTGGAGGCAACACTTAAAGAGGGACATTAAACTCCTGGAGAGGGTCCAGAGGAGGGCAACCAAAATGATTTGGGGCTTGGGGGACAGGACCTATGGGGAGAGGCTTGAAGAGCTAAATATGTACACATTGGAAGACAGAAGGGACCGGGGGGACATGACAGAGGTCTTCAGGTACATGAAGAGGGTAAATAGGGGAGGAGCAGTCAGGGTGCTTCGAAGGAAGGAGGAGGGGGCAACTAGAGGGCATGGGTGGAAGCTGGAGCGGGGGGGAAGATTCAAGGGAGAAAGGAGGAGGTGCTACTTCACTGGGAGGGTGAGGGAGCCATGGAATGCGCTGCCCAGGGGCTGGTGGAGGCACAGACGGTGGAGGGGTTCAAGAGGGGGTGGGACAGGTACAGGGAAAGGGTACTGGAAGCAAAATCCAATGTAGCGAGAATATCCGGAACTGGGAAGGGAGAAGCCAGAGAAGGTGAGGGGGGCAGCAAGGTCAGCTCCCGGGGTTGGGGCTGACCAAACGAGCAGACGCGAAAGACCGTTAGGCCTATTCTGCTGGCATTTTAGCATGTTAGTAAGATCTGGTATTATGGGGCGGAGCCGAGGTATATACCACCCGGGTGGGTGGGAGGAGCCAGCTTGAAGACTTCCGGTGAGAGTTAAAGCAGAAGGGGACATGCCAAAGAGTGTGGATGAACAACATATCCACGCTTCTAGAAAATAGGTTACTTATCTGTAACCGTAGTTCTAGGAGTGCTATATGGTTCACATCCACACACTGGTAGTTCCACCAGAAGAAAAAATTACTCACCTTAGTAATGTTGTTTCTTCTAATGGAGTCTTGCTGTATTCTGACTATTGCAGTGATCTCCAACCTTTGAACTGCCTCGGAGAACAAAGAGTTAACTTTCCATGCAAAGCATGGAATGCTGAGCTCGAGCTTGGTGGAAGCCTCTGTCTGCTGTTGTTTGAACCCCAACCGCCAGATCTTTACGAGCTATACTCACTGGGCGTTCTGTGTGGAAACTGTAAACTCACACTAGCCAATTGGCAACTAAATTTGATAAAAAGGGTTTTTTGGTTTCAAAGCAAAGACTCAAGTCAGGAAACCCAAAAAACAAAACACAACACACACCCAAAATAAAGGAGGGTGAGAAAAGGGTGGCACCTCTAGGTGCCAACACTGCTCCTGCCCACCCACATCCCAAAACCAGGTTCTGAGAGGAGGGGAGGTCAGAATACAGCAAGACTCCATTAGAAGAAACAACATTACTAAGGGGTGAGTAATTTTTTCTTCAAACAACATGAATTCTGCTGTATTCTGACTATTGCAGACTACCAAGCAGTGCCTCCATGGAGGAGGTACAGAACCTACTTTGGGAATAGGCTCTGAAGCATTGTTAGTTAAACCAAGCATCACTCCTAGCCTGGATATCCAGAGAGTAATGCTTGGTAAAAGTATGGACTGTTTTCCAGGTGGCTGCTTGACAAATCTCTAAGATAGGAATATCCCTGGCAGCAGCCAGGGAAGCAGCTGTACCTCTAGTAGAGTGAGCCCTCAAGCCTGAGGGTGGGATTCTACTCAATTGTTCATAGCAGAATTGTATACAAGATACAATCCACCTGACAATAGATCTTTTAGTGACAGGTTTTCCTTTACCGACCTCTCCATAAGTGAGGAACAATTGGAGGGAGTCAAACCTGTGACGCTTGGTGCGCTCTATGTAGTAGCTAAGGGCCCTTTTCGTCCAGGCTGTGCAGCCTCCTCTCTCCAGAGGAGGAATGGTCAGTGAAGAAAACAGAAGAGACATAGACTGATTAAGGTGGAAATCTGAAACCACCTTAGGCAACAACTTCCTGTTAGTTCTTAGGACCACTTTATCTCTATGAAAAGAGATAAAATCAGGCTCCACTGACAGGGCTTGCAATCCACTGATGCGCCTGGCAGAGGTAATGGCTACCAAAAACACAGTTTTCCAAGTCAAGTACTTAAGTTCTGCAGAGGACAAAGGCTCAAAAGGGGGTTGCAGAAGCGGAGCAATGCAAACATTAAGGTCCCAAGCAGGAGCAGGGTCCCTGAAGGGAGGATTGGTGTGCAACAGTCCCTTGAAGAATTTGCAAAATACAGGATGAGCTCAAAGAGAAGAAGGCTTGCCTATTGACAAAAAACAGAAACAGCTGCTAAATGTATTTTGAGTGTAGCTGGTCTGAGTCCCAAGCCATTGAGATGAAACATATAGTCCAGGACTGTAGGCAACCCAGCAGACTCTGGAGAAATATGCTTACCAGAGCACCAAATAGTGAACCTTTTCCATTTGGAGTTGTAAGTCTTTCTGGTGGAAGGCTTTCGAGAAGCCTTTAGAATATCCAGAACACCTTGAGAGAGGTGCAGATATGAAAATTACGTACCTAACGTAATTCCTGATCTTCTCTTGTATCTTCACCATTCATTACTTCCTGGGTGTAAGCCGGAGGCGCGCACCTGTCACGGGAGCTTTTTTTTTTTTTAAAGTTTGCATTATGACTGCGCGCCGCCTGGTGACGCTATACGTCATGCGCGAGGGGCCGCCGTTAGTAGCAACCGACTCCTCCTCCAACTCAGTTCTGTGAGCCGGAGAGGCAAAAAGTGAAAGCATAGAAATAGAGATAGCAAGGCAAGATAGCCAAGGGATAGCAAAGCAAGGAAGAATGAACTGAAAAAGGAATAAGCCGATGGAGAAAGGACAGAGGAGGTAAGATTATTCCTAAACTAGGGACCGCAGGGCCCCCTTACCTGGGCAACTCTGGGAGGAGAGAGAGAGGGAAGGTAATAAGGAAGAAGAAGAAGAGAAGAAGATAGGATGTTGAAGGGACTCAAAATGCCCTACGAGCATAGTTAGCCGAAGGCTAAAGGCTCAATTAACAGGGAAGCAAGAATCCCCGGGATAGAGCTGAAGAGAAGGTTCACCGAACCCGCTAGACAGACTCAAAGGGCATAGTCCAAATCTCCAACATGCCATGGTCCTTGATTCCAACTTCAGGCTCCAGACCGAGGAGAGGCCTTTAATTTGAGGACACCCGAGGAGGAAGGATAATCCCAGGCAGTAAGAGAGTGCTGCCGGAGGGATTAGGCATGAAAAAGTATGCCCATAAGGCGGCTATAGGTATAGCAGGCAGACTCAGTCAGACTTGCTGAGGCAGGCCAGAAGCTTATGCTGGCAAGATTAGTCATGACTAACACTGCTTTTCTGTAAAAACAGTCCAGGAGACACTGAACAGGGAAAAAACAAACAACAAGAACTATGAGAAGGGCTTCCTTCGCTCTTGTTTCCACTTATTTCTTTCTTTTTCCCCTTTTTTTTTTTTTTTTTGGAAAATAGCAGGCTAGGACATGAAGTAATCTAGAGATTGCTCTACAGCAGTCAGAGAGAGTTCGCTCAGATTCTTTTGCAGTTGTTTCTACTCCCTTTCTTTTTTTTTTTTTTTTCGAAAGAGGAAAGGGGAATAGACGTACTCGTTCCTCTGCTCTGCATGCAGAATTCACAAGGGTTTCGAGAGTCTAAGGCTTAACAGCTAGAGAAGGGAACTGTCAGATCAGGACTGTGTAGCCCGAGACAGGCTAAGGCCTTAGAGGCATCTGCCACGGAGTGGCAAGAGGAAGTTGTGCAGTCTGATCGGATTTGCAAATCCAGAACCCTCAGTCCAAAACCTTAGAGTAAATAATTTTGTGGAGAAAGAATATATCTCCTTGGAAGGATATAGCAATTGCCTTGTCCCTCTGTTTTTTTTTTTTTGGGAGGAAAGAAGAAATCCTCCTTTTTTTATTATTATTTTTTTAAACTGCAGAGAGAGGAAGGAGATGGGAGGGGGAGAAGCCACAGGAGGAAGCCACTGAGGGGATGGTGGGCTGGAGTCAGTAATGAATGGTGAAGATACAAGAGAAGATCAGGAATTACGGTAGGTACGTAATTTTCATATCTTCCCTTGTCAATCTTCACCATTCATTACTTCCTGGGTGAGTACCAAGCTCCTCTTCCCCCGGAGCGGGGGAAGAGGTACCATACCCTGAGGGAACAAGACCCCCAGCCTTCTGCTGATGAGAAACAGAAGGAGAGGATCCTGGCTTAATCAGAAAGCTTAGTTGGGGAAGAGCTAAGAGGGTGCCTCCCGAGGACGAGGAGACGGAGGGAGCCCCTGTAAAAGCCTCCCAGCCCTGGATGAGAAAAGGCGGGTTCCCCGGAAGGCGGAGCGAATCACCCACGCCGGGCCAGGGGTGACAACCTGGAAAGACGGCCATGCCATCTGCCTGATGCAGATCGCTGTCCCCGCAAGCCTGGAAGCCACCTCACTGCCGTCGTAAGATGCCCTTGCTTGGTGTCTTGCCAGCTCCAGGCCTACCGCGGAGAGGGCAACAGCTTGTCTGGTTTGCTCCGTGTCAGGCATTGATGCCAGCAGCTGGGACATCATCTCACAAGTGCCGGTTATAGGCAGCAGCGGTGAGCCTGATGAGATGCAACACGGGCCACTGCACGAGAAGAAGAGAACACACTTCACCCCTAACGGCCTAACTGGACAGAGTCCGAACTGTGGGGGTCGCAGTACCTAGGCAGCGGCGCCTCGGAAGGAGTGTCTAGGTAGACCAAACCAGAAGGGGGGTTGGGAAGGGTACCTAGAGACTCAGATGGTGCGCAATACCTACGCTGACAGTCAGCCGGGGCTGGGGAAGAAGTGGCTGGGGACTGCCAGGATCGGATAGACGCCTCCTGGAAGGGGATTGGCCAGGAAGGTACCACAAGATGCTGGGCACTGAATTCACCAAGGAATTCACGCGTCTCCCATTCGGTATTGTCTCTCCGAACGTAGGAAATCCTGAGGTCCCTCACCATCCTCGATAGGAATCGCTGATATTCAGTGAAATCAGCATCAGAGGAGAGATGAGCAGAAGGTTCCTCTCCCTCAGAGGAGGGAGAGGAGGATGAGGGGGAGCTGGATTGTCCAGAGGACTCTTGCGGCAGAGGGGAGAGTCGAAAGACCCGCTCATGCATGTGTCTAACATAGGAGGGGAAGGCCGCCGCAGAACCCCATAACTGCTCCCAGGATAACGGACCCGTAGGACCGACATGGCCTGGGAGTGGAGGTGGTGAGGGCAGAGAGATGGGAGAGGGGCACCTTCTAGGAGGCAGCAGCCTCTGCCAGGGCTTGAACCGGGGAACGGAGCCTCAAGTGTAGGAGTCCTGATATCAGACCAGGCCGCAGGACCAAGACTGGGAAAGCGGAGCCTGAAGAGCCCAGGGGAGAACCTCCTCTGACGACGCCTAGACTGCATGGTTCCAGAAGGGCAGTCCAGTAAACGCCAGAGGGCACTCTAGAGCCCCGGAGGGAGGGGCGAGGTTCTGGCGCCTGCCCTGGCCACCCCCGAGGTGGCCTAGGAAGCCTCAGAGGCAGACCCCTGCCCTCAACCCCTGAGACTCCGAGAGGGCCTCGCCCCTCGATGGCAGCGGTTCCTCCTCCAGAGGGGGCAACAGCACCCTGGGGCAGCTGTACCCAGCTCTCCAGAGGGGAGCCTCCCTCCTCGCCCCCACGCCTGTCCCCCGGCCCCCGCCACCCCAGCCGGGGACCCTCAGGGACAACAGAAGGGGGGACAGAGGGAGGGCCCGCGCGCCGCCCCGGTACCTCTGACCACAGGGGACCCAGACCTCGAAGAGTGGGGTGCCAGGTTGGTCCACGCCTGAGTCATCATCCTCCGAGGAAGACGAGACCAGCTGGACCTCAATACTGGCCACCCAGGGGTCCCAGAGGTCACGGTGCCGCCGAACGCACCGTACCTGGCGCACCGCCAGCCTCCCCAACACCGCAGCAGCCAGACCCGAGTCCCAAGCCCCACGACGGCGCTGGCAGGACCAACGGCACCGCCTCCCGGAGCCGAAAACGAACCGCGCCGCATGGGGAAAGATTAGGCCCACGGCATCGCCAGCGGCGCCAGAGGCGAGCGCACCACCGGCGGTGCCGCCAAGGCCATCGGCACCGCGGACGGGCGCAGAGGTTTCAGCGGTACCGCCAGCGGCGCTGGTATGATCACCGGGCGCTGCGAACGGCGCTGGACGCAAAGCGGAAGCGCTAACGGCGCCACATCACCGGCACCGCCAACGGTGCCAGGATCTGAAACGGCGCCGCCGATCACCAGCACCGCAGACGGCACCGGACCAAGCAGCACTGGAGGGCGGGCGCGAGGGTCCACCTGCTAGCCCACCAGAAGAGGGCCTCGCCACGGGGAGCTCTGCACCTCAAGAGGTGCATGCCGAGGGTGTCGGCGCCGCTATCCCGGGAGGGACCACGACGCCTCCGACACCGCTGAAGGGGCCTCCTCGGCAAGAGAAGACGAGAGACCCTCCTCCGCGACCGTGAGTAGGCCCGGAGGGGACCCGGGAAGGGTCAAGAGACCTTACCTAGGCCCCTTGAGCGACGCCGCCCCTGAAGGTCGGCGGGTTTTGCCGAGCTTGAACGCTGCTGGACTTCTAGGACGCCGGCGGTCCATGGAGAAACAGGCCGCATCAATCCATGTCGTGGTTGGGTCCCAGGCAACGAAGGCAAACGCCATGCCGGTCCGAGACGGCGAAATGCCGCCGCAGGAGCACCGACGATAGGGCACGCCCCGTCTTAAAAGAACGCTGCCCAGAACCGACATAACGCCGAATAAACAAGGTTAAACACAGTCGAAATACACCCAGCGCCAGACAAAGAAAGAAGGAACAGTCTTACCGTAGGGCGCGAGTGTAGAAAAAGGAGTCGGACTAACTACGCAGATTTCTATACACGCTTAGACCACGCGAACAGGTGTTGCCTCGACGGCGGGAGAAACAGAACTGAGTTGAGGAGGAGTCGGTCACATTAATCGCCGCCGCATGACGATGACGCCACCATGGTGGCACCGTTAGTGCAAACTTTAAAAAAAAAAAAGCTCCCGTGACAGGTGCGCGCCTCCGGCTTACACCCAGGAAGTAATGAATGGTGAAGATTGACAAGAGAAGATCAGCAAACTCTAACTCTTCAGGAGCCAGTCCTTGAGATTGAGAGATTTGAGATTCGGATACCAAACCCTCCCCTGAGAGAATGTCAACAGGTTGTAATTCCTGGGAAGAGACAGGGGAAGGTGGACTGCCAAGGACAGCAACAGTGAGTACCAGGGCTGTCTGGCCCAGTCTGGAGCAATCAGAATCACTTTGCAGGGTTGAGACCTGATCTTGACTAGTACCTTGAACAGGAGAGGGAAGGGGGGGAAGCATACAGGAACTTCCCTTCCCAATTGAGAACCAGAGCATCCAGAGGAACTGAGCCCAATACTGGGGGTCTGCAGCAAAAGAGAGGAAGTTGGTGACTGTCTGGGGCTGCAAAAAGATCCATCTGTGGAGTGCCCTATCTGGAGAAAATCACCTTCAAAATTAGGTGATCTAGGGACCATTCATGGTGGCCCTAAGATATCCTGCTGAGAACATCTGCCAGGACATTGTCTTTCCCTGGGAGGTGCACTGCTGTCAGAGAAGTTTGCAGGCAATAGGCCAGAGACCACAACTTCATTGCTTCTGTGCACAAGGCCGTAGACCGAGTGCCCCCTTGCTTGTTGATGTACCACATTGTGGTGGTATTGTCTGTTCTGATCTGGACTACTTTGTTCTGTAGTGCCAGAAACACTGCTCTGAGTTCCAGGAGATTGATGTGAAGCAGAGATTCTTGAGGTGACCACAGCCCTTGGGTGGTCAGATCCCCCAAGTGGGCTCCCCAGCCTAAGAGGGAGGCATCTGTGGTGAGTATTAGAGAATGAGACTGAGTGACAAAAGGAACTCCCTGCCTTAAATTGTCCTGATCCTGCCACCACTGCAAAGCCTGGATCAGGGTTCAAATCACTGGGACTAGTTTGGTCAGGGAATCCTTTCTCTGGGACCAAAAGGTTCTCAAGTGGGACTGAATGTCCCTCATCTGAAACCTTGGCCCCTGGACCACTGCTGTAGAGGCTGCCATGTGGCCCAGGAGCTGCAAGAAGTGCCCTGCTGGTTGAGACACCTGAAGGGTGAAAAGAAGAAGCCAGTTCTACTAGTGTCCTTGCCCTGTCCAGGGGAAGGAAGGCCTTTGGTCTTATTGTATCCAGCTCCGCCCCTATAAAGGTGAGGAGCTGTACTGGTTCCAGAACTGACTTTGGAAGATTTAGGAGGAATCCTAAGGAAGTGAGCAGTTGCTGAGTTATCTGAAGATGTGACTTGACTTTGTCTGGAGACTGGCCCACTATGAGCCAGTCGTCCAGGTATGGAAAGATGGAGATCTTTTTTCCTTAGGAAAGCAACCGCTACTGCCAGGCACTTTGTGAACACCCTTGGGGCTGATGTTAGACCAAAGGGCATTGCCCTGAATTGATAGTGGCCTGAGGGCAACTCGAACCTGAGGTACTTTCTGTGGGAGCACCTGATGGGAATGTGAAAATAGGCATCCTTGAGGTCCAGGGAGGCTAGCCAGTCCCCTGGCCTTAGAGAGGGCAGAATTATTCCCAGAGTCACCATTTTGAATTTTGGCTTTAAAAGGTGCTTGTTTAGATATCTCAGATCCAGGATGGGCCGCCATTCTCCGGTCTTTTTAGGGGTTAGGAAGTACCTGGAGTACAATCCTTTGCCCTTGTGTAGGGCAGGAACCCTTTCTATGGCTCTGAGAGCCAAGAGGGAAGAAACCTCTGCCTCTAGGGCAAGGGCCTCTGAAGGATTTGCAGGTGGAAAGGATCTGGTTCTCATCTTGGGAAATTTTTTGAACCTGAGAACCAGCCCCTGGCTTACTACTTCCAGGACCCACTTGTCTATGTTAAAGACTTCCAGTCTTGGACAAAGTAAGCCAGCCTGCCCCCTACAGGTAGTGGAGAATCGGCCCGGGCAGACCCATCAGGGTGTCTGCTTGGCAGGGGCTTTAGGCTGAGGGGTAGAAGCAGGCCTGCTCATTCCCCGTCTGCCTCTCCCTATAAATAACCCCCTCTGAGCAAAGGCAGAAGAGGAGGCTTGGGCTTGGTAAAAAGGCCTATGAAAGGGCCTGCCCCTGCCCCTGGAATGCTGCCTCTGAGGAGTGGCTTGCCTTTCTTTGGCCTGAGCACTCCTGTAGTTGGTCCTGTACTCGTCCATTTTCTTCATGTAGTTCTCTGTCTGCTCCCCAAACAGAGAATTACCAATGACAGGAAAATCCATGGCCTTAGCCTGGGTATCCTGTGACAGGCTAGTACATCTGAGCCAAGCCATCCTCTGAAGGGCCACAGATGTAGCCATGACTCTAGATGAAACATCAATGGAGTCCACAGCAGCATGAAATTGCACCTTGGATGCCTCAATCCCATCCGCAGCCACCCGCTCCAGCTCCTTGGCAAGCTGGTCAGGGGCCTGTTTAGCTAGAGCCATCACAGTGTCCCACCTGGACTTCTGGTATCTAGCTGTGTAGGCCATATAATTAGCCTGCCTGAGTCCCAAAGATGCTGCCATGTACTGTTTCTTTGCCATGGCATCAATCCTCCTGGAGTCCTTATCTGGGGGTGTGAAGCCAAGGGAATATTTGCCTTATCACAGGCAGCAGCCTGCACTACCCCAACATGGCTGCATTGCTGGGAAAGGAACCCATGTCTGAGCTGAAAGAGTATACTCTTGTCCATTCTTCTGTCCACAGGAGGTATGGAATTAGGAGTTTTAGAATTTTAAATGTCTGTTTCCAAAAGACTTATGGAGGAATAGACAATCTCCTGGACTCTGGGATGTCCATCATCTCAACAAAATTAGGCTCCTCCTGATCCTCTACTGCTTCTTCCATAGGAAGCTGGAGGGTTTCAGCCACTTTTGTAAAACAAAGTGGAAGGGGACTCTAGAAAGCCTAGGAGGAGAAACACCTGAAGGTCTGTCTGGGGAGATGTCCAGGTCAATGGGCACATCCAGACTTTCATAATCACCATCACTATCTTCATACTCTCCTCCTCCTCCTCCTCCTCCTCCGGTTCATAAAATTCTTCTAAGGTATAATCCGAACCGGGGAACCGACCGAACCGTTAGCAATTGAACTATCCTTATCGCTTTGGCTATCTCATCAGCGGTCGGAGAAAGAACTTGTGGATCCGAACCGGATGATTTATCTCTTCTTTTTCTTTAACTGGAACCGACTCCTCAGAATCGGTTCTCCTTTTGCCCGAAGAAGTTTCGCCCTGGTCAGAGGGCACTCCTTCTGGTTCGGTCGGAACCGAACCGGCTGGCCATCCAGGTCAGCGGACTTCTCAGCCTCCCTTTCCCTCAGTCTACCTACTCTTTTATCCAGGGTAGCTTTGGGAAAACTTTTACAAATTTGGCAGTCTGAATCGAGGTGGTCAAACCCCAGACAATAAACACAGGTGGTGTAGATGTATCTCAGCATGGCTAGTGGCATGCCTTCGTCACTGCTATTTCATGGCGCAGGTTAAGTTGGAAGGTAGAGTTTACGCTCACTCTACCAGAGTGGTAGCGGCATCCCTAGCGGAAATCCGCAACGTGCCCATTGCAGACATCTGCAATGCAGCCACCTGGAGCTCAGTGCATACTTTCGTTAAACATTATGCACTCGATGTCCACGCCAGACATTCTTCCTTTGGCAGAGCCATCCTTAATGGACTTCTGTCTTAACAAATATGAGCTCTTGGGTTTTCCTGCCGCCCTCTCAGGGGATTATTAGCTCGGTACTCTCCCAATAGTGTGAATAGTGGTGGAGACTTATGTCCAGGAAGATATGAAAATTACGTACCTACCGTAATTCTTGATCTTCTTGGACGAGTCTCCACCACTCATTCACACGCCCACCCTCCATCCCCCGAGCTCACCTCTGTTGTTGGTCTTCACTCCCTCAAATCTTTAGGCCTTGAAGACTTCTTTATTGACCCTTCTTACACGGGTCGTTCGGACTATTCATGTCCATTTTTTTTTTTTTTTTTATTTTAAGGTTAGGCTACCCTTCTAGGTTAGTTCACGGCTGCACCTCCTTGGTAAAAAAGGTACTGAAGCGGTTGGGGAGTCGACGTCGAAATAGTCATTGCCGCCCGAGCTGGGGCTCGCGATGCCGTTCCTCGCGGTGCCATCTCTGGCGTCGACTCACCAGCAAAAAGTTTGCTCCCGATAGGTCCTAGTGCCTCCGGCGCAGATCCCAATAGTGTGAATGAGTGGTGGAGACTTATGTCCAGGAAGATCTTACAAGTTCCACATAGAAAACTAATACAGAAAACCTATCTAGTACTCACGGTACCACAGACAGAGACTTAACCGACAGGTTAGATAGCAGAAATTCGGTTGAAACCGAGAGAAAAAAACGACGCTTTAACCGACTTTTTTGAACCGAGCGAAGAAGACATCTCCAGAGCGACTGTTCAGTGACGCGGAGTAAAGAATCTGGCGGTTGGGGTTCAAACAACAGCAGACAGAGGCTTCAACCGAGCTCGAGCTCAGCGTTCCATGCTTTGCATGGAAAGTTAACTCTTTGTTCTCCGGAGCAGTTCAAAGGTTGGAGATCACTGCAAGTGTCAGAATACAGCAAGACTTCATGTTGTTTGAAATGCTGATTTGTCGGAACCTCTTTAAACTAAGCTCCTCCCAACACCCAGACAGTATATCCTCCAGCTCTGCCCTGTGACGTCAGCTCCTGTATGCTGGAAGAAGGGATCTGTATATCACTTGCCAGGGGAGGTCGGGTGGGTGGTGTGGATGTGAACCATATACCACACTCAGAATTAGGGGTACAGGTGAGAAACCTATCTTTCTAGGGGCGTGGATATGGTTCACTTATTTACAAAACAGAAACATAGAAACGGCAGACTTCCTGCAGTTCTCCAGGAGGAAGGGGCAAGGCACTCACCTCTACTTGGCAAACAGAGACTCGAGAGCAGAGGTCCCAAATGCAGCATCCTGATGAGACTCAAGGTCAATGCTGTGATGGGAGATGAAGGTGTGAGCTGATTTCCAAGTGGCAGCCCTGCAGATCTCCTTCACAGGGATGTTCCTGGAAGCAGCCACCAAGGCAGCTGTATGTCTGGTGGAATGTGCCATAAGCCCTACAGAAGGCTCCCTGCCAGCCAACCTATAGAAGAGGTTGATGCATGATGTACTCCACCTGCCAATTGTCCACTTAGCTGTCATTCTGTTAGGTGCAACTTCAGCGTATGCACAAACATCTGGCAAGCATCACCCCCAAACTCCAGATGTGCGCTCTACATAATAGGAGAGTGCCCGCCAAAGATCCACAGTGTAGAGCCTGTGGTTTGCCTCCAAAGATGGGTTGGTAAAATACACTGGAAGGTTCATCACCTGGTTAAGGTGGAACTCCAATACAACCTTTGGGAGGAACTTCGGGTGGGGGCAAAGGACTACCTCGTCCTTGTGAAAGACCAGATATGGAGACTCCACCTAGAGCACCTGGAGCTCACTGATCCTCTCTTATGCGATAGCCACCAAAACTACCATTTTCCATGACAAGCGTGACACAGGCTCAAAAGGCTTGCCCTGAAGCATGGTCAATACTAGCAATAAGTCCCAAGGTGGAGCTGGTTCATGCACTACAGGGGACATGTGGTTCAGGCCTTTAAATGTAAGTACCTGACCACCTTCTCAACGGCCACCGTCAGCATACCAGCCTGCATCCAGTATGTTGAGATGGCAGCCAGGTGCACCTTGAGGGTCAACACTCGCATTCCCAGCTGAGAAAGGGGCCAAAGGTACTCAAGGATACTAGCCACAGGGCAGGAAAGGGGATCAAACTCCTTTGCCCCGACACCAAAAGTGAAATCTTTTCCATTTAATAGTGCAGCACTGGTGAGTCAACTCTTTGAGAGACTTCCAGAACGTGAAGCACATTCTCTGAAAGACCCAAAACCTGAAGCTTTGGCTGCTCAGGAACCAGGCTGTCAGGTGCAGGACACAGGCTCAGACAGGCTGTCTGGTCAGACGATCTGGGTGAAGAGGCAACCGCCACAGAGGCCTGCTGCTGAGTTGGAGATCTGGATACCAGAACTGGTGTGGCCAGTCTGGAGCTATAAAGATCATCCACGCCTTGTCCTTTCGGGTCTTGACAACCACCTTGTGGATCAGGGGGAAAGAAGGCCTGGGGTCCAGGAACTCACAAAAGCATCCTCCACCAGTGTCCCAGAATGTGGGGGGCAGGCACAAAACAGCCTCTATTTGGCGTTCTCCCAGGAGGCAATGCTCACCCACCTGGCTGAAAGCCATCTGACAGTTGACTGTACTCTCCGATAACATGATCTGCACCCCAGCTATGCATGAGGGTCCAGATGCAGACAGCCTCCTGACACAAGGGAAGGGAGTGTGCGCCGCCTTGCCTGTTCAGGTAGAACAAGGTCATGGTGTTGTCCATCTGGACTTGCACAATCTGACCCTGCTGAGAAGAGTGAATTGCATCAGAGCTAGCTGCACTGCATGGAGCTCCAGCAGGATGATGTGGTGATGGGACTCCCAAAGTGACCAGAACCCATGGGCCCTGTGATCTCCCAGGTGCACTCCCCATCCCACCGAAGACATGTGTCGTGACACAGATGGTCAGTTCTGAGCGGATGAATGGGACTCCTTCCTCCAGATGTTCTGGAATCAACCACCACTGGATGGCATCTCACACTGGCTTGGTCACTGTGACTGACTGGTCCAAGTACCCTCGGCACTGGGATCATTGATGGCCCAAATGCCACTACAGGTGCTACATCCACCAGATAGCCCACCGGACCACACTGGTGCTGAATGCTATGTAACCAAGCAGCCACAGGAAGTGAGCAGGCCAAGGAGGAATGTTCCAGTGCCCAGTCTGCAGGGAGGTGGGCCCTGGCCCATAGGGAGTCAAGTTCTGCCCTGACTAATTGAATCACCTGCAAGGGGATAAGTTTGGACTTGACAGGGTTGACCAAGAGGCCCAAGTCTCTGCACGTCTGGAGAGCCAGATCCCTAGACCACTCCACAGCCTCTTTGGATGGCCCAGCTTTCAGTCAGTCATCCGGGTAGGGATAAACTTGATGCCCTCACGCCAGAGGAAAGCTGCCACTATTGCCATTCACTTGGTGAGGACCCTAGGTGCCAACGAGAGTCCAAAGAGCATGACCTGGAACTGATAGAGGACCCCCTTCTGTGAAGGACTACAGGTGCCGCCAGTGGGGCGGACAGACTGGGATGTGGAAGAATGTGTCCTGCCATCAGAGGTTCAGCCAGTACCATCCTGAGCTCCCTCAGTACCCTTAGGAGGATCCTGTATGGCCTCACTGCTTTGCCCACTTTCAGATTTGCAAGCCCCTTCAGGACTATCTCTTTCCTGAAAACGGACTAGTGTCCACTTTCCTCCCTCCAGTGCTCCAGTTACATTTTTGTGGCCCCTCCCCATCTCTTTCCTTTGTGAACACTGAACAAAAGTACTTGTTCAGGATGTCTACCTTCTGTTCCCCATCTGCACAGTCCCCCTGCTTCCCTTCTTAACCACACAGTCCCACCCCGGTCTTCCTTTTTTCACTTTCATACCTAAAAATGTCTGCTTTTGTTACTGCCTGCACCTCTGACTGCCCTATTTAACAGCTCAATAGAAACAGAGTGGTGCTGGAGGAAACATAGAAACACAGACTTTGACGGCAGATAAGGACCGCTTGGCCCACCTAGTCTGCCCATTTCCCTACCTACAGGATAGGCTGCAGATCCTATTTAACCAACAGCCTATTTCTTCCTATCCCCCACAAAAACTGCCTTATGTCTGTCCCATGCATTCTTGAATTCTCTCAGTTTTAGACCCCACAAACTCCTCAGGAAGGCTGTTTCATGCGTACACCACCCTCAGTGGAGAGTGACGAAGGCTGAAGGCCTTTAAATATTTTCTGAAGACCAGATGAGAGGCCATGGCTCTCTCTTTACTAGCAGAAAAGTAAGCAGAGACTGTAAGTGTGTCAGGCAGTCTAGGCAAAAAAACCAAGTCAGCCTTGAAGGGATCAATACCCTTACCTGCAACCCATATATATAAGAAACCCCTTCCACTTAGAAGAATATGTTTTATTGGTGAAAAAGGTTTCCTGGAACCCTTAAGCACTGGCTATACTGGCTCTGGCAGTCTAAGGTTAGCAACTTCTAATTCCTCAAGAGCCAGGCTTTGAGCCTCAGTGATTCGAGGTTGGAATACAGGATCCTACCTTGAGAGGAGGTCAGCAAATTGTGCCTCCTAGGCAAGTGACTTGGAGGAACTACTGACGGAGTTAAGAGAAGCAGGTACCCGTGCTGTCTCGGCCAATTCGGTGAAACTAATATCATTGTTGCTGGTTGGTATCTCAATTTCAGCAGGGTCCTGAATATCAATGGGAAAAGAAGGGAAGGCATATAGAAAACTCCCCCGTCCAATCAAGGGCCCACACCTCCAGGAGGAGTCTGACCCTGAGAAGAGGCCTGCAACAGTACATTGATCACTCGAGGTTTTCCACCAAGGCAAAAAGACCTCTGGGGTGCCCCATCCCCTGAAGATTGTAAAGAGCATCTGAGTGTTCAGGCACCACTAGTGGTGGTCCTGACTTATCCTGCTGAGGGAAGCTGACAAAGCATTGTCTTTTGCTGCAGGTGCATGGCTGATTAGGATACTTTCATAGAGTACGTCATGGATCACAGTCCCATTACTCCTGTGCACAGTGGGGCTGACCTGGTTACTACCTGTTTGTTTATGTCGTACATAATTGTGGTGTTGCCCATTCTGACTTGCACCAACCTGTTTTGAAAGATGTGGGGCAAGTGCCTGAAGAACTAAGTAGACTGTCTTGCGCTCTAAGGGGTTTATGTGTAATAGGAACTCTTGGGGAGATCATATGCCACTTGTTGCATGATCACACTTGTGTGCTTTCCATCTACAAGTGAAGCATCTGATGTGAGAATTATGGAAAAAAATTTTCCCTTGTGAAAAAAACACACCTATTCTAAGGTTCTGTTTGTCCAGCCACCGCTGCAGTACCTGTACGAGGATGTGGGTGATTGGAGCCATCCTGGACAGAATCTGTTCTTTGTGACTAGCACTGTCCTAGGTAGACCTGGATGTTTCTCCTATGAAATCTGGCACCCAGAGCCACTGCAGGGGGCAGCTACCTTGTGCCCAGTAGCCTGAGGCATTCTCTGGCTGATCTGGGTTTTTCTGGTACAAGTTTGCCATTTGCAGGATATTGTTTACCGTGTCCTGTGGCCTAGGGTGTTATTCAGTTCTGCTCCAATAAACTCCAGTACTTGTACTGTTGTTTTTGCTGGGACCTCTGGTCGTTTATGAGAAAACATGGATTTTGTTAGAGCCAGGAAGTGCTCTGCATGTTGCAGGGACTGACCCACTATCAACCAGTTATCCAGGTAGGGGAAACAAAGAGATTTTTTTTTTTGAGGGCCTTGAAGCAGAGATTAGGTCGAATAAAAGTGTCGCCAATTGATACTGACCTGAGGCCAGCCTGTGGGAATGATTAATGCCAGAGTGGCATTCTGAAGTTTTTTGGCTTCGAAAGTGTGTCTTTTAACGTTCTGAGATCCAAAATAGGTTTCTTATGAAGAAATATGCGGATATAACCCTCTGCCCCTTTGGTTTAGGGGCACTGTTCCACTGTTTTGATTGAACAAAGGTGTTTGACCTCTGTGTCCAGTAAAATCCTGTCTGCAGGGGTGACTAGTGTGAAAGCTCTTGTTCCCAACTTGGCAAATGAAATAAGATGAAGTTGAGTGCACCCCATCTGCGGTGATAATATGCCACCCTTGGAGGTAGTGAGCCAATCTGCCACCCACTGGTAGTTCCAGAAAGGGGAGACGTGACCTGAAGCAGCCCATCAGGTGTTCTGTGAGGGCTGTGTCTGAGGCTGAGGAGAAGGAGAAGCACTTTTCATGGCTCTCCTTACCCTTCCTCTGAAATAGCCTCTCGCTTGCTGTTGTGGCTGAGAGGCCTGTGTCGGGAAAGAGGGTTTGGGATAAAAAAACCTACCCCTGCCTCCCCTATTCTGGGATCTATAGAAAGTAGAAGGTCTGTCCTTCGAGCTGCGATGAAAAGTAGACTTGTATTCCTCTACTTTCTTCATGTATGCTTCAGTTTTATCACCAAACAATGACTTATCCTCCACAGGGAAATCCACTGCCTTGGCCTGTGCATCTGCGGTAAGGTTGGTGGCCCTGAGCCATGCAAATCTCCTAAGGGAGACAGCTAATGCCATTAGCCTGGCAGCTGTGTCATTGGCATCCACTGCCATATGGAACTGATATTTAGTGGCATCAAGTGCAGCCCTTGCTGCTTCTTGCAGATCCACTGCTACTTCACCTGGAACCTTGTCGGCAAGGACTAAAACTGTGTTCCAGAGTGCCTTTTGGTACTAGACCCCATATGCCATGTAGTTGGCTTGCCTGATTAAAAAGGAAGCAGCCATGTAGCCCTTTTTTCCCATAGCATCCATTTTTCTTGAGTCCTTATCCGGAGGGTGGGTAGCCAGTGGTATTCTGGCTTTGTCACAGGCAGCAGCCTAAACCACCCCTTCTGGGTCGGAATGGTGAAACAAAAAATCAGCAGTCGATCTGTCTAGCTGATACTTTTTGTCAGCTTTTTTATCTACCCCAGGGATAGCAGTTGGGGTCTGCAGTATCTCCGATGCTGCCTTTTTTAAGGACTTATGCATTGACAAAAGGAGTCGTTTTCTTGGAGTTATTAAACCCATCATATTGAGGAAACTCTGCTTCCTCCACATCCTCTTCAGTCTCCTGAAGAGGAGAGATTAAGGGTCTCCACCATGCTTTTTACAAAAGCATAATTGGAGGAATATTCTTCTGGGCCCCAAGGAGGGGACTCGAACTCCTGCTCAGGGGAAACTTCAGGGCATATCGGTTCCCCTTCAACATCCTCCTCACCATAAGTAACTTAAAGTTCCTGTGAAACAGGAACCGAAGGTGGAACCAATGCAGCCGGTATAGGGACCGGGGCTGCAGCCTGCAGGGCTTGTAGGACCTGTAATGCTTTAGCAATGTCCTCAGCTGAGGGCATATTATGTTTGTCTGCTGGGACCTCCTTAGCCTTCTCGGCCGGAGGCACAGTGACATGCTTCTCTTTGCACTTTTTCTTAAGAGGAACAGCCTCAGCCACTGTCTCCACAGTCCTCTTTGGCTTACCTTGGTCAGGTTTCTCTCACCTCTTGCCTGTGTCCTCAGCCTTGCCTCCATCCCTTTTAGGGATTGAGGCAGATGCACTAGTATCAGCAGCAGAAGCCATTTCTTCTAGCTTTTTTGCCCTCTTTCTTAACGTTTTTGGACAGAAAGATTTGCAAATCTCACAATTAGCAAAAATATGACTGGCGTCCAAACAGGAATTACAAAGGGAATGTCTATCTGCCTTTGCTATAATCAGACCACAAGACTCAATATTTAAACCCAGTGGGTCCTGTGCATTTCTTAGGCTTATCTAAGTGGGTTTCTGACATTGAGTAAGCCGAAAAATTACCAATCTCAGGACAATATTATATATATATGGGAATTGCTCGTAGGAGGTTGTGGAGGGGTGGGGGATATGAACAGCGGAGGATGGATGAGGGGGGCGCTTGCATCGGAGTGGTTAAGTCTAGAAGATGCCCTGGGGCGAAATGGAGTGCTGAACGTGGGCCTTCCTGTTTGGTCTCCATACCCAAGGGCACCACCTCTGTAAATGGTGGGCAGGTGGTTGGGGCATCCCAGGAGTTCTATCCAACCCGGGCGGTGTTATGCAATGCCAGGTCCGTTGAGAACAAGACTGCCATTGTAGCAGACTTGGTGGGTACAGCAGACCTGACTTGCATCACCGAAACCTGGCTGGATGGCAATGCTGGCCCCGTACTTGAGGCAGCAGTTCCAGCTGGGTATTCGGTGATACACTGCCCGAGACTGGATCGCAGGGTTGGGGGGGGAGGTTGCGGTCTGTTTCAAGACCGAACTGGATCTCAGTTGAGGAGACCAGATCATTCGAATGTGTTGCAGTGGCAGGTGGGGGCTACAGGATGGCGCTCGTCTATTGTCCACACAGTGACGAGAAGCTATTCCTTAAGGAAGTGGCGGACTTCGTTGTCGACCTGGTATTTGAGTCACCCAGGTTGATGGTTCTGGGTGACTTTAATGCCTGAATCGATGACGACCTCTCGCAATTTGGACAGCACTTCCTCCAATTGATGTGTTCATTGGGCCTCTCACAGGTGGTTACCTCTGCCACTCATAAACATGGCCACTCCCTTGACCTAGTCTTCCTCCTGGGGATGGAGGCCTCCGATATGGGGGTGGAACCTTTCGGATGGTCTGACCATCACACTGTGAGATTCAATTTCCGCACCCCTCTGCGTAGACCAACCCCTGTGGAGATGGTCAAGTACCACCCTTTACGGGATGTGACTCCCAATATCCTAACTGCGGTACTTGATCTATCAGAATTTCCTGGGATGAGCTCAAATCCTGAAGTTTTGGTTCTGGCCTATAATAAGGCCATTACCACTGCATTGGATTCTATTGCTCCCACCCGTGTGCGTCCTCTCTCCCTTCGCCCTCGGTGCCCATGGTTTGATGGGGACCTGAGGGAGCTGTGACGATTAGGACGCAGGTTGGAGAGGTGCTGGCGGAAATCCAGCTTAGATGCTGACCATCTTAGACTCCTAGAGCATTATCAACTCTATCAGTCAGCAATTACTCATAAGAAGGCAGTATTCCTGTCCGGAGAATTGCTGCTGCACAGAACTCGACCAGCCCAGCTCTTCGAACCGTGAACAGGCTGTACAACCCAGCCTGTCTACAGGTTCGCGAGCCTTTCACAAATGCAGTGTGAGGAGCTTGCTCGGTTCTTCTGAGATAAGGTGGTTGACATCAGGTCGAGACCCGCTGCACTCTCTATGGAGTTGCAGGGACCAGCTGCGGTTACAAGCCCCCCGTTTTCCTGGAGTTCCTTTGAAAGGCCGGAAATCGAAGATGTTATGAGGATTGTCCAGGGTATGCGCACCACGTGCTGTAGTTTAGATCCGGGCCCCATGGCCCTGATTATGGGCTGTGGGGAGGTTATCATCCCGGTTCTGGCTAGGATAGTCTGGTGCTCCTTAGACTCCGGTGAATATCCCTGTTCCCTGAAGGAAGCGGTGGTGACACCAATATTGAAGAAGGCTTCTCTGGACCCAGACTCCCTAGCCAACTACAGACCTATCTCGAACCTCCCCTTTGTGGGGAAGGTAACTGAGAAAGTGGTGGCTGCCCAGCTAGACAACCATTTGTCCATCCATAACATCTACGACCCTCTTCAATCAGGTTTTCGAAAAAGGCATAGCACCGAGACTGCGCTGGTTCAGGTGCCCAATGATCTCCTGATGGCGAGAGACCAGAAAAAATGGTCCATTTTGATCCTATTGGATTTGTCAGCAGCATTTGACACCGTAGACCATGGGGTGTTGCTTGAGCGCCTGAGATGCATCTGTGGGCTGTCGGGTTTGGTTCACAAATGGTTTACCTCCTTCCTCACAGGTAGAACTCAGAGGGTAGTATCGGGGGTATTTTCCTCTGATCAAACCTCTCTGTCCTGTGGGGTGCCTCAGGGCTCTGTGCTGTCGCCCATGTTGTTTGCGGTGTACATGCTTCCCCTCGGAGTCATTGTAAGACGTTATGGGCTGGAGTTTCATTGCTATGCCGATGATACCCAGCTCCATCTGTCTTTTGCACTTGACCAGAATAGAGCACTCTCAGTGTTAACAACTGTCTCGGCGAGATCCAGGGTTGGATGAGGTCCAGCTGGTTGAAGCTGAATTCTGGGAAGACGGAGGTGATGGTTGTGTATCCCGCCGCCAGGTTGAGGGGTGGGGTGCAAACCATCCCTCAGGTTTATTCTTGGGGGATGTTGAGCTCCCTATCGGGTGCATGACCTAGGGGTGATCCTTGACGACTGGCTGACATTGCGTGCGCAGGTGTCGGCGGTTGTTAAGGTATCCTTTTACCATCTGAGGAACATCGCTAGGATCAAGCACCTTGTTCCGTCTAGCGATCTGCCCACGCTGATCCACGCCTTTGTGACCTCGCGTTTGGACTACTGTAACTCCCTTTACTTTGGGCTTCCTAGGGTTGATATCCGCCACTTGCAGCTAATGCAGAACTCAGCGGCCCGGTTGTTAATGGGGACTCCTCGTTCCTCCCACATTACACCAGTGCTACGGGATCTGCCCTGGCTGTCGGTTCAGTGGCGGATCACCTTTAAAGTCAGTTTACTGACATATAATGCCCTACACGGTTTGGGCCCTGACTACCTGAAAGATCTTCTGGTTCCTTACCTTCCAGAGCGACCGCTCCGCTCAGCCAACGAGGGGTTGCTAGAGATTCCGAGGGTAGCTTTACAATCTTCCGGCGCCTGAGCTTTTATGTTCGGGCCGCCGACCCTCTGGAATTCTTTACCCCGTTGGATTAGAGAGTGCATGACGGCGGGGGGTTTTAAATGAGGATTAAAATCCTTTCTATGGAAAAAGGCATTCGGAGATGATATCGACATGGACTGATGCTGTGTATCTTATTCTTGATTTTAATGTTTTTATGATGTTTTAATATGATGCTATTTTATTGTAATGCGCCTTGATTTTAGAAAGGCGCAACATAAATAAAGATTATTATTATTATTATATAGGAACCGGGTGTTTTAAATATAAACAAACGCTAACAGTTCCTGGAACCGAGCACCATTCGGTTCCCTATTCGGTTCCTTAAGAAAAACACAACCGAAAATACTTAAAAGTTAAATAAAATAAAGCGGTCAAAGGAACAAACCATAAATAGGAAGTTAAAACAATAAAACCTAATGAAAATCTAGACAGAGGGAGCAGAACCCTCGGTTCCAGGGAACCGCTAAAAAACCAAAACTACACTGCAATTATTAAAAACTAAACTTCTAAGGCAACAATCTGAAATAAAACTCAAAATGAGTACTTATCCACACAGATAATGAATTCTGAAGACAGTTCAAGGAGAGCTCTCCGGGACATCCTTACTAGGCAGACGGAGTAAAGAATCTGAAGCACTCAGAGTGCAGCAGTTGCTAAGGCAGCATTTTGAAAGTGGCATGAGCCACATGAGAGTTCCATAATTTGCATATAATTCCATCTCTCCGGGCAGTTCAACACAGGAGGCTGACTGCATTTAGTTTAGGGATTAGAATATCCATTTCCTACTGAGGAAATACCCTCTCTGAGGGCAACTACTGATCCCCTTTTGAAGCAAGGGGTCATTAGGTCCTGTGTGTCCACAGTCAATTCCCCCATCTGGACAGTGAAGAAGTCTAACAACAGTTGGAGGCTCACCATTGACTACAGGTGACTTAACCAAGTCACTTCCAGCTGTGCACCCACTGTGGCATCTGCCCCAGATGTGCTCAAACTTCTGAAACCTGAACACAAGTGGTTCAGTGCACTAGATATCTCCAATGGTTTCTGGTCATTCCCCTTAACCCGACAACCAATACAAGTTTGCCTTCACCTTTGAAGGACATCAGTACGCATGGAACTGCTTCCCACAAGGTTTCTACAACAGCCCCTTCCCTCTTCCACATCCATATGAGGGATACCATATGGGGCTTCTCCACACCAGAATGCCTCCTGCAGTATGTGGATGATCTTCTCCTGGCCACTATAAGCCTGGAGAAAACACTTGGAGCTTCTAGATGAGCTCTTGATACTCCTACAGAGGGCAGTCCTCAAGTGCATTCCTGCAAAGGTACAACTGTGCCGCCCAGAGATTTCCTTTCTGGGTTTGCGCATCACTGCCGACAGCAGGAGCCCCACCCTGGACAAGGTCCAGGGCATTCAAGATTTGCCACTACCCACTAGTGTGGCTACTCTGAGAGGTTTCCTAGGTATGGTCAACTACTCTAGGGATTTCATTTGCAATTTTGCACAAAAGGCCCCACCCCTGTATGACCTACTGAAGAAAGATGTCCCTTGGCAGTGGGGACCAGAACACACAGCTGCTGTCGCTTCCTTAAAGAAGGCTTTGGCCTCTGTTCCAGCTTTGGTCAACCCTAACCCAGAACTGCTATTCCATCTGGAAACTGCCATCTCTGAGGTGGGCATGTCAGCAGTCCTTGCACAAAAGGCAAATGGCACCCTCAGGCCCACTGCCTATGCCTCCCAGATTCTCTCCCTTGAGGAGCAGAAGTACTCTCAGTGTGACAGGAATCTCTTGGCGACATTCTGAGCTGTCAAACACTTCACCTACGTTATAAGGTTCTCCCCTGTTGTGTTGCACACCAACCACACCCCTACCAACTTCCTACTGACAGGCAGAATCAAAGATGGGAATGTGTCTAATACTAGACTCACCCATTGGTCTCTCCTCCTACAGGATTGAGACATTACTGTGCTTCCTGTTAAAATGCCTCACCCAATCTACCAGAGTCAGGCTCATTCCTGTCAGCCACTGAGCGCACTCTACAAGACCCTGCACTCTGCCGCATCTTTACAGATGGCTCCTCCTCCTACCATGAAGAACACCACCTTGCAGGCTTTGGGGCCCTGGTCCTGTATCCAGCAGGTGACACCTTTGAAGTGTCCAAGAAGTGCACCATCAGATCTTCCCAGTACGCAGAACTTGATGCAGTACCATGTGCACTGGAACTTTTCCAGGAAGGAAAGGAGGACACCATCATCTTTTCTGATTCCTCCTGGGTACGCAACTCCCTGACCAAATTTGTTCCTTTTTGGAAGACCCATGATTTTGCCTCTTCAGAAGGCACCCCTGTAAAGTACAGGGGCCTGTTGGTACACATTGTCAGCCTTGCTCAGCAATTTCTTTTTAGGCTGTACATACATAACGTTAAGAGCCAAAGATAGTGCGGGGGGGGGCAAGATATGGGCTCTGCAACCCGCTACTGGGCCACACATAGTGGCCCCCACAAGAGGACCAAAGTGGTCCCTCTGGATCTCACTGCAGTACAGATGGCAGATCCAGAAATGAAGGAGGTATATGAATACCTCTCCAAGGAGACAGAGAAAGAAATGTCTTTGAACAACCCATTCAAAAGACATTCCGACAACCTTCATCTCTCTGTAGACCAGAAACTGGTTCTGTACCTACCACTCTGGTGATCAAAAAGTTTGGCTTATTCCCAAAATACTTCAGCCTGAATTCATCCATCAGGTCCATGATACCCCTACAGGTGGACACCAAGGGGAAGACAAAACTCTGGGAGATTGAAAACTGCAGGCTGGTGGCCTGGCATGACAATAGACGTGCAACATTGTGCAGACAACTGCATCACCTGTGCTCAGAATAAGCCAATTCCTGGCAAGGAAAAGGCCAGATTGCTACCCCAGAGACAATCTGGTCCCTGGAATGCAATCAAAATTGAGTTCATCAGACCTTTGCCTACCACCAGCAAGAAAGGAAAATTACGTACCTACCGTAATTCTTGATCTTCTTGGACGAGTCTCCACCACTCATTCACACTAGTGGGATTAGCGCCAGAGGCACTAAGACCCATCAGGAGCAAACTTTTTGCTGGAGGGTCGGCGCGAGAGACGGCGCCGCGAGACACGGCGCCGCGAGCAGCGGCTCGAGCGGTAATGACCATCTCGGATTGCACGACCCTCCAACCGCCTCAGTACTCTTTACCAAGGAGGTGCAGGCAACTAACGTAAAGAGTAAACCCAACATTAAAAACGGACATAGGATAGTCCGTATGACCCGTGTAAGAAGGGTCAGTAAAGAAGTCCTCACGGCCTAAAGATTTGAGGGAGGAAGACCAATACAGCGTGAGCTCGGGGATGGGGAGGGCGGCAGGATGAGTGGTGAGACTCGTCCAAGAAGATCAAGAATTACGGTAGGTACTGCATTTTCCTATCTTCCTGGACATAAGTCTCCACCACTCATTCACACTCAGTGGAGAGTACCAAGCTGATAATCCCCAAAAGGGCGGCAGGAGAGCCAGAGCTCACGCGCCTAAGATAGAAGCCCATTAAGGATAGTTCTGCCGAATGCGGAATGTCGCCTAGCATGAACATCCAGTGCATAGTGCTTAACAAGGTATGCACTGAGCTCCAGGTAGCGTGCATATATCTGCAATTGGAACATTGCGACTTCCGCTTAGGGATGCCGCGATCGCTTCTAGTAGAGTGAGCGACACCTACCCTTCTAATTTAACTTGAGCCATGGAATAGCAAATATCAAGGCATGCCACTAACCATGAAGAGATGCATCTAATAGCGTACAGGTTGACCCAGCCGGGTGTCGCTGAAAGAAACGAACAGTTGCTGAGTCTCATGTAACATCCTTGGTTCTATCTAAATAGAACCGCAAGGCTCTTTAACATCCAAGGAATGAAGAGCCTGCCCTTCATTTTGGAAATTAGCTAAGAAGTGGAAGTACCAGAGGTTGGTTTAGATGGAATTCTGACACAACCTTGGGAAGAAATTTAGGATGAGTACTGGAGAACTACCTTGTCTTTATGGAATACAGATACTGAGGGTCCGTAACCAGGCATGTATCTCAGAGACCCATGGCTGAGGTAATGGCCACCAGGAAGGCAGTCAGTTCAGGTAAGAAATTTTAGCTCACAGGTAGCTAAGGGTTCGAAAGGCTTCCGAGTGAGCATGTCCAGCACCAGGTTAATGTCCCAGGCTGCAACTGGACGCTTAACAGGGGGTCTGGTATGAAGAATCCCTTAAGAAATCTCTTCACCATAGGTAACTGAGCCAGAGTTAAGGAAGAAACCGGCTCATGGAACGCTGAGATGGCACTAAGGTGAACTTTAACTGTGGAGTACTGAAGACCCAAGTTTGACAGGTCCAAAAGATACTCCAGAACCTTGCCAGGAGGACAGGAAAAGGGATTCCAAGAGGATTTTGTACACCAGAGAGAAAACGCTTCCATTTGGAAGCGTGACGCTGGGTGGCTGGCTTCCGAGCAGCCAGAAGGATGTCTGAGACTCTACGAGACGTTGAACCGATTCACTTCTATCTCTTCAGGAGCCAAGCATGAAGGTGAAGTGATTTCAGGTTGGATGGACCAACAACCCTGAGTCAAAAGACTGATTTGCAAAAGGAAATGGTCTCGAGAGGCTGCCAACATACTGTTGAGTAGAGGAAACTATAGTTGCCGAGGCCAGGAAGGAGCAATGAGAATCATCTTGGTCCCCTGAGACTCGAACTTGAGGGTACTCTCTGGATTAGAGAGCGGTGGAAAGGCGTAGAAAGCGTTTTGACCACCGCAGCCTGAACGCATCCTGACAGAAAATGCCAGGCCCTGGATTTCTGGAGCAGAAGAGAGGCAGTTTTATGCTGAGTGGGATGCAAAAGGTCCAGGTCTGGAGTCCCCACTCTTTGAACAGGGACCGAGCTACGGCTGGATCGAGAGACCACTGTGAGGGTCTGCCTCGTTTGCTGAGGTGATCTGCTAGGTCGCTTTGTATACCCGGCAGATAAAACCGCTTGAATCAGAGACTTGTGCCCAAGCACCACTCCCACAGCCCTCATTGCTTCCCTGCAAAGGGGATAAGAATGAGCACCGCCTGCTTGTTGATGTAATACATCACTGCTTTGTTGTCCGCTTGAAGGAGAATGTTCTGTGACAAAGGACATCCTTCAGAGCTCGGATTGCATAGGGACCGCCTCATCTCCAGGACATTTATGTGGAGATGAGTTTCAACTGAGTCCATACACCTTGAGTGTGGAGGGAGAGAAAGTGAGCTCCCCATCCCATTAGCGATGCGTCTGTGGTGATGGAGATCTGATGATCCGGGGAGCAAAGGGGAATCCTTCCAGGAGATTGTTTTCTTGAGACCACCAGGTGAGAGACCTTCAAGGGCTCCGGCACCTTGATGGGATAAGACTGGGGTGAGAGGTCGGGGACCACTGAGTGGAGAGCATCCATTGGGTGGTTCTCATGTGCAGTCGGGCCAGAGGGACAGTGAAGACCGAGGACGCCATAAGACCCAACATGCGTTGCATCGAGAGAGCTGTAACCGATTGGTTCTCCCTGATGTAACGGGCCATTCGAAGGATGTCGAGTCTTCTGTCCTCTGGAAGGAAAGTCTCGCTGAAGAGGTGTCTAGAAGGGTCCCTATGAAAGGAGCTCTGGGAGGGTTGCAGTTGAGATTTTTTCAAATTCAGCAGAACTCCCATGGACGTGAGAAGACGAGAAGTCGCTTGCACGGCTTCAAAGTCCCTTGGACGGAAGGGCTTGCTAGAAGCCAATCGTCCAGGTAGGGAAACACCTCGAGTCCGACTTTCCTGAGATGCGCCCAGAACTGCACAACACTTTGTAAAACTCGCGGCGCCGAGGATAGCCCAAAGGGCAGGACTCTGAACTGATAATGCTGACCCAAAGCTACAAACCTGAGGAACTTCGTGTGGTCTGGGTGGACGGGATATGCTGGTAAGCATCCTGCATATCCAGAGAGGCCAGCCAGTCGTGCTGATGCAGCAAGGGTAACAGGGTACCTAGGGAAATCATCTTGAATTTCTCCTGGGAGGAATTTGTTTAATTTTCTGAGGTCTAGAATGGGCATCCCCCAGATTTCTTTGGAACCAGAAAGTAATGGAGTAGAACCCTGTGTTTCGTAGATGCGGGGCACCAGTTCATTGCCCTGTTGTTCAGAAGGCCCTGATCTCCGCGGGAGGAGGTTCGATCGAGAGGCCGACAACCTGGGTTGTCGCCTGGGGAGGACAATTCGGGGTTTCCAAGAAATTGAGAGAATAACCTCGCGAATTATCCGAGGACCCATTTGTCCGAAATTATGGACTTCCACTGGTTGTAGAAGTACATCAGACGCACCTCCCATCGAGGAGAAAGTTCCACCGGCAGAGTGGATGGAACTTGGGCCAACGACTCATAAGGTAGCACTGGGAGCTTTAGGCCCTGCGCTTTCTGCTGCGCCTTCTTTGAGGTTGGGCAGGTTGGCTTTTATGGAAGCTTCCCTGCCTCTGCCTCAAAGGACTGACGACTATGAAACTGACGTCTGTTCACATGCCCCGAGAGGGACAGGCGGAGGTCTGGCCAACTTAATGGCCGATCTGGTCTTCTGAGTGGCCTCTAAGGCTTGCTCCACTTGAGGGCCAAAAAGAAGGAGCCATCAACAGCAGCGCCATCACCTGCTGCTGAGCATCATTCGTGAAGCCAGTATGCACGCAGCCAGGAATGGCGCCGAGTACAAATCCCGCTGCTGAGCGAGAAGAGTGTCGAAAGCGCCCATGGCGGCTTTGACCTGTTGGTTATGGACTCAATACCTCTAATAACGGTCAGAAGAAGCTCTGACTTGGAATCAATCTGGAAGAGCTTCAACCATTCTTTTCATAGAGTGCCACAGGATATCTCATACTGAGAAAAATAGCCTTGATAACTGGCAACACGATACTTAGAGTGGAGGCAGCAAAGACTCTCTTACCTAATGTATCAATCTTACGAGACTCTTTGTTAATAGGTCGAGCTGTAGTAGTTTGAGGAAGAACGACCTTGTCATTCTCTGCCAGGACTACAATAGGATCCGCAAAGGTTTGGGATGCCAAAATGGGACGATCCTTGGGAGCTGAATACTTTATCAATGGATTTAGCCACTGAGGGAATAAGAGCAGGATTATTCCATACCATTTGAGACAGCTGCCTCAAGGAAGGCTGGATCGAGGAGTCAAATCAGGGATCTCCAAGCATGAAGATACTGGAGTCTTAATATCTTCCCAGGATCGATGTCTGTAGTCTGGAGAGAAAGAGTGATCCCAGGTTCTTCAACAGAGACTTAAAGGACAGGTCCTCGACCACAGGCTCTGTAGCAAAGAAAGATCCTGTTTCCTCCACTTCATCACCCAACCGAAGGTCTGGGTCAGGCTCAACATCATCTCCTGATGGTCCAGAAAGGACTGTTTGGACAGGAAAGGAGTGAAAATTAGGAGAGGAGGAAATAGCAGAAAAACAAGGAGAGTCCCCAAGGGCTGCCGGCGCCGAGACGGCAAAACGGGCTGAAGACGGCACCGAGGAGGCGCACGGGCGCCAAGAGGCATGCGCCCCGCAGCGCCGGGCGGCGCCGCCATGAGAACGCTGCGACGGCGCGGGTCGACGACGCCACAAGACGGCACCGCGCGGACGCTGCCGCGATCGGCACCACGGACGACACTCGCGAACGGCGCCGCCTATCCAACGGCACTAGCCGGTGGCGCCAAGAAGACTCCGCGGGCGCCAAGGACGGCGCCGCAAGACCCAGCGGCACTGAAAACGGCGCGCCGACAAGCACAGACCCTGCCGAGGCGCCGGAAAGCCCCAGGAACCTGGAAAGCTAGAGAAGGAAAAAAAACAGGAGATAAGGGCATCGGTGAGGCCCCCTGCGCCGCAGCCATGTGAGGGGGGGAAACACCTAAGCATGGAGTCACTGGCACCGAAGAAGGCGCCACGCGACTAGGAAGGTCCAACCGCCCTACCTGATCGCCGGAGGGGTCCGAGGGCTCCGAGGCAACCGAGCCAGGCAGAAGAACCAACCTCCGAGCCCATTGCTCCATAAGAGCGGCCCACTGATGAAACTGCTCATCTGGAGTCCTACCTATAGGCGGGGAGGGACTCCGATGTCGAGGACGACGATTACCGGAAGTTGGCGACTCCGAAGAAGGAGACCGGCAACTAGCAACGATAACCGAGCGTCGACGCGCAGACATACCAGAGGCGACTCGAGTGATGCTCTTCTTTGACCTGTGGGCCAAGAAGAGCTCGAGAGGTCAACGTGCCGAGAATGCGACCGCTTTATATGCCGCGGGGGACCGCCATCCCTCGGCACGACTGACCGCTGTCGGAACCTCGCTGAGGAGAAGGCGGGTTGACCGGACTCCAGCCCGGTTGACTGAACAGTTTACACGAAGTCTCCTCACCGCCACCTGACTCCACTCATGGTCGACTCCGGCCCAGTAGGCCGAGACTTCTTCAAGTAAAATTTAAATATTAGAAAAATTTAACGAAAATAGAATAAAATTAAGCGATACTACTTATCGTGATAAAGTTACAAAAACAAACTGAAAACTATGCGCTAGTTTGAAGTTTGACTCCGACAGGCGGCGGCGTCGTCACTGGGCGCTTTTCGGCGGTGGGAAAAAAGGAACTGAGGCGGTTGGAGGGTCGTCGCCGAGATGGTCGTCGCTCGAGCCGCTGCTCGCGGCGCCGTGTCTCGCGGCGCCATCTCTCGCGCCGACCCTCCAGCAAAAAGTTTGCTCCCGATGGGTCTTAGTGCCTCCGGCGCTAATCCCACTAGTGTGAATGAGTGGTGGAGACTTATGTCCAGGAAGATTAACAAGTACACACTCGTGATTACTCCGACCTCTTCTCGAAATGGGTAGAAGCCTTCCCATGTAGAGCAAACACAGTGAAAGCCACTGCCAAAATCCTGGTAGATCAGGTATTTACCAGGTGGGGCCTGCCTCTCAAAGTAGACTCTGACAAATGATCCAGTTTCATAGGTGAGTTGACGCAAGAATGTTTGCAGTTACCGGAAGTTAGCCAGAAGTTTCACATTGCATACCAACCTCAGTTATCAGGACAGGTAGTGAGAGCTAACAGATTAAGCTCATGTTGTGTAAGTTTACAAACCAGAATGCTAAAGGTTGGGACACTTTATTGCCCTTACTCCTAATGGAAATCAGAGCTACCCCAGCTGCAGCATCCTGGTGTACACCTTTTGAGGTAATGACCGGCAGGCAAATGAGACTACCTGAACATCTGTGGACTGATCTGAATGCCCCTACCACAGACAATGTTGGTGGAAACTTATGTCGTACAACTGAAGGACAACCTGATATAGACCCACCTTTTTGCTGCTCACAATCTGGACCAGGCCCAGCAGCAGTCCAAGATGTACTTCGATAAGAAAGTTAAAGTAGTAGACTGGCAAGTAGGAGACCAAGTAATAGCACTTGAAATTCTCCACCCCTTTGCAAACAAATGGGCAGGCCCCTATAACATCAGCAACAAATTGAGCCCTGCTATCTACCAAGTGCGGATCATGGACCACAAGAAACCCCATGATAAACGGTACCATGCCAATCAACAAACTGTACAAAGGTGATTAATGCTCCTTCTCCTGGCCAGGGAGGGAGATCTGTACGTTTATCTTTTTGTCGTCTTCTTTTTCAGAAAATGTATTTCTCATTTACTTTATGCCCAGCATGCTGGCAAGCATGCCAGTCCTCTCCCACATGGACCAAACGCTTCTCCACATCCTGAACCCTTGGGATATAACCTACTTCCCACCTGGCATCCTACCACCTCCAACTCCAACTAAAGGTGTAGACATCGACCTCTCATCCACAACTGTCACCGTTCGTGAGGGAAAAGATGCCTATCCGAACACCATGGTGGTATCTCCAGACCACTCCATTCTACAGATACAACGAAAGACTGACAACTTGAATGGACAACAGATTCCAATGGCCCGCCTCTCCAAAGGAACCTTCCAAGGCTGTCCCAAGACCCATATTTGCCCTGATAGAACTTCGTGCATACGTCAAGTCCAACAGCAACATACAGGTGTTTACAATCTTACAGCCGTGATGAATCCACACTTTTGCACCAGATTTCCTAATACCACCATGTGCCAATTTTGTTCCAACCATTCCATTGCAACTGCTGCTCTTTTCCTTACAGTACTCCCAGCAACAAAGGACAATCCTCCACAATGTCCAACAATGGAGTCAGGCCCACCCAGTGGCATGGCCATAACTTCTGTTCCTGGGACTCTCATTAATAATGTTCAGTTCATGCATGTTCCTGTTGTTTTAAATCTCACCCACTGGAACATGGCCGAATTTGGCTACTGTTCCTTAACCATTGTGTCAAAATTCCACACTGTTATGTTGTTAGATTTAATGGCAGCATGTCAAGCACGTGCACAAGACCCTGTGGATGGGCCCCACATCATGGAACACCGTGGGGTGTTCTGCCCACGATGTCCAAAGTGGGCCGTGGGATTTGCTGACATAACAGGTGCAAGAGGCACTGTTACAGGTCTATTTGGCTCAGGAACGTCAATCTGGAACCCAGCCAATTTGGCCAAAATTTAATGTCAAACCCAAAATTTCAACAGTCAATTAGGTCAGAATGGGATGCAGCCCATGCTACACATTCTAGATGGTATTTCCCAATAGGAAAGATTCATGGTGTATAACATGCATGATATTGCACTTTTATTCAATGAGACCCAAAACAGACTTAACGAATTGATCTTCCAAAATAAAGAATCCCTCAGGGCAACACACAGATAGGGAAATCCTTTGTTCAGCTTATGGTAATTTTGTTATCACTACTATCACCTATCTCTTTCGAGATCTGGAGCAGGGTGGATCCCAGATCTGAGCCATGATAGATGTATGGCTAAATGGTATTGCCCTATTGTAGAACCCCATCATGCACTACAGGGTGCATGGATAGGACTGTATCCTTTTCTTTGGTCACGGCATGCAACCTAGGCTATGTGGCTCCACACCTGAATCGAGGACCCTGCTACGTTATACACCAGTGTACTCTGCAGGACACTACATACGTCTTCACAGTGTCCCTCTTTTGCTCTTTGACAAAGATTCTTCAGTTTTCGACAAGCTGGCAAACATCCACTCCGTAGGCCATCTAGACAGCAGCATCTATCGAGAATGGATGAACTTGCCTCCTTTGCTGGTTTTTCATCCTCAACGGAACGCCTGGGTAGCCCCAAATACTGACTGTTGTGCCAAGTGGGGTTACCATTATCTGTGCAGATGCGATGTCTTTGATGTAACCAAGCCTGTTTGTGGTTACTCTCTGAACTCTATGGACTGGTCATATATGTTTAAGAATGACCTCTGACAGTGAAACTGTTAATGTCACATCTCCTTCTGACTAGCCAAATCTCACTTTTGTCTCTAGAGAAGAAGTTTGACGACTCACCAGCAGAATGATAAATGCCTCCTTCACCTGCCCAGTCCAGCTCATCAAGTGGCAACTTCCTCAAGTTCGAGTTTCCTACAATTCTGATGGACAATATGGTGTGACCAACTACAAGATCTTCTCCTATGGACCTTTGGTATGTAACATCACTATGCCCAACTTCTGTTTTGTACCTCAGCAGCGCACTGTCATTGACCATACAGTTATCATCCCCGTTCCCACCCCAGAACCTGATTACATAGATAGTGACCGTGACTACCCGAATGCTCTTGCACAGTATTTACCAGTGTTTAATGTGCATATTGATCCTCTCACCCTGAATCTTAGAGCCTTCTTAGAAAGAAAGGATACACACCTCATCCGTAATAGCAACAACATTACCAAGGCAGGCGATTCTTTGAATGACTTATTTCATGAAGGCATCTAAGTACAGCTCTGTCCAACACTTGGCTGGAAATTACTTTTAAAGGTTTTGTCATTATTCAACTTTTCTTGATATTTTTCCTGATTGTTACCTTATGCTGTTTAAAATGCACACTCAAATCCGTGCACAACTGAAGTTCCTCCACACTGCTCGTTCAGCTGGACTGTAACTGAGACTGTATCCAATCAACTTACTCTTGTTGTGTTGTCTCTTCATTCAGGCAAAGGGGGGGGGGTGTATGTAGACCTGCCTGACCTACAGTCCCTAATGTGGACCACCCATCTTACAGTATAAGGGATATCAGTATTTACTCATGCTTGCTATAATGTACTATGTAGTGTTATATTTGTGGTCTTAGCACACCACCTACTGCTATTAGCCACAATGCTATGATCAGCATATTCTATAAATCATCCCATTGTAACCCAAAGGTAGTTTTAATTGGCATAATTGCTTAATGCTGTGTACATGCTAAGCCTAACAGCCTTGGGTGCAAGCTGCCCAACTTACCCACCAATAAAAATGCATTGTTTAGCTTTTCTACTATGCAGATTCAGGATCCACCGAGAGTCCCAGGTTGCGAGGGCCATGCAGGATCTGCCCTCCCCCAACCCCGAACTATCCAGCTTCAGGATCCACCAAGGGTCCCAGGGTGCGAGGGCTGTGCAGGAACTGCCCTCCCAGACCCCAAACTATCTAGCTTCAGGATCCACCGAGGATCCCACGTCGTGAGGGCTGTGCAGGAACTGCCCTCCCAGCCCCTGAACTATCCAGCTTCAGGCTCCACCAAGGGTCCCAGGATATGAGGGCCATGCAGGAACTGCCATCGGTTTGAAGGAGAATGATCTTGTGACAGAGTATGTCCTTCAAAGCCTGGACTGTATAGAGGACGACCCTCATTTCTAGAACGTTTATGTGGAGTTGAGACTCATCTAGAGTCCACGTGCCCTGGGTGTGGAGATCCTGGCAGTGAGCTCCCAAACCCAACAGGGATGCATCTGTGGTAATGGAGATCTGATGATCCAGAGGGGTGAAGGGATATCCTTCTAGAAGGTCATCCTCCTGAGACCACCAGGTGAGGGACCTCTTCAGAGGCTCTGTCACCTTGATGAGAAAGGACTGGGGACCACTGAGTACCGAGCATCAACTGAGTGGTTCTCATGTGGAGGCGAGCCAAAGGTACAGTGAACACCAAGGATGCCATGAGACCCAGCATCCACTGCATTGAGAGAGCTCGAACTGAGCTGTGTTCTCTGATGAAGCGGGCCATCTGTAGGATATCGTTCCTTCTGTCCTCCGCAAGAAAAGTTTTCCTGCAGGAAGTGCCAGAAGGGTTCCTATGAAGAAGAGCTTCTGGGAGGGCTGCAACTGCGACTTTTTTGAGGTTCAGCAGGACTCCCATGGACGTGAGGAGCTTGCTAGATATTCCAGATATGGGAATACTTGGATTCCGATTTTCTGTAGATGCGCCGTGAGAACTGCACAGCACTTTTTAAAAACTTGAGGCGCCGAGGATAGCCCAAAGGGCAGGAGTCTGCATTGATAGTGTTGACCCAATGCCATGAACCTTAGGTATCTGTGGTGCCTTTGGTGTATGAGAATGCGTTGGTAGGCGTCCTGCATGTCCAGGGAGGCTAGCCAATCGTGTTGATGAATCAAAGGTAGTAGGGTACCAAGTGATATCATCTTGAATTTTTCCTTGTGGAGAAATTTGTTTAGCTTTCCGAGATCGAGAATAGGGCGCATGCCGCCAGTTTTCTTTGGAACCAGAAAGTAATGGGAGTAGAAACCTGTGTTTCGTTGACCCTACAGAACTACTTCTACTGCCCTGTTGTTCAGAAGGCCTTGCACCTCGGAAGCAAGAAGGTCTGACTGTGCTGCAGTCAGCCTGGGCTGCAGCTTGGCAGGATGATCTGAAGGGGTTTCTGACAGATTGAGAGAGTACCCCTCGCGGATTATCCTGAGGACCCATTTGTCTGATGTTATAGATTTCCACTGGTCATAGAACTGAGTCAGACATCCTCCTACTGCCGAGGAAGAGTCCCTCTTGAACAGCTGAAGTGGGACCTGGGCCGGAAATTCAGAAGGTGGCACTGGGCGCTATTGGGCCCTGTACTTTCGACTGCATTTTCTTTTGCGGCTGAGGGGTTTGGTTTGTGTTAAAACCTCCTCTGCCTTTGCCACAAAAGGAATGACGGTTGTGAAACTAACGCCTGTTCCCACCTCCTTGAGAGGAAGCAGGTGGGGTCTAGCTGTCTTAATGGCAGACCTTGTCTTCTGAGTGGCCTCTAGTGCTTGCTCCACCTGAGGCCAAAACAGATACATGCCGTTGAAAGGTAAAGCCATGACTTTTTGTTGGACATCATTTGTATTGCCTGAAGTACACAGCCAGGAATGGTGACAGGTGCAAATGCCATCCGCCGCTGCCCTGGAAGCAGTATTGAAAGCGTCCACTGTAAATTTAATTTGTTGATTACTGGACTCGATACCTCTAGTTATGGTCTGTAGTAGCTCTGAGTTAACCTCCCGTAAGACAGAGCTTACCGTTAGCGGCTGAATGCCAAAGAATATACCGTACTGAGAAAATAACCTGGTAGCTATGTCGCATGGCCAGAGTTGAGGCAGCAAAGACTTGCTTACCCAAGGTGTCTATCTTGAGAGATTCTTTGTTTATAGGACAGGCTGTGGATTCCTGAGGGAGGACAGCCGTATAATTCTCTGCCAGGACCACTATGGCACCAGCAAAGGCTTGTGAAGCCAAGATGGGGCGATCCTTGGGAGGGGCATATTTCCTATCTATGGACTCGGCCACAGAGGAAATAAGAGCCGGATTCTTCCACACCATCTGGGAGAGTGTCAAAAGAAGACTGAACTGGAGGGGCTAAATCCATAGGGATTTCTGGAACATGTAGATCCTGGAGGTGCAGGAGCTTCCCAGGATCGATTTCCATGGTCTGGAGAGAAACAGCAGAATTTAAATTCTTGAGTAGAGACTTAGAGGAAAGATCTTCAACAAATGAAAATTACATTCCTACCGTAATTGTTGATCTTTCTGTGTATCTTCACCACTCATCACTATTGGGTATAGTGCACCGGAGCTAGGACCCCGTGGGAGACTTTTTTTTTCTGTCATGGGCAGAGCCGACGCAGGGCCGACATCCCACATGGCACTCGAGGGTTGGCAGTTAGCCACTGTCAACCTCGCCCCAGCCCCAGTTCTGACATGCCAGAGAGTGTATGGAAGGGAGGGTAGGTTGAGGCAAGAGAGCCTAAGGAATAGATAAAAGGATAAATGACTAAGGCGACAGAAAGGAGGAGACTTAAAAAGGAAATTGGGGAGAGGGGGCCCCAATCTCTGGGAGAAGGAGAAGGAAAAGGGAAAGAAAGATGGGGGGGGGGGGAGAAGAGTAGCACACCCTCAGAAGCGGAGTAGCACATAAGCCTTTTTAGGGAATAAAGTCCAGACCTGGACTACAGAGTTCAGCTGCAAGACATGATTTGAAGCAGCCTAGGTCTGAGGACCAACCACTAGGGAGTGCAGGCTGAGGGTGTCTCTCAACTCTCCCTCCTCCCAAAATAAGGGGGGGGGATTTTAACAGCCAAAGGCTTAGAGGAAAAAGATGTGGGCTCAAATTTTGAGCCCACAAATAAAAATATTGAAGGGGGGGAGAGAAAAGAGCCCCCCACTCCGCGACTCCCTAGGTAAGGGAGAAGAGAAGGGAAGTCCCCCTCTAATCTGCATGAGCCCTCAAAGGAAGTCACTCCTGTGTGTCTCCACAGTACCCTTCCGCCTACATGCAAGGAAGAGGAGAGCGAAGACAGGAAAGACACACAGGGGGAGGGGTGGAGTGCAGAGACTGAGGTCCCTGGGGGAAGGAAGGTGGGATTTTAGTGATGAATGGTGAAGATACACAGAAAGATCAACAATTATGATAGGTACGTAATTTTCATATCTTATCTGTGTCAGTCTTCACCATTTATCATTACTGGGTGAGTACCGAGCCCCCCGAGAGGGGGGCCTGATGTACCCTAAGGGACTAAGTCCCTTTGCCTCCAGTGGGTGAGACTGCAGGAGAGAACCCTTACAGGCCTGGAGAGGCCTGAGACTGGTCTGGGTGAGACGGGGATCCGCCAGTGGGGGAAGGAAGGTGCCCCGAGAGCCGCCATCTCACCCGTCGGGAGAAGAGACGGGTTCTCCAGTAGGCGGAGTAAATCACCCTATGCCGGGCCAGGGTGACAACTGGGATAGGCGAAGCCATGCCATTCGCCGAAGGCAGATCGCTGTCCCTACCACTCTGGATGCTACCTCACTGGCATCATAAGATGCCCTCGCTTGGTGCCTTGCTAGCTCCAGGCCCTGCGCAGAGAGGGCAATGGCTTGCCTGGTTTCCTCCGAATCAGGCACTGAGGCTAGGAGCTGTCCTAGCCTGGACCACAAGAACCTGTCATAGGCTGCAAAGTGGGCCTGATGTGCTGCGATTGACAGAGAGATCCGTGCCGAGCAGAATACTCGTCTCCCCCAGAAATCAAAATCCGCAGAGTCCGAATCCATGGGGCGGTCAAGGTAAGAGGCGCGAGGCCCCCGGGGGGGGGTGTCCATGGAGGTCAATCCCAAAGGGGGATGAGGCAGAGAACCTGGAGACCCAGGGGGAGCGCAATACCACTGGCGTAGGTCCCCCAGGGATGGTACTGTGGAAAAGGGACATAGCCAGAGCCGATGTGATGCTTCCTGAAAAGGAATAGGCCAGGTGGGCCACACTGTACTTGCCTAAGAAGGTGTGCGTCACTTGCTCAGGATTGCTAACTTGGACCGGGTAAGGTGAAGCTCGTCCAACATCCTTGAAAGGAAGCGCTGATAGGAAGACAGATCAGACGCTGGGGAGATGTGGACCGAAGGTTCCTCTCCCTCCATAGAGGGAGAAGAGGAAGAAGACGAGCTCCTAGGTTCAGGGTCCGGCTGCACGGGAGTGTGGTGAAACACCTGCTGGTCCAGGGCATGGAGATAGGTGGGAAAATGTGCAGCCGAACATCTGAACTGTTCCCAGGTAAGAGGTCCGTGAGGACCAGGAATACTTGGGAACACCGGGGATAGAGACAAAGGCTCGGGGGACGAGCTCCTGGCAACACAACGGTTCTGTCAGGGCAGTGGGGGCCAACAGGAAACCCTTCGCAAGGAGGGGGATCCAAAGGCTGCTGAAGCTAACAGCCACTCAGTCGGGTCGGAATGGTCAGAGCTGTGCCCAAAGGAAGAAATCCCCCCGTGAGATAACCGGAACCGTGCGAGTCCAGAAGGACGGCCCCTGACCTCAGAAGTAAAAGTCCCCCTCGGGGACACCTCCAGGGAAAGGCGAGGGTCTACGCTTCGGCTCCTAACAGAATCTAGCTGGGCTCTAGGAAGGGCTCGCTGCACCACACCTCCACCTCTCAACCCTTCGGAGTCAGAGAGGGAACTCATCCTCTTAGCCACAAGCCTAGGTGGTTAGCGCCACCGAGGAGTCCACCCAAGCAACCGTACCCTCCCCCTCCTGATGTGCCCCAGGCTGCCCCAAACTTAGGCTGTCCAAACACACCAAGGAGGGGGTGCCCCAACTGGAGGAACAGGGACCACCGCTGGCTGGTCAGATCCCCTGACCCTGAGGTCCACCGGCGAGAGCAGATTCCCAGAGGAAGGCTGAGTGGGGGCCGAGGTGCTGGAAACAGAGGGGTCCAAAGATTCTGAGAAACCAGGGAGCCATTCTGGATCAGACCTAGAGTCCGCCTCTGAAGAAGCAGGCTCTGAGGTCCGATGCCAGACAACCCCATGGACCCCTCCAGTTCCCCGACCCCTTAGGCTGGGCACCCTAAGAATCGACGCTGCCAACGCCACCAGAAGGAAGCACAGTTCCACGCCTGGCGCAGATACCCACCCCACTGGCGCGAACGGCCCCGGAGTCGGGCGAGGCCCCGCAATCCCCCCCAGCATCACGAAGTGTCAAACGTAATGCGGCACCATGCTCGACTCAACACCCACCTCACACCGCAAGTGGCAGCATCAAAGTCAGGTGCGGCCCCCACATGGTGCTGCACAACACTCTGGCACCGCGTGAACGGCGCCGAAGGCAGGATCGGCCCTGACCTCATCCCCAGCACCATGAGCGGTACCGAAGACAAGGACAGCGCCGGCCCCTGCCCCAGCGCCACGCACAGTACCAGGCTCATAAACATCCAGACTACCACCCCTAATGCTACTGAGAACCCCGATGCCACAAGCAGCATCAGACACAATGACGGCGCCGACAGAAAGCCGACCATGGTGTCGCACTCAAAGCCCACAGCGCTGTGAACAGTGCCAGGACCAAAAGCGGTGCCATGAGATGACGCTGAGGACAGTGCTGGCCCAGCCCTGAAGGGCCCAGAACACGACACTGAGGAGCCTTCGCCACTGAAGTAGTGATTGCCAATGCGGTGCCTCCCAACTGACCCCCAAGGGGGCCAGCCTGGGCCTCCTGCACTGCGGAAGAAACCCTGGCCGCAGCAAGGCTAGAAGAGGTGAGGGTTCCCTCCTCCATGGGCCGTACAGGACCAGGAGCGGACCCGGAGGAAGGGCTGAGAATCCTGGCCTTGGCCCAGCGACTGCGCATTCGACCTTCGAAAGTCGGGGGCATACGTCCGACCTTCAATGCGTGGTTCTCAATCACACAGTGGTCCATGGAAAAACAAATGTCGCAGTTATCCATATCGTGGTCAGGGCCGAGGCAGGAAAGGCAACAGTCATGCTGGTCGGTTACAGAATAAAGGTGGCCACAGGGGCACTGACGCATAGGGGGCCGCCCCGCTTTCATCGTCTTCATACCCCCCAGACGAGACATGACCATAGGGAAAAATAAACCAAACACAGTACTCAACGCCGCTTAATAAAAAGGAAAGATCTTACTGGTACTTGAAGCGACGTCGAGTAGGCGAGCAGAACTGAGGCAACTGTAAACACTAAAGCACAATGGACTAGGCCGCAAAGTATCAATCTCACATGCGAGGATCCACACTCGATGGCGGGAGAGAAAGAACTGGGGCTGGGGCGGAGTCAACAACGGTTAACTACCAACCGTTGAGCGCCACATGGAATGTCGGCCTCAAGGGCGGTGTCAGCTCTGCGTCGGCTCCGCCCATGACAAAAAAAAAGTCTCCTGCGGGGTCCTAGTTCCGGTGCGCTATACCCAATAGTGATGAATGGTGAAGATTGACACAGATAAGACCAGGCTCTGCAGAAGGTTGAATCCCTGCCCCCAGGGCAGAATCGGCATCAGCATCACCACCCAGCCTAAGATCCGGATCAGGTTCAAAATCATCTCATAACACTCCAGAAGGGTAGACAAGAAAGGGACGAAACCAGGAAGAAGAAGAGGAGACCGAATCGGAGTTGAAAACCTCTGGAAATTAGGTTGTGGCATACACATCCCTGGCGCCGAAGAGAGCGGGCGCCAAGTACAGAGATGGCACCGACACAGAACACGGTGCAGAGCCTGCTGCTGCATGGAAGTGTGGCACCGCACATGACGCCGACACCACCCTCAGTGCCAAGGATGTCGCCAACAGGGGCACCACTCCTGACAGAGGACAGCGCCAACATCACATGCGGCACCCCAGGCCATGTCACCACCACAGAAATCTGTTAACTGCAATTTGAAGGTAATGAAAATTGGCAGAAGATAAAGGCATCAGTGTGGACCTCTGTGCCGCAGTCATGTGAGGGGGGGATAGACACCAGGGCGCGGAGTCGACGGCACAGAAGAAAGCACCATGCGACTAGGAAGTCCTAACCGCCCCACCTGCTGATCGGAAACAGACAGGCCCGAAGGCCCCGGTGACAGACTGGCCGGTTCGGGCATGCAGTACAATCTCTGAGCCTACTGCTCCATAAGACCGGCCCAATGGTGAAACTGCTCATTGGAAGCCCCCCAGTAGGTGGAGAGGGGCTCCGGTGTCGAAGGAGCCAGCTGCCAGAGACATAAACTGGTGACTCCAAAAGAAGCGGGACCAGCCCCTGACCCCAACAACCGACCGTCTACGCGCAGACGTACCAGAGGGCAACCTTGAGTGATGCCACCACCTCTTTGACCAATGGACCGAAGAAGAACTCGAGGCCAAACAGTGCCGTGAATGGGACCATTTCTTTTTATGCTTTCGGGGGGACCGCGCATCCCCCCCCCCCGGAGAGGGCAGCGGACCAGACCCTGCCCGGGCTGACTGAACAGCTTTCATGTGAAGTCTCCCTACCATCACCTGCCCCACTCATAGTCGACTCTGTCAACAGAGGACTGAAGACTTCTTTCTTGCACAAGTAAGACATTAGTTAAAATGTAATCGGTACTTTTCGCGATAATATACAAAATAAAACTGAAAACTAAGCTGCTAGTTTGAAGTTTGACTCCCAGTGGGCGAGCAACGTCATCACTAAAGCGCACTCGATGGCGGGAAAAAAGGAACTGAGGTGGTTGGAGGGTCAACACCAAGATAGTCTATACCGCGCAAGCCTGGCTCGCGGTACCGCTCCCTCGCGGCTCCGTCTTGGCACCAGCCCTCCTGAAAAAGTTTGGCTCCCGCTGGGTCCTAGTGCCTCTGGCATACTTCCATTAGTGTGAATGAGTGGTGGAGACTATGTCCAGAAAGATCATCACTGCCTCCTCCACTCAGATCTAAACTGACTGTCATCAAATGCTGCCAGACTTTACTCCCCTTGGGTCGACTGTCAGTAGAATTATGCGGTCTCAAACTCCAAAAACCTTAGCTGATCTACTTGTTCCTCAGATGTCTGGCTATGGCCTGCGCTCAGCTGGAAAATCTCTTCTGTGTGTCCCGAAAGGTAACACCACCAAAGGCACCAGTGCTTTCGCCCCCCCCTCCAAAATGCTCCTCAGCTATGGAACTCCCTCCCTTTAGCGATCCACCAAGCCACCCTCCCATAACACCTTTAAAAAGGAGCTCCGAACCACCTCATTTCCTCTATTCGATGCCCTTGCTTCAACCCCCCCCTTAGCACCACTCCTAGTCTCACCACTGTGCACTTGATCTGCTTTCTACCTAATGCCTTGCACTTAATCCTCCCCCTGCCTGTCTACTTGTCTCCCCTCCCAACTTGATGTGCTTCTCCTCATTGGCTTGTTATCTCAAACCCCTTGTCCTGTCCTACTATAACTAATTCTCAACTCCTTAGATCTTTTAATCATTGCCGAAAAGCTCCTACTTGCAATACTTTGTGCCTTATCTCCCAAACCGTGTGAACGTTTCTCCCCAAGGATCTGCCTACCATATGTTATTTTGTAATTTTCCCCGCTCATTATAACCGATAGTTCTTTGCAAGTATGTGGTTGTTTTCAATGAACCTCTTGCAGAACTTTGCATCATGATAATTCCTTGCAAATATGTGAGCTATGTCCTGCACCTGCCAACAAATTGCCTTATCGCATGTTTTGTCATGAATCACATTGTTTTGTACCTTGCTCACATCACCTTGCTTATATTTTTACTATAAAACCTTGTTTTGTTTCTGTGTTTTATGTAATTCCACTTTGTAACCTCCCAGGTCGTGCCTGAAAATAGTCATTTCTATGGCTAGCGCACCTACCTGGTAAACAAAAACTAAATAAAAATAAATTAAATAACTGCATCGAACGCCTTCGTTAGGTCAATGTATATAGACCCAACTAGGTGTCTGTGGTCAAGGGCTTTGTGGATGAAAGTGGTGTATTCCATAAGGGCTGTGGTGGTGCTGTGTCCTGTACGGAATCCATGTTGTTCGGGGCATAGGATGTTATATTTAGATAAGTATTCAGAGAGCTGGTCAGTCACTACTTTCTCTAGGGCTCTGGAGAGAGGAGGTAAGATAGAAATGGGGCGGTAGTTGTTGGGAGAGGTGCAATCACAACTTTTGGGGATGAGGGTAATGACAGCCCATTTCCAGGGAATAGGAAACTGTCTTAAACAGAGGGAGAGGTTAATGATTTTGGTTAAGGGGATGATGACTGCGTCAAGTGTGAGGTGTAGCAGTTTAAGATCCAGTGTATCCCCACTGCAGCGAGATTTACTCAGGACCTTAGAAAGGTAGGATTTAGCTTCATGTATAGATATGACACGAAGCCGGAAGGGGAAGGGTGGCTACTGGGCTGGGAGGGGGTGCGGTTTGGAAGGGGAACCGAAAAAGTTAAGCAGGAGCACACTACTGAGCTCAGAGAAGGTGACGTTTAATGTGTTGGCTATTTGCTGCAGGTCTTGTGCTGGGATGCCATGTACAGTGAGTAGAGACTGGGAGGGAGGACTGATTTACCGCTAAGTTCCTTGATGGTGTCCCAGAATTTATGCCCATCCCGGTGGGTGAGGAGAGTGCATATCGGTAGTAGGTTGACATGGCCTGTCGCAGGGCCCAGGTGCATTTGTTCCTGGCCTCCCTATACCGCTGCCCGTCTTGTGGAAGTCCGGAGTCAAGGGCTTTCTGCCATAGGCAATCCCGCTACTGCATAAGGTCAAGTAGTTTTTGGGAAAGCCAGGGGGTATCACGTCCCTTTACAATCTGCTTGGTGATAGGGGCATAGAGATCACAGGCTGCATTGTAGGTGGAGATGAAATAGGAAAGGGTGCCATCAGAGGACCTGGCAGAGTCAACTGGGGACCAGTCGCAGTTAAGGAGATGGTGCTTAAATGGGGACTAGTAAGCCCCTTTTTAACCGACGAGCATAGGTAACGTTTGGTTGGGTTGGGTTAGATGTCTTACTAGACCACCAGCAGAGCACAAGGGAGTGGTCGCTTAGAGAGTCAGGAAGCACCTTGACCTTTGTGATTCACTTTGGTTGATTTATAAAGATCGGGTCAAGCAGTGTGGATGCCCCAGTTGTGTGGCTGAGTCTTGTGGGGGAACTACAACTTGAGTGAGGTCAAGGGCAGAGGCGGAATCTTTGAAGGGGGCAGCCTTGGGGGGTAACCAATTGATGCTGAAGTCACCCATAATTATGAGTTTGTTACTGGAGGAGGGGAGTAGGGAGATATAGTTGATTACAGCATTAAAAGCAAGTTTTTGGTTGCATGGGGGAATGTAAACAACTGAGACGTAGAGTGATTTGCCAGGGTTCCCCAGCAGTAGTTTCACTGCCAAGTATTTGGGCCTCATGAGTGGGTGGGGGAACTGCGATGATAGAGGCTTGCAGGGATTCCCATACGTAGAGGGCACAGCCCCTGCCCCCCCCCTTTGTCTGCCCGAAAAAAAGAGTAGCCCTTCAGAGCTACATGAGAGTCCTCAATGTTAGGGGATAGCCAACTTTCAGTCAATGCCAGGATGTTGGGTTTGTGCTGAGCCAACCAGCCCTAAAGCAGGTCAAACTTTTTCTGCAGACTGTAGATATTTAGGGATGCAAACAGTAGCCCCCTTATATAGTCTGTCTCCTCTCTGGGACCCCGAAAAATAATGACATGGTGTCTAACAAATACTGATGCTTAGTTTTTATTATTTGAAGATGCTCTTTGAAGCTGTCACCAAGAGGATTCAGGGATGTTTCAAAAGGGCATGGGACAGAGAACAGGGGAGGGTCTGTGTAGATAGTGCTGATTACGTCCTGAATAGGAGAGAAAGAGAGGGGGTTGGGACAGCTGCAATCTAGGGGTGCTAGTCGCACACTCGAGCAGACTTTGACAGGCCATGAGGTCTGTTTCTGCTGGCAGGTTCCTATGTTCGTATCTGTAACTGGATTGCTAAAAACCCAAATGGGATTTTCCTGCAGATATGTACTGAAGTGAACTAATAAATATCTTCACAGCCTCAAATCTTTTGGAAACTTACATTTGGGAAGTGCATTATTAAAGAGCAACAGAGGAACAATAATTTGTATTTTCCTGGGAATATGTTGCTTTTTTACCAAGAGATCAGTGCACTGGACCAACTCACTGGAATTGCTCTATACCAACACATGGGAGACCCAGGTTAAAAAGGGACACTTGACATCCTGCACATTCATTAAAAATGCACAGCAGAGCTTGGGACTGAACATACTGAATCATACTGGCACAATACCCTTATATCTCCAGTGATTAAATTGGAAATGTTTAGAAGGGATTTACTTGTCTTTAGATGAATGCGTGAATGGCAGATTGTGGAATTATTTATTGAAATTTGGTAACTGGACAAGTTCACTGAAGCTCAAAGGCCCCTTTTCTAGAAATGACCTGAACAAACAAATCCAGTACAACGTCTAAATACAAGAGATTACATACAAAATATAAACAAATACATATACATCAAATTCCTTTAAAACATATGCAACAAGTAATCAAAAAGTACATTTACGTAAGAACTTCCCGTAACAGTAGATCTTCGAGAGAAGCTCTTGCAGCAGGTAACACACATAGGACTGGTGCCGACCAGCGACAGGACCCCATAGCAAACTTTTCTCCGGCAGTAGTCAGCAGGGAATCGACCATCCTGATGTCGGCCCTGCCCCCGACGTCCAACGTGGTATTTAAGGGGAGGCGGTCCCAGCGTGCTCCAGTTCTTGTACGCCGGAAGAACCAGAAGGAGGAGTAAACACCCTGCAATGAGAGCGGGAATCGACAAAAGAAAAAGGCCCATTCTGATCCAGCAGCAAGCTAAAAAATGTGCTCGGCTGATGCAGAGCGAGATCTCCTGGGGGAAGGAGGGAAGGAAACATACCTGCTGCAAGAGCTTCTCTCAAAGACCTACTGTTATGGTAAGTTCTTACGTAACTGTACGATCTTACTTCGAGAGGAAGCTCTTGCAGCAGGTAACACATATAGGATGGAGACCCAGCAGTATAAACTTAAGACAACTGTTAAGGGAAGTAGGAGAGGAACAGAGAAAGGAAGAGAGGTAGGACCTCAAGTGATCAGACCCTGCAGAACTGCCAGGCCGAAGCCCGCTCTGCATCTGGATGCAATATCAAGGCTGTAATGCTTGATGAAAGTGTGGACTGAATGCCATGTGACTGCCGCACAGATGTCTGAAGTTGAGACCCTCTTGAGGGCTATGAAGGAGGCCGCCAACAAACTGGTAGAATGACCCCTAATCGGGACAAATAGGGGTTTATTGTGTTTTTGGTAGCAGAATGTGATGCAGTGTACCAGCCACCTAGAGAGGGTCTATTTGGAGACCAGGCTGGCCAAGGAACTTGGGGCAAAGGAAACAAACAGCTGATCGGATGATCTGGCCCCCTTGGTCCTAGTCAAATAAAATCGCAATGTGCGATGGACGTTCAAAGTGTGGAGAAGCGTCTCACCCTGGTTGGAGCACTCAGGGTAGTAGACAGGAAGCTGAACATCTTGATTCAGTCTCATTTCAGACACCACTTTAGGAAGGAACTTAGGATTGGTACGCAGAGCCACCATGTCTTTGTGAAAAATTAAATAAGGCTCCTTACACATCAAGGCCTGCAGCTCAGAAATCCTTCGAGCAGAAGTAACTGCAACCAAAAATAAAATTTTCCAACAGAGAAAATGCAGCTTGCAATCTGCAGTGGGTTCGAAGGGTGGGAGGTTGAGCTTCTCCCGGACGAACGGAAGGTCCCAAGGGGGCACAGGATCCATAATAGAGGGCTTTATGTGAAGGATGCCTCTAAGGAAGGCACGGGGTAACCTCCAATTGAGCCACTGTTCTGCCCTGAACAGGGACTTGGTAGGCAGAAAGAGCGTCCAGGTGTACTTATATGGAGGAGTAAATGAGCCCCGATTCCGACAGGGATAAAAGATATTGCAGCACAGTGTTAACCGGACAGGCCAGAGGATCTATGCGGCACGCTGTAGCACAGAGGCAGAAATGTTTCCACTTCATAGAGTAGGTAGCGCTTGTGGAGGGCTTCCTTGCCTCCACCAGGACTTCGGCCATCTTGTCCGATACACTAAATCAAAGCTTGGCTAAGTCTTGAGGAACCAAGCATCCCATTGTCCTGACAGAGTAGGTGGGTTGAGAGGAAGAGAAACTGGTAAGCCCACCGCCAGTTGCTGTAGCAAGGGAAACCAAATCTGGCAAGGCCACAGCGGCGCAATGAGGATCATGGTGGTTCCCTCCGCTTGTGCTTTGAGAAGTACTCTCTGAATGAGCGGAAACAAAGAAAAGGCGTAGAGGAATCTCCCCTTCCAGGAGAGGGACACTGCGTCTTGCCAGAAAACACCAGGCCTGTGATCTAGCAAGCAAAAAACTGGGCAGTTCTGCGTTGACGGAAGACGCAAAGAGGTCCACCTCTGGTGTTCCTCACCTCGCGAAAAAATCATCTATGACCGACTGCAGAAGAGACCACTAGTGCACTCGAGACTGTCCTGCTCAGCACATCTGCTAGTGTGTTTTGTGCCCCCGGAACGTGCACCGCTGTGATGCTCAACTGGTGGGCAATGGGCCACTCCCACACCCTCATGGCCTCCCTGCAGAGGAGGTAAGAGTGTGTACTGCCTTGTTTGTTGAGGTAGAAGACCACCAATGTGTTGTCCATCTGGACCAGCAGGTGACTGGATGATATTGATGATTCCAGGGCTTGAAGAGCACAGAGTACTGCTCTTAGCTCCAGCACATTTATGTGGAGAGATTCCTCGGCTGGAGATCAGACCCCCTGTGTCTTGTGAGCTCTTAAGTGAGCCCCCCCATCCCGAATTTGAAATGTCTATGGTCAGGACCTGTCCAGGAGCTTCCTTTTGAAAAGGGATCCCCTCCAATAAGGTTTCGTATGTCATCCACCAGTGTAGTTCCTTGCGGACCAGTTCTGTAATGGAGACAGGCAAGTCCAGGTCATCCCACCTCTGGTCCCACAACAACCGAAGAGTCCACTGAATGGTCCTCATTCGGAGACTGGCAAAGGGAACAGTCACGATGGCAGCCAGAGGATCGGTCTGGCTGGAACGGTAGAGACAGAAGAAATCTGCTTGGCCAGAGCAAGAATGCAGCCTCCCTGGTCCAGAGGTAGGAAGACCCACCCCTGAATGATGTCTAGGAGTGCTCCGATGAATGGAAGGAGTTGCACTGGGCTGAGTGACGACTTGGCTGGGCTGATAGTGATTCCCAGGCTCCGGAACAGATTGCAGGTGCCCCAGATGGCGGCCTGGAGGGGGGCGCTGGAGTGTGCCACAAATAGCCAATCAACCAGGTATGGTAACACGTAATGGCCCATCCTGCGAAGTGCTGCAGCCACCACTGCCAGGCACTTCATAAACACCCTCGAAGAGAGGCCGAAGGGCAGGGCCCTGAGCTGGAAGCGTTCACCCTGAAAAGCAAACTGAAGGTATTTTCGGTGGCCTTTGGCTATGAAAATGTGGAGGTAGGCATCCTGCATATCTAAAGATGCAAGCCAATCTCCCGGTCTCTCTCTCTTTTTTTTTTTATACTTCAAGCTTTATTAAGTTCCAAAGATCGTACATTCACATATCACATTTCAACGATACAATCTTGACTATAACAGACTTTATGCTGTCTTCTGTTAGACAATTCTCTCTTATTTTGTACAAAGAGAAGAAAAAAAAATAACTTAAAAATCCCTACATCAAAACTTTATAAAATCTGTCATAGAAGTTCCATTATGCATTTTTGCAGCACAATAAATAAAAACATAAGCCCTCTGTTTTATTTTCAGTATAGTTGCAATAATCATTTATTTCTAAATATATTCTCATTGTATTGCTTCATCTCACAGAGGGATTTATTTTATGTCCATTTAAGAACAACAGGAAAGGTCAGAACTACAACAATTATCCTAATGAACAAAAAAGTTACAAAATAAAAAAAAAATTTACAAACTTAAATGGGCAGACTGGGTGGGCCATAGGCCCTTATCTGCCGACACTGTCTATGTATCTATGTAAAAGGAGAAACTAAGAAAAGAAAAAGAAATCAAGCCATTGAAGATATGCTTATTTTAACAGAATCTATTTCAATAATAAACTGATGTCGTTTATCATATACTTTTAGTCAGTCAGGGGGCATCTTTATGTGGAAATAGTCATAAATTCAAATCATTGCTTCAATAAAGGCAAATTAATTCATCAGAGACCTTTGTATTAAGTGTTTTTCCTTAACTTCCAGCCCTCATCATAGGGGTATTAAGGTGGGTACCACTGGCATTAGATGGGGCTTAGGCTCCAAAAAAGGAAAGAAGAGCTGTGGAGAAGGGGGAGGGGAAGGCAGGAATTAAGATAAAGTTCCCAGACAAATAGCTAGGGCACTTAAGTCCCATCTGGTCCATCTATTTAAGTAGGAGGGTAATGCTTGCTGTACCGTAAAGGTGATGGGCTCATACATTTTAATGGAATCAAGCAATTGTACCCATTCCTCCTGTGTTGGGGGTATCCTAGTGAGCCATTTTTTAATACTTTTGATAGATGCAGCTACCAAGACATTCTACAGGTATTTGGCCTCGCGTCCCTGAACCCCCACCGGGTATAGTCCTAGAATCCAATGCTCTGGACCGAGGGGGATCGAAAGGTTGAATATACCTATCACATGAACCTGAATTTGGTTTCAGAACCCTCTAAGCATAGGGCAATGCCAGAAAACATGTGACTGGTTTGCTACCTCCTCTCCACATTGTCTCCAACAGGTACTAGCTCTGTTCTGGCTCCATTTAAATGTTTTTTCTGAAGTACCGGATCTGGAGCTTCCACACATATTCTCTCCAATATGGGGCTGATGTGGTGTGCCAAGTATTTCGCCAGATGTTGTCCCAGCTCACCTCACTTAAACCAATACCAAGCTCCTGTTCCCATTTTTCCTTAACGTAATTCGTGTTTTGCTGCATATTTTTAAGAAAACTGCTGTAGAGAATTGATATGGATTGTTCTCCCCATTTTGATCCCCAGATTAGCGCAAAGGTGTTGTCAGGTGAGGTGCCCCTGGCCTTAATCATAGATGAACATAATTGTTTATTGATGTATTCCCTTATCTGATAGTAGAAAATTAAATCCTTTTGTATCCACCCACATTTTTGTTGAGCTTCTTGAAATGAAATGACCATCTCCTGTCAAAAGTTGCCACGGAGCCTGGCAGCTTTTCTTTTCTTGGTGTTTATACCAAGGGTCTGCATGTGCTTGTGTGTGTTCTGCACTTACCGACCACCACTGGTATTTCCATAGGAAAGACTTGGTAAGGCCTACCCTTAAATATTGTCTACATCCAGCTAACATTGCCTCCGTCCCTGAATACTCTGGGGAATGACCACCCTGTCGGGGGTTTATGATAAAACACTGTGCTTGAAGTGGAGGGGAGAACGAATCTGACAGAACAATGTCCTTCCACTCCACTTTATATTCTGGGTGTTGTAGCAGCAATGCTATCCGAAACTGGGTGGCATTCCAGTAGCCAAGTAGGTGGGGCACTCCTAACCCCCCTTTGTTCTTGGGTATATACAAGCTGAGTTTCCTGATTCTCGGTCTACCTGGAGACCACAAAAATCTAAGTATGGTGCGTTGCCATAAGCCAATTTGTTTAATTGGGACTATACAGGGAACACATTGAAATAAAAACAAGAATCGGGGTAAAGCATTCATTTTTAAAGTTTGGACCCAGGAGTGTAACAACAGAGGGATTAGGGACCACCTTTGTATATCCACTTCAATTTATTTTATCAAAGGGGCATAGTTTAGCTTAAAAAGCTCAGATGTATTTACTGCAAAGTTTATACCCAAATATTTCACTAAGTCCATATCCCCGAGCATAGGGTATGCTTGTCTAAGGGTAGGGGAGGGTTGAAAGTTGAACTTTAATACCTCTGTTTTAGTGGTATTTAAAGTATACCCAGAGAGACTTGAAAACGTATTTAAATGGTCAAACAAAGAAGGGATGGAAATTTCTGGGTTGGACAGGTAGAGCAAGATGTCGTTGGCATACAAAGCTAGTTTTTGTTGCACACCCCCAATCAATATCCCAGTTATGTCAGGATTCTCCCGGATTCCCTGAGCTAGAGACTCTAAATAGAAGGCAAAAAGGAGGGGTGAAAGCGGGCACCCCTGCTTAGACCCTCTTTCCAAGAACAAATACGTAGATATGTGTTTGTTTGCTCAGACATATCCTTTGGGGGCGTGATGTAATTTGGAAATAAGCTGGGTGAATTGCATTGGGAAACCAAACCTGGTTAGGATCACCTTTACAAAGGTCCAAGACACCTTATCAAACGCTTTCTCCGCATCCAAGCTAATTAGAAGTGCTGGTATTTTTGTGTGGAGGAGGGAGTCTATAATGTGGGTCGTGTGCCTAAGATTATCCTTGGCCTGACGTCCCAGAATGAATCCAGCCTGATCCATATTTACCAACTGTAGTAAAACAAGTTGCAAACAATGGGAAATAATAGACATAAATATTTTGTAGTCAGTATTTAATACGGAGATTGGGCGATACGAGGGGCATACCAACAGGTTCTTCCCTGGTTTTGGAATTATTGAAAAAATAGCTTGGGACCAAGTCTCTGGAATTCTGCCTTTTGAAGAAAGTACCTCATTATATACTCTACCCAGAATAGGAATAATTGTTTTTTCAAGATGTTTAAATAATTTACCTGGGTAACCATCAGTCCCTGGGCATTTATTTGTCTTAAGGGTGGAGATTTCAGCTTAAATTTCTGCTGCGGTAATAGGGGCCATAAGTGTTGCTCGGGCATGCTGGGGTATCGTGGGCAAGTCTAACTTTAAGTATTCATCCAGTTTTGGTCCGTCCGGAAATTGCGTTTCCATATATAAATCTTGGTAGTAGGCCTTAAAGGCATCAACAATTTCTGGGGTCGTTTGAAGTATCTTTCTAGTCTATGGATGACTCAATGAGCTTGACTTGAGCTCTGCCTCTCTGTGTGCATAGTCTGTAGGCCAAGAGACGTGCCGCTTAAGGGCCCCCTTCGTAAAATTTTTGTTTCAAAAAGAGGACTTTTTGTTCTACCTCATAGTCCAAGAGCCCCTGTAACTCATGTTTTAGGACTTTCAGTTTCCTATACTGCTACCTATTATACCTTTCTTTTAGTAGTATCTCCAATTCCCAATTTTATACTGAAGCAAATTTTTTTTACCCTCCCATTGTTTTTTCTTGTGGGCCGCTATGGCAATCAGCTTGCCCCGGAGTATCGCCTTAATCATATCCCAGATCACCGATATGGACACATCAGGGGTATCATTGTCCTCCTGAGCCTGTTTAATTGTATCTATAAGTTGTTCTATGGTTTCTTTATTCTGTAGAAGGGAGACATTCAGTCTCCAGAACATACGCTTCTGAAAATCCCCAATATTCAGTTCTAGAAAGACAGGGGCGTGATCTGACAACAGTCACCTATCCAACTATTTTTAACTAGGCCCATGGTTTCGTTGGAGAGAAAAAAGTAATCTAACCTAAAATAGGCTTTGTGTGGGGGGAGGGGGAGAAAAAAAAAAAGAGTAATCTCTTTGTTTTGGATGCAGCTGTCTCCATACGTCAGTATATCCCAATTCCCCTAGGAGTTTTCAAAGTTTCTTCAAAGTCCCTTTCTCTGATTTAGTTACCTTTGAGGATGTATCCATATGCGGATTCAACAAGAGGTTAAAGTCACCTCCAATTATAACCTCTCCTTCTGCCCGCTCCTGCAGTTTAGTAAGTATGAGACAGTAAATGGAGAAATCTGATCCCGGAGTGACGTATATAGAGGCCAGGGTAATCACCCTTTCCTGAAATCTACCTTTCAGAAATGCATATCTCTCCTCTTTGTCTGCAACCTTATTGATTAATTCAAATGGTGTTTTATTTGGACCTAAGATTGCCACCCCTCTTCATCTCTCCTTCCCATAGGAGGCACTGACTATATTATTAAAACCCATTTTCCCTAGTTTCAGATGCTCCGATTGGGAGAGATGCGTTTCCTGAAACAAAATGAAATCAGTGGCAGATTTTTTAAAAAGGTCACTACCTTACTCCTTTTTACTGGATTAGTTAGCCTATTTACATTGAATGAGCAAATCAATTTTGTCTTATTAATAAGGCTTTGACAAAAACTCTACATCTATGCCCCTTCATTTATATTCTGTACTTACCCGATGGCTATCTAAATAAACAAACTTAACTTTATTCAGACTACACATTCTCAGAACTAACAGATAAATACAAGAATCAAACATTTAAACAGTTTGGTAGGAACTTAGGCAGTTACCCAAGAAATAACTTTTGCTTCCAAGGTTGAAGGACCAACTCTGTGGACCCTTAATCCACCCCACCAGTTAGATGACAGGAATGGGGGTGGTGGTAAAAAGATAAAAAAAAAAAAAAACTTGTATTAACAGGGACTTCTCACCTTAAAGACCTCAAACATTGAGGAACTTTCCTAAAGAAAAAATAGCTGCACACCGACCACTCTGCAGGTTCTCTGTACAATATGTTAATATTTCCAGGGTTTAAGAGTCCCCCGGCCTTTTTAGTACTTACTTTGTTTGCAACACTTTCATTCCCAAAGCCCTTTTCATTAACAGCACAAGAGAAGAGAACAGGGAGTATAATCAGCAGGGAAAGAAGAAACCAAGCGAAAAACTACACCCTTGACAAAGTAGAGGGAGTCATTAAACGCTAAAGTAGTCCCTTATATGGATACATCTCGGGTGATCAGCCTCTTTACCAAAGCGGGCAGTGAATTGACTTGTAGGGTCCTCTATAATGCAGACCCCGAGCTTCTCAGGCCATCAGAAATCAGAGGTCTAGGGACACCCCGTGTTGACCTCCGACGCATCTCAGTCCGAGGCACACAGTGGAATGAGAAATAATCCAGGGGACTCAGGAATGGTCTAGATAAACCTGTCCCTGAAACAGAGACCCCCAAAGGTTAACCAATGCAGGCAATTCCATCTTGGACACAGTACCTTTCAACTCTCAGCCTTCCACCAAAGCAGGTTCTATATTCTTCTGGCCATCTCGTTTTGATTTCAGAGCTCGCACTTGGTCCAAGTTTCTCTTGCTCTTCATAGTGGCGAGTCAGCTCATCGGCGTGTTGTAGCCTGTAACCAGTTTGTGGAGTGAATGCGGTTCTTGGCAATGCGTTCCGCCTCTAATTCCGGGAGATAGATTCCTCTCTGCTGCAGCGCCTCTAGAGCTTTTCTGGGAGAAAAGTAAGTTTGAGGGCCACTGTCCCATTGAATCCACAATATAGCAGGGAAGGGGGTCTGAAATTTCAAGCTGTGTTTCTTCAGTTTTCACAAGATTGGAGCGTATTGCATACGGGCCTGTTGGATTTCCAGGAGGTAGTCATGATCAAGTGTTGGCTGTGAGGACAGGTATTTTAAATCTTTCTTTGCCCATGCTCTTCTTAAAAGATCCTCCTTCATTTTAAAGCTGCTCACCATAAAGACCACCAATCAAGGTCTCGCATTTGGGTCTATGGGCTTAGGTATTAACGAGCGATGGGCTTGCTCAACAGACAGAGCATACTGTGGGGGTAATTCAAGGATACATCTCTCAGCATATTCTCTAGGAATGCAGTCTTTGGAATCTCTTCTGCACCCTCTGCTAAGCCATAAATCCTCAAATTATTGCGGTGTGAATGACTTTCAAGGTCAGTATTTTTAGCTTGCAGGGCCACAGTATGCTGGAATAATGCCTCAACCGCATGGGTAAGGCGAGTAGTAGCATCTTCAGTGTATGCAGTTCTGGTTTCTGCCTCTTCAATGTGAGTATCCCACTTCTGTAGTTGGTGTGATAATTGTTGTAGGTCTTTTTTCATTTCATTTCTGGACCCCATAATTTCAGCAAGGATGGTCTCGTAGCGGTTCCTATTTAGGAGGTCGGTTTCTCCCTCGGTATCATAGCCAGAGGCCTGTGCACTGCTAACTGACTGGTTTCTGCTGCAGCCGCGGTGATCACGAGGTAATCCTCCCGAATTCCTTTGTTTAGGGATCGATCTCCCTTTAGTTACTGTTCACTTATTCCATCTCTGACTTTCTTTAGACATTTTAGTATGTTTACCTCTGTAAACTATGTAAGGGCTTTAATTTAATGGTGGGAGGTGAGGAGCAAAGTCTCTATGCTGCAGAGTCTTCTGTGGCATAACCGGAAGTCTAATCACCCTGTCTCAACATCGGGATCAGGTTATGTTATGTGACCATCCTGAAATGTTTGTATGCGACTGACAGGTTCAGGTCACTGAGGTCGAGGATCTGCCTTGGGTCTCCCGATTTCTTGGGGACCAGGAAGAATTTGGAATAGAACCCGGTGCCTCTCTCCTGCGGAGGAACGAGCACTACGGTGGAATTGGACAGCAGCACCTGTATCTCCTGTCGGATGAGGGCTACATGTTCTGCAGAGTGATGGGATGGGGGGGGGGTCTGTCCGGAGGGGTAGACACAAACTCTATAGACAGCCTATGTTCTACAAGCTCATGAACCAACAGGTCGGAGGTCACTTGTTTCCAGGCTACCGGATAAAGACAGAAGCGGCCGCACACCTTCTCTCCTGACGGAACATCGCAGAGAGGTGGGTTTGGCTGGAAGTCATGCTGTTGGAAGGGGAGGGAAAGCAGCTGGGTCAGTCAGTGGAGAGCTGGCAGCCGAGGATCCCCTGGGTCCCCCACATCGACCAAAGCCTCCTCGCTGAGCCTGTTGTTGCTGAAAACGAGGCTGCTTCGGCTGCTGACCCCCTCTGCCATGAAAACGAGACCTTCAAAACTGTCTGTTTCGGGTGGTACATGGACTGCACTGTACGGACGGCCTTAACGGAATTCTGTAATCGGCTGATAACGCGCTCTGTGTTTTCACCGAAGAGAACAGAGCCTTTGAAGGGCGAGTCGAGAATGTCAGACTGAACATCCGGTGTGAACCCAGAAACCTGGAGCCAGGAATGGTGCCAGAGACAGATACCCGTAGCTGCTGCCCAAGCTGATGTGTCTGTAGAGTCGTAAGCAGATCGTAGCACATGCGTGCCTACATCTGGCCCCATCTGAAGTAATTTAGCAAGTTCTGCCATTTCAGAGCAGTCGGGCACTCATTGCAGTACGTCCAGACCTTGTTCCTAAAGGGAATTTTGGAACTGGACCCCATGTGGGTCAGGAAGTTTAAGCTCCTGATGCTGCAGGTGGCAGATGTGTACACCTTTCTGCCCATGGAGTCCAGCTGCTTGGACTCCCTGTCAGGCGGCTGGGTGCTCAGATGTTTGGGCCTCTGCGAATGATCATGAGCCGCTGAAATAACCACCAAGTCTGCGGTAGGTTGAATGGCCAAGAAGAAAAAATTACTCACCTTAGTAATTATGTTTCTTCTAATGGAGTCTTGCTGTATTTTGACTACTGCAGTTAGCTCCAGCCTTTAAACTGCCCTGGAGAACAAAGGGTTAACTTTCTATGCAGAGCATAGAATGCTGAGCTCGAGCTCGGTTGAGGTCTCTATCTGGAGCCCTTTGAAATCCAACCATCAGAATCTTACGAGCAAAAACTCACTAACTATTCTATGTGGAAATTGTAAAATCTTTACTAGCCAACTGGCAACAAAAAGCTTTGGATCCCCAAAGGAAGACTCAAGTCAGGAAACCCCAAACAAAAAAAAAATCCAATTAAGAGTAAAGATAAAACAAACACCCAAACCAAAAGAAGACAGTGTAAAAGGAGCACCCCTGAGATGCAACACTGCACCTGCCCACCCACTTCCCAAAAACAGGTTCTGAGAGGGGAGGGAGGGAGGGAGGTCAGAATACAGAAGGACTCCATTAGAAGAAACATAATTACTAAGGTGAGTAATTTTTTCTTCAAACAACATGAAGTCTTGCTGTATTCTGACTATTGCAGACTACCAAGCAGTACCTCCACGGAGGAGGGACAGAACCTACTTTGGGAATAGGCTCTGAAGTACTGCTGTGCCGAACCGAGCATCACTCCAAGCCTGGATAACCAGAGAGTAACGCTTGGTAAAGGTATGGACGGTTTTCCAGGAGGCTGCTTGACAAATTTCTAAGAGAGGAATATCCCTGGCAACAGCCAGGGAAGCAGCTGTACCTCTGCTGGAGTGAGCCCTCAGGCCTGAGGGTGGAATTTTTCCCAGTTTCTCATAGCAGAATTGTATACAAGATACAATCCACCTGGCAATAGTTCTCTTGGTGGCAGGTTTGCCCTTTCCCACTTCTCCATAAGTGAGGAACAGCAGGAGGAAATCAAACCTGTGACACTCGGTACGCCCTATATAGTAGCTAAGGGCCCTTTTAACATCTAAACTGTGTAGCCTCCTCTCTCCTGAAGAGGAATGATCAGTGAAGAAAACAGGAAGAGACAGACTGGTTCAGGTGAAAATCTGAAACTACTTTGGGCAAGAACCTTCTATTGGTTCTAAGGACCACTTTATCCCTATGAAAGGAGATAAAATCAGGTTCCACTGACGGAGCTTGCAGTTCACTGATACGTCTGGCAGAGGTAATGGCTACTAAAAAAGTACAGTTACGTAAGAACTTACCGTAACAATAGATCTTCGAGAGAGGCTCTTGCAGTAGGTAATTGCATATAGGACTGACGCCGGCAGGCGGCAGGACCACACGGAAAAATTTCTAACTAGCAGTCCCTGGCGAAGGACCGCCCCCACGCCAGGTGACCGGCGTCAGCAGACGTCGGTATAAAGGGGCGGTCCCTGACGCCCTTCTTCCAGTTCTTCTCTCCGCCACAGGCCAGAAAGGCCGGATGAGAGAGAAGCGGATATTTCCCTCACTGGAAAAGGAGCTGAAAAGCCTAGGAGATGGAGGGCTGGAGTAGAGTACTTTACTGTGAAGAGCCTCTCTCGAAGATCTACTGTTACGGTAAGTTCTTACGTAACTGTACTATCTTACTCGAGAGGGCTCATGCAGTAGGTAATCACATATAGGACTGAATTCCAAGCATTCTGGAACAAAGAGAGGCACCGGGAGGAGGAAGCTACTCCAGAAAGCAGTTCTAGCTGTGCAAGCCTCAAGATAGGAGGCCTTGCAGAACAGCCAGCCCGAAGTCTGCTCTATGGCGAGAAGCAACATCCAAACTGTAGTGTTTAGTAAAGGTATGAATGGAAGTCCAGGTGGCAGCAGCGCAGTTGTCCACCGCAGACACATTCTTGAAACAAGCTGCTGAGGCAGCTACTCCTCCAGTGGAGTGGCCACTTACTTGACCCAGGAGGGTCTTGTATTTGTCACAACAGAAAGTGATGCAATGAGCCAACCACTTAGATAGGCATTGCTTGGAAACAGCACTGCCTTCCCTTTTATGTGCAAAAGAGACAAACAATTGATCAGTCTTTCAGAGATCCTTCGTCCTGTTGGTGTAGTATCTCAGAATCTGGTGAACATCCATAGTATGGAGGAAATACTCCCCTTCATTACAGTATTGCGTGAAAAAGGCAGGTAACTCTATGGACTGATTTAGAGTAGACTCAGCTACTACGTTAGGAAGAAACTTAGGATTCGTACGAAGAGCAACATGTTCCTTGTGAAAAATCAAGTATGGGATTTTACACATTAGGGCCTGGAGCTCGGAAATCCTCCGAGCAGAAGTAATGGCCACCAGGAAGAGAGTCTTCCATGAAAGGAACTTCAAACTGCAGAAGCTGCAGGTTCAAGGGAGGAGAGTAAGTTTCTCGAGAACAAAGTTCAAGTCCCGGGGGCAGGAGTATGATGGGGGTCTCAGGGAGGACCCTCTGAGAAAAGTCTTAGAGACCTCCAATTGAGCGAAGTTTTGTCTGCAAAGGGAACATGATAGGCCGAAATGGCCGCCACGTGTACCTGCAGAGAAGAATGACTGAGACCCAGGTCAAACATGACGTAGATACTCCAGCAGAAGCCCCGTTGAACAGGAGAAGGGTTCCACGTTTCTGGAAGCAGCCCAGATAGTGAATCTTTTCCACTTCATGGCATATGGATCTGGTGGAGGGTTTCAGCCCACCAAAAATCTCGCCACCTTGGGAAGACACTCCAAAACGGGATTGGGCTCAGTCTGCAGGAGCCATGCATGCAGTTGAAGGGATTTGAGGCCTGGATGGATACCAGGGTCCCCTGATCCTGGGTCAATAAACCTCGAGATAGAGGAAGAGGAAGAGGAGGATCCTCTAAGTATTGTTGTAGAAGAGAGAACCAAACTTGCCTGGGCCAGAAAGGAGCGATCAGAATCATTCGTGCTCCTTCTGAAGCTAGTTTCTGCAAGACTCGTGGGATAAGTGGAATTGGGGGAAAGGCATAGACAAATCTGTCCTTCCAGTCTAGAGACAAAGCGTTGTCTAGCAAGCCTCGTCTTGGAAATGAGCGAGCAGAAGACGGAAGTTTCTGCTTAGAGGGGATGCAACAGGTTGACCTGTGGTGTTCTCCCAAAGTTGAAGATACTGTCTAGGACCCCTTGGTCCAGTTCCCACTAGTGAGTCAGAGCAGAAGAGCGACTTAGCTCGTCTGCCAGGGTGTTGTCGACTCCCGGAACGTGAATTGCCGTGAGATGAAGGTCGTGTTGTGTTGCCCAATCCCAAACCCTCACTGCCTCCCTGCAAAGAGGGTAGGACAGAGTCCCTCCTTGTTTGTTGATGTACCACACCTGCACATGTTGTCCGTCTGGACGGCTAGGTGGCCGGGAAGGATGTATTGGTGAAGGGCTTGGAGAGTGTACAACACTGCCCGAAGCTCAAGCACACTGATGTGGAGAGCTTGTTCTAGCTTGGACCAGGAGCCCTGGGTCCGATAAGGGTCTAGATGGGCTCCCAACCTTCGCCCGAGGTGTCTGTGGTTAGAGTCTGGGAGGGGAAGGATGAAAGAAAGGAACTCCCCGAAATAGATTCTCTCGAACCATCCACCATTGCAAGTCTTGAAGCATCAGTGAGGAGACCAGAACTGAGTGATCTAGGTCGTCCACTAGCTGATCCCATTGAGAGCATAGAGTCCACTGAGAAATCCTCATGTGGAGTCGAGCGTGAAGAACCGTCAGGATAGCAGCCGCCAGGAGCCCGAGAAGGTGAAGGACCGACCTCGCAGAGACCGTCCTGCGGTCGGACAGCAGACTTATTTGGGTCTGGAGGGTGGACGCCCTGTCCGGAGGCAGGAAGGCCCTGCCCGTGGTCATATCGAGAATCACACCAATAAACTGTAGTCTCTGGGATGGGTCCAGATGAGACTTGGAATGTTGATTTGTAATACCCAGGCAGGCAAAACCTGCGGTGAGGAGGTAACGCAGGAGTTCCTCCCTGACGAGGGGCCAGGAGCCAATCGTTCAGGCACGGGAAACCTGCATTTCCCTGGCACGCAGGTGGGGCCACCACCACTGCCAGGCATTTGCAAACACTGGGGGCAGAGAATAGACCAATGGGAGCCTTTGAACTGGCAGTGGTCCCCTGGAACGCAAAACGAAGGCATTTATGGCGAGATGGGCAATGGGAATGTGCAAATAAGCATCCTGCATATCCAGAGTACAAAGCCATTGACCCGGCCGGAGGAGGGGCAGAAGGCTCTGCAAAGAGAGCATCCTGAACCTTTTGTATTCTACGAAAAGATTCAGGGAACTGAGATCCAAAATTGGTCTGAGATCTCCTGTCTTCTTTGTGACCAGGAAGAAATGGGAATAGTAACCCGTCCCTTGCAGATAAAGGGGGACGGTCTCTATTGCTTGTTTCAGCAGGAGACACAAAATTTCCTCCTGGACCAAGAGAAGATGTTCCCGTGAATACAACGACTTCAGAGGGTGGTTTCTGAAGAAACTCTATCGAGTGTCCTTCTGCTATGAGCGGAAGCAACCAAGAAATACAGGTTACTCACCTGTAACAGGAGTTCTAGGAATGGTATATGTTGTTCCTCCACACTGTCTGGCAGGTTCCTTGCTGCTTTAAATCTTGCCGGAAGGTCTTCAAGCTGGCTCCTCCCACCCACCCGGGTGGTAAAACTCTCGACTCCGCCCCATGACACCAGATCTAGCCCGCTGGAAGCCAGGTTGTGTGTGGGCCAGGAGGTAGGGAGGTGGTAGGATGAACAACATATACATTCCTAGAACTCCTGGTGTTACAGGCGCAGTAACCTGTATTTCTAGGACATGGATATGCTGTTCATCCACACTGTCTGGCAGATCTTTTGCAGTTCTCTAGAGGAGGGAGGCAAGGCGCACAATCTCTTACTTAGGAAATAAAGACTGAGAACCCGAGGCCCCAAAACCAGCATCCCGGCCGGACCAAGGTCGATGTGGTAGTGGGTGATGAAGGTGTGTGCTGACTTCCAGGTAGCAGCTCTGCAGATTTCCTGACAGGGACATCCTGGAAGCAGCACCGATGCAGCTGTATGGCAGGTAGAATGAGCTCTTATCCCTCTGGGAGGGTCCATGCCCGCCAACCTATAGCAGAGTTTCTATGCAGGAGGTGACCCACCTGCCTATCATCCGCTTGGCTGGAGGTCTGCCAGGTGCGTCAGCGCACGTGACAAACAGCTGGTGAACCTCTCTCAAACTTCAGCCGCCCACCTTATAGTAAGCAAGCTTCTCTAGGGTCCAAAGTATGGAGCCTATATTCGGCCTCCGAGATGTGACTGGGGTAGAACACCGCAGAGTCAAAACCTGGTTAAGGTGAAACTCCGACACCACCTTCAAAGGAATTTCGGTGGGGCAGAGGGACAACTTTGTCCCTGTGGAAGACCAGATAGGAGACTTCATGGAAAGCGCCTTTGAGCTCTCCCATCCTCTCGCTGATGTGATAGCCACCAAGAAGGCGGTCTTCCATGATAGGTGAGAGATGTCACACCTGTGCATCAGTTCGAATGGCTTGCCCATGAGCTTAGCCAATACCAGCAGCAGATCCCACAGAGGTGGAGGTTCTCGCACCCAAGGGGATATGTGATCAAGGCCTTTGAAAAGGTGCCTGACCACCTTCTCCTGTGCCACCGACTGCTTCTGGCCTGCGCCTGGTAAGCAGAAATGGCTGCCAGTTGCACTTTGTGGTCGCATCAAGCCTTTATGAGAAAGGGACACAGTTAGTCCAGAATGCTTGCCAAGGAACAGGAGGAAGGGCCAGGCCCTTGCCCTGACACCAAATGAGAATCTCTTCCATTTGAAGGCATAGCATTTTCTGGTCGACTTCACGGGACGCCACAACCACATTGAGGACCTCGTCGGAAAGACCCAAGGCCTGGAACTCTAGCCACTCAGGAACCAGGCCGTCAGGTGCAGGGATTGAAGGTCCGGATGGAATACCTTCCCCAGACTGACTGAGATCAGGTCCGGGCGGGCTGGAAGTCGCCTTGGGAGCCTGGAGCTGAGACTGAGGAGATCTGGATACCAGAACTGGCGGGACCAGTCTGGGGCTACCAGAATCACCTGTGCCTAGTCCCTCCCTGCCTTGAGAAGCACCTTGTGGATCAAGGGAAATGGGGAAAGGCATGAAGAGGCCCAGGGTCCAGGTCTCGAGAAGGAATCCCTGCAGCGAGCCCTGCTGAGGGGGGCGCGCAATGAAACAGTCTCAGCTTCGATCTCCCGAGGCAACAGGTCCACCTGAGGCATGCCCCAGTGAGAGAACAGATCTTGTACTACCTCCGGCAGGACAGACCACTCGTGGGACGCAGCCCCTATCTGGCTTAGGGCATCGGCCAGAATGTTGGAGGCTCCTGCCACATGGATGGCAAGGAGATCCGCCTCCAGGCTGTGCACGAGTGACCAAATGCAGAGAGCTTCCCTGCACAGAGGCATGGAGCGCGTCCCGCCCTGGCGGTTTAGGCAGTATATAGTCGTGGTACCTGAACCACTTGACCCCGTAGAAATGGAGCGAAGGCGGTGAGGGCTAGACGAACCGCTCGAAGCTCCAGCAGGTTGATGTGGCATTGGGACTCCCGAGGGGACCAGAGGCCGTGCACTCTGTGCTCCCTCAGATGGGCACCCCAACCCATCAGAGAAGCATCGGTCGATAAAGAGACCGTCGGCTCAGGGTGGACGAACGGGATGCCCTCCTGCAGATGTGCTGGAATGGTCCACCACTGGAGAGTGTTCCACATCCCCTGGGTCACTGTCACTAGCTGATCCTGAAGATCGGAGTGCTGTGACCACTGGCTGGCCAGCCCCCATTGAAGGGGACGCATGTACCAACGGGCCCAATGGACCACACTAGTGCAGGCCACCATGAGGCCCAGGAGTCGCAGGAAGTCCCAGGAGTCGTAGGAAGTCCCGTCAGGGTGCAATTGCCCAACCTGAAATGACCGGGCAAAGGAGGAAAGAACCTCGGCCCTGTCCACCGGAAGCCGTGCTCTGGCTCGTAGAGAGTCGAGCTCTGCCCAGATGAACTGTATCATCTGCTTTGGCACCAGTTCCGACTTGGCCTCGTTGATGAGGAGGCCAACCTGAGAGCAAGCCTGGAGGCCAGACTCTGACGCTTCCACCTCCATTCTGAGGAGACTGCAATCAGCCAGTCGTCCAGGTAGGGTACACCCGACCCTTCGGCGATGCAGGGAATGCTGTCACCACTGCCATGCATTTGGTGAAGACCATGGGAGCTGGGAAAGGCCGGTGGCATGGGTCTGAATCGAAGAGGGACCTCTGCCCTGAAGCGGAGGAATCTCTGTGGACGGACGGATTGGGATGTGGAAGAACCATCCTGAGGTCCAGAGAACAGAACCATGCCTGCTCCAAGGATGGGATTATCTGAGCCACAGTGACCATCCTGAAGGTCCGGAGACCTTAGGAACCTGTTCAGGTCGTGCAGGTCTCAGAATGGGTGCCAGCCCCGTCCGCTTTGGGGACCAGGAAGTAACTGGACACAAACTGGTCTGCTGAGGATACGCCACCTTCCTGATCACTTTTCGAGGAGCAAGGCGACATTTGCCCGGGCGAGCTGACACAGAGAGGCTAAGGACCTCGTAGTTCTCTCAAGGGCTACATTCAGAACGGGCGGGCCTGCTCGAACTCCAGGGCAGGGCTCTTTCCACCACCTCCAACACCCAATGGTCCAGCGGGATAGCGGACCAGGCGGAAAGGAAGTGGCGTAGAGCTGCCTCCCCCATGGGGGGGAACCCGGGGAGGACGAGGCTGAAGCATACACTCAACCCGTCACAGGCAGGCTTGAGGAGGACGCCGAGGGACCTCCAGGGCCTTTCCTCCCTGCTTCCTATTAGAGGAAGCCACAGGCTTGGCTTTGGGTGCCAAGCATGAGCCTGTTGGCCCTGACGCTGGTGTTGCTACCGATCGTGCGCAGGCGCAGAAGGGCGAAGGATTCTATGTTGTTGCCGACGGCCCTTGTCCTTCTGGGCAGAGGTGACAGAGTTCAGGAGTGGCATTGATTTTCGATCGCTGGAGGTGACCTTCCACCCACGCGTCAAGAGGTCAATCCCAGGAAGGACATCCACCAGTTTATGCTGGGTATCCGCTGTGAAGGTGGATATCTCAGCTATGCTCTGTGGCGCATGGCAAACGTGGCCGCAACCGATCTGGCACAGGAGTCTCCAATGTCCAGAGCCGCTTGAGTTGTTGTTGTTTGCCACCGCCTCCCCTGGTCCTGCATCGCTTGACCGCGGGTCTGCAGGTCAGCCGAGATGAGGATCACCATCCAGGAGCCCATGAGGCGTGTGAGGTGTGCCATCAGCACGGCCGAGCTGGCCTGGCGGAGGCCAAGGGAGGACGCAGAGTACACCTTGCGCCCGGCATAGTCCAGCTTTTTGGACTCCTTGTCGGGGGGTTTATCCACATCCCTAGCGTTCCCGGAACACCAGAAAATGCTATCGGTGACCAACCCCTCGGCGGAGGGGTGTTCCAAAAAAACTGGACAAAGAGCCGGTAGGGACTGTATACTTCCTGGCCGAAGGCGCAGGACAGGAAGCCAGCCGCTGCCAAACCTCCAAGGTTGGGCCAACAATGGCTTCAGCCACCGTAAAGGCCTCCGTGGGCAAATCGCCTTGGTCCAGTATCTCCGTTCGGGGATACTTGGCCTGCTTGGATACAGGCTCGAGCTGCATCCCGGTGGACTCCGAGATGAGCCGAAGCAGACCCATAAAGTACAATGGGCTCTCGTCCATCGACTGGACCCCGGAGGACTCCAGGTCAATGGGCCTGGAGAACAGGGAGGAGTCATCGTCGGACTCCGAGGAGTCTGCGAAGAGCTGCCTGGGGCCTGAGCCACCTCCACTCTGTTAGGCACGGTCGGGAGTCAGGGTGATCGACAACCTGTGGGGCAGACCCTGACCCGACCGAGAGTCCTGGTTGCGCCCGACTTCGCTGTAGGAGGCGGGAGGTTCCACCACAATCGGTGGAGCAGCTGGTTCGCTGAACAATTGGCCCAGGCTTGGGCACTCGACTACAGCGAGGAGTTGTTTCGGCCATTAGGTGACACCTACTTGATGGCCGGGAAGCGCGGCATCGGGTTTTGTCCCGGACAGAAGTAATTGCTGCCACATTAGGGTCCTCATAGCGTCAATAATTTGCGCTTGAAGCCTCCTCTTCCCGAGGAGGAAGATGAGGACGAAGCGGTGGCGCTTACTGGTGCTAAGATCGAGATCGCTGATGTCGCGGGATCGGGCTGGACCCGAGACGGCGTGTCGAGACCGAGATCCTCGTGCCCGGTGACAGGTCTGGAAGCGGGGCGGGACAGCCGCTTCCTCAGCTCGAAGCCTTGACCCGGACTCCAGCACGGGAGGCAGAGGCAAGTCCTCGGTCTCCACTGGGGAAACCGTGAAGAAGGGTTGTCAGTTTACTAGTCGTGACAGCTCGGTTCGACCGGGTCGAGACAACTCCACCGCTGACTGGTAACCGCCGCTGACCTGACGGGGACACCATGAAGCCAGCGGCCTTAGTTGCAACCTCGATCGTCGAGTGTCGATCTGTCCGGGAAGGGGACCTCTCCCGGCCTCGAACGCCGACGGTTTGACTTACCTTTGAGTCGCCCTTTTGGATCGAGAAGAATGTCCCGATGGCCCCTCTCCCTTCGGGTGGAAAGGACCGCAAAGCTCCTTAAAAGAAGCTGTAGGAGGATCCCAAAGAGAGCAGGATAAATGCCGTGATCGAGGAAGAAGATACGCGTTTGGGCCGCCTCCCGAGGGCGATCAATCTGCTCGAAAGGCTCAGCCAAGCCAGTCGCTGGACACTCGCCCAACGGGCCTCCTTGACTTCACCGCGGTAGAGTTTGGGGTGCTGTTAAATCGGGCGGCGCTGTCTTCCAGGACGCTGGTCGAAAATGAACGGTATAACTCACAGGCGGGGTCATGGTTCAGGCTGAGGCAGTAGACGCACGTGGAGTGCGGATCCATCCTGGACATTTTCTGCCCACATGGGCACCACCGAAAACCAGGAGTCCGTTTGTCCATCGCAGTCGTGAGGGAGTAATTTGACTGAAGTCTTGAAAATTTAAGAATGAGTTTTGGGGGAACCAAAGAATTAGGATCCAGTCTATACGCACAGCGTTAAGGAGGGAACCTGAGCTTCCAAGCGGTAAGGAAGATCTGGCGTCATGGGGCGGAGCCGAGAGTTTTACCACCCGGGTGGGTGGGAGGAGCCAGCTTGAAGACCTTCCGGCAAGATTTAAAGTGGCAAGAAACCTGCCAGACAGCGTGGATGAACAACATATCCATGTCCCTAGAATCTGTGGTTATCCTCTCCCATCCCGGAAGGTGGAGGGAAAACCTCCCTCCTACCGGTTCCTCTGGGGAGTCCGGAGGCAGTGGGAGGAAAGGGAGTCAGGTGGGGGCAGCACCAGCAGCTGAAGCCCCGCTGCTTTTATGGGCGGGGGAGCTTAGCAGCTGTGGGGCCCGGCATTTGTGGCCCGCCTTCCTGGGTTTCTGCCTTTTGCCGATTCTCGCCTGTGAAAGGGACGGCGCTGCTGCTGATGGGGACAGTAATATGGAATCAACTGACTTCAGTGCTGCCCCTTCTCTTGTAATCGGGTGATGATGTCCTTGACATCACCCACAAAGCACTGACCCGGAAGGATGCTTCCAGATAGCAGATTGCACCTCCGGGACCAACTCTGACACACGGGAGCTACATGCCGCCGTAGGCCTCACAGCTGAAAGCTGAACTCGCCCAGCAGTGTCCACTGACCGTATGTCGCATCAAGCATGTGTCAACTGGCCGAATGAGCAGAGGATAAGATCAGCCAACCTCTGCTTGACTTGGGAGTCAGGCAAGGAGTCCAGTTTGGCTTCCACCTGAGTCAGAATGGCCTTCTGGTAGTCCCCCATATGGCCGATATATAGTTCAGGGCCCTGATCCCCAGCGTGGAGGAAGTGTAAATCTTTCTCCCATACTGGTCCAGAAGGCGTGATTCTCAACAGGTGGTGACGAGCTAAGATGTTTGGGGTTTGCCTCGGTGCGGTGAGCGGCGCTTAATCACGCACCGAGTCGCATGAGGGTGAGAATCAGAAAATCAACACCCTCTGGAGCCTGATATAGCCTGTTCAACTTCCTAGTGAAGTGGGCTAAAGCTGACGGCTGTTTCCATATTGTGGTAATGAGGTCGGTGTGAGGCTCTATCCAGGGTGGCACCAAGGTAGGAGCTGTCATGGGCAGATCCAGATGTTCAGCGAGTTTGAGATGCTGAGGATCTGGTTCCAGGGAGTGCCACTGATGAACCTCCTGGATTTTCTTAAGCAACTCCGTAAAAGGAGGAGACTTCGGAGGAGTCCTTAGCCTGGGCTTCGACGGAGAGCGTGGCTCGTTGTCCTCTTGCAGCAACCGCCGAAAGAATCTGAGGAGTCCGAGGAGAAGAGGAGGATGAAGAGGAAAAGACTCTCTTCCGACCTGGGGACGGACCCTTGGAAAATCCCCGGGAAGCGTGTCCTGCCCTTCTGGATCCAGATGGAAGAACCTGGAACTGCAGAGGTGGTGAGGGAGTGTGCCACCGGGCGAGTGTACCTGGGACGGCACTGCCATTGGAAGGCGGTTTTGACCCTCTTGGTGAGCTGAGCCTTGGTTCAGGCCCACCAGGAGACCAGAGTTCCTGCAGGTCCACCCCGTGGAGGAGGAGGTGGGGATATGATACGGCTATAACCGTATGGAGCGATCCAAACCCGCGGTAGCCCGCCGGGTACTGTGGGCGAGATACTGTGGTCCCGGGTATGCCGCGCCGGATAGGACGAAGCGGGAGCCGGGAGGGGCTGCCAGAGCAGACTGCCTGGCCGGTGGCCTCACGGGCTGGTCCACATTGGAGGGCCCGGAGGGCCCGATGGGAGGGGATGTCTCCCGGAGTCGGCAGGGCCGGCATCAGGGCTGATGTCGGAGGCCCTGGCATCGGAGGTACCAACATCGGAGGGGCTGGCGCCGAGCCGCGGCCCGGGGAGCTAAAGTCAGGTCCGCGCATCATGGGTGTCGGAAGGACTGATGGAGGAGGAAGATCTCCCAGCTCGCCCAGGGATGGAGAGGAAAACTCGAGCGTCGGTTAGAGACTCTGGGTCCCCAGATGGCAGTGAAGGCTGGAACCGCACGACGGACGGGAGGGTCCATCGCCTGTTCCTTCATCAGCCGGATGTCAGGACGAGCCGACGGTGGCTTAAAGGTGAGCTCCCGTGGCGCTGAGGAGCCAGGCGTCCGACTTATGAGAGCCATTATCGAGGCAGGTCGAGTAGAGGGATCGCCTGGTCCAGTGGAGTGAGGCCGCGAGTTTCCCGGCGGGTCATCAGGCTGCCCACTGCCCCTCTGGGCAGACGCCGAGGAGCAGACGCCAATCTCAATGGGAGTCGTCATAATGGTAGGGCCGCAGCCCGCGGCCGAACCAGGGGCGAGGCCTCCAATAGCCCAGAAGCGCCCGCAAGGCCCGTAACGCGAGCCAGACAGGCGGGCCGACGCCTTAGAAACCTCCGAGGCGGCCGCTAGGTGCGGTCCTCGGAGGGACGCACCGTGTCCCAGCGACTCCTGAGGGAGATGTGGTAGAGGAGCCTTGTCCCGTGCCTTCTCCCTCTTCTTCCCGGTGGCCTTCGGGGAAGTGGACGCCTGCTTCAGTTTTTGAGCTCCTTTCCACTGAACTCATTTTCTTCTTCAGAATATGGGCTTCCAGGATTGCTGTCAGCCTTTTTCTGGGTAGCCGCATTGAAACTGAGGTAGTGCTGGCACTTTTTGACCGGTGATCGGGCTCAGGCAGAACAGGCACAGGAATGGCCGCCCTTGTGCAGTAGTTACGCCACACGTTTAATCGCACTTATTTTTGTGCTCGGAGGGTGGGGACGACATACACTGACGGCGGTACTGACGTTATCGAAAAGCAATTATTTAGGTAAAAACGACGAGATAGCACGGAAAGCACAAACTTTTCCGAGGTGCCGTAACGAGCTAACAGTGGAAAAGAATCGGATGCCAGACCGCCTTTATACCAGACGCCTCCGTCGCCGGTCGCTTGACGTGAAGTGTCCTCGCCAGAACTGCTAGCTAGAATTTTTTCTCAGGTCCTGCGCTAGCGTCGCTAACTGTCCTATATGTAATCACCTCACTGCAAGAGCCCTCTCAAAGTAAGATCACAATTTCCAAGTCATAATTTGTTCTCACTATGACATAGGCTCAAAGAGGTTGCATCAATTGAGCAATACAAACTTTTAAATCCCAGGCAGGGGCAGGGTCTCTGAATGGAGGACTGGTTTGAAGCAATCCTTTGAAAAATTTACAGAACACATGATGAGATGATAGTGAGGAAGACTTCCTCACTGACAGAAAAGCAGAGACAGCTGACAAGTGAACTTTGAGAGTAGCTGGTCTGAGGCCTAGACCATTAAGATGGACCATATAATCCAGAACTGTAGGCAATCTAGCAGTGTCTGGGGAAATATGTTGTTTAGAATACCAAAATGCTGAATCTCTTCCATTTGGAGTTATAGGTCTTTCTAGTGGCGGCTTTCAAGAGGCTTTGAGGATGTCCAGAACCCTGAGACAGATGCAACCACATACTCTAACTCTTGAAGAGCTATGCCTGAGATTGAGAGACTGAAGATTGGGGTACCAAATCCTCCTGAGAGGAGGTTACTTGTCATAATTCCTGGAAGAGACAGGGAATATGTACTCGCTAGGGACAGTAACAGGGTATCAAGGCCGTCTGGCCCAGTTCTGAGCAATGAGAATCACTTTGCAAGGTTGTGACTTTATCTTGACTAAAACTTTGAACAGTAGAGGAAAGGGAAGGAAAGCATACAGACATTTTCCTTCCCAGTTCAGAATCAGAGCATCCAGAGGGACTGTGCCCAAGACTGGGGGTCTGCAACAAAAGAGAGGAAGTTGGTGACTGCCTGGGGATACAAAGAGATCTATCTCTGGAGTGCCCCCATTTAAAAAAAAAAATCACCTTCAAGACCAGAGGGTCCAGGGACCATTAGTGATGGCCCTGAGAAATCTTGCTCAGTGCATCTGCTAGCACTGTCCTTTCCGGAAGGTGGACTGCTATCAGAGAGGTCTGCAGGAATAAGCTAGGACCACACTTCATGGCTTCTTGCATATGTCCGCAGACCTGTGTGCCTGGCCTGTTGTTGATGTACCACATGGTGGTGGTGTTGTCTGTTCTGGACTTGAACTACCTTGTTCTGCACCGACTGAGAGAGTTGTAGGCCAGAAAACTGCCCTGGTTCCAGGAGATTGATATGGAGAAGAGATTCCTGAGGGGACCACAGTCCATGGGCAGTGAGGGCTCCCAGATGGGCTCCCCACCCCAGGAGGAAAGCATCTGTGGTAAGGACCACTGAATGAGACTGAGTGGCAAATGGGACTCCTTGCTTTAAATTGTCCTCATCCTGCCACCACTGAAGGGCTTGATCAGTGTTCGGGCCACTGGGGTCAGTTTGGTAAAGGAACTTTGGGACCAAAGGCCTCAGATGGAACTGAATGTCCCACATCTGGAATCCTGCCCCTTGACCACTGCTGTAGAGGCTGCCATGTGGCCTGGGGTAAGCTGGAGGAAATGCCTTGCTGGTCGAGACACCTGAAGGTTGAAGGAAGGCTAGTTCTATAAGAACTCTTGCCCTTTCCAGGGGAAGGAAGGTTTGTTTTTGACAGTATCCAGCTCTGCCCCTATAAAGGTAAGGAGCTGCCATTGCTCGAGAACCGACTGGGAAGGTTGAGAAGAAATCTTAGAAGTAAGCACTGCTGGGTCATTTGCAGGTCTGACTTGACTTGGTCTGGGGACTGGCCCACTATGAGCCAGTCGTCCAGATATGGAAAATGAAAATCTTGCCTCCTTAGAAAGGCAAGCTACTACTACTACCAGGCATTCTTTGTGAAGGCCCTTGGGGCCAGTTAGCCAAAGGTATTGCTCTGAACTGATAGTGGCCTGAGGGCAATTTGAACCTGAGGTACTTTGTGGGAGCACCTGATGGGAATGTGAAAATAGGCATCTTTGAGGTCCAGGATACAGCCAGTCCCCTGGCCTTAGAGAGGGAAGGATTATTCCAGAGTTACCATCTTGAACTTTGGTTTTAAAAGATGTTTGTTTAGGTATCTTAGGTCTAGGATGGCTGCTACTCCTGTCTTTTGGGGTAAGGAAGTACCTGGAGTACAGACCTTTGCCCCAGTTAAGGTAGGTACCTCTATGGCTCCTTGTTAGTATAGATGAAACCTCTGGCTCTAGGGCAAGGGTTTTCTGAGAGACCTGCAGGTGGAAAAGATCTGGCTCATCTTTGGAAATTTTTGCTCAGAACCAGTCCCTGGTCTATTACTTCCAGGACCCACTTGTCTGATGTAACAGACATCCAGCGGACGAAGTAAGTCAGCCTGCCTCAAGTGGAATAGGAGAGTCGGATCGACAGGTCCATCAGGGTGTCTGCTTGCAGGGGCCTTAGGCTGAGGAGTGGATGCAGCCCCTGCTCATCCCCTTCTGCCTCTCCCTCTGAAGAACCCCCCTCTGTGAAAAGGAAGAAGAGGCCTGTGGCTGGTAGAAAGGCCTATGAAAAGGCCTGCCCCTGCCCACAGACTGCTGCCTTTGAGAAGCTGCCTGCCTCTCTTTGGCCTGAGCACTCCTGTAAGTGGTCCTGTACTCATCCATTTTCTTCATGTAATTCTCTGTCTGCTCCCCAAACAGAGAAGTACCCACTACAGGAAAATCCATGGCCTTAGCCTGGGTATCCTGCGAAAGGCTAGTACATCTGAGCCAAACCATTCTCCGAAGAGCCACAGATGTAGCCATGACTCTTGATGACACATCACTGGAGTCCACAGCAGCATGAACCTGAACTTTTGATGCCTCAATCCCATCTGCAGCCACCGCCTCCAGCTCCTTGGCTAGCTGGGGGGAGGCCTATTTAGCCAGTGCCAGTACAGTGTCCCACCTGGACTTCTGGTACCTGGCTGTATAGGCCATATAATTTGCCTGCCTGAGTCCCAAGGAAGATGCCATGGCATCACTCTTCCTGGAGTCTTTATCTGGGGGTGGGGTGTGTGAAGCCAAGGAATGTTTGCCTTGTCACAGGCAGCAGCCTGCACTACCCCAACATGACTGCATTGCTGGTATAAAAACTCTGTATCTGAGCCTGATAGTGTGTACCTCTTGTCCATCCTTCTGTCAACAGGGGTACAGAATTGGGAGACCTCAGGATTTTTTGTGTCTGTTTCCCAAAGGATTTGTGAAAGGGAACAGACAGTCTCCTGGACTGTGGGATGTCCATCATTTCCACATAATCAGGCTCCTCCTGATCCTCCATTGCCCCCTCCATAGGAAGCTGGAGGGTTTCAGACACTTTTCTGTAAAACAAAAAATAGGAAGGGGACTCAGAAAGCCTAGGAGGGGATACACCAGAAGGTCTGTCTGGGGGAGATGTTTGGTTTCACAGGCACATCCAGACTCTCATCATCATCACCATCATCTTCAAACTCCCCCTCCTCCACAAACTCCGGTTCATAAAAATCTTCAGGGGTATGATCTTGAACCAGGGAAACCGACCGAACTGAACCCCTGTGAAAAGGTGCTGGATCGGTAGGAACAGGGCAAAGCGATTCCACAATCTGAATCGCTGTGGCTGTTTCCTCGGCGGTCAGAACATGAACCTCTGGATCCGAACTGGTCGATTTTTCTTTGCGTTTCCTTTTTTGTAGGAACCGACCCCTCAGGATCAGCTCTTCTCTTGCCCGAAGAAGTATCGCCTTGGTCAGAGGGCACTCCTTCTGGTTCGGTCGGAACCGAACCGGGCTGGCCATCCGGGTCAGTGGACTTCTCGGCCTCCTTTTCCCTCAGTCTACCTAGTCTCTTTTCAAGGGCAGGTTTAGGAAATTTTTTTACAAATTTAGCAGTCTGAATCAAGGTGTTCAAACCCCAGACAGTAAACACAGGTGGTGTGGGGGTCGGCCTTAGCAAAGACCTCCCCACACTCACTGCAGTGTTGAAACCCAGTGGGCCCGTTTTTTTTCTTGGGTTTCTCAGACATGGCCAATCTAACCAAACTTACCCTTTTTATGGCAACCGCCAGGCAAGACTCCCTTATCGGTTCCTAACCCTGTCACGGGTGTTGGAAAAAAATGTTTAAAACACGTTTTTTTTTTTTTTTATATAGAACTGATAAGAACCGGTAACCACACTCTAAAGTAAAACACAAGGATTCAATACAAATAATCGGTTTAGCCAAACCGATCTAACACTTTACAATTTCCACACAGAAACAGTACAAAACCTATCTAGTACTCACGGTACCACAGACAGAAACTGAACCGACTATGCAGAAATAAATTCGGTAAAAACCGACAACTTAACAGAGACTTTAACCGATTTTCGAACCGAGCTGAAGGAGAAATCTCCGGAGCGACTGTTCAGTGAGGCGGAGTAAAGAATTTGACGGTTGGATTTCAAAGGGCTCCAGACAGAGACCTCAACCGAGCTCGAGCTCAGCATTCCATGCTCTGCATAGAAAGTTAGCCCATTGTTCTCTGGCAGGTTTAAAGGCTGGGGCTAACTGCAATAGTCAGAATACAGCAAGACTTCATGTTGTTTGAGGGTGATCCTTGAGCCCTGTACCAGTCCCGCCTTTTAGGGACGGCTCGTGGACGAGTGGGGGTGTCGCCAAGGGCCTGTGCGACGCCTCCTCAAAGGTATTCCACCATGGAGGGATCAATGTATGGTTTAGGATCCTTCTGTCAGAGGTACCTGGCCAGCCTCATTCTTTCAGGGTCCAAGTCCTCCATGTCCCACCCCATGGTTGCTTGAATGTGCCTCATTACCTCCATGAAGGACGGATCATCTGAGGCAACTTGGTAAATCCTCAGGTTCAGACAAGGGTTCCTTGTAGGACGCAGCAGAGAAAGATGTGTGTGGCAGGAATCGTGGAGGAGACTGAGGGGATCTATGTTTCCTGCGCTTGTGTCTGCGCTGCACCATGCTCGATATGCTGGAGCTCCTGGAGTGGGATCTATGGTGCTTCCTTTTCTCCATTTCCTTGGTCTGCCCAAAGGTGGACTTTTCCTCTTTTCTCCATCTACGGGAGATTGTGGCGGGACCTCTTCCAATGGTGCTGGAGTCTCCTCCACCGGTGCCAGTACCGGGTCCGGGTTTATGGGAGTGAGTGGTGTTGGCGGTGACTGGAGGATGTCAGGCTTTATGGTTTCCCACCAATGGGGTAAAAGGTCCATGACCTGGCTGATGTTCAATTTAGGAGACCTCGGTGCTGGGCCAGGCGTTGGACCTGCTCTCCGGTGCTGGTACCAACCTCAGTCCTGTCCGGCATCCGGCAGACAGGCTGGCGGCGATGCTAGCGTGGTCTGGATATCGGTGCCGTCAGGGTCCGAAGGGATGCTCCAGGTCAGAGTTTGGTCAGCTGGCATCAGTGAGTCGTCACCCCGGCATCGGATCTCGGAGAAGCTGGTGGCAACAGGGACTTAGCCGGAGGCGGAGCCTTTGGGGCGCCTTCAGCAGGCCTGTGCCAGTGAGACGCGGATGTCGGCTTGGAGGGTTTGTCCGAGGGACGCTGGTCAGACGATGGGACTTGGCGTTTGTCAGTCAACGGCATGTAGCATCAGTCCGAGGACTTGTGGGCGTGCTTTAGCAGGAAGAAAGAAGATCTCCCTGCCGGCGGACCCAATGACTTTGCCATCTCCTGGTGGTTGGTGCTGCATACAGAGGCCGACCAGGAGGCAGAGTGAGACTTACCTTGGTCAGATGGATGGCCCGACGAAGTAAAAGGGGGTTTTATCTTGAGAGGCTGAAGTGTGGCAGAATGACTAGAAGACATCTCCTTTGTCGCTGGAGCTCCAGAGGAGGACATGGCCTTTACTACCGTAAAGCGGAAGTCGTGGCCTGATGACCCGATCTGAGACGGTGTGGATCGGGAGGATCTGATCTAGAAGAAGAGCCTTCCTTGTCTCTGTCCCACTCACGATGTTTGTCCTTTGGCTTAGGGGTATGAGATTTACCAGAGGACTTATGGGAATGGCAGGAGAATCCCTTCGAGGAAGAATCCTCTGCATGGCCTCAAGTTACTGCTGGGCCAAAAAGCCTGAAGGACTTTTGTCAGTGGATGCGGGTCCGGCTGTTGAACGCCTGACAGTGGAGGCAGGACAGGGTATTGTGGTCTGGGCCCAAACAGAAAACGCAGGCCGTGTGTCTGTCCTTTGAAGGAACTTGTTTTCCACAGGCGCACTTATCTGTATGCCTGGACGGGGTAGTCGACATGCAGAAGCTTGACTGATGAAAAGAAATGACTGGAGTTGAGAAAAATTCTCTCAAAACGGTCGAACTGCGAGGGAGAGCCAAGGAGCTAACTTTCGCACGTCAACGGCAGGAAAGAACTGGAGCACGCTGGGACCGCCTCCCCTTATATACCTTGTGGGACATTGGGGGTGTGGACGACATTGGGATGGTGGTCCCCGCTGACTACTGCTGGAGAAAGTTTGCCGTGGGTCCTGTCGCTGGTCGCACCAGTCCTATATGTGTTACCTGCTGCAAGAGCTTCCTCTCAAAGTAAGATCTAAGTATTCTTCAACCGATCCTTATAAGAAAATAAAGTTTATGTTTGCTCAACCACTAGTGGAAGTTGGTTCCAACATTATGTGGTCAGGTACAAGAATGATTTTGGCTAAAATCTGACTTCATGAAGGGACTTTCAACTAAAGTTCATCACTGGAACTCAGACGATGTTTCTACCTTGTAACATTAGCATTTCTGAGACAAAGATCAGAGTATTTGCTTAACATGTTAACTGACAGGCCAAATTTATTTTCTGGTTGTAACCACTGAAGCTCTGAATAAGTATCACAATAGGATTTAAACTTTTTGCAGCCACTACAAAAATGGGTAAAGGTTGTCATCTCTAGGAAGTAGAACTTTCTTCCAGTATTCAATGAAGAAAGGTGCAGAGAAGAAGGAACTAATACACAAGTTTGTAAGAGGAGTTGGGAAAGTGTTTGTATGTGATCCTACCCAATTTAACCCATGTATGTGCCTTTCTTTCTATTATTCAATTTAAATAAAGGATTTTCAGTCATATAAAATATTCCAAAATGTGTCTCTGATATTTCTATTGATCTTGACCTCTAGCAAGTGTAATCCCTGGGACCCCTAAGGGCTCCCTGATACATTACCCATACTCTATATGAGGATTCTGGGTCTGTGGACAGTCACACCCAATGGGGGAGGCAGACTGACAGATGGCAGGAGTTAAAAGGTGACTTGCATTTTGATGCAAGCAGTTGGCACAGGAGCGAGAGGGGGAAGAGAGAGAGAGAAATGAAAATTACGTACCTACCGTAATTCCTGATCTTTCTATGCATCTTCATCATTCATCACCTTTGGGTTTTGGCCAGAGGTCACGACCCTGCAGGAGCTTTTTTTTTTTTTTATGATGGAAGTCGACACACCTGAGCGCCGCCCTGAGGCCGACGAATGTGGCGCCTGAGAGGTTGGTCGTTAGGTGTCGTTGACCCCACCCTCCCGCTAGTTCTGAGTCACCGTGAGAGAAGAAAGGGTTGGGAGGAAGGGACAAGGAAGTCCAAGGAATAGACAAAGGAAAGATATACCAACTAAGAGGAGAAATAAACGAGGAAACGACAGAAGGAGAGTGAGAAAATCTAAGGATTGAGAAGGGCCCCATCTCTTTAAGCAAAAAGAAGAGGGAAGAGGGAGGGAAAACTGAAACAGGGAGGGAGGACATACCGTGAACCTTTGACCTGTCTCCAGATTGTATAGGAACTGCAAGGAGTAGCTAGAAGGCTGATTTGCCAGAATTCAAGGCACAGAATCACTGGCAATAAACTTTCACATGAGTACAAATGGCAATTCTGGAAAAAGACAGGATACAGGGTTGTCCTCCTCCTGAAACCACGTATCTGGGGGTGAGAAACACATGTTTTTAATTAATTTTGAGGGATGAGTCCCTAAGGACAAGAACGAAGGAGAATAGAGGAAGAAAGAAAGAAAAGAAGAGAGGGCAACCACCAACTCCCACCCCGAGGCATTGAAAGAGAACTGGCTGCCTCCCCCGAACTCTTCCCTCCTGTTGTGCTACAACAATCCCCCGCGCCCAAGGTCACCCCGGCCCGACCAGCGGAAAGGAAGGGGGGCACAGAGGAGGGGGACCAGAGACCAAGGCCCCAGGGGGATGGACGGTGGATTAGGATGAATGGTGAAGATACACAGAAAGATCAGGAATTATTTCTTATCTGTATCAATCTTCACCATTCAACACCTTTGGGTGAGTACCGAGCCCCCGCGAAGGGGATCCTAGACCCTAAAGGACTAAGTCCCTTAGCTCTCAGTGGGTGAGACACTGTAAGGAAGAACCTTTACGGGCCTGGTGAGGCCTGAGACTGGGGAGAGTGAGACGGGGAACCCCCGGAGGGGGTAGGAAGTTGCCCCGACAGACGCCGCCTCACCCTACGGGAGAAAAGATGGGTTCTCCAGTATGCGGAGGAAATCACCCTACGCCGGGCCAAGGGTGACAAGCAGGAAAGATGCAGCCATGCCATCCGCCTAGTGCATATGACTGCCCCTACGACCCTGGAAGCTACCTCGTTGGCGTCGTAAGATGCCCTCGCTTGGTGCCTTGCTAGCTCCAGGCCACGTGCAAAGTGCAATGGCTTGTCTGGTTACCTCCAAATCAGGTATAGATGGTAGGAGTTGGCCTAGCCTGGACCACAGAAACCTATCATAGGTAGCATAGTGGGCCTGATGTGCAGAAATTGAAAGAAGCAACTGTGCCGAGTAGAAGGTCCTCCTCCCCCAGAAGTCAAAATTCATGGAATCTTGATCTGGGGGCTGGTCACGGTGGAGGGCGCAAAGCCCATCGGGAGTGTCTAGCTGCGTCAGTCCTGACTGAGGATAAGGCATACAACCTGGAGACTCTGGGGGGGCACAATATCTCTGGCTCAGATCCCTAGGGGCTGGGACTCTGGAAAAGGGTCTTTGCCAGAATCGCAACAACGCCTCCTGGAGAGGAGCAGGCCAGGTGGGCACCACAAAGGTGTCCGCACTGAAATCACTTCGGAAGGCAGAAGTCGAATGCTCTGGATTGTGCTGTGTGGGTGGGATGACATGCAGGTCCTCCATCATCCTTGACGAGGAAGGCTGATACTCAGAGATAGCAGCAGGTGAGATATGGATAGAGGGCCCCTCTCTTCCCAAGAGGAGGATCAGGAAGCAGAGGACCTCGAGATCCAGGGTTGGCTGCTTCAGGGGAGGGTGGAACACCAGCTTGTCCATGACCCTAACATAAGTAGGGAAGGGAGCAGCCGCCCTGAATTGCTCCCAGCAGAGAGGTCCCGTAGGACCAAGAATGCCTGGGAGAGCAGGAGATGGTGACAGTGGAGTGGGGGATAGGGCAACAACTGAAGGTGAAACTACCAGGGTGTCACATGGGCTGCCAACTCCAAAGAGTCGGACAGCCCGTCCAAACCAGACTCAAAGTCCATCTCCGAAGAGGTAGAGACTGAAGTCCGGTGCCAGACTGTACACGGACGCCTGCTCCTGTCCACACCGAAGGAGGCGCCAGTTCGGGTGTCCGCACCAGAGCCGGCGCCGAACTCCCCAACGGCACTGTGAACGATGCCCGAAGAAGAGACGGCACCAAGAGCAGTAGCAGAACTGGAGTTGATGCCTGTCACAGCGCCGTCCCGACCCACGGCGACACGAGCGGCACCGAAAGTCAGGGACGGCAATCACAGCCCTTGGTGCCGCCGCCACTCTCTTCCAACAGCGCCCAAATCCTCACCGGCACTCCAAGCGGCACCAAAGCTAGACTTGGTGCCATCCCCAGCATTGGCATCGCGAACGGCACAGAGGCGAGAAACTGTCAAAAACAGCGCCACAGGCGCTGACTACGGCACCGCAAATGGCGCCGAGGCACAAGACGGCAACAACGGATGGCATTGAGGACGGTGCCGACCCAACCTTCCCAGCCTGAGGAAACGCTGGGCGCTTCGCTCAAGGGCGATTGCCAGAAAGGTGCTCGCGCCATCCCTTCTGCACGCGGGAGGGCTTCGCCACAGCGAGGCTACTAGAAGCAGAAGCCCCCTCCTTCACGGTCTGTATAGAACTGGGAGGGGACCCAGAGGAAAGGCCGAGAGACCGCGGCTTGGCCTGACGAGTGCGCACCTGTCCCCCGAAAGTCAGCAGAGCTTGTCCAACTTTCCATGCACGTTGCTCAATGACACGACAGTCCATGCAGAAGCAGGTGTCACACGAATCCATGTCGTGAAGCGGGTCTAGACATGCAAGACAACGATCATGCTGGTCGGTAATACAGTACTTGTGGCCGCATGGGCACCGACGCACAGGGGGCTTTCCTCATTTTCACCCATTTCTTGCCTCTGACTGAGACATGATCATGGAAAAACAATTAAAACAAAGACTCGGATGTCAGCTGAAAATTAAAATATGGAACAGTCTTACCACAACGGCATCGAGTAGTGGCGAAATGGAACCGCAGGAAAGAATTTGTAGGCGAAGACTTGGAGTCGAGACTTACAAGGCCTGTTGATAGCAGCTCCACATGAGGTGAGACCTTACGACGGAGACAAAGAACTGGTGGGAGGGCGGGGTTGACGGCACCTAACGGCCAACCCGCAAGTGCCATGCAGTGACTCGACCTCGAGGGCAGTGCCGTTGGTGCATCGACTCTGCCCATAAAAAATAAAAAAAGAGAAAGAAAGAAAGAAAACCTCCTGCTGGGTCGTGACCTCCGGCCAAAACCCAAAGGTGATGGATGGTGAAGACTGACACAGATAAGATCAGCTCTTTGAAGCACAGTTCTTGGGTGACAGCCTAGCGGCACCCATCCCGATCCCAGAACCATTTCCCAGAAGCGTGCAGAACACTGAACAACTAACAGAAGTGGAAGAAACCGTCAGCACCTTGTTGATCCTCTAACAGAGAAGTCAGGAGAGGCAGATAAATTGTCTGGAGACTGACCCTTTGGGACTAACTGAAGCAAGGGACAGTACAGTTACGTAAGAACTTACCGAACAGTAGATCTTGAGAACAGCTCTTGCAGCAGGTTACACCATTAGACTGAAGCCGGCAGGCGCCAGGACCCACGGAAATTTCTAGCTAGCAGTATCCAGTGGGACCGCCCGACGCCGGCCCTCGCCCCACATCAGGCATCATATAAAGGGGCGGTCCCAGAATTCCCAGTTCTCCGCTGAGACTCCTGCCGCTAGATGACATCAGACGTGAGACTGAGGATCCGCCATCAAAGAGTATTCAGAGCGGTGTTATAAACACCTAATCCTAGAAAAGAGATATCGAACAATTCTACCTCCAGAGGGGATGATGGGAGGGAAACTACAGTACCTGCTGCAAGAGCTGTTCTCGAAGATCTACTGTTACGGTAAGTTCTTACATAACTGTACTATCTTACTTCAAGAAGCAGCTCTTGCAGCAGGTTACACCATTAGGACTGATTCCCAAGCAATACTGGAAATCCCTCGCAGGTGGGAGAAGGCTTGGTAGAGATCGCGAGTGGACCGAAGCCTAGGATAGAAGTCCCTCAAGGCCTGCTAGACCAAAACCAGCCTCACTGGTGCAACGCCCAGGCTATAATGCCTGATAAAGGTATGCATCGGTGTTCCAAGTAGTTGCTGCGCAGGTGGCTGAAGTGACACGTTTCATGGCCGCAGCGAGGTAGGCACCCCTTGTGGAATGACCCTTAACCGCCTCAGCAAGATTTGTTACGCTTCTGGTAACAGAACGTGATACAATGGATGAGCCACCTGGACAGCGATTGTTTAGAAACCAGAGCCCCATCATCCTATGGGAGAAGACGGTAAAAGCTGATCAGATTTGACGTGATGCCTGGTTCTGGTCATTGTATCTTTAGACACCCATGCACATCTAGTGGTGCAACAGGGCCTCCTCTATTAGAGTAGTTAGGAAATACACTGGTAAGTCGATGTCCTGATTGAAGGTGAGAGCTGAAACCACCTTAGGTAGAAACTTTGATTTGTCCTTAGGGACACCTTCCTGTCCGGTGAAAACCAAATAAGGTCTTGCGCATCATGCGTGAACTTCAGAAATCCTTCTGGCCGCGTAACGCAACTAAAAAATAACGCCTTCCATGTCAGGCGACGCAGCCTGCAATCCGCCGCTGGTTCAAAAGGTGGCAGCGCCAGCTGTTCCGGGACAGAGGGTAAATCCATGGAGAAATAGGATCCTTAATCAGAGGTCTAAGTTGGAAAACACCTCTGTGAAGGCTCGTGCTGTGTCCAACTGAGCAGGGATGTCAGCCTATACGTGTATGATAGGCTGAGATGGCAAAAAGGTGTACTTTAATAGAGGAGTAGGACAAGCCTGCCTGGAAGAGACACAGGAGGTAGTCCAGGACAAACCTTTCTGGACAATCCATCGGGGAACGTCCTCATGCTTGAGCCCAGAGGCAAAATCTGCGCCATTTCATGGAATATGTGGCATGAGTGGCCAGTTTTCTAGCAGCCACTAGAACATCTGCTACCTCTTGCGAGACCCCGTACTGCATGATAACTGTGTCTCTAGGAGCCAGGTGTGCAGGTTCAGAGAGCAAAGGTCCAGATGGACCAAAGAACCTGCCTCCTGGGGCAATAAGTGAGAGCTGACTGGCAGAGGCACCGGAGGTTCCTGGGACAGCTGGTGTAGCAGAGGGAACCAAATCTGTCTGCGCCAAAAAGGCACGATAATATCAGCGCCTGTTCTCTGCTCTGAGTTTCAAAACGACCCTCTGGATCAACGGGAAGGGAGGAAACACATAGAGGAATCTGCCCATCCAGGAGAGGGACAACGCGTCTCGCCAGAAAACACCAGGCCTTTGATCTAGCGAGCAGAAATTGGGCAGTTCTGCGTTAGATGGGGACGTGAAAAGGTCTAACTCTGGTGTGCCCCATCTGTGAAACAGATCCTCTACTACCTCCTGGAGTAGTTCCCACTCATGGACTCTGGCCTGAGAGCGGCTCAGGCTGTCTGCGATGACGTTGTCCACTCCTGGGACATGAAGAGCAATGAGGTTTGCGCTGTGTTGTAGGACCCAATCCCACACCCTCATGGCCTTCCTACAAAGCGGGTAGGAATGGGTGCCTCCTTTGTTTGTTTGTTGAGGTAATACATCACCATGGTACTGTCTGTTTGTAACAGGAGAGTACCCGGTTGGATCTTCGACTGGAAGGCCTGCAGGGCATAAAGAACTGCTCTCATTTCCAAAATATTTATGTGGAGATGAGCTTCCTAGGGTGTCCACGAGCCCTGAGACCTGACTCTGTCGAGGTGTACTCCCCAACCGAACCCTGAGGCGTCCGTGGAGAGCATCACAATCTGAGACGGCGCAATGAAGGGGACTCCCGCCAACAGGTTCTTTGAATCTAGCCACCACTGCCAATCCTGGATTACGGCATTCGTGATCCGAACTGGAAGCTGCAAATGGTCTTGCTTCAGATCCCATTGAACCCCTAATATCCACTGGGTCACCCACATGTGGAGACGGGCTAGCGGGACTGTTGTAATGGCCGCAGCCATGTGTCCGAGCAGGCAAAGGACCAGTCTGGCTGGGACAGTCTTCTTTGCCAAGATGTCCTGATGAGGGATCTGATGTGTTCTGCTCGGTCCTGGGGCAGAAAAGCTCTCCTCTGGACGGTGTCCAGAACTGCGCCTATGAACTGCAGATTCTGTGTTGGAACCAGGTGTGACTTCTCCTGATTGATAATGATGCCCAACGTCCTGAACAGGGACTGAGTACAGTGAATTGCAGTCATCAGAGCCTCCCAAGAGGGTGCCATGAGGAGCCAGTCATCCAGGTAGGGGAACACGTAGTGGCCTTGTCTCCTTAGAGCCGCCGCTACGACTGCCATGCACGTCGTAAACACCTGAGGTGCCGATAACAGTCCAAAAGGGAGGGCTCAGAACTGATAATGGTGACCTAGAAATTCGAAGCGCAAGAACTTCCTGTGTGTTCAAGCAATGGGTATGTGCAGGTAGGCATCCTGCATGTCCAAGGATGCTAGGAAGGCACCCTGCTTGAGCATGGGTATCAAACCAGGAAGGGTCACCATGCAGAACCATTTGTAAAGGACTGAAGCGTTGACATCGCTGAGATCCAGTATCAGACGGAGGTCCCCTGTCTTTTTGGGAACCAGAAAGAAGTGGAAATAGTAACCTGCACCTCTCTGGTTCCTCGGTACATGCTCTATAGCTTCCATTCCCATAAGCGCGAGCACCTTCTGCTGTATGAGCAGTGCATGCTGACCTGAATAACGGGAAAGCAGGGGCGGTCTTGACGGTGGGTGGTCGAGGAATTCTATAAAGTGACCTCTCTTGACCAGTTGAAGGACCCACCGGTCGGCGGTAATCGACTGCCACCCTGAAAAGTGGCAAGCGATGCGACCCCAGACCTTTTCTGCCCGTTTATCCAGAGGATGGGCGGGGGCCGGGAAGGAGTCATGCTGTGGCGGCATTACCCCTCGCAGGCTGGGCCGGTTTGGTATACCACTGACCTCGGCCTGGGGAAGACTTAGGTTGGGCCTTACGGTGGAAGGTGACCCTTTGCTGCTGGCCGGAATGTGGCTGCTGTCGTTGTCAGCTGCGAAAACGGGTCTGTACATGGCCTGTACAGTCCTCACTGCCATCCTGGCATCCTGAAGCTTGGTGATGACCTTTTCAGAGGGTTCACCAAACAGGACCTCTCCGTTATAAGGGACGTCCAGGATACTCTTCTGTACATCCACGGTAAAACCGGAGACGCAGAGCCAGGAGTGTCTCCGAAGACAGATGCCTGAAGCTGCGCCCCTGGCAGATGAGTCCGCAGAATCACATGCGGCTCTTAACACTTGGGTCCCCACGTCTGACCCTGTGCGGAGGAGGTTCAAGAGCTCCGCCTTCTGCTCGCCATCCGGCAATTTGTCAACCAGTTCCTGACCCTGTTCCCACAGGGCATTCTGAAACTGAACCATACGAGTCAAATAGTTCAGTGACCTGATGGAGCATGTAGCAGCCGCATACATGTGCCTCCCCAGGGAATTCAACTGCTTGGATTCCTGGTCCAGTGGCTGTGTACTCAGATGCTGTGGTCGATGAGACCTATCATGGGAGGCCGTAATGACCAGGGAATCAGCCAGGGGTTGTTGCGCCAAGTACTGATCCTCTACAGGGGCCCTGTACAGGCAGTCAGCTTTCTTCTGCACCGTGAGGGTGGAGTGCGGATGCTTCCATGCAGCCTTGGTGACATCCGCGAAGGTATCCACCAAGAGTGGCACCACCACAGGCTTAGGGTCCTTCTGCCGAAGATAACGAGCTAGGTGCTGTCTCTTGGGATCGAGATCTTCCGAATCCCATCCCATGTTCTCCTGGATGTGCCTCATGATTTCAGAAAAAGAGGGATCACCCGGAGGTGACCTGGGCAGGTCTCGTGGGTCGGGTGATGGGATGCTGACTGGAGAAGGAGACCTGGAGGTATCCGAGGTGTCAGGTCTAGAATCAGCCTCCCTGCGGAGTGGACCGTCGACATCTGGGTCGCTTGGGACTGGGAGACCCTGAGGGAGATCTTTAAGGGGGCCTTCTCCTTTCTTTGGATCTTCCCCTAGGAGGTGAAGTAGGTTCCTTGCAGGTCGGTGGAATTCCTGCTGGCCCCTGCGGTGGAGGAGGGGGAGTAGGAGGTGAAGGAGTAGGAAGAGGAGGTTGTACTGGGATCATGTCCTTCTTTATTGTGTCCCACCAAAAGGTGAAGAGATCGTCGACCTCCTGAATATTCATACCGGACAACGGACCTGGCATTGGTGGTCTGTCGCCGGTATCTGTCGTCGGGTCCAAGGGAGTCACTGGGTTTGGCGAAGGGTTCTGTGGAAGCCCGGCGTCCTCACTGTCGCCTGCCTGGTCATCAGGCAATGTCGGGTCCTCCTCTGTAGAGTCCCGGTGACCTGTGTCCACCAGTGACGGGGAGGCAGTCTTCGGCTCTGGTGAACGTCTCACTGACGTCGGGTGCTTAGCCGACGTTTGGTCCAACATGCATTTATCCAATGAAGGGTCAGTAGACCGCTTCGGGTCCGTTGTCCATTTTAGGCACGTCAGGTCCTTAGTCTTCCTGGGAGTGGGATCCGGACCCCTAGGAGGCTGGGAGACGATCTGGCGCCGGAGTCCCGCGCTCTCTGAGGAAGCTTGAGGAAGTTTTGAAGAGGACTTGGACTGGCGATGGTCTGAAGACTTTGAGGAGGCCCGAAGGGTGTTGAGGAAGCTGAAGGCCTGGAAGTCTTGATGGATGCAGAGAAGCTAAGCGCCTGCCTGTAGACTTAACCTAACTGAGGGGCTGAGAGCGAGCCCTGAGGGACAGCGGTCTGAGCACGTGGAGCCGAGCCGGGTGCGCGAGTCCGAGGCCCAGTTCGGGATCTCACCCAGCCTTCTCCAGATGCTTGTCCTGGTGCTTATGGGACTTAGAGGTAGACTCACCTCTGGAGGCAGGGTCTTTGTCCATATTTTTCAACTTTTCTTCCAAGAGGAACCCCTGAAGTGCCTTCTGGCGGCTGATCCGGGTGCGACTATTGACCCACTGGCAAAAGAAGCAGGCCTCGGTGTCGTGTTCCGGGCCTAAAAACCACAGACGGGATAAATGCAGATCCTTGAAAGGGATCTGTTTGCCGCAGGCACACTTGGAGGGATGTCCTTCTGAGGAAGGAGCTGAGATGCCGACATTTAGAGACAAAACGCTGAAAGTTCTAGGCGCTGCTTGCTAGAGTGGTATCAGCGAGGCGATGCTGACTGGTCGACGGAGGGAAAAGAACTGGGGATTCTGGGGGACCCCCCTTTTATATGATGCCTGGACGCTGGGGCGGGGTTGATATTGGGGCGGTCCTCGCTGGATACTGCTAGCTAGAAAATTTCTGTGAGGGTCCTGGTGCCCGCTGCTTAGTCCTAATGGTGTAACCTGCTGCAAGAGCGGTTTCTCAAGTAAGATCGACTAGTTCAGAACTTTACCTTCGGGTACGGGACTTTTAGATTCAAAATGGTGTCTGTACAATGTCTTTCAGGAATGGTGCTGTATGACAGAGCTTGCTATTACCCAAACTACTGAGAAGAAAGTAAATACTGGAACTCTGGATATAGTGTTAGAACTTGAAAATCATAGCAGGCCCAATAATGTAGCAGAGAGGTAGATGCCTGTAAACCTGTAGCAACTTGTAAAAGCTCAAGTTATAAAGAACAAGAAATTATTCTTCAGAACCAAATTACCTTTCCCTAAAAAAGGGAGGCAGGCAAGGGTTAGCTTGATTGGCTCTTGTAATCAATTAGAAAAAACATGCTGACATGAGGAGTAATTTTTCTTTCTAACTACATGAACTAGAACAGCCTACTCAAACTTTTGCACACTCCCTGGCAGGCAGGTTTAGGATTACTTTAGGAACAGGTTTCAAAGTACAGAAATCCTACAGCTAGTATCCTGTCTTGCTTGCACGTCCAGGCAATCATGAGGTGTGGACTGTGGACCAGGTGGCAGCCTTACAAATTTTCCCCAGTAGCACATTCCTTACAGCTGCCACAGATGCTACTGTACGCCTAGTGGAGTGTGCTTTATGCCATCTGGGGGTGCTTTCCCTTCCTTGGTGTAGCAGATGTGTAGATACTATCCACCTCCATATGGTCTGTGACAAAAAACTCTTTGTTATTCCTAATGTCCTCAATTCAAAACTTGTAGAAACTGAGGGCCCTTCTGACATTTAATGTATGAAGTTCTTCCTCCTCTTTATTGGTATGTGGCCTTGGAAACCACACTGGCAAGTTAACAGTCTTACTCAAGTGGAATTCTGAGACTACCTTAGGGGTAATTGTACATTTGTTCTCAACACTTTTTCCCTGTGAAAAATCATGCTTGGGGAATCAACAGAGTGCTTATAGCTTGATGACTCTCTTTGCTGATGTGCTAATAATCAAAAATGTTTTCCAGGTGAGGTATTTTAACTTGGTAGTGGCCTTAGGTTTAAAAGGGTAGATCACTAACTGAGTTAGGACCAACTTAGGTTCCAAGCAGCTATGGTTTTAGTCACAGGAGTATACATGTGTTAGAGGGCTTTAACAAATTTCTTAAATACTGGGGGCCCGATTTTCAAACAGCTCTTAGAGCAACAAATGTTGCATTGTTCCAGGGCTGTAGGAAACACTGGGTGCACCTGGGACACTGGGCCCGATATTACAAAAATCAGGGTCCCGGCACCAAACAGAATGGGTCTGGCCTGAAGCTGAAAGCTGTGCCAACAGGTTGATGCAGGATCTGCACTCCACTCCCCTCACAGTGCAACACAAGTGATGCTGAGATGGTTGGTGGGGTGGCAGAAACAGCTTGCCAGGAGGGGCTGGGGTCATAAGGGGCTGGGAGGTGGCAGTGGGGTTGATCGGGAGATAGCTGGGCATTAATGGGACTGTTGTGGCACCCGGTGGGGTGTGTTTGCATTATGGTGGTGCTGTCACACATTCTGTAGTATTGTATGGTAATACACTGTACCTTTGACCGATCAGAAGAGATAGAGGACACCGGGGGAGGTCGACAAGGGACTCCCTCTACCACCGAGAGGAGCAGCGGCGACACCAGTGGAGCAGGGGCGACGGGCTAGGAAGGCTCCAGGCAGCATTCAATCAGCCACTAAATCCAGGAATCGGCGGCACCAATCAGCCGCACAGTTAAAGAGAGAGAGAAAGGGTCAATCAGGGCAGCTGCAGCAGTTTCTAACACCGGGCGGCCCTTTAAAAAGGCGTGACCTGCGCTTTTCACCTGTACAGAAGAGCCAGAGGACACAAGGGGGAAGGTCAACAAGGGACTCCCTCTCCCACTGAGATGAGCAGCTGCGACAGGATTTAAAAAAATTAAAATAAATAAATAATAGTAAATGGGGACTCAAAAGGAATACAATGGGGAAAAAGGGAGGACAACAGTGGTGTGCGCACCTGGGATGGAGGCAGGTAAAACGACACAAAAGATAAGTGAGCTGATAAGGGTGGCAGGGGAAAAACTGGACTTGATAATGCACACTGGGACCAATGATTTAGCCGGAAGGAGACTGGGGTGCAACACAGATCTATGGACTTAGCTGTAGCATGTAGGTAGTCTGTGAAATCACTTGACCTTCTCTGAGATAATTCCTGTACCATGGGCAGGCACAGTAGAAAGAAGAGGATAGAGAAATTTAATGGATGGCTAGGCCAGTGGTGTCAGGAGGAGTGATATGGTCTTATAGGCAGGTGGGGAGACACATGGTTGGACTCTACAGCAGAGACAGACTACACCTGATCTGGGAAGGGAGAAAGAAAATTAAAGCTCAAATGGGTGACTACATGGCAAGGGAACTAGGTTTAAACTGCTAAGAGGGGCAGAAAAGGGGTGACTGGAGTGCCTCCCCCCACATTAGCGGAGACAAGGAAAGGGAAGCAAGAATGGATTTCGAAGCAGAAGAAAGGGGGGAAGCAAGTCAGGTAAGACTAAGTCTGAAAAAGAGCAAGGGCACAGCAGAGACAAAGTGGAGGGTGGTGGCACTGAATGCACGTAGTCTTGGGAGCAAGATGGCAGAACTGCAGGCACTCTTAGCAGAAAACAGGGTAGATATCGCCACCATTACAGAGACCCGGGCAACAGCACACCACAACTTGGACCTATCAATCCCAGGGTACAGGCTATATAGAAAGGACAGGGAGACAGGCAAGGGAGGGGGGTAGGCAGCATACATAAGAGAAGGTATTGTATGCGCAAGGGAAGAAGAGTTGGATAGAGGGAGCACGGAGGCACAATGGCTACAGCTCCAGATGAATAAAGGAAGGAAGATCAGGATGGGGTTCATATACAGACAGCCCAGTCAAGGAGAGGATAATGACAGGGAGTTATGCACACAGTTAACAAATGCAGCAGAGAGGGAGGAGATAGTAGTGATGGGTGACTTTAACCTGCCCAAAATGGACTGGGACAGTTCCATCCCATGCTGCGCCAGAAGCCAGGCAATCTTGGACGTGATCCAGGATGACTTCATAACGCAGTATGTGACCAGTCCCACCAGGGAGGGGCAGCAATTTTGGACCTGATGCTCTCTAATGGCGAGAACATGCGGGACATAGACATTGGGGATCCCTTGGGTGGAAGTGACCACAACACAGTGTGGTTCAACCTGGACATGGGTAGGGAGGACATCCCCACAAAGACAAAAGCGCTAGACTTCAGAAAAGCAAACTTTCAGAGAATGAGGGAAATGATTAGAGAGGACCTAGGGAACTTAGAGGAAGGCTTGGGTATTGAGGAAATATGGGACACATTCTGAGGGGCTATACAGAATGCCACAATCAGCTGCATAAAAATGAGGGAAAAGAAGGCAGGACCTAGACTGCCAAGCTGGTTTAATAGGGAGGTGGCTAAGGTAGTGAAGGATAAGAGGGCTGCATACAGGAATAGTAGAAGGACAGCTAGGGTAGAGGACGAAGAGGAGTACCAAAGGCTGCAAGCTAAACTAGCAAACGGGAGGTAATACAGGCAAAAGCTAAGAAGGAACACCAGATAGTGGAAGTGATGAAAAAAGGGGATAAGGCCTTCTTTCACTACATTAAAGAAAAAAGGGATAAGAAGGATGGCATAGTCAGGCTCAAGAAAGGGGAACACATAGTGGTGGAAGATGGGACTAAAGCAGAGGTATTAAATGAATACTTCTGCTTCGTCTTTACCAAAGGAAAAGAGGGTCCAATACCGCACAGTGGGGAAAGGTAGGAAGGGAGTAGGTGTGGACCCAATAGGAGCTCATAGGGATTGAATGGGTGAGGGAAGGCCTCATGGCATTGAAGGTGGAAAAATCCCCAGGGTCTGATGGAATACACTCCAGGATACTAGAAGAGATGGCAGAGGAGTCTGCAGGCCACTGACAATACTATTCAACAGATCACCTGACATGGGGTGGTGACAGGGAATGGAAAACAGCGATGTTGTGCCGCCCACAAGAGTGGCTCCAAAGAGGACTCTGGAACTACAGGCCAGTCAGCCTGACCTCGACTGTGTGTAAACTAATGGAGACAATACTGAAGGAGAGTCTGGTCAAGTTCTTAGAGGAAAATAGCTTGCAGGACAGTAAACAGCATGGGTTCATGGCAGGCAGGTCGTGTCAAACGAACTTGATTGAGTTCTTTGACTGGGTCACTGGGACAGTAGACAAAGGCCAGACAGTGGATATCATTTATCTGGACTTTAGCAAGGCCTCTGACTCTCTGCCACACAAAAGGCTGATGATGAGGCTGAAGGACTTAGGGTGGGAAAGGCTGGTTGGATGGGTTGATAATTAGCTGAGCGGCAGGACACAGAGGGTGGTAGTGGGGGAAGAGTCTCCAGTACCAGGAGGATACCAGCGGGGTTCCACAGGGGTCAGTGTTAGAACCGGTGTTAACGTCTTTATTAGCGACACAGGAAAGGCATTCAAGGAAAAATGCATGTTCGCAGCAGACACCAAGCTCTGTGGGAGGTGGACACCCAGGAGGGATAAAGGAGTTGAGGAGGACCTAGCCAGGCTAGAGAGATGGCGGATATGGCAGCTCGGGTTCAATGCCAAAAAGTGCAAGGTGATGATGCACATAAGGGCAAAGAATGCAAGAACAGAGTACTACAATGGAAAGGTTCAGGTTACGCTCATCAGAGGAATTTAAGGATCGTAGGTGATAATTTTGAGTGACCTGAAACACTTGTCTCTCAGTGCAAAAGGCACTGGCAAAGGCAAATGGGATGCTGGGATGTATTGCAAGGGGATTCAGCAGTAGGAAGTGTGAGGTTACTCTGCCACTTACAGGTCACTGGTGAGACCTTTTGGAATACGGAGTAAGATTTTGGCATCCACACCTGAAGGACATAAACATGCTGGAAAGGGTCCAGAGGAGAGCAACTAAAATAAAAGAGGGACAGCAGGACAGATCATATGTAGAGAGGTTGGTGGACCTGGGGATGTACACGATGGAGGAAAGGAGGAAAAGAGGGGATATGATTGAGACATTCAAGTACTTGAAGGGAATTAACGGAGTGGAATGCGAAGGCCTATTCAATAAAAGGGCCAACATCACCACCAGAGGGCACAAGCTAAAACTGTTGGGGGGGGGGGGGTTCAAGAGGGACATAAGGAAAGAGTGGTGATGGCATGGAATGAGCTGCCACAGGAAGTGGTGGAGACAAAGTCAGTGGGAGCCTTCAAAAGAGCCTGGGACAAACAAAGGAATGTCAGGTGGTCTTGTCAGGGAAAAGACAAGAATATTTCGGGGGGAGTCACAGATGTACACCCAAGGCCGGAATCGATCCTTATTATTTCAAACTGACAGGATAGACTGAGGGGTCTCCTTCTGTTGGCTATTTTCTTATGTTTTTATGATACTGTAAATACATATAGAACTGATCTACTCCCAACACATCAACAGAGGGACAATGGATAACTCTGACTACCACAGGATCATAATGAACCATAACTCATCAAGCAACAAAACTGTTTGTTATACAGACTGCAATGTCTAGCATTCCCCTCCCGATCCCTGATGTCCCCATTAAACAGACATACATCTGTCCCTGGAGGTCTAGTGGACCCCTCCTATCCCAGATGTCCCCATTAATTATATGTTCATCCCTGGTGGTCTTGCTGACCCTTCCTATCCCTATCACCCCCATATATATTTATGCAACTGTCCCTGCTGGTCTAGTGGAACCCCCCACCCACACCACCCCAGCAGGCAGTGCCCCACCACACTGCTCCCCTGTCCCATCCTCAAGTCGTCAAACAGCACAGCACTCCACTCTCCACCATGGTCGCCTGCTGACGAAGCTGTCAAGGAGTGCGTACTGTAACAGTTGGTGGAGGCCAGGCCTGGGGTGGCAGTGGTGGGGACAGCTTCCTACAGAAACAAGGGACTACTTGACACCAGGCACAGTTCTATTATTAAACTGCAAGGTGACTGGGGACCACTGGACACTAGAGGAATCTATATTAATATACAGCCAGGCGACTGGGGAGATCACTGAACTCAAGGAAAATTTACATTAGTACACAGCTGGACGATAGCGCATACCCCTGGACACAGGGTACACGCTTCCAGCAGCCCTGAAAGGTTTTGTTTTTTTTTTGGGGGAGACAAACTCTGCAGGCCCCTAGTGGGATGCAAATGACCCCACAGTGCCTTGCTAGTGGGTCATTTGCAGATGATGGCAAGAATAAGACAGATTGCTCCAGGGGAGCAATACCCATCTGTGGGCCCTATCAGCCGGAATGCTCTTGCAAGCACCTTTGCACCCTATTGCCATACACCTCCTGTGGCCAGCAGGGGGCTAGTGTTTGTGGGCGCAATCAGGATAGTGCCTGTCAGGTATGCTGAAACATGCATTTGGTGCTTGCACCTAGTCAGCATGTTCCAGTATACCTGTGGTTTGCGCGAAGGTGCTAATCTGCTCTTGCAGCAAACATTCAGTGGGTGAATCCAGGAGCTCTGAATATCCTGGCTAACTAAAAGCTTTATATAGCAACAAACCTTTAGGACTTAGTTGTCAAATTACTTTGGAGCAACTGCGAAAGTGAAGCTGTACCACTTGAAATAGTGAGGTGCTCGAGACCAGCATAGTAAGAGGGAAAGAGCAATTCTTTTGGGGGAAAAAAAGATTCTAAGTTCTGGGGTAAAATGTACCTCCTGAATATGACAAGTTTGACTAGGCTGTTCTAATTCATACAGTTATAAGACAAGTTATCAGAATGTTCATACCTGGAGGTGTGGCACGGGTAGGATCTCCTGTAACTGCAGAGGCCACATGAGAGTTTGCTTCACTCGCTGTCAGTTTTTGTTGGCTTCCTTCCTGAGATTTTCCTCATTTCCTAATAAACAGAGTAGTGTTATGAAAATTTATAAGCTCACTGTACTATTCTGCCAATGTACCTCAAAAACCATCCCTGCAGTAATCACCCTGTCCTGGAGAAAGAAAACAGTCCTGTCTTTGATTCCAGGACTTGCAGCACCTTACTGGTAGGAAATGGTGATCTTACAAATGCTGCATGTTGCTAAACTTGAATACATGTCATTTTCCACTACATGTCATTTTTTCTTTGTCTCTCCTGATCCCCATCCTCCAACGCTGTGACTCCTCCAGGTGGCCACCGTACTACTCCCTTTCTTTCCCTTACCTACAGGTTGCTATCCTGCCCAACCCAACGATTACCCCACAGCTGACTTCCAAATCGAGCTCCATATAGCCAGCAGCTATCCAGAAGGGAGAGGAAAAATGACTGCTGCTGGTGAGTGGCGGTTCTGTGGCACGAGACAACACAGGAGGGAAAGCAGACATCACAGCAGTTCATATTACTCTGCAGCACGCTAGAGAATCCTGGATCCCACCCTCCTGGGTCACTAAAAGTTACCCACACAACAGCAGACTCTGTAAGCATTCCTAGACACGTTGCAAATCCATATGGACTGTGCTAAGCCTCCTGCTGGATCGTGACTAAGGATCACGGATTCAGTGCATGAACCCAGGTACCCCATGTAGCAAGTGGATACACTCACCTCTTGGCTGTTGGGCCAGTCTTTTAATAAATTTCTTTTAAGTGTGAACATTTTTAAAGTAAAGATGTGATATTTACTATTGGGCTTCATAGCCCGTTACTTTGTTGCAGAGATAGTCTGTCTCTGCCCAAATTATAAAATTTCATACTATCCTGAAAAGAAGGAAGGGATCTTGATCAGGCCGAACTGCTGGCCAGCCGATCCCTTTCCATTTCCCAGTCCGCCTGCTCCGCCTGCATCCGAATGCATCTCACCAGGAGAGCGTAGGATGTGCCTATATGTCTGTGGGGCTCATTTTCAAAATATTTTTACAGCAGTTTAAGCAACCTTTGATTATCAATGAAAACCACCGCTCAACTAATAGGGACTATCATATGCTATCTGTAACAGCTCAGTTCTATACTACTTTGGTATGATCATTTGTTCTATCTGTTCCTGCATCAGAGGATTAACCCAAACTCTGTACAGTAGCCCACTACATTTTTTAAACATTGGTTCAGCCTCAGATGCTTAAAAAAACCCTTGGAGAGAAACAGTTTGCTCAGAAACAAAATCACAATCAGTTATCAGTTTAGCTTCAGCATTTGTCTGTATCGACCCCTTACGTCCATCGGTTTTTTGTCACCACTGTTTTTTGAAGCATTTTCTTTCTTTTCTGCACTTCTGGATCTTGGAGCTGTGCTCAAACAATTTATTTATTTATTGCATTCTCAGATAACATCTTTAAGCTGAAAGCTCTTTACACAGGTTCCACGTCAGTTGACTACACAGGTCACAAAAGATTGTCACCAGGCATCTAGCACTTAAAAGAAGTTACAGTGGCAGGTAAAAGAATACTGAGCCAAGACACAGTAGAACAAAACAATTACGAAAATCACTAAAGTGACAATTTGAGTGGCATTGTACAATGTGTGCCAGAGGAAGGGGTTATACAAATAAAGCAGACAGTCAGAGACAGTACAAAAATGAACAAAGCAGTGGAGATCAGCTGTGAGGCCTGGCTCAAGGGAATGATGAAGGAGAGAGAGGATGGATGGTGAGTGGGGAGGGGTCGAGAGAAAGGGTAGAGGAAGGGATGGAAAGGTAGGGTAAAGGAGAAGGAGGTGAGGGAGAGTGGGGGGACGTGTAAAGGGAGGAGTGGGGGTGGGAGGGGGGTAAGGAATAGGGGGAAAGGGACAAGGTTGCCAGCAAGAGAAAGACCGTATAAGTGTCAGTAGGAAACACGCTCAGGTAGATTAAATCTGGAGGAAACAGTCGCAGATGGCGTTAGCAATTAGGTGTTGCCAAAGCTTACGTTTAAATGCGCCCAGTGTGTCAGAGGTGGTTATGGCAGTTTGCAAAGAGTTGAGCCAGAAGCAAAAGAACGCTGACCAAGAGAAGTGCGACATCGGGGAATTTTGAAGACCGTGTTGTCAGAGCTTCTGGTGTGACGTGGGTTGTAGAAGGGGATGAGGAGCTTCTAAACACCAGGAAGCATCAGTTCCAGGCTAACTTTTTTTGCATGCCGACATGTTTGGTACATAATTCTGCCATCATACTGAAATCAATTTGCCTGTGCATACAGGCCACAGGTGTGAGTTAGACATGCCACTCTGGTGAGGAGTTGGCAGGCTTTGTTTAAAGCCAGTTTGATATGGCGGAGGGAACGTATCAGTGGCAGACCCGTAGATAACCAGCCCCCATAGTCTACTAGTGAGACAACAGAGCTGTGTATGGCTAGATTCAGAACTTCTGAGGTCCAGCTATGTTTGTGCCTGTACAGCAGCCTAATGCGCAAATTGACTGCTTTGGCAATATTGTAAATATGAAGGGCATAGGACATAGTGCTGCCAATGGTAATACCCAGGTCTTTAAAGCGCTGTACTAGCTGCAGCAGAGAGCCCTCTTCATTGGTGATAGTAAGAGGGAAGGATTTGTGCCTGTTGTGGGAGCTAGAAAAAAGCATATTTTTTGTCTTTTATAGTTCATTATGAGCTTGTGATCACTGAACCGTATTTCAACATTTCAAAGCCTTATTGTTGTAGTTGTAACTTCGAGAAGCTTAGAGTCAGGATTACTGGTGAATATAACTGCGTTTGTAGGTGTATAGGAGGATATGACCTTGTTTAGGAAGATACTAAACAGGAGCGGTCCCAGGATAGACACTTGTGCAACTCAAGAGCGGCCAGATCTACTATCCTAGAGGATATCTCTGATCTTAACCTGTTGCAAACGGTTTTCAAGGTAGCTTTTAAACCAGTCTGTGGTATCATCGGAGAGCCCCAAGCCAGTTAGCTAGTCGATCAGTAGACAGTGGTTTACCACGTTGAAGGCTTTTGTTAAATCAATGAATGTCGCACCAACCGGGTGGCCATGATCCAGAGAGCTATGTTTGAAGCCAATGAATTCTAGTAAGGCTGTGGTGGTGCTATATCCTTTCCTGAACCCATGCTGTTGTGGAGATTGTAGCTGATACTTTTCCAAATAATTAATTGGTCTGCGAACTATGCACTCAAGGGATTTTGAGAGTGGAGGGAGAATGGAAATTGGTTTGTAATACCCATATAGAGCCCGGTCCCTACTTTTATGCAAAAGGTGTCACTACTGCAGCTTTCCATTTATACAGTAATTGCGAGTAGCTAATGGATAAGGTAACTGTCTTGGTAAGGGGTGCCAAGATTTCATCCAAGGTAAGGTTTAAAAGTTTTAGGTCAAGGGTATCCCTGCTGAATCTTGATTTCCCAAGCACTTTCAGGAGGTATTTTCTTGCCTCACCTTCCAAGATTACTTTGAAGTAGAACGGCAGGCGATGAAGGGGCTGACCAGGTTTCCCCTGGTTAACATTTGTGGTGGTAGGAGAATACTACTTGGGTATGTACAAGTCCGAATTAAAATCATAAAAAGGAAAAAAAAAAAGAGACCCCAACATTTAAGACTGATGCCTTTGCTCTTGTTATTACAGCTGCTGATATACAGTGCCTTCAGAAAGTATTCACCCCTTTGGATTTTGTCACATTTTGTGATGTTGCAAACTCAAATTAAAATACATTTATATGGGATTTTTGTCACGAATTTACACAAATTACTCTATAATGTCAAAGTGGAATGAAACTTGGAATTTTTTTATATAATTTAAAATAAAACCTGAAATGTCTTGATTTGATAAGTATTCACCCCTTTGTTATGACACTCCAAATTGAGCTCAGGTGCATCCCATTTCCTTGTGAGATCACTCTGAAACTTGAATGGAGTCCACCTGTGGTCAGTTCAAATGGTTGACATGATTTCAGAGGAAATACACCTGTCTATATAAGGTCCCACTGTTGACAGTGCATGTCAGAGCAGAAACTCTACCATGAAGACCAAGGAGCTATCCCTAGAACTCCGTGATAGAATTGTGAGGAGGCATAGATCTGGGGAGGTGTATAGAAACATTTCTAGGGTGTTGAAAGTTCCCAGGAGCACAGTCAAGTCCATCATTAGGAAATGGAAAGATTACGGAACCACCCAGACTCTTCCTAGAACAGGCCATCCTCCCAAACTGAGCAACCAGGCAAGAAGGACCTTGGTCAGGGAAGTGACCAAGAACCCAATGACCACCCTGACAGAACTACAGAGTTCCATGGCTGAGATGGGAGACCCTGTCCAAAGGACAACAATCTCTGCAGCACTTCACAGATGTAGCTCTATGGGAGAGTGGCTAGACGGAAGCCACTCCTGAGAAAAGGCCACATAATAGCATGCCTGGAGTTTGCAAGAAGGCACGTGGCAGACTCTGAGGCCATGTGGCAAAAGATTCTCTGGTCTGATGAAACAAAAATTGAACTCTTTGGCCTGAATGTAAAGCGCTATGCCTGGCATAAACCAAACACAGCTCATTACTCGTGTAACACCATCCCTACCATGAAGCATGGTGGTGGCAGCATCATGTTATGGGGATGCTTTTAAGCGGCAGGGACTGGGGCACTTGTCAGGACAGAGGGAACAATGAATGAAGCCAAATACAGGCACATCCTTGAGGAGAACCTGCATCAGTCTGCAGTAGTCCTTGGACTAGGGCGAAGATTTACGTTCCAACAGGACAACGACCCCAAGCATACAGCCAAAGCAACACTGGAGTGGCTTCAGAACAAGGTGAATGTCCTTGAGTGGCCCAGCCAAAGCCCAGACTTGAATCCCATTGAGAATCTGTGAAAGACTTAAAGATGACGGTTCACTGACGCTTCCCATCCAACTTGACAGAGCTTGAGCAAATCTGCAAGGAAGAATGGGCGAAAATCCCCAAATCCAGATGTGTAAAGCTGATACAGACATACCCAAGAAGACTCAAAGCTGTAACTGCTGCCAAGAGCGCTCTACAAAGTACTGACTCAGGGGTGAATACTTGATAAACAAGATAGTTCAGTTTTAATGTTTCTTAAATTTTGTTACAGAGTACAAATATTTTGCCCTTTAAATTGTTGAGTATGCTGTGTGAATCAAGGGGGGAAAAAATCATTTCAATGCATTAAAAATTCTGGTAGTAACACAACAAAATGTGACAAAATCCAAGGGGGTGAATACTTTCTAAAGGCACTGTAGCAGGATTTACCCACTCTATGATTTACTTAGCAAATCCTGGAAACATTTCCAGTAATCACAGGTACAGGTAACTTAGGTAGTACCCCCACTTTCATTTGATGCACACCCCATTAATGCTCAGTCACTTTTGTTGTGGGATAGTATTTAGTGTCCCCATGGATGCAGATGATCTCAGTACCTGGTCCTTCTGCACAGTCTTTACTCAGAACTTCAGCATGCCAGAGGGTCTGTCAGCTTCCTGAACCTTTAAGTCCCTTCATAGTCTTATCCACCACCTTAACATCTGTTAAATAAGTGCCCTAATCTGCCAAGGCCAAATCTGCTCCAGTACTGCACTCATTTTATGGCAGTTTCTTGCAATATGGCCTGGCCCATTACAGTAATAGCAATAAAGTCTTTGGGTGAAGAGTTGTTACCCTGTTAGAGTTCTTATCTGACCTGGAGTTAAACCAGGGAAAAAGCCTTACTGCTTTCTTGGCTGTTGCTTCGCTGTTGCTGTGCCTATCTGGCCACCTGATAGTCCTCGCCAAAGAAACAGCTTTTTCCCCCACTTTCTGGTCAGTGATCCTTTACCCAAAGCGGCATGTCTGTGGGAAGAATGTTGATGAACTGCTCCATTGCAAATAGGTTAATGATTATGCATCTGGTTGGAGCCATTTAATGAGTCCTCAGAGTCAGGTGAAGGCTTCTTGAAGACTGTCGACTAAGTGGTACTTCAGGGACCGGAATCTCTGCCTGTAGATCTCCCATGATATGTCATATCCTTTAAGGATTTCTCTTCTCATTATGTCAGTTTTCGACTTTGCAGTATCTATACTGCTGTAGGCAAGTTGGGCTTTACCTGTCAGAAAAGGTACCAGCCTGACTGCCCATTGCAGCTTTGGCCATTGGCAGGCTTCAGTGCCCCTTTCAAAAGTTGTCAGGTATGCTTTGATGTCATCCAAGAGACACAACTTTGTAAGTTTAATGTCTTTTAAGTTGTATTTTGTTGATCGTTGAACTTGTACCAGATCCTCCAGCTCTGATAGCTTGCAAGGCATCTAGCCATCACTGCCGGTCCGAGATTCATTCAGTATGCTCCAATGAGTACAGCAACGGTTTGTGGGAGGTCGCTATTGCCCAGTTTTGCTGGACTGACTTTGACCAGCTGGCAATCACTGATATTGTGAAGACTGTCCAGGGTATGCATCCAACTTGTAGTAGTTTGAATCCTGGTCCAATCATCCTCCTGGTGGAGTGTGTGGAAGTCATCAGACTGGTCCTAGCAGAGATAGTTTGTAGTTCATTGAAGAAGGGTGTTCCCTGACTCTGAAAGGGGCAGTTATGACTTCCTTTTTAAATTTCTGTTTATTGTTTTAGATTAACCAAGATATACAATATCCTCATGCAAGAGGAAAAAGGACATTCTCCAATACATTAACAACATAGTTATATAGCTGTTACATTCTGGTACAGCAGGAGTTGGGAGAAATAATTGTATTACTTGGTATAATACCAAAGTGCCGAATAAATGTCCATCATGCCAGCCTCTTCAGTAGCCAGAGTTGTTGATCATACCATAGGTAGAATGTCCAGAAATATAAGCCACACTAACCAGTAGTGTTATAACCCTAGAACCAGTAATGAAAAAATACAGGTTACTCACCCATAACAGGAGTTCTAGGAATGGTATATGTTGTTCATCCACACTTACTGACAGGTTCCTTGCCACTTTAAATCTTGCCGGAAGGTCTTCAAGCTGGCTCCTCCCACCCACCCGGGTGGTAAAACTATCGGCTCCGCCCCATGACGCCAGATCTAGCCCGCTGGAAGCCAGGTTGTGCGTCGAAGCCGGGGAGGTCGGGTGGGTTGTGTGGATGAACAACATATACCATTCCTAGAACTCCTGTTACAGGTGAGTAACCTCTATTTCTAGGGACATGGATATGTTGTTCTATCCACACTTACTGGCAGACTGCTAGCAGTTCTCCGGGAGGAGGGAGGCAAGGCGCACACCCCCTACTTGGGAAATAAGGACTGAAGAACCGAGGTCCCAAAACCAGCATCCCGGTGTGACTCAAGGTCGATGTGGTAGTGGGTAATGAAGGTGTGTGCTGACTTCCAGGTAGCAGCCCTGCAGATTTCCTGGATAGGGACATCCCTGGAAGCAGCCACCGAAGCAGCGGTATGGTGGGTAGAATGAGCTCTTATCCCTCTGGGAGGCTTCATGCCCGCCAACCTATAGCAGAGATCTATGCAGAAGGAGACCCACCTGCCTATCGTACACTTGGATGCAGGTCTGCCAGGTGTGGCTTCAGCGTAGGTGACAAACAGCTGGCGATCCTCTCCCAAAACTTCAGCGGTCTGCTCCTTATAATAAGAGAGCGCTCTTCTAGGGTCCAAAGTATGGAGCCTATATTCGGCCTCTGAGGTGTGATTGGGGTAGAACACAGGCAGAGTCAATACCTGGTTAAGGTGAAACTCCAACACCACCTTTGGCAGGAATTTCAGGTGGGGACGCAGGACAACCTTATCCCTGTGGAAGACCAGATAAGGAGACGCGACGGAAAGTGCCTGGAGCTCTCCCATTCTTCTGGCTGACGTGATAGCCATCAAGAAAGCGGTCTTCCACGACAGGTGAGAGATGTCACACCTGTGCATCAGTTCGAATGGCTTGCCCATCAGCTTAGCCAATACCAGCAGTAGATCCCACAGAGGTGGAGGTTCTTGCACCGGAGGGGATATGTGATCAAGGCATTTGAAAAAGCGCCCGACCACCTTTTCCTGTGCCACCGACTGCTTCCCGGCCCGTGCCTGGTAAGCAGAGATGGCTGCCAGGTGTACTTTAAGGGTCGTTGACCGAAGCCCTTGCTGAGAAAGGGGACCATAGATAGTCCAGAATGCTGGCCAAGTAGGAAGAGGAAGGGTCCAACCCCTTATCTTGACACCAAATGGAGAATCTCTTCCATTAGAAGGCATAGCATTTTCTGGTTGACTCCTTACGGGATGCCTCAACAACGTTGAGGACCTCATCGGAAAGCCCCAAGGCCTGGAACTCTAGCCGCTCAGGAACCAGGCCGTTAGGTGCAGGGATTGAAGATCTGGGTGGAGTACCTTCCCATGGTTAACTGAGATCAGGTCCAGGCGGACTGGAAGCCACCTCGGGAGCCTGGAGCTGAGGTTGAGGAGATTTGGATACCAGAACTGGCAGGGCCAGGCTGAGGCTACCAGAATCACCTGCGCCTTGTCCCTCCTCGCCTTGAGAAGCACCTTGTGGATCAAGGGAAATGGGGGAAAGGCGTAGAAGAGGCCGGGGTCCACAGCCTCGAGAAGGCATCCCCCTGCGGCGAGCCCTGCTGAGGGGGGCGGGCATGAAACAGCCTCAGCTTCACATTCTCCCTGGAGGCAAACAGGTCCACCTGAGGGGTGCCTCAATGGGAGAACAAGTCTTGCACTACCTCCAGCAGGAGAGACCACTCGTGAGTTGCAGCGTCTATCCAGCTGAGGGCATCGGACAGACTGTTCGAGGCTCCTGCCACATGGATGGCTAGGAGATCTGCCACCAGGCTGATCACAAGAGACCAAAATGCAGAGAGCCTCCTTGCACAGAGGCAAGGAGTGCGTCCCGCCCTGTCGGTTGAGATAGTACATGTTCGTGGTGTTGTCCGTCTGGACCTGAACCACCTGACTCCTACAAACGGAGCAAAGGCGGTGAGGGCTAGTCGCACTGCTCGAAGCTCCAGCAGGTTGATGTGGCATCGAGACTCCTGAGAGGACCAGAAGCCATGGGCTCTGAGCTCTCCCAGATGAACACCCAACCCATCAGAGAGGCATCGGTCATTACAGTGACCGTCGGCTAAGGGAGGACGAATGGGATACCCTCCTGCAGATGAGCTGGGACGAGCCACCACTGCAGGCCGTCCAACATCTCCTGGGTCACCATCACCGGCTGGTCTAGAGGATGGAGCACTGTGATCACTGGCTGATTAGCCCCTATTGCAGGGGACGCATGTGCCAGCAGGCCCAATGGTCCATGCTGGTGCAGGCCACCATGAGGCCCAGGAGGCGCAGGATGTCCCGGGCAGGGTGCAATTGCCCAACCAGAAATGATTGGGCAAAGGAGAAAAGGACCTCGGTCCTGTCCGCCGGGAGCTGGGCTCTGGCTCGAAGAGAGTCGAGCTCTGCCCCGATGAACTGAATCACCTGCGATGGCACGAGTTCCAATCTGGCCTCGTTGATGAGGAGGCCAATCTGAGAGCAGATCTGGAAGGCCAGATCCCTGGACCGCTCCACCTCCAACCTGGAGGGGCTGCAAATCAGCCAGTCGTCCAGGTAAGGGTACTCCCGGACCCCTTGGCGCTGCAGGAATGCTGTCACCACTGTCATGCATTTGGTGAAGACCCTGGGAGCTGGAGAGAGGCCAAAGGGCATGGCCCGGAACTTGTTAAGAGATCCCTCTGCTCTGAAGCGGAGGAATCTCTGATGAGACAGACGGATTGGGATGTGAAAGAACATGTCCTGAAGGTCCAGAGAACCGAACCACACGCCTAGTTCCAAGGATGGAATGATCTGAGCCAGAGTGACCATCCTGAAGGTGCGAGGCCTTAGGAACTTGTTCAGGTCATGCAGGTCGAGAATGGGGCACCAGCCCGTTTTGGGACCAGGAAGTACCTGGACACAAACCCTGGGTCTGGAGGGGGTCTGCCACCTCGCTGATCACCTCCTTCTGGAGGAGCAAGGCAATGTCGGCTCAAAGAGCTGACAGAGAGGCTCTGGAACTCAGAGTCTCCCGTGGGGGGCACAGCCTCGACAGGGAGGGACTGCTCGAGTTCCAGAGGCAGACCCCTGCCGACCACTTCTAACACCCAGCGGTACGTGGTGATAGCGGACCAGGTGGAAAAGAAGTGGTGGAGCCGTCCCCCCACGGGAGGGGGAACCCAGGGAAGAGTGATGAGTTTGGGGGTGACACCCCTCAACATGTCACTGGGCAGACTTGGAGGAAGGACCCGCTGAGAGACCTCCTGGATCTTTGCCTCCCGGCTTCCTATTAGAGGAAGCAGCAGACTTGGCCTTAGGGTGCCAAGTGTGAGCCTGCTGGCCCTGATGCTGGTGTTGCTGGTCTGGACGCGCGCAGGAGCAGAAGGGTGAAAGGGCTTATGATGCTGCTGGTGGCTTTGTCCTTCTGGGCAGACATGAGAGTCCAAGGTGGCACTGGACTTCTCGATCCTCTGGAGATGGCCTTCCACTCCAGGCCTGAACAAGTCAGTGCCCAGGAAGGGAATGTCTGCCAGCTTGTGCTGGGTGTCCGCCGGAAGGTGGAGATCTGCAGCCATGCTCTGCAGCGCATGGCCACTGCGGCTGTTACTGATCAGGCACAAGAGTCACCAATGTCCAATGAAGTTTGGAGCTGTTTAGCCACCACCCTTCCCTGAACCAGCACCTGCTTGACCATTGTCTGAAGGTCAGCCGGAGATGAGAAATCACCTCATCAGGAGCCCATAAGGCGTGTGAGAAATGTGCCATCAGAGCGCCGAGCTAGCCTGGCAAGACCTAGGGAGGAAGCAGTGTAAACCTTCCGCCCTGAGTAATCCAACTTTTGGATTCCTTATCGGGCAGTTTGTCCAATATCCCGGCATTCCCGGAACGCCGGAAAACACTATCAGTCACTAATCCCTCCGCAGAGGGGTGCTCCAAGAAGCCGGAGAGTGAAATGGTGGGGACCGTGTACTTGCAAGCCATCCTGTCCTAAGGCGCTGGACAAGATGCTGGCCACTGCCACAACTCAGGGCAGGCCAACAATGGCTTCAGCCACTGGAAAGGCCTCCGTGAGGAATCCCTTCGTCCAGTATCTCCAGGATACTTGGCCTGCTTTTTAACTGGTTCGAGCTGCATCCCAGTAGACTCTGAGATGTCAAGCATACCCAAAACGAGGATGGGCGTCATTCACTACTGTCCCCTGCAGACTCTAGGTCAAGCGGCCTGGAGAACAAGGAGGAGTCGAAGTCAGACTCCGAGTAGTCTGCGAACAGCTGCCGAGCGCCTGAGCCACCCCCCACCTGCCAAGGTCGATCGGGCGTGAGGGTTACCGACAACCTATGGGGCAAGCCCTGACCTGACCAAGAATCCTTGGTCGGGGCCCCAGTCTTTGGTTGTGGAGGCAGAGGTTCCACCACAATGGGTGGAGCAGCCAGTTTCGGCCAGACAACCGGCACCGGGGTCGGCTCCTCAACTACCACAAGAGGCTGTTTCGGCCACTCTGGTGCCAGCCACTTAATGGCTGGAGAAGGCGACTGAGTCTTCTTGTTACTGGTCAATAAAGTTGCTGCCACATCAAGTCCTCAAAACCCCGAAGCAACTTGCACCAGAGCCTATCCTCTGAAGAGGAAGAAGAGGACGAGCGGCGACGCCACTTTCCAAACTGAGCAAGCACACAGGTCACTGAAACCATGAACCCCAGAAGGAGCACCTCTGAGACCCATAATCCTAAAATTTCTTAGCTATCTAGAGAAACAGCATGTGTTGTCCAAAGCTTGAGAGCTCCAAGCTACCTTTGGGAAGACAGACCTCTGCGTAATACACAAGATCTACCCCTGGAAATACGACAAAAAAGAACTGCCTTTCATCCTATAGTTTCAAAATAATTGCTACCGAATGAAATTTAAAATGTTATACTCAGCTTGTCTCCATATATGCATCAAAGATAGCTGGCACTCATATGACACCTCAGCAGTCAAGCAAGACCTGAAGCAGAGACTTCTGATCTCTTCAGTTCTACCTGAACTATCTTTAATCTGGTGACTGAATAGCTGTTTTAAGTTTCTATTTAATGCTGTGTTTAGTTTGAATTCCCTTGGGCTCACTCACCTCTTAATAGTTAGTGGAAGGTGTACTAGTGACCTTCAGAGGATATTGTTGTTCATCCACCTTTTTCCCCCCCCCGATTTAAGTCAGCCACGACAGCCTTTCCTGCAGGGGGCTGAAAGCTGGTTCTTAACCCCTAACCATCTCCCAGAAATCCGACATCGGCTGGACCAGCTGGACCTGGAAGAGGACCGAGACCTTTGGGGATTCCGAGGGTGGGTCAGAGAGGGAACGGGGGGAAACCCACCCCTTCCTCAGTGCAGGGACCTTCACCGGGGACTTCAGTACAGACAAGTCCTCAATAACCACTGGGGGAACCGGTGAAGAATGGTTGTCTGCTTCTCCAGTCGACAAACCGTCCGACGGGTCGACAAAACTCTCGACCGCGTCGATGGATGTTTCAGCCGGCTGACCAGACAGGAACACCATGAAGCCAGCAGCCGCAGCTGCAACCTCGACCGAGGTCGAGAGTTGACGGTCCAGTGAAGGGGATCTCTCCCGCTCCCACGAACATAGACGGTGAGACTTACTTTTAAAATCCTTCTTCCTGGACCGACTGGTATGTCTCGATGGCCCTTCCCCCTTAGTGGAGAGGGACTGACAAAGCTCCTTAAAAGAAGAAGTATAGGAGGAGCCCAAGGAGAGCGAGATAAATGCTGCGGCTGAGGAGGAAGAAGCGGCGGCCTGGGCCGCCTCCTTCTTGAGGGAGATCAACTGCTCCAACTGTTCCGCAGAGCCCACCGCCGCGGACACCACCCAACGGGTCTCCTTAGACTTGACCGACGGGTACCATTTTCGAGTCTGAGAAGTAGTCTGGCATGTCCTCCAAGACTGAAGCTGAAAAAGACTTGCAAATTCGCAGGCCTGCGAATCATGGCCAAGCCCCAGGCAGTAGACGCACATGGAGTGCGGATCGGTACAGGACATCTTCCGCCCACACATGCACCGAGGGAAGTCAGGTGTCTATTTGTCCATCGCAGCCGCGACGGAAGACGAAGACCTCAGTCCTGTAAATTTTTAAATTAGTTTTGGGAAATCCGAAGAGTGTGGATCCAGGCCTAAAATGCAGAGCGCTAAGGAGGGAACCTGAGCTTCCAAGCAGTAAGGAAGTTCTGGCACCATGGGGCGGAGCCGAGGGATTTACCACCCGGTGGGTAGGAGGAGCCAGCTTGAAGACCTTCTGGCAAGATTTAAAGCGGCAAGGAACCTGCCAGACAGAGTGGATTGAACAACATATTCACGTCCCTAGAAAGGAAGTCGTTTAAACCAGTCACCCCACTCCCACTCCCTCCCCACACCAACATTCCAATATTCTCAACAAGTGTTGTAATTAGGAACATCCAACATTTAGGTATTTGTAAATCAAGAGACTTCAGACTGCATTAAAAACAGAACAATTAACCTTTTGGGAAGGTGTAATTGTATACTAATGCATATAATTCTGGCCTTTTACATCTTGTATAATTGCAGGTTTAAGTTTACGAAACATTTTCTTTCACTTTAAAGACCCTTGCATCGAAAAAGAGCAACCTCCCCCCTTATGTAACCAGTAAACAAATTAACAAAGGTGAAGTTATTCAAAGAGAAACTACTATGAGTCTCTATAATATATGTAGAAAAGGTTCATGTACTCATCCCTCTGAGTATGAGCTTTCGGTGTTGGGTGCCCTCACAGTCTTGTTCAGAAACTCTGCCTCTGCTTTCTCAGTCCACCAGCCTGCATCCTTGGGGTCGATGAACTGCCAACTTTTGCCCCCATATGTTATTTGGAGCCAAGCAGGAGAAGGAAAGAATGTACAGTCCCTAATGACAAGCTTCTATCTGACCGCTGGCCAAATTGCTTTAAGGCCTAGAGCGTGTCTGAAAAGAAAGATCTGGGAAACATTTAATATCGGAGCCTTGTACATCCAAAGGGTAGACCCCATGAGTGGCACTACTGAGAGTGTCCCTGACTCCTGGCCCAATAGTCTGCAAATCAACTGTTCGGGGCTGAGTTCCATCTGCAGGTTGCACCCTCTGCGTGATCCTGTAAGTCTGCCTGAGATAGGACCCCTCAAAGTCCTTTGGAATACTGAGGTTTTCTGCCATCCAGGACTTTGAGAAAACCAGTAGATTCACCCCCTCTGCCTCCTTGGGTAAACCAATTATTCGAACATTGCCTATCCGCATGGCATTCTCCACTCCTTCCAAATGACTTTGTAGTTGCTGGTTTTCTTTTATTAGGGTAGTCGAGGCAGTCTCAGCAGCCAAGGAGCATTTATCAGCATCCTGCACTGTAGTCAATAATGAGGCGAGGGTAGCATCGTGGGTCCAGCTTATTCAGTGTTTTTTTGATCTTGGAATCCATTACACAGACAGATTCCAAAATGGTCTGCCATGTAGGTTCCTTGGTAGCAGACTACCTTGCAGACTGAGTTGTCTCTCGTCCCTCGATCGCTAGCTGTTGCGTAGTAGTAGGCTGCTGTGATGTTGTAGGCCTCTGTACAGCTGAGGAGTGAGGTTGCGTTTGCTTCGTTAGACCCATGGTAAATTTGTTATTCTCAGATAGCACACAGTGTCACAAATATGCTGAGGGAACCTTTAAGGTAGATTAGTAAATAAAACTTTAAGGTTTGGTGGTAAGAAGGGAGCACGAAGTGCAGAGCAGCATGGAAAAACGTGCTGCCTAGAAGTCGGCTCTCTAGTGCCCCGTGACACCCCCTTAAAGAAATCTTCCTCGACCCAGACTATCCTGCAAGAAAAATTACTCACCTTAGTAATTGCTTTTCTTCTCATGGAGTCTTGCTATATTATAACATTAGCAGTCAGCCACTGCAGCTGAACTGCCCCGAGAGGAAGGAGTTAACTCCAGAGGATCTGGAGTTCTACAGCCTTGAGCGCTGTGCCCAAAGTCTATCTGGCAGTTTCAAATGAAACTGTCAGATCTTCTAAGCTAACATCAAAGAACAGAAAGTCTGTGTGGAAAACTACACTAGCCCATGGCTACCTACTAGTAGTAGTAACAACAATATAAACAACAAAGAAACACCCAGAACCATAATAACAAAATTGATGGTATTATGGTCTGCTTTACCACCCTTGACAAGCACATTATGAACCCCCTTCCCCAAGACTCAAGTCCAGGAAGGGGCAATATAAATAACCTAAATGAAAGCAACCAGATCCCTAACCCAAAGGAAAGAGGTAAAGGGATAACTACAATAGCATAACACAGTGCTTGAATTCAATTCGCCACCCCTACCCAAGTAGAGGTTCTGAGAGGGGCAGGAGGGAGGGTGGATAATATAGCAAGACTCCATGAGAAGAAAAGCAATTACTAAGGTGAGTAATTTTTCTTCAAACACCATGAAGTCTTGCTATATTATAACAATAGCAGATTACACAGCAGTACCCTCCATGGAGGAGGGTCAGAACCTACTTAGGAAATAGGCTCTGAAGCATAGCTGTGCCAAACTGAGCATCTCTCCTGGACTGGACATCCAGGGAATAATGCTTGCAAAGGTGTGAACTGTCTTCCAGGTAGCAGCTTGACAAATCTCCAGAATGGGAATGTCCTAGCAGCCTCTAGAGACGCAGCTTACCCCTGGTGGAGGCCCTCAATCCTGAGGGGGTACTCTACCTAGTTTCTGATAACAGAATTGGATACAAGAAACAATCCACCTTGCAATTGTTCTCTTAGTGGCAGGTTTTCCTTTGCCAACCTCGCCATAGGTAAGAAACAGTTGGAGGGATTCGAACCTATGACCTCTGGTGTGCTCTAAATAGTAGCTTAAGGCTCTTTTGACATCCAAGCTGTGCAGTCTCCTCTCACCTGAGGAAGAATGCTCAGTGAAAAATACTGGGAGAGAGATAGATTGATTCAGGTGGAAATCAGAAACCACCTTAGGCAAAAACTTTCTATTAGTCCTAAGGACTACCTTGTCTCTGTGGAAAGAGAGAAAATCTTCTTCCACTGACAGGGCCTGTAACTCACTTATGCGTCTGGCAGAGGTGATAGCTACTAGGAAAACGGTTTTCCAAGTTAAATACTTGAGCTCTGCTGAAGACAGAGGCTCAAAGGGGGGGTTGCATTAACCGAGCAATGCAAATATTCAAGTCCCAGGCGGGAGCTGGTTCTCGAAAAGGAGGGTTAGTATGAAGTAACCCTTTAAAAACTTGGAGAACACAGGGTGAGAAGAAAGGAGGCAGGCTTCCCTGCTGACACAAAAAGCAGACAGCTGCCAGATGAACCTTCAGGGTAGCTGGTCTAAGGCCTAGGGAATTCAGATGGACCAAATATTCCAGAAGAATGGGAAGATCAGCAGATTCTGGGATAATCTGCCTCTCAGAGCACCAGATGGAAAACCTCTTCCACTTAGAATTATAAGTGGTTCCTAGTGGAAGGCTTCCTAGAAGCCTTTAAAATATCCATGACACCTTGAGAAAGGTGTAAGTCAGCAAATTCTAGCTCCTCAGAGCCAAGCCTTGAGGTGGAGGAATTTGAGGTCCGAATACCACCTCTCCCTGTGCACAGGCCAGTAAGTCGTGGACTCTGGGTAGGCTCAGGGCAGGGTGGACTGCCAAGACAGAAGCAGAGGGTATCAGGGCTGTCTGGCCAATCTGGGGCAATCAGAATCACTCTGCAAGGTTGAGATCTGATTTTACTAGTACCCTGAAAAGAAGAGGAAAGGCATACAGGAACTTCCCTTTCCAGTCCAACAGAAAGGCGTCCAGGGACTGAGCCCAGTACTGGAGGCCTGCAACAGAAAAGAGGAAGTTGATGGTTGTCTGGGGCTGCGAAAAGATCTATCTGAGGAGTGCCCCATCTGGCAAAAGACGGACCCCAGCATGTGGATTCAGAGCCCATTCGTGATGGCCCTGAGAAATTCTGCTGAGGGCGTCCGCCAGGACATTGTCCTTCCCTGGGAGGTGAACCGCTATCAGGGAGGTGTTCAGGGAGTAGGCCAGAGACCACAACTTCATTGCTTCGGTGCACAAGGCTGAAGACCGAGTGCCCCCTTGCTTGTTGATGTACCACATTGTGGTGGTATTGTCTGTCCTGACTTGAACCACTTTGTTCTGGACAGAATCTGAAAACACCCGAAGAGCTAAAAAGACAGCTCTGAGTTCCAACAGATTGATGTGGAGCAGAGATTCCTGAGGAGACCACACCCCCTGGGTGGCAAGATCGCCCAGGTGAGCCCCCCACCCTAACAGGGAGGCATCCGTGGTGAGGGTGAGGGAGTGAGAAATGGGAATGAAGGGAACCCCCTGTCTTAAATTGCTCTGGACCTGCTACCAGTGGAGGGCTAGGATCAGAGTTTGAGTAACTGGAACCAGCTTGGTAGGGTCCTTCCTTTGAGACCAATAGGCCCTCAAATGGAACTGAATGTCTCTCATCTGGAATCTTGCTCCCTGCACGACAGCTGTGGAAGCAGCCATGTGCCCAAGGGTTGCAGAAAATGCCTTGCTGGTCGAGAGACCCATGAGGGTAAAGGAGGATGCCAGGGCGATGAGTCTGTCCACCCCTTTCCGAGGGAAGAAAAGCCCTGGCTAACCTTGTGTTCAATTCTGCGCCTATGAAAGTTAGGACCTGAACCAGTTCCAGAACTGACTTTGGTAAGTTTAGCAGGAATCCCAGGGAAGTGAGAAGCTGCTGGGTGACTTGCAAATGGGTTTCACCTGACCTGGAGACTGACCCACAATGAGCCAGTCGTCCAGGTAGGGAAACACAGCAACCCTTGCCTTCTTAAGTGAGCCACTACTACAGCTAGACATTTTGTGAATACCCTTGGCGCAGAGGTCAGGCCAAGGGCATTGCCCTGAACTGGTAGTGGCCTGAGGGCAGTTCAACCTGAGGTACTTTCGTGAGAAGGCCTGATCAGAACATGAAAATAGGCATCCTTGAGGTCCAGGGAAGCTAGCCAGTCCCTGGCCTTAGGGAAGGCAATATCATTGCCAGAGTCAACATTTTGAACTTTGGTTTCAAAAGATGCTTGTTCAGGTACTCTAAATCTAGAATGGGCCTCCATTCTCCTGTCTTTTGGGTAAGAAAGTATCTTGAATAAAGCCCCTTGCCCTGATGGCAAGGAGGAACCCTTTCCACTGCTTTGCAGTCCAGAAGAGAAGAAACCTCTGCTTCCAAAGCAAGGGCTTCTGAAGATTTGCAGGTGAAAATGTCTGGCTCTCATCTTTGGAAAGTGTTTGAAGCTGAGAACAGACCTGGCCTATTACCTCAGAACCCATCTGTCCGTAGTTAGGGACGGGCAGTTCGCTGAAATAGGCCAACCTGCCCCCACTGGTACAGGAGAATGGCCCTGGGCACCCCATCAGGTGCCTGCTTAAGAGCAGCCTTAGGCTGAGGGGAGGGGACGGTCTACTTGTGCCTCTGCCTACCCCTGCCTCTGAAGAAACTCTTCATGTAGACAGCAGAGGAGGCTTGAAATTGGTAAAAGGCCTGAAAAAGGCCTGCCCTCTACCTCTGGGAGCATGCCTTTGTGGCATGGCATGCTTCTCCTTAGCCTGGGCACTTTTGTAGGTAGTTCTGTATTCATCCATCTTTTTCATATAGTTTTCTGTTTGCTCCCAAACAGAGAATTTCCCACTACAGGAAAATCCATAGCCTTTGACTGGGTATCTTGGGACAGATTAGTGCATCTGAGCCATGCCAACCCATGAAAGCTACAGAAGTGGCCATGACCCTAGAGAAAACATCATTAACATCAACAGCAGTATGAAATTGAACTTTAGAGGCTTCAATGCCATCAGCAGCCACCTGTTCCAACTCACTAGCCAGCTGGCCATGGGCCTGCTTGGCTAACTGCAATACTGTGTCCCACCTAGATTTCTGATATCTAGCCACATAAGCCATATAATTTGCCTGCCTGAGTCCCAAAGAAGCTGCCATATACTGTTTCTTCGCCATGGCATCAATCTTCCTGGAATCCTTATCAGGAGGATGTGAGGCCAGAGGAATATTAGCCTTGTCACAGGCTGCAGCTTGTACCACACCTACATGACTACACTGTTCAGTAAGGAAGTCTGTATCCGAGCCTGACAAAGTATACCTTCTGTCCATTTTTTATCTACAGGAGGGACAGAATGAGGATTTTTAAAATCTTTGTTGTTTGCTTCCTAAATGACTTATGCAAAGGAATAGACAACCTCCTAGACTCTGGAATATCCATCATTTCCACATAATCAGGCTCCTCTTGCTCATCCACAGCCTCTAAAGGAAGCTGGAGGGTTTCTGCAAACTTTTGTAAAAATAAAGAAAGAAGGGGACTCAGACAGAATAGGAGGAGATTCTAAGGTCTGTCTGGAGAAATGTCGGTTCAATGGGCACGCCCAGACCCCCAGCCACACATATATTGATCAAATTCCTCCTCCCTCCTGTGGTTCATAAAATCCTCAACTTCAAAATCCTGAACCACTGGGACTGAACGAACCAACCTTTACCAACTGTTGGTGGTTCTACAGATCCCTGAGACAGTGACTGGACAATCTGAATGGCTTTAGCTATCTCTGTAGCAGTTGGAGACACAATTTTGGACCCCAAACCTACTGATTTCCTTGTCTTTTTACTGGGACTGATTCCTCTGAACCAGCCTTCCTTTTACCGAGGAAGTCTCGCTGGTCAGAGGGACTCCCTCTGGTCCAGTGGGTACTGGACCGGCTGGCCATCCGGTCAGCGGACTTTTGGCCTCTCGCCCCTGAGCCGCCCAATCTCTTTCCAGGGTGGCTGCAGGAAATTTTTACACACCTGGCAGTCTGACAGGGTGGTCAACCCCAGACAATAAACACAAGTGGTGTGTGGGTCAGCCTTGCCAAAGGCCTCCCACAGACATCACAGTGTTGAAACCAGTGGGCCCGTTTTTTCTTTTGGGTTTCTCAGACATAATGCCAGCTAACAAAACTTGCCCTTTTGATGGCAGTGCCAGGCAGAACACCACATATGGGTTCTTAACCTTACGTGTCACGGGTATTTGAAAAACCGTTATAATTCTGGTTTTTAGAACCGATAAGAACCGGAACCGCACTCTAAAACCCACTGTACACTTTTAAAATGTAGAAATAATAAACCGATCGGTTCAAAACCGAACCGATAATTTTCCACACAGACTTAAAATTTAGTACTTACGGTTACCAGATAGAGCTTTAAAACCAAATGCGGTAAAATAATGACTTTTGCGGTTCAAATGAACCAAAATACTACGCTTGAACCGAGAATGAACCGAGCTGAAGGAGCTGATCTCCGGAGCGACTGTTCAGTGAAGCGGAGAAGAATCTGACAGGTTTCATTCGAAACTGCCAGGTGAGTTTTGGGCACAGCGCTGCTGCCTGTAGAACTCCAGATCCTGGAGTTAACTCCTTCCTCTCCGGGGCAGTTCAGCTGCAGTGGCTGACTGCTAATGTTATAATATAGCAAGACTTCATGGTGTTTGAAACTACAGGTCTGTTTCTAACCTGCCTTTTGTGAGCAAGGTTATTGAGAAGGATGTCGCGATGCAACTTGAGAACCATCTTACCATCCACAAAGTCTATGATCCCCTCCAGTCTGGATTTAGGAAGAGGCACAGTACCAAGACAGCACTTGTCCGGGTACTTAATGATCTCCTGATGGCGAGGGATTTGACACCGTGGACCACAGGGTATTGCTTGAGCGCCTGCGGCTGATATGCGGATTATCTGGTACAGTCCTCAGATGGCTCCATTCTTTCCTCAAGGGCAGATCGCAGAGAGTGGTGTCATGTTTTTTTCTCGCTCTTCCTCTGACCTGTGGGGTGCTGCAGGGCTCTGTGCTGTCCCCCTTGTTGTTCGTGGTGTATATGCTAATATTGAGGGGCATTATAAGGAGGTATGGGCTGAGTTTTCACTGTTATGCAGATGATACTCAGCTACATGTGTCCTCTGTGCCTGGACAGGATGAGTCAGTCTTGGTCTTTAACAACTGCCTCACCGAGCTCCAGGATTGGATGAGGATCAGCTGGCTATGGCTGAATCCAGATAAGATTGAGGTGTTGGTTGTAGACCCTGGTCATGGGGTAGAGCGGTCCTCTCCTGTTCAGCCCTCTGGGTTACTGCTAGGGGTACTCAGTTGAGGACCTCTGAACGGGTGCGGAACCTGGGCATTATTTTTGACGGCAAGCTGACACTTAGATCACAGGTGTCGGCTGTCATCCAGTCCTCATTTTACCGCTGAAGGAATGTTGCCTGGGTAAAACACCTTGTTCCACCTAATGACCTTTCAGACTCTGGTCCATGCCTTTGCAACTGCCCGCCTTGACTATTACAATGCTCTTTACCTAGGGCTTTTCGGGGTGGATATCCGCTGTCCACAGCTGATGCAGAATGTGGCAGCCAGGCTGTTGACAGGCTTACCTAGATCCAAGCCATGTCATGCCTGTGTCTCCATAAACTGCACTGGCTGCCAGTACAGTGGAGGATCATCTTTAAGGTCGGTTTCTGACCCTACAAGGCCCTACACGGGCAGGGACTGCGTGATTTGCAAGACCTCCTGTGTCCTTACTGCTCCCTCATCCACCCACTTCACTTCACTGATGAGGGAGACTTTAGGGACAAGATCTTTTGCATTTATGGCACCGGCCCTGTGGAACTCTCTACCTCTTCAGGTTAGGGAGTGCCTGTCCACCGAGACTTTCAAAACTGCCTTAAAAACTTGTCTGTTTAGACTGGCTTTTTCTGAAGTTTAATGGAATTTGCTGCCTGTTTTATTTGGTTTTAATATTTACTGTAGTTTTAATATTTATTGTAGTTTTGGATTTTATGTACAAGCGCTTTGATACTTGAAAAGTGCTTTTTATAAATAAAGTGATTTGACCTTGACTGCATCTCTTCTTTTCTCTGCTGTTTCTGTAACTACATTTCTTCTTTTGTCTGCTTCTCTGCCTCTGTTTGCTGCATAGCCCACCATTTGAAGAAGGCAGACATGCTTTCAGGCTCCATCCATGTCTGATCTTCTTCCATCACTGGTTCCAGTTGTATAGTCTCAGTTTGGACTTTTGTTTCTGCTTCTAGTTTGGCTGCCATTCTTTTGGTAATCACTCTTGGACTTGCTACTGCAGGATCCATACCTTTCTTGTATGCTTCCCTGGTACCAGGTCTACTACCCATGCACAAAACTCTTGGCTTAGATTATGCACAGTGTAAATCCCATCAACAGTCATTGAGGCATAGGTTAGGAAGCACAGACAAACCAGGAGAGGTCATAATATTCCCAAGCAGCATTTTATTATCATCAATAAAAATAAAACATTAAAACTGTGCACAGGATAGCTGTTATATAGGCAGTTCAAAGAAAACAAAGTCCTTCATCTGAGGGTCTCACATTCAATCTCTCTCTCTCTCTCTCTAAACAAACACTGCTCTTTTATAAGATGATGTTACTTCAGAAATTAAATCCTGTTCTCGTTAGGCTACATCTCCTGTTTTCACACAATATACTGAACTTTGTCAATTTCTCTCCTGTGACCAGTACATCCAGTCCACTCAACATGTGGCGCTAGTTAGAAATTCTGGCCAGAGCTGCTTTTCCTGCTGACAGCTCAGCAAACAAACTTGTGGAAGGTCAAAGGTTTCTCAAGGTGAACCCACTGTGTTCCAGCTTGCTATATTTTCTAACAACCCCAAATAGCTTTCTGCATTTCTTCTCAACAATATAACGCGTGCATTTACAAACCAAGGGATCTGAGTTTCACATAAAGATTCACATAGGTTTTTAACCACAGAGAAGCAAGGGGGAAAGAAAGAACAGAAAACTAGTTATGTAAGAACTTACTGTAACAGTAGATCTTCAAGAGGAATTCTTGCAGAAGGCCATCACTAGTAGGACTCACAGCCGTCAGGTGCCAGGACACACAGAAACCTTTCTAGCTAGCTGTATAACAGAAGGGTCCGCTCACCTCGGATATCAGCCTATCCTATATAAGTGGGTGGCCTCCCAAGCCATCCTCAGTTCCCCTTCTGAGACTAGAAGCAGGATTCCAGAAGGGGAACCGAGGAGAACATCGAGGTAACCCTGTAGTAGAGAAAGCAGAAAGCACGCCTGATGGAAGCGGAGGAGAAACAGAGGGAAAAAAAGGGGAAAGAGGGAGGGAAAAGCAGGACCTGCTGCAAGAGATCCTCGTGGAAAGGATTGGCAAAGCTCCTAAAAGAAGCTGTGTAGGAGGATCCCAAAGAGAGCGGATAAATGCTGCGACCGAGGAAGAGGATGATGCGGCTGTGCCGCTCCCTCCTCAAAGGTGATCATCTGGTCGAAAGTTGCTCAGCCGAGCCAGCCGGGCCATGACACCGCCCAACAGGCCTCTTCTGACTTCACCGTGGGGCGCTCGGGCGCCCTGTTGTAACTGGCATGCTGCCTTCCAGGACGGTGGCCGAAAACGAACGGCATAACTCGCAGGCCTGCAGGTCATGGTCTAGGCCGAGGCAGTAGACGCACGTGGAGTGCGGATCCGTCCTGGACATTTTCTGCCCACATGGGCACCGCCGAAAACCAGGAGTCGATTTGTCCATCACAGCTGCGAGGGAGTAATTTGACCGAAGTCTTAAAAATTTAAGAATAAGTTTTGGGCGAACCGAAGAATTAGGATCCAGTCTATACGCAGAGCGTTAAGGAGGGAACCTGAGCTTCCAAGCGGTAAGAAAGATCTGGTGTCATGGGGCAGAGCAGAGAGTTTTACCACCCAGGTGGGTGGGAGGAGCCAGCTTGAAGACCTTCCGGCAAGATTTAAAGCGGCAAGGAACCTGCCAGACAGTGTGGATGAACAACATATCCATGTCCCTAGAAATGGAAATTACAAACTTACCGTAATTATTGATCTTCTTAGACAGTCTCCATCACTGAATCACACTAGTCGGATAGCGCCGGAGGTGCTAGGACCAAGCGGGAGCCAAAAATTTTCTGAAAGGTCGGCGCCGAGGTAGGACCGCGCATGCGCGGCACCGAGAGACTGACTCGCGCCTGTGTAGGCTATCTCGGCATCGACCCTCCAACTGCCTCAGTACCTTTTCGACCAAGGAGGTGCAGCTTAACTAATGAAAATAACTCATTCTGAGTTTCTGGGCCTAAGAGGGCCCAGACGGCATTTGTAAGAAAGGTCAAAGAACAATGTCTTCACAGTCCGAACCATAGGCCATGAAGACCAGGAAAGAAAAACGAGTGAACCCAGGGGATGGTGGGTGGGCGTGTGAATGAGTGATGGAGACTGTCCAAGAAAATCAATAATTATGGTAAGTACGTAATTTCCATATCTTCCTGGACTAAGTCTCCATCACTCATTCACACTAGTGGGAGAGTACCAAGCTAAAACCCACAACCCTGAGTAGGGTGGTAGGAGATAGGGTTCACCCGGAAAAGACGGCCAAGGACTGTCCTGCTAATAATAAGAGCCATCTTGTAAACAGCATCCCAAACATGATGCTTACAAGATAAGCGCATGAGTTGTAACGCACCACTTCGCAGACGACTGCAATGGGTACAAAATGAAACTCTGCCAGGAAGCCGCAACCACTCAGAGAGAGGTGAAAAGCCGGACTCACAATTTGGTATGTGACCAAAACTAATAGTGTCAAAGACGTGTACTAATCTAATGTAAAGGACCTCAGGAACTGCAAGAGCTGGAGTTAAAGTCTACAGGTTCAGGGGTAGACCGAAGCGGAGACGGAACCCCCACCACCAAGTATGGCTGACCTGCAAACAACAGGTTCAGTAGCACTTGAACCCCTTACTTGGTGAGCAAAAGAAGGTCCACGGGGTTAGCTCATCGAGGAAAATGGTTTTCACTAAGTCACTGAAAACTTCCTGATGGAAGGCAGGCACAACTTACATGCCTCTTGTGGTGGTCTAGTAGAATCAAATCCTAGTCACTGCATATTCCAAAGGGAATCATCCTGCCCCTGTGTGTATAACTGTAGCAGCAGTCTCTGAACTCAGGGAAGAAAGGAAAAGTGTGGAGGAGGACGTGTCCACTGTGGAAAAAAAAAATTTTGGCAGAAAAAAACCAGGGCTGGATTTGTAAGGCAAATAGAGGCAGATGTGCATCGAGGAGGGACACAGCAGGACCAAGTTAGGGCTAACCCATTCGTTGAAGTGACTGAAAGTGGCAGAAGTGGCTCAATGCAGTGAGACACTACTTACTCCGGCCTCCCTGGAGGGAGTAGGAAGGACTCTAGTTTGCTTTGTTGAAAAAAAACAAACATCGTCGCGCAGTCGGAGAGGATAGCTTCGAGTGCTACTGGCACAGAACCAGTGCACAGGAACTGAAGGTGTGAATATTTGAGAAGCTACCTCAGAAAAAGACCTACTTGACCTATGGTCAAGAAAAGAGCATGTCGTCTGTTAAGTTGAAGCAAGCATGGAAGTAGGAATCTAAGTTCCGACTCGCTGAAGTCTCGCTTCTGTTGCTGCGAGGCTCTGATCAAGAGAAGAAAGCCTGATTAAAAAACAAAAAGGGACTAACAGACTGGTCAGACGCCTAGGTTTTGGAAATATCTTGAATAAGAGAAAATTTCTTTAGAGAAAAGAGGTGAGCTATACCACCGCTGGAACGGACTGCCCCTAGGGGTAGAAGAAATCAGGTACTCTTTACTGAAGTTTAGAGATGACTGCCTCAGAGTTGAAGCGGAACCTGACCAGATCCAAAGTGTGGTATCGGGAAATTCCAACTAGGCCCTGTGCTGTGATAATTTTGACCCCCTTTTTTTTTTCTTTTTTATTAATTATCATTAGTCCGAGCCTGACAAGGTTGCTGGCTGCTATTTGGCAAGGATTGCCTGATACAGAAATGACAAGGATGTCATCCCTCTGAGGAGCAGGAGGAGCCTGAGAATCCATAATTGAACTCTTGACTGGACTAATAATAGCTAGACAGATGTTAACCACCTGTGCCGAAGCAGCCACCAGAGGGGCAGCATCAAAAGAGGGCTGTATACCCCTAACAAAGGAGCGGAACAGTCTGTGCAGCTCCCGACCATTGAATTAGAATGTTCCACAGAGTGTAATTGTCTTGACGACTGAAAGAGTCTAGACGCAGAGGTATATGGTCCACAGATCCAGTCTGAACACTATGGTGGACCCCATAAATGAGGAACTACTGAAAACAGCTTCCATCACGGACTCTGATGATAGAGAGGGCGTGTCTTTCAGTATATAAAATGAGTCATCCGCTGTATCCCTGACCAGAAGGACAGGGAGAGACTCATCTAGATGCCCTTCTACCGCAGAAGGACCCCAAAACAGGTCTAGGTTAGACACTAAAGACCCGCCACCAGGAAGGGTGTCGGCAGCCTACACCGTAGGGAGCTGAGAAAGTGCTGAGCGGAATGAGAGATTCCGCTGACAGAACAGAACAGAAGAGTCCTATCAGCGGAAACCGCTGGATGATGAGACCTGATGCAGACCGCCACCCACTAAGATGTGTGGAAAATAATCCGCAGAATAGGACTTCATTCCATGGAAAAATCCCGCCACAGTCCTGGGGAAGAGAGGTCTGCAAACGGAGATCTTTTCCTAGTTCTGTCAGACAGCACCAACTGGCACCCCTGTGGTACCAGCGCCACTGTGGCACAGGAGGGCACCAAGCAGTACCTATGCCAACCTGGGAGACACCCGAGGGCACCCACGGCAGAACCCGCAGGTATCCTCGGCACCAATGGCAGCAATGCATGCAAGGACACCCCCGACGCCCATGGTACCATGGCACCCAAGAAATCCATGGCACCCATGGGCACTCATGGCACCCATGCCACCCGTGGGTGTCAGGCACCATCCGCGGTGCCCGACGCTGCCTACGATAACTTCAGCAGGTGTCCCGCGACCGTCAAGCAACACCCACGAGCACCTGCGGGCATCCGTGGCACCATGAGACACCCACAGCACCGCTTAGCGGAGCCGGCAATGAAGGCAACAATGACAGCACCCACGGCCGAACGCTGCACTGAGCACGGGCGCCGAGTGGTGCTGAGCCAGGCAATCGGCCCAAACATCAACGGGCTGCTTATGGCACCAATGCCAAACCAGCGGCATGGCGCCGGACCTGCAGTGCCAGCAAGGTGTCAGGCACAGCACCAGGAAAAACACCATGGAAAAGCCAATGGAAGAGATGGGGAGAAGGAGAAAGGTGGTGCCCGTGCCGGCCCCAGCATGGAAAAGGAAGAGGGTTAGGACGAGGGTCTGACACGCATGGCTAAGGCACCAAGAGGGCACCGCTCATTCTGATCCAACTGACCCAGCTCGTCCAACGGTTCGAGTCTGGAGGCCCCAAAACAGGAACACAACCAGGAAAAAAGGAAAGTCAAACCCCCTGCTCCACAGGAGCGGCCCAGAGGTGAAACTGCTCACCGGAACTCCAACGAGGACAGAGATGGAGTCCGGAGTCGAGTATGCAGCCGTTAGGAGCGGGGCCAAGGGGAACCCATGAAAGTCGGTTCAGGCCTATCGCCCCTACCAATGAACAATCCTCGTGCAGACATACCAATGGGCAACCTCGAGCGGCACCAATTCTTCTTCCCCAAACGAAGAAGAAGAGCTCGAGGCTAAGCGGAGCTAGATCCCGGCACCGGCCAGATTGTGATTTCAGGGATCACACCCCCGAGCACAGGACTGTCTGTAGTCAGACCCTCCCCGTTACATTTAAGGGTGGTGGACAAGGCACAGCCCCTCTGCCATAAGCAACTTTCAAACTAAGTCTTCCTACCCGTCACCGCTACTGTCTAAGCGACTCCGCTGATGCAGGAAAGAATTTTTTTCTTCACAATCTTCTTGTTTGTAAAATAAAAATGACAACTACATAGTCAAATTAATCAGTTAAATTAAACACTAAAAGCTGCTGTCGATATAGGCGAAAACTTTGACTCTGGCAGGCCGAAGCGGCGCTCGACGTGGCGCACCCGACAAGCGGGAGAGAAAGGAACTGAGGGCGGTTGGAGAACAGCAGCTTTGCAAGAACGTTTTGAAATATCACTAAAAGAAAGGTTCAGCCCCTTAAAATAAACCTATCTTTGCATAAACCTTTCTTTGTTTTGTCACTGTAAACAATAACTTGTTTGTTAAAAAGCAGCAGCTGACGCCTCCCAGGGCTCTTTAAAACACATAATTTGTAGATATATATGTCAATTTATACTTTACAGATTTTCTGTGTTTAGCTCTTTTCTACTCTTTATATTTCCGCACATTAATATGAAAACAGGACCGCTGTCCCCTAGACTTTCCCTAACGTGGGCTGCTAATTGTCTGCACCCGTCATCACCATATTTTGAGGTGGAAATACTGATGATGTCACAAGAAGATAATTGTGATGTCAGATCGTTGGCCAGAGCAGATGAAGTTTATTAGACAGTGGCCCTGTCTTCATGTTCTAGTGAAAAATGTGAAGACTACAGAAACCATATAAACAAAAAATAGAACTGATTATAACAATGTGTTTTGAAGTTTCTCCAGAGGCATCAGTGGCTCTTTAAGACCTGTTATGCAAGGAACACAGACATGCATCTTTCTCTGTCTCTGTCCCTCTTTCTGTAACGTTGAGTTGGTGGAATCGTGTTTATATGTTATACTTTATTGCCACTGGCCCATGACAAAGAAGTGTGGCTTGTTTCATCATCATATTTACATGATAACTAAAATAAATGAAACCCACTAAATTGAAGACTCGGACACTTAAGAGAAAATGTTTTCTCGAATGTATTTACCAGTAGCACTTATTAAGACGGGCTACTGAAGACTGGTCATCTATCTATCTATCTATCTATCTATCTATCTATCTATCTATCTATCTATCTATCTATCTATCTATCTATCATCTATCTATCTATCTATCTATCTATCTATCTATCTATCTATCTATCTATCCTGAACTAACTACTTAGACGCAGTGCAGCAAATAATCCCCCAAAAAAAAAAAAAATCTTCAGTGACAGTTGGTAAACGTCTACCAGTTTTGTGACGGTTAAACTATAGTGCCCCTAAAAAAGACAACAAAAAAAAACAAGCTGTTCAGTCTTGAACTGCTAACCCCAAAGGTGTCGTAAGCGGATTCTGCTTTCCTTCCAGGGTAACGTATACATTTACCTTGATGGTAGTTTCTGGCAGATTTAACGCAGCAGCCAGCTCACATCTCCTGGGCCTAGACACATAGTTTTCCCTGTAGAATTCTTTTTCCAGCCTGGCAATCTGTTCGCGGGTGAAGGCTGTCCTGTAGCGACGCATCTGATCTCCTGCGCTGCAGGCCAAGGGGTTGGGAGCCCCGACGACCTTGGCTACCTCTCCTCCACTCCCATGGCTACTCCTGAAGGCTTCAGACTGGGCCCTGAAAAGAGAAACCCGCTTAGTATGATTGTCGTTTCACTCTATATGCAGGTGTGTGTGTGTGTGTGTAAACATAATATTACTATGTGGAACTTTGCACGTGAACCCATATGTATCTATGTTTTAGTAGTATACGTTATGCACTCTGCCCCCCAATCCCACACACAAACACTCCAGAAACACACACCCTAGAACATGATCAAAATGAAACTGTGTTTTCGTGAGGAATCCTGGACACAGACGATTAACATACATATACAACTGACTCATTAGCAGTTATATATATAACACCACAGTTACACTGGCGCCCTGTCATATGAAAGTTAGATTTGCCAAACCCAAACGTGCAGTAAGGGTTTCAATGTAGTTGGGAGAGCATGTGCATCCCTGTTGGGTGCTGCTGTTTGGTGAAGTTCACCGAAAGCACAAAACGATTCAGAGATAACTGTGTAAGTGGGGATCACTGTGCAACAAACAAACATTGCCCCATTGATCAGTGCTTTAAGAGATGACTGTATAAGTAGGATTCACTGTGCAACAAATAAACATTAAACAGTGCCCCATTAATCCGTGCTTGTCCATCCTGCCTGTGGTGCTGAACGAAGTAGAAGAGCGACTTTAGCTGCTGCATAAATCAGGATAGTATTGCAAAGAGGAGAAAAGGATGTTATGCAAATATTACACATCGAATATTATGCTACTACCAGCGAACGAAAACTTTAGGAATTCTAACAATAAAGAAAACCCCACTGACCAAGTAATCCAAAGAACACAGCTATTTACCGCCCATTTTGCAAGTTTTATGTTGACTGCTTCATGGTATGCTATCAATTGTCATATTACACCACTTACCGTTTTTTTATTTTATTTTAACAAAAGCGTCTTCCTTAAGTGATTAGTTATGTGATTTGTAGTTGACCAAACCTATTACATAAAGGGAGGTGGGTGTCATTCTGTCTTGATTCAGCGTGAAGAATCTGCTACTTTTGCTCAAACTTTTTCCTTGTGTTGTTTTGGAAAGGGGCGTGGGTGACAGGGACCTCTCAGCTGTAGCTCGGGTGCTATTGTTCCACAACGTGCCATTTACTGCAGGGGTGATTTCCGAGTTGGCGCCGGGGAGGCGCTTCCCAAAGTGACAATGGGACTTAGGGGCTTTGAACACTTAGGTGCTAACAATAAGATATTCTAGGGGACCAAAACGTATATGCAGCCTATTCCAAGGCCAGAGGCCTTACTGTGGCCGCTCCTACTCAAGCCGATTATATTGCGCTACCTACCAATAAATAAGTAAACAATACCATTTCTGCCAATATTAAAACGCGAGTATTTGCATTAACAAATAGGTGAATATGCAAATCAATTGAAATGCTGAGCCAGAAGCAACACAGCAAATGCCATTGACACGCAGTTTATCAAAACAGGAAGAAATTATAAACAGCATCTAACTCCACATACATCTAGCACTGAAACATTTTTTTAACGTGTAGACTGGTTCTGACATGATTTGACTGCCTTAACTGGGAAAACCAGAGGTCTGCCAAACACTCTGTACATTGTAGATATTAGGCAGTACATTAACAAAACAAAACAAAAAAAAGACAGCAATTGATCATCCTGAGCAACGGATAAGGTTGCATAATGTTGTTAAACGACAAAAAAAATGCGTTAAAGCAGGAACCAAGGTGAAACAATAGGGTCAGTGTATAAAAAGTTTCATAGCTGAGAACCTGACTAGTACCCTACTATGAGAAATAAATGAGCCCCGGGAAGGGAATCAATACTGAAACGGTACCATTATTGTGGGGGTAATCCATTGCTCCAGAGCCGCAGTCCGAGGTGCAGCTCACATCGATCTCTTCATAGAAATCCGATTCGGTGTCCGATGCGCTGCTGAGATGCTGCCCCGGGTTTGAGCGGGGCTCCGGCAAGGGCTTGTCCGCCTGACAGGGACCGCTGGCTGGCCGCCGCTCCGAGCTCGCCTCGCTCCGTGCAGCCGCTTTCTCCTGCCCTCCTCCCCCTCCTCCTCCTTCTTGCACCAGAGAGACAGAGCGGGGGCTTCCACAACCTTTGTGCCCCATCGTCTCCGGGGAGTCGCGGGCTCCGGCCTCCGACAGACTCGACCCTCTCTTACCAAGCAGAGTACGGAGCTGACCTGCCTCCATGAACATGACCATATCCTTCCTGTTGGTTTCCATCCCGACTTCTTAAACAAACTCCACCAACCCCGATCTCCAAGCAATGCAGCTTAGGAGGAACACACAAGGAGCAGCCGCTGAACGGGATGACCTTGCGATGCGCTCACAGCAATGTGCAGCACTGGCTCTGGGAGGGATCACCATTACCCCTTCTTTCTAAGCTGTCATTGCTAATGGTGCAATCGTCACTCCAGCACCCTTGGTGACGCCACTCATTGATTTGCGGGGCTGATAAATAGAAATGTCTCAGCCAGCAGCAAGATGAAAGGGAAGAAGCCTGTGCAGAGATGGCAGGGTGGAGAAAGCTGCAGCCACAAGGGCTCAAGGGGCGAACAGAGAGAGAGAAGGGGGTGGCGAGCGCCTAGGGATCTAACAAATAAATCAGGGTGGCGGCCTCTTAAAAACACATACACACTTACAGTCTTGAATTCCATTGGGGCGCTTTATTGGACAATAAAATCTGCTTTTCAGTTTACCAGAGCCTTGATCTCAAATTGATGACAAGAAGTGAAAAGCACCGTTTGGAAGTGTGAAGACCTATATGGACGTCACTTCATTTAAATGCATTATTTATTACCTTTAATGAACTATATTAGCACATATTAATATGACACTACTTTAAATGGCTTTAGCTAGAAACGTACGTTTCATAACCAGGTTTATTGTATAGCACCACTGCTAAACTACTGGGTTTTCATTGTGCTTTGAAGAAGTACGTGGTGCTTGCACACTGCATTAATGATGCGTTATAAATTGCAATCGATAAAATTAAACAATCTAATTCTAAAAATGTATCTACCACTGTCACCGACAAATACAGTTCATGGCGTTTACTACAGATTACCCATGATTTCGTTTTCTGTCTTTTGAAATAATGCTATTTTATCCGTGTTGTTATTCTGTGTTACGTTTTTATGTCAACCTGCTTCTCAGTGGCTTTCTTTTTTTTCTTATTTTAATGATTGACTTCCAATAATCTTACGATTTGTTCTGCAGGTTTTGCCAGAGGCATTCGACGTGGATGCGCTTTCTGTTGGTTTATAATTCGGCTCACAGAAAATGAGACGCGCATATCAAAGCACCGGACATTAAAGTTAACCTGCTCACAGGAAATGAAACAAGAACTGATTATTTCCTACCGCATGCAACTGAAATGGGATTTCACACAATATAAATGTCTTGTCCTCCTGTGTAATGCAGGAAAAAATCTTAACATGCCGAACTGTGAAGTGTGGAAAACTGATTTGCCTTTACACAACCTACTACTACTATATATCCACACACACAAAAAAATATATGTGTGCTAATATAGTAGTAAACATTTTGCAAGGTTGTAAGGTCTCTTGTAAGAGCATTTCTCACGAAACCTTGTGTTTCCGATAGGTCTCTTCCTTCACATGAATATTCAATTACAGATCTCCACCTTTTTACTTATTTTTCTGGGCACTTCACGGCGCTATTTTAGTCTGTTGGTGGGACAGGTACTATTGCATCTGTAGTGAAGCTGTATTCCATGAGGAATTTATGATTTTATGTATTATTTTACTGTCCTAGGTCATGGCAGCATAATGCCCTGTCACTCAAGATAGCAAACGGCAACCAGTCGCTGACACCTGCAATGGGCAGTATGTTCTTGTATTTGGCATTGTTTTGCAGTTTATTGGGTGAATTGATTCGTATTTACCACACATTTATTTTTGTCCAATGTGTTATGGAGTAATGACGTGATCTGTTATTTATTATGGAGTGCTGGTCAGTTGTCACCCCTTCCTAGGCATGATATCACAAGGACGAGAAATACAACTTCGTTTTACGGACCAAAGGGACCATGAAGAATGATGTAGTCTGTGAAATCATTACGAAAACATACTATTAATAATAATAATAATAATATTTACACACAGTTATGTTTATATGTAATACTTTTTTTGTATTTCCCTTCTTTCTTAATTACAAATGCCTGCTGGTTAAAATAGGAACATCAGCTCCTCATACGTCATTTGTATTTGATGCCATAATCCTGTTTATGAATTACGGTAGTTTGTCATTGCAATCAGTTTAATGTTACATGCAGGAGATATGACATATACTGTGGACAGCAGGAGCAAATAAAATTCAAAGGACAAGTATCATGTTTTTATACCTTGCTTATAAACCGATAATACAGGTGAAGTAAAAACGGAAACTATGGGAAACACAGCAATAAGTGTGCATGATTTCAAAAGCTTTCCAAGAGGCGTCACCTTCAACAGTCAAATCTAAAGTAAAAAAGGTTCACAGAATGCTAAATCAATGCATGTTGTTTTTTTTATATTACCCGAGTAATACTTTTCTCGTCTGTCTTTCCGTCTGTAACATGGTTTGGCTTGCCAATATTTTTACATTAGTAGACTACAAAAAAGTTAAACATTTCAGCAGGAATAGAACAAATATGAAATTAGCGGAACTTAACTGCTTTTTGTGCAAACTTCTAATAAAACTAATAACATAAAGATAGAGAATCGGATTCATCTCTAACAGATACAAAAGACAATGTCCAATGCTCTGGCTTTGGGTGCTGATTAACATATTTATGAGGACAGTCTATTGACTAGCAGCTTATTTTAAGAACCTTTTGCTGCTCTGCATATGAAATGTTGATGGCTACTTAAATACGAAATAGAACAGGCCGCTGGTGCATAATGTGCAGTCTAAATTGGAGCATAAAGTGACGAAACACCTTCTCTGGGGAGTGCGCCATTGTGACCCGGTATAATGAAGTGTTTTACTGTGTTACCGCCAGGGTGTCATCTGGCGGGGAGAGGCAACGACTTTTTCCGTGACACTGTTGGGGGTGATTCCTCGTATGGGAAATAGGAGAGGTGACGTGAATGAAGTGGATGGAAAGCTACATTGACATACTAAGATCCAGTAAGTGTAGCAAAACCTCTCACAAACAAGAACACAAAACATTCTCTGCCACATGTATATCTTGTGGCTGGGAAATAACGTGTCCCAGAAGACTCCCTCTCACAAATCGGGGACAATGCTCAAAAACTAGGGAGAAATGACTAACATCAAGAAACATAATGTACAACACCTGGGCTGTTGGAAAATGCGGGTTATTGCGAAAAGCGTTTTCCGAATGAGAACTATATTTTTTTATATTGCTATAGTTTATTCTTTTTGGTAACTGGGTAAGGCACATTAGGCACAGGGCCTGTTTCAGGGGCGACCCGGAAGCACTAGAGGCGTTAAGTGACTTGCTCAGGGTCACACAGTAAGCAAGTGGAGGTTGTGGGAATCAAACACAGGTCTGCTGCATGTACAAACCCCATTCATATTTGGCTACGCTAACCTGCAACACCAATGGCTTTCATATGTATGCTTCAAACCCATATACTCTTCAGTGACAGAAATGCCAAATTTAGGAGGGGAAGGAGAGAGGCAAAATCAGGGTCGGGGACAACCCTGAAAATCAGGGACTGTAAAGAGCATGTGCGTTTGCTGCAAGGACGACACCTATAATAAAGTTCATACGATAATGGCCGTTAAAAGGTGGGAACTCCATTCCTTGCATGGTGTCGCATAGTTGGTAACAGCTGAAAAGGCCGCAGGCCCATATTGAAGAGTGTCGAATTTTCATGGCACCATTGCTGGGTGGGGGGGTTGATCGGTTTTTCATTTACACAGGATCTTCATACCTCTCAACATTCTGTCACTGAAGTGAGGGACACCGACAATCAAAACGAGTTACAATGAGAGACACCGGCCCTCCTAATGAGGGACACATCCTCTAGCATGGAGGTACAATCTCAGAATACTGCGGAAAACACTGCGTTTACTTATACCAATTTCTTCTAGATTATGCGTCTTAGAATATCATAAATTTCTGATTTAAAATTGTACAAAGCTTATTTTTGATTAAACGTCTTATAATATTACGAATTTCTGATCTAAAGCCTGAATTCACAGCACATTCTCTGTGTGGGCAGCACCTTTTCCATGAGAAACAGAGCAATTCTGAGGGGTTAAAATTAGGGATGTCCATTAAAATCAGGGACAGCTGAGCAGTATGCCAAGGATTCCCCAGCTCAGATGTAAACCTTTCCATTCCATGGGGTCCGAGCAGCCAAACTTTACAACTGACACCTACTTCTCAACTGCCTATAATGTTTCATGGATGCTTCTGATTTTGTCTCAGAGAAATCATAATAGCAACCATTAGTGTCAAGCTCAAGATCTCATTAGGAAATACCATTTACAATGAGCAGTGTATACACAGGGTCTTGAGCTGATATTACTATTTTTTCAGATTTGTCCCTAGTTATAATCATTGTCCCAGTTTTTAAGCCTTGCCCCTGATTTGTGAGGCAGGAGGTTGACAGGCATGGTTGAGAGGGGCTGAGGTACAAAGAGGAGACTAAAGTGACTTGCTCAGGATCAGTCAGCAGTATTTATTTATTTCTAAAGTTTCACCAGGAAAAGCATACTGAGCTAAAAAATAACTCGTTTCCATATGCGTTGGGGAGTGTAAAATAGAACAGAACAATAAAAGTGGCAGTGTTGGGATTGGAACCTTGGTCTATTGTTCCCCTTTGATTTGGTTAGCTTACACTGCCTGCCATCTTTTAATGATAGGGACCTTAAACTAAGCTGTACTGTACACGTGATTCTATGATCTTTAATAAAGCATCACAGGAAACACATATATGCAAATTAGCAATAAGGATGCAATACTGATTTTTTTTAAAGATTATTCAAACTCTTTACTCTCTTGATAAATAGAGACATATATTTAGCTAATTATAAGAATGTTCATTCTAGGAAACTTGTTAAATCGTTTAGGATGCAATAGACTGATAAGGACATTGGCATAAAATGATTATTAACTGGATGCAGTAAAGCGATTGCTCTTTCAAGACAATATAGCACGATAGGACGCTGATGTTTATAGCTGCGGTAAGGGCAACTTATATACTTTACTGTGCAAAGTTTAATCATTTGTTGTGAATACTCAGTTGATATTGGTCTTACCTGAACGTAAATCCTGTATACAACTACATTGTATTCTATATGTTCTAGATTAATTTGTTTTAACAAAACAACACTGTCATGCAATGGTCAGTGACTGTTTTATATGTTTATATATGTTCAGTGTCTGTCTCTTTTCTGGTTATGAGTACTGTGTCTTGTACTGTGTCTTCTTGACCAATTTTGGTGAGCTAGTGTCGCAATTTTAGTACTATTAGCACCAGCCACTCTTTGTGGCCACAGGAGTACCTGGGGTGATTAGAAATAGAAAGTCCGATTGTCTAAGAATGCTGTAATGATTGATACATACCTCTCAACTGTGACAGTTTAGTAGGGAAGGCCCTCGTTTACATCCCCCAAACGTGCTCTGTCCCACATGGAAAGGTTGCTGCCCACACAGAGAAGATGCTTTAGCTAAGACTTTATAGTAGAAATTCAGACATCTGTGATACCAAATCAAAATTAAACTTTGCACAAGTAAAAACACGAGTTCCACAATGTTTCCTGCTTGTTTAGAACCATAATCTATCGGCAGAAAAGGACCGCTTGGCCCACCCAGTCTGCCCAGGTGGTCCCTTCCTAATCTATATCGGCAACCCCTGCACATCGCTGGTCTCCGGCAAGCCTCCCTTCTCCCTGCTTATTTACTAGTATTCCCCTAGCCTATGTCTATCCCACACATACTTGAAGCCCCCTATTGTTTTCACCTGCACCGCTTCTGCTGGCTCTCTATTCCAGGTCTCTGCAACTCTTTCGGTGAAGTACTCCTCCTCCATCCAGCTTCATGGCATGTCCTCTGGTCCCGGTGCTTTCTTATTTGAAAGAGACTCCACTCCTGCACACGTTACCTCTGTGGGGTACTTTTAGGTCTCTATCACGTCCCCTTTGGCTCTCCTCTCTTCCAGGGTGTACATGTTGAAAACTGTTTATGTTAATTTCCGTGAAGTTGAACTCTATCTCCAAGTTTGAACTTGTGTCCCACATTGTGAAGACCATTGCCCAACATTTTTTACTGTCAGTGTCCTAAATCTGAGTCACAAAAGGTTGAGAGGTATGAAGGAAAGAAGTGTGGTTTTATATGCCACCTTTACAACCTGTATCCCTAAAGCATGTTACAAACAGGGCATGTAGGGGAGAGCACACCTCCCAACCCTTTTCACTGAAATGTATGAAGATGACACTCAAAATGTGGGGCACTGGCATGCCTCGAAATTGTCTCAAATTTCCAAGGAGGGCCCTGGTTTTACCTAAAAATGTCATTGGTCCCTCCTAAATTTGACATGTCTGTAACTTTTAGAAAAAAGGAATTTGAAACAAAAAAGAATGGCAGTCATTATTGTTGCAGTCTAATTTTCCACCACAAAATACTTTTCACACTAAGCCAACTATTTTAACAGCGTCCAGAGCTGATATTACTATTTTTGAAAATCTTAAAACATGAAAATAGAAACTCAGAACACTATGGAAGTTAATACTGACTGTATTTAGTCCAGACTTAATTTTGCTTTAGTATCACGGAGTGTGAAATACAGCGTTGCAGTCTGATTTTATAGAATCTTTTCTGTTCGAGCAGTCTCTTTTCCACGTGGGGCGCGGATGTGTGGGACAAAGCAGTTCTAAGGGGTAGAAAAAAGATGGATACCTGAGAGATAGGGGAGATAATGTTGCTGCGATTTTCAACCTACTGGTGGATCAATGGAGAGATGGGTCTCGAGGAGGTGACACACTAGTATGTGGCTGTTGTGGGGTTGGAACTCGGGTCTCCATGTTTCATAGTGTTCTACTCTAACCACTAGATCGAACGCCTCCCAAAAACTGAGTGGAAGGACAGATGTGTAAATAGAGTATTTACTAGAGTAGGCAGTGACACTGCTCACAAATTCATGCCACATCTGCACCAGAAAGGACCCATATACATTATGAACATGAATGTGACTGACGGTAGAAAATGGGCATCTGTCACGCTAATAAGCAGGCGTCGATCTCCCCTAACATGAAATGCGTGTTTATTGGCACAGAACATTTCCCAAGTTTTCGTTTATTTTCATACGTCTTAACTCCTGCAAGCAGAATACATTCTTTAGCTTTCTTTCAAATCGTGTGTGTGTGTACTTCAGTTAACGTCGGCGTTAAACTTACAGCTTTGGAGTCAGGGTCAGATTGGGATGCAGAAGGCCCACCTGGAAATTCGGATCAGGGCCCACCTGGAAAACGAATAAGGAGACCCAGAGTGACATACTCATATCAGTTTTACACTATAGTCACTATTTGCATTGTTTATTTTCTTACAGTGGTCAGAAACCCAGTCCAAACAGAGAGTAGTTGGTAAATGAAAGGATTTTCAGAGTTTGTAAGACAGGCGGGGCCCAAGTGAAGGGGGCCCACCTGGCAATTTCTGTCCAGGTATGTCAGTCTGAAAATGGCCTGGTTATTGTCCATTGATTGGTAAAGTCTACAAAACTGGTCTTTTAAGACCGCCTGAGTGAGTATTCTTCTTGGAGCCTATTTGCTGTAACTTGCTGTTGTGCTCTCCTTCCCATCCTCCAGAACACATCTGAAGCCACCTATTTCAGTTCAGTATGTCTTGCCTGGAAATAATTTATAATACAATAATAATAAACTTCATTTGTTTTCAAGTGCAGTTCAATAAATACCAAAGCGCTTTTACAAAAGAGCTAAAACAGTAAGTAAGTAATTAAAAAAGAATTAAAAAGACAGACTTCCATAGGTTAGGATAAGCAAGAGAAAATAAAAATGTTTTAAGGGCAGATTTAAAGCTCTCCACCGTCAGGCATCCCCTTATCCGAAGAGGTAGAGAATTCCACAGGGTGGGAGCCACAAAAACAAATATACAGGCTCCAGACGTCTTCAAATGAACCCTGGGAATCTCCAGCAATCCCTCATTGGCAGAGTGGAGTGGTCAGAGGGGGCGTTAGGGACAGAGGAGCTCTTGCAGACAACTCGGTCCTTGTCCATGTAGGGCCTTACAATCGGTTCAGCAAGCCGACTTAAAGATGATTTGCCACTATACCGGGCAGCTGTGTGCAGTCCACAAGAGCACAAGTGTGACATGGCTAGATCAAGAAAGCCCAGTCAACAACCTAGTCAGCAGCTGCTCTGCACCAGCTGCAAGTGGTGGATGTCAACCCCTGAAAGCCCTAGGTACAGAGCATTGCAGTAGCCAAGGCGGGAGGTCACAAAGGCGTGGATCAATGTTGGAAGATCACCGGGCAGAACCAGGTGCTTAATCCAGGCAATATTCCTCAGATGATAAAATGAGGTCTTGACAAAGGATGACTCCTGAGACTTCAGGGTCAACCCATCATCAAAAATAACACCCAGACTTCGCACCCATTCAGAGATCCTCAGCTGGCAACCACTAAGCACAAGCCCAGAGGTCTGCCCTGCCGAGGACCCATCTATCAGGTGACTTGGCTCCACCACCAAAACCTCAGTTTTGTCAGGATTCAGCTTCAGCCAGCTGGCACTCATCCAGCCCTGGATCTCAGCGAGGCAGTTGTTAAACACAGAGACCGCATCATCCTGGTCAGGCACGAAGGACATGTATAGCTGAGTATCATCTGCTTAGCAGTAAAAACTCAAGCCATACTGCCTTACAATGTCTCCCAATGGCAGCATGTACAACGGGAATAATAGGTGAAAGCACAGAGCCCTGGGGTACCCCACATGGTAGAGAGAATGCATCAGAGGAATACATTCCCAATGCAACTTTGTGAGATCTACCAGTGAGAAATGAATAGGACCATCTAAGAACTGTCCCTGACAGTCCACAGATAACCCACAGGTGCTCCAGCAATACACCATGATCCACGGTGTCAAATGCTGCACAGAGATCAAGCAGGACTAAGATGGAGTGAGTCCTCCTATCTCTCACTATCAGGAGATCATTGAGCACCTGGACCAGGGCAGTCTCAGTGCTGTGCATCTTCCTAAATCTCAACTGGAGAGAATCGTAAATGTCATGGAAGGTAAGATGGTCATCCAACTGCAGCGCCACCTTCCTTCAATAACCTTTCCAACAAAGAGCAGGTTAGAGACAGGTCTGTAGTTAGAGAGACAATCAGGGTTGAGTAAAGATTTCTTAAGAAGGGGTGTCACCATCCTTCAGAGAGTCAGGAAACTCACCTGTCTCAAGTGAACTCCAGACTATCTCAGCAGGACCAGGCCAATGACCTCAATGCACCCCACAAGGAGATGAGCTGGGCCTCGGTCGAAACTACAGCAGGTCGTCCGATACTCTGGATGATCCTTATGACACCCCATTCCATAAGGACATATGCTGAAATGGGTGTAGTATAGGAGAATGGAGTGAGCTCTGGGGCTGAAGAGTCCAAGGCACACCTCGATGCCTGTCACTGGCTGCAGGGTGGTGGGTGGTGGTGGAATGGCATGAGCATTACAGTTGGCAATCCAAAGGCACACCCCTGATGCCTGTCAGTCTGTACAGGGTGGGATGTTGTGGTTAGAAACCCTAACACCCCATGCATTTGTTACTATTTGCACTACAGATTTTCAACATGGCCTTTTTGCTACCCACACCTCATGAACAGTGGCACTGTGATTTTGTTAATATGTCCCAAACTTTGAGTTCCCACAGCGATCGTGCCATTCTGTGCCCGATGTATGAAAACACAGATCAGGAAGGATGTGAAGAATGACAGCTGTACCACTCATAGGGAGGTGTGAAGAGATGGCTATGTTGAAAACCTGTAGTGAAAATATTAAAAACACTCGAACTTCCGAGTGTACATGGAAACTGAGCAACATATGCTCGTAACGCAGTCATTTAGTGGAATTATTTCACCAAATTTTCAACATAGGCATTTTGTGACCTCTGCTCATGAACACTGTCACTATGATTTTCTTAATCTGTCCCGAACATTAATTTCCCACAGCGACCACGCTATTCTGCACCAGATTTGTAAATGCGTATTTCAGGCAGAATATGAAAAATGACAGCTGTACTGTTCATAAGAAGGTGTGAAAAAATGCCAATGTTGAAAATCTGGAGTGAAAATATTACAAATGCACAAAATTACAAGGGTGCGTGGAAACTGCAACTTACACTTGTGTAACACAGTCATTTCATGGACTTTTGTCACTAAATTTTCAACATATGCATTTTAGCACCTCTGCTCGTAAACAGTGTAACTGTGGTTTTCTTAATCTGTTCCAAACACTAACTTCCCACAGCACCCATGCTATTGTGTGCTGGAAGTGCGAAACACATTTCTGCCAGGATGTGAAAAATGACAGCTGTACTGTTCATAAGGAGGTGGGGAAAAATGCCAGTGTTGAAAATCTGGGTGAAAATATTATATTTATGGTTACATGGGTGCGTGGAAACTGCACAACACACGCTCATAACACAATCATTTTATGGACTTTCGCCACAAATTTTCAACATAGGCAATTTAGGACCTCTGCTCATGAACAGTGTCACTGTGATTTTTGTAATGTGTCCCACACACTGATTTCCCACAGCGATCACGCTATTCTGCACTGGAAATGTGAAAACACATTTCGGCCAGGATGTGAAAAATGGCAGCGGTACTGTTTATAAGGAGGTGTGGAAAAATGCCAGTGTTGAAAATCTGGAGTGAAAATATTACAAATTCGCGAAGTTATGAGGGAGCATGGAAACTGCACAATGCATGCTCGTAACGCAGTCATTTTTTTGATTTTTTTCACCAAATTTGCAACATAGGCTTTTTGAGAGCCCACCTCATGAACAGTGGCACTGTCATTTCATTGATCGGTCCTAGCAGGTAATTCTGTGCAGTGACCAAAAAATCACCTTTCAGGACTGAATAACACCATGACAGTGACTGTATTCATGAGGATGGGTCCCAATAACCCCATGTTGAATATTTGGTGGCAAAAGTCCAAAATGGTTGAGATATCCACATGAGTTGAAAAATCTATTTATGCCATTATACAGCTTACGGCATTTCTTCAGTTCGCAGTCAGCTTTGAAGAGTGCAGACGTGTTCCCGGTCCACAAAGATTGTTGTGCCAAGCTCCAGAGGTAAGTATGGGGTGGAGCGTGTGGGGAGCTGGGGTGTATAAATGGACGCCACGGGAATGTTTTTTTTTTCAGGCTTCATTTGTGCACACTGGGGTGGGCTCCCAGTGTGCCACCTGTGTTTTGGGGAAGGGGGGACTTAAGCCAATGAGAATTGGGCCCCCTGTCAGCAAATAAAGACTGTTTGGGGGGGCATGATGCTGAGGGGGATTGTGCACCCCCTTGGCACACAACAAATCGGGGGGACATTATGCTGATGGGGACTTGGCTCCCCTGTTGGCAAATGAAATGGGTCATTGACATGCCAACAGGGGGATTGGGCACCCCATCGGCTCACATGGGACTGTGAGGCAGTGGCATACAGCCACCGCCATGTTCACAGAAAATGTTATGCAAGGCAAGGTACCGCCCCTGCAATTATGGGTCACTCCCGCTGCAGCAGAATTGGTTGATGCTGCAATAATGAGGTGGCCCATCATTGCAGTGGCCAAATTGTTTCAAGTTGGTGGCACTTCTGCAGAACCAGTGTCATCAGGCCACTGGGCCTGCATTGGGTGCACACCGCCAAGCCCACAAATGCAGTGCTGGCATTGGCCGCCACACTGCCACACCACCACACCACCACAACCCACTTTTCACCTAAGCTGCCGCATAATATTTCTTGCACATGTGCACAAGCAAATATAAAAATGGGTTCCTTGCTTGCTTTCCTGTTATTTATTAGATACATTCTTTCTTTGTCCATTCTACTTGTATTGGCCCAATTAACCTCCTGTGGTAACACTTGCTTACTGCTAACATATTTCAGCCATTTTATCTTGTTTCTGATACAGAAACAGATTGTGAAGTCTTGTTTTAATGTATTGCCACACATGAGTGGTGATAGAACTCTTATTTTGCACATAACTATTTGTTTTTGAATCCAGAACTGTCCAAGGTCACCGTGACCCAGAGTAGCACTTCCTGGGTCAGGACACTATTTAATACAGCCCTGCAGCAAGTGCAAAACAGGTAACAAAGCAACTCTGTGTACATGAGATGTTGTCTTCACACTAAGGTTGTCTGGTGCATTTGTTTGTATTTGTAACTTGCTAAAAGTAACATCACATTCGCTACTGTTGGAGCCCTGTTCAGTCGGAAACAGGAAGAGGGCTAGTAGTTTTAAGAGGCCCCCTCTAAAACTACAATTCAGTTCTGTGACATACTTGTTATGTAAAACAGATTGTGTAGTCTTGTTTCAATGTATTGACACACATAAGTGGTGATAGAACTTTTATTTTGCAAAAAACTATTTGTTTTTGAATCCAGAACTGCCTGAGGTCATTGCAACCCCAAGTAGCACTTCCTGGGTGAGGGCACCTATTTAATATAGCCCTGCGGTGAGCTCAAAAAAGATAACAAAACAACTCTGTGTGCATGAGATGTTGTTTGCACACTGAGATTGTCTGGTGCATTTGTATGTATTTGTAACTTGCAAAAAGTAACATATCACTTGCTACTATTGGAGCCCTGTTCAGTCGGAAACAGGAAGAGGGATAGCAGTTTTAAAAGGTCCCCTCTAAAACTACAATTTAGTTCTGTGACATACTTGTTATGTAAAAACAGATTATGTAGTCTTGTTTTAATGTATTGCCAAACATGAGTGGTGATAGACTTTTATTTTGCATAAAACTATTTGTTTTTGAATCCAGAACTGTCCAAGGTCATCGTAGCCCTGAGTAGCACTTCCTGGGTGAGGGCACCTATTTAATGCAGCCCTGCGGCAAGCAGGGCAAGAACGTGTCATCGTGCGTGAAAATGCATGCAAAAACATGCACATCAGCACATGTTTTGTGTGTTCTACGGCAGCTGAGGGATACTCGAGCAGCTGGGACTACTAGGCCGAACGCTTCTGGTTCCAGTAAGTGTGAATTTCATTGCACTAGAAACAAAAGCTGTTGGAGTTAGGAATCTTACATATTACTGTGAACCATAGGCCTGTAAAGGGTAACATTGTTCTAAAACTTGTGAGTGTACGAAATTATAAAATACAAGTCACAGAACTTATAAACTGGCTCCATAGGTGTAGTTAAAATCTGGCCATTGTGACATTTAGATTGCCCCTTAACCCTGCTAATAAACAGGAAGAAACATTAGAAATCTAGTATATGTGTTGTGGACAGACTTACCATTACTATTGTGATACTGAGACTCAAAATGCCTGTAATTAAAAATAAAATTTTATTTTGGATGGGGAAATGGGTGTTAAATGTTGTATTTGTAATGTGTACCTTATGACAAAAAAGGACATTCCTTTGGAACAACAATTTAACTATGTAACATTTTTGACTAATCTGGATTTACAAGCAGAACTAAACTTATTTAGTACCAGATTACAGACTCTTGAGACAAGTCAAAAGGAAATGTAAAAATGTTTTGACATGTCACAAAGTATACAATCTTCAACATCGGGTCCACACACAAAAAACCTATGTAATGAGTCCACCACTACCCTGACACCATTTTAAATAACCCCTGCCAAAAAAAATACCTAAGAATTCTTTGTATCACCATAATAATAGTCCTATATCTCAACCTGTAACAGCCTCAAAAAAAAGGACAAGGGACTATGATGATGAAGGTATTGATACATGTCAAGATTGGGTGATAGTCACAACCAGGGCACCAAAAAAGGGAAGAAAGGCAGAAAGGTTCCTTATTCCTACTTCAGATAGGTTCAGCATTTCCCAAGTGGAAAATGACAGTGATAATCCATATGCTGAAGAGACAACCCCAAATACCCCAATCAGTACTCCAACAGCTATTCTAAGTGGAGATGCAGTGAATTTCAATTCTACCGGTGAAGTGCCTGTGAAGTGGGCACTTCACATTGTCACTCCACTACACGAAGTGGCCAATGCAAAAGGCTCACCCGCCTGTGATTATTACTCACGCCAGGATTCCACCTAACGCCAAGTAAGGTGAAATGACAACAATATTGGCAGTCCTTCACACACACACACTGTCCAAATTAATGTGCATCCCCAAAATGCTCATGTCTTGTGTCCAGAAAACTCCCCAGTGCTGACGAGCTGAATGAGAGCACAAGAAATGCAAGTCTCCCAAAATTAATGTTCCACTCAGATGTCATGCATGCAGTAGTCACACACAGTCACCAGAATTAATGTGCATCCCCAAAATGCTACTGTCTTGTGTCCAGAAAATTCCCCAGTGCTGACGAAGTGAAATGAGAGGGTAACAAAAAATGCAAAGTCTCCCAGAATTAATGGTGCACTCTGTCATGTGCGCAGTGATCACACACAGTCACCAGAATTAATGTGCATCCCAAAAATGCTACTGTCTTATGTCCAGAAAATTCTCCAATGCTGACGAAGTGAGATGAGAGCGTAACAAGAAATGCATTCTCCCAGAATTAATGATGTACTACAAATGCACAGACAGATTAAGATTGCACTGCACACTCAAGAGATGCAGACTTAAAGGCATAACAACACCAACCAGTGCTCACAAGTCACAAATCCAAATCTGGAAAAGAATGCCTTTTGCCGGTTGGGGGGTAGTGCACGGCAGTAACAGTCCACTACCAGTAAAGATACCACAAAGCAGTATAAAAAATTCATGCAGGTGTGGTGGATAGCAGGTTCACACTGCTGCAATTACTCTGTGGCACAATAAAAGGTGTCTGATTTAATGGCACGCATCACACACACACTCACACACACTACAAGTAATGCGTTGCAAATCGAAACCTTTAGTAATATAACCAAATGTTTTAAACAAACTGAAATTATACACTGCTGCCCCACAATAATCAGCAAACAAATTTCAAGAATTACTGAAAATATTACTGTGTGTACATTAACACACTTATACAAGAAAATTATAACCAAAACAGAGAGACTGCCTTTTTCTCCCAGTTAATCTACCTACACCACATATGCTGTATGCCCCTCCCCAAAGCACACTTCACAGTACACAGACTGACCATTCTAAATTAACATTCAAAATCCACACACAAACAATAAACACTCAATGATATGAGCACAGGAGGGTTTCCTACAATCGATGTGATAAATTTTGAGCAAAAAAAAAAAATAGCTCAAAAAGGCTTTTTTAACAGCTTTTAGAGGATTTGAATCGCAGAGCTCTGAGAGGAAACTGTCTTCATCTTCCACTACACACACACTACACAGAACTGAGGCTGTGCAGAACAATCTAGAGCCCATGTGACCTGCAATCCCATGAAGCACTGCAAAATTCGCCTTTGGAGCTCAAAAACAAGGTGAAGTGAGGCTAAGTGCATTGATTTCAATATACTTCACCTTAAAACTGGTGGAGAAGTGGTTTGGGGAAGGCAGAATAACACAAATTCATTGTTTTAAATGGACTTGTGTTCCTATTATAACGCAGTACTCGCTCACATTGCAGAGTATCGCGGATTCCACATTACTCTGTGAATCACTTCGCGGAGTGAATTTCGGCCTCTTCGCCCACCACTAATTCCAAGCCTGAATAATGATACATTACTGATTAACTTGAGTGAAGAACCTTATAATGCTACTATAACACAAAATCATATACCAAATATAGTAGAATCTGATCAAGAAATGGATACAGAAATAAAACAAGATGTGAGCCATATCAAACCAAATATTTTTGTACTTGGGCACTCTGTCATTAAACATCTAGATAGGGCAATTTGCAACCCAGACAAAGAATTCAGAACTTGCTCTGGTTTTCGTGGGGCTAAGGTAGCAGAAATAACTAGTATGGCTAAAAATATTTTGCATAATGCAGGTAAAAATAAGCTAGTAATTTTTCATGCAGGAGCAAATGATGTCAGCCAAGAAAACTTAAATGAACTCAAACAAGATTATGTGGCCTTATCTAACACCTTAATTGATCTGGGCTGTATCTCATGTTTCTCTGCAATCCTACCAGTTCCTAGAGCCACACCAGCCAAAACACAAAGTATAAAACAATTAAATGAATAGTTAAGGAAATGGTGTTACAAACAAAATATAACTTGTTTGACACACTGGGAACAAATTTCTGGCAGGAATGCCTTGTTCTGCTGGATGGACTCCTTCTAAGAGGTAATAGTGTCTTGGGAAAATCCTTTTTGAACTTTATTGAAAATTATTTAAACTAGTTGCAAGAGGGGAGAAGGGGAATGTTCTCCCTTCTCTAATAGACAAATCTTCAGAAAATCCAAATACTATATGCAAAATACTTACGTTAAATGCTAGAAGGTAGAATAAAAACAAATTGGCCAAATTAGAAGCTAAAGCCCTAATATTGAATCTTGGGATTATTGCAGTTTCAGAGATATGGTGGGACAACAGTTCTGCATGGATTCAGAATATTCATATCTATAAACTATACCGCAAAGATAGACTGGGGAAAAAAGGAGGAGGGGGGGTTGTTTGTATGTTCATAATGATATTGATTCTCACCAACTTATTCAGGAAAACAACAATGATAATGAAAGTATATGGGTTAACATCAGATTTAAGGGACATCGTAACTTATTAATTGTAACTGCTATAGACCACCTGCAGCTGACCATAGCTATAATGAATCCCTATTCAATGAAATAATTGATATGAATAATAAAGGAAATACTATCATATTAGGAGATTTTAATATTCCAGGAATGAACTAGAATACCTTAAAAGAGTCAGGTGATATGCAAAAAAAACTTCATCATCATGTTAACAAATAATGGACAATACTTTTGACTTAGTTATAACCAATAATGAACAAAATATAACCAATATTAAAATCACTGAACTATTAGGGAACAGTGATCATAATTCAATTTTGTTTAGCATTCCCATTAAAAAGATTAAAAATATAACATCAACAAGACTGATAAACTATGACAAAGTAAACTATGCAGAATTAATAAACAATTAAATAATATAGATTGGGGGACCGTACTAAGTCATTTAACAGTTGAAGAAGCCTGGAATTACATAAAACAAATTATATTAGACTTGGAAACTAAGTACATTCACATTAGAAACAAATATAATAGAAAAAGTAAAATCCCCCCATGGTATTCTAAGTTAGTACACAAACTAATAAAAACAAAGAAAATATTATTTAAAAAAAAAACACAAAAATCCTAGTGTATTAAACATTACAAAAAATTGGTTAACATCTTAAAGAAAACGATAAAGAAAGCAAAATATAAATTGGAATTCAAATTAGCACACTCAAAAAATAATACAAAAGCCTTACACTCATATTTGAAAGGTAAAAATTAGACAATAAAAATCATAGGTCCAATTCACGAAAATGGATCAATAATTGAAAATGATCAGGATAGAGCTAATAGCTTCAACAACTATTTATGTTCTGTATTTAATAATAGAAACCAACTTCAAATATTAATCTTAACCTTAAGTTAGACCCTAAACCAATAAAAAAAAATTACATAATAACACACACAGATGTCTTATCAGCTTTACTTGCTATTAATAAAAACAGAAATTCTAATCCAGGACCAGATCATATTCACCCTCGATTTTTAAGAAATACCGCCATAGTCATCTCTAAACCCTTAACTATTTTATTTAATAAATCATTATCAGATAAACAAATACCATCAGATTGGCATAAGGCTATGGTGGTTCCCATATTCAGGAAGAGAAATAGGGCAGAGGTTGGAAATTATCGTCCTATAAGTCTGATCTCAGAGGTCTGTATATTAATGAAGAAAATCATCAAGAAATTCTTTGAAAGTGAAATTAAACATCTTGGTATTACAGATAAAACACATCATGGGTTTAGAAAAGGCTATTCATGTACCACCAATTTAATATAATTTTACAAACATATTAGTAAAGAAATTGATCTAGGGACACCTATGGATGTAATATTGTTAGATTACAGCAAGGCCTTTGATCTTGTTTCCCAGTACAAATTGGTTAATAAATTTATGAAATTAGGCTTTTCATCATGGCTAATAGATTGGGTCATGGAATGGCTATCCAATAGAATACAACAGGTAAAAATAAATGGATATTTCTCTAATTTTGGAAGAGTGAGTAGTGGAGTACTCCAGTGGTCTGTTTTGCACACTTGTAATAAATATTTGCATCTCAGATATGACCATAAGTAAAAATAATATCCTCTCCAAGTTAGTAGATGACACAAAATTGGGAGGTAACGATAGTATAGAAAACATAGAATCAATCACCAATGATCTACTACAGACTGAGAAATGGGCAATATATAACAATATGTTATTTAGTATTGACAAATGCAAGATCATGCATTTTGGTACAAAAAAATCCATGTACTGAGTATTACCTTAATAATCGGCCAATTTCTAAATCAACTTGTGAGACAGATTTAGGTATAATTATTTAGGTATCCTCTCTCACCTTAAAGAAAGGGACATACTCTGGGAGAAGGCCAGAAACACAGGTAGCAAGCATGACTACCAGTGCTACAGAACAGCCAGAAACCACTACACCAAGCTAATACGGCTCGCCAAAGCTAACTATCATAAGGCTCAGCTTTGCAGTTCTTGGGGTGATGGGAAAAGATTCTGGGATAATATCAAAATCATCCTTGGAAAGGAAGACAAGAAGCACCCTCAGCCGCTCAGTATCAGTAACACCCCCACTACAGACCCTCTAACTATTGCAGAAGCCTTCAATAAGGCCTTCACTGATCTTACCCCAGTGCTGCCACCTTCCTATTTTCAACTTGGCTTGAACCACTCCAACAATGTATCTACCGAGTGTTCTCACTCGACCTTCTACTTTAAAAGGGTGACGGTGAAGAAGGCCCTTACTATGGTCAAGAATATACTAGGTAAGACCAGACTGGGCAGTGACGGGATAGACATGAAACTTCTATCCCTCACTCTGGATGTTATTATAGTGCCCATTACCATGCTCTACAATAAGTCCCTGGCCCTGGCCCAATTCCCAGTGGTTTGGAAGCAGGCCCTAGTTACACCAGTGCATAAAGTAGGCGACAAGTCTCTGGTAGCCAACTACAGACCCATCTTGATCCTCTCCCCCCTGTCCAAGGCACTGGAAAATATTGTGGTGGGTCAACTCATCGACTACCACAGTAAGTATAATCTACTATGCCCCAACCAGCATAGTTTCAGATAAAATCATAGTACCACCACTGCCCTGCTGGACTACATGAACTATGCACAAAAGGCCCTGGATGAAGGCAGACTGGTGGGGTCTGTCTTTATTGACCTCACCAAAGCCTTTGATACAGTCAGTCACTCCCTGTTGCTGACCCAACTGCAAAACATGGGTGTGGTGCCCAATGCCCTTTGCTGGTTCCAAGACTACCTGATACGGAGAAATCAATGTGTCAAAATTGGGCAAACAGTATACAGCACAAGAGGGGTATCATTAGGGGTAACCCAGGGATCAATACTGGGGCCCCTACTCTTCAGCCTCTTCTTAAATGACCTTCTCACAGTCTGCGACACCAAACTCATACTATGTGCAGATGATGCTGTGCTCCTGAGCAACAGCACGTCTCAGGCTGCCCTACAATCTGAGCTGCAGAACTCCTTCTCCAAACTCAAGACTGGTTCTGTAGTCATAAGTTACTACTAAACTACAAGAAGACCAAGGCCATGCTTATGTCCAGCCCCCACAACAAAAATAAGCACCACCCCTTCATCATCTCCAACTCATGCAGTGAGTCACTAGAACAAGTTCACTTGTTCAAGTATCTGGGGGTCATAATAGATGATACCCTCACGTTTGCACACCATGTTGACTCTCTGGTCAAGTCAATCAATACCAAGATCAGTGTCCTGTACAAGCATAGGCAATACCTCTCTCTGGGGGCCCTCCACCACTCAGTCCACAGTTCAATTATATCTACTATTGACTATGGACTAGTGGTCTATGGGGCCACAATGGATACAGTGCTCAAGAGGGTTCAGACTGTGCTCAACAAAGCCTGCAGACTCACCCTGGATGCTGAGCGTGGCATTCACACCTGTACTCTGTACGAATGTGCAAACTGGCTGTCATTAAGAAACAGGGTCAAATTCCAGACTTGCATCCTAGGGAAGAAGACTCTATTGGATAAAACACCACCTTGTGTAGGCAATTTAATCAAGGTGGCTAACCCATTACAGGTCACCAGAGGGAGGACTAGAGGGGCCTTGGCTATCTCCTTTCATCGCACCTCACTTGGGCAACGTGCATTTGCCTACCGGGCCCCCCTATGGATGAATGAACTCCCTTGGCACCTCTTGGCCAGCAATTGTCTGGCACAATTCAAAACTGTCCTCAAACAGCACCTAATAACACTCTCTAAGTGCACCTACCCCTGAGTCCAGCCACACCTGCTCTTCCTGCCCCCCTAGCAAGCACTAGGCTGGCCTCAGGTACCTCCTCCCTCTGTCCCTTCTCATGACTTGCCTCAGCAATCAGTTTGCGTCATGCTCCTTTGGCACCCACCACCCCTTTCCCCTCCCCAACTCACAGTCCCATGAGTTTCCCTAACAGTCACTACTAATGTAGGCTGCCTGACCATGTCCCCTCACACCCCACCATTTTACACTAGCATGTCCTCTCTGCTCAGCCTCCTCTCACCCCACCATTTCTCCCTATACCTTATCGCCTTTCTTCCCCCACTCTTCACCTCCACCGCAGTACATACCTCTCTCTCATACCTCCTTTTTCACCCCACTGCCAGCTATGCCCGTCCCTCTGAACTACTGACAAGGCACTTTGTGGCTGCTTATTCCCCCCCCCCATCCTCATAAAGTGTGTTTCTTGTTATTTAACTCGTACCTATGTTTTGAGTTATTCTGTAAGTTCTGAATCCAAGCTGTATCGTTCATTGTAATGTACCTTTGCTTTCTTTATTGTACTTTGTTTTGCAATCTATGATGTAGAACCTTTGTAAAAGAGTTTGCACTCAAAGGTTTTTCCGAATCACTAAATAAATAAATAAAATAAATAAAATAACAAATTAACACCATCTGACCATTATATCAAAATCTGCAAACAGTCAAATGGCCTACTAAATAGAATAAGGAGGACATTTGTTTCCAGGAACGAACAATGTTTGAGCCCCTCTACAGGTGCTATATTAGGCCACATTTAGGTCATGGTACACCCTTCAGGAGTCCATACCAAAAGGGAGATATAGCAATGTTAGAGAGGGTCCAGAGGAGGGCCACTAAAATGGTACCTAACCTATTAAATATTGACTATGTTAGTAGATTTAAAAAAACTGGCCTGTTCCCACTACAATTGAGAAGATGCAGAGGTGATTTACTTCTCCTGCATAATATTTTGAAATGATAGTGATATGATGAGCCACCTCGATATAAAACTGACTGATAGACATGTAATGGGCAGATCTCATAACAAAATCTTGGATGTAATGTGGACTAACACATTTAAAAGAGATCATTTTTATAACATCAGAGTGGCCAAACTCTGGAACACCCTCCCACAAGACTTAATTGAAGTGGACACTTTTGATTCCTTTAAAAAAAAATGGATGAATGCCTCCTGTCAACTATTTAACTGGGAATAAAATTGCCTGCAGTCTCCTCACTCCTCCCCACCACTCTCCTCCTCCTCCTCCTATGCCATGCACTCACAAAGCCTACACTGGCTGCATCCTCCTCCTCCTCCTCCTTCTTCTGCTCCACCTCTCCAACCCCCCCTTCCCACTCATATCTCCTCACTCCTACCCACCACTCTCCTGCCCCATGCCATGCACTGACGAAGCCTACACTGGCTGCTTATCAAGCTTATCAGCATCCTCACTCCTCATGCTGTACCCTTCTCTTACTCAGGGATGGCCCTACATTACTTGTTGAAACTGAATGATCTCAGGTCTCCCAATATAGCAATGTATCCTAATTATGACATGTGTCCTGGGTTACTGAGCTCATCAATACCATAAGCTCTTATGTATTTCCTGCTACTTAATGTAACTGCATTTTAACAACCACTGAATTCTGTAACCCTATTCTAACTATTGTGTTGTTTCTTAACTATGTATCGTTTGTAATGACATTGTATCTTATTGACCTGGAGCCTTTGTAAACAAGTCTATGACTCAAAGGCATTAATCCCAATCTCAAATAAATAAAAAAAAAATAAATAAAAGTTATAGGAAGAATGGATAAGGCCAGCAGAGTGAGCAATGTTGTGTACCAGAGGGGGAGTTTCTAGCAAAATGACAGAAAGCCTTGCAGAGGGTGTCCAATCTGGCCAGGGAGGTGGAGGGAGGGGTGCCATAGACTAACTCCCCATAGTCAAAGACTGGGAGCACCATTATGGTGACAAGCTCACAGCTTACCTGGGGAGACAGTCAGCTTATTGATCCTGTAAGGGAAAATAAGACTCAGACTAATAGCATATATGGAGTAGATATTGTACAGATCTTTAGTACACAAGCTTTCTGGGCCATAAAGCTTCCTTAATCCCCTCACCCACCCTATCTGGAAACCAACTATTTCAGCTCAGTATGCCTTGCCTGGTAAATTTTATGACATAACTAAATAAACTAACAAACAAAGAAATCTGGCACCCTTGCCATGTAAAAAGAGAGAATGATATGAATGCAACCTTATATCAGGTATTAAATCTAAATCCTCCCTTGAAACATTCTGGAGGTAGGGTGGTGTGGTCTGGTATGGTGTGGTATAGTGGTTAAAGCATTGATGTAGGAGCCACAAAATCCCAGTGGTCAAATCCCACCAGAGCCGCTTAGTCACTGTAAACTTGAACAAGTCACTTGAAGTCTCTATGCTCCTATCCTCCCAGCAAAACTGAGTAATAGCAGGACTTTACTGAAAACTAATCTCAGGTAATAACTTTACAAGGCCCTGGTCAAGTCCCTCTTGGAGTTATATATGCAGTTCTGGGCCCCACAACACAAAAAAGACATTGAGACATTTATTTATTTATTTAGCTTTTGTTAACCAGGTAATTGAAAACGTGCAACACAAGGCTACCAAAATGATCAGGGGTATGGAGGACAAAGCTACAATATGAGGATAAATGCATTTTTAATTATATAGTGCCCTATCCCAAGGACTCAGTGCACTTCACAGTATTCAGTAGCATAAACACACAATAATAATTTATACATTCAGTTGCAGGCAAACAAAACATTAAAACCTAAACAATGCTGAGGGACTGGGAGAGGGTAATCAGTCTCCAAGGGCTAAAGAGAACAGATTGTATATTAACCCCTTTTTAAATGCTTTCATTGAGGGACAACACCTAAGATGGGTAGGAAGGGCATTCCAAACTAGTAGGGATGCCCACAGGGCATGCACTATCACCAGACTGCTCCAGACATGATCTTGGGACAGTCAGAAGGAGTCTTTCAGTAGAGCAGAGTGAGCGTCTGGGATTATACCAAGCCAAGAGGTCTGGCTAGGACCCAATCTATGCAGGATTTTATATTTTAATAACGTGGTCTTAATGGTGGTGCACCATCTTATTGGTAGCTAGTGCAAATCGCATATCACACATGTCATATGATCTGCATAAGATGACCCAGTGATCAGCCTGGTCACAGCATTCTGTACGAACTATAGACAGTGCGCCAACCTCCCAGATATCCTTAATTAAAGAGCATTAAAGTAGTCAAGCCTTGAGTTATGAATGTGTGTACATGGTTTGCCTGGTCCTCTTGCATCAGATAGTGCTTAATTCAGGAGATATTTTGAAGTTGGAAGAATGTACTACACACCACAGCTGGCTTCTGATGTTTGAGTGTTAGCTTTGGGTACTTTATGACTCCCTGATCTTTCACTCTATCCACAGCCAACAAAGTGGTGCTGTTAAATGAATTTAGCTCAATGGCATCTTGCTTAAGAGCTGACCCACATGCTCATGGTTCCAACAGCAAGAACTCCATCTTAGTTGGATTTAAAGGAACATTGTTAGCCCTTTACTTACATTTTCACTCGGAAGTCAGAAACATGCCTTCACTCACTGCATCAGTCCCTCTTGTGCCATAGTATGTATTGTATATCTGGAAGGTAGTCCCCTTAAAAATAGTTACTCTTTAAGAGTCTTACTAAACAGGCAAACCCCAGTGGTCCACTCTGATTGTCCGTGCCCAATGCCAAAGTGTGGTCACAATTGTAAATGGCACCGAGGCTCATGCGTGGACTTTAATTATACCCAAGTTCAGCTAAATACATTTTCTAGTATTACAAGGAAACAGTTTTACAAAGAAAGCTGAAGTTGGTAAAGGGCTTATCTCTTGGAAACAGGAGCTAAAAAGTAGTTAAATCACAGTCTGAAAGTTGAGTTGTGATACTGAGGATGCATGTACTGTATGCATATGCATGTCCATATGGATATGAATATGCATACATGCATGCCCAGTATCACGGCTTGACTTTCGGATCATAATTTAATGCATATACATTCGCACATGCCTGGTATCATGGCTCGACTTTCAGACCATGATTTGACTACTTTTTAGCCCGATTCCAAGAAATAAGCATGTGACAGAAATGGGAAGGAAAGAGTTAATGGTTTGGATTCTGTAGATGCCTTATTTTTTTAGCAGTGTGAAAAAAATACACTGAGGCTGAAATCCTCCAGCAGCAACCAGCTTGTGGAATTCCTAGCTGCTAGATAAGAGCTGGGTCATAAATCTCGAGTGGACATCTCCAGACACACACAGACCTTGCAGACACGGACACAGGGCAGTTTGAATGGATTGGATCATTCAAATATAAACTTGAGGTGAAAAGGAATATAATTGGTCACCAATAGGTGTTCACTCTGATTGGGACAATTAAATACATACATGTTAGTTGGTTGGTGCATTTAAGGGAGAATAGGAATGACCTAGTCTCCATAGACTATATAGCTTCTGTAAGACAGAGAACTGTCTCTCTTGCCCTGGAAGCTGTGAGGGGAAACATAAGCTTGGAGCCTACCTGTATGTCCATGGGAGCTGGCAGTTAGAACAGGGTCCAGTGTCTCTTGTAAGGACAGGAAAGGGTAAGTTTAGTGATAGTATATTTCAGTAATAGCCTTCTTCTTTGCCATCTGTTGTTTAAAAACATTTGTTTACTTTTCCTGTATGAGTGTTATTCTCTTGTGTTGTAAATACATTTCCTGTAAATGCTCATTGCACTTTCTGTTAAGTAAAAGCTATTTATTTGCTCAACAGTTGTGTCTCTGATGTCATTTTCTAAGGTAAGATTTGGTTTTCCACTGGCTAGGGTAAACTCTGTGTAGCATCCGCCACCTGAAAGAGACACACTACCAGACTTTAACTTGTGCAATTGCACGTGTGATTATTCAAGTTTGTACACTTGAAAGAGGTGCCGGAAGGAAAGTCCGGCTGGTGGCAGCGAATACCCAAGGACACACACCTCTCTAAAAGCTGTTTCAGCCCAGAGGGAGAGGTGGGTTGTCACAAAGCACTTTCCTGATATCGGCTTTCTTTGTAGTACCAGAAAATGTGTTTAGCCGAACTCAGGTACAATAGTCCACACACAAGCCTTGGCACCATTTACAATTGTGACTGTGCTTTGGCATCAGGTGCAGACAATCGTCGCAGACCAGCAGGGTTTGGCTGTTTATTAAAATTCCTAAAAAGTAATTATTTTTATGGCAACCACCATATGGATATACATATTATGGCACAAGAGGGACTGATGTAGTGAGTGAAGGCACGTTTCTGAGTCCCAAGAAAAAAATATAAATAAAGGGCTGACAGTGTTCCTTTAAGCTCAGCCAGCTGGAAATCATCCAGTCCATGATCTCTTGTAGGCATTTTTCCAGCACCAAGATTGACCCTTGCCTGTAGGGCATACATGTACAACTGAGTATTATCTGCACACTAGTGAATACTCATACCATACCATACCACCTAATGACTTGACCAATCAGTAGTATAAACACTGAGAATGACATGTGGGACTGAACTGACCCCTAAGGAACACCACATGTGACTGCTACCAGCTGCAATGAGTACTTTCCCAACACAACTTTCTGTGAGCTACCTGACAAAAAGGACTCAAACCATTTCAAGGCTGTCCTGATGAGTCCCATGTATTCCTCAAAGGCACTCCATCAAAACCCCATGCTTCACAGTGTCAAATGCCACTGAGAGATCAAGGAGAACAGCAGTAGGTCATTTCCCTTTTCCTCTCACTAGAAACAGACCACTGAACACTTTGATGAGCGCAGTCTTGGTGCTGTGATGAGGCTGGAAACCTGACTGGAATGGTTCTTAGATGTTATATTTCTGAGGCTTCTTCAGGAGAGGTCTCACTGTGGCATTTTTCAGCACCCCAGAAAAACAACCCTTCCTCAGGGAACACCTGACAATGCCAATGAACACTGGACTAAGGACCCCACAACAGCCCACCATCAGACGTATGGGTTCTGGGTTCAGGAAACAGCAAGTGGGATGCAAACCAACAATCACCTTGAGCACATCTTTCACCAATGCTGACTGAAACTCAGACCGCCACTCTGAAGTGCCTCCATACCATTCAACTCTGCAACTGCTGGCCCTTGAAAGGCCACCTGTAGAAATGTTGGCCTAATAGAGGGCACTTTGTCCAGGAAGACGTGGCCACATTCATCACATCTTTGTTTACACAGGAAAAACACCATTAGGGTAATACTTAAGCTATTTACAAAGTGAATAAATTATAATAAGACTCATTATTACATTAAACACTATGGATTTCAAAGAAAAAAGACATTCCAAATTTAAACATTGCAATAATTTATATTGTGTTGCAAAAAAGAGAAAAACTATCACCTATTGCAATTGTATCTAATATTCAGTTCATGTTGTATTGCTGAACTAAACAATCTCAGGGAGATTGCTAAGGAACAGTATTCCTTGGAAATGGCAATCCATGGCTTTGCAGCACTGTACTGAAAAGTCATTTCACCAGTAAAAGTTTTTACTTTGGGCACACAAAATTCTACAGCTTTTTGTTTTCTCAGCCCATGTAGCTGATGAGACTTATTGAACTTTTCAGCTAGGTGCTTCAGTTTGTTATTTTTCAACATGACAAAAAAGGTAGACAACCAACTCTTTTCCCATCTTTGTTCTAATGGGAGCAAACCCACCTCATGTCACATATCACAGTGGTTTGTTTTAATGCTGCAGAGAAGCAAAAATCTAGCTAAACTATTATATGATATATCTGTTTTGTTAGGTCCCTTTTCTTTGCACATCAGTAGACAAGACAACCGTAGTCTAAGATGAATAAAATTATCTGACTAGCTATATCCTTGTGAACTTGCTTTGTGGTAGAAATTGCAGTGTGCCTTAGGTCACCAGTGTGTGAATTACCTTTTGTCAAGTTGTTTATGTGAGAATCAAACTTTAAGTATTGGTCAAATATTACACCTAAATACTTGTATTCTTTTGTGTGAGTTATTATTTTGTGACAGACCAGTCTCTCCCAGACTCAGCCTGCAACTGTTACCAGCTTTCTCTCCCTTCAGAGGCCTGCAAGGGTCACCTTTGGTATACCACCATGACTCAGCTACAACCTACCTTGGGTATCTCTAGGTCTAAATGCCACCAGAACCACTGCTCACACAGTAAATACTCCACCTAAAGGGCAAGGACCGACCCCTACTGTACAGGTGAGAATCACTTTGTCTTAAAACAAAATATGGTAATCATAGCCTTCTATTTAGAGACAGAACACAGTTTTTGTCACTTATAATCCAGTTATCTGTACCTCAAAGGACTGAGTCACACAGACATGAAGAATAAAAAATAATATTTAATATTTCAAAATATTTACACATATAATAGGGGATACAATTGTGCATACTACTACCAAATCTTTTAACAGTAATATTCTAACTATTGTTTGATGTGACTGCTAAGGCTGACCTTTTGCTTTCCAACCAGCTGACTATTGTCTGCTGAATTGTATATAACAGGGAAACTGAGTCAAAGGGAAAGCATTTTGTAATCTACTATTGTATTCTGCTGTCTTTTAATTGCATTTTTACCCTCTAAAAATTCTTACAGGCAGTTTGAAAGCCTTTTAAGCCACAATTAGTGATTATTGTATTATTATTCCCAGGAGAAACTATTATTAATCATATTTTTTTGTGTAAACTATATTATCATCTACTTTTGGACCATGGTGGTGACAAGAGAACAGATAGCTGAATTTTTTCAGGTAATTTGGAATTTATGAATATGCAAAGTGTTAACTATTAATTTGAAGAGACCGTTGGAAAAAAGAAAAACAATCAGAGAGGAGCCTTAAATAATTTGGGCAAAGAGAAAAAACTACTAGAAGTAGTTAAAGGTGGTACTGACAAGAAAAACTATAATTCAGATAGTTGTTCCCAACCTAAGATCATGGAGTATTTGAAACTGGTCAATGAGATACACCCCCAGAACTTATCTGGTCCAGGGCAAAATAAGCTTGATTCCAAACTTTTAACATCTACTCCGAATCTCAACCCAGTAGCTCCTTCTGATAGTCAGATTTTGTCTAGTCCACCAGAGAACTTGGCTAACCTAAACTCTCCTGCTTTGCAACGATTTCCCACTCCAGGGCCACTCCCCAACACATACAGTAATGGCAGTGTCAATGACTCCCCCAGAGAGTCAGGGGGCTTGGACAATAGTTTCCTACACCTTCCACAGCTCCCCCCCCCCATGAATCAGAGAGACAAATAAAACCCAAAAGTCCCAATTCAGTTGTGACTAAAGTGATTTCTGGCTTGCAGAATACCATTACAGGTATAAAAATTTAGAAAAATCAAGACAGCCGTGCTCAGAGGGTAAGTCTTCCTTGTTTCTCAAGATACAAATGGTAATCTCACTAATTATGATATCTTTTCTGAAATTTCTAAGACCGGCCTCTTATTGGATTATGAAAACAAACCACTTTCTTATTTTCCTTCATATCTCAGTGAAGATATTATCAATGTTACTGTATGTCTAACTCCTCTGCAGCAAATCTTATGATAATGGAACAACTAGTCTTCATTCATAGAGAACTTGATACAGTTCAAGAAGATTTGGAAATAAATGGGGCTAGGGTGGATGACATAAACTATTCCAACATAGATATACTTTAGGTAATAATTCCTCTGAAATAAGTTCAGACCACATGGAATGTAATGCAGTTCTATAATTATGTTGGACTCCTATTCTAACAATACTACCACTAAACCACTAAAATGCATTTACCAAAAAGGAAAAAGAGAAGGAAAAGAGACAGTAGGGGGAAGTACCTTGCCTGGCAAGCATTGTATTCCTTCCATGGAGAATGACTTATTAGAAGACACAGGTAGTTCTACAACCAAAATACCTCTTAGGGAAAAACAAGGGATGACTGAGGAAAAAACAGGCAAGAAAAATATTTCTGTAGATGATGACAAAAACAACTATCCTTCAACCCCAAAAATGCAAGCCACTTGCACAGATATCATGGCTACTAAGGAAGACTGTCAGGCTCTGATAATGAAGGTCACCAGCGTGGACTCTGTGTATGTAAGATCCCAGGAACAGCCTGTCAATAAGCCCCTTAACTGTGAGTGTGAGGAATTGTTCCTATTGAAAAAGAAAATATGGTTATTTATAATATTCCAAGCAAAAACAATGAGAGCCCTCATTCTCTGGTCTTATTCACTCCATTTCAGGAGCTTGGATTGTTAAGGCTCCATGGTTAAACCAGATACAGATTATTGTGGCCTGTTTTGCTCTCGGATGGGTGTGCAGCTAGATGTTACTGACATTGTCCAGGCTCACAATTGAAAGATAAAATTGAAAGATATTAAAAGATAGTGCAGAAAGGGATCATGTCCATATTACCTGTATCAATCATAGAATCTATCAATCATAGAATCGCCAGCAATCTCTGGTATAACAGTTATTTTCTGGATAGAAAGAAGCTTGTTTTAATGTGTGTAAATAGACAGGATGTTCCCCGTACACCTGTGTCTTCTATCCACTCTGAACCTTTCTTTGAGTATATTTGGCTTAAAAACCTGGGGGGGGGGGGAACAGATCTTAAACTAACACAATCTTTGAGTTCTTTCTTTGCCAATTATTTGCAAATTCCTTTGGGCTATAGTGGTATCACTGAGGCAAATAAAACTAAATATCATGATAGTGCCCAGGAGGTTGTTTTATTTAAATCCCATTTAATTGCAGACAGGGAACTGGACAAATGCCATATTTTGGATAACCTCGGTATATACAGGTATTTAGTATCTAGCTCTCTATGTGATTCTGCTTTCCTCTACAAAAACAAGAGAGATCTGACCCAATGACAGTTATACAGTGTGTCCCTGTTGCCAGTAGATTTCAGGCCCTGGTTGGATATCAGTGACTATCAGTGGTCTGTACTACCAACAGAGGGGGACAATCTTTCTCTGACCCCATCCAGAAGGCTCCTGCATGTCATGTTTTATCTTGGAATATTGTGGGCATCTGTGCTAGGTGGTAAGACCAATATTGGCTAAGTTTTATCTCCTCACACCTGATACTTTGTTTTCAGGAAACATGGCATCTACCACCCACTCTCTTTAAATCATTTTGAACTTTTTCATGTATCTTCAAAAAGAGACAGTAGATCTGGTAGGGTGTCAGGTGGCCTAGCATCCCTTGTGAAAATATACAGTCCTCTTTCAGCCAAGTTAGTGAAATCTATGGATTTTTGTCTGGCTCTTCTTATAACATTTTCAAATTTACATTTTTTGCTTTTTAATTTGTATATTCCCCCTATCTCATCAAAATTTGCAGTAAAAGACCCATGGGACACCTTAGGAGATTTTTTGGAGGTGTTGTATCTAAAATTCCTAGATACTCCTATTGTGATAGTGGAGGACTTCAATGCCAGAATTGGGTCTTTTGATGGGCTGTTGGATAATTTAGTCTTGGATTCAGTTTGTAATATCCATTCATTAATTTATAGGACATCTAAAGACCCCAAGATTAACACAGCTGGTCAAGGCCTTAGATTTATGCAGGAATATCATTTTGTACTTTGAATTGCCTATTACCTGGTGGCAAGGAGGGCCACTTAACTTATTTTGCTCCTATGGGAGCTTTGATCGTGATTTTGCTCTATGGGATGGGGCCTGTGGGGCTTAATCTTCCTTAAAATAATACTAATAGGTCAGAAAGTGACCATTTGCACTAGCCCTTTGTTGGGCAAAAGGTTTGTTCCTCCTCTCTCCTTCCTCAAGGGTGCCTTTTCTGATAACTCTCCTGTACAGTTGGAAATTAGAAACAAAAGAAGAGTTAAGTGGTCTGAACAGATGGCAGCTCAAGTAACTTCAATGAATAGGTCCTATTTTCAGGTCTGGCCCCATTGTAATTGGGAATGTGTTTCCCCGAGGGACTTGTACAAGCTCTTGAAAAATGTATGTGTCATTTTACATAGGACACTTTTTACTTCTTATAAAATAAAAATAAAATAGAGATTTTGGATGGTTTGATCAAGCCTGTCATCAGGAAAAACTGAAATTACTTTCAGTTGTAAAGGAAACTAAAGCCATTCCATCTAGAGCTGATTGTAGATTTTTGAATTATGAGCGGAAATAATATAAGAACTTTTTGGCCACCAAAAAGAGGGAGTTCTACTGTAAATAATGGAACTCATGTTAAATATCATAGACAGAAAAGATATCAAAACCTTTTGGTCTAAAGTGGCAAAAGGCACTTCCAACTTATCCCACACAGTCGATACTTTCATCTCTCACATATTTGGGTAAATGTCTTTCATTCTTGTGTTTTTTATTCTTATTTTGAATAGTGGTGGGTGAAGTGGCCCAATTCACTCCTCAAAGTGATCCATGGAGTGAAGGTGAATCGCGGAGTGCTCCACAATGTGAAGGGAGTACTTCACGTTATTAATGGGTAACAAAGTCCATTGAAAACTTTGACTTCATATTACTCCACCTTCCCAAACCACTACTCCATCATTTTAAGGCGAAGTACATTGAAACCAATGTACTCCGCCTCACTTCACCTTGTTTTTAAACTCCAAAGGTGAATTTTGCAGTGATTCAAGGGATTCCAGGTCACATGGGCTCTAGATTGTTCTGCACAGCCTCAGTTGGGGTAGTGTGTGTATGAAGCTGTAGAAGACAATCTGCTCTGAGAGCTCTGTGATTTAAACTTTCTAAAAACTGTTAAAAAAGCCTTTTGAGGTAATTTGTTTTGCTGAAACTTTAGTTCATCGATTATAGGAAACCCTTCTGTGCTCATATCATCGAGCGTTTATTTTTTGTGTGTGGATTTTGAATGTTAATGTACAATATTCAGTCTGTATACTGAGAGACAGTGGAAGTGTGCTTTGGGGGAGGGGCATATCCGTGGTGTAGGTAGATTAACTTGGAGAAAAAGACAGTGCTTTCTGTTTTGGTGATATTTTTCTTGTATAACTGTGTTAATGTACACACAGTAATATTTTCAATAATTCTTGCCTGTTTTTGCTGATTGTTGTGGTGCAGCAGTGCATAATTTTAGTTTGTTTAAAATATGTGGTTATATTACTGAAGTTTTCAATTTGCTACGCATTACTTAGTGTGTGTGTGAGTGTGTGTGTGACGCGTGTCATCAAATCAGATGCCCTTTATTGTGCCACATAATTTCAGCAATGTGAACCTGCTATCTACTGCAGCTGTGTAATTTTTGTACTTCTTTGTGGTATCTTTACTAGTACTAGTGACTGTTACTGCAGCAGTGCAGTACGCTACCCCCCCCGTGGCCTGCCCCAACCGGCAAAGGAATTCTTTTCCAGATTTGAATTTCTGATGGTGACCACTGGTTAGGTGTTGTGCCTTTGCATCTGCATCTCTTCAGTGCACAGCGCAATCTTAATCTGTATGCGCATTTGCATCTCTTTAGGGCCCAATCTCCATCTCTAACTTAAGTCACAGTTGTTTCATTGGCTTTCCTTCAGAGTACTGAACAGGTGTGGTGCATAATTCTACATGAACATTGTACTCATTAATATGCGTTTTTAAGTCAGGACCATCATGACGAGTCATTCGTGATACAAATCACGTTCTTCATCATCACGGTCACAAATGCAGTCACAAATCACGATTTATGATCACGTCACGAATCACAACATTAATCTTTTTTAATAGTTACTTGGATGTATTGTAAGCCTGTTTTGTAGTATCTCTCCATGCTTCACCACCCCACCATTGTACTCATTAATGAGTGTTTTTAAGTCGGGGGGGTTTTGCGCCACACCTCATCGGGGCCCGTTGAAGTACAGCCATAGGCATTCACGTTTCTTCATCATCACGGTCACAAATGCAGTCACAAATCATGATTTACGATCACATCACGAATTACAACATTAATCTTTTTTAATAGTTACTTGGATTTATTTTAAGCCTGTTTTGTAGTATCTCTCCATGCTTCACCACCCCACCATTGTACTCATTAATGAGTGTTTTTAAGTCAGGGAGTTTTGTGCCACACCTCATCGGGGCCCGTGGAAGTACAGCCATAGGCATTCATGTTTTTTCATCTTCACGGTCATAAATGCAGTCACAAATCATGATTTACAATCACGTCACGAATCACAACATTAATTTTTCTAAATAGTTACTTGGATGTATTGTAAGCCTGTTTTGTAGTATCTCTCAAGGCTTCACTATCCCACCATTGTGCTCATTAATAAGTGTTTTTAAGTCAGGGATTTGGATAGTGTCTGCAGTACATACACAGACTAGAAAGAAGACTGACTGCACACATACAGTTTAGCACAGTATACTTGCACTGCTCAGAATACAAAGTGTCACGTATACAGAAGACAACAAAAAGGGGCATAATTACATACAAGGGCCGGGGATGGTGGAGGAATACATTTTATAACACAACAAGGAAGGTGTGGGGGGGCACATGGTGTGAGGAAAAAGAAAACTAATGTGGGATCCCATGGTGATCCAGCAGCAGTTCCAGCATTGACATAATTTGCAACTGATGTCCCTCTATGTGATCCTGGTGGAGCAGCAGGTACTGCTGTGGCCCTCCTCTTCTTAGGGATGCCACCATGCACAGCTGCACCCTCTGTCACAGAACGGCCAACAGGTGCAAGCATGGTCCATTCTGTGGCAGCCTGCCTCTCCAACTGGTGGTGATTGAGCATATGGGTGTACTGGCCCCAGTCCCCAGATGAGTCCCATGGGGGCCATGGTGCACATCCACCTCACATAGGCAGCACCTGACCACACTGCTGTCCCCCTGACACAGTAAAAAAACTGTCAAACAATGGAGGTGCGGGGAGAACCAGGCACAGACAGGGGAGGGCCAGATGAACAGGCAGCCGACTGGTCACAGTACTGAACAGGGATGGGATTCACACCTTGGCCCAGGGGAACAGGCACATCCTGCTCCAGAGGACCTGGTGCTGGACTTGGTGGTGGTCGCGGTGGTTCAACTGCCTCAGAGTCAGGACAGGAGGCGGTGCTGGTTCTGCTTCTGGGGGGGCAAACAACTACCTACTTATAAAAGTAAGAAAAATAAAATTTACAGAAAGAACAAATTAAGTAAAAAAACAGTACAGAAAAGACAAAAATGTAGCTTTGAAAAAAGCTGTTGGGTCTAAATCAAAGTTTAAATCTCCTCCTCGCTCTGATCTCAGAGTATCAGCAGTCACAAAACACACTCCTCTCTCTCCATCTGCACAGGAGAAAGTAAAAGTGTCTGCTTGTATGACTCACTTCCTTCCTGCCTAGCTAAAGAGCATGTGACTTACAGTACTGTAAGCCATGTGATATGGGGGCTGCCAAATCTGAAACACCAAGTGGATCACTTAGAATCATAATGAGGAACGCGAAGTCCATTAAAAACAATGACTTCGCCTTACTTTGCTTTGCCATTCTGCCTTAACGTGAAGTGGTAATGACAAGGTGGAGTGAGCACTCTGGGGAGTGGCAACGTGAAGTGCCCACTTCATGTTCAGTTCACCGGCGGAATTTAAATTAGCTGCATCTCTAATTTTGAATATGATGCTGCCTCCCTTCTATTTATCCAAGTACTCCTAGCCCGCCCCCAAAAATCAGGGTAATTAGTGAGGTAAACACAAAAATAGAGCAGTCGATAGGGAGAAGGGCAGGGGTAAATGGAGAAAAAGACAAAGGCAGTAGGGACAGGAATGAGGTAAAAAGAAATAAAGCCATTAAAAAATGGAGGGTAATGAGTACCAATGCCCATAGTCTAGGTAAAAAGCTCCCTGAAATGGTGGCCTTGATGGAAGAGGGATGCCTGGATATTGTGGCAGTCACATAAACATGGTACACAGAGAACCATGACTGGGATGTCAACATACCAGGGTACACAATCTACAGGAGGGACAGGGAGGGAGGAAAAGGAGGAGGAGTACCTCTCTATGTAAGGGAAGGAATAAAAGCAACTGAACTAAAGGGTAAACAGGGAGGGAAGGAGGCACTGTGGGTCACCCTGGAGACTGGAAATGGCTCCACAGTCTGCACAAGGGTTGTATACAGACCCCCCATCTCAGGGGGAGGAAATGGACAAGGAAATGATAGAAGACATCCTTGGGATGGCAATGAAAGGGAAGATATTGCTGATGGGGGACCTGAATATGCCAGATGTTGACTGGAGCACCTTTCCTGCAGCCACATACAAGAGCAGGGCCATTCTCGATGACCTACAGGGGGCATGCCTCAGACAGCTAGTTTTGGAACCCACTCAGGAAAGACTAATCTTAGACCTGGTACTCTCAAATGGGGATGGAGAGAGGATCTCTGATCTTGAAGTGGGTAGCCATCTGGGTACAAGTGACCACCAAACAGTGTGGTTCACAATAAACTTAGCTGTAGAGTCAAGTCACACAAAAGTGAAGGTACTGGACTTCAGGAGGGCTGATTTTGTCAAAATGGGAGAGTGCCTCAGAAAAGCACTAGCAAACAGGCAAGAAGGTAGGGTGGAGCAACAATGGGGAAACATCAAAACCGCCATCACAGAGGCAACAAGTCTTTGTGTGAAGCAAATAAACAAATCAAAATGAAAGAAAAAAGCACTATGGTTCTCAAAAGAAGTGGCAGGGAAGGTAAGGGAAAAGATAGCATTCAGGAAGTATAAGGAAACACAGAAGGAGCAGGACTGAGAACTGTACCAATTAAAGCAGAAGGAAGTGGGTAAGGCAGTCAGAATAGCAAAGGCCCAAACCAAGAAAAAGATCGCCAACTTGGTTAAGAAGGGGGATAAAACCTTTTATAGGTACATTAGGGAGCAAAGAAAGACTAAGGCAGGGATACTGAGGCTGAACAAAGAGGAAAGCGGTTGGGCAGAGAGCGACAGTGAAAAAGCAGGGATACTGAACGAATACTTCTGCTCAATATTCACAATGGAAAAGCAGGGGGAAATACCTAATCCAGTCAATAGAAGCACTTTGGATAGGGGGTTGATATTAATCCTTCCACAGAAGAAAGGGTTCTGAAAGAACTCTTTAAACTGAAGGTGGATAAAGCAATGGGGCCTGATGGGATTCACCCCAGAATTTTAAAAGAACTAAGGGAAGAACTAGTAACACCCCTGACTACCCTTTTTAATAAATCATGGGAGGATGGGATGGTACCTGAGGACTGGAGGAGGGCAGATGTGATTCCTCTTCACAAAAGTGTGAGCAAGACAGAGGCAGGAAACTAAAGACCTGTCAGTTTGACCACAGTGGTAGGGAAAATGATGGAATCACTTCTGAAGGAAAGAATTGTTGAGTACCTAGATGCCAGTGGGGCACAGGACCCAAGGCAGCATGGATTCACAGTGGGAAGGTCATGTCAGACAAATCTAATTGATTTCTTTGACTGGGTGCCCTAAGCAGTAGACCAGGGAGTGGCCATGGACATGGCCTACCTAAACTTTAGCAAGGCATTTGACACAGTCCCGCACAAAAGATTAGTAAACAAATTAGCCAGCCTGGGAGTAGGTCCTAGGGTCATAGCCTGGGTAAAACACTGGTTGGACAACAGAACACAGTGGGTAATAGTAAATGGAGTCCACAGTGAAGAAAGGAGGGTTACTAATGGGGTACCGCAGGGTTCAGTACTGGGGCCGGTCCTTTTTAATGTCATTATAAGTGACATTGCAGAGGGACTGGAAGGTAAAGTATGTCTCTTTGCAGATGACACAAAGATCTGCAACAGGGTTGATATACAAGGTGGGGTGGAAAGGATGAAAAGGGACTTGGCAAAGTTGAAGGAATGGTCAAATGTATGGCAGCTTAGATTCAATGCAAAGAAGTGCAAAGTAATGCACCTGGGAAACAAAAACCCAGGGGAAGAGTACACAATGGGGGGTGAGATACTGAAAACAACAAAAATGGAAAGGGACCTGGGGGTGGTCATATCAGATGACCTAAAGGTGGGACAGCAATGTGAGAAGGCAGTAAGGTGAGCTGGGGGATACTGGGATGCATAGGGAGAGGCATCACCAGTAGAAAACAGGAAGTTGCTGGCCCTTGGTACAGACAGTTGGCAAGACCACATCTGGAGAACTGTGTACAGTTCTGGAGAACCCACCTCTGCAAAGACATGGACAGGGTGGAGGTTGTCCAGAGGAGGGCAACCAAAATGATGCAGGGTCTGCATTAGAAGACATATGAAGAAAGACTAAAGGAACTAAAGATGTATAGCCTTGAGGAAAAGAGGGAGAGGGGGGACATGATAGAAACTTTCAAATACCTCAAGGGAATCAACAAAGTCCAAGAGGTAACATCTTTCAGAAAAGAGATGGGCAAAACTATAGGGGCACAATTTGAAGATAGAGGGGAACTGCTCAGAGGTAATGTGGAGGAAGTATTCTTCACAAAGAGAGTTGCGGATGCATGGAACAGCCTTTCTGAGGAGGTCATAGAGTCAGAAACAGTGGGGGAATTCAAGAATGCATGGGAAAGACATAAAGCAATTCTAGTGGAGGGTAGGAGGAAGTAAGCTGTTGGTTAACTAGGATCAGCAGCTTATCCATTAGGTAGGGAAATGGGCAAACTAGGTGGGCCAAGCGGTCCTTATCTACAGTCAAATTCTGTGTTTCTATGTTTCTATGTTACTCCTTTCTCTGCCTTCGAGGTTTTGGAAGCTATTTCCTCTCTAAAGAAAGTTAAAGTTCCTGGCCTGGACTCAATTCTGGCCGAGGTTTATTTACAAGCTCCACTAATATGATTATACATTTTCTACCTTTTTAAATAAATGTCTAACAGAAGATTATATTCCTTATTTGTGAAAAGGTGCCCTGATTGTGCCAATCTTTAATAAAGGCAGTAAAGCTGACCCTAAAATGTACCATCCAATTAGTCTGTTAGGCACCTCAGAAACATTTTTTTCCAAGATTCTTATACATTTGCACAATGAGATCAAGAAATCTGGTGGACACTCCCCCCTACAATTTGGATTTAGGGTAAATTGTTCCACCTTAGATAATTGATTTATTTTGTGCCATCTATAGGAAAAATACTGTTGGTTATGTGGACAAAAATTGTATGTTGCCTTCATAGACTTCTCTTCCACCTTTGACTCTGTTAACAGAGGTATTATAATGGATTATGTTAGAAAAAGGCATTGATTACTCACTTAGTTCTCTAATTTCCAATCTATACAGAGATATGTGGGCTAATGTTGGACTGGGCTCTGATGGGAATTCTTCAGGTAAATTTGCAATCAATAGGGGAGTCCAACAAGGCTGTCTATTGGCTCCCACCCTGTTCAATACTTATATTGATAATCAATTGCTGGCACTATGTAGAATCTTGTCTGACTCCCCTATGATCGGTCCAGTCCAGTCCAGTCTCAGGCCCTGTTCTGGCCTATGCAAATGATTTACTTTTAATTTCTGTTTTGCACTCTGGACCCTAGAGAAAGTTAGATTGTTAAGTTAATGAAGTAAACAGCTTACACTGATCAATTAATAACCAAAAAAGCCCAGTTCTGGTCTTTGGCAAAGGAAATGTTTCTATTGGAAGTAGATGGCATATGGAGGTTCCACTATGCAGATTGTTAAAAATTATATTTATCTAGGATTGCATTTTTCACAGAATGGATCATGGCATATGCATGTGAGCAATGCCATAAGTAAAGCAAAAAAATAAATGCGCTGGGCTTAAAGAAGTTTAATTTTAAATATAGGGGGCACTCCATCACACCTCTAATTCAAGCTAGTTCTTCTAAACCTAATCCACAAATTTTGTTCGGTTCAGAAATATGGGCTCCATATATGATCTCAGACTGTGAAAGAACTGCATTGCAGCTTATTTGGTCCTCTCTTGGTCTCAGTAAATCCCTACCCGCATTTTATCTTAGAGCTGAATTGGACTTGGAACATGTTGTATTGAAATGTTCCTGGTATCTGAAAGCCCATAAAACTTGGATTGGTAGCATTTTTGCAGCCTTGTCCTGGAAAAGCCTCTAAATTTACTTTTATCTGTGGAAGATCCAGTTATTAATAATCTAGCCAATTTCTTCTATATTCTTTTATATGTTATAAGAGAAATTAGGAAGAGTAAGCTGTTTGTTTTTTAGATTATCTCTGTTTTATATTTTGTATCTATGTTTATATGTGTTATTGTATAAGCTGTAGTGGCATTATGCTGATCAATAAAGATTTGAACTACTACTACTACACATATAATACAGAATACTACAGAAAGACTATGGGGAACAGTAATTCTACACAGATAAAAAAGTCTTGTACGGTAGAAAGCACATATATAAAAAAAACCAACAAAACAACTATCTCACTCTTCTCTCTCTGTTAAGCAAAGTAGAATAGCTTACCACCCAGGATGCCTTGGTAAATCAGGGCAGACTCGAATCTTAGCTGGTAAATGTTTGGAGTCCCAAACCTAACTACCTTATTAGGGTCTGGCAAGTCATCAAAAGGAAAACCTTCAGCTGCCAGTCCCCCACATGAAGTATCATCAAATATGTAATTCTGACATCATGGATTTGACACATTCTTTGTCTATGGACACTACCACCTCTCTGGAGAGCTGACCTAAACTGAATTTTTGGATTTTTGTGGACTCAGAAACCTTCTCATTGTTTTGAGATCTATCTGCCTCAGCAGAGAAGGCTGCATGGGCAGGACATGAAAGACCTTGACTACTTTGTAGTTTCCTCATTATTTGACCAGGGGTCTCATCATTACAAGACATAGGGATTGTAGTTACTTCTCAGGGGCAGCTGCTTTTGCCTCTGGCAACATTTTCAGTCTCATTTCCTCCAGCCCATGTCTGTTCCCATATCATATAGAGTTCATTAAAAAGGAAAAAAAAATGCAAAATTATTGTTACATTTTCGCAGTGATAGAAGTTTATACTTTAATCATAAGCTGTTCTTGTTTAAAGCCTTTGTTTTCTTTTTTTTGGGGGGGGTGGGGTTATCACCTGAGTTTCTTTTAATGTTCATTACTTGTTTTGATGAAGAAAACCATTGCTATATATTTTGGAAGTCAAGTTATAATTTACTTTCCATATCTTGAAAGTTTTGACTGGTAGTTATCACTATCATATTATCTGCCTGTAAACATGGGTCAGAGTGTGCAGTGACACTTGGCAATCCATTTACATAAACTAAGAATAGAAATAGACTCAGTATGGAGCCCTGAGGGACACCCCTTGTGATATAACAGTTTTCTGACAGGTAGCCTCCCACCTCCACCATCTGCCTCTAGTTTGACAGATATTGAACCAACTGCTTGCCTCTGTAGCAACCCAAAAGCTGCACAATCTGCTGAATAGAATTTCATGACCTACCAAGTGAAATGCTTTATTGAGATCCACGAACACCACACTCGATGACCTCCCCCTTCAAGTGGGGGAAGTAACTATATCTAGGAAGTCAATGAGCACGGTGCCAATGGAATAGCCTCTCTTTAAAACCCAACTGGCAGCTTGTTAAGAGTGAATATTTTTCAGAGAAGTCATGCAACTATTTACGAACCATGCTTTCAAGTAGTTTTGAGAGGATGGATATGAAAGCAATTTAGAGGCAGTTTGATAGCCTTGTTTGATCACCACCCTTGAAAACTGGAATCACGTCTGCAGTTTCCATGTTTCAGGACAATATACTTCCACAAACGCAGCACTCATAGCAAAGGACAAAAAAGTCTCACAAAAAAGTTTTCAGCATAAATGCAAGATTTATTCAGGTAAAGGCACTCAGCTCAAACCCCAGCGCTTTGGCTATTGCCTTCGTCAGGGGCAAAATCAAAACTGTGGGGTCCCAGATAAAGTTTCTGACTGACTGTCTATTTCCACTACATCCAGTCCCAGAGGAGGTCTGGTTGATGGTTTAAGAATATCGACATTAGGATGATTAATGAGCAGCAGAGGTTTTTGGGGTTTACACTATATTGTCTTTTAGCATTTTTATTTCCTGGTGGTTTCTTACTAGATTTTTCTGGCTATTATATGTTTGAGTTTATTTTACCTTCTTTTTTAAACTTTATTTTTTATTAAGACCCCAACAGGGGTCCAAAGATGCATAGCATAATGTTACAGAAAGCATGCAGTGCATAACTGTTGAAACATAATACAGAGGCATTAAAAATCAGTTATACAATTCAGAACAAACATTCAGTTTCACTATCTCAGAATATTAGATCTACATCCCCAGCCTAGGAGCAATAAGGACATTTAAAAGTGTCATCAAAGAAAGTTGTAACACAGTTCTTGCACAGAGAAAAAAGAGGGTTCTTCTGAGTTCTTGCTCCCGCTGTGGTCAGTAGGAATACCCCAGTACCCCTCAATAAGCCAAAGTATTTAGATGTATTGTCTATACCTTGAAAATAAGCTTTCTCGATAGAAAAGAGGAATGTGAAAAAGGGAAAAAAAGATATGGGGTTCTAGGACTGAGTTGACCGACTTGGTATCCTTCAGTCTCCTAACTGTATATTGGGTTTATCTGTTATTGTGAGTTAATAGGTGTCAGCTCTTATTGTCTGGTCCAAAACCAAAATACAGTACCTTCCTCTTGCTCTATTTAGTTCGAAAAGGGGAGCCATATACTTTTATATTTCTCTTTTGAAGATGTAATCAGACTGTTAATAGCTCAATACCTTGGATCTCTTTACATTTCACAATCCATTTGGATTTTGAAGGAGGGTGAGGCATGAGCCATCTGATAGTGATGTATTTACATGTGGTAGATATACATATATTATACAATCTCTTGGCCTGTCTACCCTTTGTACCATTTGATATTAGTCCCAAGACCACAAGTTTCATTTCCAGATCTACATTCAAGGAAAAAATGGTTTTAATATTTGAGGATATGTCCATCCAGAACCTTACCAGTTTAGGGTAGGACCAAAGATATTTGTGTGATGACCTGTCTGTTGGCATAGCCTCCAACATAAATTTATATATGTGAGATTACAGTGACTCATAATGTGGGGTGTGTGGAAGTACCAAGAGATTATTTTCAATCTGAATTATTTTCAGACAGCCACAACAGTAGTTTTGTGTATTTCTTGGTATATATGAGTCCTGTCTTGGTCTGTGGGTTTATCTGAGCTTCAGTACACCATTTTTTTTTGCAGTATTATTGCAACGTGGTGGTTTGTTTGATTTTCTAGGGTAGTGTACACCTTAATAATGTGATCTCTGTTAGTGGATGAACTGCTGGCTGACTCTAGAAATTAAAAAAAAATCAGATGGGGATTCTAGCATCCAGAATTTGACTATAGAGTTCACGAGAAATGCCTGTATTTGTAGGTACCAATAAAAATTGGATTTATGTGATATAGTCGAGTAGTAAATCTCGCTGACCAACAACAGTGCCACAATAACCATCTGGGGTCAAAACCATGATGGACATCAGAGTGACCACCACAAACGGCGATGGCCACTATGTTTTCCTGCAGCACCAAACTTAAATTAACATTTTATGTAGGGGGAAAGCCCTCCACATCCCCCTTTGCAGGCTATAAGCCCCTTGCACCCCCAACTTAATTATTACTAACTCTGGGGGGGGCTTACAAAATAAAATAGAAAACACAGGACAAAAAAAAAAATCTTGTCCCGCAACAGAACCCGAACTCAGGTCCTTTGCTTCCATTGGCAGTGGCTGTAGCCACTATGCCAAATGGCCAGCTCAACAGGGTTCAGCAGAACTACTCTACTTATCTTCTTCCTGTGTGTGTAGTGAGTGCATCGCACTGCTACACTTGCTCTACCCTACTGCTAGCTCTTTTGCAGCACTCACTACTCCTACGAGTGCTATTATTGAGTCGCTCATATTGTCACTCAATAATGGGCGCTCATGTTACATGATACCATAAAAATGAGATCTAGGGAGATAATATGCAGTTTGGACATCCGTAAAAGTGTGAAGGTCTAAATCTTGATACAATTGGCTGAGCTGTACTAATCCCAGTCACTATATTGTTTAAAAACAGGATCTTCCTTCTTAATGTTGATTCTAAATTACTTATTAATGTTATAGCAAACATACTGAATGGCTTAATTGGGAAACTAGACCATTCTGATCAAACTGGCATCATTCTGGGGCAGCAACTTAATATCTCAGTTTGACATTCCTGAATATAATCTCTGCATTACATGCTTCACCCTTGTCCAATTTAACAATTTCTATTGACACCGAGAAGGTGTTAAATCGTTTCCATTGGCCACATCCATTTTCCACCCTGGAATCTTATAAGTCTGGTTCTAATTTCCACTGGGCAATCCATCTATTACATGTCAATGCATTGACAAGGGTACATAGCAATGGCTCCTACTTATCTTGGTTTCCTGTTTTTTGGGGAACCTAACAGGGCTGTACATTGTCTCAGCTTTTATTTGCCCTCTCCATGGAGCTCCCTGCCACTATGATTTGCAGCTCTACAGACATCATAGGAATCACAGTTAATAGCATATAATCATGCATAACTCTTTTATTTTTAAGGTATTTGCATAAAACTGTTATTGACTGATTTATTTATCTAGAATTTGTTGACTAGGAAAGGTACACTGAAACAGAGCTCATTTCCAGATGCCACCTGGGGGTTGGGGTCAGATGTAATGTACAAAAGTGAATAAAGTGACAAGTACGATGTACACAACAGAATATAAGATAGTACAAGGCACATTTACCAACTTGCAAGAATGTACAATGGATAAAAATGACAAATGTAAATGCCCTTCATCTGCTTTTGCTGTTTGTATACATGACAGATCACAGTCCTCAGTTTGTGATATTGTAAGAATTTCCTCAGCAATCTTGGATGGTACCTTAAGTGGATGATTGGGCTTACTTCTTTTTCTAAATTAAAGGGAACACATTCTTATTGATCATTTGCATATTTTATTTAACATTATACCCTTTCTATATCTGCCACTGTGATCAAAACTAACAGTAACCATTCAAATATATTATAAAAAATAAAATATGGATAAGTCTGCTGTACTTGAAAATAAACTGATTGGGGTGGTGGGTGGGGGGAGCTAACCAGATCATAGGAAGCCACTCAGGCTCCTGGGCTTTATGATCTGGGAAGTCTCCTCAATAAGTTCATTCCCTTATATGCCGCAGTTACCCATCATTTATTTTATATGTATGTATTGTTTATTAGGTAAAAGTACAGGGTAGTGCCAAGAGACAGACAGACACACACCTAGGCGTACACACACACACACACACACACACACACACACACACACACACACACACACACACACATATATATTGCAAACTCACAGGGAAGACTGTATTAAAATTAAATAATATGTGTAGCTTTAAAATGTCAAACAATTTTATTAGCTATATTATGTTCATTGGAAAATTCTATGTTCATAAACTCTTATATAGAACAGAGATGAGACAGCATCTAATGTGCACTAAAGCTATGCTTAAATGTAACAAGCGGATGAGTTCTTAGAAACCCCAAATTTTGAGACGAGTCACCAGGATTGAAACACATAACTCCTAAGGGATTAATGTAAAGCTAAAGAAGACCTCAACTTAAAATCTAGGTGCAGATGTGCCTAATGTTTGGCTGAAAGTAATAAGTACTGTACTTGTACTTAGCTAACTTTAAAAACAACTATATAAAGTCAGCCTGGTGACACTAAGGGTTGAGGTGCTGGATGCCACACCTTGCGCCACGCCAGCAACCTGAGTTCAGGAATGGACTCGGGCTGCTCGGGGGTCAGTGGGGCAAGGAAGGATTGAGCAACTGTAGACAGCTCTCCTTCCTTGGAGGAGGGGGGAATCATGCAGCACACTGTAGACTGACACCCAGTGGTGGCTGGGTGTCAGCACAGGTGCGTGGCCAAGAACAGGGAGGGCCCACATCCGGGCATTAGGCTACCTCCTTGGAGGTGGAGCCAGACGCTTCACCCATTGCATGACCATGGGCCCGGGGGGAAAACAGCAAAATTGGGAGCTGACAGAGTCAATGATGACCTGACTGTTGGGTTGTTGGAGGATGAGTCCCTCTGAGGGAGGGACCAGAGATCCCTGTCAGCATCCCACAAAAAAAAAATATATATATATATAAATGACCTGGGCTAAAGCCTCCTACCTATCTATCAACATGGAACACATTCTTCATCATCATCAAATCAGACCATACTAATCTCCACAAGAACTGTATTCCCCCCCCCAAAAAAACACTAACAAAATACAATATACGCCATAGAAACATACAGTAGAAACAAATTTGCCAGCAGAAGGCCTTACTGTCTGGCTGAAGCAGAACTGCATGCACTTTCAGGCTACATGTTGCTCTTTCCCCCTGTACAGGCTCACCAGCCCCCTATTGTATCCTACCCCCTCTTGTAGCTATCCCTGGGATTTGTGCTAACCACCTTCCCTGGTAGTTTGTTCCACCTCTCCACTGCTCTCTCTCTCCCCTAGTCTCCCTTATGAATTTGCCCCCTGCCCATTTGCAGCTGTTTCCTCTCATACTTTTGTTATCACTGGTCTGGAATAGTTCTCTGGGGCTTACACTATTGATACCCTTCAGGTATTTAAAGGTCTCTATTATTGCACTCCTCTATCTCCTGTCCTCCAGAGTACATATTCAGGGTCACCAGCCTCTGTTCATACGAGTGCTTCTGCAGCCCCTGTATCATTTTTGTGACTTTTTTGTACCAGTGCCAACTGATTTATGTCCTTTCTGTGGTAAAGGTTTCAGAACTATATACAGTATTCCAAGAGCAGCCACACCAGGGATCTGTACAGAGGTAATATATCTACTTCCTTCTGCTTGTAAGCTCTAGGTTTATGCAACCCAGCATCACCTTGCCCTTCCCACTGCTTTTTTGTGTTTTGTACAAGGCTTCTGGGTTCTTGTAATTGAAACCCCTAGGTTCCTCTGTCACTGTGACAGTCACCCCCCCAGCCTGTGCTGTGTCCCTAAGTTCTTTCTCCCCATGTGCATGAATTTGCACTTTTAAGCATTGAATCCCAGCTGCCAGATTCTGCATATGCATTCATGCATATACCATTGCCGCAGTGACTCCCTGATCACAAAGACCACCACAGTGAGAGGAATCGGGCAAAATCCACCAGTCGCCGTGGTGGTCTGTATGGCGATTGGGACTACCTCACTGGGTGTTTGCCCACCCCTGTTCCAGCTCCGACTTGGAGTTAGAATCTTAGAGACCGGGGGGGTTGGGGGCACAGCCCCCCAATGGATACACGGAGGCATCCCCGACACTGCGATGCTGACAGTCGGCACTGCAGCTGTCACTGTCGGGGATGTCTCCATGATGACTGTCGCTGCGGCATGGGTAAACTGCATTCAATGGGGGGGTCATCATATCAGATGAACCTGATTGATTTCTTCAATTGGCTGACCAGGGAAATAGATCAGGGTGAAGCAGCGGACATGGTCTCCTTAGACTTCAGCAAGGCCTTCGACACCATACCACATAGAAGGCTCATAAATAACCCAGACAGTTTGGGGGTGGGTCCTAAGTTGGTAAACTGGGTATGACATTATAAGTGGCAGAGAGCAGTGGTAAATGGCAATCACTCAGGGAGGGAAGTGTGACCAATGGGGTACCTCAGGGCTTAGTACTGGGATCAGTCCTCTCTAATGTCTTTATAAGTGACATGCAGAAGAGCTGTAAGTGAAGGTATGCCTCTGTGCAGTGGACACTAAAATATTCAATAGGATGGACACTCCTGAGGATGTGAAAAGAATGAGCAGAGACTTGAGAAAGGTGGAGGAGTGGTCTAAGGTATGGCAGCTGGATTTCAATGCAAAAAGTGCAAAATTATGCACCTAGTGCGCAGAAACCCAGAGGTGGAGTATAAAAGGGAGGAAGAGGTACTAACAGTCACAAAAAAGGAAAGGGACCTTGAAGTAATCATATTGGATGACCTCAAGGTGGCTAGGCAGTGCAACAAGGCAGTGGGTAGAGCCAGCATGATGCTGGGGTGCAGAGGGAAGGGTAACATGAGTAGAAAGAGGGAGGTGATGTTACTATTGTATAGCTCATTGGTGAGGCCCCACCTGGAGTACAGTGTCTAGTTCTCAAGACTACATCCCAGGAAGGCCATAGACAGTGAGAAACTGTACAGAGGAGGGGAACTAATATGGTGCAGAGGCTGCAACAGAAGCCCTATGAGGAGAGACTGAGGGATCTCAGTACGTACACCAAGGAAGGGGGGGGGACATCATAGAGACATATAAATACCTCTTGGGGGTGAAGGAGGTACAGGAGTGGAGTATTTTTCAGAGGAGGTGTACGAGAACATGGGGGCATGCAATGAAGCTGAAAGGGGGGAATTCAGGAGGGATGTGAGGACGTACTTCTTCACTGAAAGAGTGGTGGATGAACAGAACAATCTTCTAGCAGAGGTAGTGGGGGTGAAAACAGTGGTGGGCTTCAAGCATGCATGGGATAGGCACAAGGGAATCTTTATAAGGAAGCATGGGGGAGGTAACCAGAGATCAGGTCAGGTCAGGTCTACGGTGTCGGTATAGCAGGGAAAAATGCTCAGACTGGGTGGGCCAAGCAGTTCTTTTCTGCCAACAAATTCTGTGTTTCTATGTTTCTATCTCTCTAGTCTTTCCAGGTCCTCCCTGATGTCCCTGATCCTCTGTTCTGTGTCCAGTCTCCTATAGAGCCTGGTGTCATCCCCAAAAAGCAAATGTTTCCTTTATTTCATTCCTAATGTCATTTATGAATATGTTGAACAGCACTAGCTTGAGCACCAGCCACAGTGGTACCCCACTGGTGACTTCTCACACTCCATAGTATTTGTCACTACCAGGCATCCCTTTATGATGGGCCATCCCTTGCTTCACAGAATTTGGCCAGGTATTCCCCTAACTTTTCCCCCATTATGCTGAAGTCTGCCTTCTTGAAATCAAGAACACATATTTTGGTGTTCAGGATTACTTTTCCCATATTTAGGTAAAAGCACACTGAAAGGAGCTTGCTATTATACATCCCTCACCATTCCAAGCAGGATGGCGACTGGTGTGGGTCTACCAAAAGCAGCAGCAGTGTTGTAGTAGTTTTTAGTTTTATTTTTTGTTTTAGCTTAATTCTTTTTGCTTTAGTTAGTTTAGTCAGGGTAATTTAAGTGGGAAAGATTAATGAAGCTTTTGCGTGTTCGGGATTTTAAAGTTTAGAAGAAGTGTTTAATCGTATTTGCCAGAGCGTCTGTGTCATTCATTTGTTTTACTCGTACCGGTACAATATTTGGATGCTAAATTGCTAGCACTTCATGCATTGCTAGCATTTTTTAACGCTCATTTTTTGTGGAGTTTGTATGACTTCTTAAGCTATTACCATAATATTTTGCCTCTTTGTTTAGCTTTTCCTCCACACCATACAGTGATCGACTGGTGTGGGAAGTATCCGAGGAGTCCTTCTGAGCGGTGGATGAGGATTGAGGGCTAAAGACCACAGTAACACTGACAACCTGATAGACTGGGAGGTGGTGAGTCTGCTGGGCCTTTGGTGACCCTGGGCTTGTGCCTTGCAGAACGGACAGTGTTTGCAGTTGGCTTGGACTTTTGCTGGGGCCCGTTTGTTTATTTGGGGAGTGGTGGTCTGGCTTGGGCTTACCTGAGAGGAGTTAGCAGGGTCACTCAATGGAGGGTGTAGTGCTCCTGTCTGCCTAGGGGGGCAATCCAGGGCACAGGCGTTGGAGGACGTTTGCTTCCCTGGGGTCCTGGTCATGAGGTCCCCTAGGTTGGACTGTCCATTTCCCGAAGCATTATTTGTGGAACTGGTTTTTCTGTTGAAGCCCTCTGTGAACATTGTGGAGATTGTGGGACTGTTACCTTCAACTTGGGCTGTAATTGCTGACTGGGGGCGGCTGCTTGGAGTGGACGACTCTGTGGAGGGGCATTGGGAGAGCACTTACTGGTGGGCAGTGGGACCTTGATTACTTGGGTGGTGTCCCTGAAGCAGGGGCTGATGGGTTGGTATTTCTAGGATCTCCAACTCCTTGGGTTGTTTCAGGTTCAGGCTGCCATTCTCTGGGGACATTTGATTTGTGGCTCTCGAATCAAAGTGAACTGTATCAGATGGGATTTGCCCGTTACTGAAGGATACATTGGATTCCTTTGGAGGTGCTATGGTTTTGTGGGGATTGGAAGTCGAATAAAGTTTGAATGGCCAGGCGGTGAAAGAGCCTCAGTAATTTTTCACCCACATGAATAATGATTTATAATATCTGCTGTAGTGGAAGCACGGCAGTTTGGACTTAGACTTCATTGGTCATTGGTGAGGGTGAGAGCTCCATCTCTGGCAAAGTTCATTTCTGAAGCTCTGGCATACTTTAACTTTCTTTATCAAGTGACTGCTGCACATTAGTGAATCCGGACTTTGGACTATTTTAGGATTTTTTTGTTGGAGGGGGTTTGTGGTTTTTTTTGCAATTGTTGTTGTGGATTTGTTTTCTGTTTTTTTTTTGTTTTCATTTGGGTTTGTTGTCTAACTGCTGTTGTAGGCCTGTGCAATTATGTGTTGGCAGAGATCTCTCCCAGTCAGGCACTACTCTTTCTCTGAGCTCCAGGGCCTCCATCCTTTTGACTGTCCCCCGTTGACCACCAAGGGGTATGGATGGTGTCATGCTTTGAGGATAATGGGGAGAAGGCACAGGGGTGGCTGCCCTGGACCTGGGGGGTAGTGAAGCTGGGTGGGCGGATTGGGGTTGTGGGGACTAGAAGATGCCATGGTGGTGAAATGGGTTCTGTCTAGTCCTCATACCCAAGGGCTCCACACTGAATGGGCAGATAATTCAGCTGGCCTCAGTGTCCCATCCAACTCGGGCAGTGTTATGCAATGCCAGAGCAATTAAAAATAAGACAGCAGTAATTGCTGATCTTATTGGGTCATCTGACCTGGCTTGGATCACCGAGATCTGGCTGGATGATAATGCTGGCCCAGTTTTGGAATCAGCAATTCTGGCTGGGTTCTCGGTGATACACCGCCCAAAGATGGATCGTAGGGGTGGGGGTGTAGCCATATGTTTTAAATCGGAATTGAGCCTTGTAGATGTGCCAGTGGGAGAGACCAAGTCATTCGAGTGTATCATGGGTGCAGGTGTGAGTTGCAATATTCTTCTCGTCTACCATCCACCCGATAGCAAGAAGCAATTCCTGCAGGAAGTCAAGGACTTCGTTGTCGACATGGTGTTTGAGTCCCCAAATGGATGGTTCTTGGTGACTTCAATGCCTGGGTCGATGATGAACTTTCACAATTTGGTCAGGACTTCCTGCAGCTTATGAACCCATTGGGCTTTACACAGGTTATTACCTCTGTGACCCACATTCACAGTCACTCGCTTGACTTGATTTTCTTACTGGGTATGGAGATCTTTGACTTGGTGGTGGAGCCGGTCAGGTGGTCTGGCCATCACACTATAAGGTTCAATTTCCAGGCTCCCCCTTATAGGTCTGCCCCTACAGAGATGGTCCAGTACCGCCCTTTAAGGTGTTTGACTCCAGAGGGCCTGATGGTGATACTGGATTTATCAGGTTTTCCGAGTGCAAGCATGGATCCAGACAACCTGATATCAGCCTATAATAAGGCTGTGACTGTGGCTCTGGAATCCATAGCTCCTGTCTGAGTTCACCCCCTCACCCTTTGCCCTTGGACCCCTTGGTTTGATGGGACTTGAGGGAGCTGAGGCGAGTGGGGTGAAGGCTGGAATGGTGCTGGCGGAAATCGGGCCTTGATGTCGACAGACTTAGATTGATAGCTCATTATGCTGACTATCAATCAGCCGTCTTCAGTAAGAAGGCAGAATTCCTGTCCAAGGAGATGGCCGTGGCATGGAATCGACCAGCTCAGCTCTTCCAAACTGTTGACAGACTGTGCAATCCAGCCTGTCTGCAGTCTCGGAGAGCATTGTCACAGGATAAATGTGACGAGTTTGCTCAATTCTTTGCAGATAAGGTTGCCGACATCAGGTCTGAGATCTGCTCAGCCCATCCCAATGGGTGCAGCAGTGGTCAGTGGAAGGCTGCAGATCCTCAGTTTGTCTGGTCCAGTTTTGACCAGGTGGTGATTCTGGATATTGTGAGGATCATTCAGAGTATGCAGCTGACCTGCTGTAGTTTGGAACTGAGCCTGACCAGCCTCCTTGTGGGGTGTGTCAATGTCATTAGCCCAGTCCTGGCAGAGATAGTCTGGTGTTTGTTAGAGACAGGTGTGTTTCCTGACACCCTGAAAGAGGCGGTGGTGACACCCCTCCTTAAGAAATCCTCTCAACCCAGACTGTCTTGCTAACTACAGACCATCTCTAACCTGCCCTTTGTGGGTAAGGTTATTGAGAAGGTGGTTGTGCTGCAGTTGGAGGATCATCTTACCATCCACAGTGTCTATGATCCTCTCCAGTCAGGATTTCAGAAGAGGCATGGTACTGAGACGGCCCTGATTCAGGTACTAAATGGTCTCCTGATAGCGAAAGATCATAAAACCCTTTCCATCTTGGTTTGTCTTGATCTCTCTGCAGCATTTGACACCGTTGATCATGGGGTGTTGTTGGAGCACCTGCGGCTGATCTGTGGACTGTCTGGTACAGTCCTCAGATGGTTTCATTCTTTCCTCACAGCAGGTCGCAGAGAGTGGTATCAGGGATTTATTTCTCTGACACGGTTTCCCTGTCCTGTGAGGTGCCACAATGTTCCCATCTTATTGCCCATGTTGTTCGCAGTGTATATGCTGCCATTGGGAGACACTGTTAGATGGTATGGGCTGAGTTTTCACTGCTATGCAGATGACACTCAGTTATACATGTCTTTTGTGCCCAATCAGGATGGAGCTGTCTCAACTTTTAACAACTGTCTCTCTGAGATACAAGACTGGATGAGTACCAACTGGCTGAAGTTGAACCCTGACAAGACTGAGATGTTGGTTGTAAACCCAGGTCATCAGGTAGAGGGGCCTTCGGCTGGCCGGCTGGCTGGGCTCTGGCTTGTTGGTGGCCAGTTGGTGATCTCTGAGTGGGTGCAGAGTCTGGGCATTATCTTTGACGAGGGGCTGACACTGAGATCTCAGGTGTCATCTGTTGTCAAATCCTCATTTTACCATCTGAGGAATATCGCCCGGATTAAGCACCTTGTTCCACCTGACTACCTTTCAACATTGGTTCACGCCTTTGTGACCTCTCGCCTTGACTACTGCAACTCCCTATACCTAGGGCTACCAAGGTTGGATATCCACTGCTTGCAGCTGGTGCAGAATGTAGCCGCCAGGCTGTTGATTGGTATATCTCAATCTTGCATGTCATGCCTGTGCTCCGCAGCCTGCACTGGCTGCCTATTCAGTACAGGGTCACCTTCAAGGTCACTTTGCTGACCTGTAAGGCCCTACACGGACAGGGACTGGGCTATCTGGAAGATCTTCCTTGTCCCTACTGCTCCCTCCGCCCACTCCGCTCCGCCGATGAGGGCTTGCTAGAGGTTTCCAGGGTCTGTTTGAAGTCATCGGGTGCCTGGGCATTTGCGTCTGTGGCCCTACCCTGTGGAACTCTTTACCTCATCGGATACGAGAGTGCCTGACTGTGGAGAGTTTTAAATCGGCTTTGAAGACTCATCTTTTTAGTCTTGCCTTTTCAGAATACTGATTATATTAATTGAAGTAGATGTGTTTTAGCATTTTATTATTTATTGATCTTTTAAGGTTGATTTTATGTTGAATTGTACAAGTGCTTTGATACTCCTGTGAATTGCAATTTTTTACAAATAAAGTATTATTTATTTACTTACTTACCTAGGGGCTCAACTGTATTGAGGTCCTTGATGTAACTGAAATTTGACACTGCCAGGTCCAAGATCGCCCAATCGTTTTTTGGCACTCTCATGCCCTGGATTAAGAAACCATCCTTGAGTGCATCCAGGAGTAATTGGTTTCTACTACTGCTGGCCTTAAGGATGCTCCAGTCTATATCTAATAGATTAAAGTCACCCACAGTTACCACCTTTCCCTGCAGTGAGGCTTAATTAATCTCCTTTTCTAGTTCCTTGTTTATACCTTCACTTTAATTTGGTGTTCCATAGACTACCTCAGCTTAATCCTCCACCTGCCTTAGTCTGAATCTGATCCCAGGGTGTCTCTACTCACACCGCCCATTTCCTCCCTTGTGGTTATCATCCCTTCCTTTATGTACAGGTCCACCCCTATTCTCCTTTCCTCTACTTTGTTGTTCCTGTGGAGGGGAGCCCTGGAATGATGAGATTGCAGTCATGTTCTGGGGAAGCCCAAGTCTCTGTGATTGTCACCAGATCTAAGTGACCTTCTGTTACCATGGCCAGGAGGCCCACCATCTTGTTCCCTAGGATCCTGGTATTGATTATACTTGTCCTCCAAGATGTCTGTGGACCACCCTCCTCACTCACCTCCCCTGATGTTTTCCCTCCTGTTTGGCTGCTTAAGAATTGACTCTGTGCCTGGCCTGCATGAAATTTTTCTCCATCAATCTACTTCCCTCCCTCCCTTCCTTCCTTCCTTCCTTCCTTCTTCCATTTGTCTCTTTCTGCCCAGATCCTCCCTCCCCTATTTTGTCACTCTTATGTCCCTAAGATCTCCCTCTCTCCACAGCAGCAACCTGGGAGATGGGATTAAGGAAAGCATAGCATCCCTTGTTCCATTGTAGCCCCCTCTTTTAGATTAACATTTTGAGTTATGTATGCTTTGGCTTGTCTCTAAATGTCCTAGTTCCCCCTACACACAGGTGTAGTCTGCCCATTGCCTAAAGGGTTTTCTCTTCCTAGACTCCTTCTCACTCCTCTATTTGGAGGAAACCTTCTTCCCTACATTGTCTCTTGAGCCATTTGTTGATGTTTTCTCAGCTTCCTTGTCCATACTGGTTCTGGGTACTGACAGAACCTCAGAGAATGTCATCATACTTGCTTATTCCCTAAGTTGTTCCCCTAGCTCCCTGAACCTATATACTGGAATAGATGCAAACCTAGTCTATAATCACCCTAGACTCCAAAAACTTCATACAAATTAAACTAAAAAGCAATACAAGAAAAACACATGCCATCATAGTTCAGCTTCTGCTAATTCAAACCACCATGGAGATCTGCAACAAGAGCTGCAACCTTACCATAGCACAGATAGACCACAAAAAAATACATTACAGTACCTCATATTCTTAAAGCCTCAAATACTTAAATATTGACAAAATCCTTCCATTCTGATCAACTTCTTCAGATTCAAAATGAGCATGTTGGAAACCACCATAAGTATAAATCATGATAAAGGCCAGAGCATCATCCAAATATAAAAATGTAGTAAGGAATATTCCAGGGAGATTTCCTGTCAAAAGCATACAGGTTGCAGAATTCTCACAGAGAAATGAAGTGTCTGAACACACTAAATTAGTGTAATGACCATCGCTTTTATTCAGACACCAAAAACTTCAAGAATAGAGATACAAGTTGAACTCCCTGCACTTTGCTACTTGCTTCTACTTTGGGCGGAGGTCCTTGTGACCACTCTACTTCTGCAGCATCCTCAGTCCATTAAAAAGTATTTTCAACAATCTGAAGGTTCAACCCGCAGTTTGGAGAGGAAGTGGATGACACTTGCCAGGCTTCTCTTCATGTGTGACTTAAACCATGCATAACCAAGCGGCCCTTGGAAGCTCTGACATTTTTTTTAATCATGCCGTTGCTCCCTTCCACCCTGCCCATACCTTTGCAGCTCTTGGCTGCCCATATGGTGTCCTGGCTCCTTTTCTTGTCTTGTCTGCTCATGTTGTACTGTGTCCTCTGCTTTTCTTCATACATTTGTGCTCATGTTCTGGTTTCTCCATTTTTTTCTCTGCCTGTTGCTGTGATCTTCACCGCATGCATCTGTCATATCATTCCTTTCAGACTTTTGTTTTGCTGCTCTTGTCTGTCTGTTCCTGGTGTTTCATATATATACCGTAGCTGCCTCCAATGTGCTTTCCCCTATGGTGGCCAGCCAATAGCTTTCCCTGCTATTTCCTCCACTACTGCTTACCTTGATACTTAGTTGTCCAGCTATTTGATTCCCTTCATTATACTCCTTCTTCAGTGTTGCAATCCTACAGTTTGTTTTTACTGATTTTGTTTTTGTTTCCTTGCTAATTTACTCTGTCCTGTATGCTGTTTGTACCTCAGCCATGTGCCCTTCAGTCATTGGTTATCTCCTTCCTTTTCATGCATTCTGCTTCCAGTACCTGCAGTCTGAGTTAAATTTTCTTGCATTTATTGCACTTTGATACTCAGCTTTTCCCAGTCTGTCTACTCCACTGGCTTTCCTGGTCTCTTAGACCCGGAGGCCTGACATGTTCCTAGTTATAAAACCTGCTTCTGGAGGGTTGGATCTTCACTGAGCAGGAATCCCTTTGGCCATGCAAACTTGACTTAGTGGCACCTCTTTTGTGTCAACCCCCTGGCCTAGTGTCTTGAGGATAGGGGTCTCACCACAGTGGCTCTTTGGCCTTGCAGATTGACTCAATGGTACCTTCAGGAGCTGTATTTATGACGTATGCATTCTGAGGGTGAGGCCCTCTTCATGGCATCTCTTTGGTCATGCAGATCAATTTGGCAACACCACTTGAAGCACTTATCCCTGCAGTTGACTACAAGTCACCCTGTCTCTCTCTTTCTCTCTCTCTGTTCCTCTTTCCTTTAGTTTTTATTCAAGTATAGGCTGTCACAGTGTTCAGATGGGGTGACCTCTGGTCAACATCTGCTACTCTTCTCATATCATGCCTTGTGGATGCAGTTCCTCTTAGAGAGGGGAGAGGGTCCCACTAGCCTCATCTAAACACTCAGCAACACTTAATGGCTTTATCCCATTAGAGGGATAGAGTGAGAGCCATCCTCTAAGCAATTCTACTGAATTGGGTATCTAAATTACAGCATCCAAGCCTTCATTAATACAGCCCCAACCACAACATGGGAATGCACTCAAGGAACCGGAGAACCAACTTAAGACTGATATGTACTTACATACAAACACACGAAGAAGCCAGCAGAAGAAGGCCATTTGTTCTATATAGTCTGCTCATACTACAGGGTCCATAGCTTGTGCTAATGTCCCTGCCCCACTCCTCCCATCTTCCCTACCCATGATCTTTACCTTCCCCCATGCCTATCCCAGTCTCTCTTGAAGCTGCCCACTGTCTTCAATGAGACCACCTCTTCTGGGAGTGCATTCCAAGTGTCCACCACCCTCTCTGTGAAGAAGTGCTTCCTGACCTCCCTCCTAAACCTTCCCAATGCAGCTTAAGACTGTGCCTCTTCATGCTATGGTTGCCACTCAACTTAAAGAGATCATCCTTATCCACCTTATTTATCCCTTTCAAGTACTTGAAGGTCCCAATCATGTCCCCTTTCTCTCTCCTTTCTTCCAGGGAGAACATGTTCAGTGACCTCAACCTCTCCTCCTATGCCTTACCCTGCTGTCCTGCTATCATCTTTGTAGCCCGCCTCTGGACCTTCTCCAGCAGGTAAATGTCCTTTCTGAGGTATGGGTACCAGTACTGAACTCCATACTCTAGATGTGGCCTCACCAGGGACCTGTACAAGGGCAGTATAACTTCCTCTCTCCTACTACTGATCCTCCTAGCTATGCATCCCAGCACCTTGTCTGCTCTTGCTGCTGCTTTGTTGTACTGTGTGGAGTGCTTCAGGTCATTAGTGATCATCACTGCCAGGTCCTTCTCCTTTGATGCAGATACCTGGACTCCACCCAGGTAGTACTCAATCCTGGGATTCTTGGCTCCAATGTGCATAGCTTTGCATTTCTTGGTATTGAAGCCAAGCTGCCAGATCTTGGACCACCTCCTCAGCTTTTCCAGATTATCCTGTAGGTCCTGTATCCTTTCAGCTGTGTCCACTCTCCCGCAGAGCTTGGTGTCATCTGTAAATGGGAACATTGTGCTCTTAATGCTATTCCCAATGCCATTGATGAAGACATTGAACAACACCGGCCCCAGCACTGAGCCCTGCGGGATCCCATTGGTGACCTCTCTGGTGCCAGATAACTCTCCCCCACAACCACCCTCTGGGCTCTGTCCCTCATCTGGACATCTTATCCCCAACCCCAAGATATGCTAGCTTCCTGATCAACTTTTTGTGGGGCACAGAGTTAAGCGCCTTGCTGAAATCCAGCTAGAGGATGTTTGATGCTTGGCCCCTGTCTACTGTCTTAGTGACCCAGTCAAAGAAGTCAATCAGATTTGTTTGACATGATTTTCCCCCATGAATCAGTGCTGCCTTGCATCCTGAAGGTCATGCTCCTCTAGATATTTTACAACCTTTCCTTAAGTATGGTCTCCATGAGCTTGCACACAATCGAGATCAGACTGACTGATCTGTAATTCCCTAGGTGATCCTTGGGACCGCTTTTGTGGAGGGGCACCACATGTCCTGTTGTCCAGTCCTGTGGTACACACCTGACTCTAGTGAATTATTAAATAGGCTTTCCAGTGGCCCTGCCAGTTCCTCAGTCAGTTCCCTTGTTACCCTTGGATGTATTCTGTCTGGTTCGGTAATTTGTCCACCTTCAATGCTAGCAGCCCCTCACTCACTCTATCCTCCTCTATCACTACATCTGTATTCCTTCCCCCCCTGCTCCTCTTCTCCCTCCTGAAGGCACTGGTCCATCCTTCTCCCTGGGAAAGACAAAACAGAAGTATTCATTTAGTATCTCTGCTTTTCCCCGTTATCCTCCACCCACTCCTCCCCTTTTTTAAGCCTAACAGTCCTGTCCTTCTTGTTCCTTTTCTCACTTACATAACGGAAGAAGGCCTTCTCCCCCTTCTTAATTCCTTCAGCTATCTGAAGTTTCTTCTGTGCCTTAGCTTGCCGGACTTTCTTACTTGCCTCACTAGCCAACCCAAGGTAATTTTCCCTATCCACCTGTCTTAGTCTTCCTGAATTTTCTATAGGCTAACCTCTTTTCCCTTACTGCCTGGGTGACCCCAGAACTAAATCAGCTGGGCACTTTGGCCCCTTGTGTTCTTTCCCCAAAGCCCAATGCACTTCTCTGTGGAAACCAGTATTCCTTCCTTAATGATGAACCACCTTTGGTCCACCAACCCCATATCTGCTCTGATGCCTGCCAGGTGGTTCCTTAGCAGTTCGCCCATCTTCCTGAAATCTGCCCTCCTAAAGCCCAAGATTTTGGTCTTAGTTGGGATGCTTTCCCTGCCCATATCCAACTGGAACCACACTGTGCAATGATCATTCCCACCCAGGGGCTCCCCTGACCTTTATTTCCTGTACATGCTCCCCATTTGTGAGCACTAGGTCAAGAACTGGTTCTGCTCTAGTTGGTTCTGTGATGCCCTGACTTATTTATTAAATGACTCTGTGAGCAACATAACAACAAGAAATGCACAGTAGATGAGGATGCTGAATAAACCTTGGTGCTGGTCTTCATCAGACAGCAGAGCCTCAAATTTTCACCACTCTTTGAATACAATTAGTGACTCACTAAAAATTGATTGTCAACCTGAATACTATTAAACTCACACTCTATGAACACTCTGGTAATCCCAGTAGCCTCATATTAATAACATACTCATATCTACTCTATAGAATAGGTGAACTAACAACTGGTTAAAAACAAGACTCCAAATTGGAAAAGGTGGGATTGTTACTACTTGAAAAATCCACATTAAAAAAGTGGCCAGTGTCAAAGGAAACAAATCAGTAGAACTCAAGATGGAAAATTAATCATGTGGAAAGTAGAATATATAAGCTCAGCCCATCTCAGTAAAAAAGAAAAATACTGTATTTGGGGAGGAGTCTGAACCAGTCAGTTGCTATTAACATCTATGTACAGACTGGAAAAAATGACCCACTCACCACATCTTAAATAAATAACTTATTCTTTTATATTCATCAAAAAGAAATTCACATCACATTACTATATCAGATACAGTGTCTAAATCTGTGCAGATGTTTCAGAGATATCCTTCTTCAGTGCTGACCTGTATCTCTGAAATAAATACATATTTATTCCACCATATGCACTATTATGCTCAAGTTAATAAATCTGCTAATTTTATCAGAAATGTTTAATACTTTCATGTTCACCCTAAATATTTCTGATGAGATGTGTCCATTTTTATATGTGTCCCATTCTTATTCTGTAATCTAAATAAAATATAGCAATTTTTGCCTTATAATATCCCAGAGGTAACCACTGAAGAAGGATATCTCCGAAACGTCTGCACAGAGTGGGTAATATTTTCCAGTCCGTACATAGAAATAATTACGTGGACCACAGGGCACAGACTCAAAACAATGCCCACGTCTTAAATCCTATACAGTTTCATCATAGATTCCAATTAGTGGTCCGAGTGAGAAGACCCATACATATACTACCATATAAAACTTAGTCCATTACAAAACAAGTAAAAGATTCATGAACCACTGAATCTGACCACCCATCTTACAAAAACAAGAGCACTGGAAAAAGATGAGTATTAAAACAGTCCACTACATAGACCCACACACATAGAGCATAGGTGCTCTGGTGATGTCACCAGCTTGGTAACCTACCTACTAATGACTCCAAGGTATTAAAGGAATGGTTCACTAGTAATATGCTAGTCCTGAATACAAAGAAAACTAAACCCATCCTGTTTGGTCACAGACACCTTGGTCCCTCTGGGCAGCATTTGTTGCCTGTTTCCTTGAACTTAGGGGCTCTAATTGAGGTGGTTGACTTTATTAAATATCTTGGAGAATATATGTATCAGGATGTCTCCTTTAAGCTCCATGTGGACCATTTCACTAAGTCACTACACCAGAAAATTGGTTTTCCTTATCAGATGAGCAATTATCTGTCTAATAATGCCAGGCTGGCTATTGCCAACAGTATGATACTCCCTTTTCTATTATGTGCTGCTCCACTTCTTCAGACCCTAAGTAGTATAAAGACTTACAAGCTAAAGGTCCTCTACAATATAATCAGTACATTTGCTGTCAGTGCTTTACCTAGGGAACACCATTGTGAGATATTGTACTCATTAAACTGGCCCTCCTTTGAAGGATGATTCCACTATCCTGTCCTATGTCTAGTGTACAAACTAGTAAGAGGTGCTGCCCCCCCACCAAGCCTCAGTGATGTGTCAGCAATTAAACTTGTGAGGAGAATGCTCTGGTCCTCCAGTTGTACACTACCCAAGGTTCTGAGAACAAGGTCCTGTGTGGGCAAAAGATCATTTGCCTACTCCATTCCTTATCTGTGAAATGTTCTACCCACACCACTTCAAAACTGTTATTCACTTGGTGTTTTTAAAAAAGGACTAAAGACTTTTCTCCTTGATCACAGTTTCTGTACTTGTATTAGATGATACGTACCTGCTTGTTGAATCTGATACTTTATAAATGTGGACCTGTCTGTTGTGTTCGTACTTTGTGTATATACCAATGTTCAATTACTCTGTAACCCTGTGATCTCTTTTGTAATTGTTACAGATTGTACTGCTCATCTGACTTTGCATGCTGTTTTGTTATTCCACGTTTCATTTAATTAATTCCAGGTTGCCTCTGAAAAAGGGAATTTTAGTCTCATTGGGCTTACCCGGTCATCAAAATTCAATCAATAAATAAATGCAAAAGTGGACTGCTAGTCTGTAAGAATCCTTAAATACATGCATATAAATACTGGCTCTTTTTTTTTTAATTCTATTTTTGCATTCCCGTATGGCCCCCATCTAATCGAATCCCTCAGCTCCTGTCACCTGGAATTACTGGGGCTTACCTTATGCCTGGTGCGGGAGTGGTGCCTGCGGGTAGTCGGTCATCATCCTGCTGCCAGTATTTTTTGTCCACTGATTTTCTCCTGAGGGCCCCAGGAGAAGGACACATGCATGTGGAGGCACGTATGCGCCTTGCAGCCCCGTTAATGACCCCCTTCTGCCCACCCCATTAGTCTAACGCCGGGCCCCCTGCCTGTGCAGCCTCCTTGCCTCCTCCAGGGGGCAGCCATTGAGTGAGGGATGCCATTCCACCACCCCGGAGAGGAGAGCTGCTTGCCAGCCGCTCCATCCAGCTCCACTCTCCCCCCCCGTGCCGACCTCCGATGACCTAGGCTCACTCCCGAACCCGGGTCACCAGTGTGCCACGAGGTGAGATGTCCAGCACCTCAGCCCTCTGCACCACCGGGCTGGGCTAAATACTAGCTCTTAAAGGATGTATGTATAAGTTAACAACTCCCCTTATACAGTGCATACCCCATAATTTTTCTTATTGTTCACCGAGATATTAAATGCAAACTAGTTACTCACCCACGTTATTGCCCATTGTTATGATACAAGATGTCAGACCCAGAACCAAAGAACATAACAAATAATAAAGATCTACTATAACAAAAAGCACTGAGGAATTAAACAATCTTCACAAACACATATCTCGAATTACCTGAAAATACACTAAAAAAATAATGTGTGTCCCTTAAATAAACCCCCGAAACATATTGAAACTGAAATATAAATGAAAGAACCTCCTTAATATGTGACAAATTATAAATCATGTGTAAGATTTAAGACAAATTAAATACTGAAATCAAGGGAATAAGAGCTAAGTACTGCAACCTTCTCATCTAGAAAAGCTTGAATAAAGGCGTTGCACAGTGGAAATTCACACACAATGGAGAGAACAAGAAAGGGAGGAAGGGGTTGACCCAGACATTCCCAATAAAAAGGGGTATAGTCCAAGTCTTCATGAAACCCTCAAGGCTTTAGGGTATTCAATTTACTAATCCATCATGATTCTCTCTGAATTAAAGGGGGCACATGTTGCAACAGCATAAATTGTATGTCTTTAACCTGTGAATCATGTATCTCCTCACAGTGAATTGTCAGCAAACTCTTACAAGTTTTATTAATAATGTCACAGAAATGATATTGTACCCTCTCTTTGGCCTTGTGTATGGTGTGTGCCACATAACACATTTTGCATGGGCACCAAATAATGTAAACCACAAATGGGGTGGCACATGTCATGAATTCTCATAAATCCACAATGATCCCATTATGTTCCCAAAACTTTCCTGGTTTTGCATTTCAACATATTGAACATGAACCACATTTGTAGAAACCTGGGGCCCGATATTCAAAAGTTTGCATGGGTGCTAATGGGTCTTTGCCCATGCAAACCAGGGTTTGCGCTGGAGCCCCATACTTGAGGGTTAGCCCCTGTGCAAAACATAATGCATGCATGCGGGCAGGGGAGGGGTGTGGCCGTGAATATGTGCGCTACCCAATATTCAGCAGCATTGTACTGCGCAAAAGGGTTTAGCATGGTCCTTTTGCACAGTGCAAATGCCACTGAACAAAACCCTGACTTCACTCCAGGCAGCCCTAGCAGCTGCTGGAGGTAATACAGCCACTGAGCTGGTTGGCCACTGAGGGAACACAACTGTCCCCTGTGGTCCCTGGCATCCCCTGATGATCACTGGCCCATTCTGTCAAACAATACCATCCCTGGTGCTAGTGGATCCCCCCAATGATTGCTACCCTGTTTTGTAAAAGAAAACCATCCCTGGTGCTAGTGGTTCCCCACTGAAGATCCCCGGCCCATTCTCTATAGCTGGTGCTAGTGGTAACCCCCCCTCCCTCTGATTGCCAGGCCCGGTTGAAATAAAACTATCCCTGGTGCTAGTGGTAACCCCTCTCCTGCTGACTGTAAGCCTAGAAGTAAAACAAAAAAAACTTCCTGGCGTCAAGTGGTTACACCACCCCTCCATGGCACCAGGCATATCCCCCCACTCACCTTTGCAATATCTGTGGTGCTGCGGGAGCATACGGTGACTGGCATAGCCCTCCTCACACCTCCTTGGCCAGCTGCTGTATGTACAGGCAGGGATTGCATGGCGATGTGCCCTGTCCTAGAAATAAGAGTTGCGCTCCCTGCTTGTACATATGGTAGCTGACCGAGGGCTGTGCCAGTCACTGTATATCCCTGCGGCACTGCAGATACTGCAAAGATGAGTGGGGGGGATATAACCGGTGCCATGGGGGGGATGGAACCACTGGATGCTAGGGAGTTTTTTTGTTTTACCTTCAGGCTGGTAATTGGCCTGGGGGGGGGTTACCACTAGCACTAGGGATTTATTTACTTATTTAGTTAGTTTTTGTTAACCAGGTAGGGTGAACTAGGCAGACATTTGCTTGTTTTGAGGAATGACCTGGTAGGTTACAAAGCATGAGAGTATAAGGCAGTTTTATTTCAGCTGGGGCTGGCAATAGGAGGGAGGGGGGGTTACCACTAGTGCCAGGGATAGTTTTATTGCAGCTAGGGCTGACAATCAGAGGAAGAAGGGTTACCACTAGCACCTGGGAGGGTTTTATTTTACAGAACGAGCCGCCGATCATCGGTGGGGGCACTAGCATCAAGTATGGTTTTATTTTACAGAACAGGCCAGTGATTATGGGGGAGGGGACCACTAGCACCAGCGTTGGTTTTATTATACAGAATGAGCAGGTGATTTTTTGGGGGACCACTAGCACCATGGTTGATTATATTTTACAGAACAGGGGTACACTAGCACCAGGGATGGTTTTATTTTACAGAACGGGCCGGCGATTGACTGGGGGGAGGGGGCACCATTAACATCAGGGATATGTATACATGGTTGGGACTGGGCAATTGGGGGGGTGGCGCCACGCTAACCTGCCTCACTACCGATGCAAATGAGCCCATAATGGGCATGCAAGTGGCCCCTTAGTGCCTTGCTTACCCAATCGGCTCATTTGTATGGGTTCATCTGAATACTGGAAATAATGCTCTGGTGCTATCCATTCTGGCTGCATACTTCAGGAGCCCTGTCAGGCAGCTCTAAGTGGCTTAAGCGCTAGGCAGATATGGCCCCATATTTAGTTGAATAGTGCCAATGTGCTATTCCACTGAATATTGCATTTTTGGGCACCTGGGCAAGTGCAAGGTGCAGTGCAAATATCTGCACAATACTTTGCATGTATTTGAATATCTGGCCCTTGGAGTTTTATTTGTTAACCAAGACATTCTAGGATTCATTTGTTTTGAAGGTGCAAAGTGGCTATCAGTCAACATGTCCTTAAGATTCTCTGACCTGCCAAAAGTGATCCTCTGTTTCGATGGAAAGATATTCCTCACCTTGTTATGTTTCAGAAGCAAAGGCCAAGGAAAGTGTATCTAGCCCCAAGCCTGGAGGGATGTTAACTATGGCCTTGGTTCCCCAGCGGTGTCCTCTACATGGGGAATTTTTCTCTTTGTGCAGAAGGTTATAATAGCTTAGTTCAGCTGATAGATGGAGCTGGATGGTGGTTGTCCCTTTGTGTTCAGTCAGTCTAAGTACGGTAATGTCTCACCTCTCTTTGGGAAAATGTGTTAATCTGTGACTGTTGTTCTTTTGGGACTTTTTCCTTAAGGTGCCTTTGGTCCCAGGGGCCTCATCCCTGTGGTACCTTGAGGGGTTGGAACCATTTCTTGAGGGTTCCTGTGTCTTTATGGCACCTTGATGGTGTTGTAGTTCCTGTAGCAGGGACAGTGCTTGAGTGTGTAAGCCAAAGTACAAATAAGTTGCATAAGCATTCACATACTACTTCAATCCTCATGTTCAGTTCTAACCATACCTACGTAGGAGCCCGATGACCCTTTGAATTTAAAGGCTCTGACTGCAGTTCAGAAGGGCAGCAGGCAACATTCACCATACCTCCTCCAAGTGGTACTTAAACTGAACATGAATAAGTATCCCTTGCATGCTCGGATTTTTGTTGCTACCATCCTCCCCTCATCCCCTGCTTCTTCTGCAGTACATCTTTCTCTCTTCTTGGGATTGGACCTTTTTCCCTAAGGTACCTTGATCTTGGGGATCTAGTCCCTGTGACACCTCACCTCGAGGGGTTGGAATCCTTTCTTGAGGGTTCCTTTGTCTTTACAGTACCCCAACAGGGTGGTACATCCTGTAGCTGGGACAGAGAGAGTGTAATCCAAGGTACAAACAATTTGTACAATCATTCATACACTACTTCAGTTCTCATGTTCATCTCTAAACCATGTCTACATAGGAGCTCAATGACCAATGAATACAGTGCAGGGCTTCGAACAGGCATGGGATAGGCATAAAAGAGCAATACAGATGAGTATGAATAGACAGGCCATTGACAGAGTAAAGGCCTATGGCACTTTCATAAGGTAGAAACAATGGGAAGACTGGATGGGCCTTGTGGTCCTTGTCTGCCGTCAACTTCTATGTTTCTATGTTTCTATGAACCTGAAGTTTTTATTCATTTATTTATTTGGATTTTGTTGACTGGGTGGGCCCACTGAGACTAGAAGTTCCTTTTTCAGGAGCAACCTGGGTTTAATTACTTACAACAAGCAATGCAAGGGTCAAGAACAACAAAACAGTAGGGCAATTCAAGGTAAAGTTTTCCACAGCATTAACAATAAAGAAATAGGACCATTTACAATAAACAGGCAAAAACAAAAGGGTGACAGTAATTCAGGATAAATAATGGTTATCAATCAATCAAATGAATCAAAACTTTATTTATAAAGTGCCCCTTTCTGGGGACTTGGAGCGCTGTACAATATTCATGCATTTAACATATATAACATCAAACACATATAAAATATATTTCAGAGCATAAACATATATCAACTATAGATTATAATATTTCTGAAATCAATAACAATCACTAACCTTAAAATCTCAGATTATATCAAGCTAAATACTTGTTCAAACAAGAGTATCTTGAGCCCCCTCTTAAAGGTTTCTACTGAAGGGGCCTCTCTAAGATGAACCAGTAGTGAATTCTACAGGACAGGTGTGACTACGGAAAAAGCCCGGTCTCCCGACAGCCGCAACCTTGTCTTGGAGCCGTCAGGAGGCCACCCTCGGAGGAAAGAATTGTGTGAGCTGGACAGTGAGGAACTAGTAGGTACAGTTATGACTGTAACAACAGTTGAAATAAGCAGAAGCATTTGACAAGAATGAAAGAGTGTTTGTAACAGAATTGTGCAGCTACCCCAAAGAGGCTACTAAGGATACTCAGCCTGGACAAATACACGGACAATACTTCTGAAGTAGGTCCCTGAGGGAAGATTTAAAGGAGCTGATGTTAGGGCAGGCCTGGTTCAGCTTAAACACTGGAAACATTAGAGAACCCTTATACAGTAACCAGCCTCCTATTCATAAATGACTTGAAGCTCTAGAGCGTGTGTGATAAATACCTAAAAGAGCAGTTGCACACTGTCAAGACCTTCTCGTATGACACCAGGATGACATGTACACAAGCTAAATGTGCCAAACCAACATTTATTTGCGGAAAGTTAACCCTCACTGAAAACATCAACGTGAATGAGGGCTATGGCATAAAAGAAGTTGAAAATGAGGATATTTATAAATACTTGAGGGCAGACAAAGAAGCAGCAATACAAAATGAAAGTATAAGACAGAAGTTCATCAAAGAAGAATATCTCAGAAGAATGAAGTTAACACTGACAATAGCTCTGTCAACACCCAATGAAGCATAATTTACAAACCAGTTTCAGTCATGCCATGGTTTAGCAAAAATCCCACATTTGGAGACATTACCCCCAAGTGAAAAATGTTTGTATTGACCTGGGGAAGAGCTTCTCACTGAAAACAGATCTTTCTAAACTTGAGTGAATTCACACAAATGGAGACAAGACAAGCAAATTCCCAGCTATACCACAGAAAGTTATGGAGTATAGCCATGATTCTGTAAATCCACATCGAACCAGCTATGGAGCAGGGATGGCAGACAGTTCACTGTTGGCTGCTGATGAACTGTGGCTACTATGGAGTTGGACAGATGAGTAAGAGAATGGTTAGTTTACAAATCTGAGAGATGTGCTGCAGGGTATTTCACTTTTCTTGGTGAAATGATGGAAAAAGGACATGGATTTCAAAGAGACTTTTGTGCTTGGCTTGGGGGGGGGGTGTAATGCCATGGCGTAGTTTTTTAAAACATTTAGGAGTTGGGGGAAGGAGGAAATGTCACCCTCCCTGTTTTCAAGTGAGTGAAGGCGAGGTGGTAGGGGGTTGTTCAATAGCATACTATATCTTTTTATCTATACAATGCTGTTGTTTATAAAGGATAATATAAAATTATTGCAGGGATCTGCTCTGTTAAAATTAACTATTTATATCATGTTAAGCACTCTGTTGAATGTTTGATAGCTGCATTATCTACCAGGCAGCAAATGGAGAAAACATTTTAAGACTGTTAAAAATCACAAATGTGGAGACATTAGCCATAGAGAAATCTTTCAAGTGCACTGACTATGGGGAGAGTTTCTCATGTCATGTTAGCCATGAGTTGATTCACCACACCAAATCCCCACATAGTTGTTCTGCTCTGCAACCTTTTAGCAAACTTTTAAAAATAAACATACTTTAGGTACAGTTCAAAGTGATATACTTCATGGGGTCTTAGTGCAGAGCAGCCAGAACATTTACTCCCCCTGTCTGTGTCCCATTTGCTATGGTGTTCTGTATAAAAATGTATTCCCCCCAAAAGCCAGCTCCATGCTTCATGCAGCAAGGGACTGCCTGACAAGCTAGCAATCCAGGGTCATGCCCCAAGTCTAGGGTGGTAAGAGCAAAGACCAGTAGGAGTGTCTCCTCCAGGTTTGAGCGACTCCATGATGCCACTCATGCAGTTACATGCAGTGGATGTCTGGCATTGGTGTCACTGGTGGTGCAGGTGACCATATGCCATTTGACACCCCAGGTCATCCCAAGCATGTGCATATTCACTGTAGATGGCAGGCAGAACCCTGAAAAAATGTGGAAACTCCATTGGCTTGAATGTGGTAGAGTGGGCCTGTATTAGCACTCAGCACATGGAAATACAAATGATTTACCAATCCCATGTTATTGAGTCTCACCATGGTGATATATTCTTCCCTGATTACACCCTTGCTAGGTGGAAAAAGGGAATTTCACCATGGGTAGGGAGCCATAATTGTATGGTGCAACTGGATGGTGGTGACTGTCCTTGAAGGGGCAATAGCTCAGTAGTAGAGATCCTGGGTTAGAAATAGAGATGCAGCGAAATTAAATTCTGATGGCGAAGTGAATGCAAAGTGGCAACTTCGCGTTATCATAACGCTAAGCGAAGTGGATATTGGAAAGTGCTCACTTCGCTTTGTTATTATGACTTCACATTGTTGTTCCAACTTAACACGAAGTAAGGCAGAATGACAACAATATAGGTAGCCCCCCCACACATCACATGGCTTACAGTACTGTAAGTCACATGCTTTAGCCAGGCAGGAAGGAAGTGAGTCATACAAGCAGATACTTTCACTTTCTCCTTTGCAAAGGTAGAGAGAGGAAGCCTTTTGTGTAGGAGAGGAGAGGAGAGTTTGTGTTAACAACAAGTTTCTTTCTTGAGCAAATTCTAAAAACCCAAAAGCTTTTTTAAAATCTAATTCTTTCATCTTTTTTGTGCTGTTCTGTCAGTTCTTTTTGGTGATCGAATTCTTTGTTTTATAAGTTCTGTTTTGTGTGTGTGTGTGTGTGTGTGTGCGCCTGTGTTGTGTGAGTGTGTGTGAAGTCTCTCATCATGTCAAAGAGGGAAGGAGTGTTTTTTTGTGCAATGGACCAGGGACAGTATGTGGCCCGGAGCTGGAGGGGAGTGTGCACATGTCGGGGTCGTAGCCGGGTGGCATTGGACCACTCCAGACTCTTTGGTCCTGCCTTCCCACTCCAGAAGCAGCAGCACCATCAGTGCCACCACCATGTCCACCAAGTCCACCACCACCACCACCAGTAGCAGCTGCAGGAGCTCCAGCAGCACCAACTCCACAGCAGCAGGTGGAGCCCCAAGTGTGTGACCATGCTGCTGGCACTGCATCTGCCCTCCTATGCCTGGTCCCCCCCGCAACTCCCCAGTTTGGCAGTTTTTCAACTGTGTCGGGGTGACAGCAGCCTTGTGATGTGTCTGCTTTGTGGTGTACATGTGCGCCATGGCCCCAGGGGACACATCTGGGGACTAAGGGCCAGCACACACATATGTTGAACCACCACAAGGTGGAGTGGCAGGCTGCCACTGAACGGGCCAGGCCTTCACCTGCTGGTCCTTCTGTGGCAGTGGCAGAGGGTGCTGCTGTTGTGCATTGCTGCAGCAGGAGGAGGGCCAGAGCAGCAGCTGCTCCACCACCACCCCACCACTGCCACCAGCACCACCCTCACCACCTTCACCACCACCACCACTATGCAGCCCCCCCCACCAGTGGACTCCACAATGCCTGCAACTCAGGCAGACATAGCACTTTGGTGGGACGTGGTGGAAGAAAATAATGAGAGGGTGGGTGCTGTCCAGCAGCAGGTGGCACAGATAGAGCAACACCAGTTACAGATTGTGTCGATGCTCCATCTGCTGCTGGAATATCAGGGATCCCTCATTAGCTTTTTTTTTTTAGCACACCTCCCCCCCCAAATGCTGTAGTGTTTTTCCTTTTGTTTATGTTTAATAACAGACAGACGCAAGGCCACAATAGTACTTTAAAAGGAAGCAGTCAGCAACAGGAGGTCCCACTCCCTGCAAAGCTTACCCTCCAGGTTAAACCTTTTAAGTATGTTGCAGCATTTTTCTCACGCCGCAACATTCTTTATTTTAATAAAGAAAAGTCAGTGACCCGGAAGTATGGCAGACGCTATGGGGACTCCATTATGTGTAAAGGTGCAGCGGATGCCATGTGCTTCAATACAAAGTATTGAAGTGCAAGGTGCATCACCGCTGCTGTACACACATAATAGACCCCATAACATCTGCCATGCTTCAAATCACTGATTTCTTTATTAAAATAAAAGTATGTTAGTGTGAGAAAACTTTCCCACAACTGCTTTCATAAAAGGCTTAACCAGAGGGTAAGACTTGCAGGGAAAAACTCTGTTGCTGACTGCTTCCCTTTAAATATATACATACACATACAGTCATACATGCTCCTTATTGCCCTGTAATTATAATCCAGTGCCTCAGTCATGTTTACTTTCTGTTGCGGAGTGGTTGTGGAAAAGCTGGTGTGAGCAGTGCAAGTATGATGTGCTAAATTGCATGTGTGCAGTCAGTGTTGTTTCCTCTGTGCGTGTGTGTGTGTGTGTGTGTGTGAGAGATGTCAGACATTGTGCAGCTTCTTGCAGACATATATATGCTGACTTGTTGCAGTGTTTATGGTATGAAGAATACAAATAAGAATAACAGATATTTTATTGTCACCATCATCATCAGCGGACTAAGTGATATGATATTTTTTCAGAGGTGTCTGGCCAGAGTGCACCTTAGTCACATACTGCTCACATGACTTTTAGGAGAGCATGTGTTTTTTGTGCTATAATCTCCACAAAGTCATGTGTGCACTGTGAGTGACTGAGGTAGACAGTGACCCGATACCTCTGGAAAAATATCATATCACTTACTCCGCTGGTGCTGATGGTACAAATAAAATATACATCATATATTCTTTCTTATCTTTATTCTTTACATACTGCACCAAGTCAAGCCATATATATGTTTTCACGAAGCTGGACAATGTCTGCACACACAGGAAAAGAACATTGACGGCACACATACAGTTTAGCACTACATACTTGCACTGCTCAGTCATGCTTTTTGCGAAACACTTCATGAGTCCCGACACAAAGTAAACATTACCGAGGCTTCAGAAATATTTCTTTTTTGAAATAGACATTAAAGCAGCAGAGCAACAATCTGGTGAAAATTTTGACCTATACTTTTTTATGCTATTTTACACTGCCACTTTACTTACCTTCTGACTTGTATGATACCATTCTTTCCAGTATTTGAGTCTGCTTTAGTACTTTTTTTCATGTCTGAAATAATAAAAGGAACACTCCTTTTAATATGGTGTGGACCAGGTCTTCGTCAGTATTTTCCACTGTTTTTCTCTATCAGTTGTTTATATATTACTTCTGTTGTAAAATTAACAATTATGCAGCAGGCAGTGTTTTATGACCTCACAGAACAATATTTGTTTAAAAACAGCTGCAAATAGTGGTGAAAACCTGGTCAGAGCCATATTAAAAAGCGTGCTTGCTTCATTTTTTCAGACACGAGAAAAAGTAGTAAAGCAGATACAAATTGTGAAAAGAAGGGTATCATACAAGTCAGGAGTTAACTAGTGGCTGGCAATCTAAAATAACACAAAAAAGTATAGGTCAGAATTTCCACCACATTGTTGCACTGCTGATTTAATTAATAAATTAAGTATGACATTATGTGCTCACAATCACAACACACAAAATGCAACTGTCTTGTGTCCAGAAAATTCCCAAGTGCTGACAAAGTGAAGTGGGAGCGTTACACCACATGCAAAGTCCCCCAGAATGTATTGCACAGTCACTCATGCGTGCAGTGGTCACACAGAGTCTCCAGAATGTTTCTGCATCCCTAAAATGCAACTGTCTTGTGTCCAGAAAATTCCCAAGTGCTGACGAAGTGAAATGGGAGCATTACACCACATGCAAAGTCCCCCAGAATGTATTGCGCAGTCACTCATGCATGCAGTGGTCACACAGAGTCCCCAGAATTTTTCTGCATCCCTAAAATGCAACTGTCTTGTGTCCAGAAAATTCCCAATTGCTGAAGAAGTGAAATGGGAGCGTTACATCACATGCAAAGTCCCCCAAAATTTATTGCACAGTCACTAATACGTGCAGTGGTCACACAAAGTCCCCACAATGTTTCTGCATCCCCAAAATGCAACTGTCTTGTGTCCAGAAAATTTACATACTCTGTGATGCTGATGTCATGATGCACAGTGTCTTGTCAAACCATGTGAAAGAGTGATAACATGACATGAATCCATTCAGTGTTCCATCAGAAAAGATGACCGTGAGAGAACTGTTGCTGGTCCAAAGTGTGCTGCGATTCCTGCAAATGCGATGCAATCACCTTAACTGGATGGAAGGGTGCCCTTTGTGCGTACACTAATACTAGCCTTGGTGAGTGTGTATATATATATATATATATATATATATATGTATTTTCTAGGTGTGGGGTTGACATATATATACATGTACTCATTGTATTGTTTTGTATCACAGGTCACATACTGTTGGTGTGCACATTCCAGTGGTGTAATGAGAAATTTTGGCGTTGAAACTGGAAATGAAATACTCTCAAGCCAATGAAGGTAAATAATTATTTTTTTGGGGGTAGATCTCATTAATGGTTTATTTGGTTACTTCTTCACAGATTTCATCTGTATCCTTCTCCAGTCTGGTAATGATGGTCATGGTCATTGATTGAAATGATTTTTGCTTGTTGCATGTCTGTCTTTGCCGGGGAGCATGATGTTGAGGAAGTTCTTTGGATTAGGCAACTATGACACAACAAAGCATCTGCAAGTTTCCTTAAAAAAGAAATGAAGGACTTATTACAACTTGATTGCAGCAGTAAGACATTATGTTTAAGCCATGGCTGTTCCACCACGGGTATCTAGATTAACACAGATAGCAAGCTGTCCCACTGCAATCATCAGATCACAATTTAATTTAGTACCAGGCTGTATAACAAATACTCTGAGTCAGTGTCCCTGCGTCTCAACTCAAGTAACATTTTAAAACCACATCTTGTCAAGTAACACAACCTGGGTCCAACTTTTTCAACACTGTCATGGCTGCACAGCTGCAAATTTTGAATACAGTGCATGATATGTTGCAGAAATAATTTTTGTGATGTACATGTCACCTAGTTTATGAATCAGTCGGATTTGTTGCACTCTTATGAAAAAAAGAACAGATGAAATAAAATTGATATACTTACCAGTATGGATTGGAAATGGATATCCCATAGGTTCCTGTAGATAGTACTGCTGCTGTAACATTGATACAGACCTTCAGCGAAGGAGAGTCATTTGTTGTTAACCTGTAAAAAAACAAAATAAGTTGACCATATGTGTTTGACCATTGCAGCTCAGAAAAGCAACACAAAACAAAACACACAGCTAAAGGAAGTTGAATAGCATGAAAAACGTTAGTACTCATACTCACTTTATAGTTTTAATAGTAAGAAGCCTTGTGCCTGTGGCTGATGGATGTGGTCTCCTGTTCGACTCCCTCTGCCTTGGCATGGTCAATGTAATGGAAAAAACATTTTCACAATGGCACTGGTGGTGGGTGGTGGTGGTCATAGCTGTGGCACATGATGACATTCCCTCTCACATCTTCCTATATCTGGTGGTGGTGGCAGTGGCAAACAGCGGTCTTATGGTGGTGGTACTCCAGGGGGACACAGGGTCACATTCCCGATGGTGGCAGTGGCGAACAGTGGTCTTATGGTGGTGGCACTCCAGGGGGACACATGGTCACATTCCCTATGGTGGCAGTGGCGAACAGCGGTCTTATGGTGGTGGCACTCCAGGGGGACACACGGTCACATTCCCTATGGTGGCAGTGGTGAACAGCAGTCTTATGGTGGTGGTAGTCCAAGGGCCAGGATATACTGTGCTCTGTGTTATTAATGTGACATGACATATGGAATTTGAGTCACTATGAGTGGGACAGTGATTTAACTTTATGAAAAAGAAAACATGTATCATGCAAAACATGTGACAGCCTTTTAACTACTTAAGTTAAAACCTGCCAACATTAACCTCATCATCATTCATCATTCATCATCATCCTCAGAAAGAAAGCTTCCCTCGCAGTCTTCTATGTCTGAATTCTGACCACGGGGAAATTCTTTCTCCATTGAGTTATCATCTACATCAATGGTAGGCCACTTCATGCTGTCACTGCCACCAGGATGGTACCTTTCTTCAACATCAGCAATACCATGAGTATGCAGGGATATGAATACTGAGGTTGCAGTCTGAGCTGGTATGTGCCTCTCATTCATTTTTATCAATGTCAGCAAACTGACATTGCAGGAGAGAGGTTTGTACGATGATCCCGAGCTATTGCATCTGCTGAGCTGAATACCCTCTCGACACTTACACTGGAGGGTGGGCATGTCAGGTACTTCAGTGCCACAGCGGTCAGCTCTGGACATTCACTGACCTTTCCACTCCAGTATAAAAGGGGATCATCAGTGACTGACAGATGCTGGTTTTCAGACACATATGACTGAAACATTCGCTGTGCTGCTCTAAGTCCAATGGTTGATGCATCATCCGCTTCTCCGGAATCATTTATGTCACAAATCCCCACTTGGGACAATGCCTCCCAATGTGGGTTAACGCTAGCCACTTTTGATGACAGACCACCTGGAACTGCAGTCCACTTCCACTTACAGGATATGCTTGATACTACTCCTCCAGGTTCACCTTCTGCCTGATTATGCTGCTCAGGTTTCCTGACCTTGGCACATGACTTCTGTGCCCCATGAACCAAGTGCACTAGTTACCCACTGACAGTTTTTACCTGTTCAGGCCAGCCCTCCAGTACTGAGACAATTCCATGTTTGTATCGTGGATCCAGCATTGTTTCTGTTGCAAAGTTGTCACTATGCTGAATGCTCAAGATGTGACAATTCTGGTCAAATACTGTCAGCATGTGTTTCAGCAACACACTGCTAGCACTGTCTCTGGCACCATCAAGGTTATGCTGTACATTCACCAATGTCTGCCTCAGCACCTGCAGCAGTGGAATTGATTGGCTAATGGAGTCAGACTCGCTAGTCATTGCTTTTGTGGCATGTTCAAATGGCCTCAAGATTGTTATTACAGAGTCCATGAGACACCACTGTTCAGTCATCATAGATATGGAGGCCCCGGAGCTGTCATGGCTAGTGTGCATGACAAGTTATTCTGAGATGGCTTTGTACTGTTCATACAACCTCTCTGCCATGTATAAACTAGAGTACCACCGGGTGACAACTTCCAGCTTCAAGCGGTCCTGCGGGAGGCTGTTTTGGATCTGCAACTGCCAAAGTTGGTCACGGGCCTTTGCAGAGCACGAAAAGTGAGAACAGATATGGCGTGCAGCTGTCAGCATTTCCTTTATATCAGAGTGCTGCAGAAGCTCATGCACCATGAGATTTAAACAGTGGGCCATGCATGGAACCCGAAAAAAGCCGCCATTCGTGAAGCATTTCACCACATTTGACAGTGACAGAGGGTTCAGCCACTTGTCAGTTCCAGTCAGTACCAGGTCCAACATGTTTTCACCAGTGTGTGAACAGGTCACATTGCACATAGCAATTATTGCATGCTGTCGAATTCCTGGAAAATGGCTACCATGACACTCCACCTTACTACACTGATTATTCACACTACCAACAGCATAAACAACCCCCGGCACCTGCACCCAGTGTGCAGTTATACACAAATATGAACTCCCCACTGTTTTGCCACTTGTCCACATATCCATACTTAAATGGATGAATGGAGAAGAGGAATGTTGCAGGACATGTCTTACTGAGTTGGACACAGTACGGTACAGCTCGGGGACAGCACGGGTTGAAAAGTATGTCCTGGATGGGACTTTCCATTTTGGACAGGCACATGTAGCAAACTGCAGGAACCCAGAATTCTCCACAAAGGAGAAGGGCAAAAGATCCAATTCTGGATCTTGGCAAAGCATTTATTCAGCACATCAATGGCACCACTTGTCCCTGGTGCAAAAGACATATACAACTTAGTATAGTATCATCTGCATAGCACTGAACACTCAAGCTGTATTGTCTAATGATCCTGATGTACACCCTAAACAGCACTGATGATAGGATTGGGGAGGTACTCCATAAGTCAGGGGCATTGGGGAGGAGGAGGAGAAACTCCCCATTACCACCCTCTGCCTCCTGCCCGAGAGAAAGGATTCAAACCAGTTGATGACAGTACCGGTGAGTTCACAATACTCTCTAAGGCAATCCAACAACACAATGTGGTCCACGGTGTCAAATGCTGATGACAGATTGAGGAGAATGAGAATTGACCACTTTCCTTGATCTCTAGTCCTGAGCAGATCATTATGCACCCGAATTGGTGCCGTCTCTGTGTTGTGCCTCAACCTAAATCCAGACTGCAATGGCTCATAGATGTCAAAAGCCTCCAAGTGCTCCTCAAGCAGCAGAGCCACTATCTTCTCAACAACCTTCCCTAGAAATGGGAGGTTGGAGATCGGTCTTTAATTAGCCAGGATGTCAGGGTCGAGAGATCATTTTTTCAGAAGGGGCTTTACCAGCATCTCCTTCAAGTCATCAGGGAAAGACCCCCTCCAAAAGTGAACACCCGACTATCCTGGTGAATACTAGACCAATGGCCTCAATGCAGCCCACTAGAAGATATTTTGGGCCAGGGTCCAGTTTGCAACAAGTGGGCCACAGCTTCAAAAATCACCTTGGAGACCTCGGCCACCTCCACCAGCTGAAACTCTGCCCAGACAATTGCAGTGTCTCTGCTCCACCCAGGCCACACCCTGCAGGACTGAACTAGACCCACTGCCGAGATCCAGCCTAAATAGAGGATACCCTGTCAGAGAACAACAGAGCAAACTTTTCACAAAGAGCTACTGGAAAGGCTCTTTTTGGCTGTAGACAGACTGGATGGAGCAATCTGTCCACAGACCGAAAGAGATGAGCTGATCTGTTCCTCCCAGCGGCAATCATCCTGGACAGGAACTCTGCCTTCTTATGATCAGTTGCCCTTTGATAATCAGCATAGTGGTTCTTCAAAGCCAGTCTATCCTCCTCTGACCAAGTCCTTCTTCAGCAATGCTCCAGTCTCTGACCTATGGTCTTCATCACCTTGAGGGCCCTGTCAAACCATGGGGGTCTCAGGTGAGAGGACGTGGGTCATATACGGACTGGTGTGATGGCATCGAGTGCACCTGAGACAGCCCCATTATAGGCTGCCACCATCTCACCCAAGCCAACTGCACATGCAGCACTCACACTGGAAAAATCAACTACTGCCATCAGTCACTCTGGGGACAATCCACTTAAAGGATGATAGTTGATCATCTCAACAGGGGAGGGACTATTGAAGCGGGCCCCAACTCACTGTACAGTGATCCGACCAGGTGACCTGATCAATCTCAAGGTCAGTGACCCCAAGACCCAGTGAGAATACCAAGTCCAAGGTGTGGCCGTGATGATGGGTCACAGAGGCAACTGCCTGTGCAAGGCCCAGTGACGTCATCAACTGGAGAAAGTTACAACCAAATTGCGAGGCTTCATCATCGATCCAGGCATTAAAGTCCTCCAGAATCAACCATCTGGGTGACTCCAACACCCTATTGGTGATAAAGTTTACAGCCTCTTACAGAAATTCTCTGCCCGACCCCAGAGTGCGGTAAACCAAGAGAATTCTGCAACCCACTCCTGGACCCCTTCCCCTGGCACTGCCACACATTCAAACAATGAGGTAAAACACACCAGATGTATGGAGAAATTCAGGCTGGATCTAAAGCAGATGGCCACATTCCCACCCCTGCGATCCCTTCTCGGGCAGTGAACCATGGAGTACCCAGCTGGGACCGATGCCTCCAAAACTGGAACAGCATCGTCCCCCAGTCAGTTCTCCATGATGCATACCAGGTCGACCAAGAAAACACAGTCTGACATAGTTGTAGTCTTGTTTCTTATCGACCTGGTGTTGCACAACACTGCCTGGATGGGATCAGTGGTGGCTGTAAGCCCTCTAGCTACCTGTCCATGTGGTCTGGTGGGAACCCTGGGAATAGAGACCAAACACATTGGGCCTCTCTCAAGGATCTGTTTAATCCCAGGTACCTCCTGTCCCAAACCACTCCAATCCCCCTCACCTCCATTGAGCCCCTGGCACCCTGCCACTTACATCTCTCCTCTACAGATACCACAAGTGGTAATAAAATATGAGAATGATAAAATTCAATGCTGCCCTAGGGCCATAATCAATTAAGTGTAGAGCATAGGGTAGGGGACAACAAACAATAGAATGTGCAAAAAAGGCAAAACATGTGACATGAAATAAATACCAAGCTGTGTATGTCAAGTACACAGACAAGGAGAAGGCAGGAGGAGGAGATAAAGTTTCTAGGAGAGATTTTAAAAGCTAGATAAGAGGAGGAGAGGCAGAGGGAGTTTCAAAGTTTGTTCCAAATTGATGGGAGACTAAATGAGAATGCAGATTGTCCAGAAGTGTGACTGGCAATGACAGATAGACTGTGAAAGTTAGAGAAGTGGAGGAAGTGATTGGAAGGAGGTATATAGTTTGGGGACAGCTAAGGTAAGGAGGAAGAGAGGAAAACCAGAATTTAGAAAGAAAACACATTGAAGCAGAGGATGGGAGTCTAAGGAATGCCAGGAGAGGATTTGATAGAGGAGGTAGTGATGAGCAAGAAGAGGGGAGTTTGAGGTAAAGTGGCAGACAGAATAGAAGAGAGGATCCAACCTGGCCAGGTGGGTTTTTGGAGTAGTCCCATAGACCATGTCTGCACAGTCAAACACTGGCAAGATCTGTTTTAGAACAACTTCCGTACAGACAGGGGTTTGGAGGCAATCCTTATTATGGTAAAGGTTTCCAAGTTTAGGGCATAATTTATTAAGAATGCCATTGCTATGTATAAAGAAATCAAGGTTCCAATCAAGCAATATACCAAGGTACCTAAAGGAGCAGACGTCCTCAAAAGAGAGTGGTGAAAGATGAGAAGGAGGAAAGCTTAGCTGGCTTTTGTGTAGTACCAAAGGACATGGAAACTGCCTTTTTAGCATTGAGTAGAAGCCAGTTTGAGGAGAACCAGTGCTGAATATTATCAAAATTCTGTTGAAGCAGTGATCTAAGTTCTGTTGCAGAGCAACCAGATGTATTAGATGCAGAAAAAGTTGGGGGGATGAGTTTCCCTGCTTCTCCTACAATTCACCTATGGTCACAGCTTATAAAGTGGACAGAGGGCAGACCTGATGAATCCAGAGTCCCTTTTGACCTTAAAGTGATTTTATCATATTTTTTGCACAGATGCATGACTTACTATTTTTAGTAGGTCATGTCAGCAATGGTCCGTTTTCATAATTCTTAAAGTTCCACTTTCAGCCTGTGTTTATGTGGAAGGAACTGTAGTTTTGCCTGCTGATCCCTTTCACTTCCTGATTGATGAACACACCCCTGTGCTGTGATGTGCAGCAAGGGAGAGTGTGGGAGCACACCCCATTGCAATGAATAGAACTCGATTTTCCTTCTTATTTAATACCTTATGATGGTGATTTGGAGATTAATGAAGGCCACCGCTCAACTAGCAAGACCCTTGTTAGTCAAGCGGGGGTCTTCATTAGTCTCCAAATAGCCATCATAAGGTATTAAATAAGAAGGAAAATCCAGTCCCATTTGTTTCAGTGGGGCACACCCCTGTGCTCTCCCTTGCTGCACGTTATAGCAGCTGCTTGCCCTTGAACATGGCTGCTTCAGCTCCCCATGGTTGGTCGGCACCTCTGGCCGTTGACCGAGACCAGGACCCCGGACTCCAGCACACAGCAAGCTGCTTGCCCTTGAACAGGGCTGCTTCAGCTCCCCATGGTCAGTTGGCACCTCCAGACACCGACCGAGACCAGGGCACTGGACTCCAGCACACAGCAAACTGCTTACCCTTGAACAGGGCTGCTTAAGCTCCCCATGGTTGGTCAGCATCTCCAGCCGCCGACTGAGACCAGGACCCTGGACTCCAGCATACAGCAAGATACGGTGGCAGCACAGCTAATCGGATCATGGGCACTTCTCACTTCCCCTCTCCAATTGGCCAGGACTTCTCCACACTTCTTTGCTGCCTAGCGCTTCTTTTGAATAAGTTGTTTACAATTATTTTAGGAAAATTAAGCTACCTGCATCTGTATTAGTGAAAGAAAAAAATGTTTTTGCTGATTTAAAGTGTTACAGCTCTTTTCTGCTACATTTCCACTGTAACCCAACCCCTCTGAGACAACTCCCTGTCTTTGGTGGCCAAACTTCCCAGCCCTTTTGTCTTGCTAATTGTTTCTACCCCCCTCTAAGCTCTGTCTGCTTACTTAAACTTCTTTTTTCTCTATCCCCTCAGCTGCTTGCCCTTGAACAGGGCTGCTTCAGCTCCCCATGGTCGGTCAGCACCTTCAGCCACCAACCTAGACCAGGACCCCAGACTCCAGCACACAGCAAGGTACAGCAGCAGCGCAACCAATCAGATCACGGGCACTTCTTGCTTCCCCACTCAGATTGGCCAGGACTTCTTCCCAATTCTTTGCCACCTAGCGCTCCTTTTGAATAAGTTGTTTACAGTTATTTTAGGAAAATTAAGCTACCTGCATCTGTATTAGTGAAAGAAATTTGGCCTTCTCGCTCACCCCTGCTCCTCCACTCTTTAAATACACTATTTCCCCACCCACATTCCCTCTCGCTCTCCCATTTGCTACCTTGATCCTCCTGCAATTGGTCACCAGTTCCACTCAGGACCCTATCATATTCCCTCACCCATGACCTCTTTGCTCTCCCCTCCTCCTCCTCCACAGTGCTGCCTCTGTAGCTAGGGTACCACCTTCACAGCGAGCAAAGCTATGTCCCTCCTGCCTGGCCACCTGCCCTTACTTATTTCCATTCTCATCTGCCTCCCCCTCCTCTCAACCATGCCACCTACTGCCCCCATACTCTTTTCTCCCCTCCTGCTAATTCCCGCAGGACTCCATCACTTCACCAGCTTGGCGACTACCTGTCCTCACTCCCAAGTCTGGGCCCACTCGGTCACACATCCCTGCCCCTTCCTTTTCAATCCCTCGCTCTCATGGATGCTACTTCAACTGATCGCTCCATGTCCAGCTCCTAAAAATTGTTCTTGCCTGCTACCTAAGGGATGCTTACTCACTTCCTGGTGCATACAACTGTCTGCACACTACCTAACATTCACTCTCCTGCTCCTTGCAGCAGGCGACATACACCCAAACTCCAGCCCCCTATCCACACCTTCTGTCTCACACTCAATGTGCCCCCTTCCTAGCCAGTCCCCCACCTCACTGTCCACAGTAAGTCCTCTCCCTCATGGCCTGTGTCTTCTGCATCTAAATATAAGAAGCCTTCCCCACAATCTTGATTCTCTCCAAGTACTCTCTGCCCACTATACCTCAGACATCATCACCCTTTCTGAAACGTGGCTCAATAAAAACATCATGGACCCTTCAGTCGCCATCCCAGGCTATGCTATGGCCAACAGGACAGGGCCACCAGAGTTGGCAGAGCGTCCATCTATGTAAACTCGGACTTACACTATTCAATTATCCTAGCTAAGGCTGAACCTAAAGTCTATGAGCTTCTACTGTTACAACTGCCCCTTCCTTTCCCACTCCCAATCTATGTTGCAGGTATTTATTGCCGACCAGGCACCCCTTCCTCAACTGTCACTGACCTCCTCGCACAAATCTCCTCCCTTACCCTTACAGGAGAATTAAATATAATGGGTGATTTTAATTACAATTGGCTATCTCCAGCCCTCAATAAAGCCTGGACCAATGTAACTGGACTAAATCTCTCACAACTCATCACCGAGCCCACCTGCCTAAACCCCAAGTCAGGAAACCACTCTCTTCTAGACTGGGCCCTGACCCCTCACCCCCACCGGGTCATCAAGTCTGGACTTCTTCCATAATCCCTGAGTGACCACCATATTAATTACCTCATCCATAAAATTAACCGCCCCAAATCATCCCCTAAGTTCCTGGTCCAACAGCCCTTCAAATCACTCAACCTTGCTCCCCTGTTAGATGACCTGGCCCAAGCTAACTGGGCCCCAACCACTACTACCCCTCCATTGATGATGCCCTCCTTCACTTCAAAAGCACATTCCTCAACATCCGGGACTCTCATGCCCCTCTACATCGCACAAGGTTTCAGGGTACCCACCTGCCTTCGATCACCCCTGAACTCATAGCATGTCAAATCGCCTGGGACCAAGCTTGAAGAGTCCAAAAATCTTCCAGATGCCCACAACAGCTCTCCACATACCGAATGCTTCTAAACAAGTGTACCAGAGCTACTCAACTGGCCAAAGCTGAGTATTTCAACTCCACCCTTCAGACAAACTTAAATAATCCCTCAGAATTCTGGAAGGTCATTCACTCCCTCGTCTCTCCTCTAACCGCAACTCCCACTCCGCTCCTAAATATTAGCAACTCTCTTCTCTCGGAACCAAGTGCTGTCGCTGCCGAGTTCAACACATATTTCTCCACTTGCGCAGCTTTGCTCCTCTCTTCCTTGCCCACTCCTGCTCCATATGCACCCACTGAAGGAATAAAGAAGCCTTATGTGCCTCATACCTTCTCCTTCAATAACATCTAACCAGCGGGTGCCCTAGATGCCCTGCTATCACTCAACCCATCAAAAGGCAAAGCCCCCAATGATTTGGACCCCAAACTCCTCTACCTCTCTGCCCCTGCCATAGCAGCCCTGCTTGCCAGCCTGCTAAATCAGTCCTTCACTGCTGCAGCAGTCCCCCAGGAATGGAAGCATGCCATAGTCATCCCCCTCCCCAAAGGGGGGCCCCCACCTCCACATCAAACTACTGCCCTGTCTCTCTCCTCTCAGCTGTTGCAAAACTGCAAGAGCACTTGTGCTCACATAACTTACCTCCTTTCTCTCTGACTCTAACTTCTTCACGGCTTTCCAGTCTGGGTTCAGGAAGGGTCAGTCCACTGCTTCCTCCTTGACTAGGCTCACTGACACTATATTCACCGGTATGGATAGAGGGCAGATCACTTCTGCCATCTTTGTCGACCTAGCTAAAGCATTTGACACTGTCTCACATATCTTACTTCTGCCTCTCTGAGTCTGGTCTCTCCATTGCTGCCACCAACTGGTTCAGTTCCTACCTCACTGGCAGAACACAATCCGTAAGAACCTCCGATGCTATATCTGCCCCCTTTCCATAACTACCGGTGCCCCTCAGGGGTCAGTGCTCGGACCCATTCTGTTCTCCATTTTTCTGAATGACTTACCACTCCTCTGGTCTACTTCCTCCATCCACATGTATGCAGATGACACTGTTCTTTTCTCCTCAGGCACCTCCCCAGAAGCAGTAGCTGCAAATCTCCAAGCTGATTTTGTCAATATCCAGCACTAGTTCAGCTCTCACCTGGTCTCCCTCAATGCTAAAAAAACTGTTACCATGACTTTTGGCATGCGACAACGCCTGTCCAGACTCCCCTCCCTCCCCATCTTCCACACCCTGGATGGGCAAATAATTGAAGATGTCACCTCTTTCCAATACTTAGGGGGCTGGCTCAACTGCTATCTATCCTTTGCTGACCACATTGATGCTATCATAAAAAAAATTGCGCCCCATGCTAGGTGCCCTGTACAGAAACTGTAGAAGCCTCCCTCTAACCGTACGCCATGAACTAGTCCAGAAGATGATACTTCCCTCCTTCAACTACTGCAACATCATCTTCAGCGCCTCCCCAAAGTCCACCTTAACCAAACTAGATACCTTCTTCAATGCCTTCTGCCGCTTTGCTCTCGATGCCCCTCCCCTCACCCATCACTACGATCTTTACGGGTCTTTGGCATTTCCATCCCTCGAAAATCGACACATTATGCACTGCGCTAAATTTGTCTCTAAGTACTGGTTAGGTGTCCTCCCATCTTACCTTTCCACAATGCTCTTCTGCCCCCATTCCCACTCATGCCCTCAGATCCCTTGACTCCCGCCAACTAGTAATCCCTTGGCGGGGGACCACTGTTGGCCAGGCAGCCTTCTCTCACTGCTTCCCTAAGCTCTGGAATGAGCTGCCTCTACAAATTCATCACTCCTTCTCTGCCAAATCTTTCTCCATCACCCTGGCAAATTACTTCATGGTAAATTGCTCCTGCACCTGACTTTCAGGCCTGCCCCACTCCCCCCCACCTGACCAGTGGCGTCTAACAAATGCTATGAAGCTGGCCTATTTTGGCTCAACAGATGCACTTTGTATCTATGCACTTAATGTTTTTTCTAGCTGCTTCTTGTGAGTATACATCTGCAATTTCAATCCTAGTAATCTCTACAACAGTACATCCTTATGTAACCCCCTACCTGGTATGCCGTTTCTATCTGACAGCTCTAACAGGTGGGCTGGGTTCTGGGAGCAATATGTCACTCGGCACATAGGCTAGGTTTGGCTACTCTGCACAGGGGCACCCAAGTAACTCCAAACACAGGAAGCAATAACTGTAATGTCCAATACCAGAAGTGGGATCCTAAAGTGCGGCTTTTATTCAAATCCAACAGAATAAACAAAGCATAGATGGACCCCCACAGGGCTACACTCCTGGTAATGCAGATTAAAGGAGACCAGAACACATCCTCATCACTTTAGCCTTCAGGCTCTACAACACACTGGGTACACAGCCCAAACTTTACGCTGCTCTGGGTTTCCCTGGCTCAGCTCCCTTGCCAGCCACTTGGACACTTTCCATATTATATGGAAACATTTACTGGTAGTTTCCTAAACCACCTAAGAGCACTTCTGCTCCATAAGGGAATCTTTCTCATTAATCCCACGTCTGGGTACTTTCCTCAGGCACTGGCCAAGTACCTGAGGGAAAGCAACAGGTGTCTCAGAGCAAATCCTAGAGGTGAATTTGGTTACTACTGATGGGGGGGGGTCTCCCACCTCTTGCTCAAACAATTCATACCCGGCCATTTCTCTGGACTGTAACACCTCATCCCTTAACATTTTGCTGTGTAGATTCTTTATAAATGTAATTCACATTCAGTCTACTGTCTTTTCTTCCCATTTGTGCTGGACTTGAACATACTTATAAAGTGGCTTTGTCCATTACTCTAGACCCCCCACAGAGTTAAGCAGTCCAATCCTCACATCCTCCAAACTGTACTTGGCTGTCTTTTCCTGACCCCACAGTAACAGTCGATTTAGTTTAATTCTGTTTCAGGTGAAAACACATGGCCCTTTAGCAGAGCGAACTCGCCCTTGTGTTGCAGGTGTCCCACAGGCTTTTCCTCCTCAAGGACTCTCTTCTTGAGCTTCTGGTGCCTCAGCACAACTTAAACAGGCAGCTTCTTTCCTTAGCCGGAACAAGGTGGGGTTGCCCCTAGAAAACAGGCAGATATCTTCCCCCCATCCCCACAGGGATGGGGCCCTGAACCATTGAGAGAGGTCTCCACCACTTCAATAATCAGTTCTTGTGTTCCTCTTCAGGTAGAAACACACACCTTAAACAAAAGTAGCTCTGTAACAGAGCTTAGAGCTCTGAGGGCCTGCAATCAGCAGAGCACCTCTTCTGAACTCTACAGACTCTCTGTTAGACTGACTTCAAATTCCCCAACGTTCTACTCTAACCTCCAACTGCAACATTCCAGAGTGACTTATGCAGCTGTGACAGTTCTAAAATGATGTCATCCCTCAGTCTCAGCTGAGACTGAGAACAGAGTGAGACAGTGTGAAATCCATTTAACTGGAGTTTCACAAGCTGCCTTCCCTGCCTACCACTAGGTCTTACTGGTATTCTAGTAACCCCAGGTAACGGAGGGGTTACACTCACCCTGGGCCAAGAAAATGACTGTCCGCAGTCATTAGTCACCCGACTTAGGCCATCTCACCCTATGTGTTGACTACATGGAGGAGGCGCTACCTTCTCCCCTACCACGTGCTAGTACAGGCAGGCAACACTAAGGACCTAGAGGCCTTTGGCTGACATATCAATCTCTACTCTACCTGCTAACTATGGGTATCTAGTGGCTTTGGTAGAACTATCCAGAGCATAGCCCTAATAGATCAGTACTGCGGCCCCTACGGCCATTCAGGACTACAGCCTGTCTGTCACCCCTAGCCCTCTAGGGAAAACCTGTCTGCATCTAACTCAAATATCCCAAAACAAAACAAACAGGGGACCTCCCCAACCTTGGACACCATGCAACCATACACCAGGAGCTAATACCATACACTATGCATTACTCCCACACTCCCCCACAACCATACCTGTGGAAGGAAAAGTTACACTTGGTAACAACAACAACAACAGTGCTTTAAACACTACACTCTGAAGTACTACCGAGGAACTCCGATGAGTCCTTCCTCCTCTTCTTGTCTTCTCTTCTATCTTCTTCAGGAATACCTGCAAGAAAAAGAAAGACAAAACACACTCCTAATCTGCATACACAGTCAACCTGAACCCCTACCATCAAAACACTGGAGAATCTCAAAAATTTTTTTTTTAGAAAAGTAGAAAAAACAGTATAAACATTAGAAAACAGTAGAAAACAATGACATTATTTACAATACACAATATTTGGGGGACGGAGTGCCCTTAAAGTCCCATCTAGTGACCACAGTGCCCGAAGGCAAGTCCATTAAAGAGTCTCTTCTGGGCCAGAGCCCAGTGAAGCACAGTTCTAGCGGGCCAAAGTCCTGAAGGGGAGAGTCTTTGAGGATAACTCAAACATCTGGAGTCTGCTAGTGTAGGGTATATACTGCAATGTCATAAGAATAGAAAAGTCTGGACTTACCAGTCCCTTGTAGAATGAAAATGGCACCAAACCTGGTCATCATCCGAAGACTCTCCCTGGCAGCATTCTTCCAATACAGCTGATGGAGATGACAGGAGGGCACATCTGGAAACTGCTGGGCTGATGTCATCTCTGGAGATGGAACCTTGGAACAGGAACAAAAAGGAAAACAGCTGGTCTGAAGTCATCCGATACCCAGGCGATGAATCAGGATACAGCTGGGCTGGTGTCCTCTCTGGATCTGAAGTCATCTGGTGGGCCAGTCGATGGATTCTGGAAAGTCAGTACACTGTAGAACTGATGAATGTTGGGCACCTGAGTCCTGGACGTCCAGACTGGTGGAACAACATAAGGTACTGCAATGGCTGGAGTGGCAGCACTGGCTACCACTGCTCTGCTTTCCATTTGGTAGGCATGGGCACATTCACAGGAAGGTCTTTGCATTGTGGCCAATAGCACAATGGGTCAGGTGCTTGAATTATTACCCCATCTGGGCGCTCATAATTCACACTGTGAAAGGTTTCATGTCCCTCTCCATCCACAATTTGAACAGTGTCCATTAACAGTGTCCTGCCTCTTTTCCACTGGCTGTATTTGTCGTGAAACATTCTGTTCTTAACATGCTTGTTTGCACCAGGATGCGCACATTTCATTGCTTCTACCCAAATCCAGGACTTCCTGTTTTGTTCAATCTCCTCCCAGACTCTCCGAGGAAAGGTAGGAAAGGACATCCCATAGATTTAATTCGCCTTCCTACGAACCAGTCTTTCCTCTTTACTAGCTTTGGTCAACCTGAGACCTCTGGCCTGGCTTGGGGGTGGCCAGTCCTGGTTCTGCCAGCTACGCATTCTCAACGAGACAAAAAATGGATCCCTGGCTTTTTCTTGCACAGCCAGGGCAGTGGAATCACCACTCTCTTCCATGCATTCCTCTGAGGCAAGAGCTTGAGGCTGTGTACCAGTTCCTTTTTCACAAGGCCACATAGGTTCCCCCTCTTCTTCTTCCTCACTGAGAATCTGTGCCCAGGAATGAGCAGTTGTCCTCTCTCCTAAGACTATCCACTCTTCGCTAGGCACTGAGGTAGAAACCTCCCATTCAAAGGCCTCCCTCATCTCATCTTCACCTATGAGACTTGGGCTAGGCCCCTCTCTCCATGGGTCTACTGATGCTCTTCCTGAGATGCCTTTCTGTGACTCAGAATCCGACACATCAGCTCATTGTTCTGTCTGTAAATCTGCATCCTCTTGCTTTGTGCCATACTCTGGGGGCCTTCTCCAACAGGCTCTGTCTGGCGCTGTGTGTTTCTAACTGCAGATTCTTGAACTTTTGTCCATGTGGGAGCCAAACGAATCTTGGGCACTTTAAATAAACCATATTTCTCTAAGCTCCCAGAACAGTGAGGTACCATGAAGACATCCCTTCCAGTATTTAAGCACATCACACATACTCGCACTGGATATCCAGGAATCGCCACAAGAGGAGGCAATCATCCTCTGTAGTAACATCTCTCAATGTCCATTAACTTGTGAACTTCTACTGCTATCACAACCCGGGCATGATCCAGGTAGCGGGCTGGTTCTGATGCCATGACTGCAGAGAAAAAACAAACAACTCTCACTGTTATTTCAAGTCCCACATCACTGAAAACTTTCTCTCTCTTTCAAAATGGCTCCTCTGCTGCTGTGTTTACATTACTACCCCACCCTGTAATGGTGGCGGCAGCACTCCTACACATCAACATTCTGTAATTGGATCAAGCCACTGCGCATCCGATTTACACACTCTACTGATAACTTTGCTCAAACTGCACAAACTTGCACTGTTCTTTCTCCTAGCACATTTATATGATTTACCACAGACTTTTCACTCACTGAAGACATTGATCTAGCTTGCAGTCCCTTAAAGCCTCAGCATTTCATAGCACAGGATTTCCTGTAATTCTTGCTTCATATCTGATACAACTCACAGTGGTCTCTCATGGCCTTGAAACCTATACTGACGCTGAACCTATAATTATGCTCACAGTTGATGCTAAAATGCTTGCTTTTGTTAGTAAAACTTAACACAGTCCTTATTTGCAAAGCGATTACACTGCTACACACAGATTCAGCTGGCTTTTGGTGAAATCACTTAGTTTGAGCAATTATTTATTTTGGTACTCACTGTTATCAGTAGCTGTTTGCTGCAATGGAAAATGGCCTGCAGCCAGTCTTGGAGGCCTCTGAAAAGAAGCAGGTTGGCAGTCCTGCCGATTGTCCCTCTGAACACCACACTCAGTCCAGTCGATCGAGATGTGGGTTGAGCCCGAATTCAGACAGAAAAGTCAGTTTTTTGAACTTTTTACAGTGCTTTCAGTCACCACGGCGCTCCTCCTTGTAAGCCTGTACGCACACTCCACTCACTCTCCCTCTTGAATGCTGTGCAGTCACTCTAGAGCTGGCTTGGAGGCGGGACTGATTGCAGTCTTACCAGTCACTCGATGCCATGCAAATGAGCCTCTTTCCTGTCGAATGCTCTCCTCACAGCGATCATCGAGCAGGCAAATTTAAACTGCAAACCACACTTTTTTTTTTCAACTGAAACTTCTCGGTGGGAGCACCATTTCAACCATTTTTCATGGGCATTAAGCACAACCAGTCTCTCAGTTCACAAGAAAGCATTTCCAACGTCTAGGGCACAATTCTCCTTTTGCTACCCACAGTTTTCCATACTTTTCTTTGTCACAAACACTTTTAAAAACTGGCAAATGCTATAATTTGATGCAGAACAAGGGCATACACTCTCAGGCTTTACTACTCCTTGGTAAACAGTTGGCATTTTAACAGCAGCACATGGAGAACAGCACACAGTGGCACATTAGTTAACATTGTTGCAGCTTTTTGGGCTACCCACTGCAGATAACCAAAATGCTAGTCCTTTGCCCGGGGGACCTTTCTTACATTCCTCCCTAAATTCCAAACCCAAATCCTCAGCGGTGCCTCCATTTTTGTAACCTCTACCCGGTATGCTGTTTCTGTCTGACAGCTCTACCAGGTGGGCTGGGTTCGGGGAAGAATATGTCACTCTGCACATAGGCTAGGTTTGGCTACTCTGCACAGGGGCACCCAAGTAACTCAGAACACAGGAAGCAATAACTGTAATGTCCAATACTAGAAGTGGGATCCTAAAGTGTGGCTTTTATTCAAATCCAACAGAATAAACAAAGCATAGGTGGACCGCCGCGGGGCTACACTCCTGGTAATGCAGATTAAAGGAGACCAAAACACATCCTCATCACTTTAGCCCTCAGGCTCTACAACACACTGGGAACACAGCCCAAACTTTACACTGCTCTGGGTTTCCCTGGCTCGGCTCCCTTGCCAGCCACTTGGACACTTTCCATATTTCATGGAAACATTTACTGGTGGCTCCCTAAACCACTTAAGAGCACTTCTGCTCCATAAGGGAATCTTCCTTATTAATGCCACGTCTGGGTACTTTCCTCAGGCACTGCCAAGTACCTGAGGGAAAGCAACAGGTGTCTCAGAGCAAATCCGTAGAGGTGAATTTGGTTACTACTGATGGGGGGGTCTCCCACTTCTTGCTTCCACAATTCATACCTGACCATTTCTCTGGACTGTAACACCTCATCCCTTAACATTTTGCTGTGTAGATTCTTTATAAATGTAATTCACATTCAATCTACTGTCTTTTCTTCCCATTTGTGTTGGACTTGAACATACTTATAAAGTGGCTTTGTCCATTACTCTAGACCCCCCCCCACAGAGTTAAGCAGTCCAATCTCCACATCCTCCAAACTGTACTTGGCTGTCTTTTCCTGACCCCACAGTAACAGTCCCTTTAGTTTCATTCTGTTTCAGGTGAAAACACATGGCCCTTTAGCAGAGCGAACTCGCCCTTGTGTTGCAGGTGTCCCACAGGCTTTTCCTCCTCAAGGAATCTCTTCTTGAGCTTCTGGTGCCTCAGCACAACTTAAACAGGCAGCTTCTTTCCTTAGCCGGACCAAGGGGGGTTGCCCCTAAAAAACAGGCAGATACCTTCCCCCCGTCCCCACAGGGATGGGGTCCTGAACCATTGACAGCAGTCTCCACCACTTCAATAATCAGTTCCTGTGTTCCTCTTCTGGTAGAAACACACACCTTAAACAAAAGTAGCTCTGTAACAGAGCTTAGAGCTCTGAGGGCCTGCCATCAGCAGAGCACCTCTTCTGCACTCTACAGACTCTCTCTTGGACTGACTTCAAATTCCCCAACGTGCTACTCTAACCTCCAACTGCAACATTCCAGTGTGACTTATGCAGCTCCAACAGTTCTAAAATGATGTCATCCCTCAGTCTCAGCTGAGACTGAGAACAGAGTGAGACAGTGTGAAATCCATTTAACTGGAGTTTCACAAGCTGCCTTCCCTGCCTACCACTAGGTCGTACTGGTATTCTAGTAACCCCAGGTAACGGAGGGGGGTTACACTCACCCTTGGCCAGGAAAATGACTGTCCGCAGTCATTAGTCACCCGGCTTAGGCCATCTCACCCCATGTGTTGACTACATGGAGGAGGTGCTACCTTCTCCCCAACCATGTGCTAGCGCAGGCAGGCAACACTAAGGACCTAGAGGCCTTTGGCTGTCATATCAGCCTCTACTCTACCTGCTAACTATGGTACCTAGTGGCTCTGGTAGAACTATCAAGAGCATAGCCCTAATAGATCAATACTGCGGCCCCTATGGCCATTCTGGACTACAGCCTGTCTGTCACCCCTAGCTCTCTAGGGAAAACCTGTCTGCCTCTAACTCAAATATCCCAAAACAAAACAAACAGGGGACCTCCCCAACCCTGGACACCATGCAACCATACACCAGGAGCTAATACCATACACTATGCATTACTCCCACACTTCCCCACAACCATACCTCCGGAAGGAAAAGTTACACTCAGTAGCAACAACAACAACAACAACAACAGTGCTTAAAACACTACACTCTAAAGTACTACCGAGAAACTCCGATGAGTCCTTTCTCCTCTTCTTGTCTTCTCTTCTATCTTCTTCAGGAATACCTGCAAGAAAAAGAAAGACAACAACACTCCTAATCTGCATACACAGTCTATCAAACCCCCTACCATCAAAACACTGGAGAATCTCAAAAATATTTTTTTTAGAAAAGTAGAAAAAACAGTATAAACATTAGAAAACAGTAGAAAACAATGACATTATTTACAATACACAATATTTGGGGGATGGAGTGCCCTAAAAGTCCCATCTAGTGACCACAGTGCTCGAAGGCAAGTCCATTAAAGAGTCTCTCCTGGGCCAGAGCCCGGTGAAGCACAGTTCTAGCAGGCCAAAGTCCTGAAGGGGAGAGTCTTTGAGGATAGTTCAAACATCTGGAGTCTGCTAGTGTAGGGTATGTACTGCAATGTCATAAGAATAGAAAAGTCTGGACTTACCAGTCCCTTGTAGAATGAAAATGGCACCAAACCTGGTCCTCATCTGAAGACTCTCCCTGGCAGCATTCTTCCAATACAGCTGATGGAGATGACAGGAGGGCACATCTGGAAACTGCTGGGCTGATGTCATCTCTGGAGATGGAACCTTGGAACAGGAACAAAAAGGAAAACAGCTGGTCTGAAGTCATCCGATACCTAGGCGATGAATCAGGATACAGCTGGGCTGGTGTCCTCTCTGAATCTGAAGTCATCTGTTGGGCCAGTCAATGGATTCTGGAAAGTCGGTACACTGTAGAACTGATGAATGTTGGGCACCTGAGTCTTGGATGTCCAGACTGGTGGAACAACATAGGTACTGCAATGGCTGGAGTGGCAGCACTGGCTACCACTGCTCTGCTTTCCATTTGGTAGGCATGGGCACATTCACAGGAAGGTCTTTGCATTGTGGCCAATAGCACAACGGGTCAGGTGCTTGAATTATTACCCCATCTGGGTGCTCATGATTCACACTGTGAAAGGTTTCATGTTCCTCTCCATCCACAATTTGAACAGTGTCCATTAACAGTGTCCTGCCTCTTTTCCACTGGCTGTATTTGTCGTGAAACATTCTGTTCTTAACATGCTTGCTTGCACCAGGATGCGCACATTTCATTGCTTCTACCCAAATTCAGGACTTCCTGTTTTGTTCAATCTCCTCCCAGACTCTCCGAGGAAAGGTAGGAAAGGACATCCTATAGATTTAATTCACCTTCCTACGAACCAGTCTTTCCTTTTTACTAACTTTGGTCATCCTGAGACCTCTGGCCTGGCTTGGGGGTGGCCAGCCCTGGTTCTGCCAGCTACGCATTCTTAACGAGACAAAAAATGGATCCCTGGGTTTTTCTTGCACAGCCAGAACAGTGGAATCATCACTCTCTTCCATGCGTTCCTCTGAGGCAAGAGCTTGAGGCTGTGTACCAGTTCCTTTTTCACAAGGCCACATAGGTTCCCCCTCTTCTTCCTCCTCACTGAGAATCTGTGCCCAGGAGTGAGCAGTTGTCCTCTCTCCTAAGACTATCCACTCTTCGCTGGGTGCCGAGGTAGAAACCTCCCATTCAAAGGCCTCCCTCATCTCATCTTCACCTATGAGACTTGGGCTAGGCCCCTCTCTCCACGGGTCTACTGATGCTCTTCCTGAGATGTCTTTCTGTAACTCAGAATCCGAAACATCAGCACATTGTTCTGTCTGTAAATCTGCACCCTCTTGCTTTGTGCCATACTCTGGGGGGGGGGGCCTTCTCCAACAGGCTCCTTCTGGTGCTGTGTGTTTCCAACTGCAGATTCTTGAACTTTTGTCCATGTGGGAGCCAAACGAATCTTGGGCACTTTAAATAAACCATATTTCTCTAAGCTCCCAGAACAGTGAGGTACCATGAAGACATCCCTTCCAGCATTTAAGTACATCAAACATACTTGCACTGGATATCCAGGAATCGCCACATGAGGAGGCAACCATCCTCTCTAGTAACATCTCTCAATGTCCCTTAACTTGTGAACTTCTACTGCTATCACAACCCGGGCATGATCCAGGTAGCGAGCTGGTCCTGATGCCATGACTGCAGAGAAACAACAAACAACTCTCACTGTTATTTCAAGTCCCACATCACTGAAAACTTTCTCTCTCTTTCAAAATGGCTCCTCTGCTGCTGTGTTTACATTACTACCCCAGCCTGTAATGGTGGCGGCAGCACTCCTATGCATCAACATTCTGTAATTGGATCAAGCCACTACGCATCCGATTTACACACTCTACTGATAACTTTGCTCAAACTGCACAAACTTGCACTGTTCTTTCTCCTAGCACATTTATATGATTTACCACAGACTTTTCACTCACTGAAGACATTGCTCTAGCTTGCAGTCCCTTAAAGCCTCAGCATTTCATAGTACAGGATTTCCTGTAATTCTTGCTGCATATCTGATACAACTCACAGTCTCTCTCATGCCTTGAAACTTATACTGATGCTGAACCTATAATTATGCTCACAGTTGATGCTAAAATGCTTGCTTTTGCTGGTAAAACTTAACACAGTCCTTATTTGCAAAGCGATTACACTGCTACACACAGATTCAGCTGGCTTTTGGTGAAATCACTTAGTTTCAGTAATTATTTCTGTTGGTACTCACTGTTATCAGTAGCTGTTTACTGCGATGGGAAATGGCCTGCAGCCAGTCTTGGAGGCCTCTGAAAAGGAGCGGGTTGGCAGTCCTGCCGATTGTCCCTCTGAACACCACACTCAGTCCAGTCAATCGAGATGTGGGTTGAGCCCGAATTCAGACAGAAAAGTCAGTTTTTTTAACTTTTTACAGCGATTTCAGTCACCGTGACGCTCCTCCTTGTAAGCCCGTACGCACACTGCACTCACTCTCCCTCTCGAATGCTGTGCAGTCGCTGTAGAGCTGGCTTGGGGGCGGGACTGATTGCAGTCTCACCAGTCACTCGACGCCATGCAAATGAGCCTCTTTCCTCTCGAATTCTCTTCTCCTCATGGCGATCATCGAGCAGGCAAATTTAAACTGCAAACCACACTTTTTTTTTTCAACTGAAACTTCTCAGTGGGAGCACCATTTTAACCATTTTTCATGGGCATTAAGCACAACCAGTCTCTCAGTTCACAAGAAAGCATTTCCAACGTCTAAGACACAATTCTCCTTTTGCTACCCACAGTTTTCCATACTTTTCTTTGTCACAAACACTTTTAAAAACTGGCAAATGCTATAATTTGATGCAGAACAAAGGCATACACTCTCAGGCTTTACTGCTCCTTGGTAAACAGTTGGCATTTTAATAGCAGCACATGGAGAACAGCACACAGTGGCACATTAGTTAACATTGCTTCAGCTTTTTGGGCTACCCACTGCAGATAACCAAAATGCTAGTCCTTTGCCCGGGGGACCTTTCTTACATTCCTCCCTAAATTCCAAACCCAAATCCTCAGCGGTGCCTCCATTTTTGTAACCCCTACCCGGTATGCTGTTTCTATCTGACAGCTCTACCAGGTGGGCTGGGTTCGGGGAGGAATATGTCACTCGGCACATAGGCTAGGTTTGGCTACTCTGCACAGGGGCACCCAAGTAACTCTGAACACAGGAAGCAATAACTGTAATGTCCAATACCAGAAGTGGGATCCTAAAGTGTGGCTTTTATTCAAATCCAAGAGAATAAACAAAGCATAGATGGACCCCCGCGAGGCTACACTCCTGGTAATGCAGATTAAAGGAGACCAGAACACATCCTCATCACTTTAGCCCTCAGGCTCTACAACACACTGGGCACACAGCCCGAACTTTACACTGCTCTGGGTTTCCCTGGCTTGGCTCCCTTGCCAGCCACTTGGACACTTTCCATATTTCATGGAAACATTTACTGGTGGCTCCCTAAACCACCTAAGAGCACTTCTGCTCCATAAGGGAATCTTCCTTATTAATGCCAGATCTGGCTACTTTCCTCAGGCACTGGCCAAGTACCTGAGGGAAAGCAACAGGTGTCTCAGAGCAAATCCGTAGAGGTGAATTTGGTTACTACTGATGGGTGGGGTCTCCCACCTCTTGCTCAAACAATTCATACCCGGCCACTTCTCTGGACTGTAACACCTCATCCCTTAACATTTTGCTGTGTAGATTCTTTATAAATGTAATTCACATTCAATCTACTGTCTTTTCTTCCCATTTGTGCTGGACTTATAAAGTGGCTTTGTCCATTACTCTAGACCCCCCCACAGAGTTAAGCAGTCCAATCTCCACATCCTCCAAACTGTACTTGGCTGTCTTTTCCTGACCCCACAGTAACAGTCCCTTTAGTTTAATTCTGTTTCAGGTGAAAACACATGGCCCTTTAGCAGAGTGAACTCACCCTTGTGTTGCAGGTGCCCCACAGGCTTTTCCTCCTCAAGGAATCTCTTCTTGAGCTTCTGGTGCCTCAGCACAACTTAAACAGGCAGCTTCTTTCCTTAGCCGGACCAACGGGAGTTGCCCCTAGAAAACAGGCAGATACCTTCCCCCCATCCTCACAGGGATGGGGCCCTGAACCATTGAGAGCGGTCTCCACCACTTCAATAATCAGTTCCTGTGTTCCTCTTCAGGTGGAAACACACACCTTAAACAAAAGTTAGCTCTGTAACAGAGCTTAGAGCTCTGAGGGCCTGCACTCAACAGAGCACCTCTGCTACACTCTACAGACTCTCTCTCTCAGACTGACTTCAAAATCCCCAACATTCTACTCTAACCTCCAACTACAAAATTCCAGTGTGGCCTATGCAGCTGCAACAGTTCTAAAATGATGTCATCCCTCACTCTCAGCTGAGACTGGGAACAGAGTGAGACAGTGTAAAATCCATTTAACTGGAGTTTCACAAGCTGCCTTCCCTGCCTACCACTAGGTCTTAGTGGTATTCTAGTAACCCCGCATAACAGAGGGGTTACACTTATATGTTTACTAAGTGTATTATGTGCCTATCTGTAACCTGGTTGTTCATTGATCTCATCTGTAACTCACACAAAGTGTAAACAATATGTATTCTGCTGTTTAAATGTTACTCAATTGATAACCAGCATGTTATCTATCCCCTGTTCCCCCTACCCCCCAGGTCGCACTGGGAGATGAGCAGCTTGTTGCTCAGTGTGCCTTTCCTGGTGAAACAATTTCAATAAATAAATAAATAGCATGGGGGCTTGTTCATCAATTGGGAAGTCAAAGGGATTGGCTGGCCACCTTGTCGGGGCCAAACTACGACCCCTTCCACATAAACACAGGCTGAAAATAAAGCTTTTATGAATTATGAAAATGGATTATCGCCAACATGATCTACCAAAAATAGTAAGTCATGCATCTGTACAAAAAAGATAACAAAATCACTTTAAACGGTGTTAATTATGCTACTGTGTATTTCTATAAGACCAAGACCTAGAAACATTAATTTTAAATGCTATTAATATAAACAAAATTAAAGATTTATTTACAGTTTGTTGACTAGGATAGGCACACTGAGCAACACCCATTTCCAGGTGTGATATGGGGTGGGGGAGTGTAAAGGTGTGGGTATCATGAAGGAGGATCTCTTGACAACAATTGGTGCTTCAAACAGAAAGTTTTATTTATATGCATAAATAAAACAAAAGTCACACTTCAGATGATTACATAAATAAAAAAAAATTAAAGTTACAATGATCATACGATCAGATAAACACCAGAATACTGCTAGTGCATCTGCCTTGAATGAGGACAGAACAAGTCTGCACCTCATGGAACTCTCTATCTGAATGAGGCTACCAGAATCCTTTATATCCCTGTTCCACCATGTGACCCTTCTGTCCCTCCCCTTTTAGGAAAATTAAACATTCTTTATTCAAAATAAACAATAGTTTTATATTACAATACCTTCACAATGCAATCTTTACCTTAATGAGCATCATACTGCTTCAGGATTTGAAAATAAGAAGGTTATTTTAAAATTAAATTCCAAAGTGTTGCAACAGAGCTCCACCCCTAGAATATCCCTTTAAATATAGAAATACTTCAGCCGGCGGATCTAGAAGAGCCCTAAAGAAGGATCCCACAGAGGAAGGACTGTTCACTTAAATAGAAAGGTACACTTAAGCTTACACTTAAACATAAAATCCTTATAAGTTTTTCATAATGAGGGAGGGTCATAACAGGAGACTAGGAGGGCATAAAAATAAAGACCAAAGATATTAAAGTTATAATAGAACTGTGCCAAATTGGAGAGTTTAGAGCTTAACAGGGGCAACTCTGTTTTAACAAAGAGCTGCATAACCTTCACAACGACTCTAATGCTAGAGTTCATTATTTAAAAGAGGAACATTTCTGAGCAACTCAGAAAGGCTGAGAGCGAATTTAAAGTTAAATTTACCAGAAAGGGCAATGCTTTAAAATAAAGCCGAGCGCCAGCGCGGCGGGTTTGTTTACAGGGGAACGCCGAACGAACGCCCATCACAGAGGAAAACGTAAAGAGGTAGACCAATTTAGATTGGCTTAAATTTATGTCCTTGTATGCTCCCAGCAGTGGAGTATTTTAAACTAAAATACTCGCATTACAACAAAAACCGCAATGCGGGAAAAGGGGGGGTTACCAACGCTCGAAACGAAGCGAGGATACATTCTCACTATCGTGCAGGAGAATTTAGCGCGTACCAAAGTATGTACACGCAGGACAACCTGGAATTAAATACATCCATTTGGAAAAAGGAGAGGTGATTTAAAATTTCAAATCAGATGGAACCAAGTATAAGGAATTCTTTTAAACAATGGAATCCAACGATATTTATGTTTCTTTACCTCTACTGTAATTTATCACGATTCTTATCACCAAACCTCGGGGGGGGGTTCAGCCTCTCGCAAGAACGCGAGGAAAATACGCGTAGTGTTACCTCAAAAACAAATTGAACTGAGAAACACGCTTTGGATTAAATGAAACAACAAGCATAAGCTGCTGCATATTATAACAGAAATCTACGCAGCTATTTTTATATTTCTATTTGAAACTGAGTCCAACTAGCTCAGACCTCGGGGTTCCCAAAAGGAAAATTCAATACTAGGAATCCAAAGAAAAAAAAAATAAACGATACACAAAGAAAAAGCGACAGAGAAAAGACAGAGATTTTATATAGGTGGCCAGCCTATACTAAAACAGCATTTTTAGGAAGGAAAGACAAAGCAACAAAAAAAACAAAGTGCTGTTGCAACGGACTAAAATAAAAATTTTCTTCTGAAAGAAGTATTTAAATCTTTACACTCCTCCCCCTTTAAGAGAAAACCAAGGTGTTCTGAATTCATAGAGCAAATTTGGTTTACTTTACTCTGAATAACAGATCTCCCTTTATAGGAGATGGAGCTTTAGCCCACCCATTCCCAAAGCTCCACCCCGGAGTCCCAATATTATTTTTACTATCACTTAAGTATCAACATAACTTATAAACTTTTTTTTTTCTTTCTTACTCTGGGGTCTGTACTCCTGTATCTATACTTGCTCCATAACATGAATGGTAGTCAGCGTTAAGGTGCATCTTCCCCGCTCTATGTCGTATTTCAAATTTGTAAGGCTGCAGTGCTAGATACCATCTCATAATGCGAGGGTTTTTATCCTTCATGGTCTGCAGCCAGCATAAAGGATTGTGGTCTGTTATGATCGTAAAAGATCTTCCCCATAAATAAAATTTTAATGCATTTATCGCCCAGTGAATAGCTAAACATTCTTTCTCGATGGTAGAGTACTTAGTTTCTCTTTGATGTAGTTTTCGGCTAATATATATGATGGGATGCTCTTCTTCCCCAACCATTTGAGAGAGAACAGCTCCCAAATCCTGTTCAGAGGCATCTGTTTGTACTATAAAGGGTTTATGAAAATCCGGGCTGTATAATACTGGGTATGAACATAATCTGGCTTTTAATGTTGTAAAAGCCTCTTCGCATTGCTCAGTCCAATGAACTTTATCAGGATTATGCTTCTTTGTTAAATTAATTAGAGGGCAGCAATATCAGCAAAATCATTTACAAATCTGCGATAGTAATTGGCCAGTCCTAAAAGCAGCATTACCTGTTTTTTGTTTGTGGTCTTAGACTATTAGCTATAGCATCTAATTTATTTATTTCAGGCTTCACCTTTCCATTTCCAATAATAAACCCAAGATATTTAGTCTCCTGCATGCCTATGAAACATTTTGCAGGGTTAATAGTCAGTCCTGCCTGTGCTATTATCGTTAATATGGTCTGTAAATGTTTTACATGCTCCTCCCAAGAAGTGCTAAAGATGATAACATCATCCAAATATGCTGCGCTATAATCTAGATGAGAATGTAATAACTGATCCATACACCTCTGGAAGGTTGCGGGTGCTCCGTGTAACCCAAATGGCATCTTTCTAAATTGAAATAACCCAATAGGGGTACTAAAGCCCGTCTTGTCCTGCGAATCACTATCTAGAGGAATCTGCCAGTAACCCTTCGACAGATCCAACGTACTGATGTACTGGGCACTGCCCAGTCTATCAATAATGTCATCAATACGTGGCATGGGATATCCGTCAAATTTTGATATCTCATTTAATTTTCGAAAGTCCAGGCAGATCCGTACACCTCCCTCTTTTTTGTATACCACAACCATTCGGAAACTCCATGGACTTTTAGAAGGAACTATTACTCCTAGTTGTTGCATCTTTAATAGTTCTCTATTTACCTCTTCTCTTAAACTCTCTGGAATTCTATAAGACTTATGTCACAGAGGTTTATGATCCAACAACTTTATGTGGTGCTCAATTCCCTCCATGGTCCCAGACACTGTCGTAAATAGCTCTTGGAAAGTGTGTATTAAATCTTGTACCTCTTGTAATTGTTTAGTACTTAATTTGTCACTTATAGTTATTTCTTTTATGTTCCCTTGGCTTTCTAACTGCTCATATGCCATTTCTAAGTCACTGTCAACTGTCTCAGGGTGTACAAATAGGGTAGGTGCATTCCGATCATACCATCTTTTCAGTAAATTAGCATGATAAATCTTTAGGGACTGTTTCTTGTCGGGACAAATGATCTGATAGTTTACTGGCCCTATTTGCCGGTGTACTGTATAAGGTCCCTGCCACTTCATTAGGAGTTTGTTTTCAGTACAAGGTAGTAATAAGAGGACTTTATCACCCGGCTGGAATATTTTGGTGCCCACCTTCTGATCATAATAATGTTTCTGTTCTGCTTGATGTTCTCTATTACACTGTTGGGCAACTTTTGCATGTTTTGTCAATCTCTGATGTAGTGTGTTGACATACTCTAAAGTGGATACAGGGATAGTATCTACCATAGACCCTTCCCATTTTTCCTTTATAATGTCCAGTATTCCCCTTGGATTTTTCCCAAACAGGAGTTGAAAAGGTGAATATCCCGTGGAGGCTTGGGGAACCTCACGGTATGCGAACATTAGATAAGGTAAATACCTATCCCAATATTTGCCTTCATCATTAATAAATTTCTTTAACATATGCTTCAAGGTTTTATTGAAACGCTCCACTAGACCATCAGATTGTGAATGGTAAGGAGACGTAAGAATAGAATGTACTCCTAAGGCCTGATAGAGGCGTCTCAGCACCTGGGAACAAAAGTTGCTACCCCTATCTGTCAGTATTTCTTTTGGTATTCCCATTCTAGAAAATATTTTAATTAGTTCTTCCGCTATTTCATCTGCCGTAACTGTCCGTAAGGGAATTGCTTCAGGGTATTTAGTGAAATAATCACACACTACCAGAATGAATCGGTTCCCTTTCACACTCTTAGACAACGGACCAATTATATCCATTGCAACCCGAGTGAAAGGGGTGTCCACTACCGGTATCGGCTGCAGGGGTACTTTATCTTTTTGCAGTATTGGTTTCACTTGTTGACACTGCGCACATGACTTACAATATTCAGCCACTTGTTCATGTATTCCTAGCCAGAAGAATCTATACAGTAATCTCTGTAATGTACGTTCCCGGCCTTAGTGGCCAGCTATTGGTAAGTCATGGGCGAGGCTCAACAACTGTTCCTGATATCCAGTAGGCACTAACAATTGTAATACCATATCACCTGTTTTCTCATTAAAACATTTTCGATATAACAACCCATTGTGTAGAACATATTTCTGTTTAGAATTTGACTCAGCACCTATCAGGGAAAAAAAAGGTTTTAAAGTCACATCTTGTAACTAAGCTGTTCGAAATTCTGCTTGAGAACTCAGTTCTTCAATATCTATCACTTTAAGGCCATTATTGTCTTTCATAGTCTTCTGGGTTTGTTGCCAAACCTGTTTTTCATGGCGTTTTTCCCTTCTCGTCTTCTTTGATTTTCCGGGCAGTTCAAACAATTCATCCTCAAAAGAGAAAGCTTATGCTAAATCCATATTTATTTTGTCCTGTGCTCTAGTTGTTACAGCTCCCACATTTGTAGCCTTAGAAAGTAACTGTGCAAAGTCTGGGTGGTCATGTCCCACAATAATGGGTACTGGAAGTTCTGGAACCACCCCAACATTCATTCTTCGCACATTAGACTGCATTTGTAATTCCACCTGTTGTACTGGATAGCTATGCGTGTCACCATGTATGCAAATCACTGTTGTTTGTGCAGTTATGTTGGTGACTGTAGGTACTATATCAGATTTAATTAAGGTATTTCTACTACCAGAGTCCAACAGACCAAATGTTTCTCTGCCATTGACTGTAACAGGTGTTATATACTGTCCCCAACTGGCCAAGGCCAGGTGTGTGGGAGTGGATTTCTTTTTGGTACAAAATCTAGCTATGTGTCCCTTCCCTTGGCAATAATGACAGGTTATCTCAACATGCGGCACTTTAGACATATTCAGTGGTTTGACAGAATTACTTGAAGCTGGCAAAGAAGGTGTGTACATTCTTACCGTAGAATGAGTGGGGCCAGCTACAGATTGTCCTTTAGCCCTGTTAGGACGGGCAGTTAAATAATCTTTGGCCAATTGGACTGCTTTTGTGGATGTCTCCTGACGGTGTTCCCGTACCCACATCTGCACATCCTGTGGTAAAATATGAATAAATTGTTCCAACACTACAGTCTCTAACATCTGTTCTTTTGTATTCGTGGCTGGCTGTAACCATTTAGTACATAAATCTTTTAGTCTAGTATATGCTTCCTGTGGAGTATCTGATATTTGAAATCGTAATGTTGAACCTTTGCGATATGTCTCTAGACAAATATCATACCGCTTAAGGATGGCTTCTTTAACAGTGTCCATAGTTCTCACTCAAAGCACTGTCCACATTACCGTAAGCCAGTTGTGCTTTCCCTGTGAGGTATGGTGCCAGCCGTATTACCCATTGCTCTCTAGGCCATTGACATGCTCGTGCAATGCGTTCAAAAGTTGTCAAGTAGGTTTCAATGTCGTCAGTTTCACTCAATTTAGTTAGCTTAATGTCTTTAGGGTTATCCCCAACAGGTGGAGGGGGTCTACTTACACTGAGTGCTTGTATGGCTCGTAAAGTGTCGGCCCATCTATCCTCATTCCTCTGCATGTCTTTTTCCCTCTGTTTCACCATAGCAATCTGTTGCATACATAACCATTGCAGCAAATCCTGTGAATCACCAACAGGGGGCTCCTTCTCCAACTCCTCTTTCTCTTCATCGGCTTCTTCCTCAGGCTTCGTAGTTTTTCGTCTGATATCTGGCAATCCAGTCATCAAGGGCTGTCCTAATTTTTCTGCCATGGTTCTGGTCAGTACTCCAGTAGGTACCTTCTGTGACATCTACGACCTCCTTCTGTTACTGAAAGCAGTACCTCCTGATATCCCACTTCTAACACCAAGTGTAAAGGTGTGGGTATCATGAAGGAGGATCTCTTGACAACAATTGGTGCTTCAAACAAAAAGTTTTATTTATATGCATAAATAAAACAAAAGTCAAACTTCAGACGATTACATAAATAAAAAAAATTAAAGTTACAATGATCATATGATCAGATAAACACCAGAATACTGCTAGTGCATCTGCCTTGAATGAGGACAGAACAAGTCTGCACCTCACGGAACTCTCTATCTGAATGAGGCTACCAGAATCCTTTATATCCCTGTTCCACCATGTGACCCTTCTGTTCCTCCCCTTTCAGGAAAATTAAACATTCTTTATTCAAAATAAACAATAGTTTTATATTACAATACCTTCACAATGCAATCTTTACCTTAATGAGCATCATACTGCTTCAGGATTTGAAAATAAGAAGGTTATTTTAAAATTAAATTCCAAAGTGTTGCAACAGAGCTCCACCCCCTAGAATATCCCTTTAAATATAGAAATACTTCAGCCAGCCGGCTCTAAGAGAAGAGTCCTAAAAGAAGGATCCCACAGAGGAAGGACTGTTCACTTAAATAGAAAGGTACATTTAAGCTTACACTTAAACATAAAATCCTTATAAGTTTTTCATAATGAGGGAGGGTCATAACAGGAGACTAGGAGGGCATAAAAATAAAGACCAAAGATATTAAAGTTATAATAGAACTGTGTCAAATTGGAGAGTTTAGAGCTTAACAGGGGGCAACTCTGTTTTAACAAAGAGCTGCATAACCTTCACAATGACTCTAACGCTAGAGTTCATTATTTAAAAGAGGAACATTTCTGAGCAACTCAGAAAGGCTGAGAGCGAATTTAAAGTTAAATTTACCAGAAAGGGCAATGCTTTAAAATAAAGCCGAACGCCAGCGCAGCGGGTTTGTTTACAGGGGAACGCCGAACGAACGCCCAACACAGAGGAAAACATAAAGAGGTAGACCAATTTAGATTGGCTTAAATTTCTGTTCTTGTATGCTCCCAGCAGTGGAGTATTTAAACTAAAATACTAGCATTACAACAAAACATAATCTTGGAGAAAGGGGTTTCCACGCCGAATCAGCGAGGGTACATTCTCACTATCGGCAGGAGAATTTAGCTGCTCAAAGTATGTACGCGCAGGACAACCTGGAATTAAATACATCCATTTGGAAAAGGGAGAGGTGATTGAAAATTTCAAATCAGACGGAACCAAGTATAAGGAATTCTTTTAAACAATGGAATCCAATGATATTTATGTTTCTTTACCTCTACTGTAATTTATCACAATTCTTATCACCAAACCTCGGGGGGGGGGTTCAGCCTCTCACAAGAACGCAAGGAAAATATGCGTAGTGTTACCTCAAAAACAAATTGAACTGAGAAACACGCTTTGGATTAAATGAAACAACAAACGCAAAGCTGCTGCATATTATAACAGAAATCTACGCAGCTATTTTTTATATTTCTATTTGAAACTGAGTCCAACTAGCTCAGACCTCGGGGGGGGGGGGGTTCCCAAAAGGGAAAATTCAATACTAGGAATCCAAAAGAAAAAAAAATAAACGATACACAAACAAAGAAAACGCGATAGAGAAAAGACAGAGATTTTATATAGGTGGCCAGCCTATACTAAAACAGCATTTTTAGGAAGGAAAGACAAAGCAACAAAAAAAACCAAAATGCTGTTGCAACGGACTAAAAAAAAATTTTCTTCTGAAAGAAGTATTTAAATCTTTACAGGGAGTCACAAGGGGAACATCTTGGGGATCATTATTGATGCAACTCTGACATAAAAGAAGCATGTCAACCATAACATGTCGATACATAAACAACTGATAGTCTCTGTATTGCTTACAAGATCTTTTGACAGACAACGTCAGGAAAACAATACCATGTAGTAATATGTTTCCAACACAGAATTATGGAAAGTGATCTGGGATTCGGTATCTAATGTGGTTCACCCTGTGTAATGTAATTGGTCAGTTCATAGTTGAGGCAGATAAAAATGAAAATCATTGTAATTTGTATACTCATTAACAATGATTCCCATTTCAAGAGAGGTACTGAAAATGGGGCTATTAATCTATGAAAATGTTAACTCTCAGCTAGAACAGTCCCTTGGTGGACTTGCTACATTAGCATAACACAAACAAAAGTTTAAGGTAATCTGATAAAAGATCTTTGGCCAGTTATTTGTTGAAATCAAATTTTGGTCATAGATGATTTGATAAAACAGCTTCTACAATCTGAAATAACTTGCCTTCAGACTTCAGATAATTAGGATCTAATGCCATTTTCAAAGTTCTCCTACTACATCATCTATACTCCACTGTTAAATGTACTTGTTTTAAATAGTAATCAGATGTGTTTATTTATGTATGTATGACATTTCAATTGTTCAATGCTTTGCAGTTTAGTAACTACTTTATGTACCCAGGTCATGCCTGTGATAGATAAAATAAATAAATGTACTAGTTCCTAGAAAGTAAAGTAGAAGTACAGAGAAACCAAAATTTTATATGGTGTTAATATACAAATTGATTAAGGAGGTAAGCATCACTATATTTACCAAAATGTGCAGAAGCAGTTCAGAAGGGACAGAGGAGGCACACACAGCGAGCTAGTGAAATGATAAAAATAAATAAATAAATAAATAAATGGGGAAAAGGAGAAAGGAAAAATGAGATCAAAGAGGAAGGCATGTGAGAGAAGATGGGGGCTAGTTGCAGAATCAGGTATGTGTGGGGAGTACATGGAGGAGAGCTTTAAAGGAGAGGGAGAAGAAATAATGGAGAGACAGTGTGGGTGTGCACATGTATATGAGTGTGCACGGATGTGTATGTGTATGCGTGTGTGGATGCACGTTGTTACAATGGTGCAGAAGGCTAGAGGAGAAGGCAGACTGTTCAACAGAGGTTTTACAATGAGGAATAGTTAAGAAGTGGGAGTCAGAAGAGTGAAAGGAGTAGGAGGGAAGGAGGAAAGGTAGCAGTGGAAAGAGCAAAATCAGAACTAGAAGAGGTAAGAGGCACAGAGGGAAGTGTACTGGGTCTCAAAAGAGGAGAGGGAGAGGCTGGAATAAAGAGAGCAATTATGTCTGCAGGGAGGGCAGTTGAGGTCAAAGTGGCAGAAAGAGTGAAAAATAGAATCCAGCCAGGCCAGGAAGATTTTAGGAAAGCGCTGTGCACCATGTCTGGGTAGTCGAACACTGGGAGATCATCTTGAGGATGGTCTCACAGTGGACCAGGATTGGAAGACAGGATTAGTGGTGGTACAGTGTCCAAGTCTGGGAAGAAACTTTTTATAGGGGGTATCAATGTGGAAGGAGAAATCGAGATAATGACCCAAACACACACCAAGGTACTTGAAATGAAGAACCACTGAGAGACATAAAGACAGGGGTTTAGTGGAGCCTATTGAGTCTCCATCTGGTGTTTAAGGTTACAGAGACAGTTTTTGTGACATCAAACAAGAGTTGGGTTAAGCAGAACCAATTTTGCATGCCTTTGAAGCACACTACAGAGTTGCTTCCAGTTCAGGGATTGAGGCTCTGTATACAAAAATTAGAGTACCATTTGCATGCATACAAATTTGTGGGGAGACATAGATTTACTGGAAGTTATTTAGGAAAATGTAGAACAGAACCGGACCCAAAGTGGAACCTTAGGGACACCTGAGTGGATACAGAGGAGGGATTGAGTATCTCCTACTTGGTCTGACTAGTGCCAGTCTGACAGGTAGGAGTGAAACAAACTGACTGATAGGTTAGAGAGCCAGTCTGGCAAGTTTATCAAGCAATAGGAAGTGTGCCATGATGCTAAAACCCTTTGCAAGGTTGAACAAAAGATGGCAGAAATGAAGAGACCATGATACATCCCCTTCAGAACAAAATCAGTGAACTGCACAAAGATGAGACAGTGGTATGGTATTTACAATAGACAGAGCAGAATGTAAGTAAAGATTTTTTATTTATTAAGCACCCATTCTTTTGGGCTCAGAGTGCCATAAACAAAAATAACAATAATACACACATAATTAAAATAACATCAGTAAAACCAATCCATGTAAATATGTGTAACTCCGTATATTAGTTAAATTACTTTGGCAGCACTACCTGAGGAGCTTCCTATATCAGGCCAAAAGCTTATTGAAAAAGGTAGGATTTCAGACCCCTCTTAAAGGGCTCTACTGTGTTGGCCTCCTGAAGAGTTCATGGGAGCATGTTCCATAGGGAAGAACCCATGAGCGTGAATGCTCAGTTCCCAGAAGATTTTAACCTAACCCTTGGAATGGCCAAGAGGCACATCTTGGTGGAGTGGAGAGGGCAGAAGGGTAACCAGGACCCAGTCCATATAGGGCCTAATAGGTCAGCACACCAATTTATAAGGTGATACACCACTTCACTGGCAGCCAGTGTAGTTTGCTAGGACCAAGGCTATATGGTAAGACCCAGGAAGGTCTGTCAGTAACCTGGCTGTAGTGTTCTGCACTAGCTGCAAGCATTGTAGGACACCTCCATTGACCCCGAGGAAAAGGGCATCACAATAGTTAAGTCTAGCTGTGACAAAGGCATGTATCAAAGAGGGCAGGTCTTCAGGAGGAATCAAGGCCATGATCTGGTCGATATTTCTGAGATGGAAAAAGTCAGTACAGCTGACACTTGAGCTTCAAGTGTCAATCTCTCTTCCAGAATGACACCCAGATTCTTCACCTTAGCAGAGGCCATGAAACTAGAGGAGTCAAACCTTAAGCTCACCATCTCCTCAGTGACATCCGCATGTCACCAGTGACCAGGCTCAATCGCCAGTACCTCCATCTTGCCCAGGTTAAGCCTAAGCCAACTAGAAGAATCCAGTCCTGGATCTCTCCCAGACGCAAGTTTAGTGCCTTGATAGCTTTCCGTGTCCAGGGTGCAAAAGACAAGTACAACTGGGTGTCATCAGCATTGCAATGAAAACCCATATTGTACCATCTAATGATCCCTCCTAGGGTCAGAATATACACTGAAAGCAGCATGGGTGAGATGATTGATACCTGAGGCACACCACAGAACAGGGATATAGCGCATGAGGAGAAATTCCCCATCACCATCCTCTGCATCTTATATCTGAGGAAACACTCAAATCACCTGATGACCAAACTGGTGAGTCCAAAGTGCTCCCTGAGACAATACAACAACCACCGCCCATGGTCCACAGTGTCAAAAGCTGAAGATAGGTCGAAGAAAATGAGAACTGACTGCTTCTCTCTATCCCTTACCCTAAGAAGGTCATTGTGCACCCTGACCAATGTGGTCTCAGTGCTGTGCATTGACCTAAACCTGGACTGCAGAATTTCATAGTTGTCAAAGGGCATGAGGTGTTCCTCAAACCATAGCACCACCACCATTTTCTCAATAACTTTCCCCAAAAAGGGGATGTTACAGACAGGTTTATAATTCACCAAACAGTCCGTGTCAAGAGATGGTTTCTTAAGGAGTGGCCTAGCCAGTGCACTTTCCAATTCACTTGGAAAGACCCCCTCAGAAACAGAACACTGGACTAGTTCGGTGAACAGTGGACACAGAAACCCTGTCCAGCATACAATAGGATGTGTCAGGCAAGGGATCAGTTCACAAAAGGTGGGCCACAGCTCCGCAAACACTCCACAGACCTTCTCCGCTGAAGTCGGCCTAAACTCTTCCCAAACAGGTGGGGAGCCCTTGTCCACTACCAGCTTGACCTTGCTAGCTTGTGACAACCTGGATGGAGGAATCCTGGACTGAATTGAAGACACCCCATCAGAGAAAAACTGAGCAAACTCTTTGCTATGTGTGGATGAATTAGCTCTCAGTGGATGTAGACAGACTGGATGAAGAAGACTGTCTACTGTTCAGAAGAGCTGAGCTGATCAATTTCTCCCTGCTGCAATTTCCCTGGACAGAAATGCTGCCTTCTTATGGGAAATTGTCTTTTAATACTTACCACAGTGAGTCCTCAAAGCCAGTCTGTCCTCATCGGTCTGCAACTTCCTCAAACAATACTCCAGCCTCTGACCCTTGGACTTTAACTCCTTGAGCTCCCTGTCAAACAATGGGGATCTCAAGCATGAAACCCTGAGTTTTATACATACTAGTGTGACTGCATCAAGAGTGGCAGTAATGGCCCAGTTATAGGCTGCTAAAGCAGCATCTGATTAAGTCGACAAGCCACTATCACTCCTGACAGATCAACCACTGCCTGGAGTCCTTCTAGTGACAACTCCGTTAAATGGTGGTAATTCACCATCTCCTCAGTGGCTGGACTATGAAGGGGGGCCCCCAAACAAGAACCTCACTGTGCAGTGATCCAACCAACTTACTGGATCAGTCTTGAGGTTGTTAATCTCCAGTTGCACTGAGAAAACCAAGTTTACAGCATGACAATGCTGATGGGTCACAGATGTTGCTACCTGTGCTAGGCCCAGCAATTCCATCAGCTGGAGGAAATCCTGAGTAAACTGTGAAAGTTCATCATCGACCTAGGCATTGAAGTCACCCATAATCAGGGAAGCAGCAGAAGTCATGTAAAGAAAAGCACTGGGACAGTACAAGTTTTTCCTGCACTTTGGCAAATACAGGGAAAAGAAATAAAGTGTGGCAGTTTCCTATTGCCGAGGTATTGCCCACCTTGTAAATGGAGAACTTTCAGATGTAGGAATCTTGCCATGATCAAAGCCACAGTTGAGAAGATAGGAGTTTGGAGCAGTGATGGCAGGAGCAGAGAGGTGCAGGAGTTTACAGTTTTGTGGAGCCTAACAATTGTCTACTTGGTGACTAAAGTCATAGAGACATTTTCTTGTCATTAAATGAGAGCTGGTTCAAGCAGAACCAGAACTGGATGTCATTAATACACACTGTAGCATTTCTCCCAGTTTTGGGGCTGAGGCTTTGGAGACAAAATTTGCAGTTCCATCTGAGTACATATGAATGTGTGGGGTGACACAGACTGGCTAGAAATTATCTAGGAAAATGGAAGACTGGATATGACACAAAATGGAATCTGGGGGACTACTGAATTGATGGGGGGATAGATCATCTCCAACTTGGACAGACTGCTGCCAGTCTGACAGGTATGAGTGGAACCAACTGACCAGCAGATCAGAGACCCACTCTTGTGAGATTATCAAGTTAGACAGGGTATGCCATAGTGCTATAAGCCTTTGCAAGGTTGAAAAAGATGGTAGAGAAGTACAGGCCATGATCTAGCTCCTTCAGGACAAAACCAGTATGCTGTACAAGGATGATACAACATAAAGGGATTTACAAAAGCCAGTGTGGAAAGAGCAGGGAAGGAATAGGAATCACAGAAATAAGAGCATTGGAATGGTACAAGTTTTTCCTGCACTTTGACAAGTACAGGGAGAAGGGATCTAGGGTGGTAGTTTTCCTGGAAGGAGGTGTTACCCACTTTGTGGAGAAGGATAACTTAAGCATGCTTCCAACAGCTGGGAAACTTGCCAAGATGAAGGCAGAGGTTGAGAAGGGAGGAGAAAGGGCAGCAATGGCAGGAGCAGAGAGGTGCAGGAGTTTAGGGTCAAGGCCATCAGGACTGTTACCCTATTAAAGGCTGAGGGCTGGCAGTGTAATTTGTGTAGCTGTAGGTGAAATGTGAGAGAAGGATCGGGGAGAAGAGGAAGATGAGATGAGGAGGGGGCAAGGGAAGGGGCGAGGGAGGTAGAGGGGAAGGGAGAGGGTAGGAGGGAGTAGCAAGAGGGCACAGGTGATATAGTGTTCATTAAAACTGGTGGCAACCTCTACAGAGTCAGAAATTGGGGAGCCCACCAGTTTGTGGACCAAGATGGTGACTTGGGTGGAGGGATAAAAATTGGCTTACCTTCCAGAATTTAGCTGGGAACCTAACGCTGTTCTGAAGGTTTGCAGAAAAATAATTGGACTTGGATTCCCGGATCCCATTTTCTAAACTTAGTGTTTGTTTTTTTTCAGTATTCTTTCTCCTCATGGACCCGGCCATCTCTCTCTATCTCTCTCCTGTCCCCCTAGTGCTGTCACCCGAGCATCAGACACCCTCCCCTCATGCCCCCATGACTTATCCTTTGTGGCAGGGTGGTGGGGAATAACTCAACCCATCTGAATGGATCCAGCTTCAGGGTGGTGCCATCTTTGGGTGGCACCTGCGGGGGACAGTTTCATGCTGCTCGGTCGGGATCCATTTTCTGCTTTTCTTGTGGAGGGAGAGCGTGCAGTGCTGACAATGGCATGCAGTGCACGTGTCCACATACTGTACGCTGGTCAGCTGCTCCTGCTCCATGCCCCAATGTGTGGGACTCAGTATGCCAACACCCAGCCTCCACTAGATGTCAGGCAAATGCTGGTCCATAGTCCCCACCCTCTCTGGAGAGGAGAGCTGTCCCCTGGATGCTTTATCCTCTCCCTCCCCGGCTGATCTCCGGTGACCCACTTGCACTATGAACATGGGTCATCGGCATGGCAGGAGGTAAGGCATGATGCCTCAGCCCTCCACACCACTGGGCCGGCCTTAAACATAGTTTTTTTGAAATACAGTTTTTAATTTTAGCTGCTCCTAATTGCAGAAACATAGTGAAAGCTTTGTGTGATATGCCATGTAATATGTAAGGATTCCTTAGGCCTTATAGGGAATCTTCCATGATAGGAGGGAATTTGGTGAAGTGTAGAGTGGTGAATCACAGTCTAGAGTGGCTGCCCCATATGTAGGTATGGCACACAGTCCTGGACTGTAAATGAGCATGACCACTGCAGGATAGTATTAAGGAGGGTGGTATTTACCATGGTGATTATTACTAGAGCTGCATGAAACATGAGAGAGAGAGAGAGAGAGGCTAATGTTCTGGGTGAACCTGCAGAGATGCTCAGAAAAGCTCTAATAAGGGACTCCTTAGAAGTCAGTATGGTGTAGTGGTTAGAGCACTGAAATGTGATGCAGTAGATCAAGACTTGAATCTGACCACAGCCTCTGATTCATTGCATGGCTTTATATAAATCACTTAACCTTCCTTTGCTTCACTTCTTCCCAGTGAACTCCACTGAAAATTAGATGTTACAACTCAGTGAGATTAGCCCAGTTATAGTTAAATAAAACAAGTGTTGGCTGATGCTACCAATGGCTGGTCCTTTAGTAACATTGCAGATGTTTGAGATGATCTGTGCCTGTGCACAGGCTAGACATGCTCATAGAGACACCCAGTGCAGTGGTCCCCAATGCCAAAAAAGGGCTAATGGTTTATTTGCTGTCCATTGTGGCAGCTCCCAGCCCCAGAAGGCTAACTTTTTCTTTTGATGATCTGGGCACTGAGTGGGGGTCACCAGCTGGGTGTAGTTGGGTAGGGTTTGGCCAAGGATATTTCTGGAAAAGCACCAGGGATGGGCTCCCTCATTTCCACTTTGGAGAGGTTCAGCCCTACTTGGTGGCACTGGGAATGAAGTGCTGGTGCCAGTGTCTCATTTAAGAGGTTTGAGGTGTTCAGGGCAGTTAAGAGGGGAACAAACTCTTTTTGTAATATCACTGGCTATACTCTGTGGATGGACACTAGAGGTTCAGAAAAGAGTTGTGAAACACTTTGAGAATGGTTTAATAACTGAAAACCTCATCACCTATGGAGGGAAACCATTATTCAGTCATTGAGCGGATCCTGGTGTCCCTTTCAAGGCAAGACAAGGCTGTTTTATTTGTAAAGCACCCTGTCAGGCTCAGACATTGTAGTAAAACATATAACTACATCAGACAAAGCTTAGCAAAATATAGAATGAAGTATGGGTCGGTGTGTGTGTAATGAGATTTTTACACACGCCCAAGGAGTTAGATGCATTTTGGTTGTCCCTTGGGGGTAGCTAGATTGACTACTAGGATTTTGGGACAGAAACTATTTTTAAATAATTTACTGGTGCGTAGGAGTTTGTGATAGTTAAACTATTTTTAAATAAGTTACTGTGGTTAAGGAGTTGTCATGGAAAAACCTGCAGTGTGAAACAGGAAAAGACAGTCTTTCAAGCAACAGAGGGAGGTGGATCTAGGTTTACGTTTGTTTGTTACAATTCTTAACATTTTCAGTGCAGGAAGAGTTTAAAGCACAGCTGACTTATTTTGGGGCTGACGGCTTTCAGAGCACAAACCACCAGGCCTGTTTTGGGGCTGGGGAGGTTTACCTGTGTCTTACTTGGATGTGTGGATTTTTCTCTGTTTGATTAGCAGGGTATTTTCTCTGTCAAATTGTTGTGTAGGGCATCTTGCTGACAGGAAGGCACTCATTGCAGCGGTGGGTCAGAGCTTTTAGCTGATTGTTTTGTGAGGGCACAGTTTAGGCCCAACCCTTTCCACCCTCACCCCACCCACCCACCCCTGGAAATAGTTCCTTTATACCTGGGGTTCTGACATCATTTCCTCAAGAGTGCAAGGTGCATATCACTGTCATATCCTCTCTAGCACACTGCACTGACAATATAAGCATACACATTGTATAATATATATATATATATATATTTCTATATTACAAACCAATCACACACACACACACACACACAAAAATGTGAGGAGTAGTGCAATGTAATGGCTGTGGGGCAGCAGTCTTCCGGGAGTCTTTCTGGAGGCTGAGATGCTGCCCTATTTGCAGACAACTCTCTGCCCTGAGGGAGGAAGTTGCCCGTCTTCAGGCCACACTGGACAGTAGTAAAGGGACCTTCTCCCAGGCCACACTGGATGGTAGGAAGGGAACCTCCCCCATCCAGGGAGCACCAGAGCCACCACCACCACCTCAGAGGTTGTGAAGAAAGCACAGCAGTTGGACCACAGTGGGCTCAGGGAGGGTGAGGATGGTGAAACAGAGGCACACCCAGTCAGTTGTTCCACACCACAATCCATACACCATTCTGGGGGAGCATAGCTCCCCTATGGATGCACCCACAGAGGAGACTAAGGAGGCTGAGGACAACTGTCACAAGGGAGGTCCACAGGAAGGATGCAGAGGACACCACAAGGAAAGGAAGCAGCTCCTGGTGGGGGACTCAATTATTAGGGGGATAGAACTGGGGGGAGCAGGGAAAACTGAAGTAAGGTGCCTGCCTGGTGCCATGGCTTGGAGAGACAGGAAGTGCATCCTCAGGATTACGAGAACAGCTGCACGGGAGTCTGAGCTGGACGTCATTGTCCACCTAGGGACAAATGACTTGGCTAATCATGAGATTAGAGCAGTGCAGAAGGACTTTGTAGAATTGGGGAGGGGCCTAAGACAAGTAGCATACACAATATCCTTCTCTGAGGTGCTGCCTGTCAATGGCATGAGTGAGGCGAGGGTACTTTGCACCATGCAGTTTAATGAATGGTTGAAAAAATGGTGTGGAACACAGGGGTTTGGCTTCATTGGAGACTGGGGTTCCACCTGGGAGGGACACCAGCCTATACTGGCAGGATGGTCTGCATCTGTCCAGGAAGGGAACAAGTCTTTTGAGCAATCAGTTTAAATGCTTCATTGGCAAGCTTTTAAACTAGTCAAGGGGGGAGGCACTGATAAGCAGCAGGAAAATCCCAGCCTCTCCCTACAAAACACGGTACTAAATGAGAAAAAGACCGAGGTAGACAGGTCAGTGGGGGATGCTGCAAAAGAAGTTAAAGCCATCAAAAAAATGGACAGCAATGAGTACCAATGCCTGTAGTCTGAGTAACAAGCTTCCTGAGTTAGTGGCCTTGATGGAGGAGGAATATCTGGATATCGTGGCAGTGACAGAAACATGGTACACACAAAACCATGACTGGGACATAAACATACCAGGATACACTATCTACAGGAGGGACAGGGAGGGTAAAAGAGGAAGAGGAGGAGTAGCTCTTTACATAAGGGAAGGAATCAAAGCAACAGAATAAAACGGAAAACAAGGAGGAGAAGAAGCACTGTGGGTAAATTTGGAGACCGACAATGGCACCACAATCTGCACAGGGGTTGTATACAGACCCCCTTCTCAGGGGGAGGAAATGGACAAGGAAATGATAGAAAGAATACTTAGAATGGCAGAAAAAGGGGAGATATTGCTGATGGGTGATCTGAATATGCCAGATGTTAACTGGAGTGCAGCTGCAGCAGCCACTTCAAAGAGTGGAGTTATTCTAGATGCCCTACAAGAGGCATGCCTTAGACAACTAGTATTGGAGCCCACTTGAGAGGGAGCAATCTTAGACCTGGTTCTCTCAAATGGAGATGAAGACAGGATCACAGATGTAGAAGTGGGTAGCCATCTGGGAACTAGCGACCATCGAACAGTATGGTTCACAATAAACACAGCAATAGAGTCAAGCCATACAAAGGCAAAAGTACTGGACTTTAGGAGGGTTGACTTTGCCAAAATGGGTGAGTGCCTAAGGAATGCACTAGCAAATGGGCAGGAAGGAGGGTGGAAGAACAATGGGAATAATAAAACTGCCATCACAGAGGTAACAAGCCTTTTGTGTGAAGCAAATTAACAAATGAAATGATGTAAGAAACCACTATGGTTCTCAAAGGAAGTGGCAGTGAAGGTTCAAGAGAAAAGAAAGTATTCAGGAAGTACAAGGAATCACAGAAGGAGCAGGACAGGGAACTGTATCAGTTAAAGCAAAAGGAAGCTGGAAGGCAGTCAGAACAGCAAAGGCCCAAACCGAGGAAAAGATAGCCAACTCAGTTAAGAAGGGGGATAAAACCTTTTATAGGTACATCAGGGAGCGAAGGAAGACCAAGGGAGGGCTAGTGAGGCTTAATAAAGAGGAGGGAGGGTGGGCAGAGGGTGACTGTGAAAAGGCAGAGATACTAAACAAATATTTTGCTCAATATTTACAAAGGAAGTGGGGGAGGTACCTAAAACAAACAGTAGAAACACTCTGGATACAGAAGTTGATACCAGCCCATTTACAGAAAAAGGGTTCTGAAAGAACTCTTAAAACTGAAGGTGGACAAAGCAATGGGGCCTGATGGGATTCATCCCAGAATTCTAAAGAACTAAGGGTAGAACTAGTGACACCACTGACTACCCTCTTTAACAAATCATGGGAGGATGGGGTGGTACCCGAGGACTGGAGAAGGGCAGATGTGATTCCCCTTCACAAAAGTGGGAGCGAGGCAGAAGCAGAAAACTACAGACCTGTTAGTTTAACCTCAGTGGTAGGGAAAATGATGGAATCACTTCTGAAGGAAAGAATTGTTGAGTATCTAGAGGCCAGAGGGGCTCAGGACCCAAGGCAGCATGGATTCACAGTGGGAAGGTCATGCCATACAAATCTGATAGATTTCTTTGACTGGGTGACCAAAGTAGTAGATCAGGGAGGGGCTGTGGACATGGCCTACCTAGACTTTAGCAAGGCATTTGACAGAGTCCCACACAAAAGTTTAATATATAAGTTAGCCAGCCTGGGAGTGGGTCCCAAGATGACAGCCTGGGTAAAGAATTGGCTGGAGAATAGGACACAGACAGTAATAGTAAATGGAGTTCACTCTGAAGAAAGGGGGGTTACTAGTGGGTACCGTAGGTTCAGATTAGACGGTCCTCTTCAATGTCTTTATGTTACATTGCAGAGGGACTGGAAGGAAAGTATGTCTCTTTGCAGATGACACAAAGATCTGCAACAGAGTTGATGCACAAGGTGGGGTGGAAAGGATGAGAAGGGACTTGGCAAGGTTAGAGGAATGGTCAAATGTATGGCAGCTTAGATTCAATGCTAAGAAGTGAAGGTAATGCACCTGGGAAACAAAAACCCAGGGGAGAGTACACATGGGGGTGAGATACTAACAACAAAAATGGAGAGGGACCTGGGGTAGTCATATCAGATGACCTAAAGGTGGGCAAGCAATGTAAGAGGCAGCAAGGAGGGTTGGGGGATACTGGGATGCATAGGGAGAGGCATCACCAGTAGAAAACAGGAAGTTATTATCCCTCTGTACAGACAGTTGGTGAGACCCCATCTGGAGTACTGCGTGCAGTTCTGGAGACCCAATCTCCGCAAGGACATAGACAGGATGGAGGCTGTCCAGAGGAGGGCAACTAAAATGGTGCAGGGTCTGCACCAGAAGACATATGAAGAGAGACTTAAGGAGCTGAATATGTATAGCCCTGAGGAAAGGAGAGAGAGGGGGACATGATAGAAACTTTCAAGTATCTCAAGGGAATCAACAAAGTCCAAGAGGGTAGCATCTTTCAAAAAAAGGGTGTGCAAGAACAAGGGGCACAATTGAAGATAGAAGGGGCAGCTCAGAGGTAATTTAAGGAAGTATTTTTTCAGAGAGGGTTGTGGATGCATGGAACGGCCTTCCGGAGGAGGTTGTGGAGTCAAAAACAATGGTGGAATTCCAGCATGCATGGGACAGTCATAAGGCAATTCTAGGGGGTGGGGTTAGGAAGAAATAGGCTGCTGGTTAACTAGGATCTGCAGCTTATCCATTAGGTAGGGAAATGGGCAGACTGGGTGGGCCAAGCGGTCCTTATCTGCCATCAAAATCTATGTAATAAACCCCGAGAGCAAAGCTTGAGGGGTTTATTAATAACATCTAACCCCGAGGGTGTGTGTAAACTTGGAGTTTACACACACCGACCCATATTTTATTTGATATAATTGCTGGGTTTCCCTTTTTCACCTCAGCAATTATATAAAATGAAACGTTGCTGTAGAGCTGAGGTCCTGTTAGGTTACAACAGCGATCCAGGGACCACGGTTGACTTTCTTTATTTAAAAATTGTTTCTTTTGTGTCTTTTGTGGCCAGTCACAAGTTAATTTTTTTAATGGTTGTGGTAGATTTACTTACCACCATGTCGCAGTTCACTGTGTCCTTATTGGTTCAGCGAGAAGGTGAGCAGCCAGGAAGCGAGGAACTGCAGGGGGGTGCATGTACACAGTGAGGGAAATCGTGCATGTGTTTGCCATAATAAACGCTCCTTTATTACAGCAAATTATGCCACAGTTTCCCTATGGGAAAAAGGGAAACCCAGTTATTATGTACCAATAATGAACGGTTAACCATTGAAGACAAATAAATATCAACAATCTAATAAAATGGAGCTTCCATATATCAGTACTTTCTAAGAACACTTACATAAATAAAAAGCACTTTAGCCCCTTTTTAAACACCTCCACTGAGGGTAAACTCCTGAGGTAGTCAGGCAAAGGACTCTGAATCCAGGTAATTTGGGTGACCACTGAGAATGCTCTATCATTAGATTGTTTAAGGCAAGACTTCAGGATGTAATTCCCCTTCACAAAAGTGGGTCAAGGCAGAGGCAGGAAACTACAGACCTGTTGGTCTGACCTCAGTGGTAGGGGAAACTGATGGAATCACTTCTGAAAGAAAGAATTGTTGAGTACCTAGAGGCCAGCGGGGCACAGTACCCAAGGCAGCATGGATTCACAGCAGGAAGGTCACGTCAGATGAATCTAATAGATTTCTTTGATTGGGTGACCAAAGTAGTAGACCAGTGAGGGGCTGTGGACATGGCCTACCTAGACTTTAGCAAGCCATTTGACACAGTCCCACACAAAAGATTAATAAACAAGTTAGCCAGTCTGGGAGTGGGTCCCAGGGTGGTAGCCTGGGTAAATAATTGGCTGGATAACAGGATGCAGAGGGTAATAGTAAATGGGGTCCACTCCAAAGAAAGGGGGGTTACTAGTGGGGTACCGCAGGGTTCAGTACTGGGGCCGGTCATCTTTAATGTCTTTTTAAGTGACATTGCAGAGGGACTGGAAGAAAAAGTATGCCTCTTTACAGATGACACAGATCTGCAACAGGGTTGATACACAAAGGGGAAGGGGTCGAAAGAATGATAAGGGACTTGGCAAGGTTGGAGGAATGGTCAAAAGAATGGCAGCTTAGATTCAATGCAAAGAAGTGCAAAGTAATGCACCTGGGAAATAAAAATCCAGGGGAAGAATACACAGTGGGAGGGAGGTACTAACAACAATAAAAATGGAAAGGGACCTGGGGGTAGTCATATCAGATAACCTAAAGGTAGGCAGGCAATGTGAGAAGGCAGTAAGGAGGGATGTGGGGATACTGGGATGCATAGGGAGAGGCATCACCAGTAGAAAACAGGAAGCTGTCATCCCTCTGTATAGACGTTTACATCTGCCTATTGCGAGTGTGAGTGTGTTTAGCTCTGAGTATTTCTAGCAGTGAAACCTTTACTCTGCCATTTGCACATCATTTTGTCCTTCTGGTGAGAAGGGTTATTTTCTGGCCATTGCCACAGAAGCAGTAAACTTCCTATTCGCATTTTAAATTTATTTGTAGTGCAGCGGGGGCAAGGTAACACTCTGGTGTTATTAGTGAGTCCTCTGCATGAGGTGGCACACTTTTTTATTCATTTTAAATTGATTTGTGTCACTTTGGGTGAGTGCAGGGTACAGGAAGTTACTGACTAAACTTCCTGCCCAGCTATTAAATGTAGAGCTCACACGAGCAGGGTGACCATGCAGAAACGAAGCGCAGACATGCAAGTCTGTGCATGTGTCACACGTGTCAAGCGAGGAAAGCAGGAAGTAGGCAGTAAGCAGTACTCCCGCTGTAAGTAAGAGTGTTTCCCCATTGCCACTTGGTTGTTGTATACTCCCTTTAGAATAGTTAGCCTTGCTAAAATGACTGACTTAATTTGTCTTGATACTTCACTTCCATCTGCGCCTGTTGTCACGGCCCCTACAAGTACCAATATGAGAGATATAATTATTACCCCTGGATGAAGAAACTGGACTACGATGCTCGACCTGTGGTATGTATGACCTGTTTGTTGTTTTCCTCCAGAGTGCTTTGTTTGTTTGTGACAAATGTGTAAACAACAGTGTCTTAAGAAAGGATATTGAAACTTTCTACAATAGATTAACCCAGATTGAAAATCAGCAGGAGCAAATGGTTACTAGGTTAAAGGTAATGAACCCAAGCTCTCTTGAGGACAATCCTGTAAGTGTTATCCCCACTTCCGACTATTCTACATCTCTCCCTATTACTAAAACTCAGGGAATAAGAAAACACTCTGAAACAAGGAAATGTGTAGTTGGGGAAAATGACCCTAATCACTGTGTTGGGGATGACTGGACTGAAGTTACTATAAGCCATAAGTCTAAAACCAGATGGAGGGCATAAGGAAATAATGTATTCATAAGCAACAGGTATGAACCTTTGCTGCATGTAACTCCTGATGATGTTAATGAAAATGAATGTGATGTCCAAGAGGGTATCAATAGCTCTAGTAACATGTCCTTGCCCACTCCTCCAACTGACATTCCTGTCTGTCGTACTACCCAAGAAGGGTCTCCACTGCTCAGTACCCCTAACTTAATAAATAAACCACCTGTGGGGGGAAAACACAAAAATAAAACAAAACATCTGATTACATCTATTGAGTCTATCACTGAAATCATTCCCACTAGCCCACCAGGTTCAGGGTGTGACACTGACTCTACCACTTGTTTCAAATGATACACAGCCTATGGATACAGCATCCATAAATAAGCCTCAAAGGCAGTACTTTGTTCTTGGGGGATTCCATAATCAAATATGTTGATAAAATTGTCTGTAGAAAGGATAAGCATAACATAGCAAGTTCTTCATTTAGGGGTGCCGGCATCAAAGATATTCACAATATGTGACATAATATATTGCACAATGCTGGCCAAAATCCTCTTGTCATTGTGCATGCTGGTACAAATGACATAAATAAACTTTCTATTGATTAAATAAAAAAAGAGTTTATTAGTTTGGCAGACACATTGAAAAGTAAGAACTGTGAGGTCCATTTCTCAGAAATTTTACCAGTTCCCAGAGCCAATTATAAAAAACAAAATAAGACCAAAGCAATCAATGAATGGCTAAGGAAATGGACACTTAACATGGGGGTATTCTTCTGTTACCCATTGGGAAATCTTTAGCAACAATGAATCACTTTATTGTCGGGATGGGCTATATTTGAGCAAACAAGGGGCATACAAATTGGAAATATCATTCAAAAGTATCATCTATCGTACTTTAAACTGAAGTCAAAGGAGGACAAGAGGGACTTGTCAGGCATATATAATTGTACAAATAACCACACGTCCATTAAATTAGTACATTTTAATGCTGGAAGTTTAAATCAAATTAAACTCATTGAACTCAAAGCTTATTTGACCAGAACTTGTGTAGATATTGTGTGTGTAACTGAAACCTGGTGAGATGAAGCCAGTGATTGGGCAAACAACATCCCTGGCTACAAACTATTTTATAGAAACAGATCTGGTAGGAAGGGAAGAGGAGTATGTTGTTATATATCTGAACATATTAAATGCAACAAATTAAGTCTTGAGTGTAGTCATAGTTGTGAAACTGAGTCCCTTTGGATTAACTTGCATTTCGTACAGTTCTCAAAATTATTACTAGGTATATATTATAGACCTCCCACCAGTGATCACAGTTATAACTCTGCACTACTTGAGGAAATTAATGTTGCCTCTGAGCTAGGAGATATTGTGACGGAGGGAGATTTTAATGCTCCAGGTATTTCATGGGCTTCAATGAAGGGATAATCTTTATTTGAGAAAAATTTCTTAGATGCAATCATATCATGTGGCTGTGAGCAACTGGTTACAGCCCCTACCAGAGGTGAAAACACCTTAGACTTAATCATTACAAATTGCAAGGATCGCATTGCAGATGTTTCTGTAGGGGTGCATCTGGGTACAAATGATCATAAAGCAACTAAATGTATCCTTAACATTCCTAAGACTAAATCTAAGGGTTTCACTACCTTACCAAATTATAAAAAAGCTAATTGGCATAAATAGTTTCAGTCAATATTTTGCTTCTGTATTTTCTCCAGAAGATCTTGGTGCATACAATATTTGTATGGCTGAGACCCCACAAATAACAATTTGCTCCAAAATGGTGTTGGAAGAACTATGTAACTTAAAAACAACTTCCTCTCTTTGACCAGACCACATTAGTCCAATAGTCCTTAAGCAACTATCGCAAGTCCTATTATATCCTCTTACCTCACTATTTAATAGGTCATTAGACACAGGCCTTATACCCCTTGATTGGAAAAGGGCTATTGTTGTCCCAATTCATAAGAAGGGAAGCAAAAATTATGTTACCAATTATAGGCCTATCAGCCTTACATCAGTTTATTGTAAACTCATGGAAAGGGTGCTAAAAACTGTCATTGAAAAGGAGGTTACCAGGCTGGGTCTTCAGGACCATTCTCAGCATAGCTTTAGAAAAGGTCTTTCTTGTATAACAAACCTAGGGCCAGATATTCAAACAGTTGCACTTAGTGCAAAACCATAGCACTGGAATAGTGCTGGATTTGCGAGAGGCTGCAATATTCAAAAGCCCTATTATTGCCGGCACTGTGTGGTAGCACCAACACTAATAGATAATAGTATGCAGGGGCAGGGTTAGGAGAGCACCCATGAATGCCAGCAGCATGGCATATTCAAAGGTCTAGCACCGCGCTACAGGCATTAGTGCAACCTGTAGCATGGCACTAGATAACGCCAAACAAAATCTGGCGGTAATGCGGTGGTAATGCAGCAGTGCCACACACATCGATGACCCCCATAGCCGCGGTAGTACAGTAAACTCCCTGGTAGTCTAGTGGTCTCCCCACCCCCCCCGCATGAATCCTGACCCATTTGTACCAAAAATAACATAATTTCCTGGTAGTCTAGTGGTCCCCCACCCTCCTGCACGAATCCTGACCCGTTTGTACCGAAAAGAAACTTAATTTTCCTGGTATTCTAGTGGTTCCCCACCCCTGCATGAATCCTGACCCATTTGTACCGAAAATAAATGTAATTTCCTGGTAGGCTAGTGGTCCTCCTACCCCCGCATGAATCCCGACCATTTGTACTGAAAATAAATGAATTTCCTTGGTAGTCTAGTTGTCCCCCCAACCCCAGCATGAATCCCGACCTGTTTGTAATGAAAATAAATGTATATTCCCTGGTAGTCCAGTAGTCCCCTCACCCCAGCACAACTCCCGACCCCCATCCTACAATACAAACATATGTCCCTGGTATTTTTTTTTTTTTTTTATTTTGCCGTTTATTTCCACGCCCCACGTCCGTCTTCAGCCTGGTCACGGAACTCCTGGGATCCCCGGCCACCGGATATTGCCGACTCCCCAGTCATCCCTGGCTTGCCCCCCAGAGAGTGGGGCCACAGTTCCGACCCCCGATATCGGACCGCGGAACAAGTAACTGGTCGGGGAACAGCTCCTGGTGGCCAATCAGGGCATCCCGGAGTAAGCGTCATGTAGACGCTGGGCGTGGCTTTTATCCCCATTAGCCCACACCCTGAGGGAGGCGGGGATGTGCAATGATGCTACTCGTCTGCCCCGCCTCACTCCCCACCCCCCTGACATAGGCACGGCTGCATGGGTGATCCCTAGCCTCCGCTAGGAGTCCCTTTGAGCGACTGCCACCCAGCCCTCCCAAAGAAGGAGAGCAGTCCGTGGGATGCTCAATCCTTCTTCCCCAGCTTAGCCCTCCGACGACCCGAGTCCGTCTTCAACCCGGTCGCCGTGTGCATGCGAAACCAACCGCTGCGCCGACGGGTCTAGATATGTCCTCGAGAGCCCAGTGGAACCTCTACTCAGTAGTGATGCCTCCATTCATCCAAAGAAACATTATTAACAGAGCCAGTGACGCTCAGCCCTCTTCACACGGCCGTGGCGCCGGGACTGGCACTCAATGAGTGCTCATTCTGCACTGTGCTGGTGGCTGGCCGCCAGGTGAGAGGAGGGCTGAGCAGGTCACTGGCCTGTTTGTGGAGTTTTCTCAGATGAGTGGAGGCATCACTGCTGGGTGGGGGACCACTAGATTACCAGGGAAATATGTTTGTATTGTAGGACGGGGGGTCGAGAGCTGTGCTGGGGGGTGGTGGACCACCGGACTACCAGGGAAAATTAATAAATTCACCGTGGCTCCGGGGGTCAGGAGCCATGCTGGAGGGTGGGGGTACCACTGGACTACCAGGGAAGATTAATAATTTCACCATGGCTCCAGGGGTTGGGATTCATGCAGAGGGTGGGGGAACCTCTAGACTACCAGGGAAATTACATTTATTATTGGTTCAAACAGGTCAGGAGTCATGCAGGGGGGTTGGGGACCACTAGAATATCAGGGAAATTAGGTTTATTATTGGTACAAACAGGTCGGGATTCATGCAGGGGTGTGGGGGTACCACTAGACTACCAGGGAAATAATGTTTATTTTCAGTACGAACGGGTCGGGATTCATGCAGGGGGGGTTGGGGGACCACTAGACTACCAGGGATATTACGTTTACTTTTATTGCGAACAGGTCAGAAGCATACCTCTCAACAGTCCCTGATTTTCAGGGACGTCCCTGAATTTGCCTTAAAATTATTACTCTGTCCCTCCTCACAGTTGTGTTTCCGCAGCTGAACAGTGGAAATTGTAAGCACAAAATAATGTCAAGCATTAAAGTTACAGACTTGTTCTTCTTTAGAACTTGCATTTTCACTAAGCCCCATATTCTACCAGCTTTCTAGGTGGATATCTTTACATTTGAAGATGTGTCCCTGATTTTGGTCCTTTGTCCCTGATTTGTTTAAGCCTTGTCCCTAATTCAGGAGGCAAGGGGTTGTGAGATATGTATGCACCAACTGTGCCTGGCAGCACACAGTTCCTGCTGCTTCTGGCCTGTACTTCTATTCTGACCAACAGGGGATGCTATGGGTCTGCCTTGGTCTGCAGCATCCAGCCTGTACTTCCATTCTGACCAAAAGGGGGAGCTTTGTGCTCCATGCAGTAGCACTGGGCAATCTGCATGGTAATTTATGTTAAGCAGCAGCTAATGAGATACAAATGCACCTGTTTGCCCACAGATTACCTAAGTAGGCTCATTTGCATGGGAGCTTTGAATGTAGCTCCCGTTTGCCCTGGGCTAAACAGTTTGCTCTGGGCTAATGTGTTAGCACTGTGCAATCAGGTTAGCCCCGGGTAAACCTCACTTCAGCATAGCACAGTTCTGCAGTGTGTGGCTTACATTGGTGTTTGCAGATGCAGTAGACGTGAGACATCTCTGTGCAATCACACACAATGTTCTCCGCCTGCAACACTGGCTTTCTACAGAGTCTAATGAGCTGCAGTTGCAGTTTGCACTTCCCTGTTGCTATATTCAGTGCTGTGTTATTCCCAGGCTATTTTTGCGCTGCACTCCCAGACCAATTTGCCCGGCTTTCTTAGACTGCTATATTCAGCAGGTTTAGCAATGGGCTATTCCTATTGAATATTGCTTGCTTTGTGCTCCAGGCTAAGTTTGCCCACCGGGCAGTGCTAATTTAGCCCCAGGGCAAAGTTTTGAATATCTGTCCCCCAGTGTCCTTTTACAACTATGTTAGTGATTACATGGATAGAGGGGTACCTGTTGACATTATATTTTTGGACATTGGAAAAGCTTTTGAAACAGTATCTCATGATCTGCTTAATAAGAAACTACCAAAAATGGGAATAAACAAATATTTAGTCAGGTGGATTCTTAACTGGCTTACAAATAGAAAGCAGTCAGTTAGGATAAACACTGTTTGCTCTGAATATAACAATGTCACCAGTGGGGTCCCACAGGGTTCTGTATTGGGACCCCTACTTTTTGGACTATATATCAGTGATATGGGTAGGGGTCTTAGTCGTATTGTCTCCAAGTCTGCAGATGATACAAAGATTATAGGAGTTGTGTCCTCCTATTCAAAATATCAAACATTAACCCACAGTTTCTTAATGATAGAACAATTGGGACTGACCCCTAGTGAATGTGGTATGACAGTGCAGGTGGGAGTGACATGATGGAAAAGAGCTGCAGGACACTTGCAGTGCATTGCATGCCCCCAAATGTGTGCACTGATGTGCTCACCACAGCATGGGGTTCAAAGAGAAAAGCAGAAGGCAAGGACGAGACATTTTAAGAATGGCTCACTAATCACTATATATGCATTTTGAAATTGCTTTTTGTTATTTTAAAAGTTCATTTATAGTGCCAGTTTAGTCAAATTAATGTTTCATGGAATATTCTCCACTTTCTCAGGATGACAGTGCTCCTAAAAAATTATATAATTACATATTTTAAAAAAGAATACCTATCACTATCACTACTATCACTAACACCCTAGTGTTTAAAGATTCCATTCTTGATCTGTTGGGGTTGATTGCTAAAGTTTGTTTTAATAGACAGGTGGTTTTTATATTTTTATTTCTCCTCACATCTCTAAGGGTAGATTTTCTATGTACTGCTGATGCTTTACTGACAGCATCCTGTAGGGTATGTTTATCATAACCCTTTGCCTGAAATCTCAAAAACAGTTTTCTACTGTTATTCTCATATTTGTTCTCATCTCCTCTATTGTGTTTATATCTGAGGAGCTGACTATCCGGAATACTTTTTATCAAATTATTTGGATGGTAACTGCTGTAATGTAGTACTGTGTTCCAATCAATTTCCTTTTTATAAGGGTCTGTTGTCAGCTTGCCATATTTCTTTATAACAAGCAAGTCCAAGTAAGGTATTTTTTTCTGTACTGTGCTCCATAGTGTAGTTAAGATTCTAAATAATTACTGAAATATTAACAAAATATATTTAAATGACCTACCTACACTGCCATCCCTTATCATGATTTTATCATCAATAAAATGTTTCCATAATTTTATCAGTCATACAAATTGAATTCTGTTCACTGAGTAGACAAATGTCTCTTCAAAATCCACCATGTAAATATTAGCAGAAGTGGGGACCATGCTTGCCCCCATGGCTGTCTTATGTTTTTGCAAGCTTTGAAAATATTTGTTATACCACACTATGTGTGCTGACTGTAAAATAAATTCATCTGGTGGTCTAATTTCTTCTCTGTTACATGGTGCCATTCTTAATGCCAGTAACTCATCTTTGTGAGGGATTGAAGTGTAAAGGCTTCTCACCTCTATGGTCACTGTACTCACAGTAGTCAAATCAAGATTTTCCTTATTAAATTCCTGTAGAATCTGAATCTTTAAAAAAAAAAATCTGACTGTTTGATCAATCAAAGGTTTACAGTGAAAAGCTACAAAAACAGAGAAGGGTTCCATGACTGAATCCTGTCCTGAGATTATAGGTCTTCCTGGTGGATTTAGTTGGGTTTATGTATTTTTGGAAGCACATAAAATAATAGAACCTTTGAATATTTAGATTTTAATGCTTTCTATCAAACAAATCTATCCATTTCTGGTTTTCTGCTTCCTCAGTCATGGTGTTTACTGTCTCCCAAGGAGTCAAATGGGATGTTATTAACTCTTCCATAACTCATTGTCATTTAGCTGTTCATAACATTCCCTTTAGTAGTCTTTTTTATTCAGAATAACAATCCCACCCTCTTGTCTGTTCCCTTAATTATTATTTTATCCTAATTTTGTAATGGTTTGACTGCCTCAGATTCTTGTTTGGTAATATTAAAATGTTTGTTTTGTTTTTTTCACTGTCATGTATGATTTTTTTCAATATCATTTTTAACCATTTGGCTATAAGTCTCTATGTTTGCTGTTATTGTAGCAGGAGGTAAAAAGGATGATTTTATCTTCAGAGAGTATCTAAGTATTCTATTTTTCTTCTTTCTCTATTGCTGAAGTGGAAATCATCCATTCGTTCTACAGAATCAAAATATTGACTTATCCATACATTTTTTTTAAATCTCTCGAGATCCAATTTAAACTCAAACCCATCAACTTTTTTTATTGAGACAAAATCTAAGACCTTATTCAGTACAGATTCTTCTAAACTGACAAGTTCTCTGTGAAATAAATTAAATATTACAGATTCAATCTGGACTGTTGTCTTGTTTCATTAATTTTTGTTTGACTGCATTCTTCTCCAGTTTGTGTTTCTCTTTGTCCATAAGTGGTGATTGTTTCTTCTCCACTGTCTCCTGGAGAACTGTCACTGGGAACTAGCACCAAACTGCCAATAACTGATACTAGAACCAGATGCAAATGCCAGGGTTTAAAAGACACAAGAATATGAATACTCAGTCTATATGTATACTATAAACCAGATCTGGGACATGACGGCAAGACCCAAGTGTTCCTTATTGTAAATATACTTTCATAATGCTGACTTACATAAGCATACATTGTATGTAAAAATTTGTTCACAATTCTTAGTAAAAAATATCTATGAAATAAAGACAAAAACAAAGTAATTCTTCCTATTTACTAAGCTAAAGCAATATATGACTGCTTTTCCCCTTTTTATCACTGTCTTTGCATACTTTCCCTTCTTCCTGAGCTCAGTAGTTTCTTGTGTATAACAGTAGAGCACTTTTAGCCTGAAGTAAAAAAACTAACAGTCCTCCTAATCAAAACATACAGTTACTATTATTCCTATTACAAACAATTAGTCAAAACTATATCTAAGCTAACCTGTTGCAAAGCATTTGCATATCTATTGCAAAACATTCCCCAAAAGGAGGCTTTTCTGGCCTTTTGGCCCGCAGCCACTAGAAATTTACACCTGAAGCTTTTTATGTCAGAGGCAAGAGCTAAACCAATGTCTTACCCCTTTGTGGACTCTGTCAAGGGGTCTGGCTTATGCCTGCTGGACACTCAACAGCCTCTTCCTAGATGCATTTTAGAAGTGCCTTCTCGAGGCACAAGAAGTCTGGAGTTTTATAGTCTAACTGAGGAGGCTGTTTCAGGAAGACCCTGGTAAGATAGTTGCAGTGCTAATAATAAATGTGTTGTGTTGCAATGCAGTTCAATGTGTGTTGTGCTAAAGCTCATGAAGCATGTAATTTATGAATTTCTTGTAAAAGACATTTTCCTTCCATAAGTTCATACTATGCTTTGAAGCTCAGTGCTTCTGTCATTAAAATGGGTTACTCTATGTAACTCATTTGTAGCAGGCTGCAAGCTGATATGCGTCATGTGTATGATCAAGTGTATGCATTGTGTGAAAACTGCTGTGCTGAAAGGCTTCCTATAATATTTCTCTGAAAGGTATTTATGTGATGTTCAGCTAGATGGCTTCAGCTTGGTCTTTACTTGTATTTTTAACACTAAAGTTCAAAAATGCTTTGTGGCCTTGTTAGGCTATCAAGATACCTTATCCACTGGCTCTGCCAGGTTTTTCCAGGTCATTTGGGAAGTGGTTTTCCCAATATCACTCATATTGTCATTGTTGTGTTACTTATAGTTATGTCTTGTTTGCTGTAAGGTCCTCATTAGCTGGTGTTAGATGACATGCTTTTGCTTTAGCCTGCCTGTGCCCAGGATCAGTTCATGGGGAAAAATTCCCTTGGTATCAGTAACCCCTTCCCCTATACCTGATCTGTGTCTCCATAAATCCTGATAATATTGTCCATTAAATCCCGGATAATAATTGCATCATCTAGGAGGTCTAAATCTTTAGACAAAGAGAAAACCATGTCACTCACCACACTCCAAATGTTCAATGATGACTGCTTGGCACAAATGGATGTTGTGTCCTAAACTTTTTTACAAAGATAAAAAAAAAACAGCAAATCCATTATAACACTGCCCAGGACAAGTATCTCAATGTATGACGCCTATGCATTTTTTTGAAACATTACTGTTGCCCCCTAATGGTACCCTCTATAAACAAAAGCATCCTTAAAGTGACACACAAAATTAGGGCAACACATGCATTGAATTTGTCAGTGATTTGATACATACAAATATTAAAATGTCATCAAAATACACAATCAACACATACTTACAATACAAATTATGATACAATAAACAGCCTGGTTCTAAATATATGATAAATACACAGACTGTGTATAGTTCATTAGAGAAATGGCAACACCTCAGTTTTATCATTAAGACCTGGTCTGATGCTGGAATGAAGCTTAACAATCCAAAAAGCATCATGTCTTGCTAAACTTAGCTCCAAATCACCCCCTCTCCCCCTGAAGTCCCACTCAAACATTTTCTACTCCCTTAAATTTCCAGCCATGCTCTATTGCATTGCTGGTGTGCACTACACGGGCAGCCGTGGTGTACTCTTCATTTTTATTTACAAATACATTTGTTTTATCATTTTAGAAAAAAATACAAGGGACACTTAAAGAGAAAGCAGGTGGATATATCTTTAAAACTAATTGACTGATGTGAATGTTCATAGCAATGATTATAGAATAATGTTATACTTGATATTTGCATTGAAAAATTATGTTTTATTTTTTATTTCTGATTAATCTTGCTGAATTGAATATGACATTGAAAAATACAGCATGGCTGAATACATTCATAGAGTGCAACAAACTAAGTAAAATGGATATTTAATCCACTCCATTTTTGACTATGTGATTTGGAATTTTATTTGAAAGAGATATACTCATTAGTTTTGTAATTCTTATTTCTGTTACATTTTAAAACATTTACAGCAACTTCCCTGAAGAAAAGACAGGTTAAAGGTCTCAAAACATTGGTGGCATGAATTGTGATAACAAACATTGTGGAAAAAGTGTGCTACACTTCCTAAAGAATTGTACTATTGAACCCTATCCTATCTTCTTTTTCTTCCCCATTTTAAACTTCTGTTGCGCAACAGTACCAATTTTTCCCTTTTCCTCTATATGTACTGTATGTTATTTCTCTTCTCCTAGGTAGGCCACCTAAGATAATACTACACTATCCACCACTGTATTTCAACTCTCTTTCCCTTGTTCTCAATCTAAAACTCTTATTTTCAGTTCATACAGCCCTCCCCCCACCAAACTCCAAAGAGATAAGGAGTTAGTAAACAGGAAAAACTGTACAGTGAAAGAAAAACATGTATGTTCTCGGACATTACAATAAAAGAAGATGATTGTTTGTAAATCTTCTGGTAATAAGGTAACATAGCATAAAGAAGAGATGTCTATTAAAGCAGGATACTGAGAGACGAGAATATATTGCCAGAGGTAATATAAGAATGTGGTGAAATAAATAAAGAAGCAGTCCTGAAATAAGTTGCAGTATATACTCGGGGCAAAGCACTGTGTGCTTCTGCTGCCACTCAAGTAAAGAGACTATAAATGTTTTATTTATTTCTCGGAGCATACAAAATTGTATGCCCGAGCTGCATCGAGTAAATGGTGTAGTGTTTTATATTTATAGCAAGTGAGGCATCATTCCGTTAGCAGCCGAAGAAAGAGAAAGTAAACCAAGGAGGTGGGGTGGCATTGATATTGCAGCCACCCACCCAAAAGGAGAAGTGAGCAAAATAACTTTCATTTTCAGGGCAAGTCGCACTGCAGATGACTTGAGCAGAAAAGACCTGAAATACATTCCTTTGGCATCAATGGGAGACAGCTCTCTGTGCCCCTGATGCTCCAGTGAAGAGAGCTTGTTTCCAGATGGAGAAATAGCTAAAGCAAGGCAGAATCGATGGCTGAGTGGAAACGGGAGTTTGCAATTGCAGCCGCTACTCCTGCAAGACTAGAAAGCTCCCTAGTCCCCAACCCTGTACCAGGGCTGTTAAACCAGGGGTCCTTGACAATAAAACCAATATGCAAAGTCTTTCAAGACCTCTAAATACAGTAGACTGTGCGAATTAAAGAGGGGAAACCAGAAAAACATGAATGAAAACAGGAGCAGAGTTTTAAAGGAATAAAGCTAAACTCTTTGTTATTCTGTACAGCCTGAGCAGAAAATGTGGTGCTCTTGTGTATAACCCAATTGGTTTACAAATAAAGACAGCAGATTTGCAACCAAGTAAAGAGACTTACCTGAGCACTTAGAAATAAACAGTACTGTTCTCCAGCTTACAGATCTTAGAGTGGTGGTTTCCTTGGGGGATTCGTGCCCTCTACTGTTTTCTTTTTATATGAAATTCTGTTAATCCCCTGTCACTCAGATGGTAACCAACACTGTCACATCTGAGTTGCTAGGTAATTAGCTGCCTAGTTAAGTCTATAACACGAATAATCCTTTAATATTACAGACTACTATGTAGAAAACAACAGTATTGGGAAAATGTTGAAATAAGTAAGGGTTTAGGACACTGGTTGCTGTCCAGACCTTTACTAAAAGTTCAGAATTCCAGATATTCTGTAAGGGTCTAGTCAGGTGATCATGACCCAGGAATATAAATATCCCCCTCCACTGGACATTAGGCAGTTGAGCCTTAACAGTGAGACAGAGAGGTCTACAATGAGGTAGACTGTAAGATCCAAAAAGAATAATACAGAAGTATAGAGACCATAGAAATTCTACGACCTTATGATTGTATTTAAAAATCTATTGCAAGAAACCACTGAGGGAACAAGTGGTCATTGTTAGTGCATATTATTTTCCTGACTTTAATATCATTTTGGGTTTTCTGCTTTCTTGGTTTATTCTTTTCCTTTTTGTACTTGAGTTCTTGTAAATAAATGTCACATTCTAGTGTGTTTTAAATCTTAAAATATTGCCTCGTCTGCATTATTTCCCACCCTCTGTGACAAACATGCACTAAGAAAGAAACTTACAATGGTCCAGTTTTTTTGCTTTTTTGAATTTTCACATCCATGACATTGGCCCCAACAGCATACTGAATGTTTTAGAAGAGGACTGTGAAGAATTTGTGGATATAACAGTTACGGTAACACCAACTGCCCATTCCCTGATCATCACTTTCTAAACTTGCCAGCTGCCGCTAACCGGCAAAATGCCATCAAATCATGGCCCTTGTCAGAATCTTCCACTTGCTTCTTCTACTATCTGGCAATGTTCACCCCCATCCTAGCCCAGCAGCACCCCCCCCAACTGTGGTCACATGCGGGGGCTTCAAATAGCCGCTATGAATATCTGCAGCCTTCCTAAGAAAATGGCACCCCTGCAATGCTGGACAGCACAGCACCAACCAGACATTCTGGCTTTAACAGAAACCTGGCTGTCAGTCAAGACCCCAGACTCATTTGTCTCTATTCCTGGCTACTCTCTCATTAGGCTTGATTGTAACGGCAAGAGAGGTGGTGGCTGTGCCTTCTATGTAAATGACTCACTGCATTACCAAGCCCTGCCTGCACCCTCCCTAGACCATGGTGCCCAAGCCATCTCAATAAAACTCTCCCCTGATCCAAACCATGCTCCTCTTACTCTCACCATCGCCTACATCCCACCCCGCAGCCCATCCCCTGCCTGTAAAGCACTCTCTGACTATCTAGCCAGCCACCCCCACAAAATGGGCCAAATCCTAGTTGGGGATCTCAACATAAACTGGCTGGCAAGCTCATCAACACACGCCAAAGTTACCTTTGCTGCATTGGATATGACTCAACTGGTATCCCAGCCTAACAGGGCCAACCCCCCTAATGGAACCCACACCCTACTAGATATCTTGTTCACTAATCAACCCCACCATATTACTGACCTTGGTGTCCTACCCAATGCCTTAACTGACCACTCCCCAATCATCATAAGCTGGTCCTGTCAGCTACCTAAACCACCACTAACTATCACCTTTCGTCATCGAATACGCCCAGGAGGCATAGCCAAACTCAAACAATATCTAATTAACTGGGACTGGTCCCCTATTTCCTAAGCCCAGCACATAGATTATGCATTGCACTACTTCACCACCACCTTTAATACCACCTGTGATGCTTTTGCACAGACCATCAAAGTGACCACTAAGAAATGTAGTGCCCCCTGGATTACCCCAGAACTCCTACAACAGCTCAAAATGTGTGACAACTTCTGGCATCATGCCACTGCCTCCAGTTGTAGGCAGGCCTATAATGCTGCCCATAATAAGTGCACCTGGGCAATTCGCAAGGGCAAGGCGGAGCACTACAGAACCACCCTAGCCACCTCCTGGGGTAGCACAAGAAAGTTCTGGGATAACATCAAGGAGCTTAATGGTAAATTCCACTCTTCCCCCTCACAACTTAGTGTTAATGGTACTACCACCACAAACACACTTCACATAGGTAGCTGCCTCAACTCCACCTTCTCAGACCTCAGCTCAGTCCTCCCTAGCAACTTTTTTGATCCAATTCAGCCTACCCCACTGTCTGAGCTCCTCCACCCCCTGTCAAACTCAGAGTCATTACCCCTACAGAAGCGAAAGCCTACCTGTCCAAAGCCCTGGAGAGCTCCAATTACTGCAAAGATGCCTTCGATATGCATATTCTATACCTCCCACTAGACTCAGTTATCTCCCCACTCACAGACCTTCTAAATCTGTCCCTGCACCTGGGACAGTTCCCAACCTCATGGAAAATGGTAGTGATAACGCCAATATTGAAATGTGGTGACAGCTCCCTCCCAAACAATTACTGGCCCATCTCGATTCTCCCCTCATTCTCTAAAGCCCTTGAAAAGATCATGGCCAATCAGCTCACTGACTACCTCCTCGCACACAACCTCTTATGTAGGGAGCAACATGGTTTCAGAGCTGGTCATAGCACTATGACCGCCCTCACAGAATTCACTAACTCCCTGCACTCTACGTTTGAGAAGGGGCACCTCGCAGGGGATGTGTTCATAGACCTCTCAAAGGCCTTCAACACAGTTTCTCATCTCCTCCTTCTTAACACATTACAACAAATTAGGGTCTCTCATTGTCCACTCTCATGGTTCTCCAGCTATCTTTCATCTAGAACCCAATGCATCAAAATTAATAATACCATATCTTCTATGCTGCCTGTGCACTCAGGAGTTCCCCAGGGATCTATTCTGGGTCCCCTGCTATTCAGCATCTACCTCAATGCCCTGCCTAAATCCTGCCCTGGCAACCTTCTCCTTTATGTGGACAACGCTGTTCTTTATGCCGCACATCCTGATCCTCTCTATCTCTCTCCAGCGTACCTTACAAGACTCCTCTCAGATTGAACACTGGTTTGCTGAACACAGATTGGTGGTCAACATTAAAAAAAACTAAGATGATGCTCTATGCCCACCGCCAAAACAGATCAAAGGATTTCCCCCTGGAAATACTCCCTGCCTTTCTCATCCCACTGGAACAGGTTCAAAAGTATAAGTATCTAGGTATTACATTTGACTCTTCACTCTCATTCCATGAACATATAAAAATCCTCACCTCTGCCACCAACACCTGAATTGGTCTCCTTTACAGACATAAAGACTGCCTGCCACCTGAAGCACTTCACCTAGCCATTACCTCCTCAGTCTTATCACTGGTGGACTATGGCCTCACAATCTATGCTGCCGCCAACCCTACGGTGCTTCCTCAAATACAAGTAGTCATCAATAAGGCCTGCCAGCTCCTCCCTGGTGCCAACAGAAATACACATACCTGCACCCTATATACGCTCACCAATATCCTCTCCCATGAGGAAAGACTATTATACCAGACCTGTTTCTTCACAAAACAAAATCCACCTGTGTTTAACCCCAATAGGTGTCATGGCTTCTGTACAGGTAGCCACCATCTCAGCTTCCACATGGGCTGCCCCAAAAAACTATCTGGAAGGTGCGTAGAGTCATGACCATCCTGGCACAGCGATCCTTCCCCCTTTGAGCTCCATCCTGGTACAATGCCCTCCCACTGGCTGTCACATCAATCACCAATCTAGGCCCTTTTAAAGCTGCCTTAAGGGCCCATACCATCTCCACATGTCAATGCCAGTGTAACCGGTAAACTGTGGATCCTGCACCATGCCGCTAGGTCACGCACCCGCCCTTGGCCAGGCAGTGGCGTGCCCTCACTATTTCTAGCCTACAGGCTCCTCACCTCCCTCGGTTACCATATAGTTGCACTGGACTATGAATGCATTGTATTATGTATAAGATAAGGCCTCCCCTGACGTGGCTTACTACCAACTTATATCATGTATTGCTTTAGCTACCAATTGTATAGGTCTTAACCGTTCATTAGGTAAATATGTCAATAGCTCTGCCCTGTTTTAGCTACCAAATGTATAGGCATTAGCCTGTGCTCATTGTATTTATATTCTGTATGATTACTCACCCACATTTATTCTATGTATGTACTGTATGAATGTCTATGTTTTATTCTGAAGTGGAGCTTTTGGAAACGAGTCTATGACTCAAAGAGTTGTAATTCTGATTTCCTAAACAAATAAATAAATAAAACACCCTGGCACTGACCTTCCTGTCCTCTGCCTGTCTAAACCCCATTAGCTGAACCCTAAAACACCCTACCTTAGATAGGAAGTTTGTCCAATGTCAGAGTAACATGTTATACAGTTGCATGGTTACATCCTCACAGATTGCTATGTTGGGCTACCCCAGATGGGGTACCCCCAGGATACCCTTACACAACATGCTGCATTACTTATTCAACAAGCTATCAGATGCAGAGTCCCCTGTGGAACATCAGACTCACCTGCAGATGCTTCTTAGGCAGATGTCACACTCCTACTCTGGCGCCATTACACAATGTGATGCTCATGGTGGGATGCTTGAGCAGCAGTGCATTTGAAGCCATAACCAGGTTATCAGCTCAGCTGCTACTGTTCCCCAGCTTCTTAGCCCCTTCTCTAGTGTCTGGCCACCTTGCTGGGACAGCCATCTTATGTGAACTGGATATACACTAAATGCCCCAAAACAACAGTTATTTTATGCAGAAAACACACAGCAATAATATGAAATGGCTTTGTATACACCCTCAGTTGGTGCATGCCTCTGCAACCTCTGTACACAGAAGTTTAATTCACACTGCTATTCGAAGCCAAAATCAGGCTTCCAGCTCAGCTGCTATTAGTTACTGGCTTCTTGGTCCCTAACCTGCCATCTCCAGAATATATATGTTATAGAAATACAAAATCCCACATAGCCCCATAATGCAGAGCATCATAGGATATATGTGCAAATCACCATGAAAATGTAGGTTAGTTCTGCTTTAAGCAGGAATGCATGATGCCAAAAGGCCTCTCATACAATCTGCAAGGGGTGAGAACAGAAGACACAGAAACATATTTTGTCCTACACAGGACTCATCTGTGCGCTTTGTCTGTGTCTCACCCCAGGGGGGTCATGGTTGGTATAGATATAGATATAGATATAGATATAGATATAGATATAGATATAGATATAGATATAGCTACAGTTATCGATATAGATATAGATATAGATATAGATATAGATATAGATATAGATATATAATAGGTCACTGTAGCACTGCTGTTTTAGGGCTGAGTAAGAACTTTCTCATTTTCAGGAAAAAGGTCAGAGTTTGTATCAGCAGAACTCACACACATTAAACCCCAAAATGTTAATTTCAGGACCTTTTTATTACTTAAGATATGTTATTAAAACAGGCCTTTTCCTTTAGATTTTATCTGTTAATATCGCTTATGTCTGCTGTATAATCCTCTGCTTGTTGCCAAGGACATGATCGGGCCCGATTCTTAAACGGGGCTGCGTTCAGCGCAAGCTGCAGCAAACAGCAGATTGTGCCAAAGCCCCATGCGCCAGGGACCCTGCACCAGATTCTGGTACAGGAGGAGTCCTGGCACCTAAGTCCCAATGCTTGCGGCAATCCCAGCCATGCAGCAACTGCATGGCACATGGGAGGGTTTGCCAAAATCCCCTTGGACCATCTTCTGCACAGTCTGTCCAGTTAGAGACCTGCCATGGAGGTGTGTGGAGGGCTGTGCTGGTCCCCTGCTCTGTCTGGGAATGGGGAGGGACACTACCTGCATGGGTGGGGGCACAGGGCACTAGTGGGAGGGTTGGTGGCATGTGACATAGTACTAACAGGGACACTACCATATCTATACATGCCAAGGGGCACATCAAGGATTGGGAGGGTGCTCCTGCCCTGGATGCCTGATGGGGGCACAATGTGGATTGGGGGTCCACTGTGTGGCACTTGTGGGGCACAGTGGGGTTGGGGAGGTGGGACACACTGCACTACCCATAGGACAGCTCACCCAGGAGAGCGATGTCTAAGTCCCCTTATGCCAGCCCTAGTTGGTCTAAGCAGACTTAGAATTTCTCCCACTGGGTGCTGTCTGTGAATAACAAGCTGCGGCTTGTGTCAGCACAGTCCACCAAGCGCCATGTCGCAGGGCAGTGCAGGACACAGGGCTGGCGCTAGCCCTGTTTGGGGCAGGCATCCTGCAGTAGATGCAGGCAACCTTTGTGAAGTGTGTGGAGGCAGCCCTGGATGCAAGGTGCAGCTTGCACCATAACTGTTTGGTGCAAGCACTTTGCGTCAGATGCAGGGCTTTGAGAATCGGGCCCGATGTTTCAAGCAGAGATTATGACATCACAGGATAGTTATTGGTGTGCTGCAAGATCTAGTGTCTATTCCAACTGAGCAGAATTATAAACAATATTGGAAAATTAAAAGGGCTTGAAAGGCTTGCAAACTGAGCTGGACCCATTTAATTCAACAAGCGAGTTTGCTGCATTTGATAGGCATTGAGAGAAAATATTTGCATATCAGAGGGGGAGATTGATGAGTGCAAGCATAATAAGTTTGAAAGAGACTGGCAGTGATAGGCGTCTGGTAGAGTGTGATGTCGGGAGAGGAAATACCAGTCATGGAGCTGAGGATGTTTGGGAAGCTAACATATTCAACATACAAGTAGTTGACAAGACAGCAACCAAAATAGCAGTGCTTCCCAATCAGAGACACATGTCTCTTTTTTGGAGAACAGTCAGCTGCCGAGTACAGCCACAGGAGTAGAATCACAACAGTTACAAAATCAAAAGGTAAAAGGCACTGGAAAATGAGGTGAAGAAAAGCTGAGGTGGCAATTAACCAGAGCACTGCAGATCAGAGAGGAATGCATAGTAAACCATCAGGGTTTGAATAGTTCCTTTATACCCCTGACTGAATTCCAGGTAAAACTCCTCTCATGAGGACTTTTGTTTGTTCCTTCAGTAAAACCAGATTATTTGAACTTTCAGGTAGACATCTTTAATAAAAAATAATTTTATCATGTAACAGATTTTTTGAGATGGTGGTGTTAGTAGTGATGCTTTCCTGTGCCTGTGTCTATTGTCTGGTTTCACTGATTTGATTAAAAATGTGCACCATGTAATAGCGTACGCCTTTAATGGTGACCACTATTTCGCTATTGCCAATCAGGCTCTATGTAGCAAGGTGGGTCTTTAAAATGTAATTATTTTTGGTCTTTGATTTATTCAGCTACTATCTCTTTGTGATTTGGTGCACGTCATTGTTCAATATGAAAATCTAGCTTGTGATCTAAAGTTTAATTGATAACTGTTTTTTATTTATTTCAGATCACATGACTATAATGTTATTATTGATTTCATTATATAAATAATGTATGTTTCATTTACACTCCACACCCTGATGAAGAGGGCTTGGATCCCTTGAAGGGCTGGAATATTTGTTGTATGGAAGCTCAGTAATAAATGTAATATTTGCTTTTGGAGCCTTGTGTAATGCTGCTTCATTTTGTGTTCTTCAGTGCTTTAGCCTTTGCTAGCAGCAGCTCCTATTTACTTTATTTTCCTAGCGCACCATACTTGTGTATTTTTGTATTCTGGACTTTGGCAGTCTAATTGGTGCTGTTTAGATTAGGGGAGGCTCCAGCTGACTACAGTTTCATTATATCTGTAGTTACAATTGACATAAAAATGTTTATTTTTCTTCCATCTTACTTTTACCAGACATTACACTTCAGTGAAGACAAGATTGTGCTACTATAATTGCCATAGCTGAATTTCTTAACAACTTGTATGGTCAAGTGTGGAACAGCAATAGGTGGTTATAAATCACTAATTTAGAAATTAGGGATTTACCACTGCTGAATCACTCAGCAAGTTTCTGTTGGGTGGGGAACAGCATATAGTGGTTGCCACTTTGAAGATTCCTGAGAAAATGTCCAGACACGGGACAGGTACATGTGGCCATCTCTGACATTTTTCAAGCACAGTTCTTCGGTATACATCATTGACTTCTCTCTGTGATCTTCTAATCTTCAAAAAATAGGTGTAAGGTCACTGGTCACTGCGTTGCTATGACCAAAGAAGATGAAATTATTCAGTTATCTGAAACAGATGAAGAAGAAGATGGACATTCTGACACAGGGTTGGGTATACATCTTGTTTGGAGTCACTACAGGACAGGATTAATAGACGCATCATTACAGCTACACAACAAACTGCCACAGTAAGTCATGAAGCTGAACATACTGTAGAACTAAAAATATATTTTTCAAAACTAGAGAAAGTATTGAAACAAGAACTTTCATTGTTCTACAATAATAACAGCCTTGAATGTGAATATTTAGCAAATCACAGAGCTCCTCGTGGTTTGAGACTTGATATTAAGCCAACAGTGGGCCTTGATAAATTCAAACGCAGAGTTGATTGGGAAAGGGCCCTGCATGATTGCTCGGAGGTACTAATTAAAATTCTTATAAAGGAAGGCAAAGCTAATTATGAGGAAGTTAAAACGGAGATTGCCAATGCACAAGATGCTTTAAGTAAATACAAAGAACATCCATTATTCAAGGCAAAAGAACTGGTGTTAAATAAAACATTGAATAAATTTGAGAAAGAACTTAAAAAAAGAAAGGATACAGAACATTTGTGAGATCTCCAAGATTATGCCTCGGGACAAATCTTTGAATGGGACAGACCATCACGTTCCCAAAGCAGAGGGAGACAGAGGAGCATTAATGGGTATAGAAACAGAGGACGAAGTAGAAATCGTAAGTGGAAACAAAAGAAACAGACTACTACTAGAACTGATCCAGAGTCCACGAGTACAGGCCGAGCTACATTGGCAGCTAGCAGCAAAGGATAAATAAAAAAGTTCTTCTTTTAGAAAAGAAAAAACAACTAGAAGAAAAACAAGATGAGGGAAGGGGGGGGGGAAAGGACAATTCAAAGAGAAACCAGATCGAAGAACAAAAAGACATTATAAATTTAAGCATCACCAAAAGTTTATACATTTAATGTTCAAGCAAAAATCTTTAAGTTTTTTAGAAAAATCTATTTATGCAATTATTTTGGTACTAAAGAAAAAATGGGAGGTTCTATTTTAAGTGATTCAGTTGTGGACAGTGAGCATCAGGCAAGTGTTTCTGATTTGTCAGTCATATCACAGTCTGATATTATATCGTGTGGCACTGGAACTGTTATTAATAACATAGATCTTGTTCAATTTGATTCAAAAGGAAATGTGGTGATAGGTACTGACACAATTGTTTCACTTGATTTGGGCATTGGTAATGATGTCAGAAAAATGCAATTTAGACCCAAATCTACTTTTTGTCCCACCCCTAAACTGATCCTGCTACTACAGTTTATCAGAAGATTGGGAGTAATGAAATTGAAAAAGCTCTTTTGCAAAAAATGGCACAATAGTACAAAGAATTTATCTACTTTGGAGAAATTAGCCTGTGAGACTCTTAGAAATAGATTTTTTAGAGTGGCCAAGAAAGGGGGAAATGTAATAATTCTTAACAGAGATTATTACAAAAAGGAAGCCTTGGATTTACTATCTGACACTAACACATATTGTGTCTTCAATAGAGACCCCACATTACAATTACAGCCTGTACTGTTTAATTTAACTAATGACATCCGAAAGAAAGGTTTTATTTCAGAGAAGGAAAGTATTTGTTTGAAAACACAGACACCTAAAACATCGACATTCTATTATTTTACTAAGATCCATAAGAGCCTGATATCTCCACCCGGTCGCCCGATAATTTCGGGCATTGGTTCATTAACAGATAATTTGCCCAATTTTTGTGATTTCTTTCTCCAACCAATTGTGATTAACCTAGATTACTATACACAAGACTCTATGCACATTGTGGAAAATTTTCAGGATTTTGTGTGGCAGCATTCCTATTTATGGATCAGTGTTGATGTTAATTCATTATACTCTTGTATTCTGCATGAACTAGTACTTTTAGCACTTAAGGAAATGCTCAATAGCTGTAACATTAAAGGAATGCTCCATTCCTATCTCCTGTGCATAGCAGTCAAATTCATTTTAAAACAAAACTTTTTTCTGTTTAAAAACAAATTTTATCTGCAACTGGTAGGTACTGCTATGGGTTCCACTGTGGCACCGATTTATACCAACCTATGTTTAGGTTGGTGGGAAAATAACTTCATTTTTTCTGATAAGAATCCTTATACCAACAACACAGTGTCTTGGAATAGATTCATAGATGATTCATTAATTGTATGGGATGGTCCCAAACAGCTGGCTGAGGAATTTGTAGTATGGATTAATAATAGTAACTTCAATCTCGTTTTTACCTCAGAAATGAACAAAAACAGGATTTCTTTTTTGGATCAAAATCTGAGGTCAACACCTGATAATGTTGTTACTACCGAATGTTATAGAAAATTGACTGCAGGTAATTCAACTTTATTTGCCAAAAGTGCGCACCCACCTGCTTTGATTTGCTCTGTCCCTTACAGACAATTTTTATGCTTGTGGCATAATTGTTCCTCTGAAGAAACTTTTAAATCACAAGCTACAGAAATGTATGATAGATCCATTAATAGGGGCCAATGATACACAGGCTTTGGATGAAGCCCTTAATAGGGCTTCTGGAGTTGACAGAAGTACTATACTGCAACCAAAAAAAAGAGAGAAAAATGAAGACTCTTTATTAAATTGTATAATTGAATACAACAATATTGCCACACAAATGAAACACATCATACTGAAAAATTGGCATTTATTAGAACAATGCAGCATTCCAGGTATTTTCTCACAGAAACCAAGAGTGGTTTACAGCTGGGCTAGTAACCTAGGTGACTATCTTAGTCATAGCCATTATGTGACACCCCCAAAAAAGCTCTAATCTTGGTACCACTGCAGTTAGTGGGCTGCTATAAATGCAGTGTAAGGTTTGTGTTGTGTTTGCAAAAGAATTTCACCCACCCTTTACCAGTATCCAACACTGCCTTTTGCAGTGCATTTTTCAAAGTGTGATTTAACCTTTCTACCATTCCTAAAGATTGTGGATGTTAGGGTAAATGCAAACACTGAGTGATACTTAAGATATCACACAAAGCTGTCATTATTTTCACTATCAAGTAAGTCCCTCTGTCACTTTCAAGGACTTTGGGAAAACCCCAATGTGAGAACATTTGTTCCCACAATGCTTTTGCAGTAACTTGTGTGCCATCATTTCTAACTGGTACCCATTTGGAAAATACATCAACAATGACTAGTAAATATAAGAACCCCCCTTTTGCAGTACGCAAGGGTTCCACATAATCAATTTGTAAGCTGGGCCAAGGACCATCCACCAGGGGTATATGCCCTAATGGAACCCTTTTTCCAGGCACTGGAGGATTCATCTATGTACAGGTGAGACAAGCCTCCAGGCATTGCTCAATATCTTTTCCTATTTTTGGCTACCAATATTTTTGTGCCAACATTTTACATGTGTTGTGGAGTCCACAATGACCTCCAATACGATGATTGCCCATGATAATATCTTTTCTAAATGAAGTGGGTGGGATCAGCTTCCTAAATCCTGATTGTCGTTCCCATATTACCATATCTTCCCATATGGTAACATGTTTAGTGGTACACTGTCCTGTATCTTTCCATTGGTTCTGACAATCAAGAAGCCAAGCATCAGTATATTGGATTCATCCCAAACTAGGGACTTGTGATAATGCTACTATTCATTTTGGATGATTTTTATCATACCCTTCAGCTTCCCACAATTGTGTAGAGTCACCTCCTAGAGGGTCCACCCATAAGTTTGTTTGTTTTGCAGCTATTTGAGCCAAATTATCTACCAAATTATTATTTAGTTCATGTATATCTTTTGAATTCTTTTGATGAGCCCTTACTTTACAAATACTTTACAAATAGCAATTCTCAGTGGTGTTTGAGCTCCTATATCCCATATATGTTGTAATATGGGCGTAAAAGCCACGGGTTCACCAATGGCTGTTTGCAGTCCTCTTTTCATCCAAATAGGAAGAAAATCTAACAAGGAATTGACAACAAAAGTACAGTCTGAGAAGACATTAATGGCTTCCTGTGGATACACCATAATAGCTCCCCGGACTGCCTCCAATTCTGCTTGTGGGGCAGAAAACCATAATGGACATCATACTAATAGTTCCTGATTTGTTTCAGGAGTCCAAATAGCATATCTGGTATGGAAATGGCCATCATCCCAAAAGCGGTAGCCATCCACATACACATCAATACCCATAAAATCAGGTTCAGCAGCAAAAATTGGTTTATATTCAATACCCATGACTTCCCCACAGTCATGCATATCTCCCTCCCACGTCATTAGCTTTACTAACATGGGGGAGGTACATTTATCCACAGTGATATTTTCCCCATTGTAGGGTCAATGCCCATTTCACCAGTCTCCAAGAGGATACTCCCCCCTTACATCACTTGCTAAGAGAAATTTTACAGGTGTATGTGAGGTTTGCAAAACAATGTGATTAAACCCCACAATATGTTCAATAGCTTGTATTGCCTAATATACAGCTAATAAGTGTTTTACACATTCTTCATAGGTTTCCTCTACTGGAGTTAATACCCGGGAAAAATATCCTACTGGACGTGAAATCTCCTGATCGCTTTTGTAACAGGACTGCATTGATCACTTGATCAGTGGCATGTACCTGTATCACAAAATCCGATGACTCAGAAGGGCTAATGAGGGCAGGAGCCATCATTAGTGCTTGTTTAAGAGCCATAAAAGATGTTACAAGAAAAAAATCATAGAAAAAAACTTCTTTTTAAGCTAGTTGACACGTGAGATTTAAATAAATCTTGATGACTTCTTTTCTATTTGTAGACAGTAAATCACATTTTCCATGTCAGAGTGAAAAAGTTCACTTGTACAGCTTAAAATACATCAGGATCTGGAAATATATATTACATATATATTCAATTCTGACAAAATAATGTGCCCAACTTAGATTAAACATGAAAGGTCAAGTTGTGTTGCAAAAGGTCACCAATTTCAACAAGGTGAAAATGACCATATCTTTATTACTGTTTTGACAGCTTTTTGCTCAGTTGAATACTCAGTTAGATAAAAGGAGGTAGTTATTCTGCCTTAACTTTAAGGAGATTTGGTACTGTAGCTGTGATTTTGCTTGTAATGTATACAAGGACTATTTCTTATATGAGAGGTTCTGGGCATGCTCCTCACTGGCATGATCTAATCTTTTTAATTGCCCAAGGGAGCCATCCCATCCACATGCCCCATCCAATGCTGCATGCCCACCACATCTGACACTGCACTCACTTATTTGTATGCTCATCAGTTAAACCAGCTACCTATCTGAAAGATACAAAGTTTGCAGACAATGTGCCAACACTGCAAACCGGAACATGTCATTGGATGAAACATAAAAAATCCACACATTAACATCCAAGACGGCACATTTAACACTATGCCATTAACGAGGATTAACCTGGTATAAAAAAAACAAGAGACTCTCAACTAAAGAAAACAATAATGGGCTTCAAGTGAACAAAGCCAAGTGAATAAAAGACAGACTTCACTCTGGCATCATTATAGTTAATGAAGCATATATCATGAAACCATAACATTCATTACTGAATACAGTAATGTTTTTGCAATTATTTTTCTAAACATTCTCCAAGTAAGTAATAACAGAAATTCAGAGAACAGTGTGACCTTGGGCACTACATAACAAGATAAGGTGTACTACAATCAAACGTAGTGCTTCTCCTAAAATGAATAGCAAGGAACAGCTATACAGACATTAGTGTCTGCACTTAGATTTGTTATAATTCTTTTTCTTGGAGGGCTAAACCTTCATTCCATTTTTCTTCTAACCTCTGCCTCTTCATGTTACACATCCCAGCTGTTATTTCACACTAACATTATACATACAGTACATTTGACAGATGTTGGCTAACTTTGTTTCTACAAATTGAACCTTCTCATTTCTGTCCGTACATTGCTTAGTAAAGCATTGATACGCATCTTCCTGTTGTTCAGGAGAGCGATACAGACCTTCCATTAAATGTGTTTAATAAATATTTATTTAATATGGCATCTATACTTATGTCTATCTTGACTGGCAAATCATGTATGACCTCACACCAGTCCTCCTGAGTCCCTTATTCAACTCCCTTCTGTACTTGATTGATAAGGTCAGGTGCAGTAAGGCGTTCCTCACAGTTTGGTCTATTCAGTTCTTTTGATGTCATCAGCAACCATATAGACTGTCTTCAGACATCCAAGTCATGGCACCAATTGTAAGGTTTGCATTGTGTTTGCAAAAGAATTTCACTTGAGCCTTCAGATTATTTCTAAAAGTTTATTGCAGTTATTCATCTTCACATACAAGTTCATTTCATTTCATCAATAGTGGTGCTGCTTATTCAGTTTACATGCAGTGCTTATATATAAAACTGTTATCTTGAAACAGACAACACCCCAGTCTAAGCCAATCATGAAACAAAGAACAAATGTCTATTTTAAGCTGTGATGTACCCTTTTCTCCAAAATAGGTTATTTATAGACTGTGTGGCTTCACAACAGGTTATTTATAGACTGTGGTGCTGGACAACATGTTATTCATAAACTGTGTTGGTCAACATTCTCTTTGTTACCCACCTTCCTAACAAGATTATTATAGGACATTTGGTGTCAAATGTTACAAAATTTTATACTACACCTTTAATGTTACACTACAATTAAATGTTACACTGCATGCAGCCACTGTACTGCATGTAGAAATGTCATACATGGCAAAGAATTTAAACATCTGTCTAATAATTCAACAGTTATTATTAAAGAATTCATGAATTGTTCCACTACATTTATTGTATAAGTAGCACAATGTGTATGTCCAAAACTATATGTTGGAATGACAACACGACCAGCAAAAGAACATTTGTTGGAACATTTGAGACATAAAAAATTTAAATTTTGACTCAGCACTGGGTACACTTTCTTTTTGACAAACACAATAGTAACATTTATTTTTTATTATGTCATATTTTCTATGCCATTTCCCCAGACAGCCCCCACCTGACTGCCCCCCCAGCTCCATCACCCAGAATTACCAGGGCGTACCTTACGCCCAGCCCTGGAGCAGTGCCTGCATGGAGTTGGTCACCATCCTGCCACCGGTGAAGATTTTCTCCTCCATTTACTCCCAGGGGCCTCAGGAGTGGGTACACATGCATGTGGAGGCACGCATTAGTCCCATGGCCCCAGTAACAGACCCTTTCCTCCCATCCCACTGGTCTAGTGCCTGGCTCCTCCTTGGCCTGTGCTGTCCCCAGCTCCACCAGGTGGCAGCCATTAGCCGGAGGCAGCCCCTACACCTCTCCAGAGAGGAGAGCTTGCCTGTCGGCAGCTTCATCCAGCTCCACCATCCCCTTCCCCATTGCTGACCTCCAACATCCCGGGCACGTTCCCGAACCCGAGTTGCTGGCGTGCAGCGAGGTAAGGTGTCCAGCACCTTAGCCCTTAGTGCCACCGGGCTGGCTAACAGTAAAATTTCTGATATAAAATTTATGTTAATGGAGCATGTAAAACCACAAACACACAAAGGAGATAGAGTAAACATGCTGCTGAGAAAAAAATCACGCTGGATTTATAGCTTAGATTGTTTATGCACAAGGGGATTAAACAAAGAATTTGATTTATCAATGTACCTACAAAAAACAAGATGACTTTTCTGGGATTCACTGTGTGTGTTTTTTGTCATTTTACTTAAAACCATGATTTATAATATACAATAGCTTTCACCTACTGTGGCATTCTCAAATTTAAATTATGAATGCAATAATTTAGTTAAGGAATAAACATTGAAATGTCTGATATTATTTTGTACATGATCTATGCATTTAATAGATCACAAAAAACATTTTTATTTAAAAAAAGTTTTTCTGTATAGAAAATAACTTTATCATGTAACAGATTTTGTGAGATGATGTTGTTAGTAGTGATGCTTTTCTGTGCCTGTGTCTATTGTCTGATTTCACTGATCTGATTAAAAATGTGCACCTTTTAATAGCGTGCACCTTTAATGGCGACCACTATTTCACTATTGCCAATCAGGCTGCATGTAGCAAGATGGGTCTTTTAAATGTAATTATTTTTTACCTTTGATTAATTCGGCTACTATGTCTTTGTGATTTGGTACACTTTATTGTTCAATATGGAGAACCAGCTCAGTGAGTTGACCAGATATGTTACGAATGAGAAGACCGGAAGCAAGAGGAACTAGAATATAGAGGTACAAAAACATTCCAAAGAAGCTGACAATGTCCCTTTAATTTAGAAGCTGAATGTGACATTTCTGAAATAGAAAATATATTGACTGAACCTGAAATCATGGCAAGTCCACAGGAAGAGGACATTGGGTTAGTACTGGATGCCTTGGATACAGACTTCTTGTTGGTTGCAGAAACTAACAGTCATGAATTCATTTCATTGTGTGAACACTGGTCTAAAAGGTAAAATTACATTCTGTTTGAATCAGCTAAGACATCCCATTATTAAAATATCTGATCATCTTGTAAAAAATAATATTGAACAGCTATTTTCTACTCCAGAACAACCACTGTACTAGAACCTTTCTGCAGAGAAGTCGTAGACTCTAAGAGAACTAAATGAAATAAATAAAATCATTATAAAACCTGTTGATAAGGGTGATATAGTGGTTGTTCAAGATACCACAAAATATGTGGCTGAAATCAATAGAGAACTCTCAGATGAGGTTTATTAAAATGCCTCACATTCAACCCTACACCTATCTTTATAAACGTTCTGTATCATATTGTTGACAATGCTTTTTCTGAGAGATGGATTGAGGAAGATGAAGTAATGTTTTTGGAAAATGACTTCCATATCTCTCTGACACTGTACATCTTGCCCAGGATTTCTGTATCACTCTGACACTATACACCTTGCCCAGGATATCCATATCGCTCTGACACTGTACACCTTGCCCAAGAATTCCATATCACTCTGACACTGTTCACCTTGCCCAGGATTTCTATATCACTCTGACACTGTACACTTTGCTTAGGATTTCCATATCACTCTGACACTGCACACCTTGCTTAGGATTTCCATATCACTCTGACGCTGTACACCTTGCCCAGGATTTCCATATCACTCTGACACTGTACACCTTGCCCATTTCTACATCACTCTGACACGGTACACCTTGCCCAGGATTTCCATATCACTCTGACACTGTACACCTTGCCTAGGATTTCCATATCACTCTGACACTGTACACCTTGCCCATTTCTGTACCACTCTGACACTGTACATCTTGCCCGGGATTTCCATATCACTCTGACACGGTACACCTTTCCTGGGATTTCCATATCACTCTGACACTGTACACTTTGCCCTGGATTTCCAAATAACTCTGACACTGTACACCTTGCCCTGGATTTCCATATCATTCTGACACTGTACACCTTGCCCAACATTCACAAGTCTGTGAGCGACCCTTCTGGGAGAGCCATAGTCTCGGGGGTGGGGTAACTCTATGAGTGTCCCTCCAGATTTGTGGATCATTTTCTAAAAAACTGGGACCAGTTATTCAAAATTTTGCCTAGTGGGCAAAGTGATTGTGCCCTGTTTGCCTGGGGTTTGTGCCCATGTGCAATATTCAATGGGGGCTTTTGTGTGTGCTAACAGGGTAAGTGGGAGCAAATCAAAATAATGGTTACAGTGGGCAAAGGAAGGGGTGGGGACAGGAATACCCACACAGCACAATATTCAGCATGATAGTGCTGCACAAAAGGCTTAGCACAGGCCGCTTTGTGCAGTGGTAGTACCACATGCAAATCCTCAACTTACTCCACGCAATTCTAGTGGCTGCTAGAGCAACTGCAGCCAACAACCAAGTTGGTGGTTGGGGGAGCACACCCATCCTCAGGTGTCTAGTGACACCCCCATTCACCAATCACCATCCCTGGTAAAGTAAAAAATGTCCAAGGTGTTTAGTGGCACCCCAAACCCCTGGTAATCCCTTTAGAGGTCACTGCTGACCAGTGGTTCCCCTGTCCCCTGATTCACATCCCCATAAGAACAGAAGTATTCCCTGGTGCCTAGCAGTCCCCCCTGTCCTCTAATTGCCAGAGATGGTTTCCAGTGGTCCCCCCATCCTCTAATTGCCAGCCTTGGTTTTAGTGAAATCATCCCTGGTGCCTAGTCATACCCCTGCCCTCCGATCACCAGCCCCGGTGTCATGTAAATCATTCCTGATGCCTAGTGGTCTCCCACACCCTCTGATCACCAGCTCCATATATTAACAAATATTCCCTGGCATCTAGTGGCACCCCTCCACCCTCTGATCACCATCCACTGACATTTACATGTATTCCCTGGTGATAGTGATCCTGCACTACCTTCAATTGCCAGCCCCGTATATGAAAAATGAATCACTGACATCTAGAGGCGCTATCTTCTGCATGGCCAGCACCAACAAACCCACCCTGCCGCCACCCCTTTTACCTTAAATGCTGGTGCTGTGGATCCCATACAGTGACCAGCATAGCCCTCCGTTCACCTCCTTAGCTAGCCACAGTATTGAAAGACAGGAAGTGCACTTTCAATGTACTGTACAGGGCATGTATCCCCTGTATTGTATAGGGAGTGCAGCCTGTATATTGTACAGGGAGTGCATGGCCTGTGTACTGTACAGGGAGTATGCTCCCTGTACAGTACACAGGCTGCATGCTCCCTGTACAGTACACAGGCTGTGCTCCCTGTAAAATTCAGAGGATGCACACCCTGTACAGTACATTGGAAGCGCACTCCCTGTCATTCCATACAATGGCCAGTTGAGGAGGTGAGAGGAGGGCTGTGCCAGTAGCCATATGTGATCTGTGGCACTGGCACTTAAGGTAAGGGGGGGTCACAGGGTGGGTTGGTTGGTGTTGATGGTGTGGGGTGGGATGCCACTAGATGCCAAGGAATAATTCTTCATATACAGGATGGTGATTGAAGAGTGGGAGGGTACCACTAGCACTAAGGAATATGTGCATGTGTCAGTGAATGGTGATTGGAGGATGTGGAGGTGCCACTAGAGCCCAGGGAATAGTTTTTCATGTACAAGGCTGGCAATCAGAGGGTGGGGGTCCACTAGCACCAGGGAATACATATACATGTTGGCAGATGGCAATCAGAGGGCAGGGTGTGCCACTAGATGCCAGGGAATACTTTTTCATATATGGGGCAGGTGATCTGAATGCATGGGGACCACTAGATACCAGGGATGAGTTACCTGATAACAGGCTGGTGATCAGAGGGCGGGGAGACCACTGGGCACCACGGATGATTTCAATGACACTGAGGCTTGTGATCAAAGAACGTGGGGACCACTAGGCACCAGAGATGATTTCACTGACATCAGGCTGGTGGTCAGAGGACAGGGGGACCAATAGATACTAGGGAATTATTGTTCTTTACCTGGACTGGGAATCAGAGGGTGGGGGGGCCACTGGACTCCAGGGATTACTTGATGTTACAGGACCAGGCAATTGGGGGGGTGAAGCTGGTCACAGTGGCACAAACCTGCTGCTGCTTCTCATGGAAATGTGCCCATAATGGGCATGCAGAAGGCCCCTTAGTGCCTTGCATGCCCAACAGGCTCACTTGCATGGGGCTGTCTGAATATCACACTGGGAGCTGTCAGCGCTATCAGGTCTGGTGGTGCTGTTCCCTACACTGACAGGATCCATGTCTGGGTAGCACTATGCAGCTCAGTGCTGCACTGACATGCCCCTATATTCAGTCGGATAGTGCTGGTGTGCTGTCCAACTGAATATAGCATCTTCAGGGCTGTGGGCAATGGGCAGTCACAGCGCAAAACGTTGCACTCCTCTTTGCCCATTTTTTAATATCAGGCCCCATGTGTTTAAACACTGAGCCACATAAAGGATACTATGGACTTACTAAGCAAAACTGAAGGATTTGACTGGACCCTAGACTACTGCTGGCTGGTTACAAATATAACTTCATTGAATACAAGCATTAAGTATGAACAGGGTTTAGCTGCCAGCAGCCACTTTCTTAATTCAGATCCTGATATGGCCCTTGCACTAAAGTAACTGATTCTGGACTTTCTCAGATTTGTTCTGACCCACAGAAAATTCTGCTTTGGAAATAAAATATACTTGTGGTGTCAAGGAACAGTGATAGGGGCTGCCCTTGTCCCATCCTATGCGAATCTATTCTGTACTTGTTAAGAGAAGAAAGTGTTTTTCATGGATTCCAACCCTCACTGCAGATGCATTGTGTTAAGATACCATTCCGTTGACAATTTTATATGTGTCTGGGGTGGCGTATGGATACCATGGAAACCTTTATAGAATGGATCAATGTAACACACTTAAATAGGTATGTGCATATAGGGCAGACAAGTTAAATATTGAATACTTGGATGTGAAACTGAGTTTAAGTGAAAATCACAAGTGGAAAGTGCACCCCACAGAAAGCCTATTTCACGTAACAGTCTGTTGAGAGCAGACAACTGCCATGGTCAGCAGCACAGCATTTGGATAGTTTCATTATATCAGGAGAAACTACAGTTCAAAGTCTTTTTGCAAGAACCCAGTATGCTGTCGACCAGATTCAGGGAAATAAGATATTTGGTGGAGGTGGTCAATACTGGATTTGAGAAGGTCTGTACTATAGAAAGGACCACACTCCTGTCGAAGAAAAATAAACAACAAACTAACCCTGAATAGAAAGTAACTTTTGTAACAAACTAAAGTGGTGGTGCTCTGGCTATTTGGAATGTAATAAAAAATAGATAGTCTGTTTTGACATGAGTTGAAGAACTCAGACCCCTTTTGCGTACTGTACCATGTATTTCTTTTCAATGTGGTACTAGCTTAAAGGATTACTTTCAAGAAACACATGAAGTGGGTCCCAGGGAGGTTTGTAGGAAAGAATTTTATTTTTGCAGAAAGTGCAACATGTATTTTTTTGCCTCAACTGGTACATTATTTGAGCATTTGGGTACTGGAAAGAAGTACTTTATGAACTGCTTTGTGGCATGTCAGACAGAATATATTGTCTATGCAGTATGGTGTGTTTGCGGCCTGATTTATGTAAGCTGCACTGTTCGCCACCTGGTTGAAGTGTCTCCTTCAGGAGCATATCAGAGCCATTACCATCCAGAATATGCACAATGTCCTGGGTGCACAATTCAGGGGGCACCCAATGCAATATCTGAGGATTCAGATTTTGAGCTCTAAAGTGGATGAAACCACCACCAGAAAGAGAGGCCAAGTAGATACTTACATCTAATGGTCTCAATAACCAGGTGGATTGAAAGCTTTTTTTTATTCTCTCTGTAACATAGATTTTTGTGGTTTAGTCTCCAGATGATATATCATGGAAGAGTCTCACAAATTTATAGCATTAAATCCCAGACAACCAGCAAGCCGAACCTGTCCTTGACTCGGGCTTCTTGATCCACCGCCTGTGCGGCCACGACTTGGGACTCCTGCCGCACAGCTGCACACCTTCAGGCTGTCCCAGAGAACCAGCAAGCTGAACCTGCCCTTGACTCGGGCTTCTCGACCCACCGCCTGTGCGGCCACAGCTTGGGACTCCTGCCACACAGCTGCACACCTTCAGGCCATCCCAGAGAACCAGCAAGTCAAACCTGCCCTTGACTTGGGCTTCTCGACCCACTGCCTGTGCGGCCATGGCTTGGGACTCCTGCCACACAGCTGCACACCTTCAGGCCGTCCCAGAGAACCAGCAAGCTGGTAAACAATCCTGAATAGCCAGGGGAGATGAAAGCCGCTGCTATTGGCCCAAACGCTTGCAGTTCTGCACCATGATTGGACTCTGTCCTTCCTTCTGCTTTTTGATAGGCTACTTGTGCCTGCTAAAGCTTCTGTTCTTCTCGGGTTGCCATTACTGATTTGCAGGAAGGGCCGGAATTTTGGCCCGCTTTTGATTCTGTGGACTGTTGCTGTGCCACTTGCTCAGAATTTTTACTGTCTGTACTGCTTTGTTAATCTAAAATCATGTGCCTGTTTTTCGATTCCGAGGAAATGTTGAATTTGACTTTGCATTGACTAACGGTTCTGCCCTCCTGTGCTCTGTTGCCCCGACACTGTTCTTTTTTTTTTCTCGGGCCTGAACCGCCCCTCTCCCATTCTCTGCATACCTCCCTCTCTGCTATTCTGTCCAACCCTTTCTTCTGCTGTCCATCTCTCCCACCCCCTGCGGCGCCAAGGCTAGCCGTCCTTTGTCTCAAAAGATACATGCCTCAGGCCATCGCCCCCCCCCAGCTCCTTTTCCTTTCACTACTTAGGTACTCATCACCTTGAGGCCAACCTACTGCCATAGATCTCTCCTACCTATAAGGAACTGCGCTCTGCCCTAGCCAGACCATGGGAACCCCCTCTGTCTTCTCTCTCTACCTTGATTTTGACCCCACGCTTGCACCACTTGATGCTTTCCCGACTGCCAAGAAGACGTAAGCGTTCCATCAGGGAATTATATTTGTGCATTCTAAGGCTGGTGCTCCTACTACTGCTACTGTCTGGCAATGTGCACCCAAACCCTGGCCCAACCATTGCCAAGGCTTCAATCCAGAACAAGCCCTCAGGTGCCCTTACAATCATGTCCATCAACATCTGCAGCCTCCTCCCCAAAATTGATGCCCTGCAGGTCTTTACCTGCCAACACTGCCCAGATGTCCTGGCAGTTGTTGAGACCTGGCTCACGTCCTCGATCCTGGACCAGGCAATCAACATCCCTGGTTACAATGTCTTCAGGCTGCACCGGTTATCTAAAAGAGGTGGAGGCTGTGCCATTTACCTAAAAGACACCATCATTGGTCATCCCATTAATACTTTGCCTCACTCTTCTGCTGCTCAGATTCTACCTATCAGAATCCTCTTAGGGGCCCAAAACAAAGCCCTGACAGTTGTCATCACCTACCTTCCTCCCAAAGAATAAGGAACTGGGCTGTCCGCAGTACTTGACTTCATCGGGTCACTTCCCTCAGACACAGAATCCATCCTCTTAGGTGATTTCAATATGAACTGGCTAGCTGCTGAAGCAGGGGTGCACAGAGACTCCACTGCTGCTGCCAACCTCACCCAGATGGTTGACTCACCAACCAGGAAAAACTACAAGACTGGCACCAGCACACTCCTGGACTGGATCCTCACTTGTCACCCCTCTCAGATCACAAACACCTCTGTCCTACCCAACTCTCTCAGCGACCATTCCCCTGTCTGCTGCACCTGGTCTAATAAATTCACCAAACCACCCCCCAAAACCATTGTCAGCAGAATTCTACCCTGTGGTCAGTTAACACACCTCAAATCCTACATCCTCTATCAAGACTGGTCACCCATCTTCAATGCAAACAACGTGAATACTGCGCTGGATCACTTCATTAAAATTTTCACAAAGGCCTGTAACTTGTACGCCCCCTTAAAAAAGCACAAAGTCAAGGCATCTGTAACCCTTGGATCACTGGTGATCTCCTTAAGAAACTAAAAACAAGGGACCATCTTAGGGAACTAGCCAGAAACTCTGGTAGGTAAAAAGACATCTCAAACCACAAACGTGCACAAAATGACTGCACCAAAACAATCCGATAAATGAAATCAGCCTATTATAAGAATGCCCTTACCAACTCCTGGGGGAATGGTAGAGACTTCTTGAAAAACTTAAATGAAGTCAATGGGAAACAGTCCAAATCCCCCATCTATGCTCAATATTAATGGTAACACCACATTTGACCAAAAAACCATTGCTGACTCATTTAACACAGCGTTCACTAACCTCAGCTCAGTTCTACCTAATGATTTCTTCACTGGAGAGGAAGTTCCTATGTCCCAATCAACCACTACCTCAAATAAGCCATGTTTCTACTTTAAAGAGGTCAAAACCCATCAGGTTCGCAAGTATGTCACCAAAGCTGTTAGCAAATCAAGATTCAGCAATGACACCCTTGATCTCAAACTCCTGTCTCTCACTCTAGAAGAGGTGCTAGGGCCCCTGACCAAGATCCTAAACCTCTCTCTGAGCCTAAACCAATTCCCAGACAAGTGGAAATCTGCCACCATTACCCCAATCCACAAAGGTGGTGACAAAACTGCCCTTGAGAATTTCAGACCCATTTCAATCCTTCCTCCTCTCTCCAAGGTGCTGGAACGTATTGTCTCTGACCAGCTTACTGACTTTTTGGATAAACACAATGTACTCTGCAGGCAACAACATGGTTTCAGGAAAGGGCAAAGCACCTCCTGTGCTCTCCTTAAATTCACTGGCGTTATTCATAACTCACTGGACAAAGGCCTACTAACTGGATCTATTTTTATCGATCTGGCAAAAGCTTTTGACACCATTAACCACAACCTCCTGCTTGTCTAGCTACATAATGCTGGCCTCTCACTTGACTCTATCAGCTGGTTCAAAAGTTACCTGGACAATCGGATCCAGAGAGTAAGAATTGCTGATACCCTCTCTGATCCAAGACCTGTCCACTCAGGGTCCCCCAGGGTTCCATCCTGGGACCCCTCCTCTTCAGCCTGTTCCTAAATGCACTACTGGAGTCCTGCCCTGAGCAAATCTTACTTTACGCTGATGACATGGTTATAATTGCCTCTCACCATGACCCTAAGCCTCTGCAAGAAAAACTCCAACAGGGTTTCTCATCTGTCGAGGCCTGGTTCTCTTCTCATAAACTGATCCTCAGTCAGAAGAAGACACCTGTCGAGGCCTGGTTCTCTTCTCATAAACTGATCCTCAATCAGAAGAAGACAAAATCCATGATGTTCTGCAGCCACCACAACAAAAACAAGCACTACCAACTCTCAATCAAAGCTAAACAAGGAGTCACGCTGGAACAAACACAATCCTTCAAGTACCTTGGCATCACCTTTGACTCCCATCTCACCTACACTGTCCACATTAACAACATGGCAAAGGCTGCTAATACTCGACTAGGCCTACTGTTCCAGCATTGGAAACACCTAACCTCTGATGCCCTGTCTATTGCCGTCCAAAGCTCAGTCATTAGTATTATCGACTACGGCCTTATCCTCTATGGCTCAGCCACTGCCACCTCCCTCAAACGTGTAACTATCTCCCTAAATAAAGCCTGTTGACTCATCACTGGACTGCACCGTCTCACTCACACTTGTGACCTCTACTTCCAGACCAACTGGCTTCAACTTCACAGTAGAATAAAATATCAAACCTGCATTATGTCCAAGAAAATAACGATGGGTATTGCTCCGCCTGGTGTCTGTGCTCTCCTCACAGCCAGATCCAGCAACTCCAACATGAGGAGGCCCAAGTAATACTACCTACAAATCCCAAGGTGCCACACTACTCAAGGTCAAAGATCATTTTCCTACAGGGCACCCAGCTGGCTTAACTCCCTTAGTAGTGATATCTCTGCAGTACCAACGCTTGGAGTTTTTATGTCCAGACTAAGACTCTAGCTACTCTCCTCCAGGTCCTGTGACTGCTCACCCAATTAGTCCACCGTCATCCTGCCTATGCCCCCACAACAAGCACTTTGGTCTAAATGCTGCCACCCTAACCTAGCACTTTAATCTGTCTGTTATTGACAAGGCCCATTGGCTGCCGCCCCCTTCCTCCTGCCTCCCTCCCAACTACTCCTACCCACTTCTCTCCTCCCCTTCATCTCAAACTCTCTGATCTCCCTCCCCCCTCACCCCTACACCTTCCTACCTTACTCCCTCTTTCTCCAAAATCCTTTACCCCAACTGTATTTGCATGTTTGGCAATTGTTAAATGATTATTTACTGTCTCTTATTGTGTACTGTACCATCTGACGTGGAACCTTTGTAAAAGAGCCTCAGCTCAAAAGTATTGTGCTAATCCTAGACTTAAACAAAAAAAAAAGACTATAAATGAATTCCACAATTTTCTTGTTTACTATATACTAGCTATCTATGTAATTTCATTTATTATTTGATGGGACTGTACCGTTCTTTTGCCTCTGCTTCTCTTTTTACATTTTGGTCTTACTGGTTCTGGGATGCATCATTTCAAAACTTGTCTTTTCCTCCTTTTCCAAAGTTCTGTCATCTCTCCCATCCTTTTCCTTCTACTCCTTCTGCCTCTCCTTTTTCTTCTCATTTTGGCTGGAATGAGCTATTCAGAAATAAGTTTGGCTACTTGTTTTGGCAAGTCATCATGCTCATTTTGTAGTCCAAAGAGCAAATTAATGCAGTTTTTGTGAACTGCTTGGGCCAATCTTGCTGCTCCTTTTCCTTTCCCAGCCTCTCCTGGTATGACAAGGATTGAACAGATACTAATTAAAATGGTTCTATTATAAAAAATATCAGGCACCCCAATGCGATTAAGACCATAAGCTTGTAGATTGGATTTTTTTTTGCACCATTTTATGCGATGGATGATGTTCCCACTATTTGCACAATCTGGTGCCTTACACATCTGTTTTAAAAGCTTTAATTGGTTATTCAATGAAATAGTTGCTTGTTATGGTGGTAGGGTATATAAAGATGTGTGGTGCAGGCTAGCTCCATCCCTTGAAGAAGCCTTGTGTACAGAGATAATACGTAGGGGTGTTAGCCTGACTATTGGTTCATGTTTTTAAATAAATCAAGTAATTTATGAATAACTGGATTCTGGTGCATAGCCAGAGGGATCAGCAGTAGGTGAGAGGAAGTGATACTGCCCTTGTACAGGTCACTGGTGAGGCCACAACTAGAGTAGGGAGTACAGTACTGGTGCCCACACCTTAAAAAGGACATTAACCTGCTGGAGACAGTCCAGAGGAGGGCAACAAAGATGACTGCTGGTCAGCAGGGTAGATCATACTAGGAGAGGTTGGGGCCCTGGACATGTACTCCCTGGAGGAGAGGAGGGAGAGAGAGCGGACATGATTGAGACCTTCAAGTACTCGAAAAAGAATAAATAGGCTGGATAAGGAGGGTCTCTTTAAGCTAAGTGGCAGCCAAAGCACAAGACAACACAGTTTTAAGCTGGAGGGAGGAGGTTTAGGAGGGAGGTTAAAAAGCACTTCTTCGTGGAAAGGATGTTGGCCAGTTGGAATGCACTGCTGGAAGAGGTGGTCTCATTGAAGACAGTGGGCAGTTTCAAGAGAGGCTGATATTGACATAAAGGGAAAGTAAGGATCCAGGGAGGGGTGGATGAAAAGGATGGGAGGATTGGGGAGGTGGGGCAAGGTTAGTAGCCTAATGCTGTGGACCCTGCAATACGAGCACACTGGATAGACCAAAGGGCCTCATTCTGCTGGCTTCTTTGCATGTTTGTATACTGTATGGTGTGTGGGCAGCCCATTGTGCTCTTCCTTTAGAGATGATGATGTCAAAGTAGGAAAATCAGCAAGGGCAGATGGAGTCTAAGAGGCAAAGAGCTTGTTTTCATGCAAATTTCTTCAGTAATGAATATATACAATATCCAGAAATCCATTCTTTTTGGAATGTTGTGAGATTTGAGTCCTGCCGAAGCCAACAGTAATTTTCTTTTTTTTTGTAGAAACCTGGAAAATCACTTTAAATCCTCATTTTCACACCTTAATAACATGGCTGTCTCTGGACAGAATAGCCTGACATTAGGCATGCACACAGTTGTGTCAGGATCTCTGGAACCTGCCAATTTGGTAATGGTCAATTCAGCAGCTTAAAAGTTCTAGACATTTTGTTTTGCTCACTGATAATCATCAGGTAATGGGGCTCATTCTGGAGAAATCATTTTATCTGCATAGCGCTTCAACCAATTTAGGGACTACCCAGTATTGACAGGAGCGTAGGTATCCAGACTCGAACCTACTATACAGAAAAGGGTTTCATACCATTAGGTATTTTCTAATAAATCTGACTACTTAAATCAAACCACATCTGGCTTCATAAAATATTGATTGCTTGTGGGGGGGTGGTTTGTTTTAACTGTCCCAGGATGTTTTTTTAGATTACGTTTTATTTCTGTGCTGTACATTGCACAAAATACTGCACATACTGAAACCATATAAATGACTATTTTAATTATTGCTATTATAGTGATTACTGTTTCTAAAAGCTTTTTAAGCTGAACAGTAAGGTAAAAATATGCTTGCCGGCAGTATAAAACAGCTGAGTTGAAACCTGAATCTTTAAGTTTGATTGAGTTTGGCCCAAAGATGATGCTATGAAAGGTGGCTTTACTGAGAAAGTTGGGTTTTTATAAATTGCTTAGAAAATAAAGTTCATTTTTTGCACATGAGGGGTTAGTTTTTCAGCAATCTTCTCATGACTGGATTTTTGTGAAACTGATGTACGCCACTTTCCTGAGCCAGAAATAAACTTTTGTGAGATAAGATTCTGTTTTTTGTGAATATCAGTGGCCAAAAAGATAAGGAAAAGAATACAGACCTTGCACATCAAAAACAAGAAATTGTGTTGCAAGTTAAGACTAACTTATGTGATGTGGGTATTGCAGGGTGTATGGTTAACTCTTCAAGTGATTGTTTTAAAAAAAAAAACCTTTTAAAATATTTATGAAATTAGGCTGTTGCAAGTCGTCAACCTGAATTCATGAGTCACACACTCACTATTGTGAGTTTACCAGTCATGAAAATGGGGAAAAGAACAAAACATTGCACATAGAAAAACAAGAAAACTGGTTGGAAATTAATCCTAAAATGTGTATGGTCAACAATGTAGGGTGACATGTGGATTCATCAAGTGTTGTTTTTTTGACAAATTACTTTTTAAATAAGTAATGAAATTAAGCTATTTAGTGTTAGGAAAACAGGATCTGTTTTTATGACTTGATTGTTTTTGTGGCTCACAAGCCTGTTTTTGTGAGATACAAATGCCGCTTTCATGACACTTAGTATGAAAATGGGAAAAAAATACAGTATACGTGGCAATGCAGGGCTATGTGCAAAGCAAGCTACAGGTCTGGGGCAATTCATATGATGCTGCATTGTTAGTAGCCAGAAGACTGCTCACTAACTCCACTACTGGTCTGGTGCCATGCATGACTGATGCTGATTTTTCACATTTGCAGCTTATAGTCTTTTCGCCCACTAAAAGGATTATCCCTCAACCATTCCAAAGCTGCTCTACATCTCCTTACTCTCTACTACTCCTGGCACTCTTCCTTTACTGCTCAGCTGTTATGGGTACCTACACTCCATTAATAAGTCTGCTCTCCTTCACCCTCTTGGTACAGACCTCACACAGACTGGAGCATCTTTTCTCCACACTAGGCTTCTCATCCCCAGACTACCTCACAGTGACTCGGCCCTCCCCCACCCTCGACACACCCATGACCCCCCAACACCCCCACCCTGCCAACACCCCCACTCCCCCCACCCTCCAAGGCCTGACTGGACCCAGTTCTCCCCTGCCATTCCCACCCTTTGCACTTTATCTATCCCATGCACCCTGATTCTAAAGTCCTCAGCTGGGTGTCAACCCAAGGGTCTCCATCGCCACCGGCCACTAACCAGAATAATTACACTGATATTATTATTATCTGGTAATGTACACCCAAACCGAGGACCTATTGCTTCCAGACCTTCTAAACCCTGTACTGCAACTGGCCTTTGCTTTGCATTCTTAAACATTTGCAGTCTTCTAAAGAAATCTGCTGCCCTCCAGCGCTGGGTTGTTCAACATCAACCTGACATAATTGCACTGGTAGAGACTTGGCTCTCCAAATCCACCCCTGACTCCGCTATCACTCTCCCTGGATATACCATCTACAGGGAAGACTGAGCAGGCAAACGCGGTGGTGGTTGCACACTACTCATATGGGACTCCCTTATAGGTCAGGCACTCCCAGCTCCTAAACTTGATTATGGAGCCCAAGCCCTCACCTTAAAAATCACACCTGACCCTGCCCCGAGGCACTCTCTTTCTCACAGTCTCCTACATACCCCCAAGGAATCAAAACCAAGCGGTCCAGTCCCTCATTGACTATCTCACATCTCTCCCTCACAAAGTGGAGCAAGTCATCCTAGGTGATCTCAATGTTAACTGGCTTACCTCCACTGCCTCCCATATAAGGGACTCCTTTGCTGCCCTGGATATGTCCCAGTTAGTCACCCAGCCCACCAGATTCAACCACTCTATTGGCACCAGCACTCTCCTAGATGTTTTTATATCTAACTGCCCCTACAAAATCTGGGATGTCACTGTCCTCCCCAACTCTCTTAGTGATCACTCCCCAGTCCTCTGTCTCTGGTCATCCTCCACTCTGAAGCCAGTGTCCCAGGCCACTCTATGCTACCATTTATGCCCCAGCGGCCTCAGAAAATTAAAACAATACCTATCCCAGCTAGACTGGTCCCCTATCCAGCATGCCCCTGACATTGACTCAGCTCTTGACCACTTCACAAATGCCTTCTGTAAGGCTTGTGACCTTTTTGCGCCCCTTACCAGGATCCGCTCAAAAAAATGCAGTGCCCCATGGATCACCCCACCCCTCCTCCAGAGACTCAAAAACAGAGATAATCTCTGGCACATTGCTGTAGAATCTGGAAAGGCATCTGACAGGCAGGCCTACAACGCAGAACGCAATAAGTGCACTTGGGCCATTAGGCGGGCCAAGGCAGAGCACTACCAGACCACCCTCACTTCCACTTGGAGTTCAGTCTGAACCTTCTGGGATAATATGAAAGAGCTAAATGGGAAGTCCCACTCCCTTCCCACCATCTCAGCTCTCCATCAATGGCACCCCCACCACAGATCCACTCCTCATAGCCGATTGCCTTAACACAGCCTTCTCTCACCTAAGCTCGGTCCTCCCCAGCAGTGTCTTTCACCCAATCCCCACCTCTCTCCCTCCGGTCCTGCATCGCCCACCATTCTACCTGCACAACCTATCCCCCCAGGAAGCCAGGCCACACCTGCTGAAAGCCTTAGGCAGCAATAATCCCAGCAGTGACCCCCTCGACTCCAGGATCCTCCGTATGGTCTTGGACGAAGTCCTAGTCCCTCTGACTGACCTTCTAAACAAGTCTCTATGCCTGGGTCAGTTCCCAAGTGCTTGGAAAACTGCTGAAATCACACTCATACATAACAGTGGGGAACAATCCACCCCCAACAATTACCAGCCCATCTCCATCCTCCCCCCACTCTCTAAAGTCCTTAAAAAAGTGGTGTTGATCCAGCTCTCTGAATACCTAACCAAGTATGACATTATGTGCCCAGAGCAGCATGGTTTCTGCCCAGGACACAGTACAACCATGGCTCTCCTGGAATTCTCCCAACACCTGCATGCTACTCTCGACTCTGGCAGCCTTGTAGAAGCAGTGTTCATTGACCTCTCCAAGGCCTTTGACACTGTCTGTCATCCCCTTCTACTCGACTATCTCCACCAACTTGGCTTCTCTGGTGGTCCCATTTCCTGGTTCTCTAGCTACCTTTCTGCTAGATCCCAGCATGTCAAGATCAGCGACTCCCTCTCCAGCACTCTTCCCATTCACTCCGGGGTCCCTCAGGGCTCCATCCTGGGTCCAATACTTTTTAGTCTCTACCTCAACAGCCTCCCCATCTTATGTACTGGTAGAATGCTCCTCTACGCTGACAATGCAGTCCTCGTTGCCTCACATCCCAATCCCACCTCCCTTCAATTATCCCTCCAGCAAGCTTACAACCAAGCTGAAAGGTGGTTCGGAGACCGCAGACTGGTCATTAACCTAAAGAAACCCAAATCAATGCTATTCTTCCACCACCAAAATAAAGCTAAAAATATACCCCTCTTGATTATTCCCAGCACTCTGCACCCGCTAGAACAAGTGACCACATACAAGTACCTAGGCATCACGTTCGATACTGCCCTCTCCTTCCACACCCACATTAATGCCCTGTCAGCCACCATTAACTCTCGGATTGGCCTGCTATACCAACACAAGGACTGCCTGCCTCAGGTTGCCCTCAGGCTGGCCATCACCTCCTCCGTCTTGTCCCTCATGGACTATGGCTTGCTCATCTACGCTGCAGCTGACAACACTGCCCTTTCCAAAATTCAACTCTCCATCAATAAGGCCTGTAGACTCCTGATCGGTGCCCCCAGCCAAACTCACACCTGCCTTCTCTATACTACCACCAATCTTCTCAACTTTGAGGAGTGACTGCTCTACCAGACCTGCCTTCTCACTAAGAAATCACTGCTAGGATTCTCCCCCCCAACCGGGGTCTCCACCTCCTTACAGCAGTCATCTTCACCCATCACCACCCATAGCTCTGTTAAAGCCACTTTCAAGGTGCCCAGAACCAAGACCTCTCTTGCCTAGAGAGCCTTCCTCTACCAAGCCCCCACCTGGTTCAACTCCCTCCCTAGCGGCATCTCCAACTTGCCAAAAATTGGCTCCTTCAAAACAGCCCTTCGGAAGCATATCTTTAATACCTGCTGTTGTAGGTGCAACTAACCCCTGTTGTAACCTGTGGTTCCCACCCGACTTGCCCCCTGGCTTGACAACGTCCACTAGACAGCCTGTCCCTCCCTCAGACCTACCACTTCCCTACTAGGTCCAAACAGGGATGTAACCCACTGTCTTCTCTGAGGACCTACTATATCCATGAGTGTAACTCACAATTTTGTAACATTATATAACCTAAGTAACATACAAACTACTACATTATGTAGCCTAAGTGTGTCTATGTTAAATGTTCCTTTTACTGCATTTGTAATGTTATCCTCTGTTTAATATGCACTGTAATAACTGTCTTGATGTCTGCCCCCCCCCCCCGGCAATGAGGTGCCTTTGTAAATGAGTCTCTGACTCAAAGGTTGTAAACCCGATTTGTAATGAATAAATGAAGAAATGTGATGATGCAGCTACTTTGTGGGTGGTCCCAAGGTTTTAAAGACCCTTTTTTGCTCACATGTAGCATGACAGCACCTGAGAACTGAAACCTGAAACATTCAGGTTCATTAGAGTTTAGCCCATGGATGATTCTTTGCTGGGTGGTATTGTTGAGAAATTTGTGCATTTTAAACTATTTGTTCAATAAAATTCATTTTTTGCGCATACCATGTCCAGTTTGTCTTTACTCTTGTTTTCATTACTAGATTTTTGAGAAAACTACATATGATGCCGTATACCAGTTTCCTGGGCAATCTACATAATTTTCATTAGAAATGTTGCTATTTTTGTGACTCATAGCAGACAAGAAAATGGCAGAACCCCTCCCTCCCACCTGCATGTCAAATATGTGGCCACAATCTGCCAAACCCCAGTGGCTTGCTAGGTGACCCCTGCTCCCAAAGGTAAAATTACTGGTAGATGGGTGTCCAACCCCAACACCAGTATTCCCACCCCACAAAACAATGAAATCATTGGCATCAGGTGTTCACCCCACCAGCAGAACCACTGCCTCTCAAACAGTTAAAGCAATGCTCCACTCTTGTTCACCATCTAGCACCCATGCCATCCTTTTTCCTGCCCCCCCCCCATGGCCACACAGTACTTATAGTCCCTCAGTGGCTGAACAGCACAACCCTTTCTGTTATACAAGACATCCACCATAAACTAAAGAAAAACATGCAAAAAAAAAACAAGTCCCAGAATTTACTAATACAGTAGAAGCCACTTAATCGGGACATGTTTAATCAGGACATCCACTTTATTGGGATGTCATGCCGGGAACCGATTAAGTGGCCATGTATCTCTATGGGCAATGTAGCTGCTTAATTGAGACATTGTTATGTAAATGGAATGATTCAGTTCCATTAATCACCCTAATCCTGTGATGTTTTTGCACTGTTCTGCACTAATCCTTGTTTGCACCTACGTAACACCTCACTAACATGGTCACGTCCCCAATGAGCTAGCAAGGTAGTAGAGCTTAAAGAATAGATAACTAACAAGATAGATAACTAAAGAATAAAAAAAGTTCTCCTGACATTTGTTTTGCTACCTTTTTTCTCTCCTTTCTCCCAATGTATGACTCCGTCTGTGCTGTGAAGTGAACACTGCTCTCATTTGTTTGGTAGACCGACCTGCCCTGGTGACTGCCAGTGCTGACCCCAGCCCTGACCTTGCTGTTTGTGCTGTTTCTTCTTTCCATTATTTTTACGGTGTAGAAACTCAAACTGAAATTAGCAAATGCCAAGAAAGGTAAGGGAATTTGTCAGCTCCTGTTAGATTCTGGCTATTGACATGTGATCCTGATCTTCTGCATAGAAGACATGAACTCCACTGTTGGCTGATTAATGGTTACAGTACCATAATATAGTAAAATATTTTGTAGCTTGTGTTAGTTTTTTCATGATTCTTGCTCCCTGATATTATATTGACAGTCAGTCCCAATTCTCCACACATAGGACATGAACTCATGAGTAGAATCTGTCAGCTAACAAAAAAGCATGCACTTCTGATAATCAGAACAGTCAATCAAGATGAAAGCGTCACCACCAGGCCATCCTGATTAAGCAACTTCTACTGTAGTGCATATGTTGGTACCTAGTTTTTTTCTGTTTTTTTTTTTTACTGACAACTTGCCCATTTTGTGCCCAAATTTGCAGGATACCAAGTAACCACCCCACCTCATGATGATATAAGTTTCACCTTGTAAATCCAACCAGAAATGTGTCTTTGGGGGCAATGAGTATATTTAGGGATTTAGTTCTTTTGCAGGGCTTTTTTACTTCCGTTGACAGTGGCCAGCTGAGTTTGAGGGAGGGTTGTGCCAGTTGTCTTGTGTTGATCCCATTAGCATGAAAAGGTGGTGTCCGGGCGGGGAGGGTGGGTATGGATGCCAAGTGGGCTAGGGGCCTGAGGTACTTTTAATTATATGGGGTCGAAGGGGGGCATGGATGTACTACTTGCCTGCTACCAGGAATGGCCTCTTTTCATAGGACTGGTTTCAAGTCTATAGCTTTTGCCAAGAGGACTTGCCATTTAGTATTAAAGTTTTCTATTTAGATACTTGTCCAATTTATTTTTAAAGGTCGTCATTGTGTCGCTATTGACGATGTCAGGTGGTAGATTATTCCATGGTTTAACCACTCACTGGTTGAACCATGATCCTCTTTTATTTGTCTTATATGTTTCACCTTTTAGCTGGTAGTTATGTGCTCTTGTAATCTTATTTGATGTCTTACGCTCCATGCCTATGCATTCCCACAAATCATTATTTCTGAAAGAACAATATACAAGGCATAAATCACCCCTCATTCTTCTATACTCCATTGTGTAAAGGCCCAACTCCACAAGTCTGTCCTCATGGGTAAGATTTTTCATTCGTTTTATGCTCTTGGTGGCCTTTCTTTGCACACTCTCCACCCGATCTATCTCGCCTGTATTGGTTGGGCTCCAAAATTGTGCTTCAAATTCCATTAGGGGTCTGACCAGGGAACAGTATAATGGCATAATAACAGTACTACCTTGGCTTTTGATATTCCTTAGAATGAAATGCATCATTTCATTGGCCCTTTTGGATGTTTCAATGCTTTGTTGCTTTAATGTTAAGTCACTTGTTACAATTATTCCCAGATCTTTCTCCATTTCAGATTTTTTCAAAATGTTATTATTAAGGAAATAATTAACTTTTCTATTATTTTTACCGAAATGTATTATACAACACTTATCTGTAGGAAATTTCATTTTGTTTTCCTGTGAGCCCATCTTGATATTCGGTCTATGTCATTTTGGAGGTTTTTGACATTCTGCTCAATATTCGTGATTGCCCCAATTTTTCTGTCATCAGCAAATTTTATTATCCAACAGCATCCAGACATTTGCATTGTAGTTATGAATATGTTAAATAAGGCCCCAGTACCAAACCTTGTGGCACTCCACTAGTTATTTCACCCCAATCTGACATATGCCCCCTTATGCATATGACTCTACAATATCGGTTCAACAAGAAAAACATTGCCCGACATCACAGCGCCAGGCTCCATGTCAACAGTGATTTGCAGTCGGCATGGAGCTGCGCACATTGGTGTATACATTTTTTCTTCGGGGGCTTTGCCCCCCCAAACCCCCCACATGCTGAGCTCTGCCCCTCCACTCCCCATACTTTAGGATTCTACTGTAACTTCAGGTCAGAGTTAGTTTGAGGAGGGGGTGCAGGTTGGGAGAAGGGGTTGCCCAGTCCCAGCGGCACTTCTACAGCGACATGGCACTGTTGTCGATATTGACGCATGTCGCCGTAGAAATGTCACTGTTCAGGAGGCATACCTATGCATACTCTTTGCCTCCTGTTTGTCAACCAAGATATAATTGACTTGACTATTTCCAGATGTATACCAACGTTGTATAGTCTTTCTATCAGTCCCATATGTGGCACAAGGTTGAAAGCCTAGGAAAAATCTAGGTATATAACATCAACCAGTAAACCTGCCTCAAGTGCCTTACTAATGTGCTCATAGAAATGAATGAGTCCAGTATGGCAGGATCTTCCTTGTGTAAATCCATGCTGTGTATGAGCAATCAGACCATTATTATGAAGATGTTTAGCTAAATGTTCCTTTATATATTCTTCCATCAATTTACTTATTATACAGGTAAGGCTAATAGGTCTGTAGTTTTTGCATTCGGTTTTTGGTCCATTTTTATAAATTGGTATCACATTTGCTATTTCCCACTTGATGTTGGGAACCCAAAAAGGGACAGCGAGTCACCAGGGTTGGACACCAATTGGATGAATATAGGAAGTGTGGTCTGCTACAGGTCAGGCATAATGGATGTGAAGATGCAGCTGCTTGAGCCACTCACAAAGTCCACTACAGGCCCAACACAATGTGTGTGATGATGATGCAGCTGCTTTAGGAAGTCTGCCACAGTTGTGGCACAATAGCTGCTTTCCAAATACTGTAGCCCAAGCCCACATGACTAGTCATGAAGCCTGCAACAGGTTTGGTGCAATGGGTGTTATGATGCAGCTGGTTTGCTTATGGCCTGCAGAACCAAACACAAAGTAAACTACTATGGTTACCTATCTCAGAAAGAATGAAAATTAATTGCAAAACACTATGGGCTCAATTCAGAAAGATTCCTTAGAGCAGTGCAAGATGCGCCATGGCACAGCATGAGTCAAAGCACACTGTGTCAAACCGCCTGCACCAAACCGAGCAAGCTTTGCACCTTGCATCAAACAGAAATGACAGAAGATGCAAGCTGCACCATAAAAAATGGTGCAAGCCACAGGTCTGACGAAACTACATCAAGGGTCCACAATGGTGCAAGCCATGCCGCAAGATAGCATGCAAGCCAGGGGCACAGAACGGCTAGCAGGCATAGAGAAAAAAACTTTACAGAAGAGCAGACAGGCCCAGGTGTACCTACTCCTGTCTCGAGGTGGAGATAAGGAGCAGAGGGACCAAAGACAGATGGCCTAGGAAGAAGCTGTCACCAAAGTCAATGCCATGGGGCCAGTCAAGCATGACATCCGTGAGCTAAGGAAAGGATGCCGTGACATCAAGAGGCATTCCAAAGAAAAAAAGGCACACAACAGGCGGTGTGCAACACAAACAGGAGGTGGACCACACCAGGAAATACTGCAAAGCAGCCAGGAGGAGTGGGTGGCAGCACATCTAAGTATCCACAGCACAGAAGGGGACAGCAACCTGGACATGTTCCACCTTCAGAGCACTGCAGGTATGTAAAAGGGCACAGTACAGCCACTGGGGGGTGCAGTAGGGAAACACCACAGCATAGACAAATGTCCATAATAATGTCAGGGGGCTGTAAAGCAAAGGACAATGGGAGGGGGCACGTGACACATGCAAAGACATGTAAAAGATGTAATAGGCACACATGGGTAGCACATGCAGAATGGGTGAGATATGCAGAACAGTGGAGCCTGTGGATTGGGGGGGACCATGACCCACAATGCACAGACACAGCCACAGAACTGGACATAGGCCACGTGTGGAAGGCCTGACACAGGCAGACAGAGCCACCACCAGCAGCAGCTGGCACATGAGTAGGATACCAGAGGGAGATGGTGGGTGCAGCACCCAGCTATGGAGCTCAGCAACAGAGCCTGAGTGCAGCAGCCATGGAGACCTGTGTGGTGGAGCTTGCACGGGGATGTGTACAATTCAAGGCAACACACTAGGCCTGTGTGCATGTGACCTGCTTGTAGGTGATACATGTAGGCCACTGCCACCACATGTACACCCACATAAGAGAAGTATACATTGAGACAGGACAACAAGGCATACACAGAAAGCAGGACATGGCAGGGTAGTATGTAGGAATGTTCACAACAGTACACAGCAGGGCAACAATATTAGCCAACAATGGATGGGTGTAGCATATAGGAATGTGGGTGCCTAGGGAATGAGGGGCTGACAGAGGGATGCATGCTGAACAAACATGCCATAGCATGGCAACATGGCATGACAGCAGGACAGAGGTACAGGGAAAAGGTGACATAGCAGAGCAAGGGGTGGGGCACTCATGGTGGAGACACCAGAAGGAGCCAGGTATGTGCCTTATGTGGGCCATGTGAAAGGTATTGAGGTGCAGTGACAGACAGAGCCATTATGACACATACGGCCACCATCTGATGCATATGCCACACATGTGAGGCCTGCAGGCATGCACCACCCCCAGACATGTGGCAGACTGGCCAGCACAGTGGCATGGCAACACAAATACATTGCAATGCCCCAGGTGATGTGCGCTACGTAGGCCACAGAATGCTGGACAGCACAACTGGCTGCATACCACCAGTGGTTGATGCCAAATGGGGGACAGCGAATGCCAGCATGCAGAACACTGGCATGGACATACACAATGCACAATGTACATAAGGCAAGGCAACAGGGCTGGCAGGAACACCGATGTCATGGGAGAGCTATGCCCCTGTACACTGACGATGGATAACAAGCAAGGCCACGTTACTGACACAGGCAAGGTGACACACAAAATACAAGATAAGAGGCCTGCCCGTACAATCAATACAGGGCTACAGCAGTGGCATGACACATACCACACCCTGTGGAGGCACAAGGAGCACTGAAAGGGTGAACCAAAGGACCAGCACATTGTATAGCAGTTCAGCTGATACTGTGGATGTGCAAGCACAGTATAGTAGTCAACAGTGTGTTTCTATTCCCCAACAGTAGCCACCACCACTGTAGACAGGAATGGAGAATGACCTGGTTCAAGTGTGGGATGGACAGAGAGTGTAGCACGTGCAGAGGGGTCAACTGTCACAGACACAGGCTGCATGGATAGCACTGGTACTTCGGACACAGAGGAAGAGACGGTGCAGGAGACCATCAGCCACATTGAAGTCCAAGACACATCACAGGTCCACAGCAACTGGGATGTGGAAATGGAACCTGTCTGTGATGACCCAGATGACTAGGATACAGACAGATGGGAGTCCATCCCCAACAACACAGTCGAGGAGCTGAGTCCACAGCAGCTGGAGAGCACCATGTAGTCCCCTGCCCATGCAATACTCCCAGACTGTGCAGTGGATGAGGAGCTAGGGCAATACTGCCAGAATGTCCTGGATTCCCAGAAAGCCAACACCAGGGCACTCATAGCCATCCAAAATGTCATTGAACACCACCAGATCTTCATGGCTGATGCCATGACAGGGGTCTTGGATGCACTCCACCAAGATCTACACCAGTCTGAAGCCCACACCATGGACACATTGGCAGAACCACATAGGCTACAGGTGCGCATGCAGCAGCATGTCAGTGTAGTGGACAGACTCACCACTGTAATCGACGGACACATGGAGGACCAGCAGCAACAGACAGCAAACCTAATGGCCATCTTGCAACAGCTGACACAGGCCAGCAGTGACAGCAGCACCACAATGGACACACAGCAGCAAGGGCCCAAAGTGCACATGACCAACCAGTATCAACAAAAAACAGCCCTGTCAGAGCCACCCACACCAGCCAACCATTGCACCAGGAACAGTTATACCCACTGACAGCATAGTCAACCAGCACATCAGAACAATCAGCAGCCCAGGGATCCGCAGCCACATAAGACCCAGATGGCCATCCAGTGTTAACTATGACTCCTGTAGGCCAATGGTCCACCAGTGGCCCTGCACGGTGGGACACCACCACAGAGGTGCTGACTGCAGAATGTCCCAGAACAGTAAGCAAAAGAGGAAGGAAACAAAAGACTACAGAGGTCCAGGATACGGAGGTACCAATGGCCACTGTGGCACAACCTACAATGCAATGGACACAGAACACTGCATTCCAGTGTGCACATGGCCCAGCAGCGGAGGATACAATGGCATGGACAGAGGTGCAAATAGTTCACACGCGACAAGAGCAGAAAAAGGCAGGGTGCCCTAGGACACCATGAAGGGTGCTGTGTTGTGGGCCAGCAGGACCACAGGACATGCGGAACATGCGGACTGGAAGATAATCAAACACCAGTGGATGTCAGACACATGTGCCTCACATGTCATGTACAGACACTATATTGCACTATGTACAGCACAGGGTTGGGGGTGAGTGTGAGGGGGAAGCCTAAGGGAACTGCACAATTTGTACATATGTATCTGGGTGTTGGGGTAAGGAGCATTCATTGTCACAATGTAGCGGCGCAATAAATGATATCACAGGGAATCCAGTGTTTGTGTGTCATTCCATCCAACTGTGCACTGGCCAACAAAACACTGTGAATACCTACATAGTATGGCTCCCTCATACATGCCCCATGCATTTGCATTGTGCCCATGGGGCACGTCCACCTGTGTACGATGTACTGCACAAACTAGACACATAACAAGACCCCGTGGCATAGGTCAGACATCCCCAATGTCCATGACAGCAGTGGCATGCCTGCTACAGCAATGTGTGCAACAATTACACAAGTACACAGCCAAACATTGTTACTGACACATGGTTGTGAAAACACATCCACAACAGTGGCACATGCACAGTCCATCCAAAGGCACCTGTGGAGTACCGCTCATGCAGGGGTGCAACCCTTGTTAGCTGCTCCATATGTTGTTACCACTGTCATGTCCCATGGCATGATCGGACAGTGTGGGAACACTGGTCACTGCCAACACACAGCCTGTTGGCCATGTAGCAGTGCAGTGCCCATGCAGCAACACCCTGCCATCTCAGTGCACAGTGGACCACGGTGGGCAGGACCATCATATACCCATGGCTACTAGCAAGCTCCTGCAGTCCAACACATCAGTGGCATGCTACAACAGGGCCTGAAGTTGTGGGCATGCACTGCACACTCACATGTTGTGTGCTGTAACCAGTCACACAGGGACAGCACACACAGTGCCATGCCTTGGTCCTGGCCATGTAACGCATGTTGATGTACACCAAAGGTGCTGTGGATGTACCACATACAGAGCAACAATGAAAGGAGACATATACCACAGGTAGTAGCATAGCACTGTACATGCATTTCACATCCCATGGACAGCCATACAGTACACCATGTGTGCAACAGGACACATGGCAGCTGATAAAACAAACAATATGAGACAACAGCAGTAATGTACTTACAGGTGTTGCCACACATGGTGTTCCCTTGGCAACTGTGAAACCCCTCCCACACAGCTGGGCATCCCTCAATACCCCTTGGAATCATCAATATGTCTCACAAGAGTCTGAAGGGAGCCTTGGAGGTGATCAATATCCCCCAACACAGCATGCAGGTGTGTAGACACACCATGCACGTAGACCTGCAGAGCATCACAGTGGTGGGCCCCATACCCTCCACCCCAGGACTGCGGACAACCTTCACCAGGTCACCTACCTCTACCTCTACCTCTACCTCCTCCCCCACATCCTGTTGCTGCAAGGGCAGTACTGGCTGTACATCCAGGTGTAGCACAGCCTCCATGGAACTCTAACCACGCTCCATTGTCCCAGTGCCCTGTGAGCTGGCATGCTGTTCATTGGTGTTACCCTGCTGGGTAGGCTCAACTTGCATGTCCTTGGGCTGTGCAGTCCCTTCACTGTCATGGTGCACTGTCTCTGTAGGGTCAGCCTCAGGCTGTGGGCAGTCCTCCTGTTGTTGCTGCCACATCCTGTCCTCATAGGCCCTTGCCTCCTTTCTCTTGATCCACCTCATCGCCCACTCTAGGGCTAGGAGGCAGGGTGTTGGTTCAGGGCGGTGATGTGGACCCATGTCCTCTGCAATGATAGAGATAACACATACTCAGCAGAGGTTCTAGCAGAGGGCTTATGCTGCATGTGTGCACAGTGTGCAATGTTTAACAGCTGCCTACATAGTCATTCGTACACTGCAAGCAATCTTTGTGTACATACACAGTCCCAGAGCTGACTAGGGAACACCGTGGCCACATATCTGGGGATCGCACAATCAGTCAGTATCCTGCCGTTATGGCCATGGCAGTAGGGCTGAGCCAGATGTACATACCTGTGATGCGGGTGACAGTGTGCTGCGCATGCCTGTGGACACCCGGAAACACACATAACGGGTTTGATTGTGAGATCCTGACTGCAAAGGTCAACTGACCCAACAGGGGCATGTCAATGTGTTTTATTCCATGTGTCCCAGCACAGTTTGCCACTACAGTGGTGTTGATGGTGGCATTGTGACCCATCAAACTGTTGCCAATGCCAGAGCTGCACCCATGGGGGGGGGGGGCTGTGATGGGCCAATCCCCCTCAACAGTGTTGATCCACAAGCAATGACCCATGCAGCAAGGTAGGTGTGCTAAAGCTCTGTACCACTGACATGTTCACCATTGCCATTCCCCTGCGTGTCACTATGCTACAATGCCACACCCACTGTGCCATGTGGCTGCATACCACTGTCCATGTGTTCCAGCACACTGGTCCAATGGTATCACCTGCATGTGTCATGCCCATCATCCCATGTCTGCCTGGCCGAATGAACACAGCACATATGCAGTCACCATGAAGGGGGAACAACATGCCAAGCCTACCCTGTGTGCCCCCATTGTTGCCCCAGAACGTGGTGGATGTGGGCTGACTTATGGATGCACAGGGTGGGTTTGTATTGGGCCTGCACAGTATGGTCTATACTGCTAATGCACTGCACACTGTACTATGTAGCATGTGGGATGTGACTCCTTTGGAGTGTTGCCCTGTCTGTCAAGGGTGTCATTTTGGTCCAAGAGACGTGTGTGGTGTGCGTACAGTGTCATGCCTGTCTCTTGGTGTTCCACTATCTGTGCTGTGGCCAGCCCATGTTGCACACTGTTATGCCCAGTGTCCCTTCCCCATATTCTGTGTGTATACCTGACATGGTACATGCAATGACCTGGCATGGGCACACCCTCATCCCACACAGCGGTGCATTACAGCATGGACATGTAAGTTATCTTGTCGGCTGGGCGCAGGGGCATCCTGTGGCCCACTCCCTCTAGTGGCTTCCCATCCTTCCTCTTCCACTGTGCCTCCATGTAGTTCACTTGGCTGATCATTTCTGGAAACAGTACAGTTGGACGTGCACTTTATTATTTGTCCTATACATTGACATGTCTTGTGTACGTATATTATGATGGACAGGGCATTTATGAGTGCTCAACTGTACTATGGTGGTGTCCATGCCTCATGGACACATCCACTTCCCTCACCATGCTCCATAGGTGGTCCAGCCAATCTAGCTCTCTGAGGGACAGGTCATTAAACCTTCATTTAATCTGGCGGGTGGCCCTGTATACCCCTCCCACCTTGTGCAGCCTCTGGCCTATTATGCACCACAACCAGGAAAGTTTTTATGCATGGGCTAAGTAGGCTGCAGCCTAGAGGTGCCAGCTGTTTAGGGGTACCTGTGAATAAGGAACTAAGATATATGTTTTTGATTGCTTGTTCATTATCTGTGCTGGTGCTGCCTGAGTCCACTGAGTGCTGCGAGCCTGGCCTTGCGGCACACTGCATGCACATGCACATGCACATGCGCATGCACACACATACACACACACGCGAGCACACACACACACACACACTCACTCATAGTGCAGGTTTAAGTAGTGGATAAGTCGGAGTCCACTCCAGCAAAAAACAACAAAGCCCATCCTGACTCCCGCTGTGATCCCCTGCCATCATTTGGCTTCCTCCCTCCCTCCCTCCTTCCTTCCTTCCCATCTCTGCTGAAAACAATGCTTATGCTGCGTTGTCTCTTCTCCCCCACATCCCTTGCTGCAAGTGTCCCTGCCTCCTGATTACATTCTGTTATTCATTGACGAGGTGCTGAACCTCCCCAATCAGCCGTGGATTTGAATTTCAAAATCCCACTGGAGTCAAATTGCTTAGAGCAGCCAGGGAACGCTGGGTCGGGTGTGCTCGGTGCATAAGACAGCCTTAATTCAGCAAGCTTTTCTTTCTTTTGGACGGCAACTCAGCATTGATTCAGTTCAGAAGGCTGCAGCACATCAGCACTGTTGGGACTTGGAAACATAACTCTTGGCACTGATAACCGACCACAATGTTTCTGCTTATTGTCAGCACTGAGCAGAACAAAGAGGTTTGATTTTTTGCTAGGTTTTCTCTCGGGTAAATGAAAACATCGAAGGATTCGAAGAGTTAACCCACTAAGTTACTAACTCCTTATGTAAACATCCTGGATCAAGCTCAGCTAATGAACAAAGTTCAAGCGCCTCTTCCCAACCCGATTTGTACCATCTATCCTTGCATTATGCCACCCAATGGTCCTTTGTCACTGCGCAGACCTGACTCAGAATCCATTGCTTTTCCATGCATTTTTTCGGTGAGACACAATTGTAATAAGCTAGTTTCACTTATTTTCCATTTGTTTAGTCTGAAGAAACTGATCTTTTGCTGATTCATGCAACTCAGGGCTGCAGCTGACTTAGAAATCCTTGGAGAAACAAGTATATATAAAAAAAAAGAAATCCTTGGAAAAAATTCCACACCCTCCTCCATCTAATAGATGCTACCATCCTTTCAAAGTCTTGGTTTGTGCTCTAGGTTTGTTCTTGTTATGTTTCGTCCACAATTTCTGGCTTTGAACCAGAGTCAGTGCTCATGTCTTGGCGGGCCAAAAAAAAAGGCAGAAATAAAACCGTCCCAACCTTCCCCTCTCCCTACTGGTGTAGTGGCTGCTGCCTGAGGGCAGCAGTATTCTGGCCCACGTTTCCACCAGACTGAGGAACATTCTGGTTTCATTAACCATGAAATCTGTGGAGCGACTGTCAGATATTTTGAAATGGCACTGTGTCCCCCACAACTGTGTCTGTGTTCCCAAAATGGCCCTGCAGCATGTGCTGTTATGGCCTCACTGTGCAGCATATGGGCCAGGTGTACCACATGTCACATGTTATGCGACACAGGATGCATCCTATGCAGGCCAGTTGGCTGCACCATTGGCAACATGGCTCTGTACCCATGTGTCACAGACATTGGTGGCTGCCCACTGGCAGTCCCCCTGGGGTGTACATCACACGTACATGTTCTGTCCTGCCTCCTGGCTTTGGCCCACAACGGTGTCTCAGATGGCAGGGTGGGGTGCTTTGGATACAGTATCATCTTGGTATTCCCAGCTGGGTCCATGGTCACAACATACTGGTACAGACACAATTTATTCCATTCCATAATGTGTGTGTAGCATACGGTGACAAACATCACTTGCATTGTTCGCCTTCCATCGTTTCTGCTGGGCCCATGTGTGTTTGCATGCTGCTTGGGACTGCAGACAGGACACAGGCATGGGATTGTCTGCAGTGCTGCTGTGTCCTGTTGGGCAGCACCAGGCAGTCACACCTCCACTGTTGCTGTTCCTGCCAACATCCACATCAGTGATGTGGGTGTCTGTTTGCATGTTGCTGTTCTACACATGTCCCCATGAGTGACTGCTACAACTTCCTCTGATGCATGGGTTCTGCTCGCACTGTGTTTACAGGTGTGCCATGCCTGATTGTCTTAGGATGTACTGCCTGGTGTAGATCTGGGCTCTTCAGGTGAAGTGATTTTTAATCACTGTGGCACTGGCCTGTTGTCCTGCAGCTGCAGCTGCAGTTCATGGTCTTCTGGCCATGGGCATGGATCTCATAGCCTTCTCTTCATTGTCTCCATCCTCATCATTTCCACCCTGTTCAACATCCACATGTAGCATGGCTATGTTATGTGCCAGGGCGATGTTGTGCAGTACATATCATGCCACAAAGATCTTACATGCCATAGCCACTGTGTATTGTAGGCCCCCCGATCTGTCAAGGCAGAGGAAGTGTGTTTTTAGGATGCCAAAGGTCCTTTCTCTGGCTGATCGTGCTGTGGTGAGAGCTTCATTATACCTCATCTCGGCCTCTGTCTGTAGAAGGCATAGTGGAGTCATTATCCATGGCATCTGTGGATACCTGCTGTCCATAGAAACATAGAAACATAGACTTTGATGGCAGATAAGGACCACTTGGCCCACTTAGTCAGCCCATTTCCCTACCTATTGGATAAGCTGCAGATCCTAGTTAACCAACAGCCTACTTCTCCCCCTGTGGATTTAAAACAATTAGGTTACTGTTCGTGTTCTGTGTGTTCTCACCCACCCCTGATGATGTGTACTTGGATGTGGGAGGCAGCACGGCATGCCTGCAGCCTGTTGGTGCTGACTGGGCTGGCGTTTTGCCCATCTCACACAACTATGGTTGCACATGTGCCCCACCCTCCACTGCCACATGTCACACAGCGTGACTGTTTTCCGTCAGTGCCAGCACACTGCGTCTTTTGCAGCCACATTACTCGAAGGCCACACTCCCATGTTACCATGGCATTTAGGTCACTTGTGAGGTTACCCAAGGTCAAATTGTCCTTGTGCAGATTAATTATGTGTAAGCCCCCCATTCTGGGCTTATCTTTGAGCCTCCCATTTTCCCATTTTCTGACCAGCGCCTGCCACATTGTTCTGAGTTTCCTGGTGTTCCAGGGTGCTCTGTCTGGCCCCTGTCAAGTTCTCTGTCATTTTGGGTCTGGAGAAGCAAATACCACAGAAATTCCGTGCAACTCACAGCTTGAGTGTGCAAGCAGTGGTCCATGCATGCACACTTGAGCGCATTGATTTCTCCTATTGCCATTGTGGCGATCCAAAAGTCTCTCTGGTGCTCCTGGACCCCTAGATGGACAAAATGGGGTCTGGAGACACAGGGGAGGCACCCGAAGAACCAAAAAAAGTGTTTATTTAAAGAGCCCCAATAGGTGCTCAGATGCTACCATATAAATATTAATGAAGGTCTTATGAATATTAACGAGCCTATTCTGCTGCGTGGGGCTGAGATTATCAGCATCATCAACAGGGGGAAATTAAGTTAAATTATTGAACTCTGCATGGGGATTAGAGTGCAGAGGGACTGCTACAGAACCAGGGGGAAATCAAAATAAAAATCAGTGAATCTTGGCTGCCAAAGACTTTGAAAATGAGGATTTTACTGGGGATTGTATATTCAGCAGCTATTTTAACCCCTGCACAGCCAATCAGAGAGTAGGGATTTTGCCAAGAGGCTCTTAGGACTGCCAAAGGAGACTCTGGGGGGAAAAGGAGGGACAATTCTTGACACCCAAATAGCAACCAATGGGGCGTCAAGTGAGCCCTGTGAATATTAATTTTCCTGTTGGACTGCTGCAAGAGCCAATCAAAAGGGGCTGCTTGGAAACTGATAAAAAGGGGTGTTTGCCTGCCAAAAGGGCCATCCTGAGAGCTATGCTAGAGGGTCCTGAGATGGGAGATACTGTGATGGGCTTACTAGCCCAAAAGGCCTGCTTGTTTTACCAAAGGCCTTGTATGGGCACAGGATTGGACAAGCTGCTGAGCACATGGAGAAGTAGATGGCCCCTGGGAATCAAACTGGACTGTGTGAGAGGTTCCTAGGGTGACATTTGAACCTGCAGCAGAGTGAATTTGGCTGTTGAGAAGTGGGAAGTTGTTGCAGAGAATTTCAGAGCTGCGGACAAGATTTGAACCTGCTGCTGTGAAAGAAAGATTCCACTGCTAGTGGTGAGACTGTTTAGATTGGCAGCCAGAGACTGAGTGCCGACTGCTCTCAGTGCAGAGAAGGAGAGCCAGTGGAGTTTGGCAGCTCAAAAGCACTGACTCTGAAGTGTGCAGCCTAACGCTGCAGTGTCTGCAGTGGAAAGTAAAAGCGACCTGCAAGCTGTGTTCCCCCTCGGTGGGGTAAGTGCATTATAGACTGCTTCTGCTCCAATCTGGGGTAACTGTCCTTATTGGGAATAGAGATCGAGCCAAATCTCCCAGCTCCTGCGCTGTATCGGAGAAAAGTGTGTGCCAGTCATCAGTCTGGGGAACCACCATACTCCAGACTGAAGAGGAGACCACCAGAGAGGAATATGTTGAGAGGCCTGGCAGGTGAACACCACATACAAAGGATCTGGGGGTGAAGATTGGAAAGGCCTCGCAGGTGAAGACCAGCTTTCAGCATTTCTTCAGCCAAGTGCTGCTTTGGTGAACCAACAACTCCTGATACCAGCACGGTACTGTGAGCCAGTTTCTGTCATCCCCTTTGAACTGTAAGTATCCTGAGCTGCAGCTTTGGGGACTCTTTATTTAGCTAGCTAGCTAGGTGGAAGTAACAGGGGTAATTCCTGGGTAGGACTATGCCAGAAAATGGCACCCAGGCCTGAAAGCTACAGTTAAGCATTGTGAATTTAAAGTTTGGGCCCCAACAAAATATCCCCACAACAATTTCTGTGACTTGGTGAGGTACCCACTAAAAAGACTGCATAGACTTTTTTAGGCAGCTGCCAAGGGAAAGACGGGTGCACCGCAGGTGGGAGGTGAGGATTGTTTGGGGAGAAGTGTTAGCTAGTTGTTATTGTTGCTGTTTTAGTTCTCCTTTTTTCCCCTTGCCGTACAATAAAATACTGTTGTTGTTCATGTTAATTGCTGCTATTGAATGTTTCTTTAAAGAAGAGGGATATTATTAGAGTGTGTGGGGAACTGTTTGGGGTTCAACTAATATATTTTCCTGGGGAGTGGTAACTTGTTATTTGTCTACAGGTATTCCCTACCACTTCCTCTTTTGGAGGCACCGTGCCACTCTATGCCTATCTATTCTAACCCAGGCCGGCCCCCTCAAAGGCAATTGCTGTGAGGACCTTGAGGGCCCCTGAACAGGCAAAGGTGAGTAAAAGGGCTGTTACATATGTATCACACAGGTCCCCATCACATACCCCTTATGTATAAGCCAGCAAGCCAGTCGAGATACAGCAACTCAATTCCAGTGGGTTCTGCTTTCCACATCTGGGTGGACTGGAGCAGTGAGAAGTTAAAAAACTTGCTCAACCTCACACAATCAGTATTTGGCTCCAGCTTGGTTTGAGCTTGCAATATTATGGTTCCTAAACTGGTGCTCTAACCACTAGACCACACTGCCTCTGATTTATTTAATATTATGAAATGGGCAGGAGAAATCCTGCAGTCTGATTGGTCAGTTTGGGTCATTGCCTGTGAGTAAATTCTCCGATGCCTAGAAATGTTGAGAAGTTTTAATTAACTCACAGGCGAATTTCAGGTGAAGTTACCAACCTTAAAACAGATCAGTTGATGAATTTTCTCCATTTCCTAGGAAATTCACCTGTACTAACTTCACCTGTAACTTCACCTTTAGGGTGCCTTTATGTAAAGTTTTTCAGACTGAGGCCAATGGTAAATAATGGTGGCTCAAGGTCACAGGGAAGGGCTTCAGTAGGTCACATAATACTTATCCCTACAGTCAGTCTGCTTCACTTTCGGGTTTGCAGTGTTAGTGAAGGAGAGAAGAGCCTGACAAGCTTTCTCAACAGCCAGGCGCTCAATTAAACAACAAGTTACATTACTTTAACAGCTTTTTTAAATTCTCTTTTTCATTCTTATTGAATTCTTCGTGTTCTAAGGAGTAATTTAGTTTTTGTTTCTTCTACATTTTGCCTATTTTTTTAATTATAACCTTTAGTTATAAAGTTCTAGTTTCCCTTTTCTCTGTTTGTTTCTATCTGACTTTACTTTTCTCTCTCTCTCTCTCTCTCTTTTTTGTTTATATCTGCGAATGATGGAGTTTAGGCAGGGTTGTGTCTGGACTCTTGGTAGAAGCATACGTCTGCACTGAACAGTGCTTGGTCCAGACATAGGAGGTAAGGGAAGTGGGTGGAGTGATTTCCCAGCCCCCCACAGCACTGCAGCAGCCCCCAGTGTGGCAGCAGCAGTAACCCCAGTGCAAAAGCAGCCCCATTCCCCCAACTTTGCAGCAGAGGCCCACAGTTCCATAACAGCAGCTTGAACCCCCTGTGCTCCTATGGTACCACCACTACCACCAGTTGTTCCTCATGATGAGACACCCCTTACAAAAATGAAATATATTTTAAAATATATTATTAACAATATATTTACATATAGTGAAGCATATTCCAATCTACTTGTTTTATAATATATTGTAATGTATTGGAAAATCAATATATTTCAATATATTTTAAAATGTGCAAATATATTCCAATCTACTGTAAATATACACATTGATGCCACTTTAGTATATTACATACATTGCAAAATATATTTATTGAATTCCAAATATATTGAAATAAGGATGGTAAATATATTTTATTGGTATATTGCCAATATATGCTTAAATGTATTTTTTTACATTTCAAATGTTGTTTTCTATATTTACAAATATATATATATATATATATATATATATATATATATATATATATATATATAACATACATGTGTAATAGATATTAATTATAACTATTAACTTACCTAGACAAAAACAAAGGAAATTATTTGTGATTCACACATACCTCTATCTGAACAACTCGAGTTCATCTTGTTATTGATCGTGGAGATATTTACATTGAATTATTGTTTTACAGGGCAACTTTAACTCAAATGTACATTTTATTACTGGCCCGGTGGCACTGAGGGTTGATGCGCTGTACACCACACCTCGCACCACGCCAGCAACCCGGGTTTGGGAACGAGCCTGGGCCGCCGAGGCCAACATGAGGAGGAGGAGAAGATCACATGTCTGGACTGCTCTCTTCTCCTCAGGTGGATTCAGGGGGACTCCTCGCTCAGCGGTGGCACCTGGTGGAGGCTGGGGTTACTCACCCAGTAGTGAGGGACAAGCAGATGGGGACTGGTGATGGCAGGCTGTCTGTGGGAGGTCCCGTGCTGATACCATTGCACACTGCACCAGGGGGCATAACATAAGAAAAACACCTGGAGTACCGAGGAGGTGACGGGGGCCTCAGGAACCAATGCTCACATCACCAACACCGGACTACTACTTTGGCGATCTCCAGGCCCCACCCATGGACAGATTGACACTCTAATTACAGATAGATGCCGCCAAGGTAGGAGTGGCGGCCCTTCCCTTGGGGGTGATCCAGGGAGCTGTACAATCTCTCCATGGGAGGGGATCGTTGGGTAGTGTCATGGTGGGGAGCAGTAGGAGCAGTGTTGAGTAGGCACCTCTGAGAGATGCCTCAGTGCAACATAGCACAAAAATAATTCGAAAAAAAGTACATTTTATACATTTATACTTACACATATGACTTACCTCAGAAGCAGTGTTGGGTAAGTTATTTTTTCTATTTTGTTTGGAAACTTGTTCCAGAAAGCTCGTGTGGTCACTAGCAAGGATGGAGAAGTACTAGAAAAAGTAATACACCTTACGATTATACTTACTTATTTCTTTTTGTACAAAAACAATACAAAAATAATAAATAACTATAACAGATTACATTTTTTGAAAGTAACAGGTTAGTTACTAGTTCCTTTCAAATTAATGTAATCAGTTACAGTTACGTATTTCTTCTGCATAAAAAGACATAAGTAATTGTAACTGTAAGATGTATTACTTTTTCCAGTACTTCTCTATGCTTGCTAGTGACTGCACAGAACTTTCTGGAACAAGTTTCCAAAAGTAATAGAAAAAGTAACTTAACCAACACTGCTCACAAACTCATGTTTGTTAAAGACTCAGGTTGTTATTTATACCACCCCATTTTGTTTCACTTTTAGGTCAGGGTGAGATCCTACATGTACTTGCTTTATAACTTGTACCTTTCTTTTCAGTCTGTAAGCTAATGTTGTGAATTTGAAAGTATTGTAAAACTAGAAATTATCATGATTTTGGCTGATAAATTATGTTTTTGAAATATTCAAATTAGTTATGCAAATATACACATGGGATAAAACTAAGCATTTACAAAAATACATGTAACATATATTAAAAATATATGTAACATGTATAAAAATATATGTAACTTATATAAATATATGTAACATAAAAATATATGTAACATACATCTATTTATTGAATTTTGTTGACCCGGTAAGCTCACTGGGCCTAGAAATCCCTTTTCAGGGGCAACCAGGGGGAGGGGGGTACAGATGATAAGCAACTAAAATTGAACCAGATTAAGCTGTTGGTGGTATTTTTGGTGAATGGGAGAGATTTGGCCAGGACACCGGGAAATTCCCCTACTGAATTGCTGGCAGTAGGGGGCCTGAGTGACCGAGGTCTGGTCACTTCTGTCTGGTCTGCGAAGGAAGGTGGATGTTCCAGGAGAAGGGGAGCGTTTGTTAAGCTCTGACTTGGATTCTACAGTTCTGAATGGAAATAATGCTGTTGGTAACAATAATAAGTTGCAAGTTACAGAACTCTCAGTTTCTACAATGGATGTGACTCTGCCTGTGATTCGACCAATACGTGATACTGTGTTCCCTGAGTAATTTCATCAAGAAGCTCTTTAGGAGCAGCTCAGGCTTCAGCTTGCCGCTTTGGCTAAAGAGCAAGAGCGTCTTCAGCAGCAGCTGTGTGCAATGGATTCCTCAGCTACGCCTGTCAGTATCTCTGAACTGGCTGTCATTTGCTGTGATGCTGAGTCCTACAGAGAACTTGCTGATTCTGACCAGCGTGGTGAGTCTGCACAAAAACTTAAAACTGTAAATTCTTCACACTCCGATTCCGTGACAGCTGGCAGTATTGAATCTACAACGATTCCATGCCTAGAGCCATCACTGGAGTTGCAAGACCAACAACCAGGTTTAAACTTTCCGCCTGCTGATTCTGCACACCTAAATGACCAAGATACACCTGCTTTAGCTAGCAAAAGCTCCATTCCCGAACCTTGCTCTGTCACACTAACAAAAGCTGTGGGGTTTGTGTTCCACAGCTCCTTATCAGTTTTTTCAGCTGATACCCCTAATCCTGCTAACCCCTGTGTGTTTCAAACTAACCCCCTAAACCAGGATGGGGTTTCTGAATTTTTTTTTACAAAACGTCAACAGCTACCACAGGATAAGTTGGGGGATGACGGTAAGGATAAGCGAGCAGCTTTTATGCTTTCTAGACGCAATTTGGAGACAAGTGATACTCAGAATGTCTCCACACCTCAAGGGCCTGCAGAGCTTTCTTTGGGGTCACTACCACTTGGTCCTCCCACACAATCCCAGGCTGCAGAGTTATGGTCTCCTCAAAAAGCTCTCAGTAAGGCAGGATGGACCTTGAAACAGGGTACCTGGCATCCTATACCTGGTTGGGACCCAAAATTAAACTTTTCCCAAAATAAGCTGGCCTGGAAACCTCAGCTGTCTACTGAACCTTTGCCAACTACTTCTTGTTCAGGTGCTTTGCCCCTGATAGGACACCCTACAGCAGCCTCCCAGTCCATTGCTGCTGTACCTGCTGAACTCTCTGATCCTGCTATAATTTCAGAACCTAATCATCTTTCTACTTTATCACAACAAAAACCTGATGTAGAGAAACCTTTAATGTCTGATTTATTTACTAAGATTAAGAAGGAAGCTGCACCTCGCAGGAATGCAGTTTGACTGCGTTATAAAGGGGGGAAAGTCTACTAAAGGATTCTCTGCATTTTTTCACCTAGAGAAGTCTTTGCTTTTATTAACATTTCAGGCAAGGATAACTTTGACATTAGTTTTTGTTCTGCCTATGCTTTAGGTTTATTTTGGGAGCGATATAACCAGGTAAAGTTTTCTCCCCTATAGACCCCCTTCCTTGTTATTCCATTATCCAAACCTTTGGTTAAATATGTAATGATTATGTTTAGAAATGAGGGGGTTCATGTAGATGATATTACTTATTGGTTGTCCCAAAAAAGTGAAGTTTTAAGTCCCCCCGAAGCCATTTTCGACTTTGAACAGTTTTGGACTGGAGGTTGGGGTTTTAAGGTAAAACTTCGACAAACTGATAGTGGTATAGAGTATATTCCCAACTCTTTTCTATTAGGGAGAGACAGAGGTGTGTGTTTTTATGCTGGGCAGCCTAGGGCCTGTTATAAATGTGGGTCTCATACTCACCTGTCCAGTTCTTGTGACAGGCCCCGCTGTGATAATTGTGGGGGAAATAGGTCACATTGCCTTCCAATGTGCCAATCTTACCAAATGTGACTTATGTGAAGATACTGGGCATGTTTTTTCAGAATGTATATGGGCAGCAAAAAATAAGGCTTGCAGTGGTAGCCCTGACCTCCTCATCCAGAAGGCTCAAGATCTAGTTGATAATCCTCCCCAGATAGCTGCTGCTTCCTCTGTGGATGATGCTAACTAACACATGGACTCATCCTAGACTATGGGGCAGTCAAAAGAACTGTCTCCTCCTGGTCCTTCTGACCCTCCCCCCCGCTTCTTTCCCCAGTGTGTTATACATCTCAGCAGGAGAACCAGGCTCCAGATCCTCCAGTTCCTTCTCCATTAGTGGCAGTTTGGAGGTCCTCTAGGAACCTCAAACCTCCATCCCCCCTCCACAGGAAGAAATTGAATCCAGTAATCCCTTCACTGTCTTATCTACACAGTGGGGAAATACTGACATGGATTGTGGTGAACCAGAGTCTCAGGCCCTTCAGGATAGTCCCCCCTTCCCTTTTCACTCTCATGAGGGGTATAAAGGGAAAAAGGAAAAAACAAAAGAAAAAGGATGGTTGATCTTGTATTTTACTACTAAATGGGATTTACAATTGGCTCCTTAAATGTACGTAGCTTGTTGAATCTCAGTAGGCGTCAGACTGTTTATGACTACATTCATAGTTCCTCTATTAATATATGTTTAATTCAAGAATCATGGATGTTTACATTGGATTAAGCCAGGTTTTTTCAAAGGGAATGGTGCTGGGGCCCTTCCTACTGGACTTTTGGTCAACAGACTGCTGATGGTATAGGTTTTCTTTTTAATTCATATGATTTTTCTCTTATGAAAATTATTGATTTAATTCCAGGTAGATTTATGATTCTGGATGGAAAATGGAACTCCAAGGTCTGCAGATTTATTAATGTTTATTGCCCGCAGATAAAGACAGAGAGGGTTACTCTCTTTTCAATGATTCAACCCTTTTTAATTACTTCTTTTCATATTTTTTTATGTGGAGACTTTAACTGTGAGTTACAGAAAGAGAAAGATGGACTTACGGATAAAGGGAAAAAGATTCATTGCGATTCCAATGCTTTATTTCAACTATTGGATACATCAGGCCTAGTAGATAGTAAACAGTTTCAGCAAGGGGGTCCGAAATTTACTTATAAAAGAAACATCCTTATTTCTACAATTGATTATATTTTTCTGTCTAAAAACCTTCTGCCATGTAACTTTTATACATACCCTATAGGTTTTTTGGATAATTTACTCCTTAAGTGTATTTTTTCATCCAGTATGGTAACATCTCCCCCAAAATCAAGATGGAAATTGAGCAATCCTCTGTTGAAAAATCCACTTGTATTAAATGCTATGAAATCATTGATTATTGCATGGCTCTCAGTTGCTTTTCTTTATGAAGATATAGGTGACTGGTGGAGGGAGTCAAAAGAGGACTTAAAAATATTGCAACTGAACCTTGGAAGATCTAATGAAAATCTAAAATTTCTGCACTATTTAAAACTATGTCAGCAATTGTATTATTTATTTTCAATGGCAAACACCTCTAAATTTGATTATTCTTCCCAAATAACAAATATAAAACAACAATTGCAGAAGGTACAGTACAACAGGGCTCGTACTATGAAAGTACTTTTTCAACAAGGTACTCGGAAGCAGGCTTATGGGGGATCCTTATGAGGCTTTTAAACAATATAAATCGAAAGTTACAATGTCCTCTCTGTTAGCACAAGATGGGTGTGTGGTCCAGGACATAACTAGGATTCATGCCACTATTAAACAATTTCTGGGATTACATAGCCCAGTGGAGCCCCCTAGTGTAGAGGAGATGAAAAACATTTTTGAAATGACTCATCTTCCTAAAACTAAGCTTGACATGTTTAATTTAATTGCTCCAATAACAGCTGCAGAAGTTGAAATCACAATAAAATCCCAAAAGAATGGGATTTCCCCAAGAATTGATGGAATAACATCAGAATTATACAAAACGTTCTCTTCTGAATTTTCAAAATGTTTGATTTTGGTATTTAATTTTTTCCTCTCAACCCCTCAATTCCCCCTTTGGTTTTCAGAAGGTTTGTTATTTTTTTTGTATAAATCAAGGGATCGAGAGAGTCTGGAAAACTGGAGACCTTTTACAATTCTTAACACGGATTACAAATTATTGACTGGCCTCTTAAATTATTGGCTTAGGACCTTTGCAAATATGGTTATATCTCCATCCCAATATTGTGGGCTCCCAGGAAGGAAGATCCAGCAGGCTGTTATGATTATTAGAGATCTAATTGAACATTTTTCATCACACAGACTTTCAGGATATATTCTTTCCTTAGACCAAATGAAGGCCTTCAATTGGGTATATCACCCTTTTTTTGTTTTTAACCTTGCAACATTATGGGGTCCCATTTTCCTTTGTCCAATGGATAAAAATACTTTATGATACTGCTATTATTCATCCAATTATTCATAATTGCATTACAGAGGGCTTTCATATAGCTTCAAGGATTCATCAAGGATGTCTGCTAAGTCCATTATTATATTTATTTACCATTGATACATTACTACAATCATTAACACATCATCCACAGTGGAAAGGGGTGTTGGGATCCCCCGGTTTACATAGCTTGTATTTACAAGCCTACGAAGATGATATTTCTGTTTTTTTATCTGATTATACTCAAATTCCTCTCTTGTTGGATTTTTTGGTATCTTACTCTCATGTTTCTAATTCAAAAATTAATAAAACAAAAAGTCAGGGTATATATATTGGGGTTAACTATACTGCTGAGGTTTTCATTCAGGGATTTCATATTACTTCAACTACAATTAAGATTTTGGGGTTATTCTTTGGGCCTCAGAACATTCTCCTCAGCTAATAATAAAGTACAGGTGTGGAAACACTGGAGATTGGCTAAACTTAAAAAGGTACAGGTAATAAGGCAATTTTTAATTCCCAAATTTTTATACACTGCATTGATATTCCTGCTTCCTCAAGAACTTGAAACCAGACTGTACAGCCTATTCTTTCAGATGCTTTGGGGTAATAGGCTTAATCCCATAAAAGGTCAATATACCTCTTTGGGAAAAAATAAAGGGGGATTAGGTATGGTGGATCCAATTATGTTTTATATTACTTTATTTATTTCCCAAAATGTTAGACTTGGATTGTTACCATCAGCATCTCAGCATGGTTCTTTATTACAATGTGTTCTTGGTCATTATTTTTTGGTATGGCATACTACTCCCCCGAAACTATCACAATTTTTGCAGGTTCCTCAATTTTTTAAACCAGTAGTAAAGAAACTCTACAAATGGGGCCTTCCTAAACACACTATTAAAGTGACTGCAGGGTCTAAATTATATGATACAGTTATGTTGCTGTTATATCCTTCAGTACCTGCTTTGAAAAATTGTCCTACTACTTTTATACCAAGAGTGCTTTCTCAACTAAATAATCCAAGATTACCAGGTTATTTGTGGGAATTTTTATGGTTGACTGTATATGGGAGGATTGGGGTATGGGGAAATGCTAAGCACAAGGTTAAAAGGGAAAAGGTATGTCCTTTTTCTGGCTGTATAAATCAGGAAGAAACAGTAGAGCATTTTTGATTTTATTGTTATTAAGCTAGTTCCATTTGGAAATTCCTGGCTTCAAAATGGCATATGAAGTGGCTGTTATGATATCTTGGTTTGGGGTTATTTTCCTCAGTTTAGGGCCAGGTATAATACAGAAACCTTACAGATTTTTTGCTGTTGTTTGAAATATTACTTATGGCAGGCTAGATGCCAGTGGGTCCTTTACCAAAGGGTGATGTCTTATGAGACAATCAGTTTGCTGATTAAAGGGGCTTTGGAGAAGGTATATTTAAAATACTTACAATTTGGTACAGCACAAAAGGTGACTAATTGGTGGAAAGGGTTTACTTTGTTTATTAAATATAAATAGTTTATGAGTGTCAATAGGGAGGGCTATGGGATTAATTTCTAACTATGGTAACATGGGGAATGAAAGCAAGGTCTTTATTTTCTTTCAAGGTCGGGTGATGAGTTATGTAAATTTTGTAAATAATGTTGTTTGTGAAGATCTGTATGGTTTTTCCCTTTATTTTTTTTCTTTTGATTTGTAATTTGTTTTCTTTAATTTCTTGTATTTTTTTATGATGTTAGTATAATAAAAAATTCCCCTACTCTTTTGTGATAAGTGCCATGAGATCTTTAGCATCCACCTGAACTACCACCAATCCAGGCAGATGGGACCTCGGTTTAATGTCTCATCCGAAAGACGGCACCTCAGAAGTGCAGCACCCCCCTCATGCTGCACTACAGTGTCAGTATTGGGATATTAACCCAAGTGACAGATGTGGGAACTGAACCCACAGCCCTCTGATCTCCCAGCCTCAGAGGCGAGTGTGCTACTATAAAAATATATGTAACATACAAAGAATACAGTATATAGTTTGAAATATACTAATAATATATTTCAGACAGTGTATTACTAAGTAGATTGACATGCTTTCAAGCAATGCATGAGGCAGAATACAAGGTTTCAGTATAAGCAGAAATACGCTGTGTATTATATTTCATTAAGTCAATGTATTTCTCAAAATAGTGACATATATTTTTGCATACTATGGGTTAGAAAAATATTTTGTCAGTATATTTAAAATATATTTCATAATATATTACATTGGGGCAATGTATTTCTCGGTGTATTGACATACTTTAATGCATATTTTTCAATATATTGCAATATATTCCATTTTCATAAGGGACATCCTGGTTCCTCATCTTCTGGCTTTTCAGTGGAAGGTAAGTATTCATTTTATTTTCCATTTTTGTTGTTAAATTCTTAAAAGTTATTTGTATGTCACTCTCTAATGGTTTTAACATAGAAACATAGAAACATAGACTTTGACGGCAGATAAGGACCGCTTGGCCCACCTAGTCTGCCCATTTCCCTACCTAGAGGATAAGCTGCAGATCCTATTTAACCAACAGCCTATTTCTTCCTACCCCCCACAAAAAATTGCCTTATGTCTGTCCCATGCATGTTTTCTGCTCCTGTATCTCTTGTTTCATGTATTTTTCAGCTATGTGACACTAAAGAATCAGGCAGCAGCATCAGAACAATAATTTAACAGAAATCTGGATACAAAGGATGGGTTCACTTTAATAAGACCACACACAGTGGTGGAGGAAGAGGAAGAGGTCTGAGCATGTGTCTGCAACGTTGCCCACATGAAGGATTTGGTAGAGAAGATACATTGGCATAGTTGCTGGAGGAGGAGGCATTCATAACAAAAAGGAAAGCGATCTGTGAATGCTAGACATAACTTATTTAAACTATTGTACATTCCCTATTGTGTTGAACCTGTGAAATTAAACCAAAAGTAAAGCATTAAAAGAAAAAATAGTTTTGGAAAGGATATGTATAATTACACTGGTGATGATCATGCCTTGAAATGGCACAAAGGCGTCTCAGACAGGGGAGGCAGAGAAGGAGAAGTCTTGCTTACCAGAAGATAATGCAGATGGGCAGGTGAAATGTGAAGACAAGAGAAAATTATTTAGACTTTGCTCAATTAGCCACAGTGTGTGACCGTACAGGCTTTATATACATTGTCCACTCCCAGTTTTACTATACGTGTCACCTGTGAATCAAAAATACAAATTATTTAGCATGACTTGGCAATAGTGGGGGACACAAGGTATATCCATAAGTGGACTATGGATATACCATGTGGCCTCCATTATGGCCAAGTCATGCTAAATATACTCTTACTATACCCATTACCTGTGAAGAAAAAAAAAAAGAAATTATGTAGCTTCGTTTGACCACTGTATCATAGAAACTTAGAAACATAGAAGTTGACAGCAGATAAGGACCGCAAGGCCAAACCAGTCGGCCCATTTTTTCTACCTTATGAATGCTCCATAGTCCTTTACTCTGTCAATGGCCTGTCTATTCATACTTATCTATATTGCTCCCTTATGCCTATCCCATGCCTTTTTGAAGCCCTGCACTGTATTCATATCCACCACTTCCTGAAGTAGGCCATTCAATGCATCTACTACCCTTTCTGTGAAAAAGAACTTCTTCACATTACCCCTTAATCGGCTTCCCTGTAATCTCATGCTGTGTCCTCTTGTCCTACTATTTTTCTTATATTGAAACATGTTAGATTCTTTCACCTTGTTAATGCCCTTACGATGTTTGAATGCTTCAATCATATCACCTCTCTCCCTCCTTTGCTCTAGAGTATACATATTGAGCTCTGTTAATCTGTCCTCATATGTTTTCTGATGCAGTCCTAGCACCATTTTGGTTGCCCTTCTCTGGACTGCCTCCATTTTGTTAATGTCCTTGTGCAGGTGCGGCCTCCAGTACTGCACACAGTACTCCAGATGGGGCCTAACCAGTGTCTTGTAAAGAGGGATTATTACCTCCCTCTTACAACTTGTGATACCCCTACTAATACACCCCAACATCCCTCTAGCCTTACCTACTGCTTCAGTGGTCTGCTTGGATAATTTCAGGTCATTTGTGATGATGATGCCCATGTCTCTTTCTTCACTTGTGATTACCAGCAACTCCCCTCTCAACCCATAGGTAGCATCAGGGTTTCTCTTCCCTATGTGCATAATCTTGCACTTCTTTGCGTTAAACCCCAGTTGCCACTCTTCTAATCATTTTTCCAGTTTTTCAGGATCTCTTCTCATTCTGCCCACCCCATCTGGCTCATCTACTCTGTTGCAGATCTTGGTGTCATCTGCAAACAGGCAAACCTTACCCTCCCGTTCATCTGCAATGTCACTGATGAAGATATTGTTTACCACCAGTCTCTATTTTCTGCCCACTGACCAGTTTGCCATCCAGTTGACCAACCTCTGACCCACCCCAAGCCTACCCAGCTTATTAATTAATCTTCTATGTGAAACAGTATCAAAAGCTTTGCTAAAGACAAGGCAGGAGATATCAACTGCACCCCCTTGGTCCACTACTGTGGTTACCCAGTCAAAGAAATCTATGAGATTAATTTGTCAAGACCTTCCTGTTGTAAACCCATGCTGTCTTGGATCCTCTGCTCCTATGGATTCCAGGTGTTGCACTATCCTTTCCTTAAGGACTGCCTCCATAATTTTGCCCACTACAGAGATAAGACTGACTGGTCTGTAGTTCCCTGCCTCCTCCCTGCTGCCACTGTTGTGGAGTGGGTCACATGAGCCCTTCTCCAGTCTTCTGGGACCTCTCCTGTGCTCAGAGACTCACTAAACAGTTTTGCTAATGCCTCTGCAAGTTCCAATCTTAGCTGTTTAGTACCCTGGGATGTATGCCATCAGGTCCCATTGCCTTGTCCACCTTAAGCTTAGTGAGCTCTTGTAGGAGCCTTTCATTTGTGAAGGGACTTGTGCATACCTCCCTCCCCCATGTCCATGATGCTGAGCTGTGGGCTGTGCCCGACCTTCTCTTCAGTAAATACTGAGCAGAAGTATCTATTTAGGATAGATGCTTTTCCTTGGTCTTCCTCCACACACACTCTCCCCCTTATCCTCTTTGATCTTAGCAATACCCCCTCTGGACTTTCTCTTTTCACTAATGTATCTATAGAAAGTCATGTCCCCTGCTTTTACTGTTCTTGTTGGGTTTCCTTGGTTTGGGCCTTTGCTTGCCTTACTGCCTTCCCAACTTCCCTTAGGGAAGTTTGCTGTGCCTCCCTATCTTCATCCCGTTGCATTCCCTTATATTTCTTGAAGGCCAGCCTTTTGGCTCTGATCTTTTCTGCTACTGTTTTTGAGAATCAAAGTGGTTTACTCCTTCTTTTGCTCTTGCTTTTCTCCCTCACACAATCGGATGTTGCTACAAGTATTGCATCCTTAATGCTTGCTCACTTTGCCTGTACCCCTCACCTATATTTCGTCTTGCCAGGGCCAGCTTAACTCTTTTGGCCATCTTATCAAAGCTAGCTCCTCTGAAGTCTCATATTTTTGCCTTGGAATGGGATGATTCAGTTCTAGTGGCCAAATTGAACCATACCATGTGATGGTCACTGGCCCCCAGGTGACCTTCTACCTGGAGATCTGTGATTCTTTCCCCATTAGTCTGTACTAGATACAGGATAGCCCTGTCTCTTGTGGATTGTTGTACCAATTGTTTGAGGCCCTCCCTCTGCAGGAAATTCACTATGTGTCTAGCTGTGGTGGATGTTCCTGCTGGTATTGACCAATCTGTATCTGGCATGTTGAAGTCTCCCATTAGCAGAACCTCCCCTTTAGCTGTCATGTTTTGTATCTCTTCTAACAGTAATGTGTCTATGTCCTCCCCCTAGTCTGGAGGCCTGTAGATAACCCCAGTTTGTATGGTTGTCCCATTCCCTGTTTCCAGGGTGACCCACAGTTCTTTTGGCTCCTTACGTGTATTCTGAATTTCTGTAGCTTTGATATTTTCATTGACATAAAGGGCCACTCCACCCCCCCCCCTTTTTGCACCTCAGTCTCTTCTGAACAGTACATAGCTGGGTACTGAAGTCTCCCAGGTGTGGTTACTGGTGAACCATGTTTCACTAATGGCTACTATGTCCAGTTTAGCCTCTGTCATTGTTGCTTCCAGGTCTGGGATCTTGTTTCCTAGACTACAGGCATTTGTGTACATAAATTTCCATTGGCCAGATTTCAGTGTGTTAGTTGTTGGGTGAGGTTTGGCATTTCTGCTGTACCTTGAATGGAGACCCGGACCTTTTTCCTCACTTGGTGATGCAAATGAACTACAAACATGCTGAACTCCTGTTTAATCACTGGCTGAGGGGGAGGGGTATTCTTCCCATTCTATGTATTGGGTGCTGCACCCCTCTCCCCATTTGCTAGTTTAAATATTCTGCAATGACATCAAACTTCTGTCCCAATGCACTGACTCTCTCCTTGGTCAGATGCAGTCCATCAAATTTAAAGAACTTTTGCTCCCAAATCTGTTGCCAGTTACCTACAAATTTGTATCCTTTTTTCTGGCACCAGCCCTTGAGCCACATGTTTAGGTCCCCTATCTCCCCTTCTCTGACCTGCCATCCATCTGCCCCCCCTCTCCCAGACTGACAGGATCTCAGAGAAGGAGATGCAGGATGAAATGGATAACAGTCTGTCTCTCAGCCTGGTCAGGTGTTCCTTGGTCTCCACAATTGACCAGCTGGCAAGATCGTTAGCCCTTATGTGTACCAGGATGTCAATGTTATCTCCTGCTTCATGCACAATTTTAGCAATGCAGTCAGTGTCACTCCACGCTGATGTACCTTGGAGACATCTGACCATTAAACCCCGCCAGAGGCAGGTATCAACTCCCCGAATCATGGAGTCTCCTATGATCAGAAATGCTTTGGATTTCCTTTTTGCTTTTTTTTTGTTTTTGTTGCTGTTTTGGGTGAGTATTGTAGCACTAGCTCCTGTGCTGTAGTGTCCTGCTCTGCAGTGTCCACTGCCCCTTTGTTTGATTTCGGAGATAGAGGCAGATACTAGTTTGTAGTTTTTATATGGTTTGTGGAGGTGATACGTTGGTGAACATTGAGTAATGTGGCACCTGAGTTACCCCTCCTAACCACCTGCCAACCTCCCAGACCAACTACCCTCTGTGGCCGAGGTGCTTCAGTTGGATGTTGGGGAAATGGCAGGTGGTTCTTGTAATATATTTCCTCCTGAATATGCGATGTGAGGCACGCAATCTCTTCCCAAGCTGCCACAGCTGAGCCCTTAGATCTCCAATGGTCCAGCATGTAGGGCAGTGTCCTAAATCCTGTATAACTGCCCAATTAAAAAGTGTCCCACAGTACCTGCAGCTAATAATATCCATTCTAGTTGAGTTGCGGAGTTTATAACCTGGTCCGAGTAATTAGAAGGAAAATGAAAGCAAAAGATTTTTTTGTAATTTTTTTTGTTTGTTTTGTTTATTTGTTTTTGTATAACTTTTTATAACAAGTTAACTTAATTGTACCCCTGTAAGTGAGGTCACTGTGTGGATACCCCTCTGATCCTCCCCTTTCTGCTTTGCTACAGGAAATTTCATGACTGTGCTACTCTATAAAAGGAGTGTAGCATGGGGTGGTTGGGGATGGTGGTGGGTGGTTGGGCTCTTCCCCTGTCAAAAAAGAAGAACCATGGACAAAAGAAACAAGGAGATAAGATGAGAAACTATTAGCCAACAACAAATGCAGTCGCTATCCCTCAGTCTGTATCTCGTATGTGCTCCTGTAATTGGCCTTGAAAGCTTAGCCTAATGATAGATAAAAAAAAGTCACAAAACCTGTAAGCACCACCTGTAACAATTTCACAGAAGATATACCTTGCAAGAAACACTTTGCTACAGAGAAAAAATAAAGCAGTATAAAAGTAACATCTGTATGCACAACCTGCAGAACACTTTAACAGAAGATATACCATGCAAAAAACAAGTTGAATCAGAGAAGATTACAACAGTAATTTGTAAGCACAAAACAGTAACAAATCTATCGGCACACCCTGTAATAATGCAGCAGAAAGTATACTCTGCAACAGCAATTTGAATCAGAGAACAATAAAGCAGTAAAATGTAAGCAAAAAACAGTAATAAAACCTGTGAGCACAAAAGAAAATAGTAACGCACAGTAAATCTGCCACTGTATACCTGTAAACAGAAAACTTAAAGAGCTACTGGTGCCTCAAAGAAAACTTTTAAAAGCATAATAATTACAGGAAATGCAATTCTGCCTGCATTGCATTTATAGTTTATATATTTCTCCCCCCCCCCATTATTTATTACTTAGGAAATTTGCATGCATATATGACCTTTATCACTTAGAGTCCATCTGTCTCTACAGCTTACTCCCTACTTCAAGTCATAATCCTCTGTTGTGTCATCACAATCTGTTGCCATGGGAGTAACTGTGATATCACAAGTAGTGCTCTGTGACTTCAGGTAGGGAGAAAACAACAGGAATAGACAAACTATTCAGGTGCAAAGATCCTGTTTTCATTCAAATAACCTCAGTAAAAGTAATGGGGAGGAGGAATACAGCACTAATGAGAAATGCAAGCTGGACTGTGTCTAAATATTAGGTTTTGTTAAAGTTCTCCTGAACGTGTCACCAGCTTTTTAAAACTTTACAAAAATTAAAAAAAAATGATGTAAGGATACTTACCCTCAAATTAGTGAGGGCCATGCCATGTACTGGCACTATGGTGCCACAGAGATGGGTGGTAGAGGAAGAGGCAATTTAAGCCTGTACCTTGTGGGCTGTCTGACTTTGTGAATGGCTTACAGTTAAAGTACCAGGGCATGCCCTCCCCCCCTTTTTGCAGTGTTTAAAGTCTGCAATTTTTTAAAAGTTACTCCAATGTTCTTACTCTTCTTACTTTTTGGAGGGGCTCTTAGTCCTCATTATCCAGCTGAACCATGATTAAGCCTGACCACTTCGGCAAAGTGACCACCTCCAATGGTCAGGTAAAAAGCATCACATTTTAACTTGCCATAGCAGAGTTGAGGCCTTCTTGCTTCCTCTATTTTTAATGCAGAGACCACTCTCCCGGCTTCATTACTTATAGTGTGCTCTGGCGAATGAAAGGCTCACAGGTGTTTAATAGGGAGCTTGCAATTAAAAGAAGGCCATCATTTTCCTATTGCTTTGCAAATGGCTTGCCAGTTGTCTCTGTGAATGGTCAAACCTGCAGTGAGAGGGGTGACAAATGAGAAGAAAGAAACACATTTTAGTGCCTTTCAGGCAACATGGAAGCCCCTCCTGTGCAAGGAGAGAGTCACTGCCAACAGTGAGGATAAGGAGTGTGAACAACAGTGAAAGTAACTTCCATCACAGGAGACAAAGTTGGCTGTTGCTGGACTTCCCATATTGCTGTCTTGATGGGCTGGCTGGAGGCTTTACTTGAGGGGTGCCTGTCTGACTGGCTGTAGGTCTGCCTGGCATTGGCATTCATACTGGCTTAAGAATCCAAGTTTATAAGTGTGGATGCATGCAGGGGAGGTGGCAGTGGCCCATGCCCATACTACTGGTGTATATAGAGGACAGAAGCAGGCCAGTGGTGGAGTAGGAAGAAGTGTCTTGATTGCTGGAGGGTGCATGGTTTGCATGGCTGGCAATGGCATTTATGCTGTCTTAAAAATCCAACATTTTCAGTTTGGGTGCATGTGATGGAGATGGCGGTGGCAAATGTTACTGTTGGCCCGCATGCTATTTAATGATGTAGTGTTGTGGCAGGCTGAAAGGTTCCATTAACAATTTCAGGACAGGCCAGAAGAATCTGGAAGGAGAGGCAGGAAGCTTACTCAGTGACCAAGATGCAAGAGGTTTATTTACCAGGGACAATAAAAACAAGATAACAGTTTTCTAAAACACCACAGGGTAATGAAGTAAACAATGAAACAATACAAACTGCTCCTACAATTGGTCAAACCAAGAACAGGGGGTTTACACCTTTTAGTCCAGGTCCTATGTGCACTTGGCCAAGATGATGAAATAATTAAAGAACAAAGCTTGGGCTTTTCTATGCGTTGGCTGATCAGCAGGAGGGCATTGACCCCACAGAGTGCTTTTTACAAATAGGCCACAATGGGGTGTCCCTTGGATGAACAAAACACAAAGAAGAACACTGCTAGCTGGACAACGAAGGACTTGGCGATCCTCTGTGACTCCAGGCAAGAAGCTGAAGACTTGTGGTTGACGGATGATTTTCTGGACGATCTACAGCAACAACCACTGGTAGGCTCCCAGCACCCAGTATAACTTTTAGGAAAGACTGTTTGGGATACAACCCTCAGGCAGACTCTATGGAGCAACACAGGCATACACACACTTATGGCCAGCTGGAAAAATAAGAAAAGGACATGCACAACATTAACTGAGGTCCCTCACACTTGAGCCAGGGTGGCGCCTAAGCTGCTCACTACTGGATACCTTACTAGCAGCTCTCTACCACTTACCGTCACATGACTGATGCTGGAACCCTCTGGTGGAACTTTGACACAGGCTGTTGTCACTGGAGGCGGTTCTGCTGCAGATGGCAGATGGGCCGGGGATTTCCCTGGGTCAGTGTTGGGCTCTAAAGAAGCTGGTCTGGGCAACAAAGGTGAAGCTGGATGTCTGGTACACCAGGGTACAATTCAATAACACAGTTCAGTAACAAGTAAACAGTTTGGATTTTTAAACAGACAGTTCAGTTTTTCCAGGAAATATAGTCTCTAGGGGGTGCCAGGCAGGCAACAACACAGTCCAGTTTGGGTGGTGCTCCGAACACCTCCGCCAAACACAGTGGCAACCCAGGGCCAGTAGACCACTCCCCCCTTCTCCAAAGGGTGCTGTGCCTTTAAGGTTCTTTCCTTTCTTCAATCTATTGTTGCAGATCTGACCCACCTTATCAAGATTAATAGCCACACCTGTACCCTAGGTAGGGCCTCATCCAGCCTGCCGAATAATTACCATGCTTGAGGGCCTGTACGCTGCCCCCCCCCGCAGCTAGCCCCTCCTTCTTGGCAGTTAGCTAGGGGACTTTGCTTTCTGGCCCTGCCTTCTGGCACAGAATGACACCACAAGAGACAAAGTTGTCCTTAAGCCCACCCCTTTTCTTTCTCTCCTCTACCTCTTGGGGTGAGCTGCTATTCAGCTCAGACTGTCTCTTTGTGGAGCCACCTTATACAAGAGAACGAGAACTGAAAATAATCAAAAAACTAACTCATTTGGCAATGGCCCATCCTGGGGCCTCTTTCTCTTTCTCTTTCTCTCTGGGCCTTCGACCTACTGTTCAGGTCCCATTGTTTCCCTTAGGGCTGTCCATCCTCCCTGTGAGCCCACTATGCCCTTCTCATGAATGTTTGGGGCTCTGGCCCTTTAAATTTCCCTCCATTTTATTTCCCTTCCCCACTCCCTGCCCAGCACCCATGGCACGTGTAAAATACAAAATTGGTCTAATGGCCCGCTCACCAGCATGGCCCGGATCTCTAGCACTGCTGTGGGAAGAAGAGAGACTGACCGGGGAGCTGCGCTCCCATCCGGTGTCCCTTGTATTCTGCGGCTGCTTAACAGTGGAACTCACAGGTCCAGGATGCATTTTCAAGCCAGAGTGATTTCTTGCTGCACCGCCTGGTCCCCTGGCACATGTCTTATCCCCTCTTTACTTTGGGGCACTGCCCGGTGAGAACAGGTTACATCAGGAAGCTGCACACCACCCAACTGACCCTGCTGCTGCTGCCACACAAGGACTGAAGCTGGAGGGGAGCGATGCCGGGGGAGCCATGGAACCAATGCTGGTACTTTTCTTTTTCTTCTGTCCATGCTTCCCGTGTCCTCCACCCTCTCAGCTATGCTGCTGACAGCCCACTGTGGCCACTTCCTGGCCCTTTTGCAGGGCAGAGGAGCTCCTGGCTTCTGGCCAGAGGACTGGGCACTATCGGCCCCGATAGGGAGGGTTTTCTGCTCCCGACTCCTCTTCCCAGTCCCAAACGGTGTGAAAACAGACAAAGGGATTGGGAGGGTTGGGGGGACTGCAGGCAAAAAGGGGGAGGATTGGAAGGAAGTGGATTAAAAAAAAAAGAAAATTCACATGTTGGGAAGAGAGCCCCCATTTCTTTGGGTGCACCTAACTTTGGGGTACTACAATTTGCCCCCTCTTAAACATACATGTCCCCGTGTATGGGGGTGAATTATTATTTTGAGCACTAAAATCCAAACAACGTTTTAGTACTATAAACTATTTACCTAGTCTACTTGAAAACATTAATTTTTAACTGGTCTACTGTAACATTTTCTACCATAGAGCATTTTCTTATGCTGCATCCACTCTTTGGAATTCTGTACCCCGCCAGTTACGGGAATGCACCTTCGTGGAGGAGTTTAAGGGTAACTTGAAAACTTATCTTTGGCAAATGGCCTTTTTGGATGGCTGATTATACTGCACTGTTGACTGTGTTATGGTTCTTTCTGTATTTACCTGATTTCATTGCCTGATGTTATTGTGTTATGATTTTTGTGTGTTTTATTGGATTTTAATGTTTGATGTTTTTGTTTTAATGTGTTCAGCGCCTTGGAAATTGAAAGGCGCTTTATAAATAAAATTATTATTATTATTATTATTAACCTACAGAACAAAATGACCCAAAAAGAGGGATGAACGACCTCATGGCGCCTTTTGAGTGTGGTTCCTGCCGCTCCTTGTCGAGCTGTCCATCCATCTTGACAGGAACTGGGCAGGACTTTAGATGCATTCGGAGGACGAGCTTTCGTGTTCTGTCCTGGGTCTGGAGCTAGTAGTTATGCATTGTGGGGAAAGGGATGCCCATGATGACATATGGGTCAGGTTCCCACCTTGAAGATGACTTTTCATTATCCCAGGACCTTACCAGCACTCGCTCCGCTATGGGTAAGCACATTTCCTGATCACAGGTGTCATCCCACTCTTCCTCGGCTTCTTGGTCTATACACCCTCTTGGACTGGCCAGTGATTTAGGCTCTGCTTTAGGAGATGTCCTTTCTTCCTTAAGGTGGTGGGGTTCCACTGCCAGGATTGACATTTGGATGGGGGTGCAACCTGCATGCTCTGCCAACTGATATCAGTTAAACTGGATCTGGTTCTTGATTTGGTTTGGGCTTCAGTGCCAGATGAACTCCAGCTGCCTTGGGATGTAGATGCTGGCTGGCTGGCTCATTTAACACCACTGGGGTGTCAGACCCTGGGGGTCCTAGCAATTTCTGGGGGCATGCAGTACTTAGTTGGGTGCACTCTTCCTTCAGCAAGGATACCTGTAGCTCCACTATGCATCTGCTGATCTCTTCCTTTTCCTGTGTTTTGATGAGCAGTGAACAGTTTAGGTTTTCAGTCATAACTTTGTAGCCTTAGATGATTGTGGTGCACTGGGCTGCTGCCTCTTCCTGGTGGAGGGCTTACTCGGCCTGTTCCTTAATCTTCTGATCCTGCTGTCAGAGACTCTTTTTGAGGTCCTTACATTCTTTCCACCGCTCAGTATTCTGCTTGGTGTATTGTATGACCCACTGTATAAGCTTCTGGTACCTGGCCTCCCTTTGGGCATTCCACTCCGAAACCTGCTGACTCACCTCACAGGTGACAGCACTCACTATGTATACAGGCTCCTTCACTCAGGCATCTGGAACTCTGGATGGACCTCCTGACAGTACCATGACAGTTCGGTTGTGTAGCTTGATTCTCTCCATTTCACTCCTAGTGTCCTCATATAGCTGGTGCCAAGCCATTTTGATTTCACTGCTTCTAGGGTCACTCCACTCATACAGTTGCTGAACAGGCCTCACCATTTCTTTTCCTTGGTGCATGGTCCTGCCCTGCTCCACCTATCAATCTGTGCATCTTTGACCTCAGTTTCTCCTCTTCCGCCCTGGCCAGCATGGACAAGGCCCAACCTGGGGCTGGGCTCCTTGCCTCATTTCTACGATGAGGGCTGCCAGCTCCCGCACTTGACACGCCACACGGGCCAGCTCCTCTTGCATAACACAGCAGTGATCCCACTTCATATCTTCTCTTGCAGGCATCTTGGTGTGTGTAGCTTCAAGCTTTGGATTCCTTGATGTTTCTTACCCTGCTCACTGTGCCAAGTTGTGGCAGGCCAAAAGGATCCCTAACAATTTCAAGACAGGCCAGACAAATCTGGAAGGAGAGGCAGGAAGCTTACTCAGTGACCAAGATGCAAGAGGTTTATTTACCAGGGATAATAAAAACAAAAGAAGAGTTTTCTAAAACACTACAGGGTAATGAAGTAAACAATGAAACAATACGAAGAGGACCAACAATTGGTCGAACCAACTAGCACCTTTTAGTCCAATTGCTACGTGCACTTGGCCGAGATGGCGAAACAACTGATGAACCAAGCTTGGGCTTTCCTATGCATTGGCTGATCAGCAGATGAGCATTGACCCTGAAGAGTGCTTTTTACAAGCAGACCATAATGGGGTATTCCCTGGATGAACAAAAGACAAACAGGAACACTGTTAGCTGGATGATGAAGAACTTGATGATCCTTTGTGACTCTGGGCAAGAAGCTGAAGACTTCTGGTCAGCAGATGGCTTTATGGATGATCCGCAGCAATGTCCAGTGGTAGGCCCCCGGCACCCAGTACACTTTTCAGGAAAGACTGTTGGCGATGCAACCCTCAGGCGGACTCTATAGAGCGACACAGGTATTCACACACTTATGGATGGACAGCAAAATAAGAAAAGGGCATGTGTGACATTATCTGGGGTCCTCACGCTTGAACCAGGGCGACGCCTAAGCTGACTCACTACTGGATACCTTACTAGCAGCTTTCTACCACTTACCATTGCAGGACTGATGCTGGAACACTGTGGTGGAACTTCGACACAGGCTGATGTCACTGGAGGCGGTTCAGCTGCAGATGGCAGATGGGCCGGGGCCCTCCCTGGTTCAATGCTGGGCTCTAAAGAAGCTGGTGTTGGCAACAAAGGTGAAGCTGGACGTCTGGTACACTGGGGAGCAATTCTATAACACAGTTCAGTAGCAAGCAAACAGTTCAGATTTTTAAACAGACAGTTCAGTTTTTCCAGGAAATACAGTCTCTAGTGGCGCCAGGCAGGCAACAGCATACTTCAGTTTGGGTGGTGATCAGTTAACCGCCGCCAAACTCCATGGCAACCCAGGGCCAGTAGACCACTCCCCCCTTCTACAAAAGGTGCTGCGCCTTTAAGGATCTTCCCTCACTTCTGTGTATTGTTGCAGATCTGACCCACCTTATCAAGATTAATAGCCACCCCTGTGCCTTAGGTAGTGCCTCATCCAGTCTGCCCAATAATTACCGTGCTTGAAGGCTGGGATGTTGGACCCCCTAAGCTAGCCCCTCCTTCCTGGCAGTTGGCTAGAAGGCTTTGCTTTCTGACCCTGCCCCCTGGCACAGAATGGCACCACAATAAACAAAGAACCCCTTTTCTTTCTCTTCCCTTCATCTTGGGGCAAGCTACTATTCAGCTCAGACTGTTTCCTTCTGGAACTCAGTGGGTAATGGCCCATCATGGGTCCTCTTTCTCTTTTCTTCTGTGCCTTTGTCCCACTATTCAGGTTCCCCTGTGTCCCTTAGGGCTGTCCACCCTCCCTGTGAGCCCACTATGCCCTTCTCATGAATGTTTGGGGCTCTAGCCCTTTTAATTTCCCTGTGTTTTATTTCCCTTCCCCACTCCCTGCTCTGTGCCCATGGCAGTGAGTAAAATACATAATTGGGCTCATGGCCCGGGTCTTTAGTAGTGCTGGGGGAAGGAGAAAGACGGGCCAGGGAGCCACGTTCACACCCAGCATCCCTTGTATTCTGCAGCTGCTGGGTTGCGGGGCTCACAGGTCTGGAGCGCATTTTCTGGCCAGATCGATTTTTTCCTGCACCATCTGGTCCACCAGCACTTGTCTTCCCCCCTCCTTTCTTTGGGGCTCTGCCCGGGGAGGACAGGTCACATCTGGGAACTGCACTCCACCTGACCGACCCTGCTGCTGCCGCTGCCACAGACAAACCTGAGCTGGAAGGGAGAGATGCTGGGGGAGCCATGAACCCAATGCAGGTACTTTCCTTTTTCTTCTGTCTACGCTCCCCGTGTCCTCCACCCTCCCGACTATGCTGCTGACTGCACACTGTTGCCACTCCCAGCCATTTTGTAGGCAGGGGAGATCCTGCCTTCAGGCCAAAATATTGGGCACTATTGGCCCAATGGGGGGTCTCCTACTCCCGACCCCCCTTCCCAGCTCCAAATGGCATGAAAACAGACAAAGGGAATGGGAGGGGTTGGTGGGACTGCAGGCAAAAAGGGAGGTGGGATGGGGGGAACTGGATTTAAAAAAAAAAAGAAAATTCCCATGTCAGGAAGAGAGCTCCTGTTTCTTTGCAGTGCCCCTAACTTTGGGGTACTACGGTGTTCATTGATTTTCTAGTCTGTCTGTAGGCATCACATAGGATAGAGAGGAGGCAGGTAATCCAATGGATGTATGGAACAACAGCACAACTTGGGGAAAAATATAATAACAGGAAAACGAAACTGAATCATAAAGAAATGGATTCAGTTGATGAGGAGGAAAGGAGGACATACCACATTTCTATGCTTTAGTCATCCTCATCAAGGAAGCAGCCCTCATAGTCTTCTACACTAGAGTTGTCCCCACATGGGAATTCTTTCTCAATCTATGCTTCACTTGCTTTTTTTTTTGGCCTGGTTCCCTCAGACTTTGGCCCACCGCCTCATACTACCCCCCAATCCCAGGCTTACCCCCCCTTCCTACCCAGGGAACATGGTCTCTAGCCCAGGCTTACCCCCCCCCAGGGCAGGGCCACGGGAGTGGGACCTCCCCGGTGGACTTTTAAATCACAGTGGGAGTGGGAGTGGCAGTAGAGGCGGGGGTGTCATGAAAGGGGGCCCGAATTTTTTTTTTTAGTATGCTTGTCGTTGAGGGCAGGGATGTGTAATGACGTGCTGCATCCATCCTGCCCCCCATAAATGATGGCACTGGCATGGTGATTCCCCCAGCCTCTGCCAGAGGTACATGGTGTGCTGGACATTCTACCCCCCAACCCCCAGAGAAGGAGAGCAGTCCCTAGGATGCTGAATTCTTCTCCCTCCCGGGCCAGTCCTCCAACATCCCGAATTTGTTCCCAAACTCGGATCGTCTGCGTCACTGATGGGCACCCTGCCTCTGCACTGGCAGGCCAGCCATGCTTCATTTACTTTAGTAGAAGGCACTTTGCCAATGCCAATAACATCAGTCTCTTCAGGTTCATCTTCTCCCGCACATGATTATATTATGTGGAATGTGCAGACAAGCCATGAAAGTGCCGGGGTATCCATGTGTCTGTGGAATGTGCCCTGAATTCATTTTAAAAAAGGGTTAGCATGCCAACATTTCTAGAGGACAGTCACAGATTTGTCATCTGTTCCACATAATGGCCCCTGCCACACTGAATGCCCTCTCCACACTGACACTCGCTGGTGGACAGGTCAGATATTTGACTGCTACAGAGGTCAGTGATAGGCAGTCAATAACCTTGTTATTCCAATATAGCAATGGCTGCTCTGTGATGCTAAGGGGCCTGGTGTCTGCCAAATAGGCATCCATCAGGCATTGCATTACCGACAATGCTGCTGTCTTATTGCCTGCTCCTCTTTTTCCTCCATGTTTTCAATTCCTGTCAGGCACAAAACATCCCGAAGTGGATTTGTGGTTATTTGTTGTTACCTTTCATGTTTTGTCAGCCCGTTTACCGTGTGAGGTGGTGGTAGCACCCACTCTCTTTTCACTTTCATATTGTGTCTTACATAACTGTGACTTTAGCATCTGTGCCCCATGTACCCATCTTATTAGAAGAGCGGTTACATTTTGGACATGATCACACACACCTTCAAGTACTCATGACAGAGCCCGTATATATCATAGGTTCATCATGGTGGCAGTCTCAAAATATGCAGCCTGCAAAATGCAGGAAATATGGCTACTGCAGTCCAAGACATGGAGCATGTGTTCCATTAAGGCACCATTTCTCATATCACCATCCCAGCACCTGCTGTACATACAACAGCATCTGCCTCAGCACCCATAGAAGTGGGATGGCCTGACTGGTACAGACAGTGTCCCCACTCACTGCTAGTGCTGCATGTTAAAATGGCCTTTGAATCATGATACAGCCATCCATTAGTCACCACTGGTCTGTTGTCAGAGACATGGATATGTTGGCACTTTCATAGCTTGTATGCAGCAGAAGATATTTAGAGATGGCTTTGTACTGCTTGTGTAACCTGGGCACCACCTACCAATGGGCTGCTACCCCTGCCTGTGGCCCAAAATGCAGGTTGAGGGACCTGGATTCAGATTTAGCTGTTACCAGGGGCTCTATTCTCACAGTACTGCTATTAGCGCAGTGCCTCCACCCAGAGAATTCTTTACATGGGTTAGATGTTAAGCTAACACAACCCTGTGGGAAGTTGTAGCTACCCACAGCCCCACCCAGTGGTCCCACACATGGAGAAACATAAACCTCTTTACCTGACATTCAATGACACAATTAATGGTGAGGGCTGATAATATGCTCACAGTGAGCACACTTACCCACAGGGCTCTGGCTTCTAGTATACACCCTGCGTACCTGCAATAAAAGGTTCTCAACAACAACAACACTGTACCTTTTAGTTATTTGCATTAAACTAGCACTCAATAATGATATGCTCATAGGCCAGTATAACATTCAAACAAATATCTGATTTATTTTGAAATTTGAACACGGGGAAGGGATGTGAATCAGGTTTTCTTTAAAATACTGTATTGGATTTAGGTGAACACATACGTACATTTAACCCACCTGGACAGTCCAGGTATAGCTGCTGGATACCCAGAGTCTTATTAGGTGTAGGGCTGAAGTGTTGCCACGGATTGGCCAGCATTGCAGCTGGTTGGGGTCCTTAAACAAATAAATGATCATTAATTAATTTTCCCTATAGCTGTTGCAACATTCACAAACACTTTAAAACCCAGGAAATTTGTAATCCTCTGGCCTGATGGCCTGCAAAAACAGTCTAAACCACAACGAGAACTTGGCAAGCAAATACGATGATAAAACACTTTTATTTTGTGTTGCAGGATTAGACCCTGTTGTACTCACTGAACCATGGACCTCAGAATCTGAGCTGATTTCCAGGCTGACTCCCCTTGAGGCAGGATTTGGCTCTCTAGTGTGTGGCTGCAGGCTGCAGGACTTAGTCCTTTCTGGCAAGGACCAGAATACAGGGACCAGGGCTTACACAACTCACCCCCTTGTCACCGCATAACCCCCAAGGGTGGCCACAACCCAAGATGATCTTCTCCGTAGGAGCCAACTCCCCACATTGGTTCTCTAGTAGCTTTGGTCTCACAAGCAGCAACAGTCTTTTAGGTGAATTATTTGGCATCTCAGGATTAACTTCTAGTACAGTTCTGGCATGAGCCACACAGTTTACCCGCTTACAAACTGCAGTCCTGAATATGTAAGCTGGCAATGCAGAAATTCAGGTATTCCTCTTTTGGCAACAAAGTTGGAAACAATTCTGGTGACCCCAGGTTTTAGATGCAAACACAGTCCCGGAGGCAAAAATAGTTTCTCATCGCAGTGAAGTGTTGGTGGTTATTAGCACTCTGAGCCACATCAGGCACATTCTAAGCTCAGCAAAATACTGCTTTCTCTGGCTTTGGAGTCTTTGGGAAATCTGCACCCTTGACAGTCTCAACTAGATCCTTGTAGGATCTCAGGCCAAAGAGGTCCTCTCCTGGAATTCAGTGAGCTGAAGCACAGCCTCCTCACCAACTGGATGCTCTCTCTGGACTGACCCCAGTTCAACTGTCCTTCTCTGTGAAGGGAAACAAACTCCCAGTTCTTATTGGCTGCTGAAGCTGCTAGCCACAATCGAAGCTTTTTAATTGGTAAACAATTGAGTGCCAAGGATTGTCCCTGCTTTTTCCTCCAAAAGTCTCTGGCACAGTACCAAGAGTCTCCGTGATAAATCCAGGCTCCCGATTGGATGGCTGGCTGCAAACATGGCTGCTATTAGAGTCAGTTCCCTTGTAGTCCACAATGTTCCCACAAATAAAGTTCTGGTGCAGCCAGAGTAAGCATGTTTTATTTACACTAATCCCACAGTTCAATCGCCCCTTCAGTGCCCTTTCAAACGAGCCCATTAGTAAACATTTATTAGAATCCCTGAGCCTGTCACTGCTGCCGAAATACAGTCCCCCAAGGTGTCAGGCAGGCTTCCTTGTTAATATTCATGTGGCTCATTAATATTTATGAGACCAGAAGAAGGTCCCAATGCTAATACTTTTCGGTGCTCTTTATTTATATTAAAAAGAGGCCTCTCAGTGACCTTGCTCTGGTCCCCAGACACCACTCTGGCCTTTAATGAGACCGGGACTGAAAAGGAGCCATTTGTTTGACCGCAAACTGTGGTCAGAAAAGAAATGTGCCTTCTGCACATGCGAAAGCGCTGGCCACTCCAGAAAATGCTGTTGGATTGCAATCTAGCTGCTACAGCCCCAATAAGGGCATAATAAACACAGAAGCTGCTTGGGGGACCTAGGACACATAGCAGACCTGGGCTGTGGTGGTGATGAACATGGGGGAGATACGGGGAACACCATAGGAGCAAACAGGCATTTGGGAGAAATGGGGCAATAAAGGTAAGCCTCCATGGGGGGTTACACTCTCCCCACCTGAGAAAGCTTGGCGTATTCGCCAAGTCTATAATAGACTGGCGTCCTCATCAAGTCTATGATAGACTGGTAACCATAATAATAACACTTTACTGTACACACAGCCTAATACATACAAAATCAGGCCTGGCATGGAGTACTATATACAGTATAGCATGCTATCACATCACATTTGCTTACATTGTCCTGACATTTTTGGAATATACCATGGTACACATCAACAGTTTCAAAATCACATTTTCAGTTAAATCCCTCAACACGTTTTTCCAGTGCATTTCACCTTATTCACCTCTTTTTATCTATAGACCCGTTTTTAGACTGAATGGAGACTTTAGTTTTGGTGGAGGCCGTGAACATAATTCTGGGCAAGGAGATGGCTATGACATATACTCCTTTGTGTACAACATTCGTGGGCAGATTAACAGGTTCTCCTAAGCCCTGTTTACACTACCAACTTTGCAGCTCATCAACCCATGTGCACCAGTTTATGCACTGCAGAGTCAGCAGTGTAAACACTGCAGGACTGCCCTATGTGCCTGTCAGATCATTTTTTTGATCTGACTCAGTTGTGAGATTAGTAGCAAAGAGCGTACATTAAATTGTAGTGTGAATGCTTTGCTGTGCTCGCTCCACTACAGTGGCTATTTTTTTCATCTAAAATGGTGAATTCACAGCCCCTCCTCGGCATGACCTGCAGCGCTGTGAAGGCGGGCTGTGTGAATGGGAACGGAGCTGACGCATCTGGAAGGGAGTGGCGCACATGACACAGTGCTGCCACCATGTAAACACAGCTCTAGAGTATCATATGTGAGCCTTAAAACAGGTTTTATAGATCTTTCTGAGTGACGTGACAAAAATGGCACTGGCACTTGCACTTGTGCTTCAGCATTCGGGGTCATGACTCCCGGTTTATTGTCCACCAGTAAAGCAGCTTTCAAAGAAATGGGTACCACTGCACTTTCCAGGTTCTCATTATTAGTTTCGGGCCCTCTGTCTTGAACATCAGTATCACTCTCTGGCTCTTTAGGCTCATCTTCATTTGTAAGAGGGATTTCCATAAATTAAGCATCTTCCAAAACACAACTGGCATTCTCAGGGACAGCAATATTCTCTTTGGAGTGAAACAGTTCACTTAGCCCACTTAGTTCAGTAACACTTTCAGGTTTACTTGCAGGTTCACTACTTATTTCTTCTGGTTCAGGTACACTGAGTTCAGTTAACTCCACCATACAAAGGGAATTAGCACTTTCAGAGCTCTCACCGTGTACATCAATTTTTGGAGGTTCAGGAATGATGGATAGATCAGAACTGTAAGAAACAACAGGGTTATTAGAAGCATTACTAGAGGTAGAAGGGTAGTAAGCAGCACCAAACTCAATCTCATCATTTTCTGAGTTAGAGTCATTGACAGATGCAACATTATTGGCTGGGGACTCTGACTGGTGGACAGCAGGAGGCAGATTAAGTTGTTTGTTATGAGTAACAGATCTGGTTATGAGGCCTGTTGGAGCTGTGGCTTGTGGCACTATATCCAAAACTATTTACCCGATAGGCAAAAGATGATTTCTGTGAATGGTTTTGACAGTACAAGGGTCTCCTTCTGGATGCACTTTGTACACAGGCAAATCATTTAGTTTACTGATTACAATATAGGGGTATGACTCCTGTAGTCAGCTAGTTTATGACTGCCTTGGAATCCTACATTGTGCATTAACACTCAGTCTCCTACCTTGAGTTCATGGGTCTTGACACGTTTGCCGTGGTGAGCTTTGTTGGCCAAATTTCTTTTTACAACCATGGTATTTGCAAGCTGGTATGCATGGTTCAACTGTTCTTTTAACTTCTTAACATACTAGAGGTAGTTTTCAGATCAGGCACCATCAGGAGAGACATGAAAGCATACATCAACAGGGAGACAAGACAAGCATGGTGAAAAACTGGTAGCGTCATTTTTTTATGCAATTGTAGGCATGTACTAAAGCACTTATTTGTTGGCTCCACCTAGGCTTGTCTTTTGGTTTCAGGGTGCCAAGCATATCTAATAAGGTTCGGTTAAATCTCTCCCATTGCAGATCTCCTTGTGGGTGATAGAGGATAGTTCTGGATTTTCTGACATCCCAGATAGATAATAGTTCTTTTATGAGTCTGCTCTTGAAATCTCTGCCTTGATCTGAATGAATGCACTGAGGGATGCCATTGTGCAAAAAAACTTTTCTACAAGAACTTTTGCCACTGTATATGCCTTTTGGTCTTTGGTCGGGTAGGCCTGCACATATCTTGTGACATGATCAGTTACTGCTAGTACATTAGCAATGTTCTTTGAATCTGACTCTAATCTAAGAAAACCAATGCATACAAGCTCCATTGGGGCACTTGTTATATTGACCAGTGGGGCTGCTCTCTGAGGCTGGGCCATTCTTTGAATGCATTGGCTGCCTGTTTTACAGTATAATTCAATGTATATGCCCATTCTAAGCCAATAAAAATGTGATTGGTCCAAATCTAAAGTTCTTTCACTCCCCAAATGTCTCATATCATTGTGTAAAGCCTTTAGCACATTTTTGAAATTAGATGGCAACACTAGCTGTTTTTTTAGCAAACTCTCCTTGGCTGTCAGTCAGTTCTTGATATAATAACTGCTCACACAATTTGAGATTAGGCCCCTCTCGCAATAACAAAGCAGTGTTGGGATCAGTGGACTGCATTTTAGAGATATTCTCTCCCCATTTCAGAGCAATAATGATTTGTTCTCATCATTGGATCACAGTTCTGTTCTCTTTGGATGTCAGCTGGAGTTAGTTGGGGTAGAGAGCTTAAGTCTAGAACTGCGAAATTACAGTAAGCCACTGGTATGCAAGTATCTGGAGGTCCCAAGCAATCGGCCAAGCAGTTAACAGTCTCTGAGGATGGAGGTTCATCTCTATCAAATTTGTGGCATAGAGTTTTTAATAATTGTTCAGGAATATACACCCACTGCTGACTGGAGGCAGGTCTGCGTGAAAGACCATTGGCATCGATGTGATTCAAGCCTGTATGATACTCTACTGCATAATCATATGTTGAGAGAGTAGAAAGCCATCTGTGTCCAGTAGCATTTGTTTGGTAGTGGTCTGGACATACGTCATCGAGTTGTTGTCGGTTTTGACCAGGATCTTTGCACCATACAGATATTTGTGAAACTGCTCCACTATTGCTCACTTGAGAGTGAGAAATATCAATTTGTAGACAGGATAATTATTTTCTGAAGACATCAGACTCCTACTAGCAAAAGCTACTGGGCATAATTCCTCTGTATACTCTTGGTAAAGTATGGCCCCTAGGCCACTTAAGCTGGCATCCCTGTGCACCATGTAAGGTTTTGAAGGATCAGCATAAGCTGGTACCGGAGCGTGGGTTAGTCTGTAGATAATTTCCTCAAATGCAGCATCACAATTATTAGTCTAGCTCTGACCAAATAGCTCATGGGGTCTGAAAAACATTTTTACACTCTCTGTACCAGTACTTTTCTTGAACTTTTTATCAGTAGGTGGGTACCCTTGAGTTAAGTTCAACAACGGCTGAACTACCTTGGTGTAGTCTTTAACAAAATGGTGGTAATATCTGAAAAATCCAAGAAACCTCTGGAGCTCTTTCAGGTTATTGGGCTTTGGCCAGCTGGTTAAAGCTTCTACTTTGCTGGGGACCATTTGTATACCCTGAGAGGACACAATGTGACCTACATATTTCACAGAGCTCTGAAAGAATTGCCATTTGTCTATGGATAGCTTTAAGCTGAATTCCTCGAGTTTATCAAGCACTTTAAACAAACAGACCTTAAGTTCTTCAAGGGTCTTCCTGAAGACAATAACAGCATCAAGGTACACTAGGCATTCAAGGAGGTTCATGTCACCCACTGCACACTCCATAAGTCTCTGAAATGTGGTGGATGCACCTGAAATTCCTTGTGGCAGAGGAAAGATAAATGCTGTTTTCTCCCTATCTTCTGGAGCAATTCAGATTTGATAATATCTGCTGTATAGATTGAGGACAGAAAACTACTTACTCCCATTTAAACAGTCCAACACATTGTGTATGCGTGGCATAGTGTATTGCTCAAAGACAGTTCTTTTATTGAGTGTTCAGTAGTCCACACACATTCTGACAGAGCCGTTCTTCTTTCACACTACAACAACTGGAGAGGCATATGGACTCCGTGACTCTTATATTATGCCAGCTGCTAGCATCTCTTGCAGATGACGCCTCACGTCGTCTATGTCAGCAGGAGCTAGGCATCAGGATCTTTCCTGGAAGGGTCACTCATCATGCAGTTATATGTGGTGTTCAGCTCCAGTAACACATCCAACATCCCACTCCTTGAGGGAGAATGCCTTGGTTTGCTGAGCCAGTTACTCGTGATGGGTGACTCTCTGAAGTCAAACATATCAAGTGATACTTCACACCCTTCTCCAGTTTGGTACTTAGGATGGCAATACAGCAGTGTCAGCACAATAGAATTTAGTGAGAGTGCAACCTCAGTACACCTTGATATCTCAATCTGTGACATTTTGAATCTGGACCACCGCTCTTCAGGCATAAGCGTGAGCATGGACAGGAAGCACACTGGGCTTAATCAGAAGTCCTTCAAGCAATTTGCCTTCTTCTGAAGCATCCAATATCACTATTTGGTTGGTCATATCTTTCCACAATCGCACTTCTCCACTGACACTGCATTCTGCATTGGGAGGGAATATGATAGCAGAGGAATCCTTCTTCCACACAATAACAACAGGCTCATCCTTATCACTCTCCTCAGGGTACATTTAAAACTCATAAGCTCTTTGGATCATGGCATGAACAGGCAGGGCTCTTCCAGCCTTCTTTTGATGCCTTTCTTGACATAGCTGGGCAAGGCGGCCAAACATATGTGCATTGGTACCAATTAACACAGGGATACCATAGTACAGTCCAGAAGGAGGACAGACCAGGGCTAGTGACTCCACCCAGTTTCCCACACCTACCACAGAGGATGGAAAAGAAAGCCACACTCTCAGACAACCAAGATAGGGGTACGATTTATCACTCAACCCCCATACATGCAGTCCATCGAGAGGTTGTAGTGGATGGCCAAGTAAATGCTGATCGTATTGGTCTTTGAAGATTATTGTAACTTGGGATCCACTATCTAGAACAGCTCAAGCAGGGATCCCCTCCTGCATAGAGGTTTCCATGGAGGGGCCTACCAAATCTGACCAGTCCAGAGAGGTATTCACAGGAACTTGAACAAATGACTTTGCCACAAATGAGCTGGATCAGAACTGGACTGCAGCCCCACTGGAATTTCTCTGCCTTGGGCACTTCTCTGCAAGCAATCTATCTCTTACCCTGGCTGGAACCTTTTGGGATCGGCACACCCTCTTAAGGTGACCATCCTTTCCACACTTGCAACAGAACACACCTTCTCTGGTCCACTTTGGCTGTGACATTACATTAGAAGTGGGTCTCCATTCATGGCTAGGGGGTTATGCAGGACACATACTTGAAACTTGGGCAGGGGCACTGACAGCAAAGGGTCCTTGTTCAGTTTCTCTCCCTCTTTGCCAAGCCTGGGGCTGCACACTACTCTCCATCATTTCTTTTACCAAGGCAGACAATTCATTTTTTTGGGTCTCTAAACTTCCATCCACAGGGGGCACCTGGGCATGCACTCCCATGCCCATAACAGATGGTTTCTGATGGATATCTTGCTCTTTACCTGAGGTGGCCTTAGTGGTAGCACAAGTTTTCAGTTCCTGAATTTAAGTATCTCTTGGAGTCCAGGGCCATCATTAGCAGGCCCTTTCTCGGACAGGAGTTGCAGTTGCTACATTAGCAAAGGGGTCCCAGGAGTCTTCTTCTTCTTCCTCAGCCCCATGTACTTCCTTCATCAACATGTAGAAGGATGAGGGATTAGCTCTTTGGTCATGCAGCCACAATTTAAGCAATATCCAACTGGAGTACCAAGCAGACTTGAGTATGTGTTTCAATCTCACCTGATTTAGCTCACTGGAGGACATGCCCCCTTCCTGAATATTTTTTGTAAGAATTTCTCTAGTCTGGTTAAATAAGCAGATAAGGGTTCTCCCATCCTTTGCCTGACAGCTTTAAATTTCCACATTAAGTCTTCAGCAGTGTTGGTACTCTCAAATATGTACTCCAGGACGGTCAAATGTTTCTGCACACTTGCATCTGGGTTACTGGCCCTCAATGAATGAATAACATCTAGGGCAGGTCCTTGGTGGCATTCCCCCAGGCATTTTCTTTTTTCAGCCTCAGAGCATTGCCAGTCCTACAGCAATGTAGTGGCTGAGTCCATACAGGTTTCCAGGTCATTCTCCCCATTAGACGTGGGAAGGGTGCCAGAAAACATTTGCAGCTTGTGATAAGAGTCATGACTATTCGAGGGCACAGGCACAGGATTAGGCATGGGTGCCAGTACTGGCGCACACACAGGGGCTGGTGCAGGTGCAGGTGCAGGGCCCAAGAGAGGAGGGTACCCCCAGGGGTCTCAAGTAACTTTTTCAAGTCCTTGAGGGTTTGACTCTCAGTCTGTAGCAGTTTACCAAGCTTGTCTTTTAGTCCTTCAGATTTAGGGGACCCCTTAGACGTGGACATTACACTGTACATGGTAACTACCTTCCAACCCACTGTGGACTCATCAGGGACAATGGCACTGGGTACTCTTTCACTGTCCACCTGGTTACTGCATTCCGCCAGGGCCATTAGTGTCCAGGCAATTAAATCAGCCAGTCGGCCCTTCACAACAGCTCAGCCCAGGCATTTGACTTTGACAAGAGCTCTCTCAATAGCACTTTTATCTGTGCCCAAGGGTATATCTAGGAGCAACAAAGCTTTCTCAGGGTCAGCCTCTTCTGCCTTACACCAAACAAGCAGACAGTGTACAGCCATCTTATGAGCAGGAATTTCAACACTAGGGTCAGTGATCTTCTCCATTTTAGTACCAATCTCCATGTGGGGTCCACCTGGAATTTTGTGGTTTGTCCACTGGCGGTGATAATCCCAGCATTGCCTCCAAAGATGTATCCTGGGCACCACTTCCCAACGGGGCTACTACCCCTGCCTGCAGCCCAAAATACAGGTTGAGGGTTCTGGGTTCAGATTTAGCTGTTACCAGGGGCTCTAGTCTCACAATACTGCTACTAGCATGGTACCTCCACCCAGAGAATCCTTTAAGTGGGCTAGATGTTAAGCTAGTACAACCCACTGGGAAGTTGTAGCTACCCACAGCCCCACCCAGTGGTCCCACGCATGGAAAAACATAAACCTCTTTACCTAACATTCAATGACACCACTAATGGTGAGTGACAATAATATGCTCACAGTGAGTACCCTTACTGTACCCACAGGGCTCTGGCTTCTGGTATACACCTTGCGCACCTGCAGTAAAAGGTTCTCAACAACAACACTGTACCTTTCAGTTATTTGCATTAAACCAGCACTCAATAATGATATTCTCAAAGGCCAGTATAACATTCAAACATATATCTGATTTATTTGGGATTTGAACACAGGGGAAGGGCATGAATGAATCAAGTTTTTTTTTTTAATACTGTATCAGCTTTAGGTGGACACATTAATACATTTAACCCCCCTAGACAGTCCAGCTACATATGCTATGTACCCAGAGTCTTATTAGGTGCAGGCCTGAAGTGTTGCTGCAGATTGGCTGGTGTTGTAGCTAGTTTTGGCCCTTAAACAAATAAATGAGCATTAATTATTTTTCCCTATAGTTGTTGCTACATTCACAAACACTTTAAAACCCAGGAAAATTGTAATCCTCAGGCCCGATGGCCTACAAAAACAGTCCAAACCACAACAAGAACTTGGCAAGCAAATCAGATGGCAAAATACTTCTATTTTGTGTTGCAGGGTTAGACCCTTTTGTATTTACTGAACCATGGACCTCAGAATCCGGGCTGATTTCCAGGCTGACTCCTCTCGAGGCAGAATTTGACTCTTTGGTGTGTGGCTGCAGGCTGTAAGACTTCATCCTTTCTGGTGAGGACCAGGATACAGGGACCATGACTTGCACGACTTACCCCCTCATCACCCCATAACTCCCAAGGGTGGTGGCAACCTGCGATGATCTTCTCCACAGGAGCTTTCTCCCCACTTTGTTTCTCTAGCAGCTTTGGTCTCACAAGCAGCAACAGTCTTTTAGGTGAATTATTTGGCATGTTAGGATTAACTTCTGGTACAGTTATGGCATGAGCTGCACAGCTTACCCGCTTACAAACAGCTGTCCTGAACATGTAAGCTGGCAAAGCAGAAATTCAGGTCTTCCTCTTTTGACAATAAAGCCGGAGACAATTCTGGTGACCCCAGGCTTTAGATTCAAACACAGTCCCTGAGGCAAAAAACAGTTTCTCACCACAATGCAGTGTGGCAATTAGATAGGTCATTGACAGAGCAAAGGCCGATGGCACATTCATAAGGAAGAAAAAGAAATGGGCAGACTGGATGGGCCTTGTGGTCCTTATCTGCCATCAGCTTCTATGTTTCTATTAGCACTCTGAGCCACATCAGGCACATTCTAAGCTCAGCAAAATACTGCTTTATCTGGCTTTGGAGTCTTTGGGCAATCTGCACCCTTGGCAGTCTCGACTAGATCCCCACAGGATCTCAGGCCAAAGAGGGAAATCTGGCCTCTTCCCGAATTTAGTGAGCTGAAGCAGAGCCTTCTCACTGGCTGGAACCTCTCTCTCTGGACAGACCCCGGTTCAACTGTCTCTCTCTCTGAAAGGAAACAAATTCTGAGTTGTTATAGGCTGCTGAAGCTGCTAGTCACAATTTAAGTCTTTTAATTGGTAAACAATTGAACACCAAGGATTGTCCCTGGTTTTTCCCTCAAAAGTCTGTGGCACAGTCCCAAGAGCCTCCATGATAAATCCAGGCTCCTGACTGGCTGGCTGGCTGCAAACATGGCTGCTATTAGATTCAGTCCCCTTGCAGTCCACAATGTTCCCACAAATAAAGTTCTGGTGCAGCCAGGGTAAGCACTTTTTATTTACACTAACCCCACAGTTCAATAGCCCCTTCAGTGCCCTTTGAAATGAGCCCATTATTAAACATTTATTAGAATCCGTGAACCTGTCATTGCCACAAAAATACAGCCCCCCTAGGCTGCAGGCAGATTTCCTTATTAATATTCAGGTAGATCATTAATATTCATGAGCCTCGAAGAAGGAACCGATCCTAGTACTTCTCAGCGCTCTTTATTTACATTAAAAAGAGGCCTCTCAGTGACCTTGCTCTGGTTCCCACTCTGGTCTTTAATGGGACCAGGACCAAAAAGGAGCCATACTAACATACTAACTGCCAGCAGGTTAGGCCTTATGGTCTATCGAGTCTGCTCGAACCTCAGATCACTAGTTGGGTACAGAGGCACTCCCCCACCAGTGTTCCAGAAAACCCTATCATCCATCCCCACCCCCCTGGGCCAGGCCATCATCTGATACATCTGCTTTCTGTGTCTGTCCCACCCTCTCTTGAAGTCCTTCACTGTGGATCTCTGAACCAGCTCACCAGGCAGTGCATTCCAAGGATCCACCACCCTCTCAGTGAAATACTTCCTCCTCTTTCCCCCCTCACCCTTCCACCTTCCAACTTCAAACCATGCCCTCCGGTGATACCTCCCTGCTTTAGTCTAAAGATCCCCTCCATGTTTACCCTATTTATTCCCTTGAGGTACAGTACTTGAAGACCTCAATCATGTCCCCCCCGGCTCTCCTCTCCTCCAGTGAAAACAGCAGAGTTCCTCAAGTCTGTCCTCATACGTCAGATCCCCTAGTCCTCGTATCATCTTAGTTGCCCTCCTCTGTACCCTCTCCAGGAGCTGTATGTCCCTCTTCAAGTGTGGTCTCCAGTACTGTACACAGTACTCAAGGTGTGGTCTAACCAGTCCATTGTACAGCGGCAGAATCACTTCCCTGCTCCTAGAGGTGATCCCCCTTACGATGCATCCCAACATCCTATTTTCCTTGCTAGCCATTCTCCTGCACTGCTCAGAGTTATTCATACATGCATCCACCATGACCCCTAGGTCTTTTTCTCCTGTTGAGGCCTCCAGCGCCTCCCCTCCCAGGGTGTACCTGTGTTTAGGGTTTCCCCGCCCAAGATGCAACACCTTGCACTTGGTGATATTGAAATTTAATTTCCAAGTGTGAGCCCAGCTTTCCAGGGTGTCCAGGTCCCCTTGCAGGGCCAACCTCCCCTCTTCCCCCTCAACTACTGCTCCCATCTTGGAGTCATCAGTGAAGAGACTCATTTCACACCCTATACCCTCCCTGATGTCTGATATGTATGCATTAAACAGGATCGGACCCAGGACCGAGCCCTGCGGTACCCCATTACCGATCTCTCTAGGGTTTGAGAGCTCCCCACCGACCACTGCTCTTTGAGTGCATCCAACTAGCCAGTTTTCAATCCATCTGACCATCAAAGGGCCTACTCCCAACCCCGTCAGTTTCTCCACCAGACCATTGTGAGGGACAGAGTCAAACGCCTTGCTGAAGTCCAAGAATAATACATCCACAGGCTTTCCCCTGTCCAGTTCTGATGTTACCCATTCGTAGAACTCCACAAGATTGGTTTGACATGATCTACCTGGCACAAACCCATGTTGCCGACTATCCAGACCTCCCACCTACTCCAAGTACATCCCCAATCGTTCCTTTAGTGTACTCTCCATTAATTTTCCCACCACCGAGGTCAAACTGATGGGTCTATAGTTACCTGGTACTTCCCTTGACCCCCCTTTATGGATTGGCACCAGATGTGCCCCTCACCAATCCCTAGGTACCCTCTCTGTCTCAAGCGACCTGTTGAAGAGCTCCGCCAGGGGTGCAGCCAGTATGTCCGCCAATTCCCATAGTACTCTTGGATGAATGCCATCTGGCCCAGGAGATTTATCTTTCTTTAGGGCCTTAATGGATAACCACACCCTTTTGGTGGAGATAGCATCATCCGTCCCCTCCACCTTACTGGCCTTTTTATCCTTATCCTGATATGACACCCCTGGGGTACCTCTCCCTCCCTCTTGCTCCATTTCTGTTGTTCCCCTGATCCCACTCACTAACACTTCTATCCCCATCATGCCTTGCTTTGTAGATATCCCATCCCCCTCCCTAGTGAACACAGAGGCAAAGTACTCATTTAATACCTCTGCCTGGTCCCTCACCTCTTCCACCCACCCTCCTTCAGATCTCAATCTGCCGAGGTGGCCCTTAGTTTTTCTCCACTCCCCAGTGTACTGGAAGAACTCCTTTTCTTCTCCCCATATGCCCTGTGCCAGACACTGCTCTTTACTGGACTTTGCCCCCCGCACCATCCGGGTGACTTTTCTAGATGCAAGATGGTACATTTCCTTTTTCGTATCCCCTCTTGTTGTTTTATATTTTTTGTAGGCAGCCTTCTTTTCTCTGACCACTACCTGAACCTCACTGGACCACCAGCATGGTTTATGTGACCTTGCTCTCTTATGTTTCACCTTAGCGCAGGTCCTGACTGCTTCATAAAGTCCCCGTTTTATGACCTCCCATCTCTTTTCCACATTTGTCATTGATATAATCCCCTTCAAGTGATCCTTGAGAATATTTCTCATGCCCACAAAGTCTGCCCCCCTGAAGTCCACTGCCAGTGTCCTAGATCTCTCCCCATGCTTATTTGAAACCAGACAGTATTGTGGTCACTCCCAGTCAGGGGATCCTCTACAACCAGGTCCCTTACCAGATCCCCATCTGCCAGAACCACATCCAGGACATGCCCCTCCCTTGTGGGCTCCATCATGTCCTGTGTTAAGAACACATCCTGGAAGCCATCAAGCAGCCTCTGCTCCTTGGCCACCTTAGAGGACATGGTTCCCAAATCTGTACCTGGCATATTAAGGTCCCCCATCAACACCACTCCCTTCCTTCCCTTTTGGTCCACACTGGGCAATGATGTTATCCAGCAAACCATCCTCCAGAACATCACCCATCACCCATCCTGGGGGGCCTATATACTACACCCAGCTTGACCTTATCTCCTGCCGGAGTTCGTAAGGTGACCCATAAGGCCTCCACATTTCCCTCTGCCTCTTCTACCCTAGCAATTTCTATGTCATCTCTAATGAACATTGCCACTCCACCCCCTCTGCCCTCCTTTCTGTCCTTCCTAAGCATAGTGTACCCCCGCACGTTTAGGTCCCAGTCATGGTTTTTGTTGGCCCACGTTTCCGTGACAGCCGCCACATCCACCCTCGAACAACATGGCCTGGAACTTTGACAACTTGTTTCCCAAGTTCCTGGCATTTACTAACACCACTCCCCACCCCTTATCCCTGATCGCCTTTGTTGAACCCCACCCAGGTTCCTTATACTTCCATCCTCCCTCTGCTCCTCCTGAAACCTCCTCCCCCAGTCTGTTTCCCCCTCCCCCCTTGGGTTTGAAGGCTACTCCCCTCATCTGGAGGAGAGGGCTTCTGGTCAGCCCCTCCCTTATCCCTCCCCCCTCACAAGTTTAAACCCCAACTTTCTTGAATGTAGTCAGCCACCCCCTGTTTAAGGACCTCCTTCCCTAACGGGGCAAGATGAAGCCTGTCCTTGGCATACAGTCCCTTATACTCCCAAACTCCATTCCAGTTCCCTAACACCCCGACCCACTCTCTTCACCCCCACTTCCTGAGCCAGTCATTAACCTCTGTGAGCTTCATTGTTTTCTCCACTGAGGCCTTTGGTACCAGCAATATCTCCAAAAAGAAAATGTTGCATCCATTTTCCCAACAGACTCTGGCAAGTTCTCGGAACCTTGCTTGGATTTCCAAAACGCTATTTCCCTCTAGATCATTAGTTCCCAAATGCACCAGGAAATCAGGTTTCCCTCCGCAATCCCTAACCAGTTCGTACATCATGAACTTTGCACTGTGCACTGTCAGCCCAGAGATACTCACTACCTTCACCTGGCTATGGCATCCACCCCCCGTCCCTCCCACTGGATACCCCTAATCATCGAGTCTCCCAATAACAGAACCTTAACACCGCCTTCATCCTTATGATTACCTCCACTATGCACTCTCAATCCCCCATCCCCCCCTTTACTCGTGATCTCAATTCCATGGGAGTCTTCCCGCCTTTTTAGAGACCCCCTTGTCACCCTTCCCTTTCTGCCTCCCCTTTAACCCTCTCTTATCCGAACCATTTATCCTGGCCTGATGGTTTCCCCTTCCCCCACCACCATCCTCCCCTTGTAATAGTACCCTGCCTCCAGAGGCCCTCTGTGGGTCCCCTTACCTAGGGCCCCATCCTTGGTACAGATCCCCCCTCCTGAAGGGGGGCCCCCACTTGTCTCCCAGTTTCTCTCCAGTCGTGCTCTCCTACCTCATGTCTGCAATATGTTGCATCTCCTCCATCTGCTTAACATTTACATCTCCCCTTCTCCCTCTGGGACTATTTCTATCCTTTCTATTGCTGGTCTGTGATTCCCTATGGGTATCTGACTCCCTCCCCCCGGCCTCTGTATCAGTTTCCTCATTTTCACCAACCCCATCCTCCCCCTCTAGGTTGCTTAGTAGCTCAGATTTATTGTAACACTCTATGCCAGCCTCCATCAAGTAACCTGAGTTGCCTCCGACTGCCCCTCTAAACTGCTCCTCTTCCACCTCTCTTGCCCTGTTTTCCTTAGGAGCTCCCTTCTCACAGTCTGCTCTTTTAGGCTTCCCCACAACAGCCCCTCAATTCTCACTGTTTGCTCTTCTAGGCTTCTCCACAACAGCCCCTCCTGACTCTTCCCCCTCCACACTCTTTATATTCGGAATGTTTACCCCGTAAGTTTTCCCCTTAGCGTCAACATCCCTATCTAAGGGTCCTCTATCCCTAATATCCCCCCTCCTGCTTGCTGTAACATAACGTCCTATAATTTCTAAGTGTTGCCCCAGCCTCCCCTCAGCCACACCCTTCTGCCACCCATATCCACACCCCTTATCCTTGGACACACCACCCAACTCCCCTAGCTTACTTCTTAACCAATATATTTCACTCCTGATACAAGATAGTTGTCTACAAAGTGGGCAGCCTCCCTCTCTCCAGGCCCAATTGAGAATTATTGCCACCCCACAGCCTGTGCAACCTACAAACCTTCTGAAGATGCTTGCCATGGTGGAATGTGGCCAACCTGTTTGTCCCTCTCCGTTCATAATGGCACACACCCCTTTTCTCAGCCCCTTCCCCCTGGAATACAGTCTCTCTCTATACTGACTGCAGTTGTTTATGAACCCAATTTCAACCCCACCATTAATGTTCCCAAGCCTCACAAATGCATACAGTCCAGTGTGTGTCCAGTCCTGCTAACAGTGTGTGTGCATTTGACTGCAAACCGCAGTCAGAAAAGAAATGCGCCTTCTGCACATGGACGAGCACCAGCCACTCTGGAAAATGCTGGCTGCTTGCAATCTAGCTCCTACAGCCCTGATATGGGCAAAATTAACACAGGAGCTGCCCAGGGGACCTCTGCTACATAGCAGACCTGGGCTGTGGTGGCAAACATCGGGGGAGATATGGGGAAAACCACAGGAGCAAACATGCAGTCGGGAGAAACAGGCAATAAAAGTAAATCCCCCTAGGGGGTTACACTTGTACAAGTACTTGATAATGTACAGTGTCAAGTTCCATCTAGTGATGATTTCTAGCTACATATGGTGAGGAGGCCATTTATACTGGATCAGCAGCAGCCTGAGATGGTCAGAGGCCTTTCTGGAATGGGCAAAGTGAGCACAGGTGCAACAGGCTAAAGTCAACATGGGCTTGATATCAGAATATGCTAGGAACTCCTGTACAGTGTGATTAAGACAGTGTGCCTGGCATGGCACCCTGAGAAACTTCCCATCAATGATGCATTTCACTAACATTTGAACCATTAAAGCTCACAATGAAACCCGCCTTCAGTGCATGGGGGTACAGCAACTCATCAGTCTCAGTCAGGAACAATTCTAGCATTTTCTGACCCATGTGTGATCTAGTTACGCTCTTTGCTGCAAGTGTGGCAAGCTGGCAAATACCCAGAGTGTTGCTACCACTGCAGTTGGGCTAAATACATTTTTTCCCCCATCCAGAGTCAGACACTACCCCAGGTATCTGTGCACAATGTGCTGTAATGCACAGATAGAAGCTACCATCTGTTTGGCCACTGATCCACATATCCATACTAAGATATATGTATGATGATGATGAATGCAGCACGGCACGGATTTCTGTGCATGACACCATCCTGTGAAGTTCAGGAATGGCACATGTAGAGAAATAAGTTCTTGAGGGAATCTGCCATTTGGGACAGGCACACACCATTAACCTTCTTAATCCCACCTTCTCCACAAAAGAGAATGGCAATAGATCAATTGCCAGCATTTTCATCATTGCTACATTTAGGTAAATCATGTAAAATACCATGACTGGGTGGGTGCTCAAACTCAAAATGCTCAAACATGCGATGCTGCATAGACTGGACCTTTCTGGGTGTTTGGCTGCCAAACAGCTGGACTCAGCTTGGCAACATGGCTGGTGGTGAAGCATTTAACTCCTGGGGATTCACAGGTGCCACTGGAAGGAAAACAGTGATTTGGGATGTTTTCTACAATTGGGTTGCTGGGCTTTGGTGCCTCTGGGTACTAGTACTCAACCCACCACTGCTGCTATAACCACTACTAGGCAGTCCCACTGGCTCCTCCACATCTTTGTAGTAGTCTTTCTCGGCCAACCCTCACTCTGCCAGGATTATTTCCCTGCTACTTCTTGACGTCTTGGCAAATACAGATGATAGGGGAAAGGAATGTCCTGCACTGGCTTCCTTTGGTGCTGAGTCCAGAGTAACTGGTACCTGGACTTTAGGTTGTGTGTGTGTGTGTGTGTGTGTGTGTGTGTGTGTGTGTGTGTGTGTCTGTGTGCATGTCGGCCACCAGTGCCTAGGTGGCTGCCTTTTTTCCCCGCCAAACTCAAGCTTGACACATCTGGATCCAGTATATAAAATTCCCAAACTAGGGATTTTGTACCCCTTTATTTTACATGATGGTGGGAATGGGGCAGGCATACATGTGATAATATAAAACTGTGTGAGAGGGAGGTTTTGTGAAGTTAGGAGGGAGATTGGCCTTTTAGGAGGGAGAATGTGAAAATGCACCAAATTGGCCATTAAATTGTGAAACAATATTTATTTATATATATATATATAGATATATATATATGCATATGTGTGTGTGTATATATATATATATATATATATATATATATATACACACACACATATACATATATACATACGTATACATAATGTTTCTCCCACTGATACAGAGTTGCACTTGCACAAACAGATCCTGTTTCTCATCGTCACAGCCTGTGGAAATACCAACATTTCCCAGTCCATTCTCCTTAAAGTATACTTCCAAAAATAAAATAAAAGCCTACGTTTACAGCTAATCTGGTACATATATATACTACTTACAGCAGTGATATCCCAACATGAACTGTAAGCAACAGCTGTACACCGGAGGCAGAGTGTGAGTTACGACATCAGATGGGGCAGAGTCCATGAGTGCTGCTCTAGAATGGAATGTGCTGTTGCTGCTGCTATGCTTGACACCAGGGTGCCACAGAATTCCTGCCATCATACCACACTGAGAGAGAGAGGAGCATAGAGTACAAACTGTGAGGGAAGAGCGAGAAGAACTCCAGTAACCATTGTCAGGGAGCCTGCGAGTTGGGAAATTAATGGAAATATCTAAGTCATTCGTCACATGGTACGTCTTGGTCTGTTTCTTGTTTGTCCCTCTTGCTCATGTTTTCAGGTGGCCGCTCCAATCCGAGAATGACTGTTCTTTTCCTGTGACTGACTGTTTCAGTCGGGAGATTTGCTTTCCTGGGCAGGGTGGGAGTTTAGTTAAAATAACGGGACCTCCCCCCGGGCAAAACGGGAGACATCACATGTGTGCAAGTGGAGGCTTGGTGGCAGCATCATGGAAATTTGGGGCTGGCACTAGGCCAGGGGAATGTGGAACAGGGTCACCAGTTCCAGAGTGCATGAGTACCTCCACATACGTGCGCTACTGTGTCACCAAGGCCCCAGGGAGTAAAGGGAGAAAATAGGTGGAATCAGGGCACTAATGAAGCCCTGCATGGAGCACCAAGATCCACCTCACTGGACCACCAATCAGAGGACAGAAGGAGGTGTATTCACCAACGTGGTATGGGAAGGGGTGACATGTTTGCTGTGTTACTCTGAGACAGGGCTTTATTGTTTTGGGGGATGTCTGTTCTAATGACTTGACATTGGCCGTTGCAACCCAGCTGTCATGGAGTGGCTGTTCTGCTATTGGTATTGGGATTGGGTGGGCAGAGGGACCACTGGACACTATGGAAATAGCTACAGTAACATGGGACTGGGATCAGAGTGCAGAGGGCACCACTAGATACCATGAACATTTGCACTATATAACAGGACTGGGATCGGAGGGTAGGGGGATGAGACTAGCACCAGGAACAGCTCACGGAGTGGTAATTTTCAGCACCAAAGGGCCTCCAACCCTATGCAAATTAGCCTATAATGGGCATGCAAATGGTCCCTTAGCACCTTACATGCCCCCAAATTATCACAATTATGGGTGTGTATTGAAAAAAATGTTAACATGCACTCATAATGTTGTTTTTTAATATTTTTACCCCAAATTTTCAACATTTTTTATTTTTATTTATTTAAAAGTTTTACCAGGAAAGACATACTGAGCAGACTACCGCTCGATTCCAGATGTGTCCTGCATAGCTTTCTTATGACCCCACATAGCCTACTTAGGACCCCACCTCATGAACAAGGGTGAAGAACATTTCAAATTGTGCCCGGAAGATGATTTCATGACACAAGTATGACAACACATTTTGGCCAATTTGAAAATAACAGCTGTCACATTCAGGAGGTGGTGTGAAAAATGGCTATGTTGAAAAGTTGGGGTTGAAATATTGAAAATTACCACACTTACAAGTGTGTACAAAAAAATGTCAATGTAGACTTGTAATTTTGTTGTTTTCTCATGTTTTTACCCCAAATTTTTAACATAGCCTTCTTTTGCCCCTCATAGCCTTCTTATGAACAAGAGTAGAGAACATTTTCAAATCCTGCCCAAATGGTGATTTTGCTCCATAAATGTGAAAAACAAATTTTAGCCAGGATTTGAGAAATGGCAGCTGTCACATTTATGAGGTGCTGTGAAGAAATGGCTATACTGAAAATTTGGAGTCAAAATATTGAAAATTACCAAAGTTACGAGCCTGCATTCAAAAATTCCAAAAGAGGCTCATAACTTTGTTGTTTTTGTAATATTTCTACCCCAAATTTTCAAAATATCCTTCTTATGACCCCACATCATGAACAAGTGTGGAGAAAATGTTCAAACCAGCCCAAAAGGTGATTTCGCTCCGTGACTATGAAATCACCTTTTGGGACAGATTTGCATTATTTCACTGCCATTGTTCATGAAGTGGGGCCCTAAAATGAGGCATGTTGAAGATGTTGGGGAAAAATATTCAAAACTGACCAAGTTATAATGACAATATCAAAACCCATTGAAATACATTGAACTGCGCACCTGATTTCCTCAGTTTGTGGCCTGGCATTGAAGAGTGAATATGTGTTTCCAGTCCAGAGAGGATTAAGGCGTTGGACCCCTGGTAGGTAAGTAAGGTGTGTGGTGGTGGGTGCCGAGTGGGAAGGTCAGGTGGGGAGACAGTAGTGGTGGTGACAACAGACACCGATGGACAATTTCCCTTTTTACAGGGTGTATTTTCCAAAAAAAAAAAAGAAAAACTACAAGGAAAGGTTTTCTTTTATTTCAGGGCACTCCAGTGTCAGTGTTATATTTGGCAGCACCAGGTGTGGGCTTCCCTGTGTCACACAATCAGAACAGACAAGGTGGGGGGGTAGCAGCCAACATGGAGGATTGGGCACCCCTGTGCCAGAATATTAATGTGGAAGGGGCAGGAGAGATTGAGGGAGGGTTTTCATTATGCTTGGCGGCACCAGGGGTGGGCTCCCCAGTGTCACACAATGAAAATGGGCGAGGTGGGGAGGTTGAAGCCTGCACTAGGATTATGTTGAGGGGTGGGATCATAGCAGGCAGCAGTGTGATAGAACATTCCGTTGTCGGTCACAAGCGCTGAAGCACTCGGACCCAACACAGGCTATAGACACTATATACAGCTACAGAGCTCTTAAAGCTACAGAACAAAGGTGCCAGCTCACACATTCATGCAGGAGTAAAGCGCATACAGTTATTTACACAGATGACACCCCAAACTGGATAATAGCCCAGGTTTAATAGGGCAGAAAACACCAGAGCTGGAGCAATGCCAGATGGAGGGAGATAATTTAAGGTAAACCCCATCTCTTTTTTTGGGGGGAGAAGTTACACAGGATAAGAACTTCAAGGCAGGTGAGCCCTGTTTACAAAGTTGTCCTGTAAAGTAATATAACTAACGTTGCATACAGTATCAAAAACAGTATGATTATGATAGAAAAGCAAAACAAATGTAGACTAGTATAAAGTGTATATAAATTACATGTAAACACCACTAGACCCTGACATCTAATAGAACCCTTGAACTAGAAATAAGTAGTATGTCATTCTACTCAGAATCGGTCTTGTGTTTTTGGGGGCCCCAACAGGGTTAGTCATTGGGGACCCTTAAGTGTACTTTAGGGAGTATTCTTTTGGCATTGTGATGTATAGTTTGAAGGTTCTGCCCAGTCCATTGTTGTCCCTTATGTGATGTTTCAACAGTACACAGTGAATGAAATACATAAATTAAAACTAACATGAAATTTTAAAGATGGATGTCCTGCACAGCTTCTGTGTGGAAGCCCTTATGAGTTCAGGGCCACCAGTGACCATTGAGACTGAGGGTGTCTAAGTCCAGCTCTGATCCTAGTCACACATTTGCTATGTGGAAGCACAGAGAAGTGTGCACATAACATATTTCACATACCAGGCATAATAAGTAAGCAAACAAGGATAAAGTAGAGTAGAATATAAATTACACTTTGGTCTAGGCTCACGCAATAATAATACAGATGCATCACCCAATTAAACTCAATGCATTATTTATCCAAGTCATCTGTAATTACTAAGTGGAGATGAACTGGTATGTTTCAAAAGTCTGTACCCTGATATGTCAGGTCTTTAGAGAGATTTTTTTACTTAGCAAAACAATTGTACTCTATTGGTATTTCTTCACTTAGAGTTTGCTTAAAAGCAGTCAGAGATCTGGTATTCCTGACTTCAGGTCTGATGGCGTTCCATGTCTTAGTTACATTGTAGTGTGACTACATTTTACCATAATTGCTCAGTATCTTTGGAATAACTAAAACCCTATTTTCTATCTCCCTAAGTTCATGTTCATACGATGTAGTATTATAGTCCAGAATTGCTTTCCTAGGCATTAAACCTCTGATTTTTTGGAATGCTGCTACTGTATTAGTTTTTTGGTTTTTAATAGACACAGGATCCCATTTTAGTTTGGCATACATATCATTGTGATGTGTGTCATAGGGACAGAGTAGCACAAAATGTAAAATAAGGCCCCTGGACCAGATGGGTTGCATCTGAGGATATTAAGGGAACTGGCAGTGAAACTGGTTGAACCCTTGATAGGACTATTCAACTACTCACTAAGGATTAAAGAGTGAGCTGGTCCAGTGGCACTGAGGGTAGAAGCGCTGGACGCCACACCTTATGCTACACTGGTGACCAGAGTCCAGGAGTGATCTTGAGTTGCATGGGGTTGGCAGGAGGGGAAGGCTGGAAGATGATAGTAGTGGTGACTGGGCAGCTCTTATCTCCTGGATTGGGGAGGCAAGGTTCCTCACTCTCGGCTGACACTCGATGTAGGCTGGGTGTCAGAGCAGAAGTCTGGGGACTGATGCTATGTCGGGAGGGTGGAGGGAGAATGTGATTCCAGGAGTGTGTGCATGTCTCCACATGTGTGTGCCCACCATGTAAGCCACAGCTCCAGGTCGAGACAGGAGAAAACCAGGGAAAAAACCTATGTCTCTCCGTGGCCATGTCTGATAGCCTTTGAAGCTCCCGAACCCCGCTGCTTGTGGATCCCCACCTATAAAATGATGGGGGGAGAGGCTTATGGAGTTGGGAGCTGAAGGGGCCCATCAGTCTGATGAAAGGTGTAGGTGGCCACAGAGGAAAAAGCTATATATATATATATATATATATATATATATATCGTATATATAAAAAAAAGGATTGGAGAGTGATAGATGTGGTTGTGTTCCATAAGGCGGGGGGGAGGAGAGAAGGAACAAGCGGGAAATCAGTCTGACCTCCATTGTAGGGAAGCTGATGGAGTCACTGATCAAAGAAGTACCTCAAGGGAATCAACAAAGTCCAGGAGGGTAGCATCTTTCAGAAAAAGAGATGTGTAAGAACAAGGGGACACAATTTAAAAATAGAGGGGGGGACGGCTCAGAGGTAATGTGAGGAAATGTTTTTTCATGAAGAGAGTGGTGGATGCATGGAACTGCCTTCCTGGGGAGGTTGTTGGGGCTAAAACAGTGGGGAAATTCAAACATGCATGGGACAGACACAAGGCAATTGTAGTGGGGGGTGGCAGGAAGTAGGCTGTTGGTTAACTAGAATCTGCAGCTTATCTAGTAGGTAGAGAAATAGGCAGACTGGGTGGGCCAAGTGGTCCTTATCTGCCATCAAAGTCTATGCTTCTATGTTTCTATGAAGACCTCATGGACTACCGGGACAGCAACAGTTTCCAGGACAGTAAACAGCATGGGTTTGTGGCAGGGAGGTCCTGTCAGACAAACCTGATACTTTTCTTTGATTGGGTGATGAAGGAATTGGATAGGGGCCACACCATGGATTTGCTCTATTTTGACTTCAGCAAGGCTTTCGACTTGGTGCCAGACAGACGGTTGCTGAAGAAGATGGAGGACTGGGGTGTGGCTAAGGACATATTTAACTGGGTAGGAAACTGTCTAAAGGGTAGGCAGCAGAGGGTTGTGGTCAATGGGGTTAAATCAGAAGAGAGGGAGGTCATTAGCAGGGTGCCACAGGGATCTATCCTGGGCCCAGTCCTCTTCAATATGGTCATCAGCGACACTGGAGAAGGTATCTGGGGAAGGTTGTGTCTCTTTGCAGAGGACACTAAGCCCTGTTGGAGAGTGGACAGCAATGAGGTAATCAGAGAAATGTAGAGTGACTTACAAAAGCTAGAGGGGTGGTCTAAGGTTTGGCAGTTGAAATTCAATGCCAAAAATGGCAAAGAGATGCACCTTTGAAAAAAGAACCTCAGGACAGAGTACTGGATGGGTGGGGCAAGACTTAGCACTATGCCTGACGAATGTGACCAAGGAGTCATCATCAGTGACACCCTCAAGTGATTGAGTGAATGCAACAAGGCTTATGGTAAGACAAGTAGGATGATGGGGTATACAGGGAGGGGTATTGCTAGCAGGAGGAAGGAGGTAATACTACAGGAAGGATAGGAACAGACTGGAGATGATGCAGTGCAGAGTAGCAAGAATGATTCAGTGCCAACAGGGCAGATCTTATGAGGAGCACCTCGAAGCACTGAACACGTACTCACTGGAGACCAGAAGGGTGAAGAGAGATATGTTAAGAGACATAAAAATTCCTATAAGGATTAAGCAAGGTAAACTGCGATGAACTATTTAGCTTGAATGCTAGTTTGAAGTCAAGACGGCATGGGTGAAAACTGACAGGAGGGAGATTCAGGAGGTATACAAGGAAATATTATTTTACAGAAAGAGTGGTGGAGCCATGGAACAGTCTATGAGCCGAAGTGGTGAGCACTAAAACAGTTGATGGTTTCAAACATGCTTGGGACAGAGTGAAGGCTATAGCAGTCACTAGGGGTGACAATATTGGAAGCAGAATGGGAGGAGTTAGGGAGGGCTGGTACCCTAGATGGACAGTAGGTCCCAGGGTTAGAAAGGGAACTCAGGCAGACTGGATCAACCATTGGTGTTTTTCTGCTGTCATTGTCTATATTTCCATATGCTGTAGCCAATTTGTTCAGTAAAGTCCCACCTGTGAATTAATACACGATGGCTGGCGTACTCCAATATGGGAAGTATGAGCTGGGTGGCAGTGGTTTCTCTGACTGAGCATGGAATTGAAAAGGCCTTATGTCTGAGTACCCCTATTCTTGAATTTACTTTTTCACCATGTTATTTATATGTTGATCAAACTGCAGCAAATTATCGACTATTACCTTTAGGTATTTGTATTCAATTTTTATTGCAAGACAAGTCCTATTGAGTTGCATAATTTTCAGCCTCTTGGATTCTCTAATCCACTGTCTCGGTTTGCTAAATAACATCACTTTTGCCTTTTGGGAGCGGAGAACCATTTTTGATGCCACAAGCCACTTTTGTAGCTGGTTAAAGTCTGATAGCAAGTTTAATTCCATTTCTTTTTTGGATTTTACTTTTGACACAAGGGCAGTGTCATCTGCAAAATATTTAATGTGTGAGTGTTTAATGTGAAGGGGAGGTCATTTACATATCATAGGAACAATAATGGTCCAATCACTGATCCCTGCGGGACACCTCTACTTAGGTCACCCATTTTCAATACAGTAGTGTTTTTTCTACACATGCTGTTTGTACCGTATTTAGTCTGAAACCTACTTCTCACTTCCCTAGAATAAACAATTTGTTCCATTCTTGTCAAGAGGATCTTATGATCCAATAGGTTGAATGCCTGTGAGAGGTCCATGAGCACTGATCAAGTCCACTGGTGACCAGGTTTATAGTCCATGATTGTGATGCCTGTGAATCTCCCTGACCTAAATCCTAACGGGTGAAGGGTCAGTAGACCATAAGGTTCCAGGTATTGCTAAAACTGGCCACTCACTCAGTTTCTCAAACACTTTTGATAATACAGAAAGGAGAGCTATGGGCTGGTAGTTAGATGGATTAGTTGCCTCACCCCCATTGAAGATGGGGATTTCCTTAATGCACTTTCAGGGGGTTAAGAATTTAGTTTCCAGCAAGCTTCTATTAAAAAGTTTTGCTAGAATGGGAGAGATTGCCTCAGCTGGGTCTTTCAAAAATGTAACTTCCACCTGGTCCAGTCCAGGAAATTTTTTGGGGGTTGAGTCTGTTAAGCACCATAACTGCTTCAACTTGAAATGGAACCTTGGGACATTATTTCTGTTTGTTTGTTCTACTTACGTAGAAACATAGAAACATAGCAGCAGACAAGGACTGCCTGGCCCACCTAGTCTGCCCAAGGTGCCTAGCAGAGGGCTAGGACTCCTCCAGCACCCTTCTCCCTCCAGCACCCTTTTCCCTCCCCCGCCCGCCTCCCAATACCAGACCCATGTGGCTGTCCCATGCTCTCTTAAAGTCCTTTATGGTAGACTCCCATATCATCTCCTTCAGGGGCCCATTCCATTTCTCCACCACTCTGTCTGTGAAAAAGTTCTTCCTGTTGTTTCCTCAGAACCTGCCTCCCTCTTCCTGCAGTGTATGCCCCCTGGTCCTCTTCTGCCCCTTTAGTTTGAAAAGTCCCTCTTCTGGCTCTCTGTTTATCCCCTTAACATATTTAAAGGTCTCAATTGTATCCCTCCTATTCCTTCTCTGCTCCAGGGAGTACATTCCTAGTTCCCTCAATCCAGCCTCATATATCAAGTGACTGAGCCCTACTACCATCTTAGTAGCTCTTCTCTGTACCCGCTCCAGCCTGTCTATGTCCCTTCTCAGGAAAGGTCTCCAGAATTGCACGCCATATTCCAACTGCAGTCTAACCAACTGCTGATATAAGGGGATGATGACCTCTCTCTCTTCCTGCTAGTGAATCCCCTCCCGATGCAGCCCAACATCCTGCTAGCCTTGGCTATCTCCCTCTCACACTGTTTAGCTACACTTAGGTCCCTGGAAACAATAATTCCCAGGTCCCTCTCCTCCTCCTCCTCCTCCTCTGTCACTTCCAGGGCCAAACCCCCCCCAGATAGTAAGTCTCACTCTGGTTTCTCCTCCCTAAGTGCATGATTTTGCACTTTTTCATGTTAAAGGCCAATTGCCATCTTTTGGACCAAGTTTCTAATAATCCCAGTTCCCTGGGTATGTTCTCCATCTCCTCCTGGCTATCCACCCTATTACAGACCTTCACATCATCCATGAAGAGACACACTCTTCCCTTTAGTCTCTCCGTAATATCTGCCACAAATATGTTAAAAAGCAGTGGTCCCAGCACCGACCCCTTGGGAACCCTGCTTGTGACCATTCCCTTCCCTGAGGAGACCCCCATTTACTATTACCCTCTGACATAGAAACATAGAATTTGACGGCAGATAAGGACCGCTTGGCCCACCCAGTCTGCCTATTTCCCTACCTGATGGATAAGTTGCAGATCCTAGTTAACCAGCAGCCTACTTCTTCCTACCCCCACCCCCTAGAATTGCCTTATGACTGTCCCATGCATGCTTGAATTCCACCACTGTTTTTGACTGCGCAACCTCCTCTGGAAGGCCGTTCCATACATCCACAACCCTCTCTGTGAAAAAATACTTCCTAAATTACCTCTGAGCCGCCCCTTCTATCTTCAAATTGTGCCCCTTTGTTCTTGCACACCTCTTTTTTTGAAAGATGCTACCCTCTTGGACTTTGTTGATTCCCTTGAGGTACTTGAAAGTTTCTATCATGTCCCCCCTCTCCCTCCTTTCCTCGAGGCTATACATATTAAGCTCCTTAAGTCTCTCTTCATATGTCTTCTGGTGCAGACCCTACACCATTTTAGTTGCCCTCCTCTGGACAGCTTCCATCCTGTCTATGTCTTTGCGGAGATTGGGTCTCCAGAACTGCACGCAGTACTCCAGATGTGGTCTCACCAGCTGTCTGTACAGAGGGATAATAACTTCTTGTTTTCTACTGGTGATGCCTCTCCCTATGCATCCCAGTATCTCTCCCAGCCCTCCTTGCTGCCCTCTCACATTGCTTGCCCACCTTTAGGTCATCTGATATGACTACCCCAGGTCCTTTCCATTTTGTTGTTGTTAGTATCTCACCCCCATTGTGTACTCTTCCCTGGGTTTTTGTTTCCAGGTGCATTACTTTGCACTTCTTAGCATTGAATCTAAGCTGCCAAACATTTGACCATTCCTCTAACCTTGCAAGTCCCTCTCATCCTTTCCACCCCACCTTGTGCATCAACTCTGTTGCAGATCTTTGTGTCATCTGCAAAGAGACATATTTTCCTTCCAGTCCTTCTGCAATGTCGCTTATAAAGACATTGAAGAGGACCGGTCCTAATACTGAACCCTGTGGTACCCCACTACTAACCCCCTTTTTCAGAGTGGACTCCATTTACTATTACTCTCTGTGTCCTGTTCTCCAGCCAATTCTTTACCCAGGCTGTCATCTTGGGACCCATTCCCAGGCTGGCTAACTTGTATATTAATCTTTTGTGTGGGACTGTGTCAAATGCCTTGCTAAAGTCTAGGTAGGCCATGTCCACAGCCCCTCCCTGATCAACTACTTTGGTCACCCAAAGAAATCTATCAGATTTGTCTGGCATGACCTTCCCACTGTGAATCCATGCTGCCTTGGGTCCTGTGCCCCTCTGGCCTCTAGATACTCAACAATTCTTTCCTTCAGAAGTGATTCCATCATTTTCCCTACCACTGAGGTTAAACTAACAGGTCTGTAGTTTCCTGCTTCTGCCTTGCTCCCACTTTTGTGGACTCCTACCCTTTAGCCAGTTTCGCACCCATCCAACTACCCCGCCCCAAGTCCCAGTCCATCCAGTTTATAAATGAGTCCTCCATGTGGTACAGAATCAAACGCCTTCCTAAAATCAAGATACGCAATATCCACCGAACCCCCTTGATCCAACTCCCTAGTGATCCAGTTGAACTCTATTAAGTTCGTTTGACAGGACCTTCCTTTGGTGAATCCATGCTGATGCTTATCGATAAGGTAATTTTCCTCCAAATAATGCAGAATCCTGTCCTTTAGTAACTTCTCCATTATTTTTCCTGCTATGGATGTTAAGCTCACAGGCCTATAGTTAGCTGCCTCCTCTCTATCCCCCCCCCCTTTGTGGAGAGGGAGCACATCTGCCCTCCTCCAGTCCTCTGGGATCTTCTCTGTCTCCAGGGAACTACTAAACAGAGCTGCCAAGGCAGCTGCCAAAATATCCCTAAGTTCTCTCAGCACCCTAGGATGCACCCCATCTGGCCCCATGGCCTTATCCACTCTTAACTGCTCCAGGGCCCTCAAGGCTGCACCCTTCTTGAAAGGGTTCATATCAACCCCTATCTCTGCCTTATCCCCAGTAATGATGTCCCCAAATTCCCCCCACCCTGAATACTGAGCAAAAAAGTCATTTAATAACTGCGCCTTAACCCCATCTTCCTCCATCAAGACCCCCTCATTGTTTCTAAGTCTGTTTATCCCCTACCAGTTTTCCTCCTCTTACTTACATACCAAAAAAAGAGCTTTGTCCCCGATCTTGACTGATTTGGCAATTTCCTCTTCTGCTCTGGCCTTCGCCCTTTGCACCTCTCTGCCCACCTCCTTTTGCCTCCTCTGGTATATTTCCTAGTCCTCCCCCCTCCTTTGCGTTGTCTTGAACTTCTTGAATGCCCTCCTCTTCTTCCTAACCCTGCCTGCCACCTCCCTGCTAAACCAAAAAGGTTTCCTCTTCCTCTTCCTTCTCGTCTTATGAACCCTCCTGACATAGAGATCTGTCACCCCAGTTATGGCCTCTTTAAAGCACTCCCACATGTCCTCTACCCCTTCCCACTGATCAACCCCCTGAACGCCTCCCACACATATTCCCCCATGCTGATAAAATCTACTCTTCTAAAGTTAAGCACTTTTGCCTTGGTTTGCGGACCCACCGCAGATGTTTGCACAGTGCACCAGACAATACTGTGGTCACTTGAACCAAAGTGTTTCACCCACCCTGTCACCATTTGTCAGGACTAAGTCCAGCGAGGCCCCTTCCCTGGTGGGTTCCCTAACCAGCTGCCTCAGGAGGGCTGCCTGCAGACAATCCACTATAGCCTTGCTTCTCCCTGATTTGGCCGATGAAGTGTCCCATCTCATGTCAGGTAGATTTAGATCCCCCATCAACGGCACCTCACCTTTATTAGCCATTTTTATTATTTCCTCCAACATTACCTCATCCTCTGAGTCCGTTTGTGAGGGCAGCCTGTAGATCACCCCAACATGTACAACCTCCCCCTTCCCAATGGGCAATGCTACCCAAATGAACTCTGTTTCTCCTGTTCTACTCTATACTTCCACTGCCCTGATGCCCTCCCTCACATACAGTGCCACCCCCCATTCTATTCTTCTTGTCCTTCCTGAACAATGTGTACCCAGGTAATTCCATGACATTCATTGAAGCTGGAAGCCAAATTGAATGTCAGTGAGCATGCCGAAGTATTTTAATCATAATGGGCACTATGCACAATCAGGCAGAAAGTATATGCCAAAGGCACGTACCCCACCCCGGTACCTCCACACCTGTGGACAGGTGCACACATGCCAATATTCACAACCAGCAGCCACCTGTATGCAGCTCTGCCCCTACAGCACACTGGACCCTGCAGGGTGGCCGGGGGTGGAGTTGCAGTCCCAGGTGGGCATCCAATCAGACGCCCATCCCGAGACCAGGAGTAGATCACTAGTGCAGTGAGGCACAGATCCGAGTGTATGAATAGCCCCTGAAGGCACCCAGAACTGCGTGCGGCCATGCCACCATGTGCAGCAGTCCTGCAGGAGCCCACCCACCCGCCACGCTGCAAAGAACCGCCATGGTAATCCCTGCCCACCAACACATCAGCCCAGTCCCAAATGCCATAGGCAGACACAACCACAGTATGACCCTTACAGCCAGCCAGACCCCCCAAACACAGGTCAGCCCCATCCCTGAGGGTGTGGAGTAACACCAATCCTCACCCACCATATCAGCCCATCCCGAATGCCATGGCAGACCCCACCCAACACAACACAGCCCCATCCCCTGTTGTTGCCCAAGACCCCCACACACACACACACTGGTGCCCTGCATCAAACAATGATGACCCCAAACCTGGTACCCTACCAAAGCATTAGAGGCGGTAGCTGGTGACCTCCAACTCACCATGGCACCACCCCCACACACACAGCATACCTGCTATAGTGGTGCATGAGCATGGACAGTCAGTGGCAGAACCTCACCACACCTCCTCGGCTGCCATCCATCTAACTGCTGCTGGGAGCATGCTGCCTATTTATAGCAGCGCACTTCCTGTAGTGATTCAACGGCTGGTAGCCAAGAAGGTGTGAGGAAGGCTGTACCACTGGCCATCCATGCCCATGGCACCGCCTGGCAGGTAGGCTTGTGCGAGGGGTTGGTGCTGGCAGTGGGAACCACCAGCCACTGGCCTCTAATGCTTGCAGGGTACAGGATTCAGGGGTCATGGTTGTTCGATGCAGGGCACCTGTGTGTGGGGGGATGGATGTCTTGGACAACAACAGGGATGGGGGTCTGCCTATGGCATTTAGGAATGGGGCTGACATGTGGTGAGGTGGGGGTTGGTGGTTACCTGCTACCCCAGGGATGGGGTCGACCTGTGTTGGTGGGGGGGTCTGGTTGGCGGTACAGGTCACAATGTGATTGTGTCAGGCACTTGCCCAACCAGCTGCCCCTACCCTCCCCATCAACCTAGTAGGCTGGGGCAGTATGGAGGGTAATTTCCTGGTCCAGCCATGACTGGTGGGTGAGGTCTGTGGGGGCATGCAGTGGGTTATGGCAGGGTCTCGGCAGCCATAACCTGCTCTGTCCTCCACCCCCCCGTGGACAGCACTACACACCTTAGTGTATGGCGTGTGGTGCTGGCCCACCCCCAGCACTCCTCCTGCCATGTTGCTGTCCTTGCAGCTGGAGGACTGGGCATGTACCTGACTTGCACCTGGTTTGTGAATGCCGCACAGGGTCTGTGGGACCCACTCTGTGGTATTCACGTGTATTAATGCCAACTGCCAACGTGCCCAGTTTCCACAGAGTGTTGGCATCGTGCATAGGGCCCCATATCAGCAATTTCATTAGAGTTAATTTTTTACCATTATTATCAATGAATCTGATAGTGGAATTAGCAAATTCACTCCTTCAATGTTTTTTTTAAGTCTCCAGTAATCTGTTGGGTTAGTTGTTGATTCCTATTTGCTTTTGAGATATTTTATTTTGGCTTTCCAAATTTACTCTTGACATTAGTTTCTTAATTTTTTTTAAAGTTTTCACAGTTCTGTTTTAATGATTTCTTTGCTTTTGTCACACTCAGTCTTTTACTCTGACCAAGTTTTTTAATCTTCTTCTTGACCCATGACGGGTGGTGTTTTCTGGTACTCTTTGCTTTGAGGGGAGCATGTTGCTTGCATATGGGGAGAGATGACTTTGTAAAATCTTCTATGGCTATATTAGTATTAGGGGTCAGCTCAAGTCTGTCCCACCACTCTCTTGCAACAATTGCTGCAAAATTTGCTGGGTTATAATTTTTTAAGCCTCTGTTCATCTGATACTAGGATCCATTACCCTTTTTGTTTACCTATCTCATGCTGCGTTCTGTCGGGCTGTGATCTTCCAGATTAGAACAGGTCTTGGCAATCTACAATATCTATGTCAGGAGAAACAAAGATCAAATCCAGGATGTTACCTGCACTTTGCATTGTGCCTGTCCTGGTGGGAGTACCAACTACCTAGTTTAGCCCAAGAGCGGAGAGACTTAATTCAAGTCTGTCCTCTCTGGGTCCGTCCCACGTCACATTAAAATCTCCTGTTGGGACAAGGTTCCTACTCTTGCTAGATACATTATTTAATGGAAACGTTTGTCAAATAGGCACATGCTGGTCCTTGGTGGAGAGTATATTACTCCTATTGATATGTTTTTGCTTGATAGATTGACAAAGACATTTTCCCTTTCTTTCACTGAGTCAGAATAAGTTAGTTCAACATAGCCTACATCACTTTTTACATAAATCTTAACACCCCCACCTGTCTTGGGTCTGTTATATCTGTAGTGGATACAGCCATTATTATTTCATAAACTTTTTATATATAAGCTATATCTTTGTTGCATAAAAATATAATAATATTTAGTCAATGCTTGAAATCAACCCCAAATCAGTGTAGTCAAAAACTCACAATTCACAATTCTGATGTAAAAGAAAAACACTCATAATTCATGAGTTTGATATCAGATCTGTAATTTATGAGTTTTCTAACTGTAAGAGAATGTCAAAAATTTGAAAATTGTTAGAGCATTCTACACACGCCTGAAGGAGACCAGAGGCCCTATTCTCAAAAGGAAAGGAATGGCACAGGATGCATTCACCAAGGGCAAGGACACATGGCACACTGTGTGCCAAAGAAACCACCAAATGGTATTCTCTAAAACATGGTGCACCACTGTCTAGCTGCCTGTGCCAAAGCACCCTGTGCCACACCAATGCCAGCACAAGTGCTGCGACCTGGCACAATGGACAGTGCGTCGAACAGTGGATGCAGCACCCCCATAAACTGCATTCTCAATGCAGGACTGTGCTTCCAGAACCTAACAGTAGCTAGATCTGATAGACCAGCAAAAAGTGATCTAAGCCCAGCAAGAACATAAATATAGTGCAAGCAACAGTCAGTCCCTGTAGCAACCCTGATGAGGCAGGACCTCAACAGCAGTAGCAGAGGGACCAAGATATGTCAGGACCAGTGCTACTGATGGCCATGGGTCTGGCCATAATGGCACACAGATGATGATGTGCCCGTCAACAGGGCAGTGCTGCCCATGCCCATGCTGCCGTCCCACACAAAGCATGCCACAGGAATGCAAGGTGTGTGTATCACTGCCACACCTCATACACAGACCTCATGGAAGAGCAGTGCATAACACGTTACCAGTTGGGCAAGGTGGCCATTGGCAAGCTATGCCAAGAGCTGAGGGATGAAATGTAGCCATGTACATGCAGGGGTTGTGCCATTCCATTAGAGGTAAAAATAAGTACTGCACTCTGCATATTGGCAAATGGTGGTTTCCACTGGTGACACTGGGGGAATATCCCAGCCCTCCATGAGCCAATATGTCATGCAATTTGTGGCTGTGCTGGCACAATGTACAGACAGATATATATACTACCCAATAGGTGCCCAGGTGCAGCAGGCCATCAAACAGGGCTTCTACACCATCGCCGGATTCCCCTGTGTGCTTGGTGTGATAGACTACTCCCACATAGCCATCAGGGCACCCGGTGAAGAGCTGAATGTAAATGTCAACTGAAAGGGATTACACTCACTCAATGTCCAGGTGGTGTGTGACAGCCAGAGTTGTATCCTGGATGTGGAAGCAAAGTACCCAGGGTCATCACACAATGCATACACATTCTAGACCAGCAGACTGTGCCATGCATTTGAAAGCCACACACTGCAGGACAGCTGGCTCATAGGTAAGCAATGCACAGGACAGCACCTACACAGCAGACACACACCACTGTATGATGCCGGGTGCACACACACAGGGCAGAAAAGGGACACTGTGGACATAGGGCATGGCATGATGGGTAGCACCATACATGGCATGGGCTGAAGGGGAATGCAGTGTTGCAACAGGGCATAGACACATGCCTGACACATGGTCATGCATGCCTGCACAGCCCTAGCCCCCAGAACACACATCAGGAAACACAGCAGCACTGACATGTCACACAAACTGCACATACCACCGTGGCTGGGCAGCACGCAGTGGCCACATTGCGAACCACCAAAACAGATGGCACGCTGGCACCATGAGGCCACAGTTGACAGAATGACCAGAAGGCCAATATGCTGTAACATTATTGTGTCTCCTTGCGGGTGACTGTGGATATCACCAGCAACTGTAGCTGATGACACTTATTCGCCACCCTGTTATGCCCGCTCTCACGCGCTACAGTGAGGTCACACTGCAATGCACGCGGTGATCGAGTGCACCTTCGGCCAGTTGAAGATGCACTTCAGATGCCTGGATCAATCTGGTGTGGCACTGCAGTACACCCTTGAGATGGCATGCAAGATCATTGTGGCATGCTGTGTGATGCACAACATTGCTAAGGCACACCACATTAGGATGCCAGAGCATGACATGGAGGATATGGATGGCGATGTGGATTCAGAGGAGGACCATGCACCAGAACGATATATGCATGGGAATAGGCGTGCACAGAACCCAGCTGCTGGCCAGAGTATATGTGGTTTCCCACTTCATGTAGGCAACAGGTGACAGCAGCCAGACCACACCCCAAGGCAGTGTGCGGTGAACTATGGGCTCTGTGGCAGCCACATGATGGCCTAGTGGGACAACACCAGTGCACAGCACACTACCCAACCATGCATTGGTCCAGCCACCAGCAGTGATGCTGCCATGAAGTGGTGATGGCAATAGGTATTGTGCCACTACCACACCATGCCACTGTGCAAGATCTGGTGACCCAACTCCCCATGCCCACGTAACATGGGGCAACAGAATACAACAGCAAGACACATGCCCCATGCCCCAGAGGAGCCGATGCAGAGGTGTCGCTGTCTAGAGCCATGCACATTGCACGGCCACACTGTAACAATGATGGTGCCCATGTACTGTGCATGCCCTCAGGTGGCCAGTCACAAACACAGAAGAAAAATGGGTGATGAGGTACCCCAACATGGGAACAAAGAGTGGATGTACACAATATACAGCACACTGTGGTCAGGCACAGTGGCCAGTGAATGCTGTGCAGGTGAGGGCTACCAGCCTCCATGATGGTCAGGTATGACCTGCACACAGGGATGGTAGCACACAGACATGGCCACTGTGATCCAATTGCACATGTACACAGATGGTGGACCATAGAGGCAAAGGTCATGGTGGCCACATAGTGTGCTGCACCATCATGTGGCATATGATGGTGCAATGGGCATGTGCAGTGGTACAACAGCGGAGTCATGCCCCACACAGACTCATGGCAATGTGTGACACACAGTACCCAATGAACGTGACTGCACCATGCACTGTTGGTTGCACACGATGACCGCACCAACACATGTACCCTCATGTGACCCTGCATTGGCCATGTGCCACCACACACCTGCATGGGGAGGCTGTGGCATGGGGGGGACATAGGCAGCATACAATACCCCACAACATGGCTGAATGCATACTGCAAAGGTGCATGGTAGGCATTCAGTTGCAACTTTGCCACAGAGCAATACATGTGATGCATGCCCCCATGTAGCCTAGTGCAGCACCCTCATATCCCTCATCAGGGACACCCACCCACCGTGCACACATTCAGCCACCCTTTGCAGACCACCCACACAAGGCAGTGTGGGATGTGGGCCTTATCCAATAACCATTGCTGCCCATCCACCCACACATTGGACTGGCGAGCACCATATGCAGTGTGCACCCACAATGGCCCTTGCTAGGGCATACTTTACAGCCTCCCTGCTGCTGGTCCAGTGAACACCAGGCATGGTGTGTACAGCTGTGGTCATAGGTGATGACTGAGGGGTGCATGCAGAGGGCCCCACCACACCACCCCATGCAGGGGACAGGGTGTAGCACTACACAGGTATAGCTGTACACCTCACAGCCTTGCCACAGTGAAGCAGGGGCATGGACCACACAGAGGAGACACACACATATGTATGCCACCATGTGGCATTCCCAGATACGCACCCACACAGCAGGTAGAAGCTTACCCTACACCCTTTGGAACTACAGTGAGGGACATGGACACTCAAACTGAAGGACAATGATGTACACTGACTCCCATTATGAGGGACACATCCCCAAACATGGAGAGACAGGCCCAGAACACTGTTGAACCTGTAACCTTTCTTGGTACAATGGGCAGTGTTTATTTAGCATCGCAGAATATCATGAAGCTCTGTATTATAGTCTGAATGTAAGGCACATCCCCTGTGTGTGCAGTACCCTCTCCATGAAGGATGAATGAGGGACAGGGCAATTCTAAGGAGTAGAATGAGGGATGTCCCTCGTAATGAGGGACACATGTCAGGAATGGCTAGTAGTGCAGTGACAATGTGCTGCCCTATGTTCCATGTGTGATTTTGCACAATGCCCCATAGGGGTCAATGTCACTGAGCTGCAATGAACCTCTGCCATCACACCATTTGTGCTAGAGACGGAAACTGAGGAAAACGCCATGGTAATGATAACACAGGTGTTACCGCTAAGTGCACCACTGGTGATGCATGTTTTGATGGTGACCGTAACCAACACAGCATGTCTTGCATGCATAGTGCACACTGCATGTGCCTCGCAGTGGTCTAACAGCATGGCAACACGGAAGGAGTGGCAAGGCTCAAGACACCAGTAATAGTGGCCCAAACCCTTACAGCAGGTAATGAGACACACAGCAGGATCACACACAGGTCAGCATGTCTCGAAAGGCCCAGTCACCCAGTTTTGGTGACGAGGAGACAGGCATATTCATCAGCCAGGTGGAGCAATGGTCCAGAGTCCTGCTGCCCCCTAGGAGTGCACACAGCACACCCTGCTGAAGGGACCATGTGTGGGCCACTATTGCTGCAAGGCTGCAGTAGGCGAGTGGCATCAGGTGCACAGGCAGGCAGGCAGGCCAGGCACTGATGTAATGACCTGGCCTGGAGGAAGGCAGAACTGTTGCAGCACCAGCACACCATGGCAAGGGATGCTGACATTCAGATGCGTAGAGGCAGACCCAGTATCACAGGTAGGCACATACACACCTGAACATGCACCAGTATGGTTGTGAGGCATTGCAATACCAAACCAGGCCACTGTATGCACACTAATAGGTGGCACACTGTTCCATGTCTCCACAGAGCCTGAGGGCAAGGGTCAGTGTGAAGGTCAGCAGCCAGGGACTGTGCAAGAGGGACATCAACATGGCTAGGGTAACAACACTGCTGGACTGAGTGGCACAGGTAGGTGGAATCATACAGTGGATACAGCTAGGACTGGCTGCAGGTGGTATAGATGGGGGCTGACCGGGAGGTGCATGGAGTTGCACACCAGCCCCACCATCTGTGTATCTGTGTAGCCGTGTATGCAGATGGGACCACGGCACACAGCCAACATCAGTGTGGCCCACATCTGCCAGGGCAGCAGAGAGGCATGTCATACAGTTGAGGCACCATCATGAGACATGCCACAGGAGTCAGTTGTGATGTGTCAAAGGGTGTGCAGGGGATGGGTACCATAGTCAACTGCTACAGTCCTGGTGACCCATTGCTATCTGCTGTCTTGCAGGTACCACTGGGCATGCAGGACAGAGAACTAGAGAGGGCCATGAGGAGGCTGAAGTGGTCCAAGTCATAGGCCATGCCCCACAGACACAGAGGATGTAGGGCCAGCAGGTGCAACCCATGGCACCTGCATGTGCTGAGGGCAGACATGGTGCAGCACCAGGCAATGAAGCAGGAGGGGAGGTAGGATACATCCACAGTGGAGGACAGTGTGTCTGAGGACAGGGCTGCCATGGACATAAGACCGGAAGGGCCACCAGTGGAGGCAGAGAAGGAACACCATGACGATGACCCAGGACCAGGGGACAGTATGTGCGAGGAGGTGGATGTGAACATACACACCGTGGAGGACCAATCAGGGACTGGAGGTGAAAGGGTCATGGTGGCCTTACATGATGGATGGCAGGCTGCGCCAGATGTTGGTGCTCATGCTGCCTGGAGGGTGGGCCTACAGGACTACAACCATGGCCTAGCCACCCTCATCAGGCTAGTCATCTGCCATATGGACAGCATGTAGTCAGCACTGCAGGCAGTGCTTGACGACATCGAGGCACAGTCGGGCCAGTGACTCTGTGCCATGTGTGATTTCCGCCGGTACATGTTGTTTGCCATGGACATTGGGACAGTCTGCTGTCTAGGCAGTGTAAACTGAGGTTGGGACTGCTACACATTGCCAGCCCTAGCATGTGGTTATTATGACTGTCACTGCATGTGTTTGCATAGTTCTGTGCAGGGGTGCGAAGCTGGTATGTTCATGGACACTGTTTCTACTGTTCACGTGCATGTTTCTTGTGTTGTTCTTAATGCTTGGATGCATGGTTCTGTTATAATTTGTGTTCGGTGGCCTACGCAGCTAGTATAGTGTTATGCTTGTGCAACTGTGTAAGTTTGGTTTTGGTCATTTGCACTCTCTATTCCAGAGGAATTACCACCCTGTAGGGGTACCAAAGGCAAGGAACCCTCGAAGAGGATTCCACCCCTAGAGGTGCTGTGGGACGATTCCCATGGTTAAAGGTACCTTAGGAAGGATCCCCAAAAAGAATGAAGTAATACGAAGCATATAAGCAAGCAGTAGCTGTGACGTAGTAGTAGATAAAGCATCAGGCAGCTTGATAACGTAATGAGATGCCTTGATAACGTAATGAGATGCACAGGTTAGCAATAGCATGAGTTCAGTGGGCAGTGCTAAAGAATGAGGGGACCTCCTAAGGAGAGAGGAAACGGCAAGTAAGGACACCATCCACCTCCATCCAGCAGCAGAACCTACCTAATAGAACTAGGAAACACTAACTACAGCTAACTAACTTTTATGACCTGAGGTGTGGAGGAGAGAAAAAAAACCCTTTGAGGAGGAAATCTCTGGGGATCCAAGGCCTAGGTCACCTTCCTTCCAGGCTAGGATATTTTATTTAGTGATGGCTCTGCACCTGTGATTTGGAAACCCAATTAAAGGGAGGTGGAAAATGTTCCAATTTGGTCACTCAATCCCTCTAGTGGGAACACCATGAAAGATTGCGAGCGTTACTCTACAACAATGGGCAACCAAGGCGGGAGGAGGAGAGCAACAACTGCTGAGGCACTCACCTGGCCTACTCACCCTAAACACAAACCAGGTGAACCAGAGGCAGTCATGGGGAGAGATCATTGAAGGGAGCCTCCGAACCAGCTCGTGCAGCTAAAAGGGCCCACGTGAGAGCCCCACTGCTTGAATCTTAACTTCTGAAACTTGAGGTGCCATCGCTACGGTTGATGACTGAAGGTCTACCCGGAGTGAGGACATTCGCAGCTGCAGTTGACATCCCAGAGGCTGAAGCCAAGGGGATGGTGGTAGGCATAGAGGTGGAACTGATAATGAAAGTCTGTGATACCGTTAATAGGAAGCAGATGTAGGATCCACAGCTCAGTGGCCAGGTGAGAAGGACCCTGCCCCAAGCTTTGCTTGCTCAAGCTGCGGACTCTGGGTGCAGAGTGAGACCATCGGCTGCAGGGAGCCCTGCACCAGAATGGTATGGCTGTCATGCCCCTGAACTGATAAGGAGCTGAATGAGCATTAAGTGCTGAGACCTTGCAAAGGTCGGATGCAGTAGTGAGTGCAGCAGACATCCCAGAGGCTGAAGCCAAGGGGATGGTGGTAGGCATGAAGCAAAGATTGCATAAGCAAGAGTGTACCCGTACGTAGGTCAGTAACCAGTGTAGCAATAGTCGGACCTGCACGTAGGTCTGCAAAACATAGTAGTAATGTAGCAGCACTGTGAATAGTTAGGTAAGCCAGCCAGGCATTCAAAAGCCAATAAATGTGACACATACTCTGAGGATTTGTCGGTGGCGGAGACAGAATTTAGAACATAAGTAATTAGCCACACAGGGCTATGAGTCCCCAAATACCTCCAAGTCCCCGTCGTAGGAAAAACAAGAAAGTGATGGACAGGCCAAGAGCCACATGCAGGTACTGAATCTAGTTGACAGCATCAGCAGTAGCTTAGCTGACCTCAGAGTATAACAGGGTACAAACATAGAAGCAGCATCTGTATTGAGTACACTGAGTCGTAAACTTCAATAAACATAGAAAGAAAGGAGACACCATGCTCTGAAGCAGCTATCTCTGGCAGTGCAATGAAACTACAGCAATGAGGTAAGTAGAATGAGTTGAGAGAGCATGAGTGAGCTGCACAGCTAGGGTTCAGAGTGAGCCTGAATCAGGTGAAAACAATTAAGTATGCAGCATGGAGAGCAGCTGTGGTTGAGCTGAAACACACAGATAATTGTTGCAGTTGCATTGCAAGTAATTTGAGAGTTATGAGTAACTGAGAGTAAGTAATATGAGCTCTGGAGTAGTAATGTGCTAGGAACTTAGAAAACAAAGCCCCAAAAGACAAAACCAAAACACATAAACACAGAGAACAGGGAACAAAGCCCCAAAACAAAGACACACAAACACAGAAAACAAGGAGCAAGAACAGAAAGAAGCACACAGCCGGAGGCAAAATACAAACCAGAAGTAGGAAAACAAATGCAGAAGTCCAGCAGAGACAACAGAAACAGCAAGGCGGGGGGACGCAGGCCCCAAGGTAGGCCCTAGCCAGCTGCAGAGGACAGAAGGACAGAGCCTCCAGCTAGCAATTAAAAAAGTGCTTCAGAAGGAGGCTGACAGGAACTGCTTATATAGCACAGGAAGTGGGAGTGGCTGGCTGCTTGTCCACTGAACTACAGGCCAAGCCTTCCAATTGTGTACATGTGTTCCACATCCCCCTCCCTGCCGTTAGTTCCCTCACACACCCCTGTTGTTGTGTACCCCAATAAACATTTGTTGTATGACTCATGATGATTGCACTGTGTCTTTTTCATATGTGTGGTCACAGTGATGTGTGCTGGGTAACAATGATGTGCTATGCCACCAGTTGCACAGTGCACCACTGAGTCTCATGACGCACCTCATACACACCATGGCCAGGCCCACAACAGCAGCATACTGCGTGACATGCTGCCATGCCACCCCTGTCAGGTCACGTAACATGTACCTGTGGCCATGCCACTCCACACATTGCTACTGCAGCGGGTGTACAGTACACACCATCAGTGTGACATGTAGTGCTGGTGACACACACAAAGGGGGATATGGACATACGCATGGTGGACTGTGCCTCAGGCAATGGTTAACGTATCACTCATGTGCAGCATGACTATTGCAGACAGCACTACCTGGACCAATGTTGTTGCTGTGATGGGGTCCACCCTTCCAGCCCATGCAGTGTGCATGCTGCACACGTTCCATTAGGGATGGATCTGGGATAGGACACCTCTGGAGTGTGGTGGTGGGATGTCCCCCATAGTATGGGGCAGCGGTGGGATATGTCTGCTGGTGGCACATGGGATGCCTCACACCATGCCTACCATGCCACCGAGCTCAGTTTAGAGATCCGTGTATAAGCATGGTGAAGTTTGGGCCTGTACGTACATTGGGTAGACACAGCGTATAGTACCTGTAGCCCCCATAGCTGTTGCAGATGTGCTATGTGTACACACACTGCCACATTGGCAGGGTGTACACAATACCCATTGTGTGGTTGGATGGCAGGTGCCTGTGTAGGCCACCCCCATGTGGTGTCTGTGCATGCGTGTGTGTGAGACTGGGCAGTGTGACAGTGACAGTGTTTATGTAATGGTGTGGTGGGGTGGGGGTATGTCAGGTGTGTGCCACTGTGGCATGTGCACATGCTGCAGCCACAGATGCCTGCTGTTCCCACCCAAATGCTCACTGTATGCTGCATGTTCTGGTAGCCGCAGTGGCCTGTCCGGTGTTATGTTGCATGTGTGAACACTTCCTTGCCCTCGGCCCAGCAGAGGCAGCACATGGATGGGGGTCATGTTGCACATATTGTGCCATGCCATTTCACCATGTTACTCTTCAACATGGCATACACCACTGCCTGTGAATGCCTGTGTGCACATCTGTGTGGGCAGCTGCACATGCCAGCATGCAGCTGGCACTGCTGAATGGGGTTCTTTTAGTTACACATATGACTAGTGCTATGCAGCCTGATGTGGGTGGATTGCCTGCCTGTGTGTGCCTGATGTGCACATGTACTGTTAGTGGCCCTATGCTGCTGGTGTGTTGAGCCGACAGGGTCAGTTGTCATGAGGGCCTATGCCCATACATTGTGCTGTATGAGTTTGTCTGCACATGTGTAGTGATATGTGTGTAAGCCAAACTGGTGCCACCAGATGACAAGGTGGAACCCCACAGTTTGGACCTACCTATGTTTTGCATCATCTAAGTTATGTCCGTGTGCCAGTGGTGGCATTCCATACTGAGGTTGCCTGTACAGGTTGGGAAGGTTGTACATACCCTGTGCAATACCTTGTTCCTGTCCCCGTTAAGGGCTGCAGTAGCAATGCGGCATGGCATGTTGCTGTATCCACAGCATGGCTTGCAACCACTGCTTAGCCCTGTGTGTTGCATGTTGTCATATGTTACCTGGTTGCTGCATGTCTCCCATGGTTCCTCTCGCAGCCTCTACATGAATCTTGTGTGGTTGTTCCGCTATGTCCCACTGTGCACGGTTGTCCACCGGGTTGACATGTTGTATCATCTGCTGTGCCGTTGCCCATCACAACTGTGCACTGGATAGCCTGTGTTGTGGACATGGCTGCATCCCCTGTCCCTTGTTGGCCCTTGCTGCTTGAGACATGTGGCTGTGGCTTTAAGATGGTCTGTGCCTTGGTCAACTTTGCCCAAATGTCCCGTGTTCCAGTGGCCATGGTTTCTGTTGCAGGTGAATTTCTGACACTCCACTTATGGCTGGAGCGCCTGTGCTCCTTGTTCTGGTCATGTGGCAGTGTGTTTGCAACCATCCTCAGCGGTGTCCACATTGTCTCATTGGTGGCCATGTTGTCCCCAGTGTGGCTGCTGGTAGCACCACTGCCAGTGTTCAGTCATGCCAGGGGTGTGTGTGATGCCCATGACACACCTGGTCCTTACAGCTCCTCTTCCAATGTGGGCATGCATGCCAGTCCTATTGGGTGCTGCTGACTGGGCTGCCATTCAAGGGTTTCAGTTCCATTGTTCACACCCAGGGCGGTGTCCCCCACTGTTGTCTGTGCCGCATGGGGCATACCCACAGGTGTGCATGTCAGTGTCCCATCCACAGGCTGTGCTTGTCCATGCAGGTGTGCCAGCTTGACTGTCCTTCTGAGGCTCCTCCATGCCTCTCAACATCCTGTGACTGCCTCATCTCCACAGCCGGGAGCGGCACACAGCCCACCATTGCTTCTGTGGCCTGACTGTCAGTGGGCAGTTGCTGCAGATTCACAAAGCCACCCTCTCCCACCTGCTCGGGCTGCCATGTTGCCACAGGAGCTGGCACAATTGGCCACACTCTGTGCATCGCACATCCTTTTCCACTACTGTCTGCCCACGCATTGCCTGTCTGCAGGTGTTCCCACTGACACCACCATGCCCCTCGGTCCCCCTTGCTTGCCATGCCTGGCCATGGCGTGTGGTCCACAGTCCAACATTGTGGTATGCAAGCCCCTGTGCATCACCTGCACTGTGTCTGCTCTGTGGTGCCCCTGGAACCCCATGTCCAGCGCTGCTGTGTCATGCTGGCCATATGACTGCTGGGGCCATTGCTGTGGTGCACTGGTGTTACACATGGCCTGTGTGAGGCTGACTATTGCAGTGGCCATTGATGTTATGGCCTGAACCTGGGTGTGCTGTAGTGCCAGCCCCTCTCCACTGTGCTGCTCAGGCACTCTATTGCATCTGCCTGCCACTGGGCACACGCAAGCATTGCATGTTGCACTGCCATGCTCTGTGCATGCTGTTGGCCAGTGCTGTGCACTAGGTTGTGGAGTATATTGCAAGCACCTGCATGTCCACCTTGGAACGCATTCTGTGGCACACAATAGCAGCTTTGCATGCCTGGACCACATCTCTGATGCCTTCTATGGCAGTCTGTAGCCCATCCTGGTACCCTACCATGCCATGGAAGTACCAGCACAGGTCTTCGTCCTCCTCTTCCCTTTGCACCAGTGTGGCTGCCTGTGTTGGCGGTGTGTGTGCAGCGGCCCATCAGGTGTTGAGTCGCTGTCCCCCGGTGTGTTGGCATCATGCACTGTGTCAGAGCCACTGCTTCCTGTCGGTGTCACAGTGACAAGGCACTGTGCCAACGCAGCTATGTATTCCCACATGTTGTCGCCGCCATCACTGCTGTCCATGTCACTCTGACTGGGGGTACTTTACTGTGTGTCTTGTGTGCTTGCCAGTGCAGCGTCCACTGTGTACTCCATATGATATGTGCATACACTGTCCTAGTCATCATCATCTGGCCACTGTGCAGTGCCCTGTGTGTCCATGTCCATGGTGGCCACTGTTCACTCTGCCACTCCAGCCCCTGGATCTGTGCAAAGACATAACAGGATGTGTGTGTTACTGCCCATCTGACTCTGTCTGCTGGCCCCAATCACACCATTGCAGGCATGCCAGGCATATGCCATGTCTGCCTCGAGCACATTGTGGCACGCTTTTGCATGTCACCCCTTACATGGCATAACACTCCACTGGTGGTGTGGGGTGCATGTGCTTGCAGAGTCGTATCACCATTGTTGGCTTCACCAGGGTCTGTGTGCGCAGTGTTGGCCACATCCTGCCAGGTATGCCTTTTGGGCACACACCAGTGTCCTGGGCATTGTTATTCCTGTCCTGGTTCTGGCCCTCCTCCCCCCCACGGTGGTTGCCATCAGTCATGGCCATGCAGTCAGCCACCATTTTGTCTGCTGTTGGCATGTGCATGCTGTCTCTCTCAGCATTCGGACCCAGTGCTGCGTGTGTGTGTCCAGTGAATGGTCTGTGGTGTGGTGGCCTGCTGCATGTCTGATGCACCACTGGGCAGTGGTGTGGCACATTGACCCTCATGGCCCTCTGCACTGGACTTGTGCAGTACCCATGGGGCTTGGGCGCGAGGGTGTGTTGTGGGATCACTGCCAGCAGGTGCATGTTCCTGTGCATCTTGCCTATGGGTCGTGTGTGTGGCATGTCTGGGCTTTGCCTACAGTGCTTTCCTCACATGTACATATCTGCTGCATGCTGGAGGTGGAACAGGTCCAGGTCACCGACCCCATCCACTGCCTACCCACTCATCTGTACCGCCACATGCTCCTGTGGTATTAACTGGCTCGGCCCTCTTCTAGTGCCACCTGCACATTGGTAGTTGTGGGCAATCTTCTCCTTTGCCTATCTTTGCAGGTCATGGTACCACTTCTGCAGTTCATGCATAGTGCATTTGCATGGTGCCACCGCATTCACTTTGGTCAGCACCTCCTCCCATGCCAGCCGGGGTGTGGCACACACCTCCCTGGTACCACCACAAGACAGTAGCCGGTCCATCTGTTGGGGGGGCTTGTGTTGGCCTGCACTGTTTCATTGCAATTGCCTATTTCGGGTCTGACCCATATGCCCTCCCTACCCCTGTTTGCTGGTTCCTGCATCCTTTTTGACTGACCTGTGCCTCCACCTCCTGGTTTAAGATGTCAGTTTCTTTGTCCGTGAAGTTTTTCTGATACTTGTGCTGCCTCATCATACTGTGTGCCTCTCCATCCTCCGCCATCGCTGTTTTCAGCCTATGGCACACCCTGCGTCCGCATCACTGGGTGCACCACTCTTATGGTGCACCACGCTCCATGTGCCATTGTATCACTTTTCCATGTGATTTCCTGGATATTACAGAATATGGCATACGGTGCTTGGTACACCACTGATGGTGCATCCTACCACTTGGGTGCACCGTATGCCACTCCTAGGGCTGTTTGAGAATAGAACCCAGTCTGCTGGGATCTTCATGCTACATACAGAAGAGGATGCCTGTGTCATCCTTCTGTTACTGTTTGCAACATTTTAGCTTCTATGGCTATTAATTTATGGCTCTGATTTTAAAATATAAAACTTAGCTTTGCAGTCACTGTATGGACTGTGTATACAGTTGCCTTTGGGCATTTGTTCCAAAATCGCAGACTAAGTGTGCACCAGAAAAGGTTCCCCTGTGGATCTGGTCAACTTGGCTGTAACTGTACCTACTAAATAACAAAGTAAAGTATATCTTTTCAGCGGTATCCAGTGATATGGGCGAGATCAAATTAAGTGACTCAATATGAGCTACTCAATGTGACCACCCATAAGAAAAGCTAGTGTGGAAGAATAGCTACTATGGGAATAGCGAGGAGGGTATACAACAAGAATAGTGAGTGTAGGTACAGGCTGCATGTGTGACAGGGAGAGGGCAGTAACAGGATATGGCAGTCAGTCTGGCAGTGCAATTTCAAGCTGGCCCTCTAGGGTAGTGGTAGGGTTTATGCCACTACTGCAGAAGGCTCTGGGTTAGGAGCTTGCAGTATGCAAAAAATGTTGCTGCTTTTTATTTTGCACTTTTCTCCTTTGTCAAGCCCCTTCCTTGGAGTAGATTATATTAATGATGGGGGGGGGGTGCGAGGGGGGCATAGCTCCCCACATACATAAAAAAAAAGCTGCTGTACTTGTTTATTTTGTAATTTGTGCCTGATCCTGGCTGTTGTGCTCGCTGTTGTGCAAGTCGCCGTTGCCATTTTCAGTGACTTGCACTTGCTGTCATGTTCGGCACTGTTTTGCAGTTGCTGACATGATGTGGAACCCTTTTCAGCACTTTATATACTACAATTCAAACACTGCATTTGATGTTTAGTGTTTAGGGTAGATTTGACTAGGAGTTAACATAGAGTTTCCATTAAACATTTGTCTTTTTTTCCGTCATTCCCATTTTCTATACAAAATAAAAGATGGGTGGCAGTGAGTTACAGGTCAAAAACTTCATCTTGGAGTTCTGATGATATGAAAAACCACTTGGAGCATTGCTCTTGTGGTTTATGATGTCATCAAAGCCCCTCAATGAAGCTATAGGCTTGTAATTCACAGATACCCATCCTTTATTATAGCTATCTATGTTGTATCTTGCACTTAACATATTAGAATATTCTATTTAGATGTTCATAGTGTTTTATAGTCCAAATATGCTTCTTAAATTATATATAGACATGGGTTTGTTATGAGTTACCCTGCTAAATTTATCTTTTTTATAGTTATAGTTGTACATTTTTACACTGATCCTTACACTTTCTGTGCTGCACTGGTGTAAAGCACTTCAGTTTACTGCGACATTAAGAATTTTGTATCCGTTGTGATTTATACCGGTGGGAAGATTCCCTTTAGGAAGCACTTCATGTGCAAAGCCAATGAGGTTGTTTTGGTGCATGAGGAAATCCTGGCATTTACAACTTCTCGTAACGTTTTACTTATTACTGTTTATTTTGAAACTGTAATAAATATTTGCATATGAGGGATCGCTGGTGCTTTTCTTTTTTGTTCTTCTAGTGGTGTGTTTTGTCTGGGCACTGTGTTTCCAGGAGTGGCCCTGTTTGTTTGTTCTGCTTACCCAGCTGTAGATACAAATTGATGCCCTAGTTCCATATTAGGCCTCCTGCTGTAACAATTTTCATGGAAGAGGGTTAACATTCTATCAGCAGAGTTATGCAGCATTTTGTATTTTTGCATTCCATTGTGAACCTTCCATGCGGGGGAAGAGGAAGTGAATATTCTGCAAGCAGAATTATGCAGAATTTTGAATTCATGTGTATAAGGAGCACACACACACACACACACACACGTGGATGCAGAGTCCCAGTTTTATCTCTGGCAGGGTAAGCAGCAGAGATTTCCCTGGTAAGCAGGTAAAGACAGGTGGAGGATTTCTTTCTGTCAGCATGCAAACGTAATAATGAAAACTATGAATAGTACTTCTTTTTTCTAATTTGTTTATGTGTGTAAGGAGAGTGAGATGATCAGGGAAGCAACATTTAATTAATTTGGTTTGTGTTTTATTTTAGGTAGTTTTATTTTTAGAGTCTGGTCGAAGGTTTTTAGTGAGTAAATGTGGTGGCATTATTTGCAATGGCAGGTCAGTTGTGGGTGCAGGGGGACTGATTTGTTCATTGTGAGATATGACTACTAACAAATCCAGCAAGGCATAGGACCAGGATGGCTGTGCATTATGTAAGTAATAATACCCAACAGGGTGGGCATTATTGGGATATAACGGACCACCAAGGGACGTAGTGAGGCCCGATGCCACAAGCAGGGGGCCTTAGAGCCCCTGGAAGGTCCGTTATATCCCATAATGCCCACCCTGGAGGGTATTATTACACTTAGAAAATGGGCTATATGTGAGGGTTTTTTTTTAAAGAATATAAAAGAATAAAAAATATGTAAAAAAAAACACTATTAAAAGTAAGTGTTGTGGTAAACTAGTTCTTGTATTAGTGGAATCACCACTGGAGGGCATTGCTATTTTTATTTTTGTTTGTGTGAGGATGATCTCCGGGTTAAGTTGGGCTACTGCTTTGTCTCGTTATGCTCCCACACAGAGAGGAGTAGAATACTTTAGATTTGTTTTATAAACGTTAGTGGGAACAAGGGAATGTATAGACTGGTGTTCTGATTTGGAGACTGGATGCAAAGAGAGGTACGTGTGTTTTTTTGATGGGCTTTCATTGAAAAGTGGAGGTGCCGACATTTTGATGTGCTAGGTTCAGAGAATATCGTCAGTGATAACGAAAACAAAAGGGGGTGTTCTGTGTGGTAAAGGAAAAACACACGATTTAAAAAAAAATAATACTTCAGTGTTGCTTCGCTATTTTTGGTTTGTTTACAAGGAAACAGTGTGACTGAACAGGGGGAGGGGTGCGTAAGTGATAGCATGAGCGCAAGAGGTGCTCCGAGGAACCACCCGTAGTCTTTTTTTTTTTATGGAGAGAAGAGACACCAGGCTGGATTTTAGGGAAAGTCTTGGGTTTTATTTTATTTTTTTTTTAAATGTCTGTTTGCTCTTGCTTTGAAGCTGTGCAGTTTGACTAATGGTATACTGTGTAGTGAGGTGAATGCCACTAAAAGCGAGTGGGAAGAACATGGCGGTGAGAAGTTTTGCAATTTGGATGGCCCTAGGATCCTCTAAGTAATGGGGATTCCAAATAGGCACTTGTTTTTTACTGGGCCATTATTAAGAAATAACAGCCTGAGTGGCAGGCTGTTTCAGACAATCAGGATGTGAGTTTCACTTCACCCATTATCTAAGCTTTATTAATGCATGGCCACCTGACTGGTTTTACCCAATTTAGTGTAACACCTCACTGTGTCTAGGGGTCCCGATAGAAAGCAGAAGGGGGGTTACAAACTGAAAACCTTCCAAGGAGGTAAAGCCAGCAGAGATAAGAAAAATATGGCCTTACCTCAATTTTGGTTCTGTCAGCATAGTGCAGGTTATACCACTTCCCAACAAACTCCTCTACCACTCGCTGCAGCTTCAGGTTGGGCCAGGGGGAGGCAAAACCAAAGGGCTTCATCAGAAGGAAGAATCAATTAGTTCATTCAATAATCTCAGCAACACATGTGGTAGAAACAAAAAGAAATGTAATTCTTTTTCTCATATTGTAAATTAATAAATAAATAAATTGCTCAACTCCATGGAGCCAGGAGACAGGACAAGTGTAGGGCATCAGATGGGGATACCAAGCAGTACTTAGATGACACAAGTGCATTTTAATCAACAGGCCTAGAAATTAGACCAGGTGCAGATTCCACAAAGATACCCAGAGCCTTATGAAAGCTCAGGACCTTAAAGGGTGCGAGTTACTACAACCAGTACCCAGGGAAATGTCTTACTTCCCCCTTCCCGAATTAAGCCAATACCAGGGATGCGGCCTTTAAATCCCTACCGCAGCCACCCTGAAACTTTGCCTGTAAACCCAACCAGTACACAACCCTCTTTCCAATAGAGGAGGTTGCCAGATTTAAACAGAAGATTGGACGACATGGCCCCAACCTTTCCAATTACTCTCACCATGTACATTCCGTTAGTGGGTCTAACACAGGACCTGCCCCAGACATGGGTACAGCAGACCCAATAAAATGAATCCCCAGAATGCACCCACCAGCTGACCCATGGCAGCGTGCCACACCAAGTAACCAACCTCATTGGAGCTACCACCTCCAAGGGGCCCTGCCATGGCCCTGCCACCCCCACAACAGCCCTACTGCCATACCTTTTCTTTTAGAGCACCAAGCCTCCCGAGCCCAGCTATAATGGGCCTTCCTCCAGCTGCTTCCTCAGAACCACTGAGCTCCTGGAACCCTAGCACCCCACAGTCGCCACACTCCTGCCACCCTTCCCTTCAGAAATTAATTATAGAGCACTTAGCCATCGATGCTCACAAGACCGGCACCTCCTGGGTGGTGGGATTTTAAGCCCCAGCCCGATTTGCCCTACATTTTGCCCACTGGCTCCCCTTGCAAGGAACCCCCCCTTTATACCTGAGCCTGAAGCAATGACCCCTGGGGCAGAACATGGAATGCCCCAAAGCCAGGCACCTTAACCAAACAGGGGAGAGCACAGTGTAGTAAGCCAGCCCCAAGATGGGTGGCTTATATATGTTTCTTTGATCTTTAGACTTATTTTATAACCCATAATCATAAAAAAAAAAAATCAGTCCATGGATTCAATGTAGGGAAAGACAGAGAAAAAAAAACAATGTGGGGGAGGAAAAAAGTAATATAAAGTAAGGAGGGAAGTTGGGGAACACAGGTAAATAGGCAGAAGCAGACACAAGATGCTTTAAAAAAAGTCCTGTAACTAAGGTGAAGGAAGTAAAGAGCACTGAAGTGGTACAGTGCAATGGGTGTGAAGCTGCAGTCTTTGGGGACACCTTATAGAGACCGAGGTGCTTCCCCATTTGTACTCACCTCTCTGGGTTGACGGCAGAAGTTGACGGACTTCAGGACAAACTGGCAAGGCTGCAGAGAACCTTTTTCCCCATCCAAGGGCTACCAAGTCTGCCACTACTCCCCCAAAGGATGCCTAGGAAGAGTGGTTTCACTTTGGTGGGCTCCATCAGGGTGGGGGAGGTGGGAAGGGTACACGCTTCTCAGCCTGTACCACTGCACAAATTCTTTGCCATACTGGTGAGAAAGGGCAGCTAGGAGGAGACACCCATAGCAGTGGGAAGGGAGAAAGTGAGGGTCCTCTGAAGATGGGGCTCCCAGGAGGGAGGAAGAGGCCCCTAGCTGAGGAGGAAGCAGCCACTGGTGGGGGACTCTATTGTTAGGGGGATAGACTTGGGAGATCATGGAGACAGGGAGAGAGAGAGGTGAAGTGTCTGAGAAGTGTTTCAGCTTAAAGGGATGGAGAGCAGATCCAGAGGATCACTAGGGCACCAGGAGATGGGAAGGAGATAGATGTCATTGCCCACCTGGGAAAAAATGACCTGGCAAGGGGCAGGGTAGGGGTAGTGCAGAGAAATTTCAGGTAGCTGGGGATGGCCTCAAGCAGGTAGCATGTACAGTGACTTTTGCCAAATTTTGCCTGTATATGGCCGGGAGAGGATAGGATACTCTGCACCAGGGCTTTTAACAATTGATTGAAGGCATGGTGTATGAAGGAGGACTTCAGCTACGCTGGGGACTGAGGGCCAATCTGAGAGATACAGATCTCTATGGGAGAGATGGCCTGCATCTTTCCAGCAGGGGACCACAGTCCTTACTGGGAGATTTAAATGCTTCTTGGATGAACATTTAAACTAGCCAGGGAGGAAGCTATAAAACAAAGGAAGGCAACAATAACCACCAGATGATGATGCAACAGGAAGGGACAGCTTGAGGGGAGTAAGCACCCTCAATGCAGAGCACAAGAAGACAAGGGAGGGACAAGGCAGAGGACAAGGGAGAATAAATCAGCAAAGCAAGAAGAAAGGGGCCAGGAAACAGAGAAAGTAGCAAGGGAAGGAGTCAGGGGAGCTTCAAGGAACAGTACAAGCAGGAGGGTAGGAAGCAGGGAAGCAGGCAGGGAGTGAGCAAGGTAAGGAGAGCAAAGTGTGCCAATGCATGGAGTCCAGAAAATAAAATTCTGGACTTGGAGACCATCATGGCGGAGACTAGCCTGGATTTGTTGACCATAACAGAGTAATGGTCCACTGACAGCCCCAACTAGGACATGGCCTTATCAGGATACTCTCTGTTCAGGAGAGAGAGGGAAGGAAGGAGGTGTGGAAGGGTTGTACTATATATGAGGGAGAGAATCAAGGCTGTGGAAAGAAACCACTTTGGTTCTCAAAAACAGCAACAGAAAAGGTCAGCGCCAAAAGGCTGGCCTTCAGGAAATATAAGGGAACGCAGCGGAACAAAGATAGAGAGGCATGCCAAACATCTCTAAGGGAGGGCAGTAAAGCAGGCAAAGGCCCAAACCAAGAAAACACTAGCACGAACAGTAAAAGAAGGTGACAAGACTTTCTATAGATACATTAGTGAAAGGAGAAAGTCCAGAGGGGGTATTGCTATGCTAAGATCAAAGGGGATAAGGGGGAGTATGAGGAGGAGGACCAAGGAAAAGCATCTATCTGAAATAGATACTTCTGCTCAGTATTTACTGAGGAGAAGGTAGAGCAGGGCCCACAGCTCAGCACCATGGACACAGGGGGAGGAAGGTGTGCACTAGTCCTTTTACAAAAGAAAGGGTCCTACAAGACCTTGCTAAGCTCAGGGTGGACAAGGCAATGAGACCTGATGGCATACATCCCAGGGTACTAAAGGAGCTAAGGGTGAAACTAGCAGAGCCATTATCAGAACTGTTTAGTGAGTCTGAGCACAGGAGAGGTCCCAGAAGACAGGAGAAGGGCTCGTGTGATTCCGCTGCACAAGAGTGGTAGCAGGGAGGAGGCAGGGAACTACAGACCAGTCAGTCTTACCTCAGTAGTGGGCAAGATTATGGAGGCACTCCTTAAGGAAAGGATAGTGCAACACCTGGAATCCATAGGAGCAGAGGATCCAAGACAGTATGGGTTTACAACAGGAAGGTCCTGTCAAACTAACCTCATAGATTTATTTGACTGGGTAACCAGAGTGGTAGACCAAGGGGGAGCAGTTGATGTCACCTACCTTGACTTCAGCAAAGCTTTCGATACTGTTCCACATAGAAGATTGATTAATAAGCTGGGTAGGCTTGGAGTGGGTCAGAAGTTGGTCAACTGGGTGGCAAACTGGTTGGTGGGCAGAAAACAGAGTGGCGGTAAATGGTATACAGTCAGAAGAGATGCAAATTACAAGTGGGGTACCTCAGGGATCAGTCCTGGGATCAGTCCTCTTCAATATCTTCATCAGTGACATTGCAGATGGACTGGAGGGCAAGGTTTGTCTGTTTGCAGATGACACCAAGATCTGTAACAGAGTAGATGATCCAGATGGGGTGGGCAGAATGAGAAAAGATTTGGATAAACTGACAAAATGGTCGGAAGAGTGTCAAATGGGGTTTAATGCAAAGAAATGCAAGATCATGCACACAGGGAACAGAAACTCTGAAGCCACCTATAGGTTGGGAGAGGAGTTGCTGGCAATTACAAGGGAAGAAAGAGACTTGGGCATCATCATCACAGATGACCTGAAATCATTCAAGCAGACCACTAAAGCAGTAGGTAAGGCTAGAGAGATGTTGGGGTGTATTAGTAGGGGTATCACAAGTCATAAGAGGGAGGTAATAATCCCGCTTTACAAAACACTGGTTAGGCCCTATCTGGAGTACTGTGTGCAGTACTGGAGGCCGCACCTGCACAAGGACATTAACAAAATGGAGGCAGTCCAGAGAAGAGCAACCAAAATGGTGCAGGGACTGCATCAGAAAACATATGAGGACAGATTAACGGAGCTCAATATGTATACCCTAGAGCAAAGGAGGGAGAGAGGTGATATGATCAAAACATTCAAACATTTTAAGGGCATTAACAAGGTGAAAGAGTCTAACATGTATCAATATAAGAAAAATAGCAGGATAAGAGGACACAGCATGAGATTAGAGGGAGGCTGATTAAGGGGGAATGTGAGGAAGTTCTTTTTCACAGAAAGAGTGGTGGATGCATGAAATGGCCTACCTCAGGAAGTGGTGGATATGAATACAGTGCAGGGCTTCAAACAGGCATGGGATAGGCATAAGGGAGCAATAAAGATGAGTATGAATAGATAGGCCATTGACGGAGTACAGGCCAATGACATATTGATAAGGTAGAAAAAATGGGCAGACTGGATGGGCCTTGCAGTTCTTATCTGCCGTCAAATCTATGTTTCTTTGTTTCTATGAAGTGCAGGGGCACCTAGAGGAAAAAGAAGGGCTGGGGTGCTATAGGTCATCCTGGAGACAGGTACTGGGGCAGCTAGCCATACAGGGGTGGTATACAGACCTCCAACACAGGAAAAGAAGTTTGATAAGGCACTTGGGGAAGACATCATCAGGTTGGCAAGTAAGACAAGGTGCTGCTAGTTGGAGACTTCAATCTGCCAGATGTGGATTGGAGCCTTCCAACTGTAGCTTCATCAGAGAGCAGGTTCATCTTTGACTCCCTACAAGGGGGTTTTATTAGGCAGCTAATCAAGGAGCCCAATACGGGGAGGTCGTTGCTGGACCTGATGCTTACAAACCAGGATGGCACTGCAGACATCACAGTGGTCAGTTCCCTAGATACCAGTGATTACTGTACAGTGTGGTTTAACATTAAGATGAGAATAGTGACAAACCCCACAAGGGTGTGGATCCTTGTCCCTCAACTTTAGGACAGTGGAGTTTAAAGAAGTGGGAGACTGCCTTAGAAACTGCCTTGTAGGGTGGGTTTGTCAATGAGCCATAGAGGCACAGTGGGGAAAAATAAGGGAGCACATAATTACACCAATCCAACCTCTGTGTGAAGGAAGTGAGTAAAAGTAGAAGGAAAAATAGACTGCTATGGTACTCTAGGAAAGTGGCCAATGTGGTAAGGTAAAAATGGGTGGCATGCAGGAGGTATAAGAAAACTCAGAGGGAGGAAGACAGGGAGGTATACCAAATAGAACAGTAGAGAAGCAGGAAACACAGTGAGGGGAGCAAAGGTGCAGACAGAGAAAAGGATAGCCAAAGGAGTAGGTAAAGGGCATAAAACTTTCTTCGGGTACATAAGTGAGAAGAGGAAGCAAGGGGAGGGATAGTGAGGCTAAGGAGGGTAGCAGAGGGAGACTGTGCAGAAAAGGATCAAGAAAAAGCAGGCATCCTGAACAGGTACTTCTGCTTAGTCTTAACAGTGGTGGGAAGGAGGATGGACCACCGGAGAGCAGCAAGGACAAAGGGGGGGGGTGTGAACATAAGTCCATTTTCAGAGGAAAGAGTCCTGAAGTGACTTGCAGCTCTGAATGTGGACAAGGGTATGGGACCTGATAGGATACACCCAAGAGTACTAAAGGAACTCAAGGAGGAGCTAGCTACCCAACTGGCAGTTAATCAACAACTCACTGGAAAAAGACATGGTTCTGGAGGATTAGAGGAAAGCAAAAGTGGTCCCTCTCCATAAGAGCAGCAGCAGCAGGGAGGAGACGATTAGTGGTAGGGAAATTAATGGAATCTCTGTTAAAGGAAAGGTTTGTAGAGTATATTGAATTCAATGAGATACAAGACCAAAGGCAGGTTGATTCATGGGGAAAGTCATGCCAGATGAACCTGATTTATTTCTTCATTTGGGTGACCATGGAAATAGATCAGGGGAGGGCAGTGGATGAGGCTTATCTGGACTGTAGCAAGGCCTTCAGCACTGTGCCCACAGAAGACTGATTAAGAAATAAAGCACTCTAGGGCTGGGATCCAAAGTGGTAAATTGGGTAGGGAACTGGTTAATGGATAGGCAGCAGAGGGTAGTAGTTAATGGCATTGAGAGTGACCAGCAGGGTGCCACAGGGCTCAGTGCTGGGACTGGTCTTCTTCAATATCTTCATAAATGACATTGCAGAAGAACCGGGTGGGAACATATGCCTTGTAGCAGATAACATCAAAATCTGTAATAGGGTAGACACTCAGGAGAGAATGGAAGACTGCATAGGGACCTTTGGAAGCTCAAGGAGTGGTCAAGGGCATGGCAGTTGGGGTAAAATTCCAAAAAGTGCAAAATCATGCATCTAGTACATAGAAGCCCAGGAGCTGAATATATAGGACGGGGGGTCCTGACACTAAGTAGGAAAAGAACCTTGGGGTTATCATATCTGATGACCTCAAACGGGCAGGGCAGACCCCATCTGGAGATTTGTGCCCAGTTCTGGAGGCTGCACCTCAGAAGGACATACACAAGGCAGAGGAAGCACAGAGGAGGGAAACTAAAATGGTGCAGAGGTTGCATCAAAAGCCCTATGAAGAGAGACTGAGGTATCTGAACATGTACACCATAGAAGAGAGCAAGAGGGGATGTGATAGAGGCTTACAAGTACCTTACGTGGGTGAACAGCATGCAGGAGGGGAATCTTTTTCAAATAAGAAAGAGAACCAGGACCAGAGGGCATGCAATGAAGGTGTGTGTGTGGGGGGGGGGTTAAGAGGGATGTTAGGAAGTACTACTTCACTGAAAGAGTGGTGGATGCCTGGAACAGACTGCCAGTAGGGAGTTTCAAGCATGCATGAGATAGACATGGGAGAATACTAAAGAAGGGAGGGTCATCGGAGACCAGAAAGTGTCTGCAGAGACAGATGAGGCAGGGGCCATCTGGGCAGACGGAGTGGGCCAAGAAGTCCTTTTCTGCCAACAAATTTGAAGTTTTTATGTTTCTGCAGAGAAAAGGACTATTGGTCCATCCAGTCCCGTTATACATTTTCTTAGTACACAATACCCGTAATACCCTATCTTACCATATGACCTGTTGTCTATATGGAGATTTTGTCTGCACTACCCACCCCGTGTTCCCTGCTTTACTTCTGACCTCTTTAGTAACTACTAACCGCTTTACTCTGTCCCAGCCATGCTTGAAACCATTAATGGTGTTGGTACCAACCACCTCTGCTGGCAGACTGTTCCATGGTTCAACCACTCTCTGTAAAAAAAAAAACTTCTCACGTACCTCCTGAATCTCCCTCCCCCTTGCTAGCTTCCACTCATGTCACTGTGTTCTATATTTGCTATTGCTGGTGAAAAGTTTCTCACTGTATACCTTGTTTATTTCCATATCAGGAACTTGAAGGTCTCAATCATAACACCCTTCTCTTGTTTGTCCTCCAGTGAATACATGTGCAGTGCTCTAAGCCGATCCTCATAGGATTTGTCCTGCAGGCATGAATCATTTTGGTAGCTCTACACTGCACCTTTTCCAGTCTGTCCTTGTCTTACCCTAAATGTAGTAGTAGTAGTAAAAATCTTTATTTTTTAACAGGATCAGTTGACACATACACCATTAGGACAGCAATCCGATTTACAAGGTGCTCCTGAGACTCATTTTTTCTAAAAAAAATATATCCAAGGTAACAAAACATCAGATTGCATATCTAAATACACATATAACATCAATACATTTAGGTTCCAGTAATAACATACTCTCTGTTTGGCTTGTGTTGTGTAAGGTGAGTTAGTTAGTCAAAACATGTACATCTTATTGATAGCTCTTGTTTTAAAACTGTATTAAATTTCTTTGTGCTGTCATTTATTTTTTGTTTGGATTTTTAACTTGTTCCAGGTTTTAACTGCGAAAAGTGAGAACGTCATTTCTCCATGTCTGGTTTTAGGAGTTTTTATTTGATAGTTTCTATGCAATCTACCATTTCTTAGATTATGTGAGTGGTTATTTTTTCCAGTTTATTATATAAATAAGAGAGTTTAGTAGTTTTTATTGTCTTCCTGACTTGATCCAAATCATGTTTTGTTTATCTCTTAAAGTAAGTTAGTTCAGGTCCTCATACGGTTGACAATGGTGAGCACATCTGTTAGTTTTTAGTGCAAACCTTGCCAATCGGTTATATACAGCCTCTACTTTTTTTAAATTTGTGGCACTAGCAAACCCATAAATATGCAAACCATAGTCTATGATTGGTATCAATATCTGATTCACTATTGACCTGATTTTCACATGTAAACACTGTTTTGCCTGTCTCAAGGCTCCCAACTTACAACTAACTTTATTTACTGTTTCATTTATGTGGTATTCAAACCATAGCTTACTAACCACCCATAGACCTAGGTATTTATATAAAGTAACCTGATTTAAGCACTCTCCTGTTGTAGTTTTTATTTCTAAGGTTAAGGGAACTTTATCTAGTTTTGTACCACTTGCAGACATCACTGATTTTGATTTTTACTGTTGAGAATTAAGTTTGATTTCTCAAACCATCTCTGAACTTCTATAAAATCTTTTTGTAAGTTTAGCAGTACTTGATCTTGATCAAACCCTTTGGTCAGTATGACCGTGTCATCCACGTTAAAGTCTAATTTGTGACTTCTTTACAACATCAACCGCCTGATTTGTATAGATTAGAAAGGTTGGATCGGTGGTCCAAGGTTTGGCACTTGAAATTCAATGAGGACTCCAGAACTGGGCAAGAATACTCCAGATGTGACCTCACCAGTGATCTATAGAGAGGTAGCATACCTCTTTTCACCTGCTATCAAAACCCCTCTTAATACACCTCAGCATCCAAGTTGCCTTACTGTAGGCCTTGTTACATTGACTAGATTGTTTAAGAGTGTTTACTTGTTGTTTACTTATGATGACTACTAGGATCCTTTCTTCAGAAGTAGTTCCCAGCGTAACCCACCCAATCCAATACTCCACCCTGGAGTTCTTGTTCTTTGTGTGAATTACCTTGCACTTTTTGGCATTGAATTTTATGTTCCAAACCTCGGACCAGTGATCCAACCTTTGCTGGTTCCTCTGCAACTTCTTTACCCCCTCCTTACTGTCTAGCCTACCACAGAGCTTAGTGTCATCTGTAAGAGACACATCTTTCCCTGAATTCTTTCTCCTAAGTCACTGATGAACACATTGAAATGGACTGGACCCAGAACTAATCCTTATGGCACCCCACTAGTGATCTCCCTCTCCCAGGATTTGACTCTGTTTACCACTGTCCTCTGATCTCCCCCTCCATCCAACTTCTCACCTATTCAACTATGTCCCTCACCACACTTAAATCCTCTACCTTCTTCTGCAACCTTCTGTGTGGCTCTGAGTCAAATGTCTTGCTGAAGTTGAAGCAGAGCAAATCCACAGCATGCCCTTATCCATTGCCCTAATTAACCAGTCAAACAATACTATCAGGTTGGTTTGACAAGACGTCTCTGACTTGACCCATGCTATGTACTATCCTGGAGCCCATTTTCTGCTAGGTAGTGTACCAGGTCCTCTTTGACTAGTGTCACCATCAGTTTACCCACTATGGAGGTAAGACTGAATAGTCTGTAGTTACCCAGTTGCTCCTTGTCCACATCCTTGAGGAGTGGAACTACATCCACTACCCTCAGTCTTTCAGAACCATCCCTGTAAATTGCACAATTGAATAGCCCTGCCAGGGATTCAGCTAATTCTGATACCAGTTCCATAAAGCACTCTCGGGTGCATCCCATCCAGCCCTGGGACCTTATCTACCTTTCAGGGCTGTAAGCCCTTTTCTGACCCAATCATTGGTAAATACCTTCTGACTTATTTCTGGGCTCACCATTTTAGCATCCTTTATGCTATTCTCCAGCAAAGGCCTGCTATTCTCGCTTGTGAATACTGTAGTCATTCAGAGTGGCTACCTTTTGCTCATCTTCCTCTATTACCCTGCCCCCTTTATCTATCAATTCTTCCTCCTATCTTTCTTTTTTGCCTTAAATATCTGAAAAATTGTTTTTCCCACCCCTGACAGCCTCTGTAATACCCAGCTCTGTGTTTGCTTTTGTGTCCCTGACTGCCATCTTGGCCATCCCAGTTATTATATGGTATTACTTCCATTTTCCATCACCTATCTTCTCCTTGTACCTAATGTAGGCCTTCTTTTTGGCCCTCACTGCTACCCTGACCTTTTTTTAGAGAAACAGATTGGTCTCTTGTACCTGCTTCTCTTGGTAACCATCCTAAAGCATGTCTTTAGTCTAGTTCTTAAAAGCAGATGAACTGGAATCAGGGATCACAAAACCTGTTCAGTAGAAATCTATATATGCCTCCTATCACTACTACCAACCTAGTAAGGGTAGCAGTTTAAAAATAATTAGCTTGTCCATTAATAATGCCGGATTGGAGGCCACCCAATGGGGAACACTTTGTGTTTCCATGTCATTGAATGAGGTTTTGAGCAGATATAAGATGCTGGCAATTGGGCAGCCAGCTGGAAGATGTGCTGCTGGCTGCACAATTCCAGCCTGAGAAGTGAAGCTCTACACTATTACATTGACCCCTACTGGTGGGTTGGGGAGATTACTCTTCCAGCAGGGGTATGATGCATATACACAAGGTTAACAGTAACTGTGGGCTCTGCTGCAGGGAGAGAGGTTAGTGGAAGCAAAACCCAAGCCCTGGGCTGTCAGAAAGTTGGTCACTAGCACTTTGAGGGCTTGTTCCCTGTAGAACCCCACTGGACCAGCAGCATCAGCATAGGGAGTGGCTATTCACTACAAAAAAAAAAAACACCAACAGCTTAATCTGGTTCAAGGTCAGTTGGCATTCATCTGTATCCCCCCTCCCCCGGGTCGTGCCTGAAAATAGGCAGAATTTGTCTAGTGCACTTACCCAGTCAGCAAAAACTAAATAAGTAAATAAAGAGGCTGGGAGGACACCAGCAATGGCCTAACAGAGAGCAAGAAGGATGTGCACACGAGCAAAATTCTTGATAAAAAATAATTGTGCTTGGATTGGTTTAAAATACAGATGGGGTCATTAATGTAATTTGTATACAAATTAAGTGCAACACATGGTTTTCATTGTGGTGGGGCTACTTCAATTAGAGCACAAATTGATTTATGTGCAAGACAAAGCTTTTTTAACTATATTAAATTGATAAGGACATCACTGCGGTGGGTGGCATTTACCAGCTAAGTGGCTGGGTGGGCACCTTTACTTCCTTATGATGGCCATCTAGATTGGGGGAGGAATTTCAATAGCATACTGACACCTTTTAACTAGTTAGGAAGGGGAAATAAAATGACAAACAGTCTCAATTGATGTGGGTAGAGGAGGAGATACATAACAAATAAACACATCATTTCACCTTCTGTGCAACAAATTCTCTTATGCCAGCTAAATATATTTATTGAACTATGGACCATTTTTAAGTAATAAGGCATGGCTCGGGGTTAGATTAACAGTCTGTTAATCACCCACTTGGGGTGTAATGTGGCACGAGGGGGAGTGCTTTAGTGCTATTGTAAAAATTATTCCAAAAGAAAAGTGGTAAAAGTGTACGTTTTGAATGTTTTCCTTAATAAGAGCTTGATTTTTACTAAAACAGTTCTTCCACCAACAGTTTAAGAATGCTGATTCAGATTCAGAATCAGAATGCATCATTCCAGTCATTCAGCAGTGCTAGAGGAAGGAGTGCTAGCAGGAAGAATTCATGTGCCATGGTGATCAGGCTGTACATGACAGTGTAACAGGGATTAATGTAAAACTGTCAGAATCCTTGCAGCCAATCAGATTGCAGCATTTCTGAGACCTTTTTATAACACTGATTGGTAGATGTATCTTATCATCATTTATTTTAAAGTATTTAAATACAAATGTATTTATTTTTGTTTTAGTGATTTTTACAAATGGGCCCATTTTATAATTGCAATAAAGCACTCCAGTACATTTCAAGTCATGTTTTATTGTTCTTTGAAGACATAAAAGTTTTGGACATTACAACACCATACAAATATAATAAAATTATAATTAAACAGATAATATGCATTAGTTGTACAAGCATTAGATTACATATAAAGCTGTTGCATACTTTACATCTATTATTTATGACAAATACATAAGGACACATACTCAGTTGTGAGTCATGATACCATAACAGAAATAAAAAATGGACCAATAAGTTATATCTCTCCATGGAAAAAATTAATTTCCAGTGCCTCCACTCTTAGATTTCAAAGCTAAGATTCTTTTCTTTTTATAATTTATTACAGTAGTGATAAAAAGAGCAATTTTTCAGCTTCCTCTTTTTCCCTTGGATATATTAATATAAATAATACATTGTAGCTAGTACTGGCATAATTAGTAAAAATTTCTTGACAATTTTTACCTCTCTATATATTATACAGAGGACACTGTATAACAATATGATACAAAGTTTCCTGAAAGCCATTATTACATGGACACATGAGATTCATAAGTGAAACAGTGAGACCATACTGATTAAAGTATGAGTATTTTGAAGTTATTATGCCCAACCTTTCCCAGGTAATTGCCTTTCATAAATGTGGAAGAATAGGTAAGGTAAGGTAAGGAAATCTGTAACTGAACAATCAGTTTTATTAATACTGAACCAAGGAGCCTGTTTTTGTTGTCTCACTTGAGACATTTGTGCTTCCTGGGCAAAGGAAAAGAGTCTTGCCTTAAGTCTAGTTCTATATGACATGGCAACTGAAATGATGGCTAAATAGTCCTTCCAGAGATGGGTAGAGTCAGATTTTTCTAAAATAAAGGTTAACTTCTTTATCCATGGGGAGCAAAAACCATTTAAATGCGATTGTCTTTTTTTCATTTAAGCATGCTAACGGAATTTTATTTGATGCAATATTTATTATTTTTAACCAATAAGAAACTATACGTAAGTTTAATATATATGATAGAGGGATCCTATCTAATTATGATCTCACATTTGCATTAGATGTCCGCCTGGGTACCTGTAGTATAGCTTTATAATAGTACAATAACGGAATTTCTAAATTTAAATAATTTTTAGTTGCCCATATTTCTGCACCATATGCAAGGATGGGAACAATCCTTGCTTCTCCTGTTGTGATGGCCAGAAGTACTGATAAGCCACCATATCTAAAACTAAAACATTGTAGGGCCTTAGCCACGTGTTTCACCTTACTTACTTACTTGTTCCTTAATATGAGAGGTCCAATGACCATTAGAAGAACACTCAACTCCCAAATAAACATGAGAAGATGATATGATATTTATATGACTAGTGCCTAAATAAAACTTAGGGAGGGTGTAATTGAGAGGCAAAAATCATTATTTTAGTTTTTTCAAGTTAATCTTTAAGTGAAGCCTTTCACATTTAGTTTAAATCTGTTTTTTTTTCCATTGAAGCTCTACTGATGAAAGAGTGAAAAGAATCAAAGAATCAAATTGTCTGCGTAGGCCAAAATATATATGTGTATTATTAACTTTAGAAGAATCCAATGGTAAAGTGGTCTTCAAACTTAATAGTAAATCAATATAATAACAGGGGGGCTAGAAGGCATCCTTGCTTAACTCCTTTATTTGTTATAAAATATTCAGTCAGACTACCATTATTATCATATCTTATTGCAGTTTGAGTATTAAAGTTCAATAAGAAGATTGGAATTATTAGATTTAGAGGAATGCCGTGAGCCGACATTGTTTCCCACAGTATCTCTGTAACCACTGAATCAAATGCAGCTGTAAAGTCAATAAACAAGGCATAAAGTTTAATCTTTCTGAATGTACAATACTTTTCAAGCAGGTGAGCTACTAAAAAATATTGTCAGTGGTGAAAAAACCATGTCGAAATCCTGCTTGAAAATTATAAAGTGGTCTAAACTCATCTATCCACCATTGAAGCTAATTCAGAAGAATACGAGAGAAAATTTTACAACTGATATCAATTAAACTAATAGGACAATAATTTGATGGAGTGTTATATGAACCTTTTTATGAAGTGGAACAATTATGTTTTTGGTCCATAACTGAGGAATGTATTTGCCAGCCAAGCAAGCCTTGAAAAAGTTAGTCAAAAATGGCACCCAATAGTTCAAGTGATCTCTATAAATTTCCCCAGGAATAGTATCTGGACCTGGGGCCTTTTTATTAACTAATAATAGGATTGCCTGTTCAATTTCACCAAATGTGAACGATAAAGGTTGTTAAGTACTGGAAAGCATCCATGTGGGGATATTGCAAATTGGTATGGAAGACTCAGAAGTAAACAATTTTTTTTAAATGCATAAACCATGCAATCTTTGGAAAATAAAGGGCAAGAGAGGGATAATACACTCCAGTACCTGGGTCATTGTGGGGTTTGTCCACTTCTTGTATGGTTTAAGGCACTCAGCTACAATTCATGCCACACCACATGAGGCATGGGTAAATCCAACAGTGACTCACACTGTTGCATCTTATTGTTAAATTATAAAATGGGTACCGAAAATCCAGATTCCTGATTGGTTGGCACCAATTTCATAGATCTGTCTAATGCATACATACAAAAGTGCTGTCAATCAGGGCACAGCACTCTAACAATATGAATAGCTTTTTCAAAAATTCCTGATTGCCATTGCAAATATGGTCATCACCTTTACTAATTAAAATAATCATCTGGGCCCTAAATATAAAACTCAATCAAAATGAAAAGAGCAAACACATTTATTAAATGTTCTTTTCTGTTATATTACCATCCTTACACACATATAGATTTTTTTTAAACGCTATTAGAACCAAAAATAGCAGACAGGAAAATGTTACCAATTTTAAGTAGTCAGTTGCAACCTTTGATTTCTGAAGTATTTTTCCTTTCAGTTTGCTCATTAGAAAGTTTACTGTGTGACAATATTATGCTGGCTGCATGGAACAGCACTCTACCTAGCAGCTAATATATCTAGTTCTAGTCCCACTACAACATCATCAGCACTGTGACCTCATTGAATGTGACATCACAGGTGAGTGACCTGGCAGCTACAGAATGGCTCTTCCTGAATACCTGTGATGTCACAGTCAGTGAGGTCAGAATTCTGATGATGTAATGTAGAAATATGTCAGCTGCCAGGTAGAGTGCTGTTCCACAGATCACAACTACTAACATCATGTACAACATTTTCTAATTACCAAAAGGGAAAAGAAAAACCACCTCAGATGTAAAATGTAATAGTTGATTGCTTTTAAAAACTAATATTAATTTTAGGTAATAGACTAGCTCTTTAAATGAAATACTACTTACAGTTTTATTTTTTTAACTTCTTTTCTGACCGTGCCTGCTTCCCCATTCCTATCCATACTTGCCTACCAGGGAAATCTTTTCTTCTTGCCCTGCCACAGATAAAATGGAATCATTGGCATTACTGAGGCCTTCTGTTGTGTACGTTTTTCTCTGGGGAGAAGCGAACATGCAACCAGTAGAATTCTGTAAAAGTCTGATTGCTTACATTTCATGACAAACAAACATTCAATCTATTGAAAGTGTGGATAGACAGATGCTTGATAGATGGGGAGGGATTTTGTTCTACTACTTACTTTTAACAAAAGAAAATACCTATTCAAAAAGTTGGCCTTTTTTGTTTCTTATATTTTCTCAGTTCACCCATTTTATAAGCAAAATAAGACACTTAAGGAGTGTGTATTATGCTGATCTAATCACACTTTCAGGGGTTGAAAGCAGTCTGCCTTGAGCATTATGCTTCATTAACCCCCAGCATGTGGTTAGATATGCATAATGCATGCCCTATTATGTCATATTGCTTACTTATACATAAGCAATAAGCCATGACAGGGTGTGCATTATAGGATTTTAATACACACCTCGAGGATGTAGTAAGGCACAAGGCCGAAGGCCGAGTGTCCTAATGGTTCTGGGAAGTGCATTAAAATCCTATGATGCACATCCTATAGGGGCTTATTACACTTATAAAATGTCTCTAAGTAGGTTTTTTGGGGGGAGGAAAATAAGATTTGGCTAATAACTGTGCATTTATAAATATTTAATGCATGGTCAGATTATGGCTCTTGGCCAATAACATTTCTAGATGTTTTTCTTGCCATTTTATAAATGGAGATAATGCATGGAGTTAGATATGCAAGAAATGGTGTGAATGAGTCCCAGGTCTTTAGACCCTAACTCTGAATTTCCTTTTCTTTTCAGCTTTGTGTATTAACCTTAACTTTACCATGGCTTTCAATAGTTTTTTTTCTCCTAAAAGGAATTTCCTGTTTTGGTAGGTAAATTTATTTAATCTATTATTTGGGTTTCAGTGGTACCAATAAATTGCAATGTCTGAATGTGTTTATGTCAATGCAGTTTGGAGTTTAAAGGAACATTGTCAAACCTTTTTGCATCATATAATTTCTAGTTGAAACCCCACATTTTATGATTGCTTACCTTCCTTAAAATTCATTGATGTTGCTGGTTGTTTTATCTGCTTCCTTTCTTAGCTGAACACACTGTACTTAGTTGCTAATGAGTTGCTAATGATATATTCAACCTAGTTTTGTTTCAAATCCTTGATTTACTCTTACTGCATACTTCCTGAATATTATGAAAACCTCAAACAGTGCAGCCACCCATGATGCAGTAGTTTCCTCTCCTCTGACTACATAATGAGTAGCTAGACTGTGTTGGTGTGTTCCCATGTTCCCAAGTCCAGGAAAGAAGCAATGGGAGTTGGTCAAGGAATGTAAACAAACATGTTTTTGTTTGGCAACACCAATATGGTGGGCAGTCTGTTTTTCACTTTTAAAAAGGAAAAAGAATCTGAATCAAACTACCAGCTATATCAGCAATCTCTACAGAATGAGACCAATCATAAAATGTATTTTTTAAACTAGATACACTTTAAAGTCTAAGGTGACTGCCTGTGTCCCTTTAACAGGTAAGTACCAGCTAAAGCAGAAGGTGGCCACATGGTCAAATTCTACAATACTTTGTGGTTCCAGTCTCACCAACTTCTGGTCAATACCAAGAAGATAATGTTGATGACCTTTGACAAATATTATAAGCTTGATAGGCTCTATCCCCCCCCCATAGTCTTTTCTTCCCTGGATGGCACCCCCCTCCTGAAGTTGTCCTCTCCTTCAACTACCTCAGTGTGTAGCTGAATAGAAGACTTGGCTTCTCTATACATATTGATGCCATCCATAAAAGGCTTCATCACAGGTTTGGTGCTCTCTATCACAGTATGGATTTCTTGCCACTTTCCGTCCACCGGGAAATTTGATTATGTATATGGACTAAGGTTCCGCTTCTTTGCTGCTGGAGATCTGACAGTTCCCCTTTAATTACTTTAGTCACCGAACCCAATGACATCAGTTGAGCTGAAGGCTACAATGAAGTGGAACCCAGTGATATCAGCTGAGCTGAAGTCACTGGATTCTACTTCATTATAGTCTTTAACTCAACTGATTTTACTGGGTTCTGAAACAGCTAAGTACTGCAATTAAAACAGTGGATACCCGCTAGAAAAAGGCAGAAATATTGTGAGGCCCTAAATAAGGAAAAATAGGATAATTTCAGAACAGACACACAAAACAATACCCTAAGGTTATTAAACAGATTTCACACATTTAATTAATAATTATATTAATTGATGCCATTCATAGAAAGCTTCATCACAGGTTTGGTGCTCTCTATCACAGTATGAATATGTAATCAGATATGTAAACAACAGGGGGTACATTCCCTTTAAACAAACAAACAATTTACAAGGCATCATGGGTAACATAGCAAATCACCATAAAAGATTTACCCAGAATATGCTTCAAGCAGGAGTGTAAGATACCAAAGGCCTCACACACATGTAAAATCTTAAAACAGACAAGCACTCACACATGTTTTTGTTTTTTTCCTTTTTTGGACTCACTACTGTGATATAGCCATTGCCACTGCCTAGGGCAAGAGGACAGATGGCCAATGTTGAAAACTGTGTGGTTCATGGTGAACTCAAAGTAGGAATTCAATTTAAAAGGCAAGAATCTCAATGCAAAAGCAATGAAGCCATGATTCCACAAAAAGTGCATTTGGAAGTGAAGCTAAGTTTTATAGAAACACAGAATTATACATAATTCCCTAATGTATGGCATCTTAGCAGTGTCAGTGGCTCAGCAGGTAGCACACTCACCTCTGAGGCTGGGAGATCAGTAGGCTGTGGGTTCTATCCCCACACCAGGCACTTGGGTTAATATCCCAATACTGACATTGTAGTGCAGCATGAGGGGGTGCTGCACTCCTCAGGTGCCATCTTTCGGATGAGATGTTAAACCAAGGTCCCACCTGCCTGTTCTGGTGGTAGTTCAGGTGGATGTTAAAGATCCCATGGCACTTCTCAAAAAGAGCAGGGGAATTTCCCCTGTGCAATGGCCAAATTTCCTCCATTCAAGAAAAATACTACCAACAGCTTACTCTGGTTCAAGGTCAGTTGGCATTCATCTGAATCCCCCTCCCCCCGGTCATGCCTGAAAATAGGCAGGATTTGTCTAGTGCACTTACCTGGTCAACAAAAACTAAAAAAAAAATGCAGATCACCACTGTGAGATTTTGATTTGCTATGCTTTAATAAGGACTGTAATATGACAAAAGGCTTCACAAACAGACTGTAATGTGCCAACATGTTTCACAAACAATCTGCAAAGGCTTAAAAAAGCAAACCATAAATGGTGAGATATATCAGGTGAGATATGTCCTTTTTAGGACTCATCAGTTTGCTATAGCCATTGTCTTAGCCCAGAACAGGAGGTTAGCCAGTCAGTGTCACTCAGAAATGTGTCCGCTCTCCACTTGTCCTGGTAGTGAAAAATCCAGCTTCACGCTAAATCTGGACGTCCTGCATGGAAGCATGCTATGCTGTTACCAAACTATTGAGACCATTCTGATGTTACTGCACTTAATGACATTTATGTGTCCTGCCTTACTATTGCATGGCATTCTTCCTCTGACATATTACCACTGTGCAAGGAGTCCCCTTCTAGACGAAATTAGTAAATTGTTTTCTCACAAAAGTTTGCAGAATCTTTTTATTTTGACTCTAATGCAGCTGTTTGTTAAGCTAAAGACTTGAAAATTGGCATGCTACATGGTGTTATATCTAAGGTCCTGCCAAACAGCATGGCATTCAGCTAAGTAGGGGCTTGAAGCCTGACAAGTATTGTAAAAATATTTTGCTACTTACAACTCAGCCACCTTTGGAGACAAATACTAGAAAATTAGAATCTATCATTTTTTCTCAAGGCATCAAAGAAACAGCTAAACCTGTCAGATTTTGATTATTTTAAGTTATTGGGGCTCATTATTTGACACTTCATTTTGTGAAAAGTTTCTGAAAGTGTGACTTCTTATAACTACTACCACTGCAGGTAAAGAACCGGAGCTAGACTTTCAGCCTGTCAGGGACTAAGTCCTAACCCACAGCCACCACTGTGGGACTAAATCTCTGCACTTGCAGAGATTCGTATTTTCAAGCAACACAGCTGCAGGGATGGTTACACTTGGTCCAGCTGGGTGTACCATTTTCCTGCAGCTGCGCCCAAAAACACATCCACAAGCTGCTGTAAATCACGGTGCTGATCACACACCGACTCCACTTTTGAAAATACTGTAGCTGTGGGAAAAACTGTGGCTCTGCAAGTGGAGACCCACTTGTGTCAGTTTATTACTGCAGCTGCGGGAGTTATGAGGGTTCTGAAAATCAAGCCCTCTGCTATTTGTTATGCATTCCCAATGACAGTGGGTCCTGGAACATAAGAAAGCTGGAGAAATGGTTTTCTAATTTTAAATTTACAATGAAAATACCAATGGTTACTAACTGGCAACATTTTCTCAGTCTTTTTATGGAAGCAAAATAGATAAGGTCACCATGATTCCACTTATGAGAATTTAATTTTGGGAAAGTGTTTATCACCACTGCATCAATACTAGGTACTTGCAGCATTTCCCCAGCTGAGCTGAACTGTTTGCAGTCCCATAATATACCACTTGGTGACTAACCCCCCCCCACTCTGGGTTTGATCAGATGAATTAATTGAAACTGTTTGTCACCTTATAATCTCCTTGTTCTTCACAGTGACACATTCTCTTAAAGGGGAAGAGTCAGCACAAATTACCTCTGTGCACTCTCTGGGCAAAAGCATTTTGGTTTATTTCTATGTACAGTCCAAGGAGGACAGTGGGACCAGGAAACAAAAGATCAGAGCTTATATAAGCTCTGACATGCACTGCAGGCTACTGAATCTTCTCACTGCTCTCTACTGCTCTGATGTCATCTGCAGGGGATTCTGGGATCTATAGTAACAGAAGATGTTAACCCACAATTAAGCAAAATTACTCTGATGCAATCTACTGTACTACAATAAACAGTAAGTAAACCAAAATGTTTCTGTACACAAAGTGCACATTGGGACCAGCCTCACACGTGTGTGTGTGTGTGTGTGTGTGTGTGTGTGTGTGTGTCCTTGGTGGTGACTGTTCCTTTTTAAAACAAGAGCTACCTGCTTCTTTTACTGTCAGATCAATCCCTTCAGAACACCTAGAATTCCTCCGTCTTGGGGTCCTAGTCATTTTTTTCTCCAACAAGGTCTCTATTAGTGTCTCTACATACTGACTGTCCAAGTGCATCACTATTCTTGTACTACCCAGCTCTGTTGTGATTCTCTTGTAAAAACCCATCCATATAATTAATGTCACTAATGATCCACTGCAGTAGCTGCCTCCCCTAGCCTTTAGTTTTAATCCCCCACATCCCTGTTCATTATCATGACCAGTACCCCTCCCTCCTTTCCTATTTCCAGTCCATGTGTAGCATACAGTCATTTATTGCCCCATAATGCCCTCTAGCTGACCAGAAAAGGAAGACCCTCCCTTCCCCCCAGCCATCTGCCTCAGACATCCTTCCACCATCTGCCAATACCTGGTTCTCATCCCCCTGGATCCAACTTGCCAAGCAATCCAGGACCCCTTTATTCCATCTGTTATACATTGTTGTGCTGCCTTCATGACTTACTCCTCAGGACTGGGTTCTGGTCAGCTCCTTGGTAGCCTGCCCCACTCTATATCCTGCCACTCATGGTGGAGTTGCAGCTGGGGGTGTCAGTGGTGGAGCTGCAGCTGGGGGTATCACTGGGTGCTAGCAGCAAATGTCCAGGATAGATGTGGTAGACTGGTGGAGGCTACATCCTCCAAAGCAGTGGCATTTTTCCTTCTTAACGGAAAACCATGGATATCATCATAAAAACATTATCTGTTCTCTCTAAAACTGCCTGTTATGAATCCCATGTAATAAATTTCTTCTTTTAACTCACCACGGTGTAGTTTTGTGTTTCTTTTCACGTGGTGCAGTCAGATGCCAGAGCTGTGGGTCACCATCTTGCCTCTCCATGTCCCTTCCTGCACTCTGTTTGGGGTCACTGCACGGTGCCTTGTTCATTCTGGTAGCCGCACTTTCATACGTCCCGATGTGCAATCCTGCGTGGTACCCTCATGCATGCACGCTCCTCGACTGCATTTTTTTTTCCTTTTCATGGCTTTGTGTTTTTTTTTAGGATCCCCACATCCGTATTCACTATGTATAACTTTGTTTTTATCCCCTGGACTTTTGCCCAAGCGCTATGCAAACTGGATGAGTCAGTTTCTGCATCGCGGTCTGACCGTCCTGTTTCTAGTTTTGTTTCCCTATGTTTCTGGTTTGCTGGTGCACATGAAACAGGTTTACATCAGACCTGCTGATGTCAGCTACACTCCAGACCAATCACATTACTCATAATCACAATGCCAGTCTGATGATGTTTTGGCACCTCTGCCTAACGTTACCTGCAGCCTTCAGTTCCCCTTCAGGTCTGGTCTTACCCCTTATATGGAGTCACTGACTGTTCATTTGGGCATTCCATTTGAAGAGACTTAGGAGATGCTACCACCTGCAGAGCAGCTGAAAGACGCTGGATCACGCTACTGCCGAATATCTAGAACAGGGGCAGCCGAATCGCCGGAAGAGGGCTGCTCACTGTGGCTGCATCTCTTCAGAGAGAACCGATCCCTATTACCAGATAGACTCTCTGCCTGAAATCAAGAAGCGCCTTCTGATTCCCAGTAGAAAACAGGAAGTTGTTATCTCTCTGTCTACAGACAGTTGGTGAGACCCCATCTGGAGTACTGCGCGCAGTTCTGGAGACCCCATCTCTGCAAAGACATAGACAGGATGGAGGCAGTTCAGAGGAGGGCAACTAAAATGGTGCAGGGTCTGCAACAGAAGCCATACGAAAAGAGACTAAAAGAGCTTAATATGTATACCCTTGAGGAAATGGGGGAGAGGGGGACATGATAGAAACTTTCAAGTACCTCAAGGGAATCAACAAAGTCCAAGAGGGTAGCATGTTTCAGAAAATGAGATGTGCAAGAACAAGGGGGCACAATTTGAAGACAGAGGGAGGATGGATCAGGGGCAACAAGAGGAAATAGTTTTCACAGAGAGAGTGGTGGATACATGGAACTGCCTTCATGAGGAGGTTGTGGGGTCAAAAACAGTGGAGGAATTCAAGAATGCATGGGACAGCCATAAGGCAATTATAGTGGGGGATATGAGGAAGTAGGCTGTTGGTTAACTAGAACCTGCAACTTATCTAATAGGTCGAGAAATGGGCAGACTAGGTGGACCAAGTGGTTCTTATCTGCAGTCAAAGTCTATGTTTCTATGTTTCCTACACTGCAACGCTGTAGCCACTGGCCACAATGCAGTTGTGGCTTTCCCCAGCATTTCTAAAAAGAGCTGCTATCACTGTTTTTGTAGCTGGCTTGCGAGCACATTTTCTTGCCTCCCCTGTGCCACCTTTCATCAAGCAAGCCACGTCTGACTGCCTTTCAGCCATTCCGGACCATTTGTGCCCCAAGTAAGTGATTAACACAAGCACTGTATTCTGTGTCTGCATCGGCTGGCTGGTACTTACAGTTTGTGTGTTTACTAGTGTTCCTGGGGAACAGGGTGTTGAGGTTTTGCCCATTGCTTTGTGTAAGGGCAGTCAGGTGTTTGTTGTTTAAAGGTGCTGTCATGATTGCTTGGTGGGCTGGCTTGGGTGTGTGTTTATAGTGGAGGTCGCATCTGTGTGTGGTGAGGGCTGTGAGTGGTGAGGTGGTGGGGGTTCACATCTGTGTGTGTGGGGCAGGAGTTGGTGTGTGTGGTGGGGGCAGGTGTTGATGTGTGTGGCGGGCAGGTGTTGGTGTGTGTGGTGGGGGCTGGTGTTGGTGTGTGGGGGCTGGTGTTGCTGTATGCATGTACAGGGCTGGTTTTTGTGTGGGGGTGTTGGTGTGTGTGAATGTGTTTGGGGGCTGGTGGTGGTTAGTGTGTGTGCAGGGGCTGACCGTGTGTGTGTATGTGTGTCTTTGTGGGGTGCTGGTGTGCATGTGGGGGGGATGTTGTTCACATGAGGGAGGTGGCTTGTGTTCATGTGTGGGTGTTGGCTTGTGTTGATGTGTCTGTTCTGTCTTGGGGCTTGCTGGTGTTCATGGGGTGGGGTGGGGGGTTGGGTGCCAAGATGCCCTTATCTGCCATTGGTTTCTTTGTTTCTATGTTTCCATAAATGCCCTCATCTAGTTACAGATTTGTGTTGTATGCCATATGAATCCAAGTTAAATAGTGAAGACACTTAAATATTTGCTTATTTTAATCCTCTTCACCAATGACTGGGGGGAGGTGCGGTAAAGAGACAAACCGACATATTAAATATGGTTAAGCTGTTAGTGGTATGTTTAGTGAATTTAGTTAGCACACCATTGGAATTCCCTACGGCATCCCTAACATGAATCTGAAAACTTTCTAAAATATGCAGCTTACACCTTGGTTTAATATGTCCCCTGTGACATAGCACCTCAGAAATGCAGTGCCCCCACCCCCAGAATGTACTAGTGTATCTGTTTAGGCTTTACTTCAAGTTCATGGGGTGTGGCTAGATCCCAAAACATTCAGATCTTCCGGTTTCAAATGTGAGTGTGATAACTGCTGAGCCATTGACACGGCCACCTGATATCCTTGAGTAACAGGGAGGGAGACAAGGGGAAAAAATCACATTTACACACTAGGTCATGGGGGAGGGGAGGGGGAAAAAAAAGTAGACCAAAATGACCAATGGTCTTTTTCTTCTGACATTGTCTGTGGTTCTTTGTTTTTATGTACTACCTGAAGGAGGGGAAGGAGATAATCCAGTGAAATTTCTGTGGAGGATGCTACCCCAAGCTCTGGACTGCTTCTGGCTGGCTCCAGTAGAGATTTGATTGGGCCCACTGTATGCCTGGATGAAAAATGGGGGGCAGAATCCGGGCCCATAGAGGCCATTTATTTTCAGGCTGCTGCAGTACCAATACCAGGGACTACTGCTCAAGAAAGTCTGAGAAAAGAAAGGGGTGCTGTGGCAGGGGAATAAGATTGGCTCTGCACCCAGACATTTCAAAATGAATCATAGATTAAAGGAAGACCTTTGATAGAGATCAGGACTGGGAATGAGAGCCCATCCTGAAATGCTCACTGTTAATGCTAAAAGCCCTCCACGTATTCTATGGTAGAAGGACACAAGTGTTTACATGCCTGAGAGAGGCTCAGGAATTCTTGCTAAGCAAAATGGGAGGACAACTGTTGGGATCAAGTGGATCCACAGGCAGAGACCAGAATGAGTGGGGTGGCACACCACCCAAGGAGCAGCACTGTGCCAAAGGATCGTCGAGGGTACATCATAAGATGAGGATGTGGGCAGAGCCAAATAAGACCAACGGGGAGCAGAGAAAAATACTGCAGTCAGTGGCAGATGTCCCCTTGCCAGAGGGTGTGCCTGGCCAGAGGCGAGAACCAGAAGAGGAGAAGGAGCATGACAAGCAAGCTAGGTGACAGAACTACAAGTTTCCCAACACATGTTTTCTTTACAGGATCTGCAAGAGATTCACAGCCACAAAGACAATATCACTGATAAACAATACACACTGTTTTGGGAAACAAATTGCTGTTGTGAGGATTTATTGTTGAAGCAGGCGGTCAAAAGCAGTGGTGGGCTGGGGAACAGAATCTGCAGAGCTGCGGCTCCAGTTCCAGAGGAAAATAGCTTATTGAGCATGCTGAGAGGGTCTAGTACGATCTCCCGATGCTAATCTTCCCGACTTAAAAACTCCTGTATTTTACTTCCCAATTTATTTTTTTTGAAATTCAATGTTTTATTAATTTGACAGAACAAGACAAAACCTCACCCGTGTACAGAAACATGGTAGGAACAAGTAGCAAAATACTCAAACCCACCTCAACCCACCCCAGGAAGGTGCCACCTCCAACTCCAGGTTAACCCTGGAGATCTATTAACTGGTGCCATGGAACAATACACAATAGAGAACAGTTAGCCACATAGAGACATCTCATAATGGACCAGTCAGAGGATTCCAAGTAGAGAATTCAATGAAGATACAAAGCGTACAACTTGCCCCATTTTTTCTGAAAAGTAGCCATAGCATGTCTGGAACTGGCTATTAGTCTTTCCATCTTGAAACACAAGGAGATTTCCTCAAGCCACTCATTATAGGAAATAGCTACTTGATCTAGCCAGTGTCAGAGAACTAACCTTTTAACTGCCATTGAAATTATGGCCATGTGAAATTTCCGTTCTTTGATCCTAATGTTGAGCAAAGCCAATTACAGACTTCAGCTGTGAATAGATCCTCCAGACCCAAAATCGGATCCAGACCATTACGAATTGCATGCCATAATGGGGCAACTTTAACGCAGGACCAAAATATGTGTAGTAAATTCCCACTCCCATACCACACCTTATGCAGCTATCAGATTTTGATCTGTCAAATTTAGCCAACGTCATGTGTGTAATACATATTATTTAAAATGTAAAACTGGATAAGCCTATTCCTGTCCAAAGTAAGATATCTGTACACATCACGCCAAACTTGGGTCCAAGAAAGGGAGGGATCAGAGACGAGGGAGGTCCATATATTGGAGCCAGCTAGGGAATCAGGAAATTTTATAAGCAAAAGATAATTATATAGCCGGGCTATACTGTGGGGATTAGTGACCCAAGTCCTGAGTTGTTCCAGGAAAGGCCTGACTTGAGAGGATGATCTCACCAGCCCAAAGTTTTTACCTACCAGGTGTCTCAATTGGTATATCTTGAAGATATTCTGGGGAGGTATATTCAATTTTGTTAGTATATCACCAGAGGAGCCAAGGGATCCCTGAACATAGAGATCCTCCACCAAGCAGTCCTGAATTTATGGGAGCCAGGTCGACGACAACATGTGACCACCTATTCTAATATTAGGGTTAAGGACTAGTGGTTGGGCCAAATCTTTGGTATATGGGATTTTAAAGAAGTTCCAATACTGAGTTAAAATTTTAACGGATAACCCTATTACTGAGTTATGAAAATCCCCCGGAAGGGAGGAGTAACTATAATAAAAGATATGATGGGGATATATGTTGTGTTCCTCCAATAATTTAAGCTCTAGCTCTAACCATATGGGCATATAATACTCATTCGAGGGCAAATCCACCTACCCAGTTTAGCTAAATGACTGGCCCAGTAATATAACCCAAAATTAGGCAAGCGAAGGCCTCTCTTATCTTTAGGCAGGCAGAGCTTGATGAAAGATCTTCTAGGTTGCTTACCGCCCCAAATAAATTTGGACACCATTGAGTGTATTTTCTGGAAAAAAGATTTAGGAAGCCATATGTTGAGAAGGTTCAGGGGATAAAAGATTCGTGGAAGTATGTTCATTTTGATTATGCTGATACGCCCCCCTATAGCAAGGGGAAGGTTGTCCCATCTGTTAAGATCCTTTTGGATTCTATCCAACAGGTCATCCAGGTTAAGCTTTTTAATCGTCTCCTCATCCCGAGCCAAATAAATGCCTAAGTATTTGAGGTGATTCAGGGCCCATTTCATACCAAATTGGGATACACTAGCCTGAAGCTGGAGTGAATTGAGTGGAAATATCACCGATTTGGACAAGTTCAACCTATAATTGGCTGCTTTACCAAAGTGACTAACTATTTGCAGTACCTCCAGTAAGGAAGATTCAAGATTTGAGAGGTGTAAGAGAATGTCATCTGCAAAAACGGATAGGTTCAATGTCCGTTGAGCAATGACACACCAGAGATCTTAGGTGACCTTTTGATATGAAGCAACAGGGCTCCAGATATAAGTTAAATAAGTAAGGGACAATGGGCATCCCTGACGAGTACCAGAATACAGGAAAAAGCGAGATGAGAACACCTACATAATAAACCTTAGCAGAAGGCGAACTATATATCGCCTTAATCCAGTGAATAAACTTCTCTGGAAAGCCCATTTTGTTTAGGGTAGACCACAGGAACTCCCAGCTAACCCGATCAAAGGCTTTCTCTGCGTCCAAGGCAACTAAAGCCATAGGTAATTGGGACTCCTGAGCTGCACGAAAAATGTGGGTAAGTGTATGCATATGGTCCATAGCTGACCTCCCCTGGACAAATCCTACTTGTTCATGACTCAACAAAACCTGCCAGACCTGCCTAATTCGCAAGGAAAGAATTTTGGTTAAAATTTTAATATCATAATTAAGTAATGAAATTGGCCTATAGCTAGCTGGATCCAAATTAGACTTATCTAGTTTGGGAATTAAGATTATAGTAGCCTCCAACAAAGAAGGGTCCAATGGTTCCGAAGAGAGAATATAGTTAAATAGCGTGAGGAGAGCAGGAGCAATCTCTTTACGGAAAGTTTTGTAGAAATTTGGGGGAAGGCCGTCAGGTCCAGGGGATTTGTCCAGGGGTAGGTTTATGATGACTTCCTCCACCTCACTCAGAGTGATAGGAGAGGAAAGTAAGTCACATTGATGCGTATGCAGTCTTGGAAGGGTTACCCCCTCCAGAAAGGCTTCTGCATCTGATATTGATGGTGAGGAAGCCCTATTACTATACAAGTCTTTGTAAAAGTCTTCAAAAACTTTTGCTATGTCCCTTGGAGCAGTTTTAATTGAACCATCAGCCGCCTTTAAGGCAGGAATTAGCCTAGAGCTTTCTACCTCTCTTAGCCTGAGAGCCAATAATCTCCCGGGTTTCTCCCCTTGGTCAAGGTAACGTGTTTTAGATTTTAGAATAGCGTATTCCGTTTTTTCCTTAATCAGGTCTTCATACTCATTTCTGAGTCTACATAGATTCTCTAAATCTATTTGAGAGTTAGAGGAAGAGAGGACACCTCCAGCCTTTTTAATCCGGTTAGCCAAAGAGGTAATTCTTCCTCCCTCAACCTCTTCCTTCTAGCAGCTACTTTTATAAACTCTCCTCTAAGAAAACACTTTAGCGCAGCCAAACTAAATCTTCCTGGAAATTGAACCCTGATTAATTTCGAGAAAGGACGAGATCAAAGACTTGAAATGAGCGATATTGTGCTCATCCTTCAGAAGCTGTGTATTGAGCTTCCAAGAGGTATCCCTTTGACCGGGGGGACTGGGAGATAACTTAATCCATGTCATTGAATGGTCCGAAATAACAATTGGCTCTATACCAGTAAGGGAAATATTAGCTAGAAGTACAGTGCTCACCAAAATATAATCTAATCTTGACCAGGATTTGTGAATTGGAGAGTAATAAGTGTAGCTACGACTAGAAGGATTCAAGATTCTCCAAGGGTCACTCAAACCCAATAAGTTACAGAAATCATTAAGGGCCATTTGGGCGGGTGTGGGGGATCTTATGGGTCTGTAAGTTCTATCTAGAACCTGCGGAAGGAGCAGTGTTCCAGTCCCCCTAATATGAATACAGTTGGCAAAGTTCACATAATCTAGTTGTTAGCTGCATAAGGAAATTAGGATCTCCACCAACTGGGCAATATATAGCTCCCAGAACCACCTCCAGATTATTGAGCAAGCCTTTAACTAATACAAATCTGCCCTCTGGATCCTTAGTGCATTTCTCTGGTACAAATGGTACATTGCGTCTTATCATGACAGCCACCCCCTTACTAACTGTAGACCCTTCAGAAACAAAAACCTGAGAAAAACCGTGTCACCGTAGCATTTTAGCTTCTGAGACTAGAATGTGAGTTTCCTGTAAAAATAGAATGTCTGCACCTGTAAGAGAGCAATTTAGTAAGATTTGTCTTTTTTTGGTTACCTCTCTAATACCCCTGACATTCCAGGTAGCAAATTTAATGTGACCTAAAGCCATTTAACAGCAATAAGAAGAAACAACATGAGCAAATTACAAACCATGGCATTACACTTCAATCCCCTGAATGGTGGCACCTTCCGCCCCCCCGTCCCCCCCTCCCTGAACACCCAAGTCATAACAAATAAGAATGTCCAGCAGATGATTGAATCTGCATAACCAATAACTGTGTCCAAAATCAAAACTACTGAAGTATCCTACATGAACAATAATGTTTGCAACCCCTCTTAAACTTGCCCTCCCTCCTCCAAACTTCCCAAACTATTTACATTTGTCCCTATAATGCCAGAAAACTAAGTAACACCCAACTAAGACACAAAATCGGAACCCCTCCAAAGGTACCATGGTCCATAGTAAACCCCTTTAGACCGCCTCTTCCAACAGAGAGGACCCCCTGACTTGCACTTGCAACAATGAGAAAATATAGTAGCTGCCCACATAAGTTGGGCCTAGATACCCAAACTCCCTAATAAGGCCGCAAGACAGAATCCCCAGAGCTTATCTCCCTCCCGAGCCCCCACCCTACCCAGAATTAACCTTGCGCTATTTCGCCCCATTTACTACTGTGGCCATTTATCTATTGGCCCATATCCAAACTTACCAAATTTGAAAAATTGCCTATGAAGGCCTTACCTCTTAATCCCACACAGACCGTCACGTACCAAACAGGAGGACACATAAGGAAACTCCTGCATCACATAATTACCCCGGCATCCTGATCCTAACCTTAGAAATTTAATTTGGTGCATTCCGGCGACTTCCCTGCATCTTCTTAATAGAAATCACCTGACAAGGAAGTCACCGGCGGAATGCGTGTGGATGGACCAAAACGGTCCTGCCTCGAAATGGGAACTCCGGAAACCACCTCCTCCCCACTTGGTTCCCCTTCACCCAGCTGATGGCGCGAGCTCAAGGCTCCATGAATCTGACCAGGCCTCATAGGCCCCAGGGCCTACAACCTCTCCTCCCACCACCACTATGTCTCAACCCCTCCCAAAGAACTCCCAGGTAAGCCAACCATCATTATAAGTGTTAAGAGATATCCTATTCGAAGAAAGACCAAATCAACACAACTTAAAGGCAAGGCAACTGCCGTTGACAAAACTTGATACAGAATAGAAGAGTCAGTCTCCTTTGAAAAGATTCGGGAGTTTTATGAAGAGATCAGGTAACGCTTGGTCCGGGTTGTCATAGGAGTGCCAGACACCATCCAGGGATACCATTAATCTGGCAGGATAGTTCATCCTGAACTTTATCCCAGCTGCGATCAGTTTCTTCACTATAGGGTGGAAAGCTGTTCTCCTTTGGCGGGTTTCATACGGGAAGTCTTGAGTAATTCGGATCTTGTTTTTATCCCAATAGATTGACTCTAGCTCTCTCACTTTCGACATCACATGTTGTTTCTCGATGAAGCTGAGGAACCTGATGATGATCGGTCGGGGGGGAGCACCAGGCTGAGGCTTAGGCTTTAGAGAACGGTGTGCTCTCTCGATGTGGTATTGCTGCTTAAGAGGAAAGGGGCCAATAATCTTATTAAGTAGCTGTTGCACAAATTGGATAGTATCTCCACCTTCTTCCGACTCGGGCAAGCCAAGAATCAGAATGTTGTTCCTTCTACTTCTGCCCTCTAAGTCTTCTGTTTTCAACTGTAGTTTTTGTATTTATTGCCTAAGTTTGATTATTTCTGGGTTGACTCTGCCCTTCCAGCACTCAAGTGAAGAAGCTCTTGCCTCCATATCGCCCACCCTCCGTGAAAGAGCAGCAAAGTCGCTCCTGATTGTTTTCACCTCACTAGAAATGTCCTGAAGCGTTTCCCGAAAGGGCAAGAGCTCCTGAAGAAAGCGATCCTCCGTTATCAGATTGTTTGGGTAGTGGGAGTGGCCCATGTCTGCCCGAAAGTTAGTATTTCTGGCCTTCTTAGCACTTTTTTCTGGTGTCGGGCGGAGTGTGCTTAACTCCAGCTGGCTTCATGTCAGAATCCATTACCACTCTTGTCGCTTTTTGAAGTCTCTCTATAGCTGTGTTTTGGTCCGAGAGTATCACTAGCGAGCAAAGTAGCACCAGAGCTTATAATATTTTAACAAAGGTACTGTAAAATAGGTAAACGAAGCGATTTATTAGGGTGGTAGGTGGGAGCTCAGGAAAAGGCAGCTACCAGACACTCTGCATCACGTGACTCCCTCCTACTTCCCAATTTAAACCTTCCCGCCTATAATTTTATACCGACGATGATTCTCCCGACAATTTTTTGTTTGTTTTGCCTTAAATTTACTTGATAATATTTTTTATTTCAACTTATGCCTCTCTCCCTCCCATCCCTCACCAGACACTCAGGCAGTTGATGTGGACTTGGTCTCTCACGCAGCTGCAGCAGTAATATCTCACAAATTAGATTTTTTGTTTTGTTTTTGCCGTAGTTGGTTATTGGTAATATTTTATATTTCTTTAATTTCTGCCTCTCTCACTCCCATCCCTCTTCAGGCATATCCAAACATTTGCTGTGGACTCTCACATGATGACAGTCCCACACTCAGTTGCCCCTTTCAATTCCCTTCCAGCTTTTTCTCTTCATTTTCTTCTTTTTTTTTCAGTTTCTCTCTTTTTTGCATTTTTGTATAGTTCCTTGGATGGTGGCTGTGCAACTCAGCAATATCCCTAATGGGATTATTAAAGTTTTAAAAGAAAGCCTCCAAGCTCCAGCTCAGTGTGTCCTAACACACAAAGGCTCGTGTCTGAGTGCCAAATTGAAGTGCGCAACATTGGTTACCTACCTCTTTGCTCCATGTCTTTCATATGGCTCAATGCAGAGTGGGCAAGTGGCTCACTCACAAATGCTTGTCCATGTGAGCAAATAGGTAGCCCGGAATGTCATTAAAGTCTGATGCTGTTGTTCAGTGTAGTCTTAAATGCTCCAAAATGGGTCCTCCCACATGTAATGCTACTGACACTTGTCAGGATTATTAATGTCGATGAGTTTGTTGCCAGGGAATATGTAATGTCGGCAAATAGGTGATGGTGGAATTCTTGTCAGGAAGTTTGTACTCGGACAATGGTACTGATCCCTGCTGGGGTGTGGGAGGAAGGCAGTTTGCCTCAGTGGCCCTTGCAAGGTTTCTTGCCACACTTCAAACAGACAGAGGAAGAAAACTGGATTAATAAGGAGTTTGTGGGCCACTGCAAGGTGGGAGCACGGCAGCAGGTGGGTTATGCTTCAATGTAGGTGGGGTGACTGTGGCAAAACTGAGGCATCTGGGGCCTCAAGGGAAGAAATAGGTGGTATACAGAAGATGTGCATTGCTTGGAGGCTCCAACATAACCAGACTTGTGGTAGGGAACAGCAAGGTTTTTAAATGCTGGGCCCACAAGAAACTGGTGCTCATTCTTCTGATTCTGTTAAGACAGTATGTCTGGAGAAAGCATCTCTGTTATGTATAGTTAAAGGATTATGTCCTTTAATGGCAAGAAAGCAAGAGAATGGATTCACTGGGGTCTGAATCATGCCACTCCAAGAAAGAAGCCTGCCTTGTACAATAATCAATTGTACTTTTGGCTCATTTTAGTTGAAGTGAGTGCTGAGGTTGTTTGGCATCTGGCCTAATATATTTAAGATGGATCTGAAGCAGTTTTCTCATTTGCAACAGCACATGCAAAATGTTGGGAGCCTGGAGAGGGGAGAGGATGATTGGGCTGGTGATACTGGAGCCTGATATTGCTAGTACTACACAGGACTTCCTTCTTTGGGGTCCAAAAATAGGTTTCCACATAAAGCATGTATGCAGTCTGGACGGGGGTTAAAGGGGCAGTAGGACAGGCAACTGTGCATCCCTAATTGGCAAAGGGAATACTGCTGTGACACACCAATAGGAAAATAAGGTAGGGTGTTATAGAGATGGCAAGCATGAGAAAAGAGATGTCATGAGCAGATACACAGAGGGGATAGATGTCCACCTGGATCTCTTCTTGTTTCATCTTCTGCAAGAGAGAAAGGAAGGAGGGCAGGGCTAGACCTGCATAAGGGAAGGAGTGTAGAGGAGCTAATTGGGAGGGGGAAGCGCTAGGAGGGAAGGTTAAAGAAGGATAGGGTATGCAAGGGGTCTCAGTCAGGGTGAGACTATGGGAAAATTGTGGGCTTTGATAGGGTTGTTGTGGCTGACTGGTCAGATTTAGCACCTACTGTAGCTGTATGGCAGCATTCATCTGATACAGAGAGGAGGACAGATGTAATTTTTCAGTAATGTGCTGGTTAACTGGTTAGCCTTGGTGGCTGTATTGAGTTTTGCAGTGTGGTAGGCTAGGAGGGAGGTGGGAATGAGGTGAGAAATGCACAGGTGGAGAGATGGCCCATAAGGTGGTTACTTGGAACATCCAGGGTCTCAACACCACACTTTAACAAAAGCAGACTCTTACACATTTGAAAACATTGGGGGCCCAGATAGTGATGCCCCAGGAGATGCTTCTCTTAAAAGGGGAGGTGGAACATTTTGGACAGGCAACGGGGGCAGGTTCTTGGCATTTCATATTCCTCAAAGAAGAGGGGATCAGTGGTTCTCATCAAAAAGGGCCAGCTGGATAATGGAGAAGGTAAGGCAGGATCAGGAAGATCACTGGGTGCTGGTCTGGGGATTGATAGGGTGGATTCTGCTAACAATTTGGAGTGTTTATGCTTCAAATGAGATTTCACTGGAATTTGCTGCAGACTGAGCACAGACACTGTCTGATCTGGGGTTGTCTGAGGTCCTTTTGGGGGCATGAACAAAATGGTGGATGATTTACTGGACAGAAGCTCCCTGAAAGGGCCTTGGGACAAAAAAAGGGAGCAACAGTGATGAAAACTATGATGCAGGTGGTGAGGGTAGAGGATCTGTTGCAGTTAGAGCACCCAGCAAATCAGGACTACACTCACTATTCTGTAGTACATGATGCATTCAGCAGTCTAGACCTGATATTGGCCACAGTAGTAGTGAGCAGAGGGCCTTACAGGTGAGAATATTGGACATAATCATATTGGATCACACTCCAGTGGCATTCACGTTTCAGGGGATGTGGGTATGTGCCTAGGCGATGAATGTTTAATACCTCTTTATGGATGGCCAGAAAATTCTTTAAGTGGATTAGAAGGGTGACACAGGAATATTTTAACCTTCACACCAAGGGGGAAGCCTCAAAGTTGGCAGTATGGAAATCCTTTAAAGACTTCTTGAATGGAAAGTTGATTGCATTTGAGACAGCCCCCCCCAAAAAAAAATGAGAAACAGGAGTAGTTTAAGTGCTTGCAGGGGGAACTGAAAATGTTGAAGAATATGCATTCTGTTAGTGGGGTCAGCAGAACATGGAGCTGGAGGGGACACTGAAGACAATAAGGTACCAGCTAAGCATCAGGAAAACCCAGGCTTCAAATTAGTAGTGAATGAGGGACATTTGGCTAGGACACCGTTGGAATTCCCTATGGCATCCCTAACATGAATCTGAAAAATTTCTAAAATATGCAGCTAGCACCTCAGATTAATGTGTCCCCTGTGACACAGCACCTCAGAAATGCAGTGCCACCTCACCAGAATGTACTGTCATATCTGTTTAGACTTTACCTCAAGTTCATGGGGTGTGGCTAGATTCCAAAACATTCAGATCTTCCGGTTTCAGATGTGAGTATGCTAACTGCTGAGCTACTGCCATGGTCACCTGATATCCATGGCTATATAGTTTTGGACTACCACAGTAAAATTAAAGGAAGTCGATGAGGGAAACAAATAAAACTCCAATGACAGATGAGCACAGGAATGCCTATTCATGGGTATTTCTGGCGAGGGCACACAGTTTATCTAGGGATCACATTAAATGGCACCTTAAAATGATTCTTCATCTCTGATATTGTTTTTCAACAGGCATTGTGGCCGTGGACAAGGACTTTCATGACTGTAAATGTAGCTAGACAGACAGACAGATATATAAATATAGATAAAACAACCTTTCAATATGTGCAGTGAGCCCATATATTACAACAAATTACTCACATTTTGTGAATATTTTCTTGTTTTGTTCCTTTTCTTGTACATTGTGTGTGTGGTGGTTCATTCACTGTAGGTGTGTGTGGTGGTGTGGTTGTGGGTCCGGTGCTCATCTGTGTGTGTGTGTTGGTGTGTGTGTGTGATGGTGCTGCGGTCGCTGGTGGTGTGTGTGGTGGTGCCAGTGTGTGTTTCTGGGGGGGAGAGACAGCATTGCTGTATGTGTTCATGGGTGGCAGTTTGTGTTGGATTGTGTGTGAGTGTTGGGGTGCTGGTCTTAATGTGTTTGTGGGGGGGTTGGGAGTGTCAGTGGGTGTGTGTAGGTGTTGGCCATTTGATGCTTGTGTGTGTAGGGTTGTGGGCTGTTCGATGTTGGTGTATGTGTGTGTTTGGGGGAGGCCTGTCAGTGTAGGTCAGTGAGGGTGGTTGTGGGCGGGCTAGTCAGTGTTGGTGTTTTGTGGGTGGGTGTTGTACTGACTGGCGTTGGTGTGTGTGTTCGGAGGGGTGGGACCTGTCAGTCTTGGTGTGATTTGGTGGGTGGTTAGGTGCATTTGGTGTTGCTGTGTCAAACTAGAGTCTCAGTAGTTGTGCCACCACACAAGGATACTTAATGAAGACACTAGTCCAAGTGGGCCAAATGGACTAACTGGAAAGAAACAGATTCCAGGATATTATGTAGCCTGGCCCATGACAAGGACATCTTTTCAGACTACTGTCTTAGAATTCATTGACTGGATTACCTGGTCACTCCCATGCTCTGTGTGTGGTGGTGTGTGGTGTGGTCCTGTCAGTGTTGGTCTGTGATGGGGGATTGGGGGTGGGCTAGTCAGTGTCTGTGTGTTCAGGTGTGAGTGTGTGGTGATGATTTGCATTTGTGTGTGTGTGGGGGGGGCTGAAAGGTCAGTCTTGGTGTGTTTTGGTGGGTGGGTGTGTCTGGTGTTCTGTGAAAGTGGAATCCCATTAGGCATACCGGAATTCAAGGTTATTTAATGAAGACATAAGTCCAGGTGGGACCAAGTGGACTAACTGGAATGAAACAGACCACAGGATATTATGTGGCCTGGCACATGACAAGGACATCTTTTCAGACCACGTTGATAACATTCATTGACTGGGTAACCAGGTCACTCCCAGGCTTGGCACAGTGTGTGGTGTGTGTGTGTCTGTGTGTGTGTGTGTGTCTGTGTGTGGTGTGTGTGTGTATTGTATGTTTGTGTGTGGTGTGGTGTGGTATGTGGTGTGTATATGTGTATGTGTCTGTCTGTTTGTGTATGTAGTTTGTGTCTGTGTGTGTGGTGTGTGTCTTTCTGTGTGTATGGTGTGTGTGTGTGTGTGTCTGTGTGTGGTGTGTGTATCTGTGTGTGGTGTGTGTGTCTGTGTGTGGTGTATGTGTGTCTGTGTGTGGTATGTGTGTGTGTCTGTGTGGTGTATGTGTATGTCTGTGTCTGTTGATGTGTCTGTCAGTGTGTGTGTGTTGGTGTGTTTCTGTCTGTGTGTGTGTGTGTGTGTGTATGTATGTGTGTGTCTGTGTGGTTGTTTATGGCTGGAGGGATGTTCATTATGGGGTGTGTAAACAGATGCATACACCTATGCAATGAAGATGTTCTGAGTGTTACGGTTCAATCCACAAGCATACAGTCTTGGTGACTGGTAATGTTCCATGTGTGTGGTTTAACCAACAAACATGCACAATGGGAAAGATACAGGACATTTTTGGTGTGGAAAACTAAAGTCTGTCTAGCTAGTGTTCTACAAGTGGAAATGTACTATAAATTGCGAAGTGACAGAGCTGCGGGGCTCCACCCTTTCCCAGTACTGTGCAACAGAAGAAAGCAACAGTGTAACATCCAATAACTTCAGATCAGTTCTTCTGTGTGGAGCTAATGGGGCACCATCAGTAGTTAGGCCTAGCATAAACCTTGAATCCTCTCCCCTGGACTGTGTTTTATTTATAAAAGTTCATTTTGATAATTGTACCCCCACTCACTTACTCCAGATAATGAGCCTGTTAAACACTCTACAGCTAGCTTTGTTACCAATGCTGGTATTTCTTCCAAAAGTAGATGTAGTGCCATCAATGGTTAACTGTGCGGTTTAATGGGGTGTGCCAGCTTGCCAAAGTGGCATGTCAGTTACAGGTGCAATTATCTCCCCATAAGGCATCATGCTAAGGCTCATCACTCTTACTACATTTGTTATTTGATTTTGCCCAAAGTGCTGGCCGGATGAAAAGGTATTAGAAAATGATGTTGGGCCTGCCCGCCATTGCAGTGTTATTGCTAACATTGTCAGCACTGACAACCAATGGTCTGAATCACTGGTGCAGTGTGATTGCTACCATTGTGAACACTGACAACTAAGGCTCTGACGCGAGTCTTCAGAGTGGTCAAGAGACCTATGCTGACCACCAGTGCTGACCACCACTACTTGTGCATTTCACACACTCACATACCTCTCAACCTCCTGCCTCATAAATCAGGGACAAGGCTTAAAAAAATCAGGGACAAAGGCCCAAAATCAGGGACACATTTATAAAATTGGTGCTATCCACTCAGGAGGCTGGCAGAATAAGGGACTCAGTGTACAATACATTTTCTGAAGAATAAGAAGTCTGCAACTGTATTGTTTGACATAAATTTTATTCTTACAATCATCACTGTTTAGTCAGGGGAACACAGATTTTAGGAGGGACAGAGTAAAATTTTGAGGTGAAATCAGGGACATCCCTGAAAATCAGGGACACTTGAGAGGTATGCACACTCAAAGAAAATTTTGTGAGTTTTGGTATGCAGCAAAAAAGTGAAAAGCAGTTTTATGCATGGAAGTGCTTATTCTGTCTCTAGTCTCTTCTCCTGGCCAGAGCCGGATGAGCACAGTAGTAATTAACTGCTAGAACAACCAGTGCGGTTTGTCTCGAGCACTGCTCATGGTAAGCTCTTACACCATTCAGGTGCAGACAGCACTGCTGGAGTATGCAAATTAATCACATATTGGCAGCACCGATGTGTTTTGTTGCTGTGCTGTTGGACACCTTTACAAGCGTCGTTCAATACACTCTGTGGACACGGAGTACACAGCAGTGCCCCGCACTTCTTCCCCTAGTACTTGTTGAAAGTTGGTGCATTCACAGGCAACCATGTGCCATTCACAAGCAACAAGGTGCCAGTGTGTTCTGTGCTTGCACTGTAAGTGCTGCGGACACTGCACATGACACTGCACATCTTGCGTAGTGCTGAGTGTCTTGTATAAGGGGTGATGACTGGATGTGCTGCTCAGCTACATGTATCAGTGACTGCCACATATGGGGTAAAATTTGATATGATAAACTGTGATTGTCACAGCATTTGTATATCGTATCTTGCACAGCTTACAGCATTGAACTTTTCTCCCTTTTAGGAGGGAGATGTTCAGATAGGCAGCATGCCTCACAACGTCACCGGTGAAGTGGACAGAGTGTGAGTTCCTTGGTGGCTGGACTGATCCCGTCTTGTGACTGACTGTTACATACCACCTCTAAATATGCCAAGTGGAGGAGGAAGTGATTCTGAGGACTATTTATCCACACAGTCATATGGGAATGTCAGTGATGATTAAAGTGGCACAGAGAGTGGCCCGTCAGATGTGCTAGAGGACATGCTAGCACTGACTGTCAGTACTGGCATTCAGCTGTGTATGTTCGAACCACAAAGACCTTCACAGTTGCCAGACACAGCAGCAAGCAGCAGTGCAGCACAACAGACTGGCAGTGAGGGAGAGCGATCATAATGATTACTCCATTGCGCTGAGATTACATGATGTCACATTGTGGTGTCGCTATGGACAATGCTCTGTGATGCCTACAATACGTGAATGTCTATGCTACCAGGAACTGTCCCATCAGTTGGGTGACAAGCTGGAGGGATTACAGTGCATTTTGCAACACCCACAGTTTCTTATTGGATGACTTGATCTTTTGGTTGTACAACTGGTACTAATATCAATTTGTTCGTGTTACAGGCATCCACAACCATCTGATCCACCGCCTAATAGGTAACGCTGTAACTATTTTATCTGCTTTCACTTGCTTTTACATTCCCATATACAGAGTTCCATTCTGCTAGAACATGATGCACCACCATGCATCCGCATAGATTTGTATGTATTGTGTAATGTCTGACAACAGTTAGGTGACCACACAGCAATTTATGCAAAGTACACACCTGTCCATGCTCATAGATTCATTGGCAGGTCACTGAACAACAGGACCTTCCTGCACCATTGAGTCTTCCAATTACTTAACCTATACTTGTCCCCACCCCACACTAACATTCACCCCCTTCCTCCTGTTGACAATGCCTTTACTTTGCCCCACTCCTTCCTGAACCCATCCACTGGTCTGTCCTTCCACAACTCCTATGGCAGGCGATTCCAGTGCTTGGCCTTTATCTCCATGAAGTGAGTCTTTGTAACATTTCATGCTGCTTCTTGTGTTGTCCACAAACCGGCAGAACTTCCAATGAGGCACCTTGGCTATGTCACTGATGTATATGTTTGACCTACTGTGTCGCATCACTGACCCCAGTGGGATAACACTTGTCACACCTGTCTCCACAGACTCCACACTATTGATCAACACCCTTTGTCTTTGACCTGCTAGCTAGCGTTCCACAATTCTTGTTATTTTCAGCCCCAGACCAAGAATCAACAACTTCTGAAACAGTCTCTTAAGTGCCACAATGTCGAAGGCCTACTCAAAGTCAAGGTAGGCCACGTCAATTGCCACTCCATGATCAAACACCCTTGTCACCTCATTGAAGAAGGGTCAGTGAAAGGGCATCATTCTTCCTTTGTTCTTCCTTAACCTCTGTAAACACATCCATGTGTTGCTTGCATGCGCCTCCTCTGGCTCTTTTTCCACTGCTTGTCTGCACCTAGCTCCCTCCTTTTCCACACCTTCACTTCCTACTGGAATATCTCCCTAATCCTTGTAATATTGGACATCCTGACATCCAGTCGCTATAAGTTGTTTGAGTAGACCCACAACCGACTCTGACCGTGAAGCACACCATGCTGTGGTCCCATTCTCCCTGGCTGCAGCCACACCCATACTAATTTCACTCACTGTCCCTCAGGTAGGATCAAAAAAAGTATTTTTACCTCCATTTTTTGATCATTGACCACATCCCTTTTTCTTACCCAACAACACAATTCTACCCAACCCCCATTTAGTTTTATGCAGTGTTTGCTCTATAAGTTGCTTGAGTTCAGAATGAATCTCTGTGCTGCAGATCTTGCCATGTTGCAGAGTAGTCCATCCTTGCCATGTAGGATATAGTCCTTCCCTGTTGTCACCATGTCACCCTCTAAACCATGCCCACCATGACTTCACTGTCCCTAGTCATTGCTTGAATACCTTGATCCTTTGATTCCTTTCAGTGCTCACTGTAAGCGGCCCCATCAGGCCCAAAGCTAGTGATTGTAAGCAATGGCTGATACAAACCCTAGCAAGCTCTGTTAATCTATCCTTTACTTCAGACAGGCTGTCCTCATGCAAATCACTTCTCCCCCTACAGAAGATCATGTGTGTTTCTGCCATTCGTGATTTTGACCCATGATGGCTTATGATGATTTAGCAGTGATGCAGTCATAAAGTTCAAGCACTGCATCTAAAACAGCAGTAATCCTGTACCCCACTCTTTCATTCTGCTTCATATCGAGGCATCAATGAGTACAAACCTCTTTTAGCTTTTGTGTATATTTTACTTCCTTTCCCTTTCTTGCAGTACAAGGCATCACTTTTACTGCCCTTTTCTCCTCAACTCCTTTGATTACCAAATCACCCTTGGTCCCTAGCAACCATCTCAGTACTTCAACCCTTACTATGCCAAATGTTAAGGCCTAGTATGCCCCCTCTTGCATTTCTCACATCAATACATATCCACTATTTGTTGTAATATTGCCAGCGTTCCATCATATTTCTTTCAGAGTATGTAACACTATTAATTTGCTTCTTGTAGTTTGTCCTCATGACACTTGCTAACTGGATCCTCTCTTTTACTTCCTTGCTTCCATTCGGCTTCCCCCTCTCCCATATCCTCCTTTACGCTGCATCTCTCCTTCTCCTGCTAACTGTCATCCCTTCAACTGTCAGTTCTCAAAATTGCCCTTATCTCGTGTACCCCCTTCCCCCTCCCCAGTGTTTCATGCCATGGCAATCTACAAGTGACCACCAAACAGTGTGGTTCACAATAAACACAGCCACAGAGTCAAGCCATACAAAAGTGAGAGTATTGGATTTTAGGAGGGCTGACATTGTCAAAATGGGAGTGTGCCTCAGAAAAGCACTAGCAAACAGGCAAGATGGAGGGGTGGATGAACAATGGGGAAACATTAAAACTGCCATCACAGAGGCAACAAGCCTTTGTGTGAAGCAAACAAAAATGAAAGAAAAAAACACTATGGTTCTCAAAAGAGGTGGTGGGGAAGGTTAGGGAGAATAAGATAGCATTCAGGAAGTATAAGGAAACATAGAAAGAGCAGGATAGAGAACTGTACCAGTTAAAGCAGAAGGAAGCAGGGAAGGCAGTCAGAATAGCAAAGGCCCAAACTGAGGAAAAGATGGCCAACTTGGTTAAGAAGGGGGATAAAACCTTTTATAGGATCATTAGGGAGCGAAGAAAGACCAAGGGACGGTTAGTGAGGCTTAATAAAGGAGAGGGTGGTGGGCAGAGAGGGACAGTGAAAAAGCAGGGATACTGAACGAATACTTCGGCTCAGTATTCACAAAAGAAGAGGAGGGTGAGGTAGCTAATTCAAACAATAGAAGCACTCTGGATAGGGGGGTCGATACCAGTTCTTTCACAGAAGAAAGGGTTCTGAAAGAACTCCTAAAACTGAAGGTGGACAAAGCAATGCGGCCTAATGGGATTCACCCCAGAATTCTAAAAGAACTAAGAGGAGAACTAGTCACACCACTGACTACCCTTTTTAACAAATCATGGGAGTATGGTGTTGTACCTAAGGACTGGGGAGGGTGGATGTGATTCCCCTTCACAAATGTGGGAACAAAGCAGAGGTAGGATACTACAGACCTGTTAGCTTAACCTCAGTGGTAGGGAAAATGATGGAATCACTTTTGAAAGAAATAATTGTTGAGTACCTAGAGGCCAAGGACCCAAGGCAACATGGATTCTCAGCAGGAAGGTCATGTCAGGTGAATTTAATAGATTTCTTTGACTGGGTGACCAAGTAGTAGACCAGGGAGGGGCTGTGGACATAATCTACTCTACCTAGACTTTAGCAAGGCATTTGACATAGTCCCACACAAATGATTAATAAACTAATTTGCTAGCCTGGAAGTGGGTCCCAGGGTGGTAGCCTGGGTAAAAAATTGGCTGGACAACATGACACAGAGGGTAATAGTAAACAGAGTCCACTCTGAAGAACGGGAGGTTACTAGTGGGGTACTGCAGGGTTCAGTGCTGGGTCCGGTCCTTTTTAATGTCTTTATAAGTTATTTTGCAGAGGGACTAGAAGGAAAAGTATGCCTCTTTGCAGATGACACAAAGATCTGCAACAGAGTTGATGCACAAGGGTGGGTGGAAAGGATGAGATGGGACTTGGTAAGGTTGGAGGAATGGTCAAAAGTATGGCAGCTTAGATTCAATGCAAAGAAGTGCAAAATAATGCACCTAGTAAACAAAAACCCAGGGGCAGAGTACACAATGGGGGGGGGTTATTAACAACACAAATGGAAAGGGACCTGGAGGTAGTCATATCAGATGACCTAAAGGTAAGCAAGCAATGTGAGAAGGCAGTAAGGATGGCTGGGGGGATACTGGGATGTATAGGGAGAGGCATCATCAGTAGAAAACAGAAAGATGTAATCCCTCTGTACAGGCAGTCAGTGAGACCCCATCTGGAGTACTGCATGCAGTTCTGGATACCCCATCTCTGCAAGGACATAGACAGAATGGAAGCAGTCCAGAGAAGGGCAACTAAAATGGTGCAGGGTCTGCAACAGAAGCCATACAAAGGGAGATTAAAGGAGCTTAATATGTACACCCTTGAGGAAAGGAGGGAGAGGAGGGACATGATAGAAACTTTCAAGTACCTCAAGGGAATCAACAAAGTCCAAGAGGGAAGCATCTTTCAGAAAAAGAGATGTACAAGAGCAAGGGGACACAATTTGAAGATAGAGGGAGAAAGGCTCAGGGGCAATGTGAGGAAGTATTTTTTTCACAGAGAGGGTGGTGGACACATGGAATGGCCTTCCTGAGGAGGTTGTGGGGTCAAAAACAGCAGAGGAATTCAAGAATGCATGGGACAGACATAAGGCAATTCTGGTGGGGGTAGGAAGAAGTAGGCTGTTGGTTAACTAGGATCTGCAACTTATCCAATAGGTAGGGAAATGGGAAGAATAGTGGTCCTTATCTGCTGTCAAAGTCTATGTTTCTATGTTTCTGTTTACCACATTTTCCAGTGCCATAACAGTTGCAAGTGGCCACTACACCTGGTTTCACCATTATTGTGGTGTGTTGACAGGTTTCCTGGCATAGTTTGCTGTGGCCATTCACATCTGAGTGGTACATAACCATTCCAGAGCTGTGCAAAGGACTCTGCCAATGCGCTGTTCAGTATGTCATGACAAGGTACTTCATGTCAGATGGCTCATGTACCTTTGCTGGTCAATTTGGCCAAAAGCCGGTTTTTGTCCACTTCCCTTTGCGTGGCCCTTGACCTCTCTGCTTTGTGAATGTTTCGAGCTGCTCTTTGTGCTCAGACCAGGTAAGGGTGCTTGTGACTGTTAATCCATGGGTAATAAATGTTGGCTGGTGGCTTCATTGCCTGTCACTTGAATGAAACATAGAAACATAGACTTTGACGGCAGATAAGGACCACTTGGCCCACCCAGTCTGCCCATTTGCCTACCTACTGGATAAGCTGCAGATTCTAGTTAACCAACAGCCTACTTCCTGCCACCCCCCACTACAATTGCCTTGTTTCTGTCCCATACATGTTTGAATTCCCCCACTGTTTTAGCCCCAACCTCCCCTGGAAGGCAGTTCCACGCATCCACCACTCTCTGTGAAAAAAAATTTCCTCACATTACCCCTGAGCCTTCCCCCCTCTATCTTTAAATTGGGTCCCCTTGTTCTTACACATCTCTTTTTCTGAAAGATGCTACCCTCCTGGACTTTTTTGATTCCCTTGAGGTACTTGAACGTTTCTATCATGTCCCCCTGTCCCTCCTTTCATCAAGGGTATACATATTAAGCTCTCTCAGTCTCTCTTCATATGATTTCTAATGCAGACCCTGCACCATTTTAGTTGCCCTCCTCTGGACTGCTTCCATCCTGTCCATGTCCTTGCGTAGATGAGGTCTCCAAAACTGCACACAGTACTCCAGATGGGGTCTCACCAATTGGCTATACAAAGGGATAACCACTTCCCTTTTTCTACTTGTGATGCCCCTTCCTATGCATCCCAGTGTCCCCCTGGTTCTCCTTACAGACTTCTCACATTGCTTACCAACCTTTAGATCATCTGATACGACTACCCCCAAGTCCCGTTCCATTTTTGTTGTTGTTAGCACCTCCCCTGCTATTGTGTACTCTTCTTCTGGGTTTTTGTTTCCCAGATGCATTACTTTGCACTTCTTTGCATTAAATCTAAGTTGCCGTATGTCTGACCATTCCTCCAACCTTGCCAAGTCCCTTCTCATCCTTTCTACCCCCCCCTTGTGTATCAACTCTGTTACAGATCTTTGTATCATCTGCAAAGAGGCATACCTTTCCCTCCAGACCCTCTGCAATGTCACCTATAAAGATGTTAAAAATGACTGGACCCAGTACTGAGCCCTGAGGTACTCCACTAGTGACCCCCCTTTCTTCAGAATGTATTTCACTCACTATTACCTTCTGTGACCTGTGGTGGTGAATGGCGAGTTCAGTACTCCACCTGTGGTGGTTGTGCATTTCAGTGTGGTCCTGTTTCCATGTTTGACCAGAGGTCATCGCGGTGACAAAGGGGAGATGAGGTAGTGTATTGTGGTGGCCATACACTGCATATCTTCAGTTCTGGGCAGGGGCATGATAGCTGACTGCTGTGGATATTGTCAGGCAGTGGGTGGTCTTGGTGACTGCAGCTGAGTTGGTGCTCTGGAGATCAATCAACTTTGTTCATATTATGGACACTTGCAAAAAAACACACCTACTGTTATTTAATATCTACTTTGTTATGTGTGCTTCCTTATCTTCCCGCAGGTCCATGCGGCTTGCAGCATATATACAGTATACACACTGGGTGCATTTCATTTTGGGGAAGAAGGTGAGTCATGTCATTCCTGCGTGTGTCGTGACATCCATTCATGTGATGTGGCCAAAGGCTAGTGAAGTGTACAAGGGGTTCATGGAAGCCAATGAGAAGAATGACGATGTCTTGACACACTCATTCCTACATGAGTTCTACTAAGCTATGCCACATGGACTGTTTACCGGACAATTATGCATCCGTATTAAATTTCATTCTATTTCTAGTACCAGTGGCTTATAGGACCAAGAGATGTGCTGGATCAATAAGACGTTTGTTGTGGCGAGTACGGCTGTATGACATTTTTTCAACTTTGGAATAGCAATGCAATGCTAATGTTTTATGTGGCAAACACCGAACTTCAATAATGCGAACGGCTTGAGATTTGCCGCAAGTGGTGTTTACTCATCATGGGCACAGACTGCAAATGAACAATGGGACTCTCTCGAAATGTACATGTGTAACAATGAGTGATTCCAAACACAGTTGTATAGATATCAGGTTGCACAGTGTAGAAGTTAATAAAGTAGTTATTCAAATATTCTGGACATGCATCTGTGTCTTTAACCAATTATGCAGAATACAGTAATCAATGGGGGGGGGTGACACACAATTACGATAAGGGAAATGATTGTGGCACCATAGCCCATGACTGAGTGCACCCAATAGTGGGTTGAAATGGTAATGTTTTGCAGATTGGAACCCACGTCAGGCACACTTCAATGTATCTTGATTGTGGTAGACCAGTGTTGGTGCACTGTAGTGTCAAATAAGTTCATGTGGTCTTTGAATTTTTTTCCTGCTGAGTTTAATTCCAGTAACTGCACACATTTCAGCTGTGAACCTGCAGGTATAAAATGTCAGATGCTTGCCTTTGTTACCATTAGAATGTTCTGACGATGCCAACTGTCCCGTATATGGGTTCACATATACTTAACAAGTGGTGACTCACTTATTTTGTCTTTTCCAGAGCTGCAATGGTATGTGCAGTTCTTCCATTAGCAATTTATTGAACTTTATCCTCTCTATAGTGCCTGAAGTTGTTCAGTTGCAGGACCAAGGACAGTCTCAGTGCAAGCATTTCCATTTCTTGCAGAAATGCCAACATGCATGGTGCTCAGGTGTCACAACACCAGTGGGAAAACTAACACTGGTCGCAAGCCATCGTATCACCACATTCCTGTAAGAAATGATCTGCGAAGACAATGGTCGTTATTTCTCAATCAGTCCAACATAGACATTGACAGATCCTTGTCAACACAACATAATGTGGTGAGCTCTGATCACTTGACCGATGCAGATTTCCATACCACCTGGGCTCAGGTTATGAGGAGTAAGCGAATTTCCATCTTTGAGGTGTCCATGCACAATAAGGACTAAGCCTGTGTACAATGTTTGCTCAGTATATGTGCATCTGAATGTATGTGCCACACCGTAAAAACGATTCACAACACATTACTGGCAACCCATACCGAATGGTACTAAGATGAACGGTTCTGTGCACTGTGACCAATGCCCAAACACTAGGTACACTGCCTGACAGCATCAAACTGCCATGTGCAGTTAGTTATGTAATGAGTGTTGCATGTAGTGTTGCCATACTGTGTTTCTATTTTAAATATCAGTGCTCATAGTTAGCTTGTATTCACTGTTCAAGTGGTCAACAGCTGTCTATTGATGCACAGTGTCCAACACAATATGTACCTGTAATGAGATTGTCTCATTATGGCGTAGCAGAATATGGCCTGCATGGCTACTGACGTACATGGACAGCATGGAGTAAAGCTGTGTTGACTGTTGCCACTCTGTATTTTTTCATGTGTATGCCTTAAAATCATGTTTCAAACACAGCATTTCCAAACAATGATGGAAGGTGCTGGGTGATAGGTATTGTGCACCAAGACTGATGTGCAAGCTATTGCTTTGCTGAAAGACTTTAACATAAGGTCGTCTGCAGTCACTTCTCTCATGTGCATAGTATGCACTGCAGCATTAATGTGTAGGTTTCTATTGCAACTATCAATCCTTATAGTTCACTACGAATCTGATTCAACTGGTCAACTGTCTATTACTTCACTTTTGCACCTTGAGCATTATGGCATAGCAAGGGAAGCAAATATGTACTGAAGCCCATTGACTGCAGGGCTACACAAAATGTCTGTGGACAGTACGGACTACAAATGTGTTAATATTTGCCTCTCTGTAGTTTGAATTCTATACACAGCGGAAACCAATTCAAAGCAAAGTATTACACGACCATACCTGGTTGTTTTATTTATTTGGAAAATGTTTCACCAGGAAAGACAACATGAGCTGTAAACAGCTCATTTCCAGAAGTGTCCGGGGGGAGCAAGAGTTGGGAGAACAAACAAACACATAGCAATACAAGTACAATTACTAAAACAAAACAGTGTAGTGCAATTGCACAATAACCCAGACCAACCAGTCAGGGTAGACAGGGTTGTGCTTGTTATACTTGTGCGAGGTTGTGTGCAGCATAACTGATGTGCTGACAATCGGTTTGGTGGCAGGACTGTATCATGGTCAGCAGTTGCTCATCTCATGGGCATTGTATGTACTGCCGCCTTACTGTGTGAATTTTAATTGGAAATATCAATCCTCAGGGTAGGGATTGAATTCACTGTTGAAGTTGTTAACACCTTTCTATAGGTGGACATTGTATGACACTATATGTACCCTTAGCATGTTGCGTGTCTCAATATGACATAGCAGTGGCTGCAGTTAAGTTTGGAGGCCTATACCCTGCTGTGCTACTGACATGTAAAATCCACTAGTGCCACTGATGCTTCCACTGGCCCGATTGGTGTACATACTGAGGTGTTGCCTTTTCCAGTAACGAGCTCTCAGTGCTGATTGCATAAAAATATTAGCCCAATTCAAACTCTACACACATTTGGCTAGTGTGGCGGTGCCAGTTTAGGGCACTGGCATACTTACACAATAAGTAGTGAACCACTGTGGTTCATCTTTCAGTGTCAGTGTTGTCAATATGCAGTCATCCTAATGAATGGTTGTTCACCTACTCTCTTAGATCCTGGGAATCCAACAAAATGACTACATGAAGAAGCTATTCCATCCGTTCATTATGTGGCCAATCCATCAGAGAAGTGCATTTGACACTCAGTGACTTCCCTAAGGTATGGTGACTAGACATCACGTGGCAAATGTGTGCTGACTGCGATGCATGAAAGTGGTGTTGCCTAGTGCAGTTACTGATGTTCTGTTTTGTATTTCAGTGGCAGAGAATGGATGCGCTCCGTACCCTCTGCACAGCACAATGGCACAGGACTGCCAGCAGAAATCAGTTTGGAAGCAGTACACATGGCTGCAGTTGCAACACAGCATTCACCATCAATGCAAGACTTCGCATATCAGCAACAACCAGCAATGCATGACTTCACCTGTCAGTGGCCAGAAACTCCAGACTGTGTCTCAAAGACCACGGATACTCAAAATCTTACTCCATATATGAGTGGTTAGATGACACTGTGACTTTGAATGACCATACCCAAGGTGCTTGCCCTCTGAATCACACCACCATTGCTCTGACATCAGCTCCAGGATGCACTTCAATGCCAAACAAGCAGTCATTGAAAAATGAAAACTGCAGAACTGAATCATGTTAATTTTTGTCTTCAGCTACAGTCAAAGAAAGCAACATCTCGATGTTTGAACCGGGATCAAACTATGAATCAGATTCTGCAAGCCAGAATGGGATATCAGATCAGGAGTAATTTCAGCTGTCAGAATCAACACCAGTAACAAAACCAAAGTACTTAGTTTTTCGTTCATCCCTCTTCTCCCTTTTTCAACTGTTGCTGTGTCAAGTATGCTGCATGCCTCTACTACTCATCAAAACTTATAACCGTGGTACGATGTTTGTGGTTGAGTTTTGTTGTGCTAACTCACACACTTTCTCTTGGAGGTCACAGCCAATGGTGGGAAGGATGGGCACAGGAAATCTTCTGCTGAGTGGATGCATACTGTTTAGCGGTAACACCTATCAGCACATTGCAGACCTTCTACGATTTCTGCGTGTCCCACTAATGTGTGATACACAGTACGGTGACATACAGAACAAATAGTTGTTTCCTGTAGTGAATCATATATGGCAGACATGCAAAACAAGAAACTGGACATCACTGCATGCGAAAGAACTCACGGACATGGGAAATGGCCAGTGTGACTCACTGGGTCATTTTGCAAAATATTGCACCTACACTATCATGGATTCTGAGTCACATAAAGTGTTGGAATCCATGCTGATTCAGGTGTCTGAGGTTGCTAATTCAAATTTTATGGAGAAGGAGGATTTAATACGAGCAATGACTAACATACTAAATGGTTGCCTAAACGTAAAGGTGATCGCAATGGATAGACACCCCCTGATCGCAAGTATTATGATAAAAAGGGAATTGTTTCCAAGCGTGGAACATCAATATGATGTCTAGCATATTGCAAAATCTATTGTCAAAAAACTCTGTGCCAAGGCAAAACAGAAGCAGCACGAAGCATTATCACCTTGGATATGGTCTGTGATGAATCATTTGTGGTGGTGTGGAGCAACGTGTTTGGTGCGATGAAGTAATGCTCAGGGAGAAGTGGATTTCTGTTTTGGAGCATGCTGTTAATAACCACGCATGGACAGTCAGAATAGAGTTCCGTCAATGTGCTCATGCACCATAGTCACCAAAATACATTGAAAGTACATTATGGCTGAAAGAGGGGAACCCAGCATATGAGACACTGAGAATGATAGCGATGGACACATGGCTCCTGAAGGGCATTCATAAGATCACCAAATTTTGCCGCACCAGAAACCTGAAAGTGTTTCATTCCCTAATCAACAAGTATTGCCCAAAGATGCATCATTTCTCCTACATGGGCATGCAGTGTTGCACGCAACTGGCATTGCTGGACTACAACAAGAATTGTAATGTGAAGCAGGCAGTTATAAAGAGCGGTGAACACAAGGGCCAACCACGATATCGGTTTCCATTCTCAAAGCACAGCAAAAAGTGGGTCTCCAAACCCATAGCCATGGACAAAACCTACCAATTTATGGTTACTTTGTTATATTCAGTACTTGAACTTAAGCAGGGTCAGCTCAACAATCTTGCTCCTCTGGAAACACCATGCATATCCCAAAACATTGCATCTGTTGAGAGACCACCACGGGAAGAACTACTGCAGAATCATTACACGTGGTTCAAGCCATGTTAGATTCAATGTGTGTCAGTGTGCAGTGAACTATGTGCCAAAACACAATGAATAACAGTCATTGACCAAAACATTCAAAGTGACAAGTCACTTGACCAAGTTCATGTCACATTATAAGTATGCTGAAAAATACATAGCCGGCATTTACTGTGTGATTGATGGCTGATGCCCAGTGCAGTGCAGCTACTGTTGATGCTGCATATACAGTGCTGGTTGTTTGACTCTAGTCTGATCGATGTCATGTGATGCATGTACATGCCAATAAATTGAAGGCTTTGCAATGATTCATGGATTTTTCTGTGACACCATGCCCGTGAGTAGTTCATGCCATATCTCAGAAACTTGGCCGAATAGACTTTAACTGAATACGCTATGCTTGTCCCACCCAGTCTGCTCATTTCAGTACCGCTTGGACAAGCAGCGAACCTGTATTGTCAAATGTTGGTCCCCTTGTTCATGAACATTTTTTGCGAGAAAGATGTCCACCTCATGTACTCATTGGACTCACCTTAGGTACTTGGCAGTTCTTATCATTTAACCCCTCTGCCAACTGTCCACTGTGGTAGACATATTAATTTGAATCATGACTGCCATACTGCAGCCCATTCTTCCAACCTTGCCAAAGTACTTTCTCATCCAATCAACTTTTTGCTTTAGATTTTTGTTTTTTAAAAACTGGCCAACTGTTCCTTTGTGTCCCTACATGATGTCACTCATACAGACATTTAAAAAGGACCTGTCCCTGCATTTACCCAGTAGTAAAGTCCCTTTCTTCTGTGGTGGACTATGGTTAATATCACCGTATGTGTCCTGTTTTCAAGCCAATTATTCACCCCTTAGACCATCTTGTGAGCCACAAAAATGGCTTGCTGACTTGTTAATGTGGCTTTTTTGGTGGCACTTTGTCAAATCCCTTGCTAGAGTTGAGGTCTGGCACGACACCCATAACTATTTCTCCCATTACGTATTTCCTAATTCTGGGGTCAATCGCGCCTATACATAATGTCATCAACCATCCATTTTTGGAGTTCTGTTGAGAAACTTATTGCACTGAATGGACTGATACAGTGACCACTATCTAGAGTGCTTATATTGCTTTGAGTAGTCACTTTCAGCTCATCGTCATTGGCAAATACTGAGCAGATGTTTACGTTCAAGTGAGCTGTGGTTTCCATGTTATCATCTGGCCACCCACCTTACACCTTTTGAAGCCTCACTATCACTCCCATGTTTCTGCTTCTGTCTCTGAATGTGTTATCACACTTCTTAACAGATCACGTTATGTAGTCCTAGGTTGGTGCCTTTGCTAGTCGGACTGCCTTGCCTGCTGCCATCTGCACTCTGTGTTTCCTTATAGTAACAGACTATACTAACGGAAAGCTATGTTATGCCCACTACCCATGCCCGTGCCCTAGGGGAATAGCAAACTATTTTGTTCCTTCTTTGTGGTTTCTTGTCATAACAAAAATACCTTGCTGCCTCCGCAATGGCAGTTTTGATTAGTCCACATTGTGCCACCCCTCATATGCCTAGCACGTTTGTGAGTATTTTTCTGAGTCACTCTCACTCTCCTGTTTTCTAAGTCGGCACTCTGAATATTGTTTGGTTACTTGTTCCCAGATGGATTCCCACTGCAATATCTGACATCCACTTTCCAGTCCCCTATCTAATAGTCCTAGGTCTAAGACTGATTACTCCTGAGGGGGTACCACCCATAGCTGTGTGAGGCATTCCCCCATTATGGCAGCAAGAATGACCATGTTCATGCAATGTGGCTACATCAAAGGTGTTCAAGATCAAAGCATGTATACTGTGGTCCACCATCAACAATGTGTCCACTTTGTGTGCCATTGCCATCATTTATTTATTTATTTATTTGCTTTTGTTTAGCAGGTAAGCACACTAGACAGCCAATGGAAGTGCAATGTGTATACACACACAACGATACTTGTATTATAGATGCCTGTGCATGTCATACAGGCATGGTGTTTGCCTGCTGGTGTCTGAGCAATCATGGTACAGTGGTATTGTTAGTAGTTACTTAAGCCATTCTCACACCATCACAGCAGGATGAAAAATAGCTGGTGTATGATGCTTTCCCCTAAAGAGCAGCTGATACCTTCAAGAGAACTTTGGCAAAACATAACATTTAGACACAATGCTGCTTGTAGTTCACATTTGATTTGTATTCCTCACCCCCATTATTTATTTCTGAGATCTTTAGCAGGCAACCTGACTCTTTGCTCTGAAGAGTTCATCTAGTCCTGTTGCCATCTCTCATTCTGAGATCATAATGCCCTGCTTGTGACATCAGTTACTTCCATGGCACACAGATTGTGATGTCACAACAGAGCATTATGACATAAAGTAGGGAGTAAGCTACATGGGCAGATAAACTCTCGAGGACCAGCATCAGATCAAGGGAGCTCTCCTGGCCACATGGCCAGGGCACTGGAGGAAAAGCAGCAGCTGCGGCTGTAAGGAGCCTTCCCGGCTGCAGAGTGTGGGCCAGGGCATGGAGAGGATCAGTGGTGACTTACTTCAAGAGGGGCTTAATCACTTGCTAGAGGGGCTGATTTAGGCATCCAATCCACCTGCAGGGAGAAGTTTGGAAGTGTGCCAATTGGACGTTAAGGACAGCGCACCAATCTGGAGCACAGGCGGGTGATACAAAAGCTGAGCAGGCTTTAAAAGGCAGCTTGGGTGTATCACCACAAGAAGCATTTTCCCAGCTGCAGGGAGTGGGCCAGGGCACCAGAGCGAGGACTAACGGTGGATCACAGAGGCTATCTCAGCTGCAGGGAGTGGGCCAAGGCACCGGAGTGAGGACCAAATTCAAATCAAGGGAGCTCTCTCCCAGCTGCAGGGAGTGGGCCAGGGTGCTGGATGAAAAGCAGCATCAGTGGCTGCAAGGAGCCTTCCCAGCCATAGTGTGTGGGCCAGGGCACGGAGAGGATCAGCGGCGACTTACTCTAAGAGGGGCTTAATAACATGCTAGAGGGGCTGATTTAGGCATCCAATCAAGCCGCAGAGAGAAGTTTGAAAGTGCGCCCATCGGGCATTGAGGATGGTGCACCAATATGGATCAGGGGCAGGTGATACAAAAGCTGAGCAGCTTTAAAAGGCAGCTCAGGTGTATCACAGCAAGGAGTGCTTTCCCAGCTGCAGGGAGCAGGCCAGGGTATCGGAGTGAGGATCAGCAGTGGATCAAGGGAGCTCTCCTGGCCACAGGGAGTGGGCTAGGACACTGGAGGAAAAGCAGCATCAGCAGCTGCAAGAAGCCTGCCAGCCACAGTGTGCGGGCCAGGTCATGGATAGGATCAGCAGCGGGCGACTTACTCCAAGAGGGTTTTTTCATTCCGGCCACCCTCCCCAGCCCAAACCTCTATTAAATGCCCACAGAGGGCAGAATAAATTGTCAGGAAGGATCCCATTGGTTGGCAGCAAGGTCCTTATAAACATCCGTGAAGGAGCTGTGCAGTTTGGCAAAAAAATGAACTGGGGTTAAGTCTGGGAGGAGAATTGAGTACCTGAACTTGAACTTATAGCTGGGAAAAGGTGGGAGGGGGATCTGTGTGGTAACCAGTCACCTTTCCAGTAGTAGGTAGGTCATGTATTGTTTTATCTTGACATTTATTGGGACGGGGGGGTGGAGATCTGTGCGGTAGCCAGTCACCTTTTCTGGTATTGGATTTGGTCAATTATTTTTGCCTGCAATTTGGGTAAGCAAGGGGGCAGTACTGCTTGTTTCAAGAGCTCTTGTCAAGACAAAGACAGAAAAATGTGGAAGGACTGGAGTGAATGGGCTTGTACACATACATTTAGTAAGTAGTCTTTTCGCTGTCATTAGTATACATAGTAGTCATCCTGCTGTGTAAGCACGGGTCGAATAGGGGCATGTCTTGTGGGCACACCAGTAGTATTTAGATCTCAACTATCTCAACTAAGGATGCCACCAGTGAAGGTTGCATCTCGGCATCCAGATTTCCTAGTTCTATGCATAAAGAGGCAGCTGCACAAAAGCCAGACAAAAATAATTTTATTTTGGACTCCAGTGCATGTAACATTTCTCGTGGGGGGTGATCAGAGTGTGTGGTCCCATGGCACGCTCTGGGATTGGATGGTCAGGGATTTGATAGTCAAGGGTCCAGAGGAGTATGGTGCAAGGTGGTTTACAAATGGCAGTGGTTATGGCATGGTGTTGGTTTCCTTGCACCCTCCCAGGCAGGAACCCACACACCTACCCAAAACAATAGAGCAAGAACACTGTCCTCTATGGGCGGAAAAGCCAAAAGGGGTAACAGATCATATTTCTCAGTTTTTCATGAAAAACACATTTTTTCCTTGGGTTTCACATCTGCCAGATGGGTTAATGAATTCTGCCTCCTGGTGGATAGTAGCAATACTGTAAAAACCTTTGTAAGTGGATAGGGAGTGTCTCCAAGGTTGCATAAGTGTGAGTTTGGATAGGCCATCACAACAGTGGTGGAAAAGGAGGATCTCCAGCACACACAACTGAATCTGTGGTCAGATAGATGGTGTAAGGTAGAGGCCCATGACTAGCTTGGAGGGCAAGAGGCCTCGGAGCATGACTGTATGACAAACTATGAGCATAAAAGGTGGCAGCCTTGCCGAGGGTGGGGGGCAGGAAGCGTGTTTGCCTGAGTCCCACCTGATTGGAAGGCGGACTGGAAGGTGCTGGGATCAGAACCTTGGAGAGGCTCCCTTCCGTGCATGTCTTTTCTGTTTTATGAACTGAATGGAATAAACTTTTGGCTGCAGCCATTCAAATCCAGAACTGGTGTGCTTATTGTCTACAATGGGAAGAATCTGGATGGTGTTAGGTGGTGGGTTGAACTGAAGAGCTGAACAACCAATGAAGCCAACAAAAGTAAGTGAATTTGACATCAAGAAATATCACATTTCAGTCTCTGTCTCTGTCTGTCTCTGTCTGTCTCTCTCTCCTCCCTATTGACAGCAGAATAAATATCTATGTGTCCCTCAGACTGACATGCCCCCTGTACACAGAGAAACTTTAAAGCCAGCAATGAACTTTAGTTAGCAATTGTTGTAACAACAACATAAACACTTACTATTCACACTCAAGTTGAGTAGGGAAAAGGTGGGGAGGGGAAGGGCAGGAACCAGAGTTAAAGCCTTCAAGGGTGGAGACTTTAAAGAGATGTGGGAAATTCTGAGTCTGCATCTGGAGGGAATTCAACAAGACATGGATGCTAGTCAGCAATGTGATATTGTTAAAACAGGGCTAGCAGAGTCTAGAGTGACATGTACAAGGCTATGGAGTAAGAAGGGCAGGGCAAAGAAGACCAGTTGGTTGACTTGGGAGGCCATGAATGGGATGAGAAGTAAGAGAAAGGCATTCCTCCGACATCAACAAATTGGAAGGGAGGCGACAGGGAGGAGCATACAAAGATGTCCAGGGAGGTGGCCAGGATAAGCAGAGCAGCCAATGTAACATTTCATCACCCACTCACCACCATCACAACCACACACAGACACATAAACACACATGTCCACCTCCAGGCACAGTTGCCCCCTCCACCCACCTGTCTGCCCAAACCCACACCCGCATAAAGTGCAACCACTGAAATCTGTCATGTGGACCCGTGCAGTGCATGTCCACTCTCCCTTTGTCTCCATCTATCTCCCTCTCTCATCATCTCTCTCTCTCTCTCTCTCTCTCTCTCTCCACTCTCTGGATGGCAGTAGCCAGATATGTTTTCAGGGACAGATGTCAAATGAGCAATAACAGGCAAAGTTGCCTTTCTCGTGGCTCCACCAGTAGTGTTCTCTCAACTGGGGATGACACAAGTGAAGGTTGTATTTTGCATGCTGCATGACCTTGCAACACCAAGAAATGCACAGCCATACAGAAAAGAGAAAAATAAATTTTATTTTGCAATTCTGCAATTCTGAGCATTTCAAATGTCTCATAGGCCCACCTGCAGTACTTATCTCTGTCCAATACACATGGCACAATTGCACAAATTTGTTTTGCTGGTCTGATGCCCTTGCCATGTGCATACACAGGAGAACCAGTGGGCAGTGGCCCCTACCACCACCACACAAGCCAAAGGGAAACCACTGATATTTGTCATGTGGCACCATGCAGTGCCGTGCAGTGTATCACTCATCTCCCTCTTGCTATGTCTCTCACTCTGTCTCTCCACCCTTAAGAAGGTGCTTAATTTTTCTGTCTCACTGTCAATCACTATCTCAGCCCCAAGTGACAGCACAAAGCAAAGATACATTTTGCCATCTCACTGCACTTGACCTGTACACAGAGACACAAGGTAGAAAGGGGAAAAATCCTCTCCCTCTTGGTCCGTCACTGTCTGTGTCTCACTCGGTCTCTCCAACCTCTGGATGGCAGTAGCCTGACACACTGCTCCCTCTTCATAGTGAACCCTTCTATAAGGAATTTCTGTTATAGTGAACACCTACTGAATCCCATTGCCACCTCATTAGGCAAATTAACACCTTTCCATAGCGAACTATAACCACAGTGAACAAATTTGCTGCCTCAAAAGATGAGTAAGAGATGACCTTATGAAGATTTATATTTTTTCCCTGTCCCCCAATCCTCAGATATGCCCTGCTCTCCACGCCATGCCCATGACTGTCCCTCCTTGGCGTGCCACCGAGGGGGGTACACCTCATGATGGGACACTATTGGCAATCCATGGCTTCCACCCCAGGTCAGGGCAACGGGAGAAGTCCCCCTGGTGGATGTATGTGGCAGTGGGCAGCAGGTGGAACCAATTGTCATGACTGGGAAATGGGTGTTTCTGGTTTTTGCTCCATGGGCGGGGGGATGTGCAATGACAGCCAGCTTCCGGCCATGCCAACCAGTGTGACTGTGCTGGTCACTGTGTAAGGCCCATCCTCCATCAGGGGTCCATAACTGGACAATCTTTCACCAACACCCCACCCCACTAAGAAGAAAAGCAGTCCTCTATCTTGCTTTCTGTTTTTCTTGCTTTCTACTGTCTCTCCCTGTGTTTCTCTTCCTTTGCCTCTGTGTGTCTCTCTCTTCTCTTTCTCTCATTCTATTTTAGTCTGTCCCATGAAGTATGTCCACTATGGACAGCACAAGGCAACAATTAATCTTGCCACCCTACTGCCCTTGACCCACACAAAAACACACTGAAGACAGAAAAGAATGTATTTGGGATTCATGGCCATGTAACATTTCAGCACCCACCCCCCACCATCGCACCCACATGCACACACCCACACAGTGCCACCTCTTGGCACTACCCACCCCGGCCCTACACCTTCATGGAAGGGAACCACTGAAATCAGTCATGTGGGCACATGCAGTGCTTGTCTCCAATCCCTCTTGCTACATCTCTTCCTCTGTCTCTCCTGTGTATGGATGGCAGTAGTAAGATAGATTTTGCCAGCATGCGGCCTTTGCCACGTATATGCTGTCACACTCCAGTCCAGAGAAATCAGCAAAATTTGAACAATCTGACAAAGCTGCCTATCACATGGTCCCACAAGTACTAAGTTGCTCTCACTGGTGGACGACAGAAGTGAAAGTGGTATTTTGACAACCGGATGCAATTGTCCTGTACACAAGACACATTGCAGTCTACAAACTAAATCTTATGCTGGACTTCTGGCCATGTAACATTTTTTTAGCCCACCTGCCATAGCTCCCCTACAGATGGCACAATGGCAAGATTTATTTTGCCAGCCTGCCCTCGCCGTGTGTATGCACAGGCACACTGAAGGCAGCAAAATGATCACATGTCGTGTCGGCCACACTGCATTCTCTGTATCTGTCTCACAGTCTCTCACAGTTTCTCTCTGCCTCTCTATCTCTCACTCATTCTCTCTCTCTCTCTCTCTCTCTCACTCTCTTTCACACTATCTCTCTATCACTCTTTCACTGTATCTCACTCTCAGTCTCTCACTGTATCTCACTCTCAGTCTCTCTCTCTCTCTCAGTCTATCTCACTCTCAGTCTCTCTCTCTCTCTCTCAGTCTATCTCACTCTCAGTCTCTCTCTGTCACTCTCTCTCTCTCTCTTACTTTATCTTACTCTCTGTCTCTATCTCTCCCTCTCTCTGTTTCTCAGTTAGCCACTCTCTATTTTTCCTGCTCTTGCGCTCTCACTCCCTTATGGATAGCACAAGTCAAAGATTATTTTTGACATCCTACTGCCCTTGACCTGCACACAGAGACACGGAAGCAAGAAAAACAGTTATTTGATTCTGGGAACTGTGACCAATTGACATGTGACATATGTGTGCCCCCCCAAAATGACAATATTTGCCATATGCTGTTGCCATATACACACAACAACACTGAGGAGAGGAATAAAAGGTTATGTACCGGTGGTGGAAATGCAGCATTTAGTGAGTGCCCACCTGCAGTCTGTATCCCTCTATCCTCTGCGAAAAACATGTTGCAGACACAAGATAGCCACAGTGACCTGCCCTACAACACAGCGCCTTGACCACAATACCACCTACCAATGTCAATGACACTGCTGTCCTTGGCAGCAAGGTTCACTGCAATCTTCATAGTGACACTGAAAATGGATGTTTGGCAAACACGGCATGATGAAAAAGCAGTTTCACACACATGGTTGGGTCAGAAAGGAGTCAGGGCACAGTGCAGTATGCAGGTTTCATCATTCATCTTGAACCTGCACCATTCATACGAGAGACAGATAATGCATGCCAGTAGGCACATACAAAACTGATGGAGGCGATGTCCCAAAGATCTGTGAATGTGCCACTTTATCGAGGCTGGCGGAGAGGAAAGCCCACGTCACCCCACCGCAATCAGCCGACAGCTGAGCAGTACCAGTGAGGCCACAGTACATAGTGAGAATGAATACTGTGTACTGTGCCCGGTACTGTGTACTGTGCCCAGAATGGTAGTGATTAGTTGGCGGCTGGACACGGTTGGGGGATGTCAGGCTTGCTTATCGTCTGCAGGAGTCCGGAGTGCAGTGCAGAAATAGATTTTGGGGCCAAGAGGACATACTGTTCCGGGGTATCCAGTGAACAAGGTAAATGAAATTGGGTGCCTACAAAAACAGTGACTCAATTACGGCCCCTGTGTTCACGGCTACCTAGCAGGGGGGTGACCGGATACTGGGGTGGGCAAAATACCACTATGGGAATAATAATAATAATAATTTTATTTTTAAAGCGCCTTTCAAATTTTCAAAGCGCTGTACAAAACATATAGTAAAAAGGAAACCAAACATTATAATACAATGTAAAACATGCATAAAACCACAATTTCATTAACAATTCATATAAAATACTATAAAAAGGCAATTTGGTACAAATGAGTTTTTAAGCCACTCTTAAATTCCCCCATGGAGGTGCACTGCCATAACTGATGGGGTAGAGAATTCCAGAGAGTGGGAGCAGTGTAGGAAAAAGCTCTACAGCCAGATGAATTTAGACTCACTCTCGGAATCTCTAGCAACCCCTCGTCAGCCAAGCAGAGCCGGGCAGTAAGACACTAGAAGATCTTTCAGATAAGCTGGACCCTGGTCATGTAGGGCTTTAAAAGTCAATAAACAGACTTTAAAGGTGATCCGCCACCGAATAGGGAGCCAGTGCAGTTCGCGCAGCACCGGAGTAATATGACAGGACCTACTGGTTCCCATCAAAACCCGAGCCGCCGCGTTCTGCACTAGCTGAAGGTGGTGGATTTCAACCCCAGAAAGCCCAAAATACAGGGAGTTGCAGTAGTCCAGACGAGAGGACACAAAGGCGTGGACCAACATAGGTAGCATGTCAGACAGAGCAAGGTGTTTCACTCTAGCGATATTCCTGAGATGGTAAAAGGAAGTCTTGATGACTGCTGACACCTGCGAATGCAGTGTCAGCCTGTCATCAAGGATAACCCCTAGGTTACACACCCATTCAGAGGTCGGAAGTGACACACCCCCAAGAAAAATTCCTGAGTGTGCAACAACAGGCGACCCCTCTATCCGACAGCCCGGGTCCACCACCAAAACCTCTGTCTTTTCTGCGTTCAACTTCAGCCAACTAGAATCCATCCAACCCTGGATTTTTTTCAGACAGTTGTTAAACACTGAGAGAGCTCTATCCTGGTCAGGAGCAAAAGACAGGTATAGCTGGGTATCATCTGCATAGCAATGAAACCTCAGCTTATATCATCTTATAATGTCTCCGAGGGGCAGCATATACACCGCCAATAACATCGGAGACAGTACAGAACCCTGAGGCACCCCACATAACAAAGATGTTGGGCCAGAGGAAAAAAGCCCTGACACAACTCTTTGTGATCTCCCAGTGAGGAATGAGGTGAACCATCGAAGGATGGTTCCCGATATTCCACAAATCTGCCTCAGGCGTCCTAGCAACACCACGTGATCCACGGTGTCAAAGGCTGACGAGAGATCAAGAAGAACTAGAATAGAACATCTCTTCTGGTCTCTCGCCCTCAAGAGATCATTAAGCACCCGAACCAGTGCAGTCTCAGTGCTATGTCTTTTATGAAAACCCGATTGGAAGGGTTCGTAGATGCCATGGATGGTTAAATGGTTCTCCAATTGGGACGCCACTACCTTCTCAATCACTTTCCCAATAAAGGGTAGGTTTGAGATGGGTCTGTAGTTTGTGAAACAGTCAGGATCCAGGTAGCTTTCTTCAAGAGGGGTGTCACCACCGCCTCTTTCGGGGAGCTAGGAAACTCACCCGATTCCAAGGAGCACCAGACTATTTGCACAAGGATTGGACCGATGATGTCACAACAACCCAGTATTAGGGAAGTCAGTCCAGGATCCAAACTACAGCTCGTAGGGCGCACACCATGGATAATCCTCATGACATCCACGAAATCAGGTCTGCTGAAGGAACACCAAGAAGATTGAGGTACTGTGAACTGATGCTGTTCAACAGCATCCCCCTTAGTAGCCGCTGGATGCAGATCCGTCCTGATGTCGGCCACTTTATTAGCGAAGAATCGAGCGAGCTCCTCGCACTGTAATTGCAAAAAAGCTTTCCAAACTTGTAGACTGGCTGGGTTGCACAGCCTGTTCACAGTTCGAAAAAGCTGAGCCGGTCGATTCCTGACTACTGCAATCTCCCTGGACAGGAATTCTGCCTTCTTTTGGGAGATTGCAGATTGATAGACAGAATAATGGTCCATCAGTCTAAGGCGGTCGGCATCAAGGGCGGATCTGCGCCAGCAGCGTTCTAATCTTCGCCCCATCTCCGCATCTCCCTCAACATCCCATCAAACCAGGGCGCCTTGGGATGAAGGGAAAGGGGGCATACACGAACAGGAGCAATAGTATCCAGAGCCAATGTAACAGCCTTGTTATAGGCTGTCACCAAGGTCTCTGGACTACTGCTCGCCAAAGTGGGGGACGAGAGGTCAAGAACCACCGCGAGGCCCTGGGGTGTAATATCCCATAAAGGGCGGTATCTCGCCATCTCTACAGGGGTAGGCCTTCTCAGGGGTTACTAAAATTGAACCTTACCGTGTAGTGGTCCGACCAAATGACTGGTTCCACCCCAAAATCGAAAACATCAATCCCAAGGAGAAAGACTAAGTCCAAAGAGTGCCCAGATTTATGAGTAGCGGTGGAAACCACCTGTGTAAAGCCCAAAGAAATCATTAATTGGAGGAAGTGATTACCAAATTGCAAGAGTTCATCATCGATCCAGGTGTTGAAGTCACCCAGAACCATCAATCTGGGCGACTCAAACGACATGTCAACAATGAAGTCTGCCACTTCCTGTAAGAACCGTTTCCCATCTCCTGGTGGATGGTAGATGAATACGATTCGAATGCCAACACCCGCTACCACTGTGCACTCAAAGGACTCAGCCTCCCCCGTAACCACACTCATGAGGCCCAATTCTGTCTTAAAACTGACTGCAACCCCCTCAACCCTGCGGTCCAATCTCGGGCGGTGTATCACCGAATACCCGTCTGGAGTCATAGCTTCCAACGTGGGGCCTGGGTTTTCATCCAGCCAGGTCTCAGTGATGCAAGCCAAGTCCGCCGAATTAACAAGATCAGCTATAATGCCAGCCTTGTTTCTGACGGACCTAGCATTGCATAGCACCGCCCGAGTTGAACGAACCTCAGAGGCCGTCAAGCTCATCTGCCTATTTAATTCCGTAGTGCCCTTGGGTATGGGCACCAGACATGGTAAACCATGATCTGAGTTCCATTTCGCCCCAGGGCACCATCTAGATCTAACAACCCTGACACAAAAGGCCCCCTCATCCATCCTCCCTGATTTGCAGCCCCCTGCCCTCCTCCCTCTCCTTCGAGCAATTCCCAATGCTCTACAATGTTGATATATATCATAATGAAGAGATGGAGGATAAAAAGGGCGGAGGGCGCAGAGCAAGGAGGATGAATAGCTACCACCGTGGGGGTAATAGGCTGGCACATGCCACTACAAAACTACTAAAACAACACAATAACACTAAAAACTCAAGTAAACCCCAAAATAAATCTAATAAAATAAATAGTCTAAACTAAATCAATAACTTTCCAACCCCACCTTGAAGAAAGTCAAGACAATCCCAGCGAAAATAAAATAAAATAAAAATAAATATATAAATAAAATAAAATCAAACAATTTCAAAACTAAAATATACAGTAACACATCCCTTTCCCCTTCCTTCCAGTCCTCTCATGACCAGGGAGAAGAGAAAAATAAAATAAAGTCACCCCTCCAGCTCTCTCACCACTGGAGGGCACTTTAAAAGAAAAGAAAATATTTCTACACTCTCACTGTAGAATATTAAACAAAATATTTCAAAACAAATAATTCAGCGCTCTCACTGCAGAATATTCCAAAATAAACAATTCCCACTTAACATATAACCCATCCCCCCACCACCAGTCCTCTCACGACCAGGAGATGGAGGACATAAAATAAATAAAGTAAATAGACACAAGGTCCTCTCACCACCTCGCTGTCCAACTAAAAAAGAAAAAGAAAAAAAAAGAAAAGTCACTGGGAAGGAGTCAAATTTCTTCACAGGCGGGAATCCATATGGAAAACCAAATAATCCATAAAAATCAGAAACAAAAGGCTCAAGATTTTATTTATCTTAATAAGATAAACAAAATAGATAAAAATAAAATATATGGACACCCAGGTCCTCTCACCACCGGGAGAAACCACACAAGAGAGTTTAGGCCTTAGGTCCTGAGCGAAGCAGAATAATCCAAAATATCAGTTCTCCATAAAATGGGAGCCGTAGAAAAAATCCAAAGAAGGGGAGAGTCCAGGGTGTTACTTGGCCTTAAAATATGGAAACCACAGGTACGTTCAATCAAATCAAAGCCAGTTGAAAACTCTGAGGTAGCAGACAGCAACAGACCAGGGCCCCTTCAACTCCAAATCCAAGCACAGCCTGAAATATTTACAGCCCCACCACGACACCTGAGTAATGGCCATTCCGTAGCCAATCCCACGAATCTAGAGGAACCACGATACCCTAGTCAGCTCCCTGACTGAGCAACTACCGTGACCCCCTGTGAAGCTGTAAATTCAGCTGGCGATCGACCACGGGAGCAGGGCCCACTCCTGTCGCTAACTGGTAGTTACTCCAGGTAGAAAATCCAGGGGTTCCAAGTCCACAAAACACAAGCACGGGCCCAGTACTCGGCTTCAGAACCAAACTCATGTCCAAAGTCCAAGATATTGACCAGAAATCCAAGAAATCAGCCAGAAGTAAACAGCTTTCCACATTTCAGCTTTCCACCCAGGCTGTCCTTAAGGAAGGCCAGTGCCCTCTCTTCAACTCCCCTTGACCGCAGGTCTTCGTGTCTCTGCTTCAGTCCCCTTCATCCTGCAAAAACTCCTCATGGCTCCTCGATCTTCAACTCCAGAAATGGCCCGATTAAGCGAGGAGATTCAGTGAAGTTCAGTGAGGGAGTTCAAAGATAAAAATAAAAATCACTGCTTTCACCGAGCGAAGATAGCACTAGCAGGGATCATTCAGATCAAGCCGCACAGGCTGCGGACTGTAAAAATGAACAAAGTAGCAAAAAGCCATTCTATGCCATTCTATACCAACTGCCACTATCACGTTATAGCCACTATCACGTTATAGCCCATATAAATAAAGCAAAATTAAAGCAAATAAAGCAAATAAAAACGAATAAAATAAGACAAAATAAGGCAAAAAACGAAAGAAGAAACGGGAACAGATTATGACATGCCCAGCCTGGCCTGGGAAGTAGCAGGTATATGCGTGTGCACACACGCGTGGGAGAGGGAATCAGGGGAGGCATGGTATGGGGGAGGGGGTGTGGCAAGCAGCTGCCAAGCTGGTCCGCTAGCGTAGTGAGAAGGGTGGTTGGCTGGGAGGTGCAAGGTTTGGGTCTGGCGTGGTGTGGGTTTTTTTTTTGCTGGCAGGTGGCTTTAATTTTATTTAAGTTTTTCACATACACACCCAACATGTACCCCTCCGTAATTGAGAATCCATAAGTAGGGGTTACAGGGGGGAGAAGCATTAAAAATAAGACCTGTAGGTCTTGGGTGCCGTTTTTGTCTGCGCTGTGAGTGTGCATCGCTGAAATTCATTTTTGGTGATGTACACTCGCCGTAATGGCAATTGCTATTCCACAGTCACCATTATAACATGGAACCCTGCTCTGGAATGGGGCGGGGGCTGGCACACGATAGAGAATGAGGACTATGAGCTGCTCCAGCAGTGGATTATGAGAGTGGGGGTCATTATGTGCACAAAGAAAGTCACTTGAGTGGGAGACGGATCCATTTTTTGTGGGGGTTATGTCACTTTAAGGCCCAGCTTAGCAACACAGGGTTGCTAAGGCGCACTCAGCGAGGGATGCCCACTGAAGCATGCTCCTGCCAGCAGCAAAGGTCAGGGAGTGGAAACAAAATGGTTCGGCTCACAGAAAGGGGACCAGGCAAGACACCACCTGAATCACAGTACTTGATGCCAAAGTAAGAAATATTTATGGAATTTAGGTTAGTGACTCAAAAAGGGAGCAAACGGGGAACAAAATGTGGTGTGCAGAAGCATGATGTCATGAAGGAGCGTGCTGTGACCAATGTTTGCACTCATTGTGGCTACATTGGACTACCTGTTGTGGATAGAGAATGTCTGTCACAGCTAATTTGCATACTGAGAGCTCACAGAAAGCGGCACTCAGTCGTGGAATGGCGCGGTGCAGGGTGATAATGGAACAGCATGAAAAATCAATTAAAAGCTAGGAGAGCTAACAAAAGCCAAGGTAGTGATACTCAATGCCACTGAAAGCCCTATATCAGTAAGATGTTGGGATATCCATCGTTTCCCTTTAAGTCTTGTCCTCTCAAGAGTGAGGTGACATACGTCGGTACCAGCACATCAGCCATTACCACTGACAGACACACTCCAAATTATTGAATGTCCACTGCTCCCCTGAACTTCCACCTGTGGTCATGCAGGTGGCTGTATAGTAGCAAGAGCCAGATTCCCCCCTCTGCAGAGTAGGTGAGCATCCACTGGGATGCTTCATCCTTCTCCTCCCCCTGACCTTCTGATGGCTCTAGCTCATTCCCAAATCTGTGTCATCGATGTCACAGGTTGTAGCACTACAGCTACACTGGCAGACCGACCCTCCCCTTTTAAAAAGACTCTAAACAAGTGTTAGCTTGCCTAATAATCTGCTGTTGTTCACCAAAGGCATCAGGACCATAAGAATCTCAGAAAAGATCACACAGATTACCTTTCCATTTGGGAACATCCTCTGTTCTGAAAATAACCTCATTATATCATCAGGACTTGTTCTCCCTACTGACAACAACAGTCATTTCCACCCTCTAGCTGCAATTCTCTGCTATGGGTTGTGCTCTCTGGACCTGTACTGAGGGCACATGAATTACTCTACATGCACAAGAATCAGTACTGCAATGTCCCTCCAACTCACTTGCTACCTTTCCTATGCAGTTCCCAATGAATGTTACTGTATTACCAAGCCCTTCCCCCTCCATGGCAGGTCAGTTGTATAGATGAGAAACATTTATGCATAAGACTTCCATAAAACTATTACAAAATACAGTTTTCACAAAAACTTGTACAATCAGATTTAAGTACTTCATGTTTTGCCATATTAATTAGCCATTTTTAGGTGCTTAAAATTTTGACATCCTACAAAGAAAGAGATTAGAAAATTGACCCAGTGACTACTTTTAAATCAATGGAATTTCATTTTGTAGTTTTTAAGTTACAGAGGCTTAGAATCGTGCAGTTTACAGACCTGGAGAATTCTGTAAAACTTTGTGGAATATTTGGCTGCTTATAACTCAACCCTCAGCTACAGATTTGAAATGCACTACAATTAATCATTTGGTACAGGTCTATATACAGTACATGCCAGATCTGAGAATGGTGGATGAGTGGGTTCAAAATTTGATGAGAACTGAAAATTACATTTTATTTTCTCAAATTGTGCATCTATTTCATGGAAGCAGAATTATAATTTTGTTAAGCTTTTGCTTGCATAATTTAAATATTGCATCACAGTAAGTGGTCCCACCTCTGTGGCTGTAGTGGCAAGGTTGCAGAAATGACCAGCTCATCCATAAAATTGAATTGTGTTTTACCCACAGACTTTTTCTTTGAGCATGCTACCTTTTAAATGGCCTGTTTCTCTAGTTAAAGCTTCCCACTAACTACTGTCCTCCAAAACCCAGTACCTCCCTTCTATGGAAATTCTTCTTTACTAGACTGTCTCACATTTTTCTTCACAAATTCTGCTCATCTAGCCTAGTCATTATAAGCAGCTTCAACATATGCATCAACACATGATTCAAGCTTATAGTGTAGCCTGCCAGGATGCATCCCTATTCTGCAGAATTCTACAGAAGAGTTACTGCAGGAACCAAGGTATTGCCAATTGGAGTTAATCCCTTTTGTCATACGGAAAACTGTGACACTGTGTTTCATCCTAGCAGGCTCCATGTACATATCGAAACTTACATATCAGAATCAGAAGGCAGATAAGGAACTGGGAGAGATACTTAGGATGGCTGCCAATTTATGGGAGGCAGTGGTAGTAGGGGACTTTAATATGCAGACGAGGAATGGAAAGTGCCAGTTGCAGTAAGTACTAGGAACTAGTGCCAGGTGGATGCATGCCAGGAGGCATTCCTAGTTCAGCTGGTCCAGGGCCCAACAAGAGGTGGGGTGCTGCTGGACCTAGTGTTCACCAACAGTGACAGGATCAAACTGTGGCAGTCTTGGAACCCCTTGGTTCCAGTGATTGCAGAACAGATGGGGGTGGAGGTCCAAATAGGGATCACCAATAGTGCAAACACAGTAAGGGTATGGGACTTTTAAAAAGCAGATTTTGGCAAGATGAGGGAACAGTTAGGAAAAAAGCATGAGGAGAATAGCGCAGGTGGAGGGTGCAGAAGGAAAATGGGAAGAATTTAGAAAAGGAATGATAGAAGCAGCAGAAAGCTCAACTGCAAAGGCATCAAAGGGAAAAGGATAAGGGGCCCAATGTAGTTCACAGCCAAAATAAAGATGGCAGTAAGAGCCAACATGAGGGCATTCTTAAAGTATAATGCAAGCCAATGTGTGGAGGACAGGGAAAAGAACCTGGAAGCAACAAAGGTAGCCAACAGAAAGGTGAGGGAGACCAAAGCAGAGACAGAACTCCAGCTGGCAAACTTGGGTGAAGCGTGGGGCATTCTTCAGGTACACTTGGGAGCAGCATAAGGTCAAAGGGGATTTTGTGAGACTGAAGAGTGAGGAAGGATGCACTGAGGGAGACAAAGGGAAAGCATAGATATACTGAACAAATATTACTGTTCCATATTTACTAGGAAGGAGGATGAACCACTGCCAGAATGTGGGGTTAAGAGAGGAAGGGAGGGAGGGAAGAGAGCAAGGGCTCAAGTGGCTTGGTCAAAATAATAGAGAAAAAGGTGTTGGAAAAGCTCACAGGGTTGAAAGTAAATATAGCTATGGGTCTTGATGGCTTACACCCAAAGATACCAAAGGAGGTAGCAGAAGTGATAGCATTGACACTTGCAGACTTTAAACTCCTCACTAGTTATAGGGTTGGTCTCTAGGGACTAGAGAACAGCAGATGTGGTCCCTGTACACAAGAGCAGGAGGAAGGATGATCCAGTGAACTATAGACCAGTCAGCTTGACATCTATAGTATGAAAAATTATGGCGTCTTTATTAAGGTAGGAGTTGGTGGACTTCCTGGAGGGAAATTGACTACAGGACCCCAGGCAACTTGAGTTCAAGAGACAAAGGTCTTGCTGGACAAAAGTGGTCAACTTCATCAAATAGGTGACCAGGCAGCAAATAAGAGACAGACAGTAGATGTAGTAAACTTGGATTTCAGCAGGCCTTTGACTCAATCCCCCACAGGAGGCTGGTCAAAAAAATAAGAGACTTCAAGGTGGGTAGAAAAACTGGCAACTTGTGTGAAGAACTGGCTGAGGGGAAGAACAGAAAACATAGTTAATGGGGAGTTTTCAGAGGTAAGGGAGGTAACAAGTGGAGTACCTCAGCGGTTGGTGCTTGGCCTGGTTCTTTTCAATGTATTTATTTATTTAGGATGTTTCACCAGAAGAATCATACTGAGCTGAAAAATCTCATTTCCAGATGCGTCGGGGGCGGGGGAGGGATGAGGGGAGTGGAGCTAACATGAAAAAATACATAGAGTCAAAAACAACATGGCACAACTGTAAACAGCAGAAAAAATATGAAAAAAGCAACTATGTACATCCAATTGTTAGGACCCACTGTCTGGTAGTACTTTATCTTTAAGAGGTTTGAGTAGAGGGGGATGCCCAGTTTGGACTACACAGTAACATAGTATTGGGGTGCAGATAACACTTTGAGTCCATCTTGTCTGCCCTTCTTGTTGCATGGCAGTGACTTACCTGAATTTGAATGTTGATGCAGATCCATGTTTAGCTGTTGGAATGCTAACATACTGTACTTATGCTATGTAACCTTCAATGTTATTCTCCCTCAGGAAAATGTTTATATACTGCATGCCAAAATGAATATGTGTTGCACACAAGACCAGCAGACAAAAATCATAATGTGATGCAATGTATTTAGTGATAAAAGTGTATTAGTAAACAAACTTACACCTCACGCAGGAAAGCAGATGGCTGGACCAAAACATCCACAATTTTTCACCTCCAAATATGGGGATTTGATGGCGTGCAGGCATAGTCAGTGTTGTCCTTGTATTCATGCAGAGCTTCATTACAAAAACAGCACAATATCTTTGTGATCAGTCATTTTGTAATTAATTAAACAGAAATAACAAGCACATTTAATTGACATGTTAATACAAGGTAAACCAAGGTGCAAGGTAAATAAGTGTTTAAAAAGTGAAAAGTGCAAGTAATTAAAACATAATGCATATTAAAGCAATGCACAAAATGATGTTTAAAGGTCAACAACTGGAATTATTGAATAAGGTGAGGGAAATGCTGTACTAGAAAATGATTATCATTATTAGGCATGCATATCTAAAAATAAGTATACGAAACATTTTCTAACTAGGGAATCAACTACATTCATTTATTAAATACTAAAGTGAATAAGACTCTTCTGAAAAGAAAAACGAAGTGTAAGAAATCCTTAATCAACTACTTTATTGTTTGTCTTTTTTTCCTCTCTCTTAATTATTTCTTTGGACTCCTCACTGCAGTTCTTGATCTTCTTGTCAGGATGTGTAGAGATGGCACAAAGCATCACCTTAGATAACATTTTAGAGCATGGATCATCCTGATGAAGTATAAAAGCAAAATTAGAACTGATATAGAAACAGACAATGCAAATCTACTTTTCTGACATCTAATAACAGGCCCCCTAATTTAGGATCTTTACATTAAAGTTATATACAAATTCAAACCATAGCTAAGCAACTGAAGGACACAGGTTCAGAAAAGCTAATTACAAAAATGTCACCAGATCCAGCATATAATTTAAGCTATTTGATTTTAATGAGTTCAAATCATGAGTCCAATAAGACTCAGATTGCAATAGAGGAACCAACCTATCACCATACCCCATTTTTGTAGTACACTATGTAGAGTTCTAGACTTCACCAGTAAGGGGTCACAACTGTGATTCTCTTTGAAGTGTTGTCCGGGACAGAGTTGGACACACCATTTTCTTATGGCTTTTACATGTTCTTGACCTTGAAATTTAACTTTTCTTTTTGGTGCAACCAACATATGTCCTAGGGCAAGGACACAAGGCTACATATGTGTTGTTTTGCATGTTACAAAATAATTAATTTTAAAAAATTCTACTAATGCCTGGATTTTGAACTCGGAGCCTGTAGTTAGATGGCTGCAAATAGAACAGTTGTGGTGTTTAAAGTAGCAGTGCAACAAAACTGGGCAAAAAAATGTACCCTCTCCTTTTTCACTCTAAAATATTTCAGGCACCCTCCAGTTTTATTTGGTGGTAACATTTTCTAGTCCTGCCAAAATTTGAATGTTTAATAACTGTTTCAATTGAAATTTTTTTCTCAATAAAAAAATATGGTCATTACATTTGGTTTAGAAATACCATTGTAAAGCTGGAAAATATTAGGACCAAGAAAATAGAAAAAACGTATGGTGTGCAGTATAGGAGGTGCCTAGAAAAGTAGATTTTATAGGTATATGCTAGTATTTTTAATTGTACCTGAAACTAGTTTTTTGGAAACACATTTTTCCTTGCACTGCTGCTTTAATGACTCCCTGTGGTTTTCTTTGCCATTAATTTGTTGAATGTGCTTGATTAAAGTGACTGCTTGCTAGTATATTACCTATATTTTTTGCTCTACAAAGCAAATATGGGGAGTAACATGGAACATATGTGAGACAGTAGGAACACTTTTTAACAAATTCCAATATCCATTCCACCATCAATTAATAACCTTCTACACTGCCATTGTCTTGTGATTAAATGTAGTTACAAAGTTGATGCATTGGTCTACACTCTTTTCATCGCTTTTACTTTTAGATGTCAATAAAGACTCTCTACTCCTGCCTTGAGCTTTTAGGAATGCCTGATGAATAACTTTAATAGAATATCTTCATGCTAAAAAGTGCTCTGTTAACTCCGCCAATTGATTTTGGAAGCTGTCTTCCTCTAAGCAAATGTGTTGAAGACATAATAATTGACAGTACATTGAGCTGATAAGGTGTGCCAGATGGGCACTATCAGCTCTAAAAAGTGAATGTAGCTGTAGGTTTTCTTTATGTCTCACTGGATGTCCTATGATCTATCCTGAAAATACCATTTAAAAATACGATATGTGTATGATCAATTTTATATCTGAATTGAAGATTGAGATTATTGTCTTGCAGCCATTCCATGAATCTTGAGACATCCTCATCATCACCTTGCCAAACACATAAAATGTTGTCAATGAAGTAGCGCCATCTAACTATCTGGCCAAAAACAGGATTAACTAAGTAATTCAAGACACAGTTTCCCTACAACCAACTTGGTGAGAGATTCGCATTACAGGGTATCATAGTGGCACCCATAGCTGTCGCCCTGAAAAAATAGTTATGAAACAAAATAAATTCTAGTCCTTCATGGATGAAGTCAGATGGCACCACTTCATCAAGATGCACATGTTCCAAATAGAAGCAGATAGCATTGAAACCCGCCTCATGTTCAAAGGATGTAGACATGAAATATCAATAGTTAACCATTGAAAATCTTTGTCCCATTGTAGATCCTTCGATTTTGAAAAAACATCAGTAGTGTCACAGATATAGGCAGAGGTCACCAGAATCAATTCTTTCAGAAAAAAAATAACTATATCTAGATATATTCTCAGTGATGCAGTCTATACCCTCAACATTGGGTCATGCAGAGGGATTATCCCTTGACATATGTATTGCTGGTAAACCATACAAGGCTGGTGTTACTAGATTTTTTGCCTTCATAAAATAGCATTCTTCCATGGTAATCTGACAAGAATATATTGCTTTAATAAGAACTGCAGCTAGCCTGAAAGACAAATGTAGGATTAGTATTCAGCTTTGAGTAACATGGTTGATCTGAAAGTTGCCAATAAAGTTTAGCAGCATAAGCATCCTTAGATATGACAACAATGCCTCTGCTCTTGTCCATTGGCTTGATCTCAAAATCCGTCGTAGCTTTTAAATCTTTAATAGCTTTTTTCTCAAGAGCAGAGGCATTGTGGCAATAAGAAATAACATAATTGTCAGAAGACAAAGGGTCAATATCATTACGCACCATCCTCTTAAATGTAACAATAGAAGGACTTAGAGATGGGGGTGGGGAAAAACACAATTTTGTTTTAAAGCAAGGAACTTTAAACCTCGTAGAATTTTGCATTATCTCAGTATTACTTTGTTCCTGCCGAAAAAAGAAGCTCCCCATTCAGTTTTCTTCCACTTCTACATCAATATCAGACTCCTCCTAATCTCAAACAACTGATTAGCATCTTCACTATTAACAGATTTTTCCATCATGTTTTTGTATCAGTATGCAAAAAGTTACCTGGGGCCTGATATTCAAAAACAGGCAAAGCAGAGCACAAAGGTTTGTATTGTGCGTGCCCATTGTCTACGACCACTACAGTACAGAAAGAACATTATGGAATTTTATCATAAGGATCACTGATTTTTCTGTTAATGTGACTGTTAGAGTCCTCAGTTTGATTACATAATTCAGGATGGTTCAGCAAGTTTTACCTTTTACCCCTAAAAGGGCTATGTGCATTACCTCATCTTTTACTGCAGTATTTGTAACTTGCAACTTTGTGTGTGTGTGTATCTGTGTACATTATTCTTTGCAAAAAAAAAAGACTTCATTAATGCACCAGTTAGAGTTCAAGTTTATGCCACAAAAATAGGGAAATGTGGTGTTAGGATTTCCAACACTAACTTCCCCCCAACCCCACCCCAAGCAACAAAAGGAAAAAACATTAGGGGTTTGGGTCTTCAGAGTGTTGGTGAATCAGTGGTGGGTCTTCCTTAGGGTTGATAATCCTAATGCTCACCCCTCCCCCCAGCCTGTAGCCTTTTGTCCGAAGCTCAAGGTTTAGCTTCAAGCCAGTGCCTTGTAGTGATACCCTCTTCAAAGGTAAAGAATTATGTCTTGCCAGATGCTGCCTACACAATCTGTTGTAGCTTTCTTGATGCAGGGCCTTGTGGTCTCTGCATGAAGAAAGGAGATAATGTTTGACATTGTTTATTCAGGGAATGGGGTGGGCACTAGTGTTGACAGCCCCAATGAAGACCCCACCACTGTTTCATCAAGAATCTGGTGACTCAAACCCGTGTTTTTTTCTTTTTGTTGCTTGGGGGTGGAGTTAGATTTGGAAAGCCTAATGCTACATTTCCCTACTTGTGTGGCATTAACTTAAACCCTAACTGGTACATTAACAAAGTTCTTTGCAAAGAATTTCCTTTCTTTTTAAGGTAGTGAAATTGTATCCTGAACAGATGCAGATGCGCAGGGCCCAAAGGGCCCTGTACCAGGGGAAGACTCCATCCACCTATGGAAGTGCAGTGATGGATGTAAAGAATTCAAAGGACTGTCTAGTGGGCTGTAGAAGTGCAGGGCTCTTTGGTTTCTGCACTCCCATGTGGCTGCAGACATAGATGCACAGGGCAATGAGTACACCTGTCAGCCAAGGCACAGGGCCCTTTGCCACCCATGGGTGCAAAGGTGCAGGGCCCTTTGCCAAGAAGACAGTTGTCTTCACTATATGGTACCTGAGCCCATGCAAATAACCCCGCAGCTTTCATTCCCTGGTTGGTGGGGTGTCACAAATATGCCAACCCCCCCACTCTCACCCCAATCCAGCTGAGTCACTGAGCTCAATCCTGAACTCAGCGGACTAGCATGGGATCACAAAGCATATAAACTGGAATAAAGACTGGCAGTACACACAAAGTTTACTAACAATTAAATATATATATTCTTTGCAAAAAACTGCATTAATGCAACAGTTAGGGTTTTTCACAGTGACAAAAGCAAGGAAATTCGGTGTTAGGGTTTTCAACCCTAACTCCAACTTTTGCCCCCCGCCCCACTGCCACACAGACACACACACCAAAACACACAACTGGGGGGGCAGTACAAGGCATGACAACCAATCACAGACACACACCATAGTGCAACAGAAATAACAAACAACTTCTTAAACATACCACAACAGGCATCCATCATCATGTTTCACCAACTGTATCACTTCTGCTGCCATCCCAGTCTCTTGTGTGTGTACACCCTTCTGCATAACAGCATAATATAAGTAGTTAAACACATGTATTGGTGGGAGCATGGGGCCCAGCCCCCACCAGCTTGCCCATTTCTGCATAACAGCATAGCCCCATGCTCCCACCAACTTCCCCATTTCTGTATAACACCATAAAATAAGTAGCAAAACACATGTATTGGTGAGAGCACAGGGCTCTTCAGGCCTCACGCCCCCACCAACTTGCCCATTTCTGTATAACAGCATAATATAAGTAGCAAAACACATGTATTGGTGGGAGCACAAGGTCCCCCACCAACTTGCCCATTTCTGTATAACAGCATAGCCCCATGCTGTCACCAACTTGTCCATTTATACATAACACCAAAATATAAGTAGCAAAACACATGTATTGGTAGGAGCATCTCACATGCTTGCAGAGGATGTGGGTGTACACACCCAAGAGACTGGGATGGCAGTAGAAGTGATAGAGTTGGTGAGACATTATGATGGATGCCTGTTGTGGTATGTTTAAGAAGTTGCATGTTATTTCTGTTGTGTTATGGTGTGTGTTTGTGATTGGTTGTCTTGCCTTGTACTGCCCCCCACTGGTGTGTTCTGTGTGTGTGTGTGTGTGTGTGTGTGTGTGTGTCTGTGTGTGTCTGTGTGTGTGTGTGTGTGGCAGTGGGGGCGCAAAAGTCAGAGTTAGGGTTGAAAACCCTAATGCCGAATTTCCTCGCTTTTGTCGCTGTGAAAAACCATAACTGTTGCAATAACACAGTTTTTTGCAAAGAATTTCCTTACTTTTTGAAAAGTATAGTTAAGTGCAAAAAAACATGTATTGGTGGGCCCCTGTGCTCCCACCAACTTGCACATTTCTATATAACATCGTAATATAAGATGTCACGCAAGTTGGTGGGAGCACAGGGCCCAAAGGGCCCCACACTGCCACCACATTGTCCATTACTTCATAACAATATACATCTGCCATACCTTATGAGCTGTCCTACACCTTATAATGGGATGTTCCTGTGCACCCAAAAATGTACTCGCCATTGTTTTCACAATGCACATATATACTTTTCCATTGACTATAATGAGCACGCTCTATGATTCCGCAACTGTATGTCCCACCAAAATGAAAATTGTCACAGTTGAAGATCTATGATTAATCTTTCTACATTCCAAATTTCAGACAAATCACACAAACGGTTAAAAAGTTATTAAAGTGGAACAAATGAAATTTTAAAAATTCACAGTGGCATAATGCCACACCTGTTTAAGTTTTACAGATCAAAGCACTGAAAGGCACATCTGTGGCACAAGGGCTCCCTACCCTATAAATTGCAGGCCAATAGCACCATGCATAAATCTATGGAAAAAAACATCAAGTACGTCACTCAATATGTCCACAACAAATAAATTGTCCAGCACCTAAACAGCATAATTCACAACTCTAGGACATCCCCTCAACACCCTCCAAATTTCAAGTAAAAAGACCAAACCGTTCCTGAGATATGTAATTTCAAAGTTGTAAAACCTTTAAAAATTTCTTCTTTCACAAGAAAATCTTCGACTGCGAGCTTCAGCCACGACCTAACAAAATCTTTGGCCATGAGTGGCCATCTGGTCACAATAAGAACATTCAAAACACCACCAAAACAGACATCTGTGGCAGCAGGACTTGGCACCCTGCAAATATGGGCCCAGCAGCACAATACAGTGCCACAATGGAGTGACAGATGAAGAAACACCAGGGACAATGTTCTGCAGAAATGTAGCCACAGAAACAAAAATGTTGCCACTTCAAATCTTCAGCTGCAAGCGGCCATCTGGTAGTGATAAAAGCATTTACAACACCATGAAAACACACATCTGCGGCACCAAGATTGATACCCTGAAAATATGGGTCCAGATCCACAATACGTTGGCACAACGGAGTGGCAGAGAAAGAAACAGCCTGCACAATGTTGCACAGAAATCTTGCCGCAGGAACAAAAATGTTGTCACAGCATTGAACACGTTGAATATCTCTGCAACCAATTAACTTCCTCACACCTAAATAGCATAATTCTCATCTCTAGGATATCCCCTCAACACCCCACAAATCTCAAGTTAAAGAGCCACACCATTTCTGAGAGAATCAGGATGTGATTGTGATCAAGAAATGTTATCACAATCATATAAAATGTTTTCATGGCAAGAAAATGTTATCGCGATGAAATTATCGGAAACACCACCAAAACACATATCTGTGGCACCAGGACTTGCCACCCTGAAAATATGGGCCCAGGACCACAATACACTGGCATAAAGGAGTGTCAGAGATAGAAACTCTGGACAATGTTGTGCAGAAATGTTGCCGCATGAGCAAATCTTTTTACAGTGCACATATATATTCTCCCATCGACAATAATAGTAGACAAAAAAGTGGCATAACTTTTCAACGGAGCAACATTTTTTCATAAAATCTTCAAAGGGCCACAGCACAACCCAGCACCTATGCATACAAACCAATCTGCAGCCACTGGAATGCATTCTTGTTGCACACAAAAAAATGTGATTGCATTGTTTTCACAATGCACATATATATTTTCCCGTTGACTATAATGGGAGACCAAAAATGGCATGACTTTTTAATGGAGCAATATTCTTTTATGAAATCTTCAAACAGGAGTACTGTAGCCCAGTACCCGTGTATACAAAACAATCTGAAGCCAGTAAACTAAATTCTTGTTGCTTACCAAAAAATATAATCGCCATTGTTTTCGCAATGCACATATACATTTTCCTATTGACTATAATGACAGACCAAAAAATAGCCTAACTTTGGAATGGAGCAAGATTTTTTTCACAAACTCTTCAAAGGGCACCAGCACAGCCCAGCACCCATGCATACAACCCAATCTGAAGCCACTGAAATGCATTCTTCAATGTAGGGTCCCATGCTCCCACCAACTTGCACATTTCTGCATAACATCCTAATATAAGTAGTGAACCACATGTATTGGTGGGAGCGTGGAGCCCGATTTCTGCATAACATCTTAATATAAGCAGTGAACCTCGTGTATTGGTGGGAACGCGGGGCCCCACCACATTGCCCAGTACTGCATAACAATATACATCTGCTAAACCTTTTCAGCTGTCTAATACCTTATAATTGGATCTTCCTGCGCGCACCCAAAAATGTGCTTGCCATTGTTTTTACAATGCACATATATACTTTCCCATTGAGTATAATGAGCATGTGCTATGATTCCGTAATCGTATGTCCCCACTGTCATGACAATTGTCACAGTTGAAGATCTATGATTAATCTTTCTACATTCCAAATTTCAAGCAAATTGGACAAACGGTTCAAAAGTTATTATAGCGGAATGAATGACATTTTCTAATTTCAGGGTGGCATAATGTTTAGGTTTTACACACCAAACCCCTGAAAGGCACCTCCATGGCACTAGGGCTACCTACCCTACCCTATAAATTACAAGCCAGTAGCACTATGCATAATCCTATGGGACAAACATCAACTGTGTCACTCAGCATCTCCACAACAAATTAATTTTCCAGCACCTAAACAGCATAATTCACATCTCTAGAACATCCTCTGAACACCCTCCCAATTTCAAGTAGAAAGACCACACTGTTTAAGAGATATTTAATTTTAAAGTTTTTACACCTTTAAAAATTATTTGACTGTGAGGCAGCAAAATAATTGGCCATGACCATGAACTAAGATGATTTTTGGCTGTGAGGGGACATCTGTTTGTCTCAAATTTGAGCCATCTGGTCTTCCCCATGGACATCTGGTCATGAAAATCTGGCTATCTGGTCGTCACCTGGAGGACTAAGCTCGCGGCCGAAAATGATCCTGCAGCCAAAGCTTTTGCAGGCTCGGGGCCAAAAATCATTAGCGAGCTGTGACCAAATATTTTAAATGCTTAAAACTCTATTTTTTGACACAACTAAAGGAACCCAGAGGTATGGGTCGATAGAGGAGAGTCCCCTGAGCAAAACATATCCTTCATTTACTTCAGAAGTCACCTGTGGGCTGAGATATTTGTTTTTTTCTGACCGCAAACTGAAAACAAAATGGTGGCCATCAAAGCCAATAAATTTATGGTGGCCGAAGATTTATCAGCTGTGAGCCTGCAAATTCTTTGCCCATGACGGGAGACTAGATGGCTAGAACCCCATTCTTCTTTCGCAAATCATACATATAAATTTTCATGTAGACTTATAATGGGAACTTAAAACTTTAATAACTTTTGAATGGATTAATATTTTTTCACCAAACAAAAAGTGGCATGTCCCTTGACCCAAGCTCTTTCTATGTCCCAAGTTTTGGACCAGCAGACCACATGGCAGCAGTGCAGCACCACAGACAAGAAACATGCCAAACTGACGAAAAGTGCATTTTTTGGCACTTTGCTGCACAGAAACAGTCTGTCCGACCAAAATGCAACTTGGTAAATCAAGAGATCTACCACGCCACACTGCACATACCAAATTATGTGCAAATCCATTGAATGGTTGCAAAGTTACTAGTGCGCAAAATCTGAGGTTTAACATTAAAGTGCCTACTCAACCCTAACTATAGGGGCAAGATCGCACCACTATAATAAACATATTTTTTTCATTTTGACCTAAAATTTTCAAGATAGTTGTTTTATGACCCTCCTCCTTATAAACATGACATGTAGCATTTTCAGTATAGTGGCGGAAAATAAATTTTGCACCAGAAGTGTAAAAACATGTCTTGTCCAGGATTTAAAAAATGACACCGGTTACATTTATGAGGTGCTGTGAAAAATGGAAATGTTAAAACTTCAGAGTCAAAATACTGAAATTGATCAAAATTATGAGTGAATGTTTAACTCCGACAACATGTTTACTTATAACCTGGACATTTTACCATATTTGTATACCAAATTTGGATTATAGCCTTGTTATTATCCCACCTCATGAAGCCAGTAGGTGTAAAATTTTAAATCCCCACAAAAACATCATCCCATGCCACAGATGGTAAAACACATTTTGGCCAGGATTTGAAAAATGACAGCTGTTACATTCATGAGGTGGTGTGAAAACATGGCTATGATGAAAATTTGGAGTCAAACTATTTAGAATTACCAAAGTTGTTATGAGTGAGCATAGGCACATTTCAACCTATGCTCATAGATTTGTCAGTTTTACAGATTTTGAACACAAATTTTCAACATAGCCTTCTTATGACCCCACCTCATGAGCAAGGCTGGTGAAAATTTTCAAGTCCCACCTGAAAGGTGATATCGCAACATGAATGTGGAATTGCCTATTGGGCCAGATTTGCATAATTCCACTACCATTAGCTGCCTTTAGGACTCTGGCTACTGTGAATTTTGAACACTTTGTTTATATCTGGATCTATATGGACTGGCGTGGATTGCTTGAATTTGGTGAAGTATCCCCGAATTATTTTTGTTGCAGCTACAGTGATTTGATTACTGGGTGACTGCTAGGAAATTTAATTATATCCAAGTTCATTCACAACTATCGGTCTCGTGAGAGGAGACGGATAAATGTTGGAGCCATACTAAGTGGTGAGAGCACAGAAGTGTGGACGTATAAAAAAGACCTTGAACTTTGTTTTGGGTAAAATGAGGGTACTTATTAATGAGTATTAAAGTGATAGGCCAATTTTTTGTGCTTTAGGTGGTAAGCTCCTCTTCCCGCAGTGGTGAGAGCACTGTAGGTGGGGTAGATAATAATATGTTTTTAACAATTTGTCAGCACTAAATTTACTAATAGATTTTTGTTTGTGTGTTGGATTTTTAGTTTTTATTTGTAATTTTGTTTTATAAGTTGAGTAGGATTTATTATTATTAATTGTGGTGTGATTTATGTGCAGGAAAGATAATAAGGTGGTTGAGTATTATTCCCCCTCTATGCTCAGGGACCTCCGTCCTTTTTCCTGCCCTCCTTTGTCTCCAGGAGTCTGCAGAAAGTGTAGGGCTCTGGGGATTTGAGAAGGAGACGGAGGGTTGGTGCTGGGCCTGGGGGGGGAATGGAAAGGAGTGGGCGGATAGGGATACTGGGGTCAAGGAGATGCCCTGGGGCGAAATGGGCACAGGAGAGGGGGTTCTTCCTGTCTTGTGTCCATACCCAAGGTTTCTGATCAGGGTCGGTAGGTAGGGCGGTCATCATCGGAGGCTTATCCTACTCGGGCGGTGTTATGCAATGCCAGGTCTATTAAAAACAAGACAGCTGTGATAGCCAATCTTGTTGGGTCATCTGATCTGACATGCATCACCGAGACTTGGCTGGATGAAAATGCTGGGCCTGTTTTAGCCGCAGCAGTTCCAGCTGGGTACTCGGTGATGCACCGCCCAAGGCAGGATCGTAGGGGCGGGGGTGTTGCCATATGCTTTAAGTCAGAACTGGGCCTGGTGGAGGTACCGATGGGAGTCACCAGATCCTTTGAGTGTATTTTGGGCGAGTGTGTGAGGTGCAGGATACTTCTTGTATACCGTCCACCAGGTGACGAGAATGCTTTCCTGCAGGAAGTCGCAGACTTCATTGTCGACCTGACGTTGGGGTCCCCCAGATGGTTGGTTCTGGGGGACTTCAATGCTTGGGTCGATGATGAACTCTCTCGATTTGGTCAAGACTTCCTCCAGTTGATGATATAATTGGGCTTCACACAGTTTGTTTCCTCCTCGACCCATATTGGTGGACACTCATTGGACCTGGTGTTCCTTTTGGGGATGGGGATATCCGACCTGGTGGTGGAACCGGTTGGATGGTCTGACCATCACACCATTAGGTTCAGTTTTGAGGCCGCCCTTGTTAGGTCAGCCCCTTTGGAGATGGTCCGATACCGCCCCTTGAGGGGTGTTTCCTCAGATGACCTGATGGTGGTGTTGGACCTATCAAGCCTACCGACAGATTGCTTGGATCCAGGTGACCTGGTACATGCTTATAATGAAGCAGTGACAGGGGCCCTGGATTCCATTGCACCAGTTCATGTTCATCCTCTCACTTCTCACCCCAGGTCTCCCTGGTTTGATGAGACCATGAGGAGTTGAGGAGGTTGGGCCGAAGGCTGGAGAGGCGTTGGCGGAAGTCCGGTCTGATGATGACAGGCTTAGTTTGGTGGACCATTATGGTCTATCAATCCGTAATCTCTCGTGAAGGCAGAATTCCTGTCAGAGAGATAGCGGCTGCACAGAATAGACCAGCTCAGCTCTTTCGGACTGTGGACAGACTGTGCAATCCAGTCTGTCTGCAGCCCAGAAGAGCCTTATCTCAAGAATGTGTGAGGAACTTGCTCTCTTCTTTGCAGATAAGGTTGTCAGAATCAGATCGGACATCCGCTCTTCCCTCCCAATGGGAATGATGGTGGTTGGCAGGAGCGTCGAACACCCAGTTTAGTTGGTCTGACTTCAGCCTTCCATAATCGATGATGTTGTGATGATCATTGACGATCGACCGACTACCTGTGATTTGGACCCTGTCTACACGCCTTTTAATGGGTTGTGTGGATAAAATCGACCAAGTCCTGGCTTTGATAGTCTGGAAGTCTTTGGAGAGGATCTTTCGGATCCCCTAAAGAGGCTATAGTTAGGCCTCTATTAAAGAAATCCTCCTTAGATCCAGATTGTCTAGCAAATTACAGGCCAATCTCTAACACCTTTGTGGGTAAAGTTATTGAGAAAGTAGTGCTTGAGTACAGTTGGAAGATCATCTGACCAACAACAATATCTACGATTCTCTCAGTCTGGATTTAGGAAAAGGCATAGTACCGAGACAGCGCTGGTTCGGTACTAAATGACCTCCTAATAGTGAAGATCGTGGGACTCGATCCATCTTAGTACTACTTGATCTCTCTGCAGCATTTGACACCGTTGACCATGGTGTGCTGTTAGAACTTTGCGGTCTGTCTGTGGACTATCTGAGTACGGTCCTCAGATGGTTTCGATCTTACCTCGGGTAGGACTCAGAGAGTGGTGTCAGGAATTTTTCCTCGGCATCAGTCTCCTATCCCGCGGTACCGCAGGGTTCTATCTTAGCGCCCATGTTGTTTGCAGTGTATATGCTGCCGTTAGGAGCGATTATTAGATGATACGGTCTGGGTTTTCACTGCTATGCGGATGATACCCAGCTGTATATGTCTTTTGTGCCTGGCCAGGATGCTGTCTTGTCGGTATTTAATAACTGCCTTGCAGAAATTCAAGACTGGATGAATGGGAGTTGGCTGAGATTAAACCCGAAGAAAACTGAGGTGTTGGTCGTGGACAAAGGCCGATGTGAGGCGGGTTTGCCGGATGGAGCACCCTCAGGATTATGGTTTGGAGGTGTTCAGTTGGCAACCTCAGATCAGGTGCGGAATCTTGGCATAATAATTGACGACCATCTGACGCTTAAATCTGAGGTGTCAGCGGTGGTCAAAACTTCCTTTTTCCATCTGAGGAATATTGCCAGGGTGAAACACCTGGTTCCTCCAGAGGACCTTCCAACGTTGATCCACGCCTTCGTTACCTCCCGTCTTGACTACTGTAACTCCCTATACCTAGGGCTATCGAGGGTTGAACTTCGCCATCTGCAGCTAGTGCAGAATGCGGCAGCCAGGCTGTTGACTGGATCATCTAGATCCAGCCATATAATGCCTGTGCCTCACGGACTGCACTGGCTGCCAGTGGCTTGGCGAATCACCTTCAAGGTCGGTTTGCTGACCTATAAAGCCCTACATGACCTGGGCCCTACCTACCTGAAAGAACTCCTTTGCCCCTACTGTCCCTCCCGCCCCCTCCGATCCACTGACGAGGGATTGCTAGAGATTCCTAGGGTCCATTTGAAAACATCAGGTGCTAGATCATTTAGTTTTATGGCACCGACCCTATGGAATTCTCTACCTCATCAGGTGCGAAATTGCCCAACCGTCCTTAGTTTTAAAGGAGCTTTGAAGACCCACCTTTTTAGCATAGCTTTTAATGATTTATTTTAGTTTTAATTTTATTGTATTTATTGTTCAAAATGTACAGGCGCTTTGGTTTTAAGAAAAGCACCTTTTAAAAATAAAGCTGAATTGAATTGAATTGAATTGAACCATTGGCCATGAGGTGGGGTCTCCAGAAGGCCATGTTGAAAATTTGTGGTTAAATATGCAAAACTGACAAAGTTATAAATAAAAGTTCAAACCCCACTGAAATACCTTAAATCATACTTAACTTAATTTTTCATATTGCATTTGCCAGCTACAGCAGCAATACATGTCTTTGATCAGAGAGTGGATCTTCACTGAGGGACATGTTCAGATGAGTAAGGTGAGTGGGGGGATGGAGGGTGCAAGGTCTGGGAGGGGGGTTAGATTGGTAAGGGACTTTTTCCTTTTGCAGGTAACAAAAAAAATCAATGAGGGATGGTTTTCTTCTTTTGAAGGGGTAGTGACATTCTGACACTGGGGACTGGGCACCCCAGTGTTGGGCTACTGTTTGGTGGCACTGGGGTGGGTATCTCAATGACACCATGTATATACTGAGAATAAGGGTGTCTGTAGTGGAGGTGGTGGGGGCAGCGGAAGCAGTACTGAGGGTGGGCACCCCGGAATGCTAATATAAACATTGAGTGGGGCTTGTGACACGGAAAGGAGGGAAAAAAGAAGCAGTACCAGGGATGGGCACCACAGTCTGCTTAATAAAACTTTAGATAGATAGATAGATAGATAGATAGATAGATAGACAGACAGAAAGACAGACAGACAGAGGCACACATAGAGAGATATAGAACATGGGATCACCAGTTCACTACTTCAGGTGAAGCTGACAACATGATTTCCAGCTGCAGCATCAGCATTCAAGAATGTCCCACTGTTATACAAAGAACATGGGTGAATGGCTCCTCCTGCTAAGCTGAGCTCCCTGGATTTTGGGGTGCCCAGAAAAGGTATTTCTGGCCATTATTTTTAAAAACATACATCAGAATCTAGCTGAATGGGTCCCATTTAACTAGGTCCAGGTGTTTGCTTTTAAAATTACAACAATTGTTATGTATTTTCCATGTTTTTTTAGTTTGAGGGGAAGAACAAGATGGCAGCTCTCACAGCACCAAAAAAAAATAAATGATGCTATGAGAAGCAAATGGTGAGAAACCAAAAATGGTCTTGCGACACAGAATTATTTGTGTTGTATCAGAACATTATCCCAAAAACCTTACTGAGCATGCTTAGAACAGAAAAAAAACATTAAGTCTTTAGGCCATGCATCTTGCAGTCTCCTCTTCAATCCTCTCCCTAGTAGACTACGGGATAGTGATATATGGCTCTGCGGAACCCACCACCCTATGTAGCATTAACACTGCTTTGAATAAAGCTTGTCGCCTAGTCACCGGCAGTGACAGATTAGCTCATACCTGTGAGCTCTATGCTTTGGCTGGTTGACTAAACTTCCAAGGAAGACTAAAGTACCACTCCTGCGTCCTTGCAAAAAAGATACATCTCCAGCTAGCTCCCATTGGCCTTCTCTCTATTGTCAGCGCAGCCCCCCTCAGGCGTAATACAAGACTCACAGCAAACTCCTCATTTCTGGTCCCCCATTGTAGAACATCCCTTGGGCAAAGATCCTTCCGTTACCTTGCCCCTCTTTGGCTCAGTACTCTACCCCCCCCATCTCTCAGACCCATAGTCTCTCCCTATTCAAAACAGGCCTCAAAGCACAACTCCTTGAGTCAGCAAAATGTGACTGTGGCTAACACTCTGCCTTCCTCTTGTGTTTTCAAATCCCCCCCAAATACCTGACACAGGGTCTCTCTAGATCCCAAGAATGTGCATCCTGCACGTCTCTGACAAGGGATATCCATAATGCTGCCTACTACTGTCACTGGTTAACTAAGATAAAGCCTGGACTGCACTACCAGTACTGTTATGCGAATACTGCTTGTTTATTGTGCGTTTTCTGTATTTGTCTATCCTCCACCCTCTGTAACTGACGTGGAGCCTTTGCAGAAGAGTCTATGACTCAAAGGATTGTAATTCCGATTATATCCAATAAATAAAAAAATTAAAAAAAATAACTCTGGAACCATTTAATATTTTTTCACAAAACCTTCTAAAGGCACTGCAATGTCAGAGCATGCTTCCTCCCTGAAGATTTTGGGAAAAACTTCCATTCCATGTAGGCTATATGTGAGAGCAAATCCAAATCCCATGGTAAGTATAAAAAAAAAAATAGATGTCTGCAGGAAAATTATATATGTGGATCTCAGAAAATGCACAAGCTGATGTCACAAATCTTTTCCCAGATTTAGACCCTGCCACCTAGACAACACATGCAAAATTTCAGCTAATTTTATCAAATGCTGCCAGAGCTATTAAGGTGCAATGTTAGGGGTTTAACATAGAATCTCTCGCTCAGCCCTAACTATAGGTCTGCTACCATGCCCCTATAATACTAGTGCAGTAGTGCCAGTATAGTTAGGGTTGATCAGGAGTTTCTATGTCAAACCCCTAACATTGTATCTTAATAGCTTTGGTGGCATTCTACCAAATTGCCCCTGCATCCATCCAGGGAGGGGACCATGGTCCTTAGTGAACAGTTTAAAGGCTTCATTAGCAAGAATTTAAACTAGCCAATGGGGGAGGTGGAGGGTGGAAGGGAGGTATAATCCCCCCCCCAAGATCACAAAATCATCAATGGGCATCCAGAGGGAGGAAAACCAACAAAGTACACAAATAGATACAAAGTCATGGGGCTGGAAGAAACAATTACTACTAGAAAGGTTAGCGGACAAAGTAGCGATGGACAAAAGGAAATAAGGAGAGGAGGGGAAGAAACATAACTTGGAGAGCCATGTGTACAAATGCTTGAAGGCTGAGAAACATGATAGGTGAGCTAGAGGCTACCATGGTGGAAGCAGATCTGGATATAGTAGCTATCACGGAGACTTGGTGCAATGACAACCAAGACTGGAAAATGCCGTACCAGGTTACACTCTGTTCAGGAGGGACAGGGTAGGCAGGAAAGGGGGTGGAGTGGCTCTTTATGTGAGAGACAACATAAAGGCAGTGTAAATCCAGGAGGAACAGGGAAGGGAGGAGATACTGTGGGTCACACTGGAAGGGAGAAAGGGAGCAGCTGTCTGCATGGAGGTGATCTACAGACCTCCAACATGGGGGGAAGAGGTAAATAAGGAAATGATATTAACAAACCAAAGGATGGCACAGAGGGGGGAGGTGTTGCTGGTAGGAGACTTCTACCTACCAGACATGGATTGGAGCCTCCCCCACAACAGCAACAGCCAGGAGCAGGAATATCTTGGATGCCCTACAGGAGGCACTCCTCAAACAACTAGTCATGGAACCCACTCAGGAGGGGGCACTACTGGACGTAGTACTTACAAACAGGGACAGTGTGGAGGAGGTTAAAGTAGGGGAACACCTAGGGAACAGTGATCACCATACAATGTGGTTTGACATAATAAATTGGGCAGAATCAAACCACAAGGATGAGGATCCTGGACTTTAGGAGGGTGGATTTCAGGAAAATGGGTGATTGCCTGAGAGACTCCCAAGCAGGAGCGAGAATATGGGGAGAGTTGAGGAACAGTGGACAATTATCAAAGAGGGAATTGATGTAGCGATGCAACTCTGTGTCAAACAAGTCAGCAAGGGTGACAGGAAAAGAAGATCACTATGGTTCTCATATAGACACATAGACTTTGACAGCAGATAAGGACCGCTTGGCCCACTCAGTCTGCCCATTTCCCTACCTGTTGGATAAGCTGCAGATCCTAGTTAACCAACAGCCTTCTCCCTCCTACCCCCCACTAGAATTGCCTTATGTATGTCCCATGCATTCTTGAATTCCCTAACTGTTTTTGACCCCACTACCTCCTCAGGAAGGCCGTTCCATGCATCCACCACCCTCTCTGTGAAAATATACTTCTTCACATTATCCCTGAGCCATCCCCCCTCTATCTTCAGATTGTGCCCCCTTGTTCTTGCACATCTCTTTTTCTGAAAGATGCTACCCTCTTGGACTCTCTTGATTACCTTGAGGTACTTGAAAGTTTTTATTATGTCCCTCCCTCTCCTTCCTTTCCTAGAGGGTATACTGTACATGTTAAGCTCCTTTAGTCTCTCTTCATATGGCTTCTGGTGCAGACCCTGCACCATTCTAGTTGCCCTCCTCTGGACTACCTTCATCCTGTCTCTCTTCTTGCAGAGATGGGGTCTCCAGAACTGCACACAGTACTCCAGATGGTGTCTCACCAACTGTCTGTACAGAGGGATAACAACTTCCTGTTTTCTACTGGTGATGCCTCTCCCTATGCTTCCCAGTATCCCCCAGTCCTCCTTACTGCCTTCTCACATGACTTGCCTACCTTTAGGTCATCTGATATGAATACCCCCAGGTCCCTTTCCATTTTTGTTGTTCTTAGTAACCCCCCCCCTCCATTGTGTACTCTGCCCCTGGGGTGTTGTTTCCAGGTGCATTACTTTGCACTTCTTTGTACTGAATTTAAGCTGTCATACTTTTGACCATTCCTCCAAACTTGCCAAGTACCTTCTCATCCTTTCCACCTCCCCTTGGGTATCAACCCTGTTGCAGATCTTTGTGTCTTCTGCAAAGAGGCATACTTTTCCTTCCAGTCCTCCACAATGTCCCCTATAAAGATATTAAAAAGGACCAGTCCCAGTACTGAACCCTGCAGTACCCTGCTAGTAATCCCCCTTTCTTCAGAGTGAACTCCGTTTACTATTGCCCTCTGTGTCCTGTTATCCAGCCATTTTTTTAACAGGTTACCACCCTGGGACCCACTCCCAGGCTGGCTAACTTGTTTATTAATTTTTTGTGTAGGACTGTGTCAAATGCCTTGCTAAAGTCTAGGTAGGTCATATCCACAGCCCCTCCCTGGTCTATTACTTTGGTCACCCAGTCAAAAAAATCTATTAGATTCATCTGACATGACCTTCCCACTGTGAATTCATGCTGCCTTGGGTCCTGAGCCCTGCTGACATCCAGGTATTGAACAATTCTTTCTTTCAGAAGTGATTGCATCATTTTCCCCTACTACTGAGGTCAAACTAACAGGTCTATAGATTCCTGCCTCTGCATTGCTCCCACTTTTGTGAAGGGTAATCACATCCACCCTCCTTCAGTCCTCTGGTACCACACTATCCTCCCATGATTTGTTAAAAAGGGTAGTCAGTGGTGTCACTAGTTCTCCCCTTAGTTCTTTTAGAATTCTTGGATGAATCCCATTAGACCCCATTGCTTTGTCCACCTTCAGTTTTAGGAATTCCTTCGGTACCCTTTCTTCTGTGAATGGACTGGTATTGACCCCCTGATCCAGAGTGCTTCTATTGTTTGGTTTAGGTACCTCTCCCTCCTCTTCTCTAAGGAGGTGGCAGAAAAAGTAAGAGCAAAGAAGATGGCATTTAAGAAATATAAACAAACACAGTAGAAGGGGGACAGGGAGAACTACCTGGAAAAGAAAAGGGAGGCAGGGAAGGCAGTTAGGAGTGCAAAAGTGCAAACAGAGGAAAGCATTGCAAATTCAATGAAAAAATGGGATTAAACTTTTTATAGGTACATAAATAAAAAAAAGAAAGGAAAGGGGAGGGAGGGATAGTAAGGCTGAAAGATAAGGGGGGAGGGTTGTGTGGAGGAAGACCACCAAAAGACAGACATATTAAACAAATACTTTTGTTCAGTATTCATTGAGGAGGAGGCAAGTAACAGGCAAACAATAAAGGACAGAGGCATAAAGGGGCCTGGAGTTGGACACAAGTCCTTTTTCTGAGGAAAGGGTCCTTAAGGAACTAACATCACTAAAAGTTGATAAGGCAATGGGACCAGATGGGTACAGCACAGAATACTGAGGAAACTAAAGGAGGTGTTGGCTACACTTTTGACAGCCATGTTTAACCTGTCATTAGAAACAGAGGAGGCACAAGGGGACTGGAGAAGGCAGAAGTAGTCCCACTATACAAAAGTGGAAACAAGGAGGAGGAAGCAGGAAACTACCAGCCAGTCAGCCCGACCTCAGTGGTGGGAAAGGTAATGGAAACACTACTGAAGGAAAGGATCGTGGAACACCTGGCTGCCAATGGTCTGCTAGACCTGAGGCAGCATGGTTTCACTGGGGGGAGATCATGCCAGACAAACCTCATAGAGTTCTTCAACTGGGTAACCAGGGAAGTGGATCGGGGGGAGCAGGGATGTGGCATAACTGGATTTTAGTAAGGCCTTCAACACCGTTCCACATAGAAGGCTAATAAACAAGCTGGGGAACTTAGGAGTAGGTTCTAAAGTAGTGAAATGGGTGGACAGTTGGCTGGACAACAGGATTCAGAGGGTAGTGGTAAATGGCATACACTCTGGAGTAGGTAGAGTGACCAGTGGGGTACACAGGGATCGGTGTTAGGCTCAGTACTCTTCAATATCTTTATCAGTGCTGTTGCAGTGGGTCTAGAAGGGAAAGTATGCCTGTTTGCAGACAACACAAAGCTCTGCAATAGAATGGATACACCAGGTGAGTGGATAGAATGAGGAGAGCCTAAAAAGGCTGAAGGAATGGTCGAGGGATTGGCAGCTGGGTTTCAACACTAAAATGTGCAAAATCATGCACATGGGGCACAGAATCTGAGAGGGTAACATACCACCTGAGAGAGGAAGCAATAGTAGGTTCAAAACAGGAAAGGACCTCGGGGTAATCATATCTGATGACCTGAAGGTAACTAAGCAGTGTGACAAGGCATTAGGGAAGGTAGTAGGATGCTGGGATGCATAGGCAGGGGAATCACCAGCAGAAGAAAGGAGGCAATAATCCCACTATATACTGCAGATCATCAGTGAGGCCACAATGCAAATACTGTGTCCAGTTCTGGAGATCCCATCTTTGAAAGGACATAAAAAGGGTGGAGGCAGTTCAGAGGAGGGTAACCAAAATGGTGCAGGACCTGCAGCAAAAACCCTGTGAGGAAAGGCTGAAGAAGTTTAATATGTACTCCCTGGAGGAAAGGCGGGAAAGGGGGGATATGATTGAAACATTCAACTATCTCACAGGGAAGAACAAGGTACAGAAGGGTATCATCTTCCAAAATAAAAGAAGTTCAAGGATGAGGAGGCACACTATGAAGTTGGAAGTGGGGAGTTCAGTGTTGGAAGCAGGGGGTTCAGAGGAAATGTGAGAAAGTACTTCCTCATGGAGAGGGTGGTAGACAAATGGAACAACCTACCAGCAGAGGTGGTGGGGGGTAGAAACAGTTACAGGATTTAAGAATGCATGGGATAGACACAACAGGATCTTGAAAGATCCAAGATCTTGGACCTTAGGCTGATTAGGGCCTGCAGTGTCACTATCTGTAGAGAAATAGGGCAGACTGGGTGTGCCTGAAGGCATTTATCTGCCGTCAACTTCTATGTTTCTATGTTTCTATATAAATGTGGTATGTGTTGTCTAGGAACCAAGGTCTCAATATGTGGAAAGTTTTGTGATGGCAGCTTGTGCGGTTTCTGAGATACTCATATGTCATGTCTACATTACTGTCTAAGTTTTTTCCTTTAATACATCTTTTCTTTGCTCTCACCTACAGCCTAGATGGAATGGATATTTTTCCAAACCTTTCAGTGTAGAAGTTGCCTGTGCCAAAGTAGCACTATGTGAACGTTTTGTGAAAAAATATTAATTGGTTTCCGAGTTATAAGGATTTTTTGGGGGACCATGATCAGTAGGGTTTTGGATAACCCTCTGAAAAGACCTAAAACATGGGTTTGTGAGAGCTTTTTGCCTCTCGGAACCTGAAAAACATTTTTCAGGTTATGATGGCCGCCATTTTGTGTTTTGCCCCCAAACTTTAAAAAAATGAAACACACACAAAACTGTGTTTCTAAAAAAAAAAAATACCTGACGCTAGCTAAATAGGACCAGTTAAACTAGATTTTGGTGTTTTTTTTTTTTTAGAATGTCCAGAAATATATTTTCTGGGCACCCCTAAATCCCAGGTGCCTGGCTTAGTGAAAGAAGTCAGTCACCAATGTTCTCTGTATGACAACAGCAGGGCTTTCCTGGTTTGTTTAGCCACAGCTAGAAGTGTGCAGCTGGCTTGAGTGGAAGCAGTGAGCCAACAATTGTTCTTTCTCTCTCTCTGTCTCTTTATCTTATTCATTCTACCTATCTATCTTTTTTATTATTATTTTTTATTTACTCCCCCTCCCAGCTCAGCCAGCCCTCCTTCATTGTTTCCCAATCCACTAATACCTTTAATAAAGTGGAGCAGGTTGCCCATCGCTGGTACCACTTGCCCGCTCCCCTCCAGGCTGCATGACCACCAAGCATAGTTAGTGACACCGGGGTGCACACCCCCACTGTCATCCTATAAGTATAAGTTGACCCTGGGATGCCCCATACCCAGTGTCAGATCCAGTAATATTAAATCCTGCAAAAAAGAAAACAGTCCCTCATTTTCTTTGTTGTTTTTTTTCCCTGTAAAGAACAAAATGACCCATCACCGATCTGACCCCCTTCAGACTCCCATCCAACCCACCATACCTCTCAAACTTCTGTCACTGAAATGAGGGACATGTACATTTCTGGACATTCAAAATGATGGAGAATGAGGGATACAGACTCTCACACTAAGGGACACATCCTCAAACACAGAGATACAAGTACAGAACACTGGAAACCATTGTTTTTATGTGCAAATAGTTTGTTTTTTATTACACTTCTTAGAATATTATTAATTTCTGTTTTAAAGTGTGAATTTAAAGCACATTCTCTGTCTGGGCACCACCTTTTCCATGAAGGAAGGATGAGGAATAGAGCAAATTTAAGGGGTAAAATGAGGGACGTCCCTCATAATCTGGGTCAGTTGAGAGGTATGTGGTTATGTGACCCCACCCCACTCAGCACTCACCACACCACACACCCCCCACATACCCTCACTCATCTACAACTGTCCCACAGCATAGATGTACTCTCTAATTGAAAAGACATCTTGCATCTGGAAATGGCAACTGCAATATGAGAAAAAAAGGTAAGTTAGGTTTAATGTATTTAAATGGGATTTAAACTTTTACTCATAAGTTTGTCATTTTTTAATATTGTTACAACAGATTTTCAACATGGCCTTTTTGTGAGCCCTAACCTCATGAATAAGGGAGGTGGAATTTGTCAAATCTGTCCCAAAAGGTGATTTTGCAGCCACTGAGTAAAATCAGATTTTGGGTGGGATTTGAACATTTTCACCTAATAGGTTCATGAGGAAAGGTCACAAGAGGGCTATGTTGAAACTTTGGTGTAAAAATATGTTAAAATGACTAAGTTGTGAGTGAACTTTGAAATATTTTGATGTTCACTCATAACTTCGCTATTTTTTTATTTAAATATTTATTAAATATCAGTAGCAGAGATACAGACCATTCAGCCACTGAGTAGTACATATTGCATATAAATGGCATGCCTGTTAGCTTCAAAATCTGTCTCATGAACAAGTTAGACCAAAGAGGACTGTTTATAGTTCAGATTTACCTAGCAGACATTAAAAAATGAAATATTTCAGTCCAATCTCGGTGTGCCAGACAACTTTTGCCACCAAACTTTCAACACAGCCTTTTTGGGACCCCACCTCATACACAAGGCAAGGGGAATTTTCAAATCTATCCAGAAAGGTGATTTTGCAAGTAGGCACTGAGGGACGGAGATGTATTTCAGGTGATATGGCGTTCCATAGCTTTGGGGCTGCATAAATGTAGGATGATCCACCAGTGTGAGTTCTAATCTTAGGGACAGCTGGTAGGGCACTACCACCTGACCTCAGTGGGTAGACACTGATCACAGGTTTGAGAAGTGTGGCAAGGGGTTGGTGCTGTCCATTATGCACAATGCTAAAGATCACACCCTCCAAAACTATAATCCCATAGAGAGGATGGAGAAGCCAATCAAGCTTATCATAAAGTGAAAAATGATGAGTGAGCCAGCGAGACACCAATGCAAAATGACAAATACTGTTGTAGGTAACATCCCACCTAAAGAGAGTAGCTGTAGTGGTAGTTGGGAACACAGGGCACCATAGAGAAGTGTGGGAGGAGCACCCCATGGGCAATAGCATGGTGAGCTTGTGGAGTCAAGTTATTGTCCACTTTATTGGAGACACCCAGCATGGAGTTTACTGACTTGCAGACTCCTATGATGTGAGTTGTGTAATCTAGTGAGGGGTCAAGTGTGACTCCAAGGTATGTGAAGGAGGAGACCGAGGGGACTAAGGTACCATCTTGGTAATCTATGGATAGAGAGGACGGGCATATTCTTTATTGGAGGGATATACCAGACAGCATAGGTTGCATTTTAGTTGTGTTCAGAATCAGTTTGTTTGCAGACAACCAAGTGTGCACAGACTGAAGGTTAGCTGTTAAATTCTGGTTTATTTGATCAATACTTTTGGAGGCAGTGTACGGGACCAGATCATCAGCATAGAGAATATCAAAACACTGAGACAGGCTTTAGTTCATGGAATTTATGTGTCAAGCAGCTATAAGTGGACCTAGAACAGATCCTTGGGTAACACCCACCAGAGTTGGGACAGGGTCAAAGAAGGAGGTCTCGTACCTCACTCTCTGGGATCTGTTTGCCAGACAGTTACAAACCCAAGGGAGAGCAATTGGCAAAAATCCCAGCTTAGCAAGTTTGCTGCTGAGTAGGGAGTGACCAACAAGATCAAAAGCCTTTGTCAGGTTGTGACAGGGTGACCCCTGTCATGGGTGAGTGCCCTGGTAGGAAGATGAGGGTCTTCCCTTGCCCCCCCCTTAAAGTGCCTAATGCCCCAGGGAACTGCATGATGTCTGTGGACAGGAATTAGGATGCCATTAGTTTAATCGTCCCTGAGATGGAGCTTCTGAAAGTGGGTGGGTGGAAGCTCCAACCCTCCTAGGGTTCAGGGAAGGTATCTGACAACAGTATTACTGCTGCCTCTGACAGTAATAAAAATGAGGTACCTTCCCCCCCCCCCCATTTCTCTCACTCTGTTCTTTCCTATAAATCTTTTTCTCTCTGTCCTAATTCTTCTTGTCAGGGTGGCCAACCTGACAAATCTCCTTTATCTTTACTATCCCCTATATTCCTAAAAAAAAAAAAAAACATGTATAACTTGCACTTGAAAGTGCTTTATGTTGGATCTTCTGAGTGGGAGATGATTATAGCACCTAGTGTGCTTTAGCAGAATACACTAGTACTCCTGGAATATTTTTAGAATGCTTCAGAGCAAAGGCATGCTCTGAAGCATAGTAGACTGCTGCACAAAACAGCAAGATGAAATGAAAGTGCCGGCAGCTGGGACACTACTGGCGTGGGTATAAAGATGCTCCGTAGTGTCCCATACCTGAAATAAAGGGTGTAATGAAGAAAAGGCAGCTCCAGAGGTGTTGTAACTGGGGCTGCATAGATGAAGCAAAAAAACTGTGCTGTGTGAGCAATACTGGGAGATCCCCTGCATATAAAATAAAGTTGCAGCTAGGGAAAGCTGCCGAATTCAAGAGTTTGCTTTTAAATAAGGAAAAAAAAAACTATTTCAGGGCTGAACCACAGAGCACATATTGCATCTTGGTTTCCTTGCTGCTTGAGGCTCGCCCCTTCCTGGATACGGCTTGGCCATATTGTTGTTAGCGGCTTTTTGACACACATTTAAAAACACAAGAAAGATACAAAGGGGAGCTGAAATGCTCCTGACAGGTTAAATCTTGAATGTTGTCCTGGGCAGGAGCAAGTGGCTGACAGGATGCAAGACTGAGATTTCAGCAGCCGCTCCGTAATTTTTTAAAATTTTGCTTAACTCATGGGACAAAGAAAAGTAGCAGGAGAAGGCAAGACCTGCTAGTGAGAAGGGAGAGAGAAATGTAAATAAAGTTAAACAAGCATTTGTCAATGCTGAATGTTGTCGCGCTGGCATTGGCAGTGAGAATGGCATAGCTAAAGATGCATAGTGATGTGATTTTGTGAACGTGTTTCAAATGGTGATTTTGCACAGCGAGCACGCCATTGTGCACCACAGCTGCGGAAACACGTTTTGGGCAGGCTGTGAAAAATGGCAGCTGGACTGTTGATAAGGAGACGTGCACAAATGCCAGTAGTGAAAATGTGGCATGAAAATATTGCAGATTGATGAAGTTCAAGGGTGCGTGGAAACTGCGCAATGCACGCTTGCAACACAGTCATTGTATGGAGTTTCAGCACCAAATTTTCAACATAGGCATTTTAGGACCTCTGCTCATGAATAGTGTCACCGTCATTTCCTCAAACTGTCCCAAAAACTGATTTCACACAGCGGCCGTGCAATTCTGTGCCAGACATGTGAAAACACATTTCAGGCAGCTGCAGTGTGTTCATAAGGAGGTGTGGAAAAATGCCAATGATGAACAGCCTGAGTGAAAGTATTGAGCGTGCGTGCAAACTGTGCAACACACGCTCATAAAACACTCATTTTATTGACTTTTATTCCCAAATTTTCAACATAGGCATTTTAAGGCATCTGCTAATGAACAGTGTCACTGTCATTTTCATCATGTGTCTCGAACACGGACTTTCCACAGTGACCACGCTATTCTGTGCCGGAACTGCGAAAACAGATTTTGGTCAGGATGTGAAAAATGACAGCTGTACTGTTCATTAGGAGGTGCAGAACAATGGCACTGTAGAAAATCTGGAGTGAGAATATTAGAAGTTTGCGAACGTACGAGTGTGCGTGCAAACTGTGCAATGCACGCTCATAACACAGTCATTTTATGAAGTATTGTCACCAAATTTTCAACACAGGCATTTTAGGACCTCTGCTCATGAACAGTGTCACTATTATTTTCATAATGTGTCCCGAACACTGATTTTGCACAGTGAATACACTATTGTGCACCAAAAGTACAAAAACACATTTCAGTAAGGATGTGAAAAATGACAGCTGTACGGTTCACAAGAAGGTGTGATAAAATGCCAATGTTGAGAATGTGGCATGAAAATATTGCAAATGTGCTAACTTACGAGCGTGCATTGCACAGTTGCTACGCACCTCATAAAACAGTCATTTTGTGGAGTATTGTCACCAAATTTTCAACACAGGCATTTTAGGACCTCTGCTCATGAACAGTGTCACTGACATTTTCGTAATGTGTCCCAAACACTGATTTCGCACAGCGACTGCGTTATTCTGCGCCGGAAAAGCGAAAACACATTTCGGGCAGGATGTGAAAAATGATAGCTATATGGTTCACAAGAAGGTGTGGTAAAATACCAATGTTGAGAATCTGGCATGAAAATAGTGTGAATACGCTAACTTACGAGCGTGCGTTGCGCGGTTACTACGCATGCTAAGTAAAACAATCATTGTTTGATTTTCCCTCAAAACTTGCAACCTGGGCTTTTTGAGAGCCCTCTCATGAACAGTGGCACTGTCATTGCTTGGTCCCGAAGGTGATTCCAAGCAGTGACTGTGAAATCACCTTTCAGGACCGAATAACGCCATGACAGTGCAAGAATTCATGAGAAGGGTCCCAAAACCCCATGTTGAAAATTTGAGCCAAAATTCCCAAAATGCCTGAGATATGCATTAAAGTTGAAAAACCCTATTCATTCCATTATACAGCTTACCAGCATTTCTTCAGTTCGCAGTCGGCTTTGAAGAGTGCAGACATGTTCCCGTCCACAGAAGATCGTTGCAACCGACCTGTAGGTGGTATGGGGTGGGGGGGTGAGGGGAGGCAGGTGCGCAGTGGGTGGGTGTGGGTGGGGAGGGTGGCATCCAGACTACGAGGGACTGTTTTTGTTTTACAGGTTAAAAACAACAGAAAAACATTGCTGGACAGTTTTCATTTTGCAGGGCATTTGGCACGCTGGGGTGGGCTCCCAGCATGTCACCTAACTGTTTTGGGGGGGGTGTCAGTAGTCGATGGGGGATTGGGCACCCACATTGGCACACAACACGGGGAAAGGAGGAGGAAGTAATGCCGACGGGGATTGGGCACCCCCATCAGCACACAAAGAAAGTGGGGGGCGTGAGTCATGGGGGATTGGGCACCCTTGGCATTCAACAATTGGGGTTTATGCCGACGGGGGACCTCTGTCGGCACACAAAAGAAAGTTGGGTGTTAAACCGACAGGGGATTGGGCACCCCGGTCGGCAGATCTAGCGGCTCCTCCTCGTCAGCCGACCATGCACATAATGGCGGCAAGCATGGCAAGAAAAGGACCGCTGCATATGACAAGCTTTGCTCGGATTGCAGCGGACGTTTTCTTAGATGTGATCGCCCCATTATGTATGCATGGTGTGGGCCAGCATGCAGGCTCATTGGGGAATGCGGGACGCACCTACTGGTGTGTGCCCTGCATTCGCCCAACAGCGACCACGCCTCAAAAGCTGCACTGTCCCACTATGTTGGCTGCACAAGTGCACCAACATAAAAAGAAAATATGGGCGCACTCACTCCTCACGCTGTCTGTCTCTCTTCCCTTCTCTCACTCACATGAACTATGGTGCAGTCAGGAGATCAGAGCTGGAAGTGCTCCAATTTAGAAAGTAGGAACGGAGCTCTGGAATCACGCTCCAATGCAAAATGTGATTTACGCACTTAGTGGCTTAAATTTCTGAACCAAAACAGGGGCTACAGGGTAGGGAAATAAAATAAAATCCCCGTAACTGCCTGTTTCTAGAAAGCAGCCAGCAGCTTGAAGATAGACAGGATGTAACACTGTTCAGCCCTTGGCCAAGAATGAATAAATAAACCAGTGGGCCAAAATGAAAAAGTTTCCCGTTGGCTGGCAATTGCAGCTGTAGGACAGCAGATTAGTTAGCTGTTTTCCATTCATCCAGTGCCCTGTGGATACCGACATGAGGGCAGATAAGTGTATAAAAAAAGCTATACTTATGTTATAAAATGAAGGAAACATGTTGGCATAGGTTTACTGAGTTGGCAGGAGAAGAGAGAAGAGGAGTATGCCCTCATTCTCCCATTCCCCATGTCAACTCAGAGAGACTTCAGCAATAACTCAAGACAAACCTGGTATAGGAAATGCAAGCATGAAAAAAATATAAATGTAATACCTGCAGAGTGTTGTATTATAGGACCTGCTATAGGGCTGACAGCCCTCTGAATGAATTAATTTATTGTAATCCTGAGGGTGATGTCACGCTCAAGGGGAGGGGCTTAGCCCCATTAATACTTGTTATCTATGTATGTTTTATTATTTGCCTTCAGACTATGGCAATACTTCTATATGGCACATATCCTGATAAAAACTTACATACAGTCCATTCCACTAGTATGCCTTTCGGATATATGCTGTTTTCAGTTGTATACCTGTTTTCTAACAGTCCCAAATCCCTTCCTATTCCCCACGATATAAATGTGTCCTGATGTATGCCTTAACAATTTCACTTGTATGCCTGTTTTATTTACTGCAGCAGTGTCTAAAGTGGAGCTAATTATGTGTTAATTGGTTAATTGTGGGTAATTGCCATTAGCGGTTTCCTCTTAAATACAGCAGCTTAACACTAACCTCATCATACAGCATGGGAGCTTGACACCTCATGCATCAATGGAGAAGAACAAAAGAAATGTGCTATCCCTCGCTTGTAAAGCCGAGCTGCTTGAAAAATCAGAAATGTCTGGTGTTACAAGAAAAGATCTAGCTGCCGAATGTGGCATGGACACAGAGGAGCTGACTTCAGGGGTTGTGACCAAAGAGGAAATCTGCAATGAAATCCTGAATGAAAACACACACTCTGCAGAGGAGGAAGATGAGGAGGGGGAGCAGGAGCCAGTGGCAACCACGAGAGCGGTATGGCAGATGGTTCGAGCAATACGGCACTATGTTTTGGCGAGGGAAATGAAAGAATATGAGTGGTTTTACTCATTTGAAAAATGGCTAGAAATGCTAGCAAGTAGAGGAACAAAACAGCAATCAATAGATAAGTGGCTCAAGCATGGTACCGAACCGGACGCTGCCGCGGAAAATGACACTGCTGTAAGCACAGACGAACTGCATTGACTGTGATTTTTTAAAATGCCTCAAAGTACTGTACTTAATTATTTCAGATTTTATTTTAAATCTAATCTCATCTGCCTAGGTGGGTTTTGTATAAATAAAAGTAATTATTAATTGAAATAGTGTGCAGTTGATTCTCGTGAATAGTGGCAGCTGTTTGAAAATCACTCTCCCGCTTGTATGCCGTTTCGGATATATGCCCACTTTTCAGTTGTCCACAGCAATGGCATACAAGTGGAATTGACTGTATATTGTAAATGTGGCTGTTGCTAGACAGTGGCATAAAAACCTGAGGTATGTTATACTGCTTGTAAGAAAAGGGGGAGGATCACCTGACGGTGATATCACCCAGAAAATAATATAAAAATCCTACCACTAGGGGCTAGAAGTTAGAGAGGGAGCCAGTAGGCAGCTGCTGGAGGTAGAAGTAAGATCTCCTAGTGTGGCATGGGCTCACACCAACAATTTCTGGTCGGGCTGAGGAAAGCCTTGAGACCCTGTTGAATCAAAGCAGTGATTTATACTATTTAAGTTGTTTATTTTTGTTTCTGAGTAAATTTTGTAACCCAAATTTTTATTTTTATTTCTGTACATTCTTCCATATTTTAAAAAGAAAATAAAATGACAAATGCCATACAACATTTTTTATGCACTGCTTTTGAGTGTCTGCCTGATATGTTATCCTGATTTCCCACACCCAAGTACACAGGTTGATAAAAACAGCACCTGTGAGGCTACCAATGTCAATTGCTGGAGCAATCCTGTTGGTTAGGGTGAAGAGTGAGCCACTGGCTTGGAGCTGTACCTTGTGCTTTGGACAGGAGGTTATGGTCTGGGTGCTGGGCGCTGGGGGAAGCGGTGAGCATTAGGGTTTAAAACCCCAAGGAAACCTCCCACTACTGATTCACCAAGACTCTGGTGACCCAAAATCCTAATGCTTTTTTTCCTTTTGCTACTTGGGTGTGTGTGTGGGGGGGGGTCAGGTTGGAAACCCTAACACTATATTTCCCTACATTTGTGGCATTGACTTGAACACTAACTGGTGCATTAATGCAGTTTTTTGCAAAGAATATATACATGATATAGTACATGCAATGCCTGTGAGGATAAATTCCGGCAAATGTTTTTAATCTTTAGAAATTGGTCAGCGCTAGAGTGAGAACATTGCATTTATTCTCACTCTAGGTCCCCCATACCAGAATTTATCCACACAGTAGGTGGGGATTGACTGGAGCCGCCTGTGCAAGCAGCGCAATAGGGACTCAGATGCTCAGCTTCATGTCAGCTCCCACAAACCAGTCTAATTTTCTACCTGTCTCACTCACATTACTTTCACTTTCTCCCTGACATATTTCACTAAAACATCAGAAGCATAAATACAACAGTAGCCAAAAAAACATTATTTCATGAACCACTTTCCCCTTGCCTGACAAAAAAACAGCCCAAACAATATTTTTAGTGTCTTACTTCCCCTTCCATATATCTGAAAACTGTAGCATTTCACTGACCGAAATTTTGGACAACTTTAAGCTGGCAGTGAATTGTGATTCTCTGGCCTCTTCTTAGGCTGCACCCACTTAAACAAATAAAACAAACACCCACTCCCAACCTGAACAGTCACACAGAACGAACGTGATGCAGTGACACATGCAAAAGTGTCACATGCATCAAACTGAAAACAAAAAAAAGCTACTCAGTCATCCTGGAAGAATGCTCACTCATTCTAAATTACCCGAAACCTGAAGTGGTTGTTCAGCTCTGGCAGGCCTCCTGGTCCCATATTTGACAAGGGATACACCATAACACAGACTTTCTCTAGGCATGAGTTCAGATGGAAAATGGAAATTAAATATTACATAACAACAGTGGTTTCTAAACATTACAGTACCATAAGATCAAACCGCTGTTGGAGAAACTGTGGAGGATGAGGCTTCCATTTTCTTATGTCATGGGATTGCACCATATTCTCACAGTATTGGCATGAGATCCACAGAACCATAAAACAAGTATTAGAATTATAGTCCATTCCACTTTTATGCCTTTCGGATGTATGCCATTTTCGGTTGTATGCCTGTTTTCTAACAGTCCCAGTTTCCTTCCTAGTCCCTCAATATAAATGTGTCCTGATGCATGCCTTAACAATTTCGGTTGTATGCCTGTTTTATTTACTGCAGCTGTGTCTAAAGTGAAGCTGATTATATATTAATTGGTTAATTGCGGGTAATTGCCGTTAGCGGTGTCCTCTTAAATACAGCAGCTTAACACTAACCTCATCATAGAGCACGGGAGCTTGACACCTCATGCATCAATGGAGAAGAACAAAAGAAATGTGCTATCCCTCACTTGTAAAGCCAAGCTGCTTGAAAAATCAGAAATGCCTGGTGTTACAAGAAAAGATCTAGCTGTCAAATGTGGCGTGGACACAGAGGAGCCGACTTCAGGTGTGACAGATGAGAAAATCTGCAATGAAATCCTGAATGAAAACACACACTCTGCAGAGGAGGAGGGGGAGGAGCAGGAGCCAGTGGCAAGCACAAGAGAGGTATGGCAGATGGTTCGAGCAATACGATACTATGTTGCGGCGAGGGAAATGAAAAAATATGAGTGGTTTTACTCATTTGAAAAATGGCTAGAAATGCTAGGAAGTAGAGGAACAAAACAGCAATCGATAGATAAGTGGCTCAAGCATGGTACCGAAGCAGACGCTGCCGAGGAAAATGACACTGCTGTAAGCACAGACGAACTGCATTGACAATAATTTTTTTAAATGCCTTAAAGTACTGTACTGTACTTAATTATTTCTGATTTTATTTTAAATCTAATCTCATCTGTCAAGGTGGGTTTTATATAAATAAAAGCAATTATTCATTTAAATAGTGTGCGGTTGATTCTCGTGAATAGTAGCAGCAGTTCGAAAATCACTCTCCCGCTTGTATGCCGTTTTGGATAAATCCCACTTTTCAGTTGTCGCAGCAACGGCATACAAGCAGAATTGACTGTACCACTGAATCCCACTTTTGAAAATTTTATTTTCAGTCTTCTCCTAAAAAACCCAGATCGAAACAAAAAATATATTTATTTTTAATCCTGGTGGCTATGGCAGGTAAAGCCCTTGCTCAGTGATGACTGACTCCAGACCTACCTAATAGTTGCCGGCCCGGTGGCGCTGAGGGTTGAGGCACTGGACGCCACACCTCGTGCTATGCCAGCGACCCGGGTTCGGGAACGAGCCTGGGTCATCGGGGGTCAGCAGGGGAGGAGAAGGATCGAGCGTCTGTAAGACTGTTCTTCTTCTCCGGGGGGGGTTGCCTTGGTGGCCTGGCAGCTCCTAGCGGTGGCTGGGGGCTTGGCAGGTCATGGGCAGAATTGGAGGGATGTACTGAGGCGGACGCTGGGATGGGACGCGTACGGTAGCGTGCGCGTTCTGATCCCTTGGTGTCATGGCACGCCTTGGACGTATGGGGAGAAAATGTGGAAAAAACCTTGCGGACTACATGAGGGTTGGACAGGCAGCACCGTTGGCTTCTGGTCCCTGGATGCTCCTCCTTGCTGAACCCCCCCCCGGATCCTGTGGCGGTGGTCGCGTGCCCACCATGGCTGATCGCTGTGTAGGTGGAGGTAAGGAGTAGAGCTTGGGGATTTGGGGGCAGAGCAGGGGCTGAAGGTCGGACCAGACTGGGGGGAACCATTGGTAACACCCCCCAGCCGCAGAGGAGGAGTAAAAAGTATAACAAAAAAACAAAAAAAAAGACCTACCTAATACTTGCCAGTGGCACTCAGTTATTAATAGTTCATACATGAAGACATGAGATCCACTCACCGGTATAGATTTTAGAATTTTTATTCACTACAAAGTTCAGTAAGTCCACCAAAAAAAATTTATGTTTTGTAATGCTCCCACTACTTCTTCAGGACCTGTGGATATATGTGTACACTAAACAGTGTTGATTCAAAATTCTTTCCTATAAAGGTCACTCTTAACTGCATCAGTTCCACATTTTAATATTAAAACAAATACTTTTTTTTAGTAAATTATATAAATTTTAACAAGCCATGACTGGTACTCAATGTTCCACCAGTGAACCGTTCACAATTCAATAGTTAATAACTTACAGTTAGAAGTTAAAACCTGCTCAAAAACAATTCTAATTTTTACAATTTCTTATTAAAGTACAAATTGCATTTGACAAAATAAATTGCATTTAACAAATTCCCACCTTTTGGTAGACCAGCTATCCCCTTGGCTAATGTAAGTAGTTCAGTAAGAACATAAGAAAATGGCCGAAGAAGGAGACCACTTGGTCTATTGGTCTGCTCGAAATCATATGGATTGCTTCCGGTCTTCAGTTTACATCTGTGACCCCCCCCCCGACTTTTCCTGTCTTTCCCCTTACGAGGCCTCCTGACATACCTTTATACTTGTCCCTGGGTCTTTTGAAGGCTCCCACTGACTTCAACTCCACCACCTCCTGTGGCTGCTCATTCCATGCTGTCACCACTCTTTCTGTAAAAAAGTGCTTCCTTATATCCCTCTTCAGCGTTATCTGTTACAAAATAAAAAGAAGGTGTCTCAAAAAATGGTCCTTCATATTATTCCAATAACTATATTTTAAACCCCTTACTTAATATGTATACAACCTTACCTGGCTGCTATCCATTTTCTTTTTAATTTCTCAGTAAAATTTATCATTTTGACAATATTCAACATTTGGCTGCATCAAAAATATACAATGCTACCCATTAGAAAAATTAATCTCATTTGTAATTTGTTATTAACTTAGAGACATATTTAAAAATATTATATTTGTTTGTACTACTTGCCAAGAGAAGCCTCCAGCTTCTTCTTGGCCCACACCTTAAATTTGAGAATAACAAATTATTGTTAAATATCTGGTCCCCACCATCATATTCTTTCTATATATATAATTGATTTTATTCCGACCTATGACTGTTGTGCTTCTATTCAATCCTCAATTTTAAATGTTACATTGGAAGCACAACAGTCATAGGTCAGAATAAAATCAACCATATATAGACAGAACATGATGGAGGGGACCAGATATTTAAAAATTATTTTTAATTCTTAGATATTAGGTGTGGGCCAAGAAGATGTCGGAGGCTTCTCTTGGTAAGTTGTACAAACAAATATAATGAAGCAATAAGGCACGACAGGGTGTGGTATATCATGGGATAGCATCACGGCTTGGGTGGTTGGGCATGAGGCTGCAGGCCGAGTGCGTCCAACCGTCCGAGAAGTGACGATATCCAATGATATACCACACTCTGGAGTGACTTATTGCTATTATGAACTGGCTTCAAAGTCTTATGAGTAAATTATTAAAAAAGGACTTTCAAAACCTTTTGAAAATGAGTTGATTCTGGTGTTGGAGGAGTATCTTTTAAAAAATAGTTCTTGGCAGCAAGTGGGGCTGCTGTAAGTGGAGGAGGTACAGCAGTGAACTCTGACTGTTTAAGGACTAGTTCTGGATATGAACTGTATTGTCCCTGCATGTGTTTTTCATTCAGGTAAAATAGACAATCTTATTGTGACTTTTTTGGGGGGGGGTTGCCCACTGCCATTGTTTTTGCCAGTTTGCTTGCGAGTCACCGTTGTGGTTTTGCCGTTGGGGGAGGAAGGTATCTTAAAATGGGACATTAGCACAAAAAAACAGGTACTTGGCCATTTCTCTTCGGCTTTGTTTGCAATTGGCGCACTCATTGCCATTTAAATAAACTGGTTTTGGTATCTTTTTATTGTGGGAGAAAACATGATTTGGCCATTGTTGCTCCTGCGATACTGCCTTGCTGATGTTTGGCCATGAGGGGAAGTTGTATTGTTCTGGAAGGGGGGGGCTCTGCTGTGTGACTTCTGTTTACTGAGACAGAAGAAATTGAGTCATGCACTGCTGCTGCGAAAACTGGTAGTGGAACCGAGTAGGCGAGTGATGAGCTGCTGCTACCGAGCACGCTTTCAGCGGGGTTGTCTTGCTGCCTGATGCCCATGGACTGGTTTCTTGTGGGTAAGGAGGCTGGTGGCCAGAGGTTTTCTGAAGCCGTGATGATGTAGCTCAATATCATCATGGCTTCAAAAACATCTCAGCTAATCAACAACGTCCATTTATGATCACCAGTTCATAATAACGTTTTAAAAAAATTTGTATTAAAGTGAATAAGACTTTACAAATGAGATTGATTTTTGTAATGGGTAACACTGTATATTTTTGATGCACCTAAATGCTGAATATTGTGAAAATGCTAAATGTTAATGAGAAATTAAAGTGAAAATGGATAGCAGCCAGGTGAGACTTTATACATATTAAATGAGTGAATTGAAAATATAGGTATTGGAATAACATGAAGGACCTTTCATTGAAATGCCTTCTTTTTATTTTGTAATAGCACCGAATTACTTACATTAATCAAGGGGATAGCTGGTCTACCAAAATGTGGGAATCTGTTAAATGCAACTGGTACTTTAATAAGAAATTGTAAAAATTTGAATTGATTTTTGAGTATTTTTTTTCACATCTAACTATAAGGTATTAAATATTGAATCACAAACAGTTCACTGGTGGTACACTGAATACCAATGTTGGCTTGTTAAAATTTATATAATTTACTAAAAAAAATATTTGTTTTAATATTAAAATGTGAAAATGATATTGTTCGGAGCAACCTATATAGGAAATAATTTTTAATTAGCACTGTTTAATGTACACACATGTCCACAGATCCTGAAGAAGTAGTGTAGGGGTTCTCAAATGGTGAGGCCAGCCTCCCTTGGGAGGCCCCAACCTGTTCCAGGGGAGGCTCAAGCAAGTCTGAAAAAGTATTGTATTTAAATTTTGAGTTTTATGTATTTTGTGTGAAGAGATGAAGCAAACTGAAAGAGGATAATAGTAGGTGAATTTTATATATTTATTTACTAATAGGTGACTAAAGAAGGTGAATGAGCTAAGGCTCATTTCAGGTGTACCCCAGGAAGGGTAGGGAGTGAATACATTTCAAAAGGTAACTGCAAAACAATCAAGAAATACACAGTGAACAATAGTGCAAACAAATATGAACAATAAACTAATAATGAGTGGTGGTAATTGATCAATTTGTAGACTGATGGCAGAACAGCCCAAATACAAGGGTTGAGCATAGAAGTTCTAAGAGCAATAGCAGGAGGGAGCAAAGTAATCCCAGAGAGGTTGCTCAGGAGCAGGGAAGGAGGGGGAGAGGCAAAGTATGTAGGAAGGTTATTTCATGTAGAGAGGAAACAGAGACAGTAGTCTGACCCAAGAAGGTACTGCAACAAGGGGTAACAATGGATCAAGAATTAAAATAGCAGAGCAAGTAGGCTGGCCTGTGTGTGGGGGGTTTACAATAAGCTGAATAACAATACTTGTTTATTTATTTGTTATTCAGACAGCACCTTTGAGCACAGGAGCTCTTTTTCAAAGGTTCCACATCAGGATAAGACAAAGAACTGAATGAAAGAACTGAATGTGAGCCAAGTACTCAAAGGGGTTTCAATTTATTCATGGTGTACTGCACAAAGTACAGTATTTTATTTTTCTTTGGGGAGGCCCAAGATTATTTCAGTTTTTGGGGGAGGCTCAAAATCTTTTCCATGGATTTGGGGAGGCTACTGTGACAAAGTCTAAGAACTATTGAAGTAGTGGGAGCACTATGAAATGTAAATTGTTTTTGGTGGACTTATTGAACTTTGTAGTGAATAACAATTCTAAAATCTATACCGAAGATTGGGTCTAATGTCTCCATGTATGGACTCATTTTCACTGAGAGTTTGGAGCATGATCCCCTCCCGGTGATTTGATTTATTTTTCTGGTACTAGGTGGGCCATACTGCCCTCATGTGGTTGACTCAATTATTAATTCCATTAAGTCCGTGGATGCCATTACAGTGTTGCTCAGACTGCAGCAAGAACATTTTTATTCCAAATGTCCCCCATGGTTTAATTATAGGGAAGAACTTGAACATGTCCCAGTATTAGAGCAGTTCCTTATGTAAAGACAGACTCTTCTCCACTCAGTTAGCCTCTGTCTGAGTAAATCAAATAATGTTTCTTTTACCTACCAAAAATATTCTTTAACATAACCAAGTGATATGATCACCATGACTGAAATGAAACTCAGGGCACAAGTTTATTTTTGTTGTTTGGGTTTGAATCACGTTATTCACAAATCACAGAAGCACAAGTAAAGGCTTTACACAACACCAGGTTGAAACAGTAAGGACTGTATAGCTCCAACATAGTCACAAACCTATCAGCACCTGGACTTATAGTTGCTATATAATGCTTAACATACAGGACTTTGGAGCTCGTTACACAGTGGACTCTGCTAGTTCACAGACTCTCTATCCACACCAAGAATGTATGGTGTAATAATGTATTGTATCTTCAAGTACTGTCTGTGTTCTGAGTTTGTAAACACCATATGTTTGTAATTAACAGTGTGATCCTTTTTACATTCAATAAACTTTGCAAACTTAAAAAAAATCTCTAAAACAAAAATTTCATCAAATGAACTTACAAAAACATCACAAATTGAAATAAAAAACAATGGGCATTGCATAAAATTCATATGGCATGGCCTTGTGGCTTTGCTTATTTCTTCACAAAAGTTTTGAAAGGCATTACCTTGGCACATTCCATCAGTCCTGACAGTTATGGAAAAAAAATGTTGTACTGTCTAGGCTGTCAGTGAGAGTGAAAAAAAATGACTTAATGAAGCAGAAAAAAGGGGGGGTTTATCATTTTTTGATACACAGGATCTTGGAATCTAGTTAACTGAACATCATGAAACTTTCCACACCATGAGAACCTGCCAGCCAGACTGTGCATACCAACTTTTGTGCTATATCATCAAACATCGACAAAGTTACTAAGGTGCAAAAATTGGGGTTTAACATTAAATACCCTACTCAACCCTCACTATACTGGTGTTTCCATGGCAGTATTATGTATATATTCTTTGCAAAAAACATAGTTAATGCACCAGTTAGGGTAACTTAATGCCACAAAAGTAGAGAAATGTGGCATTCTGGTTTCCTACCCTAATGCCCCCCTTCCCAGCAGCAAAATGAAAAAAAAATAGGGTTTTGAGTCTCCAGAGTCTTTACAAATCAGTGATGGGGTCTTCACTAGGAGTTATCAACCTTAATGCCCACCAGATTCCATGAGTAAACAATGTCACAGATGATCTCCTTTCTTCATGCTGGGCACACAGGGGGAGGGTGGGAGCATTAGGGTTGACAACCCCATGGAAGACTCCACCACTGATTCACCAAGACTCCAGAGACTCAAAATCCTAATGTTTTTCCTTTTACTGCTTGTGGGGGTGGGGGGCATTAGGATTGGAAACCCTAATGCCACATTTCCCTACTTTTGTGCTGTTAAGTTACCCCAACTGGTGCATTAATAACATTTTTTGCAAAGAATTTCCTTACTTGTTTAGACAGTATAATTCAATCATTAAGGGGATGGTGATTGGAGGGTGGGGGTGCCAGTAGACACCAGGGAAAGATTAAATCATTAAGAGAATGGCAATCGGATGGTTAGGGGGTGCCACTAGCCACCAGGGAAAACTAAAAATCATTAAGGGGATGGCAATCAGAGGGTGGGGCGCACCACTAGACACCCAGAAAATGGCAGCTCCCTGCTCTCACTGCAGCCTGCAGCATAAGTTCCAGCTGTGGCTGCAGAAGTCAAGAAAGTCCTGCTGTTCTCATACAGAGAATGTGGGTGAAGGGCTCCTCTTGCTAAGCTGGGTACCCAGGATTTGTGTGCCCTGAAAAAATGTTCCTGGTCATTATTAGAAAAAATAAACATCAGAATCTAGCTAAACTGGACATGTTTAGCTAGGTTCCGGTGTTTGTTTTTTAAATACCATCTTTTTTATGTATTTTTCATACTAGTCAGTTTGTGGAGAAAAGCAACAAGATGATGGTTCTCACAGCACAAAGAAATGTGTGGTTCTGTGCCAAGCAAGTGGTGAGAAACCAAGAAAGGGTCCTGTAAGATAAAATTTTTCATTTTGCGTCAGAACGTTTACTCAAAAACCCTATTGTGTGTACTCAGAATGAGAAACAAAACTTTAAAGTCTTATAACTCTGTAGCCGTTGAATAGTTTTTTACCAGAACTTTCAAAGGCACTACTTTAGGACATCCCACATCTGCCCTGCAAGGTTGGAGAAAAAATTATATTCCACAATGTATGTAGATGAGAGGAAAAAAAACATGTTAAGTATGGGAAAAAAATGTAACATTGTCAGAAAATGACATACGTGGATCTCAGAAACCACACAAGCTGCTGTCACAAAACTTTCCACAAATCAAGACCTTCCGTACTAGACAACACATGCAAAATTTCAGCTGATTTGTTAAAATGGTGCTGAAGCTATTAATGTGCAAAGCTAAGGGTTTAACACTGAACAGGCTACTCATCCCAAACAATAGGGGCACGACTGCTCCTCTATAATACAGCTATATACAAAGTTATAAGTTACAAATATTGCAATATTTAGTGTGTGGAAAAGAGGATGCAATCTGGTCAGGATGACTTTAAGGACAGCACTCTATTCTACAACTCCATGACCAAATGCCAAGAGAATTATTTTCACAAAGATCTCATGGTAAGCGGGGTTGGGGTGGGGATACAAGATTTGTTCCAAAAGTGCAATATAATCGTTAGGAAGGATTATTTTGCAGATAGTGTCCCTGTGGCAAGAGAAGTTGAGATAATTGTCCATCCTGACTCCCAGATAGTTGAAAGAATACACTTCCTACAGAGGAATTCCATCCTGAGTTAGGGGTTGGTGAGAATGTGAAAATCCTTTTTTCACACTTTTCATGTAATTGTACCATTTTTGCATACTTTTGTATAATTCTGTGAATTTAGCACAGTATATTTAAAAGAGCAGTTTTGCACATAGCACTATGTTGAGTAAAAATGCACATTCTTGTTTAATTTGTGCAAGGTGAATGGTGCTAAAACAGTCACAGATGTACTCTCATGATATGGAACACATTTTGTGAGTGCCATGTGGCTTTCCCATGCAAAATGATTGGGGCTGCAGTATTTTACAGATTTAGGTGTCTAAAAATTTACTTTTTAAAAGTGTGCAATATTCACATAGGAAAACTAGCACAATATTACCAAATAGCTAACAGCACTTGATTAGGGGGTCCTATTATTACTGGTTGGTTAACACTGAGCATACTGCAGTGCTGGTTAGCCAGTAGGGATTTCAGAGACAGCTGTCAGAACATTGAGACCTGCACAGCTGCAATCTTGATAAATTCTTGAAAAAACAAACTTAAAAACACATTTTTTGCAGTTTGCCAGATATGACTCGACTATTTATTTTTTTGTGTTATTTTTGCAGCAATTTCAGTTTCTAGGGTGTATTTAGGGACTTTTAATTTTGCCATAGCAAAGTAGTTAAGGAAGGGAGAAACAGCTTTTTTCTCATCTTTTAAACTTATTGTACGAGGCCCTGCGTTGTGCTTTGCAGCTCACTATGCATGCAATGTTGTATTTCTCAAGTGTTAACACTGAAATTCATTGTACAGCAGTAGTGCCAGCAGGAATGTGCAGGAAATTTTTGCTAGAAGCTGAATAGTTAAAGTAAAACGGTGTTTCTTTTTGTAATTAGTCAGCAGCAGTACAAGTGCACCACACAAGTGTGGATCCTGCATCCTGCACCGCAGAATGGTATGCATGCAGTGCTGTAATTCCCAATCATCAACACTAACTTTTGCCATATAGCAGTAGGACAAGCAGCAATTGTACCTGACAATTGTGCTAGCAGCTGTATAGTAAATGGTATACAGCATTTTGGGGAGTGAATTAGTCAGCAGGAGTACAAGCGCACCTCTCAAGCAAGGGTCCTGTGATATGCGTTACCATATGGTACACATGTAGTGCTGCAATTACCAACCATTAACACTGACATTCACCATGCAGCAGCAGTGCCAACAGAAATTATAGGGGGAAACTGTGCTAGCTGCTTTATATTAAAAGGAAAACAGTGTATTTTTTTGTACTTAGCCAGTAGCAGTAGAAGTGCTACAATCAAGTAGGGGTCCTGCATAATCTGCCCTGAGCAGTACATGTGCAGTGTTATAATTCCCAAGCGTCAAGCACTGAAATTGACCTTATAGCACTAGTATGGGCAAACATTGTATAGGGAAATTGCGCTAGCAGCTGTATATTAAAAAGGAAAACAGAGGGGTGGGGGGTGGGGGTTGTGAATCTGGTCAACCAGTATCAGAAAAAGTGCAACAGCCACAGTATGGATACATCTTGAGTCAAGCATTGCAGCATGGTAGGAATTGGGTGCTGTAATTCACTAACATCAGCACTGCATTTAGTAATTTAGCAGCATCATACAGCCATATAAAAGAGAAGGGATTTGGTTTTTGCAATTAGCAATATTAATTTGAATGGAAATCCATCAATATCACCATCTGACATTGCCTGACTGGTTACCTACAGTAAATGGATAATTAGACAAAATGTGTTTTAAAACACAAAGGCTTTGTAAGATTGTACAGGAAATGTTCCTGTTTACACTGATGCTAAAACTGCGTTTATTTAACAAACATAAATGCAGTTTCATAGCATCTGAAAAACGTAAACAACTGCACTCCCATTATGAAAAGCCCATTCTGTCAGTTTCCTAAAATGGCTGCTTATGTGCAGCATGATGACATCATTGGAGCGAGAGTTGTAGGAGCTCCAGTACAGTTTAATTTCAAACGTAGCACTGCTCTATGTTTACTGGAAGGTTTATGCATATTTTACCAAACTGATCAAAATCATTACTTAACATGTGCATTATTTTTGCTAATACAAAGGCTGCACCATTGCTGTGATCTATTTTTTCAAACCGCCAGAAACTGGTGTAAATATAGTCACTCTCACAACTGTTCTCTAAAATAGTTCGGTCCCCCTGCCCTAGAATCTGTTTTTCTGCAAAAAAAATACCTGGTGGTCTAGTGGCTAAAGATCTTGGCTGGGTCCCATAAAGACTGAGCAACTGGTCCTGAGGACACCCCCTCCCCAAAAAAATAAAATGCTACCGGCTTTTAACGTGCCTCCTCTGATCCACATCCGAACCAACCACACAGATGATTTGTATGTTGTGCATGCAGCAGTTATGAACTGGTCCCACAAAGTTTATGGTCCACCAAAAGTTTATGGTATGATGCAGAGCCAGTTCCCAGTAGTGTAATACCATCCCGGTAAACACAGATGTTCCCACTTCACTCAGAATGGCAGCTGCCAACTGATGCGACAACATATGTAATTGGCTGGGACATGGATGGACGTGGGGGATGCAGAGCTCATCAAAAGGTGAGTCTAATGCTAAAATAAGTAATTCAGATGCACCAGAACTATGGATACTTTAAGAATTTCCTGGCACTATGTGGGCCAGGATGTTTTTGCATTGTGCCCCAGGTTTTGTGAATCAGACTTGGGCCTGTAGCAATAACTTGTGATGACACAGGCAGCCACTAGCGAGGAAAAAAACAGGCAGAGACTGGTTCACCCCTGCAACCCAGGCAGTCAGACTAGAGCAGAGCAAATGACACCAGGGCTGTGTATCCACCATCTTTAATTCTGGTCCAAACCAGAGAGACTTGTCAGATGGGGATTACCACTGTACTGAACAGGCAAGTATCGTTCATGGTAGTAAATCAAAAGCTGGCGGGGATCAGTCCTGTTACCCCCACCTACATAAAAGCCTTAAAGTATACCCTGACATGGTTGGCATGATAAAAGAAGGGCACCTTGCTCTGTCTTGCACAATGCTATGTAGGCAATATAGACTAGAGGTTAAATCACTGAGCTATGAACTAGAAGACTGAGCAGACCAGGGTTTGAATCCCACAGCCACCACATGCACACACTGAGTGACATTTTGGGGAAGGGGATGGGCTGCATTTAAGCAATAGGGGTAGTGGAGGCAGGGAGGTAGACACAAGTGCTTTTACAAAGGAGAGAGTTTGGAAGGGACTCGCAGGTCTGAATGTGGACAAACCTATGGGGCCAGACTTTTAACATCTCACTGGAAGCAGGAGTGTTTCCAGAGGACTGCAGAAGGGCAGATGTAGTCCCATTTCAAAAAAGTGGTAGCAGGGAGGAGGCTGTCAACTATAGGACAGTCAGCCTGACATCAGTATTGGGGCAATTAATGGAGTCACTGCTAAAGGAAAGGATTGTGGAGTATCTTGAATCCAGTGGCTTACATGACCTGAGGCAGCACAGATTCATGGGGCAGGGGAAGGAGATTATATTAGAGAAATCTGATAGATTTCGTTAACTGGATGACCAGGGAAATATATTAGGGTGGGGCAGGGGACATGGCCTACTTAGATTGCAGTAAGGCTTTCAACACCGTTCCACATAACAGACTCATAAGGAAATTGAGCAGCTTAGAGGTGGGTCCTAAAGTAAACTGGGTTAGAAATTGGTTGAGGGGTAGGCAACAGAGGGTGGTGGTAAACAGGGTTTATTCTAGGGAAGAGAGGGTGACTAGCGGGATACTTCAGTGCTCAGTAGGGGGATCAGTCCTCTTTAATGTCTTTATAAGTGACACTGCAAATGAGCTGCAAGGGAAGATCTGTCTCTTTATGGATGACATCAAAATCTACAATAGGGACACTCCAGAGGGGGGGGGTAGAAAGAAAAATTACTATGGTTACTCCTTTAATTCATCGCAAGCTCTGATATCTAATGCTGCTTGCTATCCTGCTGGCAGGTGATGTGGAACAGAACCCTGGTCCCTCACATACCCAGCCTTGCAAAAATGCCTGCTTCAGGGCTCCGCATAGCCTGCCTACACATTAGGAGACTTACATGCAACCGCACAGAGCTGGAGGCTTGGGTCTCCACCCACAACCCGGATATACTGTATTGTGCCTTTCTGAGACGTGGCTTAAGCCCTCCACTCCTAACTCTACCTGTGCGATACAAAATTATAATCTTATTAGGAATGACAGGTTATCCACTAAGCAGGGTGGGGGTGTTGCGCTGTTTTACAAAGCACATCTAAATGTCTCGCAATAAAATATACCCCAATCCTCCATCTGTGAATCTCTTCATGCACTTCTCTTCTGGGTGCAAAAAATCTACATATAGCGGTTGCCTATAACCCACCCCAGGGAGGGCTCTCTGCTTTTACAAATCTACTGGATGATACGGTGAAACTAGCAGGCCATAATGAACTGCTTATCCCACGGGATATGAATCTAAACTGGCTTGGACACACTCAGGGGCCACGTCTATCTGTAATCCAAAGCTATAACCTGCATGAAGTTATAACTGAGCCAACAAGGATCTCTCCTAAGACAATGTCAAGCATGCTACTGGATTGGGTATTAACAAATAGGGTTGACTGAATCGTGGATGCTGGAACTCTTCTGGATAGCATATCTGATCACTCCCCTATTTTTTGTGTGTGGCAACACTCTAGCTCCCAGTCTCAGCCCCCATGCTATATCACCTTCAGGAATTATGCTAATATGAACCAGGCACAATTCCAGTATGAAGTCTCAACTATTGACTGGTCCTGTCTTTCTCAATCCTTGGATGCACAAATGGCATTAGACTACTTTTTAGACAAATTTCATGAAATTCAGGACAGACATACACCCCTTGTGCCCCGGCGGGTTCGCTTGGCACTCACCAAGTGGTTACACAAAGACCTCCTGGCTACATTACATGATGGGGGTAAGAGCTGGAGGTGTTTCAGAAAAACTGGACTTATTTCAGACTACCATACAGTACCTATAGAACCCAGAGAAAAGATTGCAAAAAGTGGATTAGAGTAGCAAAAAGCACATACTGTATGAGGCTTCTCCTGGAAGCATCAGGTGACTCCAGGAAATTCTGGATCCATGTCAAATCTTTCCTTGGCACTAAAAATACTCCCTTGACAAATGATATGAACATTAGTGGGGTTCACTACAACAACCCTAGGACAATTGTGGAAGCATTTAATAAACAATTCACTGACCTGTCCAGCTTCACATCTGCCTTCCTCCAAGGTCAGCCCTTACCTCCGACCAGTCCACCCACACCTGCTGCATTTCCCCCTCCATTCTACTTCAAGGCGGTTTCCAAATCTGATGTCCTAGGCCTGCTGAATGCCATTTCTGACAAGACTAGTCTAGGCTCTTATGGTGTAGAACCGAAACTTTTAAAGCTAGCTGCACCATTCATTGCCCAGCCATTTTCACGGATCTATACCCTCTCCCTTTGTAATGGAATTGTCCCAGATGTCTGGAAAATGGCGAGAATCACCCCAGTTTTTAAGAAGACTGATAAAAGAGATATGGCTAATTATAGGCCTATAGCTATTCTACCAGTGCTAAGTAAAATAATGGAAAAGCTAGTATCAATATAAGTTACAGAATATATAACTAAATATAAACTTCTCTCACCAATTCAGTATGGCTTTCGCTAAGGTCATAGCTCCACCTCACAAATGATACTTTAACTGCAATGGACAATGGCCACCTCATGGGGGCAGTTTTTATTGACCTGACAAAGGTGTTTGACCTTGTTGATCATCCTCTTCAACTAGATAGTCTCCTAGCCCTTGGTTTCTCACCTAACTCAGTGACCTGGTTCAATAGCTATCTATCTATTAGAACTCAAATTGTTAGATTCAATTCTGCTATGTCTAGCCCAATGGCCATTAACCTAGGTGTTCCACAGGGATTGATATTAGTACCGCTCCTCTGCTACATTTTTATTTGGATTGATATTAGTACCTCTCCTCTGCTACATTTTTATAAATAGTATCTCATCAGATAACCCTGATTGCTCAGCCATCCTCTACACAGATGACCTGGTCTTGTACTGTCATGATAAGAACATTCACCATATAAACCTGACCCTTACTACTGCTTTTAAGTCTATTCAATCCTGGCTGTTCAATCATAAGCTAATCCTTAATGCTGATAAAACGCTTATAATGCTGTTTGGTTCTGGATTCAAATTAAACAAAAACCAGGATCTATTTACAGTCTCAGGTCAAGGTGGCATAGTCCTCAAACCAGTACACTCTTTCAAGTATCTTGGAGTACTCCTTGACGAAAATCTAAACTTTGATGAGCATGTAATATTTACGTGTAAATCAGTTAATGCTAAAATTGCAGTAGCCTACAAAACCAGCTACGTCCTTATGCAGGTGGCTAGATTAGCTATAGCCCATGGGATCTTGCTCCCATCATTATCCTATGGGGTAGTCACTTACTGTATCTTAGTTTGTCCACTACTCTCCTAAGGAAATGGGATACAACTTATAACTGCATCTGCAGGTATGCTTCGGCCTCTCCCTGGTTGAAACACCATTGTCAGCTCTATGCTGACTTAAATTGGCTACCCCCGTCTCAGCTCAAACTCTTGCCCTTGGCTCCCTGACTGATAATGTTATTAGATCAGGGATTCCTGTCTCACTGGCCTCCCTACTAACTCCACTGTCCCCCTCCCATGGTTTCCGATCAACTGACAAATCGCTGCTGCAAATACCTAGATATAAATCAAACAAAGGAACCCTTGCTTTCTCTCACTCAGCAGCAAAACTCTGGAACTCCCTGCCTCTGAACATTTGCCTAGCCCCAGTCATGCACAGTTTAAAACCAACTACTGCTCCTTCCTCTTAAGCCAGGTCTCCTGTGCCTGCTTCAAACCCCCTTGAATTTGCATTTCAGACTCAGTATCACTTCTCCACTGCTGCAAACTGCTCTCCACTCTTCCTACACTATCCAGATAGGTTTTTGTCACTTATGCCTCCATTGGTTTCTGCCTTTAGCTGCTCTTAAGCCAGTTGTGCTTGCGACATGTCATAGTTATCACTTGACTTTTTTGTTACTGTGTGTAAACTCTAACTCAACCTGTTACTTACCCTTGTAATTGCCTAATTGTGTACCTACTCAAGCATTGTATAATCCTGTCTGCTCTGTATTTTGTTTCAACCTGTACTCATAATGTAACTCCCTGTCTACCTACTGCAATCTCCCGGGTCGTGCCTGAAAATAGTAATTTCATGGCTACGGTACTTACCCAATAAAAACTAAATAATAAAACAAATAAAATACGCAGAGATCTGAGAAAACTCAAGGCATGGTCAAGGACATGGCTGCTGAGTTTCAATGTGAAAAAATGCAAAATCATGCACTTAGTGCACGGAAACCCAGAGGCAGAGTACTGAATTGGAAAAGAGGTATTGATGGTCACCAAAAAGGAAAGTGACCTAGGAGTAATTATATCTGATGACCCCGAGGTGGTGAGGTAGTGCACCAAGGCAGTTGGTTGGGACAGTGGTATGTTGGGGGTGAAGATGAAGGGGTATCACCAGCAGAAGAAGGGAGGCTGTGTTGCCACTGTATAGATCACTGGTGAGACTCCACCTGGAGGACTGTGTCCAGTTCTGGAGAGCAGATCTCAGGGAGATCATAGACAGGGTAGAAGCTGGCCAGAGGAGGGCATGTAAGATAGTGCAGGGTCTGTATCACAAGTCCTATGAGGAGAGACTAAAGGACCTCTATATGTACACCCTGGAGGCAAGGATGGCGAGGGGGATATGATGGAGACCAATAAATACCTCACTGGGGTAAATAAGGTACAGGAGGGGAGAATTTTGCAGAAGTGAAGATGCATGGGAACAAGGGGACATGCAATGAAGCTGAAAGGGGTAAACTCAAGAGAGATGTGAGGAAGTACTTTTTCACTGAAAGGGTGGTGAATGCCTGGAACAGTCTTCCAGTGGAGATGGTGGTAGAAAAAAACAGTGTTAGGATTTAAGAATGAGTGGGATAGGCATATGTGTATCTTAGTGGAAACTGGGACGGAGAGGGAGCCAGAGATCAAGTAGGGTCTGCAGTGTCAGTGTAGGCAGGGGATTCAAGAATGCATGGGATAGGCATAAGGGTATCTTAGTGGAAACTAAGCGGGGAGGAAGCAAGAGATCAAGTAGGGTCTGTAATGACAGTATAAGCAGGAGAGGAAATGGGCAGACTGGGTGGGCCAAGCAGACCTTATCTCCCATCAACGTCTATGTTTCCAGTCAGCCAAAGAGACACAGGGGAGCATCACCAAAATTGGGCTCAGGTGGTTACCCTTCAAAGAAGGGAGGAAGTGACCCCTATTGGCCACCCATGGACTATACTTCTTTATACAATCATAGTTTCTCACATATGCCACACCCACCAGCATTCTGGAAATAGTGGGCCAGGTGCTCCCACAGGGCCTTCCCACTGAGCCCTTGCCATTCATTTGGATGCAATGGAGTACACAGCAAATCTTTGGGGGGAATTTTGCAAACACAGTAACACTGCAGCCATGGCCTTCCCTATACACAGAGACAGAGGTCAGCAAGACTTGGAAAATGGGGTGGGGGCAGTAACTAAATCTATTTTGTGGTGCATTTGTAAGTCAGCCTATCAGAATGACAGGTGGGGTGGCAACCACCTCAGTGGCAAGCACCAATACACAAACAGTACAGGACACTGCAATAATGGAGTTGCTGGACAGCCAACAGGTATCCTGGGAAGTGAGACTACAAATGAGGGTGTAGCAAGAGACACTCATGCAGGCAACAAACAAACAGATGCTTGTGTGAGGGAACAGGCAGCGATACAGATCTTGGCTGGTACAAATTTGAGACAACAAGCACAGTGCATGGGTAACAAGGTGGAAAATGGACAAATCGAAACAACTCCAGGCTATGACACACTGGGCAACATCAATCAAGGGGCTGCACAGGCTGGGGCGATAGGAAGTAAGATGACGCATTGCGCATAGGTGTAAGTCAATGAGCCCCTGGACATTTATGCCTCGAACAGCATGAGTAAAAACAATGGAGGAGTGTGTCAAAATGTTTGAAGTGCTGCATTAGGAGCCAATGGATTCCAAATGCAAGGATAATAAGGGAAAAACAGAAAAATGGCACAGGGCTAAGGTTCCTCCACATTTGATGATGGGGGTGCAGTGTTTGACATTTGTAATACAATTTATTGCACAAAATATTTCTACGTGATGGTGCAACTGCTTAAGTATTGGTACAATATTAAGACAGCACAGCTGAAATACAGTATAAGAGTAAAACATAGCTGTATTATGATGAGCTCTTCTAAATGGAATTAATAAGAGCCACAGAATTAAGGTGGGATAAAATAAATCATGGTCTGTGGTCACACCGTATGACTAGGTACAAGCCAAGAAATGATGCCTACACAGCTAGTGAATACCTGGTACTTAAGGTCAGTTGGTCAGAGCATCAGGAAATGTGTAGGCAATTCAATGCTGGGAAGTATTTTCCTGCCTTTTGAAAATCTAGAAATTATGAATGTAGCTAGTATGGGGGAAGCACAAGAATTTCACATGCCACAATGGTAAAGAAGGACAGCATGGTTGAGAATGATAGAAAGGAGGAGGCCAAAGGAAAGGAGAGAATTTACAGCAAAAGGCAGGTGAGAACAGCAGTAAAAATTAATAACATGCATGGATGGCTTGACCTCTAGCCCCTTAAGAACGAGGCATGTTATATTTTAGATGAATTTTGAAAATGCTTTCAAGTACCATATAATGCCCCCAGATTTTCCACCACTGCATGGAACTTAAAGTCAGTAAACCCTCTAAAACATGTGTAAAAAAGGAAACAGAGACAATGGCAGGATCATACAGTGAGCTTCAAAGGGCTCCATTAAGAATCTCTCCATTAGGGAACACGCCCAACAGGAAACGGGTGAAGTAGAGATTAATCCACCACCTGTCTTATCCAAAACATCAGTCTGTCAATGATCACATAAACCCAGAGGACGGTACAGTCAAATGTAAGTCACATAATGTGGCAATCAAATTAGTTCTATGGACTGGCAGAGGAACTCAGTTGGTAAAATGTGACAAAGTCAACCAATAGGTGAATTCCCTAGCAAATTTGATTTGCTAGGTTTCTGCCTTGAAGGTGAAAACTACTATGACAATACCACATCAATGGGGTGCTCAGGGCCTGGCTTAGCATTTGAAACTTTTCATTAATTCTATGAATGGGTGGCAAAGTAGCACATGTGCAATTAGCATATAACACACTATTTAGATGATTTTTTGTTCATTGTGAGGCAAGATACAAGCAAGTATGGGCTGTCATTAACTGGCTTTTCACAACTCATGCAGCAGTTTTGGGTGCTGCTAGCACCTGAAAAGACCGGAGGCCCATATCCTAAGCTGACCTACTTGGCAATAAAGATAGACACAAAGCTAATGGTTTCTGATATCCTGCAGGAAAAACTCAGAATACTAAAAGTTTTATTTGATGATGTAGTAGGGTTAGGCAATGTTGGACTGTCAATGCTCCAATCCTTTATCTGGCATTTACATTTTGCCTGCAGGGCAACCTTGTAAGGGAGGCCATTTATCAGGTTCCTGGTGGCAACCACAAGTAGAACATGACAGCCACACCACCACGTTCAGGTGAACAATAGCATGGGGTGTGACCAGAAAGTCTGAAGAATTTTAATTTAATGAGGTAGTGGTATGGCAGAGACAATTTTCAGATACCTTCAAGCAACAGCTAATAACAGATGCTTTTGGCAAGACAGGGTATGGGTCTTATTTCCATGGGGATAGTTCACAGGCATGTTGAACAACAATTGGGTTAGGCAGGGCTTCACAAGGAATAACACACTATTGGATTTTTTTTCTGATCATGGCAGCAGTTTTGGGGCACAAACTGAGAAACAGCAGGTTATTGTTCAACATGTACAACAGAGTTGTGGTAGAAATCTTTAATGGACAACCTTCAAAAATTGAGGGACGTGATGCAATACATGTAAATATGTGTGCTCTACTATCTACAAATCAATGTCACTTTCAGGGTGAAGCATGTACTAGTTAAGGATAATGTCACCACTGATGCATTGTCTCACTTATAGTTTAACCACAGCAGCCCCAGGGGTAGACATGTCCCCGACTCTAATCCCAGAAGCAGTTAGGTAAGTTGAGTTGCATGAATAACAGCTGGTTCAGCGCTCTGTAGCCCCAGTCACATGGTGTAAATACAGTAGCAGCATCATATTCAGAAAATTCTGTGGCCAAGACGTAAGTAGGCTACAGGTGCTGGCAGACAAGTTATTAGTCAGAAGGTTTTTTCATCATTTAACAATATGGAAAGAGCATCAGCCTCCATTCAGAACTGTTATAGCTAAGGTAGCCTTCTTTAACAAATTCCATAGGCTTAGAGACATGATGGGTGGTTTCATAATCAGGAAGATGGTTGAAGGATGGAACAAGTTAAGGGGTAGGAGGCAGGATGGAAGAAAACTGACTGACAGTAGCTTTTTGACTTACGTTTTTTAATGTCTTGAGTTCATGTGTAGATTAGCAGGACAGGCAAGGCTATGCAGAGTCATTTTACTTGTGCATTCTTTGGTCTGTTTGAGTTGATACCTGACTCCAAGGGCAAATATGGAAGCAATAAAAAGATGGATTATGTGAGCATATTGCCAGATTTGGTGATGATCCAGTTGCATTCTTCAAAAAGCAACAGTTTAGTTCACCAGTGCTGATAACGTTGCACAAATACTGTTGCCAGTGATTATACCCCTGATACCATTTATCAACAAACTTGGCACAAAGACCATAAAATGGCATTTTTTTCATACATTGAGAAGGGAGCCCTGTTACCAGTTATCAATTTGTGGAAGTACTTCAGAAGAGAATTGGGACAGTAGGCAGGGAGTCCAGTGAATACAGTATGCACTCATTCAGGATTGGGGCAGCCACAGAGGTGTCACAACTTGGCATGCCAGAGGCAAGCATGCAAGAAATGGGCAGATGGGCCTAGCAAGCATATAAGGGATATGTCAGGTACCAGTCAGCTACTGGTTAATGGCAACACTCAGAGGTTGCAAGAAATTCAAGATGCTAATATGTTTTTTGATTGCCTTGCAGGTAGCATCAACAAGACACTGGTGATTTGGGTGATTGGTCCCTCCTGCATTCACAGTACCAAGCACAGAGTGGCAATAAGTACCCATGGATTGCAACCAGGCTTCAAATCAGATAGGTTAGGATACAATGGTTTGGGATGGGGGTATGCACTTTTTCCAAACTTGAGAAAGCTGGGCTTGTTCAACTGTCTTACGGGTGTCAGAATAAATCACCTTGGTGAGAATGACCTGGGCCACAGGTCCTCCATCAGTGTGTTAAGACACATCACTCTGGACCTTGTAGTATTAGAGAAACATCTTCCATGCAAGAAACTGGCATGGACAAGAGTGGAAGGCGAAGGGCCATGAAAACCATCGATAGAGCCAGAAGGGAGGTGAATAAGCAGGTGCCCCATTTTGCCTTCAGGTATGGCATAAATATTGCACAGCACCATTTGATCACAAGAGAGTGCCTGAGTCTGTACAACAAGCATGAAGTCCATTTGTTCAATAAAGGACATGGCATTTTTAATAGTGATCTGCATGAGGTGGTAGAGAACTGATTGGGGTCCACCCTGGGGCATGATTGGGTGAAGTGTAACAGGTTATGCATTTTGTGACAGGTGTTTATACAAGAGCAAGAACATTTGTAATGTCATGACCACTGACTAGGTTTTGCCAGGGAGAATAAGGCTTAAATAAGAGCCTGTGTGGGTGCACCAGAACAAGAATATCCCAGAGAAAGTATGGTGTCGAGGACACTGAGACTCTTGGTGGGTTGATGGGGTAGATGAGGCCCACTGTGGGCACAGTTGCCCTGTTAAGCCATAATTATTCCCAAAACAATGGCGGGGAACCCTTGCTAAAGTGATGCATGGACAAGTGGCAGGTTATATTCTTCTTGCTGCCATGGTGGTTTGGTTTGGCCTTAACCTATCTGATCACTCCTTGCTCTGTTTCAAGCTTTTCAACCTGGCAGTCTCCCTTACAGCAAGTCCATGTTCAGAAATTATTTAGCTAGGATAGATAGGTTCCAGAGGGTCAAGTTCAAGCCCTCCATCTCTGAGTCTGCCCACGCTACAGTTGGAGTTCCTCAAGAGTCAGTTCTAGGATCTCTACTATTCCCTTTACATATAAACTCAATCCACCATTTTTTCTCCCGCTGTACTTATATCCTATAGGCAGATGATCTTGTTCTCTTTGCTAGCTCCAACAACATTGGGAACATTAATAAGCATCTGTCCTTTGACCTCTCAGCTATTCAAAGCTGGCTCAATGTAAACATGCTACTTTTGAATAAATCCAAATATCAGGCCATGCTTTTCTGGTTGCCCCTAAATTAATATATTATCTGCCCCCTTTATCTCTATCTTATCATGATGGAGCCTTCCTTTTACCATTGTCTCCTCCTTCAACTACTTAGGTACTGTGTCATTTTTGATCATTCCCGTGACTTTTCACTGCATGTGACAGGTATTTGCAAAACTGCCAATTCCAGACTGGGTATCTCATATAAGGTCAGTCACAATCTTAATTCCCATGCTCAGAAAGCAATCACCCATGGGCTACTTCTTTCCTACTCCTTTATGGGGTTCCAGTTTTCTTGGCCTCTGCAAAATCTGCCCATCACAAGTGGGACATGCCATACGATAATATTTGTTGGTTTGTTTTGGCCTTCAATGAATTTACCCATCAATGAACGCTGTATACCAAGTTTGACTGTCTTTCCTCATCATCCATACATGACTTCACACTATTTAACTTTACACTGGGTGGTGTGCTTTATGATATCATGTGCAGCCAATTGTCTTTGTTTCTCATGTCACTCCTCCAGCTTGCTCATGGTGCCTATCTACCTACCCCATGAGATCTAATGAGCATGCCCCTCTGGCCATCCCAAAGGTGCGCACAAAAATAGGAGGTACAGCATTCTCCAATTTTGCTCCAAGACTATGGAGCTTTATTTCTAAGCCCGTCAATCCAAACATTTCGTAGCAGGTATCGTGAGTACCTATATAGTGTGCCTACCTGCTCTTGCTCCTAGCTAGTACTGTGCATCTTGCATCTTGATGTATTACAAACCTCTTTACATCTCAGTAAAATATGTTTATGACTGCACCTGTTTCTTATGTAAATCAAATGTAATATCTTATTTCATATCTGACATTTTGCCTATTTTATTACTATATCATGTAGCACCTGTATTTATTACATTGTCCTGCATGCATTTATTGTCATTGTGCCTTACTGTATTTTTACTTTGTCTGTAATCTCCCAGATCATGCCTGAAAATAGGCATTTGATTGTCTAGTGCACCTATCTGGTAAAAGAAAAAAATAAATAAATAAATAGTTGGATACTGCAACAACAAAAAGGCATGTTCAAAGCATGAATCTGTCAGCTGCCCCGGGGATGGAGAGTACATGCTGCATATAGATGTTTTGTGTAAGAGTTTGCACTGTATGTAAACTCAATTTTTGAATATTCCAAGTTAAAGCTAAGAACTATTCCCACAAAATAGTGGTCTGGAGTCATTCTTGGGAAATTGCTTCTGACTAAGGAGGGTAGATCTATCTGGGCATCACCATGGAGGAGATTTTCCCAGGGCCACCTGAACCAATACAGATTCCCAATCTTCCCAGGTGGATGAAACTGGGAAAGTAAGGCCAATGGGGGGTCCCACCACTGCTGGATGTCATATTAAGTCACCATGGGGCAAGGTCAGAACCAGTTCATTAAGGCCAGGTCAGTAAGAAAATAGCCTCTTTAATCTATTCTTTCAAAGAAGGGAAGTCACCCACCCACTCCTTCATTCTATATGAGGCAGTGATTTTATTTCTGACAGGGCTGTCTCAGCTTGTGTGAGTGGATGAATCACGCTAATGCAGGAAAAGTGTCAATGTCATGGTCATGTATTGGGGGATGCTGGGGTGAATAAAGTTTGGGTGATACGCCACCTGAACAAGAATAGTACCATGTTTACAGAACAGAGGGATGTGGGAGCCGATTGACGGAGCAGATGAGGCCCAGTTCAGCCAGTGCTGCCCTGTTATGGCCTAACAGTTCCTAAATCCATGGCGGGAAGCCATCACTGAAGAAACGCATAGCCCAGAGAGGGTTTGCATTTTTTTTGCAGCCATGGTTTGCCATAGCTGGATAGTGTAACAACAAAGGGTATGTTCAAAGCATGAATCTGTCAGCTGCTTGGGGGAGAGGGGTAAATATACATATCATATTTTGTATAAGAGTTTGCAGTGTATGTAAATCAGATTTGTGAATCTGTCAAGAAAATACTGACATTTTCCCATGATACAATGGTCTGGAGTCATGCCTGGGTAATTGTTGCTGATTGGGGGCAGTGAATTTCACTTGATTGTGTTTTAATGAGGAGGCCATGTTCTAGAATGAACTCCATGAGTTGCAAACACATTGTTTATTGAGAATCTTGTAAAGTGTGGATAACACTGAGAGTGTGTAGTAATTGGTAGGGTCAGAGGGAGATCCTGATTTGTGGAGTGGGATGGCTATCACTTTTTTCCAGATTCCTGGTTTTGTGCCAGTGTGGAGTGAGAGACTGAGGAACATTGTTACTGGTGCACATAACTATTTAGCAGCAGTTTAAGCACTCAGTGCTCAGTCCCATCAGAATCTACAGTTTTAGAGGGATCAAGCTCTTTGAGGAACTTAACAGTTTGAGACTGATTTACTGCCTTGAAATAAAAGCTGGTTTATTGTCTTTCATTAGGGTAAACAATGACAGTGCTTGGGTTGTAAAACATTGATCAAACTAGACCAACTGGAGTGAAAAATGTGGGTCAACATGTGGCACAACTGGATCTGTAGGCATGTTTGCACTATCCGAGCTGCACAGTTGTGAGAGGTGCAGATGAGTTGCATCAGTGTAGACCATGCAGGGTAAACAGCAAGGGGAGTATTGTACAAGGCTCCATAGCAGTGCAGGACGATACCTACTTTCCTGGGTTTGTGTACGCTGTAGGCAACTTTGGCTGGTATGTGAACACACTGCTCTGCCTGCAATGGTACAAATCAGCTAGGCTATTACAGTGCAACCCATTTATAACAGAATACTCCAGTCCATGCATGCTCCCTTTTTTCATTATAAGCTGGTGCCAAAACAGCCAGAAGTCTGTTTTTACTTCTTCCCTCACATTTCCACACACAGTACACCCGCCCTTGCCTCCACCTCTATACTCTCAGGACACAGTACAGGCTGGGTACTCACATTGCAGTACTTTTTTAGTCCATTTATCATTTTAGGGTAGGGAAGTATGGTATTTCATTTTATAAATGCAGTTTTGTGCTGTTTCCTATACTCCTGGCCACCATTGCTGACACACTAACTCATATGATGACTATTATACAGTTCGGCAAATTGAAAAATTGCAGATCAAAAATGGCAGCAACAGCACAGCAGATTGAAATGGGCAGCAATAGCAAACAGCTGTTCTACAAGTCAGTCAAGTGAAATGGACACTTGTGTCTGCTTCCTGACTCTAGTCATACCAACTGGTGAAACTATCCAATGTCACACAAACAAGCAGAGACAGTAGCTGGCACCTGACAACAGTTGCAGTCCTTGTTACAGTTTGTAAAGTGAGCACCTTGTCTCCTCAGTCAGTACGGTACACTGAAGGAAAAAGGAGCAACAGACCTGCATGTAGTTGAAGGTGCTTTAGAAACATACATAGAAACATAGACTTTGATGACAGATAAGCACCACTTGGCCCACCCAGTCTGCCCATTTCCCTACCTACTGGATAAGCTGGCGATTCTAGTTAACCAACAGCCTACTTCCTGCCACCCCCCCACTACAATTGCCTTATGTCTGTCCCATGCATGTTTGAATTCCCCCACTATTTTAGACCCAACAACCTCCCCAGGAAGGAGGTTCCATGCATCCACCACTCTCTCCGTGAAAAAAAATGTCCTCACATTACCCCTGAGCCGTCCACCCTCTATCTTTAAATTGTGCCCCCTTGTTCTTACACATCTCTTTTCTGAAAGATGCTACCCTCCTGACTTTGTTGATTCCTTCAGGTACTTGAACATTTCTATCATGTCCCCCCTGTCCCTCCTTTCATCAAGGGTATACATATTAAGCTCTCAGTCTTTCTTCATATGGTTTCTGATGCAGACCCTGCACCATTTTAGTTGCCCTCTTCTGGACTGCTTCCATCCTGTCTATGTCCTTGCATAGATGAGGTCTCCAAAACTGCACACAGTCACTCAGATGCGGTCTCACCAACTGTCTGTACAGAGGGATAACCACTTCCCTTTTTCTACTTGTGATGCCCCTTCCTATGCATCCCAGTATCCCCCTGGCTCTCCTTACTGACTTCTCACATTGCTTACCAACCTCTAGATCATCTGATATGACTACCCCCAGGTCCCTTTCCATTTTTGTTGTTGTTAGTACCTCCCCTGCTATTGTGTACTCTTCTCCTGGGTTTTTGTTTCCCAGGTGCATTACTTTGCACTTCTTTGCATTGACTCTAAGTTGCCATATGTCTGACCATTCCTCCAACCTTGTCAAGCCCCTTCTCATCCCTTCTACCCCCTCTTGTGTATCAACTCTGTTACAGATCTTTGTGTCATCTGCAAAGAGGCATACCTTTCCCTCCACACCCTCTGCAATGCCACCTATAAAAATGTTAAAGAGGACTGGGCCCAGTACTGAGCCCTGATGTACTCCACTAGTGACCCCCCTTTCTTCGGAATGTGTTCCATTCACTATTACTTTCTGTGTCCTGTTTTGCAGCCAGTTTGCTACCCAGGCTACCACCCTGGGACCCACTCCCAGGCTGGCTAACTTGATTATTAATCTTTTGTTCAGGACTGTGTCAAATGCCTTGCAAAAGTCTAGGTAGGCCATATCCACAGCCCCTTCCTGGTCTATTACTTTGGTCACCCAGTCAAAGAAATCTATTAGATTCATCTGACATGACCTTCCTGCTGTAAATCCATGCTACTTTGGGTCCTGTGCCCCGCTGGCCTCTAGGTACTCAACAATTCTTTCTTTCAGAAGTGATTCCATCATTTTTCCTACCACTGAGGTCAAACTTACAGGTCTGTAGTTTCCTGCTTCTGCCTTGCTCCCACTTTTGTGAAGGGGAATCACATCTGCCCTCCTCCAGTCCTCAGGCACCACCCCATCCTCCAATTTGTTAAAAAGTGTGGTCAGTGGTGTCACTAGGTCCTCCCTTAGTTCTTTTAAGATTCTGGGGTGAATCCCATCAGGCCCCATTGCTTTGCTTAGGCGACAGTATAGCACAGTGGTTTAAGGCTCTGAGCTGCAAATCTGATGACATCCAGCAGATCAGACTGGGGTTTGAATCCCACAGCCCCCACTTGCATACTGTGTGACCTTGAGCAAGTCACTTAACTTCCTTGTGCTCCCAGGTTGCACCTGGAAACAAGCTTCGGCTTAGTGTGCCTTTCCTGGTTAAACAATTTCCCCTTTCCCTTTCCTTTGTCCACCTTGAGTTTTAGGAATTCTTTCAGGACTCTTTCTTCTGTAAATGGACTGGTGTCAACCCCCCTACCCAGAGTGCTTCTATTGTCTGGTTTAGATAACTCCTCCTTATTTTCTTTTGTCAATGCTGAGCAAAAGTATTCATTCAGTATCTCTGCCTTTTCACTGTCTCCCTCTGCCCACCTCCACTCTCCCTTATTAATCTTCACTATTCTTCCCTTAACCTTTCTATGCTCCCTAATGTACCTATAAAAGGTTTTATCCCCCTTCTTAACTGAATTGGCTATTTTTTCCTTGGTTTGGGCTGTTGCTATTCTGTCTGCCTTCCCCACTTCTTTCTGCTTTAATTGATACAGTTCCCTGTTGTGCTCCTTCTGTGATTCCTTATACTTTTTGAATGCGCTTTTTTCTCCTTAACCTTCCCTGCCACCTCTTTTGAGAACCATAGTGGTTTTTTACTCCGCTTTGTTTTCTTTATCTGTTTCACACAAAGGTTTGTTGCCTCTATGATGGCAGTTTTGATTTTCTCCATTGTTCTTCCACCCTCCTTTTGGCCATTTGCTAGTGTATTCCTCAGGTATTCACCCATTTTGCCAAAGTCAGCCCTTCTAAAGTCCAGTATGCTTGTTTTTGTATGGCTTGTCTCCATGGTTGTGCTTATTATGAAGCACACTGTTCAGTGGTTGCTTGTTCCCAGATGTCTATTGACTTCTAAATTTGTGATCCTCTCTCCATTTGAGAGTACCAGGACTAGTATTGCTCCCTCCCTCCTGAGTGGGTTCCAACACTAGCTGTCTAAGGTGCTCTGCAGGGCATCGAGAATGACCCTGCTCTTGATGTGGCTGCGTACATGTCATCCAGTTAACATCTGGCATATTCAGGTCCCCATCAACAGTATCTCCCTTTTCAGCCATTTTGAGAATGTCCTCTATCATTTTCTTGTCCATTTCTCCTTGAGACGGGGTCTGTATACAACCCCTGTGTGGATTGTGATGCCATTCTCTGTCTCCAAGGTGACCCAGAGTGCCTCTGTCCTCCCCTTTACTTTTAGTTCTGTAACTTTGACCCCTTCCCTTATGTATAGAGCTACTCCACCTCCTGTTTTCCCCTCCCTGTCCCTTCTGTAGACTGTGTACCCCGGTATGTTGACATCCCAGTCATGGTTCTCCATATACCATATTTCTGTGGCTGCCACAATATCCAATTGTTCATCTTCCATCAAGGCTACTAGCTCAGGAAGTTTGTTTCCCAGACTACGGGCACTGGTACTCATTGCCCTCCATTTAATGTTGGCTTTATCCTTTTTTCCCCCATGCCTGCTCATTTTGCCCTTGTCTATTTTTCCATTTACCCCTGTCCTGCCCTCTGTTGAGCACTGTACCTCAGTGTTTACCTTACTACATGGCATGTTTTGTGGGGGGAGGCTTGAAATTTCCTGCCTCTTATTAGCACCTCCCCCCATGGCTAGTTTAAAAGCTTGCCAAGGAAGCATTTAAACCTGTCACTTAGGATCTTGGTTCCCTTCATGGACAGATGCAGACCATCGTGCCAGTATAGACCTTCATCTCTCCAAGTGTACCCCCAGTCCCCAATGAAGCCAAAACCCTGTGTTCTGTACCAGTTTTGCAACCATTCATTAAACTGCATGGTGTGTAGTACCCTAGCCTCACCCCTGCCATGGACTGGCAACACCTTTCAGAAGGTAACCATGCTTGCTACCTGTCTGAGTCCCCTCCCCAACTCCACAATTTCATCCTACACTGCACTGATCCCATGCCTAGCTAGGTCATTTGTCCCAAGGTGGACAATGATATCTAGTTCCCTCTCCTGTGATGCAGCTTCTGCAATCCTGAGGATTTGCTTCTTGTCCCTCCAAGCCATGGCACCAGGCAGGCACCTTACTTCCCTCTCCTCTCCTCTCTCTTCCCAAGGTCTACCCCTCTAACAACTGAGTCCCCTATCAGAAGCTGTTTCCTTCCCCTGTGGTGTCCCTTGCCACCCTTCTGTGGGTCTCCCTTGTGGATGTCCTCAGCATTCTTCTTGGTCTCCACTAAGGGTGCCATCATAGAGGAACCTTGCTCTGCTAGACTGGCATATGGTTTGTGTAGAGGTACAACTAGGGGGCTTCGCCTCTGTTCCACCACCCACACCCTCCCAGAACCCACTGTGGTCCAACTGCTTTAAATACTTGGCAGCCTCTGAGGCAGTGGTTGTGGCAGTGGTGCTCTTTTGGGTGGGGAGGCCGCCTTAGTCCTTGCCAGTTCAGCCTGGAGGTGGGCAACCTCCTCCCTCAGAGCTGACAGTTTCCTACAAATAGGACAGCAATGCAGTTTCCAGAATGTCTCCCAGAAAACTGCTGACCCATAGCCAGTGCATTGCACCATTCCCCACATGTCCCACTCCCTTATAATATATAATTATAATATGCAAGATGCAAACTGTCACAGAATACTAGTAGACAGTCCAGTTACCAGCAAACTCAAATCAAATATGCAGTTATTTCAACCCTTCTGAAGTTGCTCACAAGATAAGCAGTTTTGAAAATGCCCTTCCTGATTTAAAAATTGAAATGATTAAACACAAAGCAATACCAATGTAAGACTGTACAGTAAGGAAAACTTCCCTCAGATATAAGCAAGAGAGATTTGTTGCAGATTTCTAGTCTAGTATAATATATCCCATGCAGCTTCTCAGTTGTTTCAAAGCACCCCCTGTTACACAACTTGAAGAAGATGGGCTTCTGTCTGAAACAGGATCACACCAGTAGTTTATAGTAATTGATCAATGCTGGAATGTTCCAAGGAGAACAATTGGCTATGATGCAGGTCTCCCTGACTAGTGAAGACAATTTCCAGCACCTGAGGCTCTGTCTGGCATCAAATTACAAACTGCAGCCTTTGCTATTAGAAGTACATAGCCACCACCAGTAAATTATTTCAAAATATATTGATGCAAACTGTCACAGAATACTAATACACAGTCCAGTTACCCACAAAGTAAAATCAAATATGCAGTTATTTCAACCCTTCTGAAATTGCTCACAAGATAAACAGTTTTGAAAACCCCCTTCCTGATTTAAAAACTAAAATAATTAAACACAAAGCAATACCAATGTAAGACTATAAAGTAAGGGAAACTTCCCTCAGATGTAAGCAAGAGAGATTTGTTGTAGATTTCTGGTCTAGTATAGCATATCCCATGCAGCTTCTCAGTTGTTTCAAAGCACCCCCTGTTACACAACTTGAAGAAGATGGGCTTCTCAACTTTGTTAAAGTGCAGACATGCATCACAAACAGCATATAAGCATCAGGCTCCTTCAGGTTGCTTCCCCCTCATCGCAAGTTTAGAACATCAACTGTTTCCTGTCATGTTTCAAGCCCCTGGTGCTTTTTCAAAGGATAGCAGGATGTTCAGACTAGTGCCCTTTTATACAAGTTCATCTCTAAAGGGCACATAATCTCTTAAAGGCACATTAGCAACCCAAATGTGTGCAAAAAAAGTGCAGTGATTTTAAAATATTTTTGTGTCTTTCACATTACATAGCATAAAAGGTCAGTTTTTAAAACCAAACATAAGCAGCACAATGAAAACATATGACTATTCCTCCTATCACATATTTTGTGTATTTAATTATGTCATGTATTTATAATAACCTGGTGCTCCAAAAAGCCAAAGGCAAGAGGACACTTTTCATTGGTATATCTGGAAGCAGCACAATAGTAAGAAGCCAGACTTGCATGGATTCCTTATGCTTGCCACTACAGTTACCCACACCACTGGATATCTGTAAAGAAAATAATAAACAATCACTCATTTTAACCATCATGAAAATGGCAAATTCTATAAGATAACAAGAAAAAATCAGGTGTCAAGTGAAACACAGCAGAAAACAAGATATACATGGCAATATATGAAACATACTAACATGGTAATAACAAATAGGTACTTCGGGGTTGGGGGCATGATTTCATGCCTGATCATTTTTTCCAAAAATGGGCCTAGTTCACTTTTATTGTTTAAACCTTGCATGTACATTCTCCCTAACAAGAATATCCAATACTGTTCTCTTCTGAGTAACACATTGTCATAATTCCCACTCCTAGGACTTTTTATGGGCTTCTCTACTCCCACGAAGGATACAATGTGCACTTCTCATACAAACAACGCAGTTGCAATGCAGCCATTTCAGTTTTACTCAAAATATAAAAACTGACCCAGCATATCCTGTTTATGTAACTTGAAAACTGAGTTTCAGAATAGTCTGAGAACTGATTGTTAACTGGTGGATAGAGGACCAAGTTAATATTAGAACACTTTAAAACAGTTTACCGAAACAAGCGTCCACCAGCATATCTGTAAAATTCAAAAGTTTTCCCAGCATTTTCATTTGTCTGGCTGCAGAGAATAAATACAAGTTTAGTTACTAGGTTTGTTAGCATAGCTTCATTTATTCTGTAATTTTTAACAGCATGTGCAAGGCGTAATGTGGCAGGCAGGTACAGATTGGACCCTGACCTTGACTGAAATGTAGAACAAATGTAGGAAGTCTTCCTGCAACAATGCACACCTTCAGTGTGTAAACACAGCCCTGCAGTGTTTTGGGTGAAGTGGCAGCTGAACAGTGCAGATGGCAACTCACCAGTGGGGTATGTACAAATGTGACTAAAGACTAAGGGACAGTTCAACTGTAGCCTTTCTTTCTCTGCTGGGACCACATGTTAACCCTCTTTTGGTGCCAGCTAGTGCATATATGGCCCAGGGAGACCCTATATGTCTAGTACTAAGATGGAATGCTCACCAGAAGGCTCCCCTACAGTAACATTCATAGTCAATGAAAACCTTCAGGTCCCTAGCCATGGGCAATTATAACTCAGATCTGTGCTCCAACAGGAAAAAAAAAACAAAACACAATTTTAAGCAGTAGTCACACTTCACAAATAAGTCAGCACCTACATGCTGGAACATAATCCTCAGTCACATTCCATGTTAGCACTATACAGACAGGCTTAATCCTTCCCCCCCTGGACATGAGCCAGGACCCTGGGTTCCCTTGATTAAGGAATAAGGCATGACAGGGGGTGTGTTATGGTGGGATAATGGGCCACCTCAGGGTGGGTTGAAGCACAAGGCATAGCCAAGGACTTCCACCATTCGAGAAGGGACATTAGCCCACCATAACACACCCCCTGGAGTGCCTTATTGTGATTATGAAATGGGTCATTTTTAGTAAATTTTATGCATTTTTAAACATAATACTTTCAGCTGGGCTGTTGTGCTGGGATAACTGCCCAGCTGAAAGCAGCTCTCAGCCAATCAGAATTCAGCATTCTTTTTACCCATTTCATAATAATGGTTGTACCCCCTTCTCACAACAAAAGCCACACAACCCCCTCTATTCTTCCTTTCCCACACATCAGGGGTTGAGGTTCTACCTTGGATCAGAGCCTGTTCAACTCTGTGCAACTTCATACATTTTCCCACTATACCATAAGATTTAGGATTACTGTGTTTCACGCTTCTGTGGCACTGTGGTGCCTGTTCGGTTAGTGATACAGGAGGTATCCACACAACACTTTTAAGACTTTGGTTGATGAGTGGGCATCCATGGGGTCCTGTGGTTCTGAGTATAGCTGCTCCATGCCAGGCCACTCTCCCCCTGGGGCCCAGATGTCAACCCCCTCTTTTGGGTGCCTTACATCCCAGCTTCCACTACTCATCAAATGGTATGTTGGCCACAGCTTAGCAGTGCATACTCCAGCCTGCCAACTGGTAGTGGCTGGCATCAACACAGCCCCTCTGCCAGAGGCAGCACCTCTGATACCATCCCAACTTGGGATCTCCTGTCACAAAATGTAGGCATCTCTCCTTCCTTAGTCAGCAGTCTTGTCTCTCTCACCAGGTTTTTAAGACTCACCAGTTGGGCTGGAAGCACCACTTGGGCAAAGGACTTTAATTCCCCCCAGTGGTGATTACTTCTCTGGGATCTCCACTGCTGTCATAAACCTGTCTCTGGAGGCTACCAGGTGACTGGTGCTGTGGTGATCTGGTCTCAAGACTGGACCTACTGACAACTGTGAGGTATGAGGTCCTTACCATCCCAAGGCACAGTCTGATCTTGAGAGCACCCTTGCACCTTCTTCTGTCTCTAAGGTCTCCCTACTGGACTATCTAATTCAGAGTCACTACTAGAGAGTAGGCTCTGGTCTAGCAATCTGGTAACCAACCAACCCAAACACCTAGTGGCCAGAGGGGTTGTTACACTCTCCCTTCCTGAGAAATCATTTCTGTCCTCAGAAACAGCAGATGTGGGCTGATTCACTTGCCTAATGCACCACACAAGGGGGTCAATGCTAACCACCCTTCACCCAGTGGCCAGCAGGCACATGCAATGCTCACTCTTTCCACAAGATATGCTTTTCCCAAAAAAATCTAAATTGATAAGAACACCCAACCAGTCTATATAAGAGGTTCTAAGACCCCAAACCCAGTGGCTAAGGCCTGCCGCTGGTGGTTGCATCCAGAACTACTGAGTTCCCCCAAGATTCTGCAGCACTCTTTATACATACATGCACCCATGTGTCAGGAACTGGTCCTCCCAACATAGTGTGATATGGGCATCTTAGTCAAATACATTAGACTCCTCAGCAATGACACATCTCATGGTTGCCATTCCAACACACACACAGCTTTGCCTGTACCACCTCACCCTCCCCAGAGGTGCAGCCAACCAACTCACTCCTAGGATGTGTATTCTCCTGGTGACACACTTCAGGGTCTGGGTAGCAGAGCCATCTCTCCCCTGGGGCATGTCCCTCCATTTATTATTACAGTCAATGATTGGTGTGTGTAAATGTAAATAGTCTCTACAAAGAGGGCCCCCAGTCAGGATATCCTTGAAAAAAACAGTATGTAGAATTGTCATAGGGCGTGGGTGTAGACAACTTAACACAGGTAGAGACCAAAGGTAAGTTGTGACACACAAGAACACCTTGAGTGCCTTTTATTATAATGATCCAAATAAAAGTTCAAATAATATAACCAAGGAGGAAATAAAACACTGAAAAACTGGATACAAATCAAATCCTAGCTCACCAAGAGCTTACAGTTACTTTTCAAGGTGTAACATAGAGTGGAAGTAGTTTTAGTCTAACTTTCCACTATCTTCTATGGTTCTGGAACAGAGTTTCACCTACTCCCTTCCACTGCTATCTAACATCTGTTAGAACCTTTCTCTCTTTATAGGAATTCACAGGGCATAATTAGTCATGTGGTCACTGTAGTCTGCCCCCTAATTAAATAATTACACTTTATTTCTACACTAATACATAAGAATGGGGGACTACAGTTATAACAAGTTGATATTTTATTTTACAATTTTGATATCTTAGTTACTACAGTCTTCAAAGCAGGTTAAAAACACATATTCAGTAGCTTGAAACCTTAATTACCTAAATTAACTAATAACTCTGCCCACATTGTGATGTCACTCAGTTCTGACCCTCTACAAATGTGCTTCATTCTGGGCTGCCAGATCCATTAGGAGAGCTTCAGTCAAGACAACAACCAGGTAATCTGTAGGGCTTTTTCTTTAAATACTGCCTAGTACATTTGTTTAATGTGTTCTTATGTTTTCTTCATGCATGTGGATAAAACTCAAACAAAAGCATAACCTACAAGTCTGATAGACAGACAGACTAAACCCTTTTATTTAGTGAGACATGCTGCTTTCCTTTTGCAGCTGAACTAGTTTGCACAACTCACATGTGACAAGGAATACCCCTTGTATTTTAAACCTCCTGACCAGCCTTCTCAAAGCCCCACAGCTTCTCTCCTTAAGCTGTATCTGTAACAGTGCTAGTGCTAGCTTTCTTAAGGAGGGACTTAATTCAATAACCTTAACAGGGGAAAAAAGGCTCATTTTTATTATTCATTCTGTTAAACAATGCAACAAATGCCATAATAAAGTTTGGGCGTTTTGTGCATTTATCTTTATTTGAAGTTGGGAATTCTCAAGACAGGAAGAACGAATAAAAGGGGGGGGTAGAGATTACACTATAATGGGCAGCCACTCCATTATAGTGTGAAAAAGATAGAGGATACTGCTGCAGCAGAGTTTGATAGAAGGAGAAGCAGATGGGGGGGGGGAACAGAAACAAGAGGGCACAAGACTAGAAGTCTGGCTCGAGGATTTCTAAGTCCAAATCTGGGGCAATACTGCCACAAGAATTATGAGTGGTCTTTCCTCTACCTTGTGGAGACAGCCATCTGGCCTTTTCTCTGTCAGCCTGTTGCCACTTGTTGCCTCAGATCTCTGCCTGCAAAAGAAACAGAGAGACAGAAAAAATTAAATACACACATAAAAATCACATCTCACATAAAGTAAATCATGGGCCCATGTGATGTATTTCAAAACAGAGTCCTGTTTTTAGTCCCAGCAAAATCTTTTTTGGAACTTCACATTTTTGCCAATTGGTAACAATGTCAGTTTAATTTCTTGCATGTTACTAGGGCTACTGCCAACAGGGCAAACAGTCTCAGATTGCTTTATGTTAGGCACTTCTTAGTATCATTTCTTTTGCAGCCTTAAATGAGGGCATTTGGCACTAGTCTGTGAGTGTACCATTATCCTCACATGTACTATGGTGATCAGTAATGGGCTGGGTTTGGTTTCTGCTCAGATTTGTCATACTCCCAGACCTGGATGGACTTTTTGTTGTTGTCACTACTGGCACTGATGTACATCACTTTGTTCATTCAGACACTGTACCCCACCTCCCATGCTGCTAACATCATGTTTGTTTGGAATTCATAGATGTGCACTCCTCCTACTTCTGTATGTCATATTCTGTTCTTAGTCTTCAACTAAAACCAAGTATCCTAGTGCTTCTCCACTATTTCCTAGACCCACTGGGGCTGTACAGAAAATTGCATCCCCACTGCTCAAATACCTTGCATCCAACTTTTCTGTCCACTTGGCAGTTCTTAATCAAATCAAATGTGTCACTGCCCATTGGAAACCAGCACTCTTAGTCTTTCTCATTATAAGGCACCACTGTCTCCAGCTCCAGATGTGAAGGAGATTGCTCCCCTAAGACTTGTGCTAATGCCCTCAATCAATTACTGTGTATCTCTTGAATGAGAATCCATGCTCATAACTCAGAAATGGGGTAGGAGGCAGATTGGGAGCACCTCCCCACAGGATCTCTCTCAGGAACAATGTTCAGCTTTCATCCTCTGGTCAGTGGGCGAGCAGTTGTTGGGCATCATCCACACACTGTTGTGGTTGGTATGGAGCTGCCTCAGATAATGTTGAATCTCTTATTGCTGTCACCATCTTTATGGGTGATTTTCCATCATGCCCACCAGTCATGCCAGATGGCAATGCAAAGATCTCTGTTAGTGGGATCCTATTTGCACTCTGGGTTGCTGCTGGCATAAAACAGAGCACCTGGTTCTTCCACCTCCTCACTGGTTGAAGTTTTGATATAATACTCTCCATGATCACTTCATCAGTGGTGGGAATCTGGCTGCCAAATGATGGATTTCTTGACCTCAGTTGCACCTAATGGAGATGGACAGTTGTCTGGGTAAAGTACAGTTACATAAGAACTTACCATAACAGTAGATCTTTGAGTGGATCTCTTGCAGCAGGCCATTGATGGTAGGACTCAGTCATCAGGTGCTAGAACTACATGGAAACCTTTCTTTTCTTTAAATTTAATATACTTTATTAAATTTCAACATTAAATACATTGGAGAAGTATGAGGAAGGCACAATATGCAGTACAGGAGAACATGCTACCGAACCATGGTAGTGCACTAAACATTAGATACACATGGAAACCTTCCTAGCTAGCAGTCTACCAGGGGAGACCAACCACCTTTGACATCAGTGTCTGATGTCAGCCTATCCTATATAAGGTGGGAAGCCATCATACCATCTTCAATTCTCCCGCCAGAGACCAGAAGCAACATATCAAAAGGGGGAACTGAGGAGGACACTGAGGTAACCCTGGAGCAAAGGAAAAAATCAGAAGACTCACCCCAATGGAAGGGGAGCAAGACACAGGAAGAGAAAGGAGGAAGGAGGGAGGGAGGGAAAAACAGGGCTGCTGCAAGAGATCCTCTCGAAGATCTACTTTTATGGGAAGTTCTTACATAACTGTACTTTCTTACTTTGAGGGTATCTCTTATGGCAGGCCATCACCAGTAGGATTGAGTCCCAAGCAGTTCTTGTAGCACAGGCCAGCAGGCCAGGAGGTTTGTACTGGAAGGATAACAGCTTAAGACAGAAGGCCTTGGAGAACCATCAGGCCAAAATTGGCATGCCATCTACAGGCAATGTCCAGACCGTAGTGCTTAGTAGAAGTGTGAATTGTACTCCAGGTGGCTGCAGCACAAATGTCAGCAGTGGACACATTCCAAAAACAAGCTACTGATGTGGCCATGCCCCGTGTAGAATGGCCCTGGACCATGCCACGAAGTTCCTTACCATACTTCCGGTAGTAGTAAACAATACAATTTGCTTAGACAAACCAGGGGCAAATGAAACAAACAACTGACTGGACGTATGAGAGTCTTTAGTCCTGTGTGTATAATATCTTAGAATTCTGTGTAAATCCAAGGTTTGTAGCAATGCTGCCCCCTGCTTGGAATGCTCCGGAAAATAAACAGGCAGGTGGATAGATTGATCTAAAGTAAACTCTGACCACCTTAGGAAGAAACTTAGGATTGGTATGCAAAGACAATCTGCCTTTGTGCAAAACTAGATCAGGTTCCTTACACATGAGGGCCTGAAGCTCATAAATCCTTCGAACAGGAGTAATGGCAACCAGAATAGCGCTTTTCATGACAGAAAGTGTAGCTTCTAAGATGCAGCCAGTTCAAAAGGAGGCAACCTAAGCTTCTCTAACACAAAGATAAGGTCCCAAGGCAGGACAGGATCCCAAATGGGGGGCTTCAAGTGTAACATGCCCCACAGAATTGTGCGAGACTCATCATGTTGGGCCACTGTGTCCCTGTCTACAGGTACCGTACATGATATGCAGAGATGGCAGAAAGATGTACCTTAATAGAAGAATATCGTAAGCCCAAGTCCGAGAGGGACAGAAGGTATTCTAGGATTTGATCCACTAGGCAGGTAAAGGGATCCAACTGGTGCAAAACAGCCCATAGAGCACTTCCATTTCATGGAATAGGTTGCCCTGGTGGAGGGCTTCCTGGCTGCCACCAACACATCTGCCACTCTGGGGGAAACCCCAGATCTGGCTTTGGCTACATCTTTAGGAGCCTTGTGAGGCAATGAAGTGATCTGAGATAAAGATGGGCTAGGGTGCCCTGGTCCTGGGACAGCAAGCCTGTGCACAGGGGCAGAAGCAGCGGAGGTTTCACCGCCAGTTGTTGCAGCAAGGGGAACCAGGGGAACCAGATCTGGTGAGGCCAGAAGGGGGTGATGAGGATCATCATCGCCCGTTCCATCTGGAGTTTGATTAGAACTTGCTGCAGGAATGGAAAAGGAGGGAAGGCATATAGAAACCTCCGTGTCTAAGAGAGGAACAATGTATCTTACCAAAAAACTCCAGGCCCTAGATCGAGTGAGCAAAAATGTAGCAGTTTTGCATTGAGTGGGATGCAAAAAGGTCCAGCTCGGGCCAACCTAATCTGTCGAAGAGGTCTTCTACCACCGAGGTCAGAAGCTCCCACACATGAGTCCTGGACTGTGAGTGGCTCAGAGTGTCCACCAGGACATTTTGGATGCCAGGAACATGGATGGCTGACAGCTGAGGACCATGCTTGATGGCCTAAGGATAAGACAGCGACAGCCCACTGGGTGCCGGGTAAGGATAGGCCAGTATTGGGCCCCTTGCATCAGTGTAGGGTAGCCTGGCTGCAGCTCAACAGGAGTAAGCAATGGTACAGGCATCAGTCCCCCTGGTTGCGGTAGTGGGAGGCCAGGCATCGATCCCCTGGGTGCAGGCAGAGGGATGGCTGGTGTAGGCCTGGCCAACATTGGAGGCAGAGCCGGTGCAGAACCCGCAGGATCAGGAAGGAGAGGAGCCAACCCAGTGGACAACAGCCTGGGTAATGCCGGAGCAGAAGGCACAGGCATCGGGTGAGAAGAGACTCACACAGTGGAAAGAAGACTCTGCTGGAAATGGCTGGTTGGAGACCGAGCTCACAGAGATGCCAGTACAAATCAACGCCTGCCCCTGCGGCTGAGGTGCAAACCTGACCGAGATCCCAGACACTGACTCTGGCATCGAGGGCATGGGTAACAGGGCAGCAGGGTGAGAATTGACACCATCAGCACCCACGCTGGCTGGAGAAGCTCCAGCCAAGCATCCTACTGAAGAGCCCACAGAAAACAAGGGCTGGAAAAGCAGGGGATATGGAGCAGGATAAGAAGCACCCTGCCCCATGGAGCCACTGCTGGTCACAGAGATACAGGCATGTGGCAGGGCCACCGGCAGCCCTGAGGGGGGAAGGACATGTGGATCCAAGGAGGTTGACCCCAACAAGGGAAGAAGACCCTGAAGTGGTTGCTGAAGAGGCCTTATGTAGCGACCATGAACAGAAGGAAGACCAGGGATATTTGTGGTCTTTGTCCCAGTGTTTGTGCTCCCCGAGGACTTTTCCTTCTATTTGGATGAGAAGGAGCCCGAGGACCGGGCTGGGGAAGCAGAGGAGCTCCTGGCCTGCAGCTCCCATTGCCATCTGGGCAACCTTCTTGAGGATATAACTTTCAAGTGTCCTCTGGTGTTGTCTTCTGGTGGTCAGATTAGATTTCTGGCAGGCCTCGCAGACCTGAACATCGTGGTTGGGGCCTAGGCAGAAAAGGCAAGCAGAATGTCCATCCTTATCTGAGATCTTTTTGCCATAGGTGCACTTTGTGGAGCGTTTTGAAGTGGAAGAAAGCTGAGAAGACATAAAAGAGAGAGTGAACACTGAATAATTCAATGTTTACTTGAATAAAGAAGTTTTCAAAATGCGAGAAGACTGGTGATCGACTGTAGCTGTGGTGGAATCCGTGGTCCAATGTGCACTAGTCAATGGTGGAAAAGAACTGAAAGGGGATGAGACCACCTGTCTTATATAGAATAGGCTGACATCAGATGCTGACGTCAGAGATGGGCAGACCCCTCCGGTAGACTGCTAGCTAGAAAGGTTTCCATGTGGTCCTAGCGCCTGATGGCTGAGTCATACCAGTGATGGTCTGCCACAAGAAATACCCTTGAAGAAAATTTGTATGAACATTCATACCACTGATTCAGCTCAGTCTACTGCTCTCTGGACACTAGCCAAATAAAACCAAAAATTGGTGAGCACTGGGTAGACGGTGCTCATAAAAACAAAAAAAACAACAGCAGGTAAAGTACAAATTTGGGTACTCACCACCAAATTAGAATGACACCAGGCAGCTAAAACATTGTTGCTTTTAGATTATTTTATTGACATAAAAACAGCATCCAGTGAGTGTGCTAACACCCATAACAGTGCCCGCCTGACACGTTTCAGATTTCACATCCTTTGATAAAGCCTGTGATAAAGGATGTGAAATCTGAAACACGTCAGGTGGGTGCTGTTATGGACATTATGGGTGTCAGCACACACCTTGTATGCTGTTTTTATGCCAATAAAAATACCTGAAGAGCATAGAGCAACAATGTTTTAGCTGCCTGGTATCCTTCTAAGTTGGTGGTAAGTGCCCGAATTTGTACTTTACCTCTCTGGACACTGCCAGCTGGGGTGCTCACTTCTCATTTCATCTCTGCACAGGCAGCATAACACACTTTCACAGTCTTCCTCTTGATGCTGTCAATGCTGGTTCCATACTGGCCATGAACATGCCTGAACTCAATGCAAGTCCCCCCCAGCCCGGCTTACGTAAGGTGGGGGTTGGGGCTCCTCCGACCCTCCTCCGTGTCTGTCCTGGGTGGTACTTGTGCGTGGTGACGCCTCGCTAAGGTCCGATGCCGGCTTGCCCGGCTCCAACTTTGGGTGGCATACTACCGGTGCCACAAGGTGTGGCGCAGTGGGGTCTCAATGCCCGGGGGGGGCTGCATGCGAGTGATGGCTCCTTTCTTTTCCCTCTCCTCTGGTGTGGGCGTCATAGCAGCCCTTGCATGCGTGCGCATGCATGAGGACCACTGGCCCAGTTAAGGGGCAGGCATCCTTTTTCAGCTGCCTGTAGTTCTCTAAGTGTTTCCCCGGTTCCCAAGCATGCAGAGGGACTGGGAAAGGGGCACTGAGTGACCAGAGGAGCTCCAGTCATGAAAGCAGGGTAGGGCAGCCTGATCCAAGGGCAAGAGTGCAACAGGGGGGCCCCAAAACTTCCAACTGGGAGGGGAGTACAAGATGGTGGCCCCATGCTGCCAGGACACCAAGGGCAGCTGGGAAGTCACCTGGTACACAGTGGCCAATGAGGGAAGAGTGGGGCTGAGGGTTTAAAAGGCTGCCACTGGCACAAAAACTGGAGAGGAACAAAAGGGAGAGACAGAGTGGAGAAAGAGCAGGGAGAGGGAGCAGGATGAAGGGGACTCCCAGGTTCCCCAAAGGAAAACAGAGGGCTGTTCTGGTTGTTTGCCTGGCAAAGGCTCTTGGGCTGCATCCCTCTCCAACCCCTCTCTCCCCCTATCTGGCAGCAGGAACAGGAAGGAACCAGACAGCCACTTGGGGCTGTGCAGGAGTGTCCCTCAGGTTGGTTGCTCAAGGGTACTGGGGCAGACTATTTGGCCTGAAGGTACCACGACCTCCAGCCTGGGCCGTCTGGAAGGTTGCTGCATCAGGGGGCAGAGTTTCCTGAAAGGGGAGAAGATGGGGAAGTGGGATTAGTGCTAAAAAGGCACCAGGGGAGTTGAACTGCTGTGCACCCCCCCCCCCATTGCAAAGATCAGCGGAATCATGGAAAGAAGGATGAACAGGCCTGCCTGGTGAAAGCCATATGCAAAGGACTCCTGGCAAAGCTGGAAAGGCCAGACAGGTGAAAAACTATGCTCCCCCTTCCATGTGAAATGACGTGCTGTGGACTGCGAGGGTCTTCAACCTCTCTGGGCACTGTGAGTACCCCGATCTGCAGCTCAGGGGAGACCTTTGTCTTCTCTGCCAGGAGGGTCAGGAGGGAACCACCCTCTACTTCCAGTTTTATCTTCTTTCTTGGAACTTGTGTGATTGTGTTAGGGTCCCAATGGCATACAGCAGGCCTGCAGACTAAGGGACCGTGAGGTACCCACCAACGGTGACTGGTCTGGGTGCACCCAAGGGAAAGGGGGATGTGGGGATAAGGGAATGTTTTGTAACCAGGAGGTTTGAGAGGAATAGCCCCCCCTCCTTTGTATTAGCATGTGGTAATAAACTGTTTATTTATTGTTCATCTGTTTCCATCTGCTGTGTGTGGGTAAACCCATTGTGGGGAGGGATTGTGGGTCTGGGGGGTCATCATGGGCAGTCATTAAAAGGAAAACCCTTACTAATCCTGTGAAAATGTGCTAATCTGTTCTACCCACAGGAGGCAACACAGGGGCTCCAGGTGGAGTCACCAAGGCACCACAGAAACTACCAATAAGGACTTAGGCCTGGCCCCTCAGGGAGGTACCGCTGAGCTCCCAAGACCGCTGGGGCAGTGCAGGTGAGTGGGAGTATCAGGGGGGCTGTTACAGCAACATCTTGAAATTGACTCCATCTCTGCTTTTCTGGCACTACCTTGGTTTGTTTTTCCAACTGTTATGTACAGGAAGCTGCAATTCAACAACATAAATTGAGCTCCTCTGCTGAGAGGTCCAACACACAGTCTCTCTGAACTGTTTCAATACGGTCATGTTTTTCTGTTTAAGGGTCACTGTCAACCTTGCTTGCTTCATATTAGTCCTAGCTGAAAACCCATATTTTATGATTGCTTTACATTTCTGAAATGCCTGGTTTTATCTGCTTTCTTTCTTTCTTTGTAGAACTGGAATGGTTACTTGGTTACTTGGCTTATTGGACAAAAGAAGGCAAATGCCCATCGAGATTGTCCTCCACACAAGTGGAACATTAACCCATATTTAGCTGATTAACCATTTGTCAAGTTTATTTTTGAAAATTGTAATATTTACTGAATCAACTATGTCCTGTGACAGTGTATTCCACAGCCTCGGGGCTCTAATTGCAAAACAATTCTGTCTTTTATTGTTCTTGATTCGATTAACATTGAGTTGTTTATTGTGTAATCTAGCTACAATCTTTCTATTGGAATATGAGATGCCACATTGTTGCATTATTGCTGGTGATTGAAGAATTTTAAATAATTGTAATAGATCACCCCTTGTTCTTCTAAGCTTGAGTGAACATAAACCAGTTTTCTGAAGTCTGGAATTATACTGTAGTCCAAGGGTGGGATATTCAGACTGAGCCAAAAAGATGTGCAATAGAGGGAGCAGGTGCAAGGCCAGTGCCCCATGGTGCAACGGGTGCGATATTCAAACCATGCGCAGGACAAGGTGAACCTGCGCAGAGTGGCTGGATATCATGCCCGATGCGTCATAGTGCAATGAGGGATGCGCAATGGAGCACCTGCCACACGGCACCTAGAGGGCAAAGAGCAGCTGCATGGTCAAGAGTCTGTCCATGCGCAGAGCACCACTGCACTATTGGGAGGCCCCTGTATACTAACATACTAAAATGCCAGCAGAATAGGCCTAACGGTCTTTCGCGTCTGCTCGTTTGGTCAGCCCCCACCCTGGGAGCTGACCTTGCTGCCCCCCTCGCCTTCTCTGGCTTCTCTCTTCCCAGTCCCAGATATTCTTGCTGCATTGTATTTTGCTTCCAGAACCCTTCCCCTGTACCTGTTCCACCCCCTCTTGAACCCCTCCACCATCTCTGCTTCCACCAGCCCCCTAGGCAGCGCATTCCATGGCTCCACCACCCTCTCAGTGAAGTAGCACCTCCTCCTTTTTCCCCTGAATCTTCCCCCCTCCAGCTTCCACCCATGTCCTCTAGTGACCCCCTCCTCCTTCCTTCGAAGCGCCCTGACTGTTCCTCCCCTATTTACCCCGTTCATGCACCTGAAGACCCCTATCATGTCCCCCCGGTATGGTGTGCGGTAGGGTGCATGTGTGTGCCGACATGTAGTGGCCTACTGCGCAGAGGTGCCATGGTGCCCACGGTTCATCATGGCATGTGTGCCCAATGGACATGCTGCGCACGAGCACTAAAGGCACAGCAGTGACTGTGCACTGTACTGCCTCCCATGCAAGGAGCGTATGCTGTGCCACTAGGATACGTGTCAGCACCGTGTGCATGTGTGGTATGAGGCCAATTGTGCACATCACAGTGGTGCACCACAACCTGAGCATGCTCAACACCATTGCACAAGGGGCAGCCATGCGATATTCAGCCAGGATATGCAGATCAGCTCATGAGCCATTCCACAGCGCATCCACTGCATTTGCATCCCATTACAGTTGTGCATGCCCTCATTTGCATGCGATGCCCTATAAAAGCGACATGGAAATGCACAGGCCATGGATCAGTATTGCAGCTTTTGGAGGTAGGTGCCATGCTGTGGAGATGTGGGGACAGTGGTCTGGGAGGGCTGTATGTGTCTGCATGATCCATGGTAACACCTGTCCATCTCCCCAGGCACAAGCATGACCGAACGTGAGGAGGATGAGGAGCAGGGGAAGGTGCGGAGGAGGAGGTCCAACTTCACCAGGGCAGAATCAGATGCCCTGTTCCAGGCCTTCCTTGACAGGGAGCCACTGTTCAGTGGACAGAGGGGCGCACCACAGGCTCATGCTGCAGCGTGGGGCGAGGTGGCACGTGCGATCAACTATCAGGGCAGCCACTAGCGTTCTGTGCAGGAGTGCAAGAAAAAGGTTGGCACGGACAGGAGAAGGATTAAGGACAAGGTGGCTGCCATCAGGGCAACACATGCAGCCACTGGTGGGGGCCAGCAGGACGTGCCTTGCCAGACGCCACTGGAGAAGCAGGTGGCTGGCAGCATGCGGCATTGTGCCATAGAGGGCGTTCCCAGCAGATGCTTCCAGATGGGTGGCAGCCTATCACTACATGGTAGGACTGGTGCTGGCAGTGTGTGAGAGGCAGGGGGGCAGGCTCCTGGGCCAGGTGGGACCACTAACGATTCTGTGTTCTTTACAGCTCCTGAGCGTCTGCATGGGGCAGCAGTGGTGGGTGTGTCCACTGAGGGGGCGGCCCTGGAACCGGTAGAGTGCCCATCCACCTCCACAGGTGTCTGAGGGACTGACCACCTGCAGCCCTGCACAGCTGTCCGGACTGATGCCTGTGGTGCGGGTGTGGATGAGGCCCTGGCTGCATTCCAGCATGATGCCTGTTACGGTGTCCTGTGTGTTGAGACACAGATCATGGCCAACTCCAGCACCGATGATGACATGACGCATGTCCCAGACAGTGATGTTGGTGGGTCACAGGGGGATCCCATGAATGGCATCTGCCTAGGCAGTAGTACAGGCAGCACCAGTGTGGTTGCCTGCACATCAGCCCCTGTCCTGGCCATGTCTGCAGCATCCAGTGGGGCAGCACCAGTGTGCGGATGTGGTAATGGGGTTGGTGGTGCCGCTGCAGCCACGCTGGTGGCACCCAGCGATCAGTGGCTGGAGGGGCAGCGGCAGCAGCTGGACTGTGTTGATGTGGGGATTGGGGCAGGGGGTGGCAGCAGCTCACCATGTGATGAAGTACTCCAGGATGGTACTGCCATGCGGTGCCCACAGTCACAGGGCGGTGTACCGCAGGGCCAGGAACATCATGGGGGCCAGCATGCTGACCATGCGGATGACCCCTTGGATGACCACAGCCATCTACTGCAGGCCTCTGTGGATCAACAGGTGTGGCTCATGGATGTGGTGGATGCACTCCGTGCGGATCTGCACCAGGCAGAGGTGCAGCGCAGCAGGGACCATGCCCTGCTCCTGGCAGAGTTGGCCCAACAGCGGGCGGATGTGACCACAGCCATCGACAGGCAAACCACTGCATTGTCAACTGCCTTGGCTACACTGGCCGACCAACTGTGTGCCCGGCCACTGCACACCCCACAGAGTGCAATGTCCACCCTCTGTTCTCGGTGTTGGGCAACCCCTGCCATGTCGATGCCGGGTTTGGCTGTAGCCATACAAAGCACGCCTGGTGCGGACATGTTTGGTGGCCTGCAGACACCTGCACGGACATGGTCGCATTCACGCAGTGTCACCCCGGGGGACCATCGGTGCCACCCCATGGGGCCACTGGTCAGCCTGTTATCACTGGCAGGTCTCAGCGGGGCCACCCTCGCATCCGTGGCGGCCATGCTACTGTGCTGCATGACTGATCCTCCCCCCTCCACGACTGCTGTCTGCCACAGACCAGTGTGTGCTGTGGTGTTCTGTGTGTGCACATGGGTGTTGTGCCCTGTCCTGCACTCACATGGTCCCTGTGCACACCCTCCCGGCTACTGGCCACTGTGGTGTGTATATGATGATGCCAGCATAGCGCTGACTGCCACTGTGCAATGGTACTCAGCGTCTGAGTCACACACAGTGCCAGCCATTGGGTATGGTTGTGTTGGGTCCTGTGTGGGTGTGGGGGGGCCTGTGGGGGTTGGTGTGCATGTGGCCCTGTGGGCATGGGTTGGGGTGTGTGTGCCTGTGTATGCGTGCCATGTGCAGCCCTGCTGTTCCCTGTCTTCGTGTGCAGGCCCCCGCCCATTCCCATCCCCCTGCTGCTGCCTGTCCCTGGTGTCCACCCCTGCCTGGCTGTTGGCTGTGCCCTTGCCCCTGGTGCCTGCACATGTCCCTGTTGACCTACCTGTGTGGTCCAAAGTGCTCCTCTGCAATGGTGTCCCAGTGCTGCTGGGCAATCCAGGCCAGCCAGGGATCCCTTCGCATTGGGGGTGGCTGCCCAACACCAGCAGGCCCAGCGTCCTCATCATCCCCACTGCTGTCCCCCTCCTCTACCTCAACAGCTATCCCACAGTTGGTGGCCATGTTGTGCAGGATACAGCAGGCTAGGAATAGCCCACTGGCCTTTGAGGGGCTGTACTGTAGGGCACCGCCTGATGTGTGCAGGCAATGGAACCATGCCTTCAGCAGCCCGAACACCCGCTCAATGATATTCTGTGTTGTGGCGTGTGCCTCACTGTACTGTTGCTGCACTGGGGTCGAGGGGCACCGGTATGGTGTGAGCAGCCAGGGCCGCAGTGGGTACCCACTGTCACCTGTGTGGAGAGAGATCTCATTAGCATGGTGGTCTGTGACACTGTGCCACTGGCCTTCTAGGCCATTCCCCATGGCACCCCCTGCCTGTGCCCCACACCCCCCCATCTGCACACTTTGTCTGGCATGCACTGCATGCTCATCTACCAGATGCCCAGTGGGGATGTCCCCACTGTCAAACCTATGGCACAGTGCAGACTGGTGCCAGAGGAAGGCATCATGTGCTCCCCCAGGGTGCATGGCACAGACATTGATTATGCACCCCCTGGCATCGCACACCACCTGGCAGTTGGCATGCGGATGCCAACATGGGTGCAGTCTATGGCTCCAAGCATGCCAGGCAACCATGCTACCCTGTGGAACTCCTGCATGTTTGCTGTATGCTCCATCTGTGTGCTGGGGAAATGGATGTACTCCACAACATGTGGCAGCAGTGTGCTGAGGAATTATGTGAGTAGGCGTGATGCGGCCAACTGGGTTATGCCTGTCATTGTCCCCTATTGGTCTCTGGAAGGTGCCCATGGAAAGCAGGCACATGACGGCTGTGATCTTTGTCTCCACAGACAGTGCATGGCTCCGTCGTGTGGGTGTCTGCATTTCCTCACTGCACAGCTCACAGAGCTGCCTCAGGATAGCCCAGTTCAGATGGTACCGGCCCACGATCTTAATGTCACTGTACAGCTCGAAGCTGATGCAGGCACGGTACAGCCTGTTCCCTAGTGCCTGCCTCCTCACACCCCTCATTACCACCTTCATCTGGAAGGTGGCACTGGCCATGTCCCTAGTTGGTGCTCTCCCCCCAGGCGGCTGTCTACCTGGTCCCCCCCCCGGCTGTGTGCTGCTGGTTCTGCCCCTGCACCGGGTGCAACCCTGGTGCCAGCTGAATCAAATATCCCTTCCACTACTTTATGTCCGGTTTTATTTTTACATGCTTCAATAGGGTCAGAAAATGGCTGGAGGGACCTGCCAAACTTAAATTCAGCATTTAAAAATGCAGCCCTGGAAAAATGATATGCCCTCATTTTCTCTTTAATTTTGTTAATTTGAGATTTAATCCTACAGTCACTAACAGTCGGGAGAGATGTCAATTTATATAACTGGTCCCTATAATGCAAATACTGTATGTATGCAGTATTTCCAGTTTATTTCCCCAATTTAAAAAAATATTTTTAAGGTCGGCCTTAGTGTCCGACCACCAACTACCCCAATCTTCATACATGTTTTCTACGGATTTATGAAATAGAAGGCACCTAGAAACCTGTAACTTAATATTAACATCCAATAATACTGAGGAGGTTAATTTCCAACATCGTGGGATGGCAGGAAAGCACGGTGGAACATTCCCCAAACCAAGTGTGCAATGCCAAAGATTATGGTCAGTAAATTCACTTAATGTTACAAATCTTTTCAGGACATGCAGAAATCTAGAAATAAAAAAGTAATCAATCCTAGTAAAATAAGCGCCTCTTCGATAAGTAGTACCCCCTTGCTTATATAGGGAATGATAGGAATCCCTTAACATGGCTGTGTCTAATATACCTTTTAATGCACGGGAATCGCAATAGTTTGTTTTTTTTCCACACTATCTTTAAATTTGACATCCAAACTGCAGTTCATATCCCCTTCCCACATGACAGATCTAGATGTAAATAGAAAAGGTTTGATGTGATTAAACAACTCGATTCTAGAACTCTTGCTCTGGGGAGTGTGTGTGTTAATAAGGCATATAAAAAAACCTTGAAAAATACAATCCAGAACCATGGCTCGTCCTAGTACCAAATCTATAAATTTTTGTACCCTGGTATCATAAGTATGAAAAAGAATAACCAGGCCATCCACCACATCAGACCCAAAAGACCAAAAAGAAGGTTCCCAGGGCCAGAAGATTGTATAATGTCAGCAACAGAAGTAAATCTGGTTTCTTGCAAAAACATTATGTCAACCTGTAAGGTAGTAATCAAACCATGCCAACCATCATTTAACATGTTTTATGCTGCACGTATTGCAAGAAACCAGATGAACAGATGCAAGGTTAAAGGAGGAGAAAAGGAAAAGTTATCCCATCTCAGGTAATTTTTCCTTTTTTTACCTTTTTTTTTCTTCCTTGACTGAGGCCTAGCCACTTCCTCCTCCTCTCAGTCCATTTCTGACACAGCCTCAGAAACAGAAGAAGTATCAGACTCCAAATCATCTTCTACCTCCAGTAATATATCAAATGGGTTTCTTATAGGCACAGGTATTGGAGAAGGAGGCATTTTACTAGAAGACCTAGTAATACATTTGGCAGGAAATTCAAAATACACCGGGGGTTGGGGGCATACTAGACCCATCCTCCCCTTCCCATATTTTATCCACAGAACCTACCTTAGGAGGGGGTTTGACCATAACCTGGCCTGGATCAGAAGCTGTCTTTCCTAAAGTTGAAGATGCTGGAGATGAAGGGGGTTGGGGTGAGCTGGGGAGGTCAGGCCCAGAAGGCCTATATTTATCCTGAACGTTAGAGACCAAATCATCCTTGTTTAGGCCACCCTGCCTGTTCTGGCCTGCCCAGGGACACTGATGGTACACATGACCTCTTTCCTCGTAAAGATTACATTTGTGCACATTCCTACATACATTACTAGTGTGGTCATAGTTCCCACAAAGTGCACAAATCACTCTGTTGCAAGCACTGCTCAAATGTCTGCGACTCCCACACTTATAACAGGCCTTGGGTTGTCCAGGGTAGAACACAACCCCTCTATCTTTCCCTAGGAAGAAACTATTGGGGATATGCTGGATATCTTCCCGTAGCATTAGTAAATTTACTTTAAAACGCCAACTACCCATCCAAATCCCTTCTGAATCAATGATAGCAGAAGGGGGGCCTAAAACCTGACATTTTTTTCTAACCAAAAATAAATGTCCCTCACATTTACCCCTTCATTCCTGAACATAATGTTTACAGTTTTGTAAAGTGGTTTAATCAATGGAATGGCAAAAAATGGGGCCCATAGAGGTAGATATTTCACAGTCTCATATTTTCTCCAAGTCTGAAACATTCCGGAAACTGACGTCAAAAGTATCCTCTCCTCTAATGTTGATAAGAGCATAAATGTCAGAGGAAATGAAACCCATTGAGTCTTTCAATAAATATTTAGCAACATATTGTCTGTCCGGGTGATCTTGTAGCCCACCCCTGTAACAGAGGCGGACTGTGTTTCTCCTAGGTGCTCGATCCACTCTGTTATTTTTAAATAAATCAGAAAAGGTGGGGCCCCTCTGTTGTTCCTCCTGTCTGGGAGAGGGAAGGGGATCCCCATCAGGAATAGAGTTAGGTAGAGGAGTGTCTGAAATCCCTTGCACACTTTCAGCATGGACTAGGGGAACAGCCTCAGGTGCTGGTTTGATTAACAAACTGTCAGGGCCATCCAACAGCTTACTGGACTGGGCAGGAGTGCTTTGCTCACCTGAAAAAGATGTCCAGTCCGGGTCAGGTACCCATCTCCCTTCTGCTGTTCTCATCCTGCCTGAATGAAGCAAAGAATCTTCCTTAGACCAGTCTTCTGCTGCAAAAGGATCACTCAGTGCAGCAAGTTGAAAAGACTTCCTCATTCTTTCCACTGTGGAAGTGCCGACGTCAGCCCGAAACAGATGAGGTGCTACCCGAGGATTGACAGAGTCTGAAGTAGGAGTTGACAAAGGAGAAACTTCTGCAGGTCCCTGAGCAGCAGGACCATCTGCACACTCCCGGTCAGCGTCTCATGCCTGAAACTCAACTTTCTCCACATTTTGCTCTATAGTTGCACTTGATTCCTCTAGTGCAGAATCGCCAGAAATTAAAAGTACACCAACAGGATTATCTTGATTCTTTATTTTGGCATCTAGCACTGTTTCCTTCACAAAACCTCCCAAAATCTCCATAGGTTCAAAACGAGCCTTGGACTGTGGCTCCATCTCTAAATGACAACCATTCCCTTCGGTCACCAGCCTTAGACTGACTGTGACTAGTCCGTGCAACAGCAAGTCCTCCTGCAGGAGAGATGGGGAATTTCCCAGCGCCCTGGCCAAATTTCCCTCATTCACTATAAATACTACCAACAGCTTAATCTGGTTCAAGGTCAGTTGGCATTCATCTGTATCCCCATCTCCGGGTCATGCCTGAAAATAGGCAGGATTTGTCTAGTGCACTTACTCGGTCAACAAAAACTAAATAAATAAATAAAATAAATATTACAGGAAAAACCTGATTTGAACTCATCCTGTGATATAGCATTTATCTTCAAGGATTACATTTCTATTTCTAATAATGATTTTATTATTTTTTCCATCAGATTACAGGGAATTAAGGTGAGGCTGATAGGCCTGTAACTTTCTACTTTGAAGTGTGAATCTTGTTTAAAAATAGGGGTGACTGTGGCAATCAACCAGTCAGATGGAACTCTAGATTCGTACAAGGATTTTTTTTAAATAATGGTTAATGCCAATATAATTGCTTCTTCAGCTCCTATAAGAAATTAAGGATTTATGTTGGGGCCAGGACGTGTTGTTGGTTTTAGTGTTTCTAATATTTTGCTAACGTCATCTAGCGAGATGTTATATTCAGACCGATTAGAAACCCAGGGGAAGAGTACACAACGCGGGGTGAGATACTGACAAGAGTAAAAATGGAAAGGGACCTGGGGTAATTATACCAGATGACCTAAAGGTGGGCCAGCAATGTGAGAAGGCAGTAAGGAAGGCTGGGGGGATACTGGGATGCATAGGGAGAGGCATCAGTAGTAGAAAACAGGAAGTTGTTATCCCTCTGTACAGACAGTTGGTGAGACCCCACCTGGAGTACTGCATGCAGTTCTGGAGACCCCATCTCTGCAAAGACATAGACAGAGTGGAGGCTGTCCAGAGGAGGGCAACCAAAATGGTGCAGGGTCTGCACCAGAAGACATACGAAGAAAGACTAAAGGAGCTTAATATGTATACCCTTAAGGAAAGAAGGGAGAGGGGGGACATGATAGAAACTTCAAGTACCTCAAGGGAATCAATAAAGTCCAAGAGGGCAGTATCTTTCAGAAAAAGAGATGTGCAAGAACAAAGGGGCACAATTTGAAGATAGAGGGGGATTGCTCAGAGGTAATGTGAGGAAGTATTTTTTCATGGAGAGGGCTGTGGATGCATGAAAAAGCCTCCCTGAGGAGGTTGTGGAGTCAAGAACAGTGGGGAAATTTGAAGAATGCATGGGACAGACATAAGGCAGTCCTAGTGGGGGGTAGGAGGAAGTAAGCTGTTGGTTAACTAGGATCTGCAGCTTATCTGTTAGGTAGGAAAATGGGCAGACTAGGTGGGACAAGCGGTCCTTATCTGCCGTCAAATTCTGTGTTTCTAAATATTATTTGTAGGTGTAGTTGTAATTGTTGTTGGCAAAGCATCTTGTTCAAATACAGAACAAAAATAATCATTGAGCACAGTTGCTATATCTTCTTGGAAAACATAAACTGAACTTACAAGCTCAAATGGGCAGACTGGGTGGGCCACAGGCCCTTATCTGCCGACACTGTCTATGTATCTATTTAATGTCCAAAATAAATTTAATGTTATTAAAGTTTAGTGACCCAACTAGTCTGTTGTTCCCTTTTTTACTGTTTAAATAAGAGTACAAAGTTTTATGAGAATCTTTTGTACGTGCAATTTGAAATTCAAGATTAAGCTTTGCAAGTATAATCAGTTTTTTAAATTTTTTAACAGCTTCCCTGTATTTGGCTAATATACCATTTTTTTGGTCTGAGGGACATTTTTTTAATAATGAGAATAATTGTTGTTTATGTGAGATTTGTTTCTTAATGATTTTATTAAACCATGGTGGGATTTTTCCTTTGATATTATATTTACTTCTTTCTGGGATGTATAATTGTTCTAAATTATGGATTTTTGATTTCAATAAATCCCAGGCTTCTTCAATGCATGTGTAGCAATAGGAAACTATTTTATTTCAAATCCTTCAGCTACTCTTACTACATATTTCCTGAACATTGTAAACACACTCAAACAGTGCATACACTGATGATGAAATAATCTTCTCTCCTCCCACTGCACCATGGTGGCTAGATTGTATTGGGGGTGTTCCCAGGTCAAGCTAATATGTAGTAGGAGTTGATCAAGAAATGAAAACAAATATATTTTTGTGTAGTAATGCCATGACAGTGGGCAGTCTGTTTTTCACTTATTAAAAGAGAAAAGGAATCAGAATAAACTACCAGCTACATCAGCAGCATCCTCAGAATGTGGCCAGTCATAACTTTCTTTTTAAACTAAGGACACTTTGAGGCCTGAGGGGATTGACAGTGGCACTTTTACCACCAATAGGGTGCACATGTCTTGTACTCACAGTTTCATGTGTGGACCACACGCTGTCTCAACCAATCACTGCATCTTTCTGGGTCCAATTGCTCCCTTCCAAGAAACATTGGCTCCCATTCACTGTATGCAAATATGGCTAAGGGAGGTCCTAGCAAGGTTGGAAAGGTGGTCTAGAATCTTGCAGTTGAGATTCAATGCTACAAAGTGCAAGGTGATGCATGTAGGGCATAAGAACTCTAGGGTCAAGTACAGTCTTGGGGGTGAAGGTCACAATTTCCAAGAGGAAAAAGACCTGGGGATAGCAATTACAAGTATCCTGAAACTGTCAACACAATGCAAAAAGTCAGTGGGGGAGGTGAACAGGATGCTGGGTTGCATATCAAGAAGGTTCTCCAGCAGAAGAAAAGAGGTCATTCTGCCCCGTACAGGTAAATGGAGCATCTGTGTCTGGAGTACTGTGTGCCATACTGGAGCCTCTACCTTACAAAAGACATCAACCAGATGGAGGCAGTACAAAGGAGGGCTCTCAAGATAGTTCAAGGGCAGCATGATATCTCAAAGGAACAGAGATTGGTGAACTCAAATATGGACTCTTTGGAGGAGAGAAGCAAGAGAGGGGACATGCTTGAGACCTTCAAATACCTTAATTTCATTAACAAGGTTGACATAAGTGATTTTTTTTCCAAAGTGAGAACAAAAACACTAGATGACACAACTACAAGTTAGCGGTGGGAGGAGGGTGGGCCACGTGGGGGAGGGGCAGATACAAGAAGGAGACTAGAATGCACTTCTTCACTGAAAGGGTGGTGGCAGGATAAAATGCACTGCCAGAGGGGGTAGTAGATCATAGTACAGTTGGGGATATAAAATAGGGTGGGATATGTTCAAGGGGAAGGTTAGAGTGACAGGAGAGGGAGGAACAACATGTATCATATGTGCCTGGGCTCCATATCAAGCAGACGTGATAGACTTTCAGGCCTTCTTCTGAATGCCTTTCATATGCTTGTAAGACTGATTTCTACACTTGTCACTCATATACACAGCTTATTGCACCTGTCAGGATGCTTGCATCTCTTTCTCTTTCACTTGAACACAAAATGTTTGCATTTCAGTTACAAATGTTTCCTCAAACTAATAAAACGTTACTCTGGCTTTCATATTGCTCCATGTCTGAGAGATTTAGGGCTGTTCAGCAGCCACAGACTAGCAGGAATCCACACACAATTCCCTTATGGTTAAATCCTGGATGACAAGCTTCCAAACTGCAACTGTTCTTTCCTCTGTTGGCACCAGGTGGAAAGCCTTTCTGTGTGCCTACTAGGGCAGGTATGGCTTGGGGAGACACTCTGTGTCTAGGAGTAAGATGTACTACTAGCCAGAGAGCTTCCCTACAGTAATGTCTACAATTACTGCACACCTCCAGGTCCCTAGCCATGGGGAGAGTACTGCTTAAACCTCTGCTGTGACAGGAAAAAAAAATCACAACATACAGTGTTTTAAGCAGCAGTCACACTTTACTGACAAGTTAGTAGTTAAAGGTGGGAACACAATCCCCAGTCACTCTTCATGTTAGAACTGGACAGACTGGTTTGATCCTGACCCCAGACATGCGTCAGGACCTTGGGGTCCATTTATAATGGTTGTATCCCCCCACTCACACCTGGAGGTCACACACCCCCATTGTGTGCCTCAAATGTCTGTTCCTACTCATTGGATGGTGTACTGGGTGCAACACAGCAGCCCATACTCTATCCTGCCCCCAGCACTGGCTGGCAATCACCCTAGCCCCAGTGCCAGAGGCGGCAGCTGTGCTACCCAATGAAACCTGGACTCTCCTATCACAAAATGTAGGTATAGCTCTTCATTTAATCTGTAGTCTTGTTTCTCTCACCAGATTTCTCATTATCAGCAGCACAGCTGGTAGCATTACTGGGGCACAGAATCACAAACACCCCAAACGTGACTCCCTCTCTTCTTGGGAACCATTCCTATGCCAAAAGGCTGCCAGGAACTCTGCTTCAGTGGAAGCCCCTCAGGGTCCCCACACCCTTCTGGTGTGTCCCCTCATGTGCTCTCCAGAATTAACAGTGGTCTACACTAAATGCCCCCAAACTCCCTTCCCTGGAACCTCTACTGTTGTCTTGGCCCTGTCCCTGAAGGCTACCAGGTGGCCAGGTATCAAGGTGATTTGGTCTGAATGTCTGGATCGATTGACAGCTGTGAGGTGTGAGGTTCTTGCCACCTCAGGGAAGAGACCAACCTTGAGAGCACCCTGCCATCCTCCTGTCTGTCACTAAGATTCACTCACATGCTGATCTAAGTTATGGTCACTACTAGGGAGCAGGCTGTGAGTTTGGCAGTCTAGTAACTATCCCTGCCCCCCATCCTCCTAGGGGCAGTAGAGTGCTGTTACATGAACTTCACCAGCACAGCATAAAATCATTAGGAGAAATACCTCTTACTGTTCACTTTCCCTTTTGGACCTACTTCCAAATGAAGATGAGTCATTCCTGTGCAGCCTACATTTTCCCTTTTGGTGCACTTAAGTGCTGTTCCTGAAGGTGGGCATAAATCTCAAACAATTTGTTACACAAGATCTAGAACATTTTAAAGAAATAGATTCACTCTTGACAGAGACACAAGGACCTACTAAACATCCAAAATTAGCAAGCCAAAAGAAGCCATGTTTTGCCTTCTTAAATTTATAGACGGGCACTACTACTTCAGATATGGCTGAAGCTAAAGTAGTTCTGGTGCACACCTAAGTCACAGCTCATAAATACTTCCTAACAGGGCTGTCCAATCAGTTTTCAGGAGCCAGTAGTTCTTAGAGAGCTAAATTGAATCATTTGTACAAGCTCAGCAACCACATCAAGGTAAACTGCCAGGGCTGGGTCCCTACCTTTCTTACCAATCTGACAGGGCATCCATCATTTTTAATCACAAAAAAAAAACTCTATATATATATATATATTTGAAAGCATTAATGGGATGCAGGCATTGTATTCATGTCAATTTAAACTCCCAGAAAAGATCCCCTAAGTATTATCAAGATGAAAGGGCAAATAACTACCAAATAAAAATAAATAATCCAGGAAAATCAATGTTAGGATGCAGTTTTGCATCTGCCAAGCAAAACTATAACATGTTCTATCAAATACAAAAGTAATGTAAATCAACATTAGTGTTAATGTCTTGCCATGTCTGACTTAGGTGCTTAAATTTAGTCTCCCAATTTACAAAAGGCAACCATATCACTGAATTTCCTGCTTAGCTTTTCAATGTTAAGTCAAATTTGCTGAATTTTGGAATTTATTTATTTATTTGCTTTTGGTAACCAGGTAAGCACACTAGACAGCTAGTGCCTATATAAAATAATAACCTTAAGTTGTTTTGGCCTACTTTTCTTATTATTACAAGGATTATAATACAGTACCAAATAAAACTGTTAGTGACACCACACTACAGTAAGCCGGAGTTTTGTCCATTTGTCTTAGCACATATTTCTATACCACACAAATTACAACTCTCTAATTCTCCGGTTCTTTTTAATTGATACATTTTTTCCAGACTTCTAGATTCTCAAATTAACCTAAATCTGTCCGGCAAAGGTCAAAACAATAAGTAAAAATAGGAAGGGTAATTAATTCTTCTGAAATATAAAAGTATAGGTCCGTTATATGACACTGAAAATACATGGTGCAGGATTACAAAATCTTATGCTTTTAAAGGAGACGGCATTTTATTTTTTGTGGTGCCAATGCCACGCACCGCCATGGCGATGAGGGAACAGTCAGAAATGCATGGTAATATCACTATTGGCAGGACCACTTTTTTACGGGTTTCACAGAGAAAATCGGTAAAATCACCGAATCTGTAAAAAAAAATCATAGGATTGCATGACATTTGACAGGCATTAGACAGTTTAAACCAAAGCAGTGCATTTCCACATGCATTTTGATACAGTTTTTTTTTCTTGTACACTTTTATCGCCATTTAATTTTCTGGATCAATATTTTTCGTACATTCTGCATATGTATGCACTTAAATGCTAGACACTATAATCCCAATAAAATCCAGAAATTAGAATAGAAATTACCAGTATAATTCCCGGATTTTTAAACCTTGAAAATGGAATGTGACAACTTCAGCAACTGTATATCAGTACCCCTGTATATTGGTTCTGTACGAAAATACTAGGTTCGTCTCGCTGTCTACTTGGTGGCTACAGCCCATCTGTCTGTCTTTCTGCCTCGTCTGTCTTTCACAAGCGAGGTGACTAACTACTGTCTTCTTGCGCCCTCCTCTGTCTATGGAGCAGATCATTCGGTTTCTGCTTTTGTCCTCCGATTCTACATTGATGCTGTGATCCTACAGGGTACCCTTACTGTTAGAAGCAAGCCATATAATGTAGAAACGCATCTGCAAGCATCAGCGAGTCCTACTGGTTTATACTGAGTGTAAATCCGAGAAACTTGGGAAAATAAAGAAAAAAAATAGGCATCACCTTGCTTTTCACTTTGCAGTTTAGATGCAGTGTCAGTATTGCCAGGCAGATGAAGGATTTGGGTTTTGCGCTCAGTTCCGACGTTTAATTATTTCATGAGACGTATCTCGGAGCGTAATGACATAAAGTCGCCATGCCGTTCTACAGTAGTTACGCTTAACATAAATGTATACGTAGTAGGCACAAAATAATATTTAAAGTATAAAAAGTAGCGGTCCAAAAAAATGGAACTGCATAATTGGAATCCATCTGAATATTTGAGTATGTAGGAGGAGATCATTTTAATACCCGTAAGAAACATAGGATGTGTAGCTGGGAGACGGATTATGTACCTTTATTCCAGAAGGCTAAATTGTTGTCGGCACCCCAGCTCAATTGATGGTTTACAAAGTAGTTGATAACTATAATCAATCGTCCTTTAAGTAGCAATGATACGTTTCACATTTCGTATTCGTTTATATCTTCTTGTTCATGGATGCAAACCGAGCTTATAAAATAACCGTTATCCTATGAACATACTGTAGATTCTCCTCTTTTTACATATGGAAAATTTACTGTGTGTGTGTAAAATGGTCTGTAACAATGGATGGGGGTGGGGTAGGGGTTAGAAGTAGAACCTTTACCCTTAATATCGCCCGAGAACATCTAATACCCTGGACTCCACTAAAAATATGTAGCCCCACACACACACACAAAAACACATATATTGGTATATCCCCTCCTTGTATATTTTCAAAATGCAACAAACAAAAATTGCCTACATTGAAAATGTATTAGGACACAAAGATGCAGCAATACAAATATACACTTCTGGCTTTTAAACACATGCAAATGGTAACCTGTAAGTTGCATTTAGAAACACACACCGCACAGATTGAGCTCCTTAGTTCGATGCACTGCACTGCCTCTATTCCCACTAACTGATGAATTTCAGATTAAGATACAAATTGGCATTCCAAGCAGCAGTAACAAAAAAAATCACTGTACAGTCATTCGTGTTCTCTGGTTCCTTTTACTATGCAGTCATGTATCGCCTGGCTAAAACGAATGTTAGTATGGAACTAAAAAGACCGCAATACAAGACAAAATCTCCCTTATTGTCCGTAACAATATATGCAATAAGAATTGTAATATTCAATGGATTTGAAGACCCACTGCCCCCATTCCCCTATCATAAATTGAGAATCATTCACTCCATTGACAAAGGTGATGCAATGATGACACCAACAAAGTAGGACCCTTTACAGTGTGTGTGTGTGCGTGAAAACAAAAAAAAAAAAAAAACTTCAAAGCATAAAGACAACTGCTTGCTTTTTAATGCTTTTTTATATATTTATTTTGAGGAGAAAGATTCAATTACTGTATCTGAATCTGCAGTTTAAAAGTATGTTTGCACATACGCTGAAATGAACAGGCTTCACTGTACCCGTAATAAAAGAGGCAATGCCAGCTAATGCAGATAATTTTTATATCGAGAACCAGTCACATTAATTACGAATGTGTTAAAATATTACCCAACTGTAAAACGACTTGTATCTAAAAAATATGTAAGAAGTGACGATTAAGTACTACCTTTTAACCACTGGCAAAACACCGTTTAGTTTGAAGCATTGTTAAAATCTAACTTTGCAGATGTGGATACTGAATAAAAGAAAAAAGGTATTGAAATACACATTTTAAAATATTGTTCTTTAATTACATAAGATTTACACACACACACACACACACACACACACACACACACACACACACACACACACAAATCAATCAACACACACACGATCAATCGACACACACACCTTGTATTTAGGAAATATCCTCTTACTAAAAGGAGCATTGATGCCTTGGTGTCTCTGAAGGTGACGAGTACAGTTCTCTTCACAGTCATCTTGCTGTAGATTAGCAACAGTGCAACTCTCGTGTTTTCAAATCTGATAATAAGTATGCATGCTTGTTTTAATGTGCTTGATTCGAGAAGTCCGGTGATTGTGGTGATAGCTGGAATATTTTCCACCAGATCTGGTTTAATTGGTAATGCAGGAAGTTGTAAACATGAAGAGAACACTTGCCTACTCTTTGCATTTTTTTTGGGGAGCTGAGCTATAGGGCCACTGACAAACAGTTTGTTAATATTAATTTATATAATGCTTATTGTGGACTCTATAGACTGAGTGATGGTATTCGCCACCATATACTGTCGGTACAGAGTTCACCTTAAACTGTACTTGATATATTTAGACTGATGTATTTGCTCATACGGAAAGCACCGGGCCTATGTCCCATTTACTGTGCTGTTCTGTTTTCCCATATTTATTATTTGGACTGGTGGGCACCATGAGCTATACACCATCTCATTTCTGAATTGCCCTTGAAAAAGCAACGTATTGTCTCAGCGGACTTACCCGGTCATCAAAATATAATCAATCGACCAATAAATAGATAATACATTTCCGAATGTGTTCTTTGAGGAAAAGGAGAGTTGGGATCCATAAACATTGATAAAGAGCACAGTGTACAACTGCAGCACATTCAAACGATTCAAATAAAAGTTTTAATAAAGTTATCATGTAAGTAATTTACAGCAGTTATCCATGAGTGATTAGGTGTAAATACATCGCAGCTGTGGTTGAATATCCCTAAAGATCTTTTTTTAAAGCTTTATACGAAATATAAAGACATTTATGTAAGCAATGTAAAATACAGTTTAAAACAATTATGTTCACAGACACTAAGAAGAATGTACAGCTTCTGTACTGTCCTTGTATTAGATTTTTTTTTTGTTTGTTTGTTTATGCATAAATACATTATTCTCCGTGTCTGGCAAGAACTTGATTGTCCATTCAGTCTCACAATTTCTACCTTTATGACATCACAGTCTGTTGTCAATGGAAGCATTGCCATACCACATACACGAGGTAAAAAAATTCCTCATTTCCCTTCATATTTTATTGGCATTATGACATCATTCATTGTGACATCACTAGCGAGCAATCTGGTAAAAGATGAGTGGCTCTTTTTGGTCACTTGTGATGTTACAGTCAAGGAGGAAAAATTACTAGTGAGGTATGAAGGAATACATACCTGGATAGGGCAACCTCCTGGTTGAGTGCTGTTCTACACATCCCACTAAGTACTAAAGGTAATCACCTGCCTGGAATTTCCCTGTCCAACATTCCTTGTCTTGTCTTGCCCTAAATGTTTACCTGATGAAAAAAGTATTAATATATGAATTCTGCACGCATGTACTGACTTCTAAGGTGTCGATAAGACAATGTGATGGATTTTTTCTGAATTCAGTGCTTTTGAAAGGGTCGCATACAAAGGCAGAAAATACTCCGATTAGCCAAAAAAAAAAAAAGCAACAGCTGACTATACTACTACACGATTTAAAGTTATTAATTTCGGCCAGTGTACTAGCCCTTTCATGCTTTGCATGGGGTACAACAGTTAATTAGGAGCCAGGTTGGCCCAGTGGTCACAGTGCTCAGCTGTGAACCTGAAGACAGGGTTTGATCCCACAACCCGCAGCTACTGTGTGACCTCACCCTGAGTAAGTTAGTTAACACCTCTTTGTTTATCTTTAAACTAACTATATGCTCTCTTTCTTTCTCTCTCTCCGTTTAATTCCCCTGGGTGCTGAATAGGGTAACAATATTTCATCCCCTTTCCAGGATTGTTAAGCACATGTCTCTGAATGACATGATATAAAACCAAATTAATTTACTTTCCGAAGTGGAAGCACTGGAAGAACAAAGTAATAGTTGTGATAGAACACCCAAGGAACCTGGGGGTGGATGAGCGGAGGTCTTGAGGTGAGTCCTGCAGACAACGGAGTGCAGATGGTCCTGAAGGAGTAGGGTGTCACAGGGGCATGGGAGGGGTTAAAACAAAATCACTTACATTTCAATAGCTTGCATTTAATCGGCTGGGTTGCTCAATGAATTGGCAGCAGTCACAGGGACTGAGAGCTCTTTATATCAGTTTCGGCTGCGGCACAAGGAGACAATCTTGGGAATATGGGCATAACCCCATTACCCCCACCCCACTCCCACACTGTAAAAGGAAAATTACTAATTTCCAGTACACAGAAGTGGCGTGTCAGGTCATACTGGAAAGTGTGTGTGTGTGTGTGTGGGGGAGGGGGGAGGTGGAGGCGGTGGACGTGGGATGTAGCCGGATGTAGCTGGAGATCAGGTACGGTCTGCGGTGACAATATAGGCATGGACAACATGGGCAGACAGGGTGGGCCAAGTGTTCCTTATCTGCCGACAAATTATTTCTTTCTATGTAAATAATTGTATAATGCTTGCAAATATCTGATAGAAACGTATCAAACGTAAAAAAATAAACGATAAAAATTCACTTGGTCTAATCTCCATTTTTAAGGTGTATTTTATGCAAAACTCCACTAAAATATGTGAATGAATTAATACTGAAACATACACTGTAGTTAAAGATATTTGCCAGGGCTGCCTCTCTCCAGAATCCTGATAGTCACTCTGCGGGGAGCAGCATGATGTCATTTTAGTCAGTTTCCCTACTGCTAAAAAAAGGCGAAAAACTGATCCCTGCAGTATAAAGAAAACACTTCTAACATTGTCAGTTGATACATTTCTATTGGCATTTATTATGCGCGCTATTTCTTAGACTGCTGAGGACAGAAATAGAGAATGGCATATTAAATCACATCACCAGGATAAGACAAGATCCAGAAGCAAATGGTTTGATACCTTTTACTGGACCAACATAGATGTTACAAAAAGAAAACAGTGTCTAAGCTTTTGGACTAACCAAGTCCTTCATTGGAGAGGATAAGACAAGTAACGAGCAGAAAACAGGTGACACGAAAAGATGTACAAAACAGTTTCCATTTCTTTTATTAAGTGTACTATTTATAAAAAATGAAAATTAAATTGAACTACTGCGCAGCAAACACGGGCAGCGTTTAACAATAGCTTCTTTTATAATTTTTGAAGCAAAACATCTAAATGTTGTCCTCCAGCTGCTTTTATAACATTTACCAATAATTTATTTTGAAACGTATTGTTTTTACCAAGGGTGGAATAAGCTGAAAAATGAATTGTACATTCATAAAAAATAAACCATATTGTCGTGGGGCTTTGCACTATACATACTTCTAGATCAGGCTGAAATAAAACAGTGTTCATCTCACAAGTGTAATCTTTTGTTATAAGTTATTTGATAGTTACTTTGCGGGCAGCGGCATGATGTCATTTTAACTAATTGTCATACAGCTAAAAAACATCAAACTGGACCCTGCGGTAGGAGGCAAATAACTTCTTGCAGTGTCAGTTGATACATTTTTACTTGTGTTTATTATGTATGCATTCCTGAGATTGTTAAGGATAGAAACGGAGAATGGCAAATTAAATATCATCACTAGCATAAGGCAAGTAACGAACAGAAAACAAGTGACACTTAAAAAACGCACAAAATCACAACTGACTGTTTAAACTTTGTTTATTAAGAATAATGTTTATAGAAAATGAAAATTAAATTTAGCTACTGAGTAACAACCTTGGTCTGCAATTAACAATATCTTCTTATATACTTATACAAACTAATAATCTAACTTGGTTCTCCAGTTGCTTTTGTGACAGTTCTCAAATATTTACTTCTAAAATGTATTGTTCTTACTAAGGGTTGAATGCGCTAAAAATAAATTGTACATTTAATTAAAAGCATTATTGCCGTGAGGCTTTACTCTATACAACATCTAGATCAGGTTGAAATAAAGTATTATTGACGTCATAAGTCTAAAATTTTTAACAGATATTTGTTTAGGTGCTATACATATCCTACATTTTTGCTCAGTCTATAAACCTCCCTGAGTTCCCCTAGACCTGAAATACTGAATATTAACCACACATGGGTTAGTGTATGACTAACAGTTAACAGGGCTATTCTTTCCTCGAGTGGTACTATGACGACTGATGACCTGGAGAGCGCAGCGCGAAAGGTCTCTCAGTCATCATAGTACCGACGAGAGGAAAGAATAGTCCTGGCGTTAACCGTTAGTCATACACTTTTCTTTACAGTGTATAGTGGAACTTCCCAAAACAAACAAACAAACAAACAAACAAAAAAACAGACACAGCTTTTCCTTTTAACACTCATTAGGGAGGCAGTACAAGTTAAATAATTAGGCGCATTGAAAACAAAAGGTTGCATCAACAAATACCTCAGGTACCCCAACTGTCAGATTTGCTGCTCGAGGACACTCTTGAATGAGGTCCCTACTGCAGCAGAAGGAAAAATCGTTCTGCTGCTGCTGTGGACGTCACTAGTGCATCAGAACAACATTTTGAGAAGGATAGATTTCGGTGCTTAACTAGGTTCCGCTATACACTATATACAGTATATCCTTCAACACACGCAGAAAACTACATGAATGCAGAGGTAAACATATGGGGAACTAAATGGATTGGAAACTAAACATGATGGCACAGCTGCTTGTTTAACATTTTGTAGCTGCTGAAATGTTTAGCAACATGTTTTGGATCTAGACGGTGTGTTTTACAGTGTCAAGAAAAAAAAATGCTTCCATTACCTTCATATTCACAGGGCCTCATGTGTAACGCGTACTACTGTAAAAAACATAAGAGTTCGGCAGAATTGGAATTTTAAGATTTATCACGTATTTGCTTTTATGTTATTCACTATTACTACTAATCAAATTATAATAAAAACAAATCTCTTTCATTTGGTCTTTATTAGCGTTGGCTGTTTGTCCACAAGTGACACAATCCTCTGCTTGTGATACCAAAATCACTTCCACAGCAGCCAGTTGTGATGTCATAGGTAGTGGATTATGATGTCACTTATAGACAAGTTGTAACAATATATGAAGATCATGTGACAGCGATCCTGTTTGCCACAAGTAGTGAAGTGTGAAAATAATGTAAGTATATCAAAAAGAAGATAAATTGTGTCACCTTATTTTCTTGTTTTCAAAGTTGTTCCTTTGGCGTCAGAGGCTCTTTAATGATGCTATAAGTGCCAATGGAGACTCAGCATGGAAGTCTATAGTAGAGAATACATTTGATATTTTCTGTGTCAATTTTCCTTCAGACTGGAAATCCCTATAATAACGTTTCTGAAATGGGCATTTTCTTCTTTTTTATAATACATTTCATTGAATAGATTAAGCATAGCAAGTACACTGAAGATGATAAATTTGCAAAATCAGAATAAAAAAAAAACATAAAATACAGGACATACATATGAACAGTATACATACAAGTGGTTGAAATTAAATCCCCTGAAAATAGCTTTTTTTTGAGGTTATCTCCCCCAAAACATTTGGTAGGATTTAACTTTCACCACTTATGTGGTCATGAGAAAGGGACCAGCCCTGCCACATGTCTGGCACAGTTTGTGTTACCAAGCAGCTACTTGAAAATTTTGTGTGGCCAGCCTGCTTCAGGTCTGGAGCACTTTGTGTGACCACCTAGCTGCTTAGCACTCTTCTAATTCATGTTCAGGTCAAAGCAAGCTACAGGTAATTTGCTGTACCTAATGGGCCAGCTGCTTAATGTAGGTACCACAGGGCCTTGTATCCTGTGGCCTTGTGTCTCAAAATATATGACTGCAGTGTTTGTCAGATGGTTTACTGGTGTAACTGTATTCCCAGTATTATGTATTTGTGATGTTAAAATGTATGTTTGAAATCTGGGTTATGCTTTGGTATTCAATTTGGTGGGTTCAATGGAAGTGGTAGATGGTGGTCGGTGAAGTTAGGGTTCTAAAAACCCCAACATTTTTTATTTTTGTACCTTAAGAATAAACCATAACCTGTACATTAGATATATATATATATATATATAGATAGATAGATAGATAGATAGATATATAGATATAGATATAGATATAGATTTAGTTAACTTTGCTCCTTAATATCGTTGGTGTTGTTAATCACAATTGCCTGAAATTTAGCATTCATTATCTAAGAGGCAAGACCTAAATATGTGAAAGGTTTTGTGATGGCAGCCTGTGCAGTTTCTGAGATCCACATATGTAATTTTCCAGTAGACATCTATTTTTTTTCCTACACTTAACATGTTTTTTTTTTTTCATCTCACATACAGCCTACATGGAATGGGATATTTTTCTGAAATTTGTCCCAAGGTAGTGCCTTTAGAGGGTTTCATGAAAAAATATTAAATAGTTCCAGAGTTTTTTTTTTTTTCCTGTTCTGAGCACACTTAGTAGGTTTTTTTTTTTTTGGATAATGTTCTGATAGGACACAAACAAATGCCATGCTGCACACCATTTTTATTTGCTCACCACTTACATCTCACAGCATCACAGCATTTTTTGCTTATGTTGTGAGGGCCACCATCTTGCCCCCCCTTCCCCAAACTAAAGAAAATCATGAAACATACAAATAAAATTATGTAATTTGAAAAGACAAACACTTGCACATAGCTAAATGGGACCTGTTTAGCTAGATTCTTGTGTTTGCTTGTTCTTTCTTCTTTTATTTTTTTTTTTTGTTCAAGTTCAAGTTTATTGACAGGAAAACTCCACTGAGCACACTCATTTAAAAGGAGGTCCTGATAGGACAGTGAATGCATAGTCTATAAGATGGGTAACTACAATGAGTGTAACTAGTACAATACAAGGAGTAAAAAAGAATACATACAAGCATGATAAGACACAGGAAATTCAGTGCAGTAAAGCGGAATAGCATTTTGTAAAAATGGCAAGAAATACCTATTCTGGGCACCCCAAAATCCAAAGTGCCCAGCTTAGTGAGTGGAGTCATTCACTCATGTTCTCAGTATGAGAATGGTAGGATTTTCTTGAATTCTGAAGCCACAGCTGGAGTTGTGCTTCAGGTTTCAGTTTAAGCAGTGAGTCAGTGATCCCCTATTCTCCCTGTCTGTCTCTGTCTGTCCGTCCGTCCATCCATCCATCTTTCTATCTATCTATCTATCTATCTATCTATCTATCTATCTATCTATCTATCTATCTATCTATTTGTTAAGCAAGCTGGAATGCCTACACCTGGTGCCACTTCTTTTCCCCCTTCCCTCCAGGTTACACATCCGCCCTTCCCAATATTTATGTTTTTTGTTATATATAATATAAGCAGACTGGGGTGCCCATTCCTGGTTCCACTTCTACTACTACCTCTCCCCTCCAGGATGCCCACCCCATTCCCTAAACAGTAGCATAGCAGTGGGGTGCCCATTTCCCAGTGTTGGAATGTGACTGTGACTATCCTCATAAAAAAAATCCCTTTTTGATTTTTTTGTACCTGTAGCAAAGAAAACAGCTCCTTGTCAATCTGAACCCCCCACACACTCCACCGTTGACCTCCAACTCAGCACTCCCCACTCCACACCTCCCACATACCCTCACTGACCAGAACATGTCCCATTGCAAAGATCCTCTCTCTGATCGAAGATGTGTCTTGCTGCTGTAACTGCCAGTTGCAATATGAGACAACAAGGTAAGTGCAATTTAATGTATTTCAATGGTGCTTAAACCTTTATTCATAACTTTGTAATTTTTACATATTTTAACACCACATTTTCAAAATGGCCTTTTTTGGACCTCACCTTATGACCAATGGTGGTAGAATTATGCACATCTGGCCCAAAAGGTGATTTTGCAGTCACTTTATGAAATCACCCTTCAAGTGATTTTAAAATTTTCACTGCCCTTGGTCATGAGGTGGGTAATAAGAAGGCTATGTTGAAAATCTGGGGTCAAAATATATAAAAATGTAAAAGTTATGCGTGTACATTGAACTTTTTCATTTCTCATCCATAACGTTGGTAAATTTCAATATTCTGACCCCAAATTTTCAACATATTAATTTTTCCACACCGCCTCATGAATATGACAGATGTCATTTTTCAAATCCTGGCCAAAATGTGTTTTCCTGCCTGTAGTGTGGAAGGATATTTCTGCAGGGACAGGGTAGAGAAGGTTCAGAGGAGAGCAACAAAGATGGTGCATGGATTGCATCGCAAGTCCTATGAAGACAGGTTGAAGGAACTGAACATGTACTCCCTGGAGGAGAGGAGGGAGAGAGGGGATATGATAGAGACATACAAGTATCTTACAGGGAGGAACAGGGTGCAGGAAAACACTATTTTTAAGCAAAAAAGATGTTCCAGGACTAGAGGGCATGGGATGAAGTTGGAGGGGACAATTCAGAGGAAACTTGAGAAAGAATTTCTTCACAGAACGGGTGGTGGACAAGTGGAACACCCTGCCAGAGGAAGTGGTGGGGGCTGAAACAATCACGGGATTTAAGAATGCATGGGATAGACATGAAGGAATTCTGGAGGTCAGGGGTAAGGGGCAACAGACTTCTAGGAAAACAAACTGAACTTACAAGCTCGAATGGGCAGACTGGGTGGGCCATAGGCCCTTATCTGCCGACACTGTCTATGTATCTATGTATCTATGGCATCATAAGAAGCCTATGCTGAAAATTTGGAGTAAAAATATGGTAAAAGGTTCACCCATGCTGGTGCACAAACAATGAGTACTTGGTAAATGAGAGTGCAGACAAAAAGGTGACACCAAAGGTAAGCATCATGGACTGGGTTGCCCCCCCCTCCCAACCAGACCACACACATTGCCTGCAGTACTTTCTGTGGGGGGCTTATCCCCCCACACCACCCTTCAAATTAATATAAACAGCACCCCGGTCACACAGGTTGTGGCAGAGGCAAAGAATTGTGGCCCCAGCGCTGACAGTACTGAATGATCTGGAATCCAGTACGCTGATGTAGCACACATCATGATGATGGTGCTCTGATGATGGCACCCTACTTGTGGCACCCTCACAATGGCATGCCATGGTAAAATGCCCAGTCCATGAGTGAACTATTCAATATTCACAAATGTGAATCCACCCTGGTCTTAATTGTAGGTGGCTCCACAATCACCGACCCTCTCACAGGGCCAGAGAATTCAACACCTTTTTTCAAACCGTGCTTCATCACTTCTGTCTTCTCTCCTACCTGAACCACACACCTCACCTCCCCCTTCCTCCCTTGTTCCAGACTCTTCCTCTGCCCCCTCTTTTACCTTCTGCAGGATCTCCCCGTCTGAAGTTTACAATGCCCTGGTTACCCTAAATCCCTCTAAGGGCAAATGCCCCTTTGGCCTGGACTCCAAGATGCTCTACCTGTTGGCCCCTACCATTTCTATTCCTCTGGCCTCATTCTACAACCTCTCACTTTCTCTTGCCTCTATTCCATCTGAGTGGAAGCACACCACAGTCATCCCCTCCCTAAAGGTGGTGACCTCTCTGCTCCTGGGAACTACCGCCTATTTCCCTTGTCCTTATCCTGGCAAAACTCCAGGAACACTTTGTCCTTTCTCAACTCTCCATTTTTCTTGACTCCTCTTCCTTTTTCACATCTTACCAGTCTGGTTTTAGGAGGTCTCACTCCACCACCTCATCTCTCCTTAGGCTCACTGATTCCATCCTCATAGGTATGGATAATGGTCACATTACAGCAGCCATTTTTGTCAACCTGGTGAAAGCCTTCAACACTGTCTCCCACTCTCTCCTCCTATTTAATCTTTCCCTCACAGGTCTCTCTAGTGCAGGCACTAGACAGAGACTTTCTCGGCTCCCTTCCACCCCCTCCTTCCACACCCTGGATGGGACTTCATGGAGGCTTGCACCTCCTTCAGATATCTAGTGGTCTGGCTTGACCAGCATCTTTATTTCTCTGTACATATTGATGCAGTCCATAAAAAGCTTCACCCAAAACTGGGTGCCTTGTATCACAATTGTGGATGCATCCCTCTTCTGGCTTGCCATACAATTGTGCAGAAAATGATTCTCCCTATCTTTGACTATGGGGATGTAGTCTACAGTGCCACCTCCAAGTCCACCCTAGCCAGACTGGACCCCCTCTTCCATTCCTTCTGTCACTTTGCCCTTGACTGCCCTCCCTCCATCCACTGTTTCATCCTCTACCGGGCCCTGGCCCTCCCCTCAATTCAGGATCATCAGCACTCCCACTGCGCTAGTCTCACAGCTAAATTCTGGGCCCAGTCCCTCCTTCTATATCTCACCGCTGTCCTATCAGTCACTACCCTCCCAGTGTACTCTCTCAGGAACAATGACTCTCATTCACTGTCTGTACCACTCATGTCCACCACAGCAGGCCAGTCTGAATTTAGATATCACATGCCTAAATTATGGAACTCCTTCCCTAAATCTATTCACAATGCCTCCCCTAGTCAGCACCTCAACTCCGTTCTCAAAGCATACTTCTCATCCACCGGCTCCTGAACCCATGTTTAACCCTAGTATCATGGTCTATCCTATGCATTTCTTAAGGCTATTTTTGGGCTTGTTAGCTTATGACTGTATTATAGTCTTCATTATGCTCTTCTTTTTTGTAGCTGCCTTGCACTATTGCCTTGTATGCAGTTCATTTGTAGTGCTTGGTAGAAGGTTCTTTGTTCACTGTAAATACTCTATGGACTCTGTATATTGTGTTTATTACATATGTTATGTTGAATTCCTATTCCCTTATCCCAAGGACACATCTGAAATTGAGCAGTAGTATGCTCAGTATGTCCTCCTGGTAAAACTCTTAAATAAATAAATAAATAATACTTCAATGTTCTCTCATAACTTTGCAAATTGTCAATATATTAAGTCCAAGCTTTCAACATGGCTATTTTTCCACACCAACTTATAAATGTAACAGGTTTAATTTTTAAAACCTGGACAAGACATGTTTTCACATTTGTGGTGCCAAATGATGTTTTGGACAATATACTATAAATGCCACACGTCATGTTTAAAAGGAGAGTCATAAAGCAACTATCTTTAAAATTTGAGGTCAAAATAAAAAAAAAATTATGATAATTAAGAACATTTCTGTATAGTGCCAGTCTTCACCCCAGTAGGTATACTTTGTTATCCCATGCTGGTGAGCTGAGTTCAGGGATTAACTCAGTGTCCCAGCTACATGGGGTGAGAGTGGGGAATAGCACTGTTATGCAACACCTCCTCCCCCAGCCAGGGAATAAATGTGTAGGGTTGCCAACATGGGGCCAAGTGCCATATAGTGAAGACAACTCTTCTCTTGACATAGGGCCCTGCACTTCTGCACCCATCAGTGACAGAGGACTCTGTGCATTGGTTGACAGATGCACTATTTTCCCTGTGTGTCTGTATCTATGGCCACACAGAAGTACAGGGAATAGAGGGCACTAGCTTCCACAGCTCACCAGACAGTCCAATGAATTTTTGACATCTATCACTGTATGGAAGTGCAGGGCTCACAAGGGACCTACACCTCCATTGGTGGATGGACTGTTCCCTTGGTGCAGAGCCTACAGGGCCATGTGAGTCTGCATCTGTTCATGCTGGTCCCAAAGGAGCTAGCATGAATGTGGATACAATTCCACTATCTCACAAAAAAGGGAATTCTTTGCAAAAAAACTTTGTTAATGTACCAGTTAGGGTTCAAGTTAATGCCACAAAAGCGCGGAAATGTGGCATTAGGATTTTCAACCCTAACTCCCCACCCCAACTCCCAAGCAGCAAAAAGGAAAAAAAAAGCCTAGATTTTTGGGTCTCTGAAGTCTTGGCAAATCAGTGGTAGGGTCTTCCTTGTGTTTGTCAATCCTAATATCCACCCCTCCCCTGAGTAAACAACATCAGACATGATCTCCTTTTTTCATGCAGGGTCCGCAGGGCCCTCCATGAAGAAAGCTACAACAGTCTGTGTTGGCAACATGTGGTGAGAGATACAGTACATCTTTACCTTTGAAGAGTGTGTCATTGTGAAGCACTGGCTTGGAGCTGTACCTTTTGCTTTGGACAGGAGGCTACAGGCTGGGGGATGAGCATTAGGGTCACAAGCAGAGGACCACAAGGATCAGTACTGAGACCTGTCCTGTTTAATATGTACATTAGTGACACTGAAGTGGGTATCCAAGGAAAATTGTGTTTATTTGTGGATGTCACAAAGCTGTGGGGAAAAGTAGATCATGGTGGGGGTGCAGGAACTCCAGAATGACCTAAAATACTGGAAGAATAGACTAAGGTATGGCAATTGATGTTTAAAACCATGTAATGTAAAGTTACACATTTAGGTAGATATAATCCTCATGCTGAAGACTGGATAAGAGGAGTTAAACTGACTAGTACATCAGAAGAGAGAGAGAGAGAGAGAAACTTAGGTGCCATGATTAATGACGTCCTTAAACAAACTAATCAATGTAACCAAGCATACAGTAAGGCTTCAAGGATGCTGGGTTGCACAGGGAGGCTTTTAATAGCAGGAGAGGTGAGGTAGTTCTTCTGCTTTACAGATTCCCTGTGAGGCCATGCCTGGAATATTGTGCACAGTTCTGGAGCCCTAATCTGAGAAAGGATACTAACAGACTTGAATCTGTGCAGCATAGGGTCACCAAGATAATACAGGAGCAAAAAAGTAAATCCTATGAGAGCAGTTGGAAGATCCAAATACGTATTCACTGGATAACAGACAAGAGCGAAGGGTATGAATGAAACATATTAGTTTCCTAGTGGTATAAATCAGTAAACAGTGGGCATATATTTGTAAGAAATAAGGATGAAGTTATGAGAGGTCATGACTGGAGGCATGTTTAAAAATAAAAACGTGAGGATATGTTACTTTACAGACAGGGTAACTCCTTGGAACCATCTGCCAGTGGAGGAAGCGGGGACAGCAACCCTTAATGTGTTTAAGCATTTGTTGGGACAAGGCAAAAAGACCAATATGCCAAAAGATGGGTAACAGGATTGTGTGACAGTATGGCAGAAATGAAGGGAAATCTCCACTAGGACAATAGGTCAGTGAGGTGAGGTAATTTTAGTAAAGAAATACTAGATGGACCTTTGGTTTCCTTCTGCTGTCAGGTTCTATGTATCATTCTGCCACCGTGCAGATCCCTAGTATGGGAAATCAATCTACTGGAAATGGTCCAGAGAAGGGCAACCAAAATGATTCAGGGACAGCAAGGCAGAACGTACAAGGATAGACTCAAAGATCTCAACGTGTACTCTCCGGAGGATAGAAGGGAGAGTGGTGACATGATTGAAACCTTCAAGTACCTTAAGTGTTTTAATAGGGTGAGCTCTAAGTGTCTCTTCAGCCTTAATGAGAAGAGGACCACTAGGGGCATTGCCTCAAGCTGGTGTGGGAAAAAGTAGGAGAGAAATGAGGCAGCACATTTTCATGGAGAGGGTGGTATCTAAGTGTTATGATTAGCCAGAGGAAGTAGTTTCCCTGAAGATGGTGGATAGTTCCAAAACAGGTTGGGACAGAGGAAAGGGGAAAGTTGCATTTAGGGGAGGGAGAGTGGTGGAGAGGAAGGACATCAGTGGGGAGGTAGGAGTAGATGATGGAGAGGGGGCACATCCCTTAGTAGACACTGAGGAGTCTGCAAACTTGAGCAGATGTGGTAGACCACAAGGCCTTTTCCTGCTGGCTCAATTGTATGTTTGTGTGTATCTATGTGAAAAATGCAGTAGTACTAAAAGTTTTATTTTTCTGAGCTTCTTTTCTGGCCTCAGACCCCTTCCCCCTATCCTGACCTGCCTATCAGGGAAATCTTTGCTGCTTGCCCTGCCAGAGATACAAATTGATCCCTACTTTTACAGATGCATGCTGATGTGTGTGTTTGTGTGGGAAGAGGTGAAGCCTGAATTCAGTGATAAACAAACATTCCATCTACTGAATATGTGGATAGACAGAAGCTTGACAGTCGGGGAGGGGCTACTTTTTACTGGTTGCTGTTAAAGCAAAATACCTCTTTTTACCTTAAAAAGTTGGCAATTTTTTAATTTCTCAGTTTACCCATTTTATGAGCACAATAAAACACTTCTTGGGTGCACATTTTGCTGACCAAACTGCACTTCCAGGAGCTAAAAACATTTCACCAGCAACATTATGCCTCACTACACCCCTGGGCATGTGGTTTGAGCTGTATAATGTACACTCCAGCATGCCTTATTGCTTACATATATGACTATCTATATATGCTACAAACATTTAGTGTATGAGGAAATAATGCATTCAAGGTGGTCTAATAAGCTCATAAACCATAATTCTGAAGGCTTGAGAGGATTTATAAGCTCTTTAGCCATCCAAAATGACCATATTTCATGAGTATACTGCATGTTTTTTAGCATTTGTTTTATTTAATACATTTGGGTAGTTGAAAACTGGATTGTTGTTAACTTTTGTTTGGGGTGTTAAAACATTGTCAGCAGTGACACAGTTAACCCAATTAGTCTTTCAGCTGAAGGTATGAGCTAAATGGTTATACTGTAAGTGGAGTCAGTTCCTGTAATGTCAGTTCAAGAAGATGCAATGTGGTCTAGTGGTTAGAGCACAGCTTGCAACTAGGATACTGTCGGATCATGTTGGTTAGAGCCAAGTCCTCACTGAGTGATCTTGGGAAAGTTAATTTCCAGAAATGGGTAGAAGCAGGAACCTTTCTGAAAATGAGATGTCACATATCACCTGGGCTAGTTTGAGTAAATAAACTAAAAAAAAAATCATGTGATGTTTACAATGAAAGTGTGATTTAGAATTCAACATAGTATATTTAAGCAAAGTATGTCTTTTTCCTTACGTCTTCAGGATCTGGTATGTTGAGTAACTGGTTTTTAGTTTGTTGTTCTCATTATGCATCATGGCTTTATTCTTAGCTACTCTGGACTGGTTAATTGTAAACATTCCAGTGACTTTCATAACCATGACAGTGCATCTTATGCTAATCATTCTAAAATGTTTAAGTTCTAAGATCAGTTGGTATATCTTATTCCTTACTCAGTGGTTTCTCTAATTGTCTACAAAGTAAACATTTTTTATTTAAAATTCAGTTTCCATTTTTTAAAAACAGAAACATTTAACATGATTCAAAATGTTTCATATGTACAGTTCCTGGTGTGCCTTTTATGGTTGTATTAGTTTCTTCTCAAATCCTTTGTGTGCCAGAACTGCTCAGTTTAGCTTTTCAGTACTCTTACCCAAATAACGCAAGAATGAACTCTTATAACCATGATGCCCAGTCTGTGCATAGAAACAAAAAACATAAGCACATTTGATCTACTGGGCTTTGCTGTGAGTCTGCTTTGTTAAAGTCAACTTTAAATTACACCAGAGCATTTTTCCTAAAGACAGTATGGCTTTTTCAATGTATTTTTTTTCTTGGGGTGGGGGGCAGGTATCTTGTATTGCGTTTTAAACTGATGTTCCTTTGTTAAAGAGCTTGTTTTACAGCCAGAGCACTTTTCTTTAAAAACAATATGACTTTTTTCAGTGTGCATTTGCATGAGGTCTGGAATTTCAAATGTTTCTTCAATGTTTCAGCTAATGATGTCATAATTGATTGAATATTGTATTGATGTCTGATGTGATAATTGTTTTATTGCCATGGTATATAGCAAGAAGTGACAATGTACAGTATATAGCTTGGTAAACCTACAATTTTCCAGCTGGGAAATGATCTACCCATGTATTATATACATAATACTTGAAAAGGCCTTATTCCCCATTGGTAAACTGCATTTTTATTTTCTCATGCCACATACTACATCAGTCCTTATCACATACTAACTACACAATTATGACATTTTCAGTATAATAATTGATCATTATCATGACATCACCAACCAACAACATTTTAACATTTGTTACCGAAACCTCAAACCAAGATTTTCATAAAAAAAAGTCTTAACAGTTTGAGTCTCCCCAAAAGCACATTTTAAAACCAACAGACTGTCATAAAAAGGGGTCTCTTGGCAGTTTTAGCCCTCCACATGCCTTTTTAAAATTAAATATATTTTATTATGTTTTCAGTAAAACACATTGAACTTCATACAACAAACATTGTGACAGAAAAATACAGACAGCGTCTCCCCGGTACATACAAAAAAGTTGATACAGTACTAGTAGGGTTACAAAGGCACACACATATCCACTGTTACAGATATTCAGATAATTGATTATATATGATTGACAAATGCATATCACAGTCCTGTCTTAATGTATTTTAGTCTTTGGTAACCGGGTAAGGCCCACTAGGCACAAGTGCCTGTTTTCTGGGGTGACCTGGGAGCACTGGGTGGTTAAGTGACTTGCTCAGAGTCACACAGTATGCAAGTGGAGTTTGTAAGAATCAAATTCAGGTTTGGTCTGCTGGATGTATCAAGCTTGTTCATACCTCATTCCTCTAACCTCTAGGCTATACTGCCAGCCCAAATTTATGTTATTGGTCTGGTTAGCAAGGTAACAGCAGTAATGCATGAAGTTTTTCCCATCTCTTTCAGTACGCATGCAGTGTATCATTCATACTGGCAGTGATCTTTTCTGCATTAAGGGGAGACAACATTTCTTTGCACCATACTCTAAAAATCAATATATTATTGCTGAGCCAGTGTCTCAGAATGCTTTCCCCCTTCCCCATCCCACTGCCCAACAATCTATGGAAAAAAGAAAAACATTTAGAACCAGTAAATGCAATACAACACAAAACACAGAAAACCTTACTCAGCACCCCTAGGGAACTCACTCCTCACACTCAAAGGGGAAGAGGTGCTTCTCGTCTTGCCTGTCACCTCTTCTGGGTCCCACCAGTCAGGAAGGTGCTCTACCAATCGAGTAGTCATCCAGAGTCCTGGAGCCTCCCCTATTAACTAGAGCAACTCTTGCTATTTAGCTTGTGCACTTTGTAATACAAAATGAAAGATAAACACATTAACAAATTGCAGCTTAGTAGTGTATATAACTGGGGGTAACCCAGTGTTAGGGCACCATGATTAGGGTCACATAATGTGGGCACCACAACAAGGGCATGAGTGACAGGAGTGATCTGGATTTTAGATCATCCCGCACTCACACCCTGTTGGCTGTCTCCAACATTCACCTCCCCTTCATGACATGCCTGGCCCAGAGGTGGTTATATTTAGTTGAGGGGAGTGAAAGCCCCCAGCAAAATCTACATCTTTCAGGGAATGGTGCTTTGCCACTGCAGCTGTCAATTGGTGTAATGTCACCTGCGATAATTCCTGGTGACATATTTCCTACACTCTAAAGTATGTCACCCACATTTCATGTGCACCTGCATGGGTGAACCTATAACTAGGCTCTCTGGGATAGTAATATACAGGCAACACTTTCATTTCCCTATAAAACTGGAGTTATTTTGACCTCACTACCAAGGTTCTCTGTCAGTGGTGAGTCAGGGACTCCCTAGCATTTAAGATCCATATACTAACTATGGTGCCTAAGAAATTAAATAGGCAGGTTACCTTCTGCTACTCCAATAGTGAACTGTATACCATAGGCAAAACTAGTAAACAGTAACAATAAGTCAAGTAAAAATGAACATGGTCTTTAATTGAGTTCTTTAAATCTTTTGTGGGAACAGTCAGAGCAATACAGCTCATTTCAGTGTCCACAAACATCTGTTCCTTCTGAAAATTCCCCAGTGACACACACTGAGTCAGAGGATAGTACCATGGATAGTACTGTGGATAAGCCATTCAAAGACTTTTGCTACCCCTTCCCCAGGCAATGATCACAAATAGGGCTGGTATTCAGATCAAAAGTCAAAGGTAAGGGAAATAGTTTCAGTTCTGAACTCGGTGCTTAGCCCCTGCAAAGTCCAAGAGTTCTCCATACGGGTATTGGAAATACAAAGCCCATCCACACAAAGGGAGGGGTAGCCCAAGTGATGGAGTCACTTCTGAAGGAAAGAATAGTTGAGTGCCTAGAGGCCAGTGGGGCACAGGACCCAAGGCAGCATGGATTCACAGCAGGAAGGTCATGTCAGACAAATCTAATGGATTTCTTTGACTGGGTGACCAAAGTAGTAGACCAGGGAGGGGCTCTGGACATGGCCTACCTAGACTTTAGCAGGGCATTTGACACAGTCCCACACAAAAGATTAATAGTCAAATTAACCAGCCTGGGAGTGGGTCCCAGGGTGGTAGCCTAGGTAAAACATTGGCTGGACAACAGGACACAGAAGGTAATTGTAAATGGAGTCCACTCTGAAGAAAGAGGGGTTACTAGTGGGGTACCACAGGGTTCAGAACTGGGTCCAGTCCTTTTTAATGTCTTTATAAGTGACATTGCAGAGGGACTGGAAGGAAAAGTATGCCTTTTGCAGATGACACAAGATCTGCAGCAAGGTTGATACAATTGTGAAGTTGGAGGAATGAGTCAAGAAGTATGGCAGCTAGGATTCAATGCAAAGAAGTGCAAAATAATGCACCTGGAAAAAAGAACCAGGGAAGATTACACAATGGGGGAGGTAGTAACAACAACAAAAAGGAAAGGGACCTGGGGTAATCATATCAGATAACCTTAAGGTTAGCAAGCAATGTGAGAAGGCAGTAGGGAGGGCTGGGGGTATACTGGGATGCATAGGGAGAGGCATCACCAGCAGAAAACAGGAAGTTGTTATCCCTCTGTACAGACAGTTGGTGAGACCCCATCTGGAGTACTGCGTCCAGTTCTGGAGACCCCATCTCCGCAAGGACATAGACAGGACAAAGGCAGTCCAGAGGAGGGCAACTAAAATGGTGAAGGGTCTGCAAGAGAAGCCGTACAAGAAGAGACTAAAGGAGCTTAATATGTATACTCTTGAGGAAAGAAGGGAGAGGGGGGACATGATAGAAACTTTTAAGTACCTCAGTGGAATCAACAAAGTCCAAGAGGGTAGCATCTTTCAGAAAAAGAGACGTGCAAGAACAAGGGCGCAATTTAAAGATGGAGGCGGTTCCTGGGCAATGTGAGGAAGTATTTTTCAGAGAGGGTAGTGGATGTATGGAACAGCCTTCCTGAGGAGGTTGTGGGGTCTAAAATCTGGGAGAATTCAAGAATGCATGGGACAGACATAAGGCAATTCTTGTGGGGGGTAGGAAGAAATAGGCTGTTGGTTAACTAGGATCTGCGGCCTATCCTGTAGGTAGGGAAATGGGCAGACTAGGTGGGCCAAGCGGTCTTTATCTGCCATCAAAGTCTATGTTTCTGTTTCTATTCTGTAAGCAAAGGGGATCCAAATGAAGCAAAGACTAAGCGCCAGATAGCAATCTGGTACAATCATAATGCTGTCCCAACATGAAGAACGGGCCTTTACTCACTGGTTAAGACTCTCAACATCTGAAACAAGTGCAGCAAAATGGTGAGGCATTAAGGCTTCAGAGTTTTATCTCCCTGGCAGTTGAGAGGCAGGAAACAGGTCAGGGAATATGGTGGGCATGCCCTCTGCTTCCTCTTGTGCAGTGTTGAATTGTTTAGCACCCAAGTTTGAGGTAATCAGAATTTGTGCAGGGTATAACATTATGAAATGGATGCCTGTAGCTGTAAGTTTAGATTTAATGCCTTTATATTCCCTTTGCAGCAGCCAGGTTTGAAGTGTTAAATTGTTGAAGATATGAACATGTTTAGAGTCCCACAGCAATGGCACTTATCGAAAAGAGTAGGGGAATTCCCCCAGTGTCCTGGCCAAATTTCCCTCATTCACTGAAAATACCACCAACAGCTTAGTCTGGTTCAATTTCAGTTGTTTACCATCTGTATCCTCCCTTCCCGAGTCACCCCTGAAAAAGGGACTTCTAGGCCCAGTGAGCATACCGGGTCAACAAAATTCAACAACAACTTCTCCTTTTTCTCTCACCTTTTGTTGGGTGTACGTTTTCTCCAAAAAGTAAAAATGATCAGCTGGGGTCATTTGTTTGGGCCCGGAATAGGATGGAGGTATCTCGGGGCCCATTTGATCACATAATGAGACTCATGTGGTGATTGTGCTGCCACATGTACACAGTTGGGTAAGTTACTTTTTCTATTACTTTTGAAATTACATTTAAAGCTCAGGCAGTCTACTATGCAAGGATGGAGAAGTACTGAAGATGTAATACACTTTATAGTTACATTTACTTATTTTTATACAAAAGAAATATGTAACTGTATGTGATTACATTTATTTGAAAGTAACTAGTAACTAACCTATTACTTTCAAAAAATGTAATCTGTTATTTATTATTTTTGTATTAAAAGAAATAAGTAACTATAATTGTAAGATGTATTACGTTTTCTAGTACTTCTTCATCCTAGCTAGCGACTGCACAGAGCTTCCTGGAACAAGCTTCCAAACATAATAGAAAGTAATAGAAAAAGTAACTTACCCAACACTTCATGCACACACAGTGTTTGGGCAAATTTAAGCATATTTGATCCCTCCATTTTCTCAAGAATCCCTACAATCACTAAATTATTCCTCCTATTATGCCACTCTTGATTCTCATTCCTGAGCTCCATTTTTTTGACATTTGCGATCCACTAGTTCTGCCTCCTCCCAGGCCTGCCAATCTTCTATGGAGCTAATTCTGGCCTCCACGTCATCCACCCAGTGACTGAGCATATAGAGTGCCAGTCTAATAGTTTTACACTTCACAGCAAGGTCTAGGATTGCCTCTTTAATTGAGTTGAATTCCTTGAAGAATCTCTCCATAGTGTTACCATCAGCTTCCCTATATTGTGGGTTAAAGGTGAGTTCAAGGTCTAGTGGCATTTGTCAGCCTTGGAGTGCTCTGTGAGCAGAGGCAGTATGCAGAGCTGAGGCAGGTCAGACAATCTGGGGCTAATGCTCTTGTCCATGGCATGTGCTGCCTGAGTGATAAAGAATTCTGAAATGCGGTTGATAAGCTTACGGTTTAGTATGCAGTTGAATGTGCTCCAAGTTCTGATAGCTGCAAAAGTTGGTAGCATGAGATATCAGTGCTGGGGATTGGGCACCTACAATAATGACCAATCCCAAGCACATGTCTCAAGTCTATCATAGGGAGTAGAATTGGTCAGATGGGGGTCAGTGAATATCGTGGCGGGATGTTGCTATCACATACATGTGGGGGCGAGCATGCGCGAGGAGGGCAGGAGGGAATGTGAGGGGTGGTGCTGTGGTGGGTTGCTGAACTGACCCCGCGGTGTGGTGGATGGGTTGGCATTGGTCAGTAGTTACTGGGTTCAGGTCCGGGCGCTAGTGCATTTTGTTCATGGCCCAGAAACTTTTTATGTTTTCACCCCAACATTACACCCCTAGAGTTGTGAGAATGGGGGTGCGGTTGGCACGTTCCCTTGCATAAAACATTAAAAACTAAGTCCCAACGCCATTTTGCTGTGCACTGGGGTATCAGAGTGCCAAAATAAATGTTCATCACTCTTGACTTCTCGATAATGGCTATCGCCTTTAGGCTTTCGCCATTATCACATGTAACCCAAAAGTTTCAATAGCTGTTAATGTTGGCAGGTTCCATGAAGCCCTGACAGATGCATCTGCACTAGCTGGGCAGCATTAAATGTCTCTCACAAGAAGCACATTTTAAAAGCATTTCTATATAATGCCTTGCAAACACTTTGGGCTGAATATTCAGACTGTGCCAGGCAGAGGCGCAAACCTGGGTGCAGCACAACTGGGATGTGCTAGGGCATGGACCGGGCAATATTCAACAGTGCTGCACCTAGACTCACCACCATTGAATATGGCACTGGGGCCACCCACACTGCACATGGTGCAGTGGCACTGCACCAATGCAAGTGGGAAGTGAGGAGCAGGGGGATGCGCCAGCACAAGTGCAGGTACACTAGGTGCATGAACCATGATATTCAGTGCTGGGCATGCAAATGAGGCCATTATGCATGCAAGGTGCAAATGGGGCCATTTGCATGTCACTATGTCCCCATTTCAATGCAGGTACGCTGATCCCCGGTGACTTGCTCCTGGCTGCCCTGCCAGGCTGCAGCCGCCGGGGACTGACAGCCCCTGCCCCTCAGTGGGCAACACGCCCCAATGCCCAATCATGGGTATATAATAAATTAATCCCTGGTGGTCTAGTGGACCTTACCCAAGTGCCAGATCATGGGTATAACATAATTAAAACCCTGGTGATCCAGTGGACCTGCTCCCCTGCTCACTCGTGAGCATATTATGAATTTAAAATCCCTGGTGGTCCAGTGGACCTGCTCCCCTGCCTGATCATGAGCAAATGAATAAACTAATTCCTGGTGGTCCAGTGGCGATACCGAGCCGATCTGAGCTCGGGTGTAATTATATTCCCTGGTGGTCCAGTACTTTCTCTCCCCACCTGCCCATCACCCACACCACTCCCACTCCCCCAGTTGCTTTTGTAGGCAGCGTTCCCCACCACAAGCCGCCAGGCTGCCCACTCGACTGACAGCTTATATAGTACAGTTGTACATCTATTGGTCCATGATGGGCCAATGGGCGGCAGACTGTATGATTACATAGTCCTGAAATGTGAATGAATCATTCACATATCAGGACTTGTGTAGTACAGTATGGTCTGCACGCCCATTGGCCCATGCAGTGGACCAATAGCTATACAGACATACTGTACACTGTCAGTCAGCAGGCGGCTTGTGGGTGGGGAGCTGCTGCCTGCCGCTGACTGGGGGGAGCGGGGTGGTGAGTCTGAGTGTGCAGGTGGGGAGGGGGGTACCGTGGGACCATCAGAGAATATAATTACACCAAAGGCCCATGATCAGGCAAGGGAGTGGGTCCACTGGACCACCTGGGAATTAGTTTATTCATTTGTCCATGATGGGGCAGGGGAGTGGGTCCACTGGACCACCAGGGAATGTGTTTATAACTAAAGCCCATGATAGGGCAATGAGGTGGGGTCCACTGGACCACTACGGATATAAGTATATTACACCTGCGATCAGGCGAGGGGTGAGCATGTCACCTGTATTGTGTCTCAGGAGGTCGGGTGGCCACCCACAGCAGGTTGCTGCCGTGTTGCTCCCAGCATTACGTTAGCCAGCCTGTGGGTGTCCCCCAACTTGTTCCTTTTCTTTTGGGCATATCTTTGTGCCTCCCTGTGTTGTGCAAGGCGGGTTTGTGCTTGTATATGCACCACACATCCCGGGCTGAATATCGGGATGTGCCGCATATGCATGGGCACGCCCCCTCCCGCACTTGCACCGCATACATTACTGGTGTGCCTTGGCACATCATGAATTGTGCAGCGCAACAACCCCCTTTGAATATCGCGCTGGGGTGCATCAGTGGGTTGCACATGGCACAACACTGTTGCACCATGCGCAACCCCCTTGAATATTCCACCCTTTGAATTCACTTAACAAGACAAAAATTTTACAAGCAATAGACTTTCCTAGAAATGGCTTTGCAGTTATGGTTCACTTGAAAAGAAGAATATTTTAAAAACAACAAACTTTTCTAAGAAAGGCTTTACAATCTTCATGTTGGAGCAGTAGTAGTGCTACCATGTATGATCGATAATCCAGTTCAGGAATGAGCCAAGGATGTCAGAGATCGGTGGGGAATGAGGACTGAGAATCCCAGCAGATGCTCTCCTTCTCCTCCTTGGAGACAGTGTTGTGCTCTCCGCTACCACATCACCTATGTAACCACAGTTAGACAGTGATGTGTGGGGACACAGCATTGCCCTAGCACATGGTTACACATGTACATGTGCATGTATGCCTTAGCACTCTTGTCAGCAGTGTCAGCAAGTGCAAAATGCAAGTGGAAATGCTGATGCATGGCATAATGGCACCAGTCTTCTTGGGCCCCACTACTCCCGGCTGCCCCACTGGTCATCATACCTCATGGACCCTGTAGAGAAAATGGCTGATGGTACTCCAGCAGAAACTCTCCACATAGGCAAATATCTTTATCAAGAGGAAATGCACCCAGTCCCAATGGACACCATAGAATCAAGTAAATGACAGGGCTAAGGTGGATGGGCTGGGTGGTAGCCAAGCTGAGGAAGGACATCATTACTGAGTGGGGGAAAAGAAGATTTTAAAACAGCTTTGTAAACCATTAGGTACATAAGAGCAAACACATTTATAAGCAATGGACTACTAAAAAAAAGGGCTTTGCAAACAGTCTGGGTTCACTTGACAACAAACACATTTTATAAACAGTCAGTCAGGCAGCATGGATTCATAGGGAGAAGATCATGCCAAAAGAATCTAATATATTTCTTTGACTGGGAGATAAGGAAAATAGACCAGGTGAGAGAAGTGGACATGGCCAATCTGGACTTTAGCAAGGCCTTCAACACTGTGCCACACAGAAGGCTGAGTAAGAAACTGAACAGCCTGGGGGGATCCAAAGTGGTGAACTGGGTTAGAAACTGGTTAATGGATAGGAGCTAGAGGGTGGTGGTTAATGGCACTCATTCTAGTGATGGGAGATTGACCAATAGGGTACCACTGGGCTCAGTACTGGGACTAGTCCTCTTCAATGCCTTCATAGGGGACATTGTCAAAGAGCTGAAGGGAAGGCATGTCTTTCTGCATATGATACCAACATCTGCTATAGGGTGGACACTTAGGAGGAAAAGAAAATAATGTGCAGTGATCTTGGGAAACTGAGGAGTGGTTAATAGTATGGCAGTTGGGATTCAGTGCCAAAAAGTGCAAAACAATACACCCAAGGGCATAGGATCCCAGAATCTGAGTATAGGATGGGGGGAGGTACAGACAGTCACTAAACAGGAAAGGGACCTTGGAGTTATCATATCTGAGGACCCCACGGTGGTAGGGTGGTGTGACAAAGCAGTGGGTATGGCTAGTGAGATGCTGGGGTGATGAGGAAGGGGTATGTCCAGCAGGAAGGAGGTGGTGTTGCCACTGTATTGCTTGCTTGCTGGTGAGATCCCACCTGGAGCACTGTGCCCAGATTTGGAGATCACACCTCAGAAAGGACATAGACAAGTTTGAAACAGTCCAGAGGAGGGTAACTAAATTGGTACAGGGTTTGCATGAGAAACTCTATAAGGAGAGACCAAGAGACCAAAGTGTTGATTTGACAGAGACTTGTAAGCACCTCATAGAGGTGAAGAGGGTATAGGGGGAGTCTTTTAAATTTGAGAAAAAGCACCAGGACATGGGGGCATGCAATGAAGCTAAAGTGGGTGGGAGTTCAAGAGAGATGTGAAGAATAATTTTTTACTAAAAGGGAGGTTGATACCTGGAACAGATTGCCAGCAGACGTGGTGGAGGCTAAAACAGTTGGGGGCTTCAAGCATCCATGGGATAGACATAGATGTAAATTAGAAAAGAGGCAGGAAGGCAGAAGTGTCACCAGAGAATGGATTGGGTCTACAAAAGCAGATTAGGCAGGGATCATCTGGGCAGACTGGGTGGGCCAAGCAGTTCTTTTCTGCCGACAAATTCAAAACAACATTGTAAAATAAAATAAAACCTGTGATTGCAGCTTTCAAAAACACTTTTCCAGTACAGCAAACAAGCAGCATGAAAGTACTTTGCAACTACTGGGGTTTTCAAACAGTTTACAAAGAGAAAATTACATTGCTAAGGAAGTGGGGCACTTACACTGAACAGAAGTTGACGGCAGCAATGTTCCTCTGACTCAAAATCACATGATCTGCAAGTCTAATGATTAACTGAACTGGAATCATGAACAAGCTTATTATAGATGGCCAAGCTCATTAAAGACTACCAAGCGCATAAAGGGTTAACTCTAATACTGCTGAAAAGTTTTTCCCATTACTAAAAAATGTAAAATAAAGCAGTTTTGTGACTAACCAAATGTGTTATATAAAACAAACCCATCAAAAGTGATGTGTAAGCTTCAAATAATATGTCAGGGGGCAAAAAAATCTAAAAAAATCCATTCACATTTCAGACTCATGGTTTATGTGCTTGTTATCCCCCATCATTGTCATCATTTCCTTGTACTACACCTTTTCTAGCATTTATTCCTCTCTCTCTCTCTCTGTGTGTATATATATATATATATATATATATATATATATATATATATATATATATCTGTATATATATCTATATATACAGACTCTCTCTCTCTCTCTCACCAATCCATCCATCCATCTGTCTGTCTGTCTATCTATCTATCTATCTATCTATCTATCTATACATACCGGGCTTCCTGGTGCCGGATTTTGAACTGTTTCTTTGTGTCTGCTGCCCATGGCTTAAAAGCCACCTCCTGAAACTGCCTGCTCACGTGTGCATCAGTGCCAGACATTAGCATAAGGGGTCCCATGGGGGTTGTCTGGCAAGGCTCCTCCTTCCATTCACTGACTAGCAGCTGCTCTTCCCCACTGTTTACAGACCCCTCTGCCAGTCAGTCAGGGGATGGCACACCAGGCACTCAGCCAACTGGGCTTTCTGGTACCAGACTGTGAATTGCTTCTTTGTGTCTGCTGCCTGCAGCTTAAAAGCTGCATCCTGAGGCTGCCTGCTCACTTGTTGCATATTGGCACTGAACATCACCACAAGGGGTTGCAATGGGGGTATTTGGCAAAGCTCCCTCTCCCCTCCACTGACCAGTGGCTGCTCTTACCCACTACTTAAAGACCCCCAGGACTCTCTCCCTACCACCAGGTAATCAGGGGACAACACACCAGGCACTCAGCTAATCAGCCTTCCTGGCATTGGATTTAGAACTGTTTCTTTGTGTCTGCTGCCCATGGCTTAAAAGCTGCCTCCTTAGACTGGCTGCTCACTTGTTGAGAATTGGTGCTGGACATCACCACAAGGAGTCATGGGGGGTGTCTGGAAAGGCACCATCTTCCCCCACCTCACTGACAAGCAGCTGCTGTTTCACACTACTTATAGACCCCAAGGATTCCCTCCCCACCAGCAGTCATTTGGAGGACTGCACACCAGGCACTCAGCCAATTGGGATTCCTGGTGCCAGATGTTGAGCTGTTTCCTTGTGTCTGCTGCCCATGGCTTGAAAACTGCCTCCTAAGACTGCCTGTTCATTTGATGCTCATTGACACCAGACATCACCACAAGGAGTCATGAAGGGGCATATCTGTCAAGGCTCCCCTTCCCCTCCACAACCAGCAGCTGTTATTCCCCTCCACTTATGAACCTCCAGGACTCCCTCCCGGCCACCAGCCAGTTGTGGGATGGCATGGCAGGCACTCAGCCTAAAGTGAGCTGAGGTCTTTCCCTACTTCGATGGTCATAGATGAGAGACACGAACCAACCTGTCTGACATACATACCCTGCTGAGGTGTAGTGAGCTGAGAACAGAGAGTGTGAACGTCTGTTTCTTGGGGTGGAGAAGAGATAAACCAACTGAGTGGTAAGGCAGCTCTTTGACTATTTGGCTACACAATGTAATTTCACCAAAATGGAGAGGCAGGTAGTCTGGGGGCCCAAATGGAAAACCCCGCCTAATTTGAAATTGGTAGCACCCCCTACAGAAAAGGTTTATAACTTGTTTATGAAGGGATGCACCCCCAAGAGGGATTTTAGGGGGATGTGGTATTATGCAGTGGTAACTTTGAGAAATATGGATGCTTTTCTAAAGCATGTCAAATTGCCTTCACAAATTTCTTGAAAAAGTCAAAATACTGACTCTCCTTTAACATGTGTATAGTTTTACAGTGTTTCCATCCTATACTGATTTCAATATGGTAAATTCACTTTAAATATGTTCTCTGCTTGTTGTTTTGTCTATATGTGTAATTTACAAACCACTTACACTATATAATTTATAAAAAAAAATGCTTATTTCAACATCACATTTTATAGCTATAAAACATGGACAAAGTGTGTTTTCTTTTTATAATTTTACAAGATGAATGATGTACTAATAAAAATATTTCTAATAGCATTTCTCTTTTTTTTCAGGTAATAACAACAACTGAGAGGCAACAAAATGGCTGAAAAACCTGCTGAGACTTTGACCCTCCTCATCAAAAAACCCCGACTGACTAGTGACTGGTCCAAATGTATCATCTGCCAAATAACAACACAGGAACACCTGAGGACTGAAACCCCTGGAGGACTAAAGACATTTTATAATGCATGCCTTGTTAGAAAAGACCATGTTTATCAATGATTGCAGCCATAAAACATTGACACATTATTAGCTTTGCCTGCAGTACATTATCATGTATAATGTCATCAGTCCTACATCTGCAAAATGAACCTGAAGCATTCTGAAGGTCAAGGAAGAAGCTCAAGTCCTGGCTCTTCTACTGATACTGGTCAGTGTTCAAGCTCACAGAGTAGGTGATCGACTTGCCAGCCTGTTAACTGGAATTTGTGTATAATATGCCCAAAGGTGTATCACAAAAAAGAGAAAAATCTACCACATATTGTAACCTTCAGAGGGTAAGAAACTCTGCTTGATTCAGCTGAAGCTGGAGAAAATGACACAGTCTTAAAGCAAATAGCTGGACTGGACTTAATTGCATTTGAAGCAAAGTACCACAAAGACTGCCATAGTACTTTCACCAGCAAAAGAAACATACGGACACAATTTTCACTAACAAGTGACAAGGAAGATGAGTCTGTGTATAAAACAAGTTTCAGTGAACTGATTTCTGAGATTGAGAATGACCTTGTCATCAGTAGAAAAGCCTTGTCCATATCTTACCTGTTATAGAGATACTGGGATATTTTGAAAGGCAAAGTTCCTAGCAGTGAGAGTTACCAAAGTGAGAAGCTAAAGAAGAGACTAACAAACTATTTTGGTGACCAAATTGTTTTTCAAATGCAGCATGACCCAAGTAAACCAAAGTTTGTGTATAGCAGTGCTGTGTCTTTGGAAGATGTCATCAACATAGCTTCCTGGCTGTATTCAAAGAAACAGTATGAAGAGGAAAACCCTGTCTCTGCTTCTGAAAATAAAGATAACTATTCAACCACATCTGCGCTGTTTCATGCAGCACAGGTCCTCTGCAGTGAACTCAAAATGTGTCTGGATATCAATCCAATAGATAATTTCCCTATCTATTTAGAACAAGCATTAGACATGATTCCTGACAATGTGTAAAGGTTCCTGAAATGGGTATTCCAAGGGGATGTTGGTAATGAACCTACTGAAGATGGCAGTCCTTTAGTAACAGCCACTAACAAGACCCTCCACAGACAGATAGTATCACTTGGTCAGGACTTCATTCATATAGTATCCAGAGGTGCAAAGTGTACACCTAAACATGTTGGGCTTGCAATGTCCATATGCCATATGACAGGCTCTAAACAAGAAGTAACAATGGTGTACAAGCTAGAACACTGCATCAGTTATGAAGCCCTAGAGAGAACTGACACAGCTATTGCAATGGATCAGCATAAAAAAGCTGCCCGGGACAATATCATAATTCCATTGAACATACAGCAGGGGGACTGTGTTCAGTGTGCTGCTGACAATAATGATATAAATGAGGAAACATTAGATGGAAAGCGCAAAACCCATGCCACAACTATGGTAGTATATCAGCATCAGACTCCCATAGTTCTGGAAGGCAGCTTTGGCACAGTGGCTGCTCAGGCTCAAAGAAAGAAAATAGCACCATGAACATGATCACTTGAAACCTCCTGAATGTGCCAAGCCATTTTGGAGTACAATCCTCATGGCAGATGCCCTCCACCAAATCTGGTGGGAAAAGTAAAAAGTGACTAGTATACTGATGTTGAGGCTTGCCGACATGCTGCCAACCTTGATCTGAGATGGCTAATTCTAAAATACTGCCCAATCAAGCTATTTGAGGTTGAGTTTGAATAGATGAATGCTCAGCAGGTGCCAGGATGGACAGCTTCTAATATGATGATTTCATCTACGATTTCAGCAGTAACATCTATTGGGTGCTGTCCAAAGCTGCCAGCATCACCTACTTAATGGAGTACAGTTTTCACTGTAATGAAGAATGTCTGCAAAATGTCTAGGACACTTGGCCAAGGTTACAGTGTGTGTTGACATTTGACGAGACTACATAGTGTAAGGCCAGAGAGATTCCATGGAGGTGCCCGGAGGAATTTCTGAAAACAGTCTTGAGAATGGGTGATTTCCACATAGCAAAGACATTTCTGGCTATAATTGGAAAGAAGAATGAAGAGAGTGGTCTGGAAGACATCCTCATAGAATCCCAGGTGTATGGTAGCAACACAGCAAGCAATCTACTTAAAGGCAAATCATACAACCATGGAGTGAGGGTCCACAAGCTTGTAATGGAGGCTCTGTCCAGACCGAGGTGGCAGGCATTTTGTAACTGGGTACAAGACAATGAGGTTGATTATGATGTAGACCTCATCAACAGCAAGCTCCAGGAATGTCAAAATGCAGTATCAAACAATGATGCAACAAGCTAAAAGCAACACTTTCCCAGCTCAGTGATGCCCTCAAGAATGTACAGGATGCACTGCACAGATTCTGCAATTTTGGAAAAGCAACTTCCCAAACATTTGCATTCTGGGATTATTACATTGAAATGGTTAACATTCTAATGTGGTTCATTAGAGCAGAACGGGAAAGTAACTGGGATCTGCATCTTACGGTGGTTTGTAGAGATGCTACCATTATGTTTTGCTTTTGACTGCACTCTCTATACCCTCTGGGTATTTGTGTACATCAGTGATAATACGCTTCTGCCAGACTGTGCCCCCAAAGTTCATGAGCAGTTTGTGCAAGGAAATCATGCTGTAGCTCGGTCCAGAAATAAATTCAGCAAAGTCTGGACAGACATGGCACTTCAACAAACAGTAAACTGTGATAGTAAAGTAAAAGGAGGTATAGTGGGTTTCACTTTGAAACCAGGAGCTTTGACTAGATGGTCCATCACTGCTCATGAGTGCTCAGCTATAACAACTTCCATGAAGATAATGTGTGATATGGTAGACTCTGACGTTTCACAAGGAAAACACAAGGAGGCTGCTTCACATCGCATGCGACAAGATGAAGGAGATGTAAATAAGATTAACATAATCACCGACTTAATGACAAACCCATTTGATTTGAATGCTGACTTGCTAGCACTCACCAACATTGCTACTGGCTTTGTTGCACCTGCAGAGGTTGCTACCAGGCTTGTTACTATGAACGATACAGGAATTAAAGCAATGAAACAGTTTGTGAAAGACAGACTAAATTCAAAAGCCACTGGAGTCTTTGAACCACTGCACAAGCTCAACATCAAGACATTTGCATCTCTAAGCAAGAAGATCAAGTTAGAAAGTTAGTAGTGATAAGACAGTGACTATCAATGCAGACAAGGAGTTGTTTAGCCATCTTGTAGTAGCTGCATAAAACAAGAGAGATTGATCTGATGGAAGTTTTCACACATGAGCTTTCCACAGTCCCATATGCTCTAGAACACTCTGATGGTATCCTGAGCAAAACTGCAAAGAGTAAGCAATTGCCTGAATTAGAAAAAGAAGCAGAGTCAATGTATCAACTGCCAGCATCCAACATGCCCACAGCTTGGATAGTGGATGGTATGGCTGTTATACAAATGGTCAAACAAGGAGGTGCAACTAGCTTTGCAGAACTTGCTGTATTAGCCTTCAGAATAGTATGCCAGCCTCTACAGAGTTATGAGAGCTGCAAAAGAGTAGATATCATCTTTGATCGATATGATGTCAAAGATTCAATTAAAGCTTTTGAACATGCACAAAGGCAATCCTTAAAAAGCAATGAAGTCAAAATCCATGGTCCCAAAACACCCATCCCACCACAGTGGAGTAAGTTAATTGGAAATCCCAAGAATAAAGAGCATCTGGTAAAATTCCTGTCAGAATCATAGCGTGATATGGCAGAAACTTTACTTGGCCCAGATCAGAAAATGGTTACTGCAGGTGGATTCAAGGATGGCCTCATTGTTTGCATGGTCACTTCAGATGGAGTTATAGACCAAGAAGATCTATTCTCACTGCACAAAGAAGCAGATACTTGGCTTCTACTTCATGTTGCACTTGCTTCGTAAGAATACCCTTGTGTAGTGGTGTGGTCTCTAGACACTGATGTTGCAGTTCTATGTGTAAATTTTATTTACAAGTTGGAAGCAACTCAAAAGCTTTGGTTTTGTACTGGTGTGAAGGATAAAGCCAGGTTTATACCAAACCACACCATAGCAGCTGAATTTGGCCAACAACTATGCAGAATGTTGCCAGCAGTACACACACTGACTGGATGTGATTCAACCAGGAGTCTTGCCAGAGTTTGCAAATTAAAGCCATGGATTCTTGTCAGGAAGAATCCACATGAATTTAGAAGCCTTAACAAGTCTGGCAGTACAGTGGATATACTGTACCTACTGCACAGTTGAAATCAGTAGAATGTCTGATAACCCTTCCCTATGATCCAATGGCTAACTCAGTGAATGTAAATGGTGTGCGATATAAGCTTTTCTGTTGCAAGCAGGCCTGGAACAAAGCCCTCCCCCCCCAAATTCTGATAGTCTTCTGCAACATACCAAGCATGCAAATTACCAGACCTTTATCTGGAACTATGCCCTGGAGGTTCAGCCTGACATCCCATCCCCAATTGGAAATGGCTAGCATCACAAGGATGAGCACATTTCTCCAATACTAATGACACAGACACCTGCCCCTGAAGCACTCCTGAATCTCATTACATGTGGGTGTAAAAAAGCCAAGTGTGAGCACAACTGCAGTTGTTCCAGGAAGAGCATGGCGTGCACACAGGCTTGCTTATGTACTGGTGGTGAGGACTGTTATAATCCTCATGAAGTTGCCAGTGTGGATCCAGAGGAGTCTGATACTACAGATGATTCAGACTTAGACAAGTAGCATATGACAAATGTTTTAAAAAAATCTAGACACACATATATACTGTCATATTGCCCATCGCAGAGAGGGAGTCCATTGGATATTGGTGTTTTGCTAGCACAATGGTGTGCAATAGTATACCTGGCTTCTGTTATAATGAATATGGTATTTAAAACTTTTGTGCCAAAGAATAATCTGTGCATTTATCAATGCAAATCACAAGGCCACTATTCTTTAAGAAATGAGCTTTATTAATAATTTGTGTCAAAGAAACCTTTTGTATGACTAAAACTTGTTTTTGTCTTTTAAAATAAATTAGTAATAATTTGTGTCAAAGAAACCTTTTGCATGACTAACATGTGTTTTTGTCTTTAAAAAAAATTGTTTAAATCCCATTTTATTGATAATTTTTTTCTTTCAAACTTGTCTTGACAACATTACTACATTTTTGTGGCCTTTTCCCTTGTACAAAATGTTGTTTTGACATGGGTACAAAAGTCGTGCATTGTCATACCTTGCTACCACTTTACAAGACTACATCCACCCTAGATAAGTACCTAAGGGACACTTCTATCAGAATAGCATAGTTGTTGTTTTCTGTACTGGGGGTGCTATGTTGCCAAACAATTTCAGGCATGGGCCCCCAGACTAAGGAGGAACAACTAATGAAATGACCAGTTTATTAAGCTACTGACCACAGAACTCAAAGCAAGAGAAAAGGGTAATAAGACAATTATTCTCACGTTCAAATGCTACTATAAATAGAATAAAGTATGGGGTGGTATGTGTAATGAGAAGTTTACACCCCACCAGGTGTTAGATACTACATAAACTCCGAGAGCAAAGCTCGAGGGGTTTATTAAAGCATTTAACACCGAGGGTGTGTGTAAACTTGAAGTTTACCCACACCACCCTGTATTTTTTCTTACATAATTGCTGGATTTCCCATTTTTTGCTTCAGCAATTATACAAAATAAAAAGAAGTTGCTGTGTGGCCGCTGTCCGGTTAGGTTACAGGGCACGGCAAGCGGTTGCCTTTCTATTTTTATTTTAAAGTTGTTGTTTTTTTGTGGGCAGCCAAAAGTTAAGTCATTATGGTACATTTTTTTTTTTATTACTTATCACTGAGTTCGAGTGGCAGTTCAGTCTCCATTAGCGGTTTGCTGAGAAGGCAAGCAGAGAGCGGTCAGGAAGTGAGGAACTGCAGTAGGCATATGTGCAGAGTGAGGAAAACCATGAACGCATTTGCCATAATAAACACTCCTTTATTATGGCAAATTACAGCACAGTTTCCCTATGGGAAAAAGGGGGACCCATTAATTATAAACTCTAAGTTTGTTTCTAAAACCACTATTAAAACTATAGTTACTAAGATTACTATCACTAAGAATTTGACTGAGATTTATAGCAATCTCTGACAGTGTAACATTTGCACAATTTGCACAGTGTTCACACCAGAGTACGTTTAGATTAATTTGGCACCATAAATAAATAGATGTTGCAGAGGAATGCAGAACCAGGAACCTCTGCGCACGTGCTTCCACTGGCTGGCTCGTAGAGCAGGTGAGGCAAAGGCATGGCCACTTGGTGTTGATCAAACCCAGCGATATAAGCAAATAACTGGTGCAAACTGAAGGCTTCCTAGATAGCACCACTGACCCAAGAAAAGGCTTGAAGACTGAAGACTGATGAATTGAGAACAGAAACACCTCCAGGCTATCACCACTGACCCGGACAACTTGAAGAACTGAAGATTCAACAAACTGAAGAACTGTAGTACCTCCAGGCATTCACCACTAACCCAGGAAACTTGGAGAACTGATCAGTCCATGAACTGAAGAACTGTAGTACGTCCGGGCTGACACCACTGACCCGGGAAAGATTTATTTTTTTCCACCCACATGCTCACTGGCCCTCCACTCCTTCGGGCTCTGTCAAGTTCCCCCAGACCTCTTCTGTCCTTGCTTGGCCCTCCTTTGATCCCCAGATCGCAGCCGACCCCCGGGATATCCTGGTGTATCCCTTCACCGGGCGGATTCCCCTCCTCCGAGGGGGAAGACACTGGGGGGAATAGCCCCAGTGCACACTTCTAGGGCCTGGGGATGCTGCTGGGGAACAGGAGGCACTGGGAAGGCACTGGAGGCCCTCAGGAACAGAGAGCTGTCATCCGGAGGCCAGCGAGCAATTTTTCTGGCTTTCTTAAGGTGCGTGATGTCAGGACATCAAGGTGAGAGCTGACGTCTGTCACGCACCACCCCTAATGACCCGACGTGCTGCTCTACCACCGGCCTCAACCAGTGGTCGCTTCAGCACCGGGTAGTGATCCCTTCCCTCCCAGGAGGCAGCGAGCAGTCATGGGATGCTCAAGCTGCCTCCCCCCACGGCCGGCCCTCCAGTGACACAAGCTCATTCCCCAACCCGGGTTGCTGGTGTCGGGAGTAGAAATCCAACTACTGCGCCGACGGGCCGGCTCCGGGAAAGATTTGAAGACTGAAGACTGTTGACTGAAGGCTGATGAATTTTCATACTGGAACATCTCCACTGAAGAACTTCTGGAAAGCTAAAGACCTGCAACAAAAAACTCAGCCCACTGGGTGACAGACCCATCTTTTTGAACCAGTGCAATTCTCTGCACTACCTAGCGCACTGTTAGGGAGGGGTTGGCCTGAAGATCTGACAAAGCAAGCGACAGGGAGTTTCTTAGCTGACTACCTTATTCCTACACTGATGACTGACCTCCAATTGTCAGGATGCAGATGTCTGACACAGTCTGTGGGTCAAACAGTGAAAACTATGAGCATGCAGTTAGGTGAAAGTCTGTTTAGTCCTTGTGTGAATTGCCTTTCAAGGTTCATCGATTGTGCTCAGTTGGATAGGAAGGGTGCAGTCAGATGGAGTGGCTACCCCCAGAAAGCAATGTGAAATAGCCAGATCTCCAATACACTCCAGGGGAAAGATACTGGTCCACACAAAGCTCAATTCAAAATCTTTTTTCAATGCCCACTGAAAAAAACATTAAAAGTCAACAATGGACCAATAAACATCAGTCAAGCACAGAGAGATTTAACCCCAGTACTTTGCCCTTATGGCTTTGTTAGGGGGTGGAGACTGCATGTCATTCATACATTTAAATATGGTTCTGATTATGACATCATTGTTCAAAAGCACCAATCATGTAACACCCTGTTCTAAACCAATAAAAATTCTCTTAGCGGAAGATACTGCCATCCTATTGCCCATTTTATTAACTGTGATCAATCTAATTTCAAGGATCAGGTCCCAATTAGTCTGGTGATTCACAGGTATAAAGCATGGCTTATTATATTGAGATATCATAAGAGACGGTACCTGGAAGGGTAAAAGCAAAATATTTATATTTAAATACATTGTTAAAAAGTACTACATTAGATGTCAGTCTACAGACTGTGGGGCTGTTAGACACAATCTTATGGATACCTCCTTGGATCCTAATATCAAAGAAGGAGAGGAGAGGAGGGGGGAGGGGAGAACTGTCTTTCACTTGGTGGTCATTGTTAGCGGCAGTCTTTGGTGGAGCAACCATCAAACAGGACGATAAGCAACAGGCAGGGTAGTCCATCAACATGCAGGCAATTCAATAGCATGCAGGGCAGTTTGTAACATGCAGGGCAAATTTCTGGGGTATTCCAGTCTTCGAGTAAACAGGGTAACTTATAGCAAGTAGGGTAATTTGGTGCATGCAGAGCAGTCACACAGTAACAGAGCATGCATAACATTGGGCATTTTTCCTTTAAATACAGTCTTGGATCAATCACAGTTTTTGCCCTTTTCCACAATTCACATTTAGTTCAGCATTTTCATTTCAAAAATGTTCATCAGAATCACTTTTTACAACAGTTGCACTAGGACAGACAATAAACAAGGGGAAAACCTGACTAAATGCTGAATATACATAGTTACACAAGGACTACGGGCTATGTCCTCCTACCCACAGACATTTGCTTGTGTTGAAGAGATTAACAGGAGTACTACACTATTGACTGAGGGTAATCTGACTAGCCCATGCTCAATGCACTTTTTGCAGAACAGTAGGGATCTTTCTCCAGTGTCCTGTCCAATAGTCCCCTTCCCATAAAACTGGTTCATGCAATTGTCCAAGGCTGTGTGTGGGTGTTGATGTACAAAAATGGCTGCCACTACACGTTCAGTCACTTCACTGCTAGTCTAGTATTGTTTGTAAAGTGCTTTGGGATAAAAAGCACTATATAAATGCCAATTCTGCTTCTTCTGCTGCTTCTAGAAATCCCACACAAACTGTTCCTCCCTGGCTTAGGGGGCTATGGGACAGTTACACATTTTGCAAGTTCAGATTATTTAGCCCTTGGCTTTGGCCATGACAGCTACTCTGCTGGGGTGGCTAAATTGCTGATCCACTCCCTTCCCCTTGCTCCTAGTTGAAGCCAACATTCCAGTACACTTTAAATTAGCAGACCCTACAATTTTTTTGTTAAATACTAGCCCTTAGCTTGGCTACTGGTGTCTACTTGGCTACTAGCCACCCTTGTCACTCTGGGACACTATCTCTTTGTAAAGCTGGGGTTTGTTTCCCCAATTTGGCCCACATGGTGCTTAATTAATGAGTAAAACACATTTTGGGCTTGCTATTCCTTATTCAGTAGTCCACCTGGGCTATCTTGGTTTTAAACTGGGGCTTTGCACTGCCCCTGCTCCTGGATGGAGTCCTTTTACTGTTTATTACAGAGCCTGCCTGCCCCAAGCTCCACCTCTGGAAGCTACTTAATTTGCATAGGGCCCGCCTCTACCCTATCCTCCTGGCTGGAGCCTATCTTTAATAAATTTACATAAATTCACCTAGTGCTGCCCTTGCCCTATTCTCCCTTGTCGTAGCTTTTTAAAGACATTTGAATATAGCCCACCCTCAGGGCATTTCTAACTATTGGGGCCTTGCCTAGCCCCTAAGTATAGCCACAGCCGTCTTTGCTGTGCCCTTGGGGCAAAAAACTATCTTTCTTTCTTTTTTTTTAAATTTAAATAACAGTTCAGGCAGTCAGCACCTGCCCGATGGTGCTGCCACTGACTCACAGTCCTGGTCAAGGGAGAAGTTAAGAGGAGGAAGTGGGTCAGGCTGATTTCTGCAGGCAGGCTGGCTGGCTGGCTGTGGGCAGTCTTCCCAGAAGCCTTGCTGGCTGCTTGCTCTGCCCAGGTGCTGCACTGGCTTGATGTGGGACAAGGAACCGGATAAACTTTCTTTTTTTTTTAACCCAAAAAATAACAAACAGTGTGAAAAGAGCCCACACCCCGACTGAGCAACCGCTGACTGCTGGACCCTCCGAAACTAAGGAACTGCTGCAACACTGAACAGACTGACAAAGGGAGAAAAGGAGGACAGCAGGTAATTTTCCATTTTTCTAACTCCCTGCATCCCCACCCTCTTTCTGGCTGCAATACAGTACTTTTCTGCTCTTTGGAATGCCTGAAAGTGCTCACAGCTGCACTTCTTCTGCCAGCATCCACGCCACACACTAACAGCCATTACAGGCCACTCACAGAACCCTCATTAGCATTCAGGGCATTAAGTCCCTAACAACCAGGGATGCAACCAGCTGTCCAATGAGAACTGGACCTTAGATGTGGCACAGACTTGTGCCACTTTGCTGAGCAAGCTGCAGAAGGAGCAAAAAATGTTTAAAACTGCAAGGTAGGCCGGCTCCGTGGCACGAAGTGAAGAGGTTCCCTTGGCACACTGGCAACCCCAGTTCGTGCCCCGAGCCCGAGTACCAAAAGCAGAGTCCGGCGGGGAAGGGATCAAGAGTGTCCATTGGACACTTCCTTCTTGGAGGGGCAGGGCCTTGGCACCTGTGGGAAGATTGGGAGATGGACTGGGGGATGTGAGGCCTCAACATGCCCCCCGCACCCCCCCAAGGTTGCAGTACTCATGCAGGCTCAAGTAGGGCAGTTGTGGGAGGGATAGAAAATGGAAAAAGTGCCCCCCAATTGGCTGGATGATGACCACCAGTCCCTTGCTGCCATGAAGCCCTGAAGCAATCCCAGTCTGACCCCGCAGCACCTGGGATATGCAGGCTCGTGTACAGGTGCTTTCCCCACCAGAAGAGAGGGACCCTCCCAATGAAGGGAATATGTTGGACTACCTGGGGGGGGCTGCTGTCAAGGTTGGTACATGACGACAGGGGACAGGGTGGCATCAGGGACCTAGGCAGTCAGAAAGAGTGGCCGGTCGGGGGTGCCCAAAAGAGGAGCATAAATAAAATAATACAAAAAACCCTGCAAGGCGTAGTTTACTTTAGAGGCACCTACTACTTCGTTTACCTCCCCTCCTTGCCACCAAAACTACCAAGGGAACCTTGGCTGTGGTCACCTTACTGGGGGACACTGGGGCTTGCTGGTTTTCACTGGGCCACTCTCTTTGGGGTATTGCAATCCTATTGGGCTTACTGGCACCAGATTCTGAACTGTTTCTTTGTGTCTGCTGCTCATGGCTTAAAAGCCACCTCCTGAGCCTGCCTGCTCACTTGTTGTATATCAGCACCGGACATCAACACAAGGGGTCACAAAGGGAGTGCTTGGCATGGCTCCCCCTCCCCTTCACTGACCAGTAGCTGCTGTTCCCCACCACTTACGGACACCCAAGACTCCCTCCACACCACCAACCAATTAAGGGTCTCACACCAGGCACTCAGCCAATCAGACTTCCTGGTCCCATGTTCCCTGTGTGACTTCTGCTTGACTATAATTATATGCCTGCCTAAGTGGTTCTCCATGCTTGCGGTCCAGAATGCTAAGTGCTTTAGCACAAAGGATGTGGCACTGTGGATGTCAGCTATCGACTAGCTATCCTGCCCCATTTTACAGTTTACTCTGCTGCCGTTGTTTGCTCTACACCCTTTACTGGTGACTCTGGTCTGTCTGCAGCAGGAACATGCTGATTCCTTGGCTTCACAATTGACTTGGTCAGTAATTCTAAAGCTCTCCACAAAGCTGATTGCTGTTCTTTGCTGCTTAAAGTTTCTTTGTGCTTAACACCTGCTCATAGCTTGCTATAATTTTGGCTTTAGCGACCCATAGGTTTCACAATAATCTTGGTCAGAAACTTTTGTGACTCCACTAAGCTGACTGCTGTTATAACATTTCTCTGTGCTTAACCACCTGCTTATTAATTTGTCAGGTCTGCATTTAGCTATCCATATAATTAGGTCTGTCTACAAGGTTGGGTTTGATTTGTATGTCAGGTTGCCTGCAATTATTTTATTTTTCTTTAGGCTGTACCCGAGATTTGCATTTTAATACTGGTCTAGTCAGCAAACAGTCTAATCTCCACCCCTGCCTAGCTTTGTACTGTTACATTAAACTTCCCTTTTTACATCTGGAAGACTGGCTTTATTTACCTACTCTAATTGCATCTCTTTCATTTGTTATACTCTGCAGTACTGTTCTGATATCCCTGCTTCTACTGACAGACAAACTCCCTTCCCCCTCTCACTGGCCTAAAGGTGCGGCCCTGTTACAGCTCCATGATTTTATTTACCCTAACACCCTTGCAGCTCAGGTGTCTCATCATAACCTGGATCCCACTTCTAACATCTGGTCACTTGTACCTACAAATGAAGTCTGTAAATAAGTACCACTTTTATTCCCTAAATGGCTGGCCCATCACCAGAGATGCAGCAAAATTAAATTACACCTGCGAAGTGAACACAAAGTGGCCACTTTGTGTTATCATAATGCTACACAAAGTGGCCATTAAAAAGTGCTCACTTTACTTTGTTATTATGACTTCATGTTGTTATTCCACCTTAACGCGAAGTAAGGTGGAATGACAACAATACAGGCACTTAAGGCAGCCCCCCCCACACGCCACATGGCTTACAGTACTGTAAGTAACATGCTTTAGCCAGGCAGGAAGGAAGTGAGTCATACAAGCAGATACTTTCACTTTCTCCTTTGCAGAGGTAGAAGGAGGAAGTATTTTGTGTAGGAGAGGAGAGTTCGTTATAAATTTCTTTCTTGAGCAAATTCCCAAAACCCAAAAGCTTTCCTAAAAGCAAAATCTTTAGTTTTTTGTGTACTGTTTTGTCAGTTCTTTTTAGTGACTGATTTCTTTGTTTTATAAGTTTTGTTTTGTGTGTGTATGTGTGTGTGCATGTGTGAGTGTGTGTGAAGTCACTTGTCGTGTCGGAGAGGGAAGGAGTGTTTTTTTGTGTGATGGACCAGGGACAGTATGTGGCCCGTGGCCGGAGGGGAGTGTGCACGTGTGGGGGTTGTAGTCGGATGGTGTTGGACTGCTCTAGACTCATTGGTCTTGCCTCCCTCCCTCCAGAAGCAGCAGCAGCACCACCAGTGCCACTGCCACATCATCCAAGTCTGCTGCCACCACCACCACCAGTAGAAGCTGCAGGAGCTCCAACAGCACCACCTCCACAGCAGCAGGTGGAGCTCCAGGTGCATGACCATGCAGCCGGCACTACATCTGCCCCTCCTGTGCCTGGTCCCCCCCCTCAGCTTCCCAGTTTGGCAGTTTTTCAACTGTGTCAGGGGGACAGCAGCCTTGTGGTGTGTCTGCTTTGTGGTGTGCAGTTGTGCCATGGCCCCCGGGGGACACATCTTGGGACTGGGTGCCAGCACACACATATGCTGAACCACCACAAGGTGGAGTGGCAGGCTGCCACTGAACAGGCCGGGCCTCCACCTGCTGGCCCTTCTGTGGCAGTGGCAGAGGGTGCTGCTGTTGTACATTGCCACAGCAGGAGGAGGGCCAGAGCAGCAGCTGCTCTACCACTACCCCCCACTGCCACCAGCACCATCCTCACCACCACCACTACCTGGTTTTCCCCCCACACCAGTGGACCCCATAATGCCTGCAACGCAGGCAGACATAGTACTTTTGTGGGCTGTGGTGGAGGAAAATAATGAGAGGGTGGGTGCTTTCCAGCAGCAGGTGGAGCTGATCGAGCAACACCAGCTACAGATTGTGTCAATGTTCCATCTGCAGCTGAAACATCAGGGGGTCCCCTATTAGCTTTTATTTTTTAGTACACCTCTCCCCCACTGCTGTAGTGTTTTGTCTTTTGTTTATGTTTAATAACAGACAGAGGGAAGGCCACAGTATTAGTTTAAAGAGAAGCAGTCAGCAACAGGAGGTCCTGCCCCTGCAAGGCTTACCATCTGGTTAAGCCTTTTAAGTATGTTGCAGCATTTTTCCCGTACCGCAACATACTTTATTTTAATAAAGAAAAGTCAGTGACCTGGAAGTATGGTGGATGCTATGGGGACTCCATTATGTGTAAAGGTGCAAAGGCGGTGCACCATGCACTTCAATACTTAAGTATTGAAGTGCACCATGAAGCACCATGAACTTCAATACAAAAGTATTGAAGTGCATGGTGCATCTCCGCCACACCTTTCCTTTACATATAATGGAGCCCCCATAGCATCCAGTCCGCAATACTTCTGGGTTGTTGACTTTTCTTTATTAAAATAAAGGACGTTGCAGCATGAGAAAAATGCCGCAACATACTTAAAAGGCTTAACCGGAGGGTTAGGCTTGCAGGGGCAGGAGCTCCTGTTGCTGACTGTTTCCCTTTAAATATATACATACACATACAGTCATACATGCTCCTTATTGCCCTGTTATTATAATCCAATGCCTCAGTAATGTTTACTTTCTGCTGTGGAGTGGTTGTGGAAAAGCTGGTGTGAGCAGTGCAAGTATGATGTGCTAAATTGCATGTGTGCAGTCAGCGTTGTTTCCTGTGTGTGTGTGTCTGTGTGTGTGTGTGTGTGTGTGCCATGACATCAGACATTGTGCAGCTTCCTGCAAGCATATATTGCTGACTTGTTGCAGTGTTTATGGTATAAAGAATAGCGATAAGAATAATGTAATTTTTAATGTCACCACCATCATTATCAGCGGACTAAGTGATACAATATTTTTTCAGAGGTTTCTGGCCAGAGTGCACCTTAGTCACGTACTGCTGACATGACTTTTAGAAGAGCATGTGTTTTTTGTGCTATGATCTCCACAAAGCCATGTGTGCACTGTGAGTGACTGAGATGCACAGTGACACAATACCTCTGAAAAAATATCATATCACTCCGATGGTGCTGATGGTACAAATAAAATATACATCATATATTCTTTCTTATCTTTATTCTTGAGATACTGCAACAAGTCACACCATATATATGTTTGCACGAAGCTGGACAATGTCTGCACATACAGGAAAGAACACTGACGGCACACATGCAGTTTAGCACAACATACTTGCACTGCTCAGTCATGCTTTTTGTGAAACACTTCAAATCACGAGTCCTGACACAAAGTAAACATTACTGAGGCTCCAGAAATATTTCTTTTTTGAAATAGACATTAAAGCAGCAGTGCAACAATCTGGTGAAAATTTTGACCTATACTTTTTTATGCTATTTTACATTGCCACTTTACCTCCTGACTTGTATGATACCATTCTTTCCAGTATTTGAGTCTGCTTTAGTACTTTTATTTATGTCTGAAATAATAAAAGGAGCACTCCTTTTAATACAGTACAGACCAGGTCTTCATCAGTATTTTCTGCTGTTTTTCTCCATCAGTTGTTATATATTACTTCTGTTGTAAAATTAGCAATTATGCAACAGGCAGTGTTTTATGACCTCACAAAACAATATTTATTCAAAAACAGCTGCAAATAGTGATGAAAACCTGCTCAGAGCCATATCAAAAGGTGTGCTCCTTTTTTTTTCAGACATGAGAAAAAGTAGTAAAGCAGACACGCATTGTGAAAAGAAGGGTATCATACAAGTCAGGAAGTAACTAGTGGCTGGCGATGTAAAATAGAATAAAAAAGTATAGGTCAAAATTTTCACCACATTGTTGCACTGCTGCTTTAATTTATAATTTAAGTATGACATTATGTGCTCACAATCACAACACACAAAATGTAACTATCTTTTGTCCAGAAAATTCTCAAGCGCAGAGGAAGTGAACTGGCTCCCATCACACCACATGCAATGTCCCCCAGAATGTATTGTGCAGTCACTCATGCATGCAGTGGTCACACAGAGTCCCCAGAATTTTTCTGCATCCCCAAAATGCATCTGTCTTGTGTCCAGAAAGTTTACATACTCTGTGATGATGATGTACTCATGATGCACAGTGTCTTGCCAAACCGTGTGAAGGAGGGATAACATGACATGAATCCATTCAGTGTTTCATCAGAAATGATGACCATGAGAGAACTGTTGCTGGTCCAAAATGTGTTGTGATTCCCGCAAATGCGATGCGATCACCTCAACCGGATGGAAGGGTGCCCTTTGTGTGTAGACTAATAGTAGTCTTGGTGAGTTGAGATATATATATATATATATATATATATATATATATATATATAATAAAGAACCTCTGTGCACAAGCACTGAGGCAAGGATTACCCCAAAGGGCATTTGGCCAGAAGCCAAGTTTCAAAGAAATGCAAAATCACACATGCCCGCACAATGCAAAGCATCATGGGCTGAATATGCGATAGAAATAGAAATGCAATATATATATATATGTATTTTCTAGGTGGGGGTTGACATATATAGACATGTACTCATTGTATTGTTTTGTATCACAGGTCATACATACTGTTGGTATGCACATTCCAGTGCTTGATGAGAAATGTTGGTGTTAAAATTAGAAATGGAATACTCTCAAGCCAATGAAGGTAAGTATTGTATTTTTTTTTGGGTGGGGGCATGTTTGCAAGTACTGTAGGTCTCATTAATGGTTTATTATTTGGTTACTTTTTCACAGATTTCATCTGCATTCTTCTCCAGTCTGGTAATGATGGACCTGGTTATTGATTGAAATGACTTCTGCATGTTGTATGCCTGCCCCAGCCCGGGTGGGGGGCCTGATGTTGAAGAAGTTCTTTGGGTAAGGCAACTATGACACAACAAAACATCTGGAAGTTTCCTGAAAAAAGAAATGAAGGACTTATTACAACTTGATTGCAGCAGGAAGACATTACATTTAAGCCATGGCTGTTCCACAGGTATCTGGATTAACACAGATAGCAAGCTGTCCCACTGCAATCATCAGATCACAACTTTATTTAGTACCAGGCTGTGTAACAAATACACTGTGTCAGTGTCCCTGCATCTCAACTCAAGTTACATTTCAAAACCATATCTTGTCAAGTAACACAACCTGGGTCCAACTTTTTCAACACTGTCATGGCAGCACAGCTGCAAATTTGGAATACGGTGCATTAAATGTTGCAGAAATATTTTTTGTGACGTACACATGTCACCTAGTTTATGAATCCTCAGTCGGATTTGTTGCACTCTTATGAAAAAAAAAGGAACAGATGAAATAAAATTGATATACTTACCATTATGGATTGGAAATGGATATTCCATAGATTCCTGTAGACAGTACTGCTGATGTACCATTGATACAGAACTTCAGAGAAGGAGAGTCATTTATTGTTAACCTGTAAAAAACAAAATAAGTTGACCGTATGTGTTTGACCATTGCAGCTCAGAAAAGCAACAGAAAACAAAGCACACAGCTAAAGGAAGTTGAATAGCATAAAAAACATTAGTACACATACTCACTTTATAGTTTTAATAGTAAGAAGCCTTGTGCCTGTGGTTGATGGAGGTGGTCTCTTATTCAACTCCCTCTGCCTTGGCATGGACAATGTAATGGAAAAACATTGTCACAATGACACTGGTGGTGGGTGCTGGTGGTCATAGCTGCAGCACATGATGACATTCCCCCTCACATCTTCCTGCATCTTGTGGTGGTGGCAGTGGCGAACAGTGGCCTTATGGTGGTGGTAGTCCGGGGGACACACAGTCACATTCCCTATGGTGGCAGCAGTGTACAGCAGTCTTATGGTGGTGGTAGTTTGGGGACACACAATCACATTCCCTATGGTGGCAGTGGAGAACAGTGTTCTTATGGTGGTGGTGGTAGTTCGGGGGCCAGGATATGCTGTGCTCTGTGTTATAAATGTGATGACGTGACATATGGAATTTGAGTCAGTATGAGTGGGACAGTGATTTAACTTTATGAAAAGAGAACATATATCATACAAGACATGTGACAGCCTTTTAACCACTGAAGTTAAAACTGCCAACATTAACCTCAGTTTCATTCATCGTCATCCTCAGAAAGAAAGCTGCCCTCGCAGTCTTCTATGTCTGAATTTGGACCATGGAAAAATTATTTCTCCACTGTGTTATCATCTATGACAGTGATAGGCTGCTTCATGCTGTCACTGCCACCAGGATGGTCCCTTTCTTTAACATCAGCAAAACTATGAGTATGCCAGGGTATGAATACTGAGGTTGCAGTCTGAACTGGTATGTGCCTCTCATTCATTTTTATGAATGTCAGCAAACTGACATTTACAGGAGAGAGGTTTGTATGACAATCCTGAGCTATTGCACCTGCTGAGCTGAATACCCTCTCGACACTCACACTGGAGGGTGGGCATGTCAGGTACTTCAGTGCAACAATGGTCAGCTCTGGCCATTCACTAACCTTTCCACTCCAGTATAAAAGGGGATCATCAGTGATTGACAGATGCCTGTTTTCAGACACATATGACTCAACCATTCACTGTGTTGCTCGAAGTCCAGTGGTTGATGCATCATCCTGTTCTCCGGAATCACTTATGTCACAAATCCTCACTTAGGACAAAACCTCCCAAAGTGGGTTAACACTAGCTGCTTTTGATGACAGACCACCTGGAACTGCAGTCCCCTTCCCCTTACAGGATATGCTTGACATTACTCCTCCAGGTTCACTTTCAGCCTGATTATGCTGCTCAGGTTTCCTGACCTTGGCACATGAGTTCTGTGCCTCTTGAACCAAGTGCACCAGTTGCCCACTGACATTTTTTATATGTTCAGGCCCACCCTCCAGTACTGAGGCAATCCCATGTTTGTATTGTGGGTCAGCATTGTTGCTATTGCAAAGTTGTCACTATGCTGAATGCTCAAGATGTGATGATTCTGGTTGAATACTGTCAACATGTGTTTCAGCAACACACTGCTAGCACTGTCTCCGGCAACATCAAGGCTATGCTGTACATTCACCAATGTCTGCCTCAGCACCCACAGCAGTGGAATTGATTGGCTAATGGAGGCAGACTCACCACACTGCCTGTGTGACATATTCAAAAGGCCTCAAGATTCTTAATACAGAGTCCATGAGGTGCCACTGATCAGTCATCATAGACATGGAGGCCTCATAACTGTCACGGCTAGTGTGCATTCAAGATATTCTGAGATGGCTTTGTACTGTTCATACAACCTCTCTGTTATATATAAAGTGGAGTTCCACCAGGTGACAACTTCCAGCTTCAAGCAGTGCTGCGGGAGGCTGTTTCAGATCTGCAACTGCTGAAGTTGGTCACGGACCTTTGCAGAGTGTGAAAAGTAAGAACAGATACAGCGTGCAACTGTCAGCATTTCCTTTATATCAGGGTGCTGCAGAAACTCCACACCACAAGATTTAAACAGTGGGCCATGCATGGAACCTGAAAAAAGCCACCATTCATGATGCATTTCACTACATTTGACCCATTGCCACTTGCTATTAGCCCAGCTCTCAGGGACAGGGGGTTCAGCCAATTCTCAGTTTCAGTCAGTACCACATCCAGCATGTTTTCACCAGTGTGTGAACAGGTCACATTGTGCATAGCAATCATTGCATGCTGTTGAATTCCTAGAAGATTGCTAACACAACACTCCACCTTACCACCCTGATTATTTACACTACCAACAGCACAAACAACCCCCTGGCACCTGCACCTGGTGTGCAGTTATACGCAAATATGAATTCCCCGCTGTTTTGTCACTTGTCCACATATCCATACTTAAATGGACGAATGGAGAGGAGGAATGTTGAAGCGCATGTCTTACTGAGTCGGACACAGTATGGTAAAACTTGGGGACAGCACGGGTCAAAAAGTATATCATAGAAACATAGAAACATAGAAGTTGATGGCAGATAAGGACCGCATGGCCCATCCAGTCTGCCTATTTCTTTTTCTACCTTATAAATGTGCCATCGGCCTTTGCTCTGTCAGTGGCCTATCTATTCATACTCATTTGTATTGCTCCCTTATGCCTATCCCATGCCTGTTTGAAGCCCTGCACTGTATTCATAGCCACCACTTCTTGAGGTAGGCCATTCCATGCATCCACCACCCTTTCTGTGAAAAAAGAATTTCCTCACATTCCCCCTTAATCGGCCCCCCTCTAATCTCATGCTGTGTCCTCTTGTTCTGCTATTTTTCTTATGTTTAAACATGTTAGACTCTTTCACCTTGTTAATGCCCTTAAGGTGTTTGAATGCCTCGATCATATCACCTCTCTCCCTCCTTTGCTCAAGAGTATACATATTGAGCTCTGTTAATCTGTCCTCATATGTCTTCTGATGCAGTCCCTGCACCATTTTGGTTGCCCTTTCTCTGGACTGCCTCAATTTGGTTAATGTCCTTGTGAAGGTGTGACCTCCAATATTGCATGCAGTACTCCAGATGGGGCCTAACCAGTGTCTTGTAAAGAGGGATTATTACCTCCCTCTTACGACTTGTGATACCCGTACTAATACACCCTAACACCCCCCTAGCCTTACCTACTGCTTTAGAGGTCTGCTTGGATGATTTCAGGTCATCAGTGATGATGATGCCCAAGTCTCTTTCTTCCTTTGTGACTGCTAGCAACTCCCTCCCAGCCTATAGGTGGCTTCAGGATTTCTCTTCCCTATGTGCATGATCTTGCACTTTGCATTAAATACCAGTTGCCACTCTTCTGACCATTTTGCTAGTTTATCCAGATCTCTTCTCATTCTGCCCACCCCATCTGGATCATCTACTCTGTTGCAGATCTTGGTGTCATCTGCAAACAGACAAGCCTTCCCTCTAGTCCATCTGCAAGGTCACTAATGAAGATGTTGAAGAGGACTGGCCCCAGGACTGATCCCTAAGGTACCCACTTGTGACTTGCATCTCTTCTGACTGTATACCATTTACCACCACTCTCTGTTTTCTGCCCGTCAACCAGTTTGCCACCCAGTTGACCAACTTCTGACCCGTCCCGAGCCTACCCAGCTTATTTATCAATCTTCTATGTGGAACAGTGTCAAAAGCTTCGCTGAAGTCAAGGTAGGTGACATCAACTGCTCCCCCTTGGTCCACCACTCTGTCCTGAATGGGACTGTCCATTTTGGACAGGCACATGCAGCAAACCACAGGAACCCAGAATTCTCCACAAAGGAGAAGGGCAAAAGATCAATTGCCAGCATTTCAGCTACAGCAGCATTAAGTTAACGTGACACTGTATGATTGGGCAGGCACTTCAACTTATGCGCTAAAACACTCTGTAACATGGGCTGACTTAAACGTTTTACATGGGGTGTGATGGCAAATGGTTCTGCTCTGCAAATGGCAGGGGGTGGAGTGTGGACGTGTGATGAAGACAGTTGCACAGGTGATGACAAACCCAGAAATGCTGTTATTTTCTCAGATTTAGCAACAGGGGTTAATGTACCACTTGCACTAGACATACTGCAGTGACCACCACCACCACCAAAACTGCTACTCTCACCACTACTGGACAAGACTTCAAAACCATTCTGCTCTTTCACCTCATCATGCCTGTAGTAATCCTCTGCTGTTATTTCATCACTACTGCACACATTTAATTCTTTACTTGATGCTACAGTCATGGAAGGGGATAACATGCTCGTTATGGTTGATGACGAGGGTGAACGCCTCACTGTGGTACACTTATTAGCTGCCATCTTGTGCTGAGTCAACAGTGCCATGTACCTATTTTTCAGATGAGTATGCTGTCCCCCTGTGCCCAGATGGCTCCACTTTTTACCTCGACTCACACGCACCTGGCAAACCTGGCAGATTGCAACTGACTAATCATTTGCATCTTCCACAAAAACATCCCAAACAAGGGATTTTGATGCTCAAGTGTTAACATGTCCCCCTGATGCTGCTTATTGGACTCCATTTTTTAAGCAACGAAGTGGGGGGGGTACTACATGATTTTTCAGGCAGACACACTTGGACTCCAATTGACCACCACGACTACCTATCATTATTACTGGGTCATCATCATCAACTGAAACTGGTAAATCACAACTTTTTATGGGAAGGGGAAATGCAAACAGACCCAGACACAGCCACCTTGAGTTTGTTTTTCTCTGGTTCTCAACAAGAGTCACTGACCTCATCATCATATTCATCAACATCATCCACATCTTCTGCTTGGATGCTGGAATATGGACTGCATGTTGCAACCACAGCAACAGCAACATCATCATCATCATCAGCACCACCATCACCTGAACTTTTTCACCACACTGTAAATCATTGCATGGCAAATGCATGACCTGAACCACGGTGGAAGAAATGTCACTTTGTGTGCAATCATTGACATGATGATCAGAATCCTGATGTTCAGTTACTGGGATGTTACTGGGGAGTATGACATCATCTACACTGCCACTCACTGCCACTGCTTCACACTCCACTATATTTTTGGACATGGTAAACTGGTCAGAACTGGAACTTGAGGCAGCGATACTCATACCACCACCAGCAACTGCACTAACACCACCAGCTGGGACAATATCATCTCCACCAACTATGAGTGAAGCTACTGATTGTGCTGTAAAAAACATTGAAGGAGAAATACCTTTCCTCACATCAGCAGTGCACTTTTGTGACTGCGTACTACTAACACGCCCACAGACAATCTTACCACTGGCAGCAGTGCCATGGCGAGAATCAGCTTTGCTTGCATGTCTCTTTGCAGGCATTTTGAGGGATCAACAGGAATGTTCTAAACAAATTTAGATTTTGGAGCATTCACTCTGGGTTGGGGCTGGGGGGTGACACTGGATGTGAAGCCAAAAAAATGACTGTGGCTTCAACAACAGATACAGACGCAAAGTCACAACAAGTTCAACAACACCTTAACTAACCAGTGGTGTTCTCAAGTCATAAGCAATCCAGTCTGGAAAAGAATACATTTTGCCAGTGGGTGGGTGGGGGTTGAGCACTGACTGCACTGCAGAACCAAGAAAAGATACCACAATGGCAGTACAAAATTACGCAGCTGCAGTGGATAGCAGGTTCACATTGCTGCACCTGCAATTACACTGTGGTACTATAAAAGGTGTATTATTTGATGTCACGTCATGCACCGCACACACTCACACAGAATTTGCCTACAAATAATGCATACCAAATTTAAAACTTCAGTAATATACAAGGTTTTTTAAACAATCTTAATGATGCGCCAGGTCCCTCCAGACCACATCACACACAATCAGCAAAAAAATGTCAGCAATTACTGAAAATATTACTGTGTGTACAATAACACAATCAGTTATACAAGAAAAACATAACCCAAAAACAAATAACTCCCTATTTCTCCAACTTCAATCTTCCTACACCAGATACGCCCCTTCCCAAAGCATACTTTCACTATCTCTCAGTACACAGACTGAATGTTGTACATTAACATTCAAAATCCACACAAAAGCAATAAACACTCAATGATATGAGCACAGAAGAGTTTCCCTACAATCAATGAACTAAAGTTCCAGCAAAAAAATTGATTCAAAAAGACTTTTTTAACAGCTTTTAGAAGGTTTGAATCGCAGAGAGCTCTCAGAGCAGACTGTCTCCTACAGCTTCCTACACACACTACCCTGAACTGAGGCTGTGCAGAACAATCTAGAGCACATGTGACCTGAAATCCCATGAATCACTGCAAAATTCTCCTTTGGAGCTTAAAACAAGGTGAAGTGAGGCGAATAAAAATTGGTGGAGTAGTGACTTGGGAATGCGCAGTAACACGAAGTCATTGGTTTCAGTGGACTTCCCGTTACCCATTTATAACGTGAAGTACTCCGCTTCGCATTGCGGAGCACTCCGCAAATTCATCTTCACTCCACAAATCACTCCGCAGAGTGAATTGAGGCCACTTCACCCATCTCTACCCATCACCTCTGCAAATGTGGCCTTTGGTACCTTTTTCTTATTATTCTGTACCTATCTGGTGATGTTGAATTAAACACTGGTCCCTCTGCCCCTCTTAGCAGCTCTGATCCTCACTTGACTGTTTCAAAGGAGCTAAAAAACTTCCCACTTAAATGTCCATAGTCTGCTATCTAATCTCCCAGAGCTGGAGGCCTGGGTGTCCCAGCATAAACCTGATGTGCTATGTATTTCTGAAACATGACTCAAACCCTCCACACCGGACTCGGGTTGCTCTTTATCTAACTATAGCCTGTTAAGATGTGACCGTCCCTCCACCAAAAGGGGAGGTGGTATAGCTATCTATTTCCGGGAACACCTAAATCTCTCTGCAGTACCTATTCCTAAATTTTTCCTATGTGAAACTTTGCATGCTGTTCTACTTCTGGAGGGAACAAAGAAACTCCATGTTATATGTTCCTGTAACCCTCCCAGAAATGGTGTGGCAGGTGTAACTAAAGTCCTTATGCATACCACCTCCTTAGCTAGGAAAAACAAGATCATTCTACTCTGTGATTTAAATCTTGCTTGGTTTGGTAAAGCACCCAAATCGCTTAATTCACTGGTGCAAAAATATCATCTGTCTCAACTTATCTCAGGTCACCCAGACTTTCTCACACTTCAGGCAGTCATACATTATTTGACTGGACCCTGACAAACAGAAAGTGCAGGATCACTGGGACTGGTATCTTATCAGATGCTATTAGTGACCACTCCCCTGTCTACTGCATCTGGTGAGCTCATGCACTTTCCTTTCCCCCTAAAGAAATCTCTCTTCAGGACTTCTCAAAGCTCGATTCCACTGCTTTCCTTGCTGACTTGTCTTAGAATGATTGGATGCTATTTTATAGCACCAATAATATAAACAAGGCCCTAAACTATATCATCTCCCCCTTTAATGCTCTCCAAGACCTACATACCCCAATAGTGAAACACAGAATCAAAGACTCACCCACCAGGTGGCTATACAAAGACCTACTTGTCTTACTAATGATGAAGGACAAGAATTAGTCCAAATTTGAAACCTCTGGTCTCCCAGCTGACTCGGTGGATTATAGGACCAGAAGAAATGCCTATAAAAAGGTCTTACACCTTGCAAAGAGTTCCTATTGCAAAGGTTTGTTGCTAAATGCTACTGATGACTCTCAAAAATTTTGGAATCACATCAAAGGTAGTATGGGGTGGACACAACCATTTGCTAATGATATGGTGCTTGATGGCATCCACTGTAACAACCTGTCACCATTGCCAGTGCTTTCAACCCCACTTCTCAGGCCTGTCCAAATACACCTGTCCTGCCTTTTCACCCTCAGCATCCACCCTTCTCATCCCCAATGAGACTTCTGCATCCACCTCCTGTTTATACCTATGTGCAGTCACAAATCTGGAGGTGTATCATCTGTTGGACTCCATTTCTGTGTGCAGTAATGTAGACTCTGATTGCCTCAAGCACAGGTTGCTAAAAATGGCCTCCTCCTACCGTTTTCTCCCTCTGGCTAGAATTTATCTTCTGTCCCTGTGCTCTGGTGTTGCTCCCGAAGTCTGGAAGGTTGCAAAAATTGTCCCTGTTTTCAAGAAAGATGATACCAAATCTATCTCTAATTATTACCCCATAGCTCTCCTTTCAGTCCTGAGTAAAATATTGAAGAAGCTTGTTTCGGTCCAAACCAACTATCTCCTCAATTTTAACTTACTCTCTAATGCCCAACATGTCTTTAGGAAAGGCCAGGGTGCCACCACAGTTCTGCTCCAATTTACTAATGACATCTACTAATGACATCAAAGTTTCCATGGGCAAAGGTTTATTTGTGGAGGTAGTTTTCATTGATCTTACAAAGGCCTTTGATATAGTTGACCAGTCACTACTAAAGACCAAAATGCTATCCCCAAGCATCTCCTCTGATGTGGTATCCTGGTATGACAACAAATTCAATGACAGACAACACTTTGTTTAGTTTAATTCAGCTGTTTCAGACCACTCCACAGTAAACACTGGGGTTTCTCAAGGATCTATCTTGGGTCCCCTTCTTTTCACTATGTTAAAATGATCTTTCCATAAACCCTGTATCCTGCTTCTCTTTGCTGTATGCTGATGCCTTGTACTCTATCTGAGCTGCCAAAACCTGGCTGACTTAAACTCAAACCTAACCTCTGATTTCTGTAAGATCTACTCCTGGCTCTCCCAAAACAAATTACTTCTCAGCGCTACTAAATCTCACTCAGTGTTATACAGCTCACACCTCTGATTTAAAAAAAGTGTACTGGATGCCTAGCTATCTCCAAAATTGTTGGCTTCTTCCTTGAAAATGTCAATTGCTTCAAATACCTTGATATAACCCTTGACCCTTCTCTTGATTTTGCTCAGCACATCTCTAATATTTGAAAAGCGATAAAACACCAGGCTTGGCCTGGCCTTTAGAATCAAGTATGCCCTCACACCCTCTGCCTGAATCACCATAGCTCAAGGCATCCTCCTTCCCAGTCTTACCTATGGAAAGTTACCTACCCATGTGCCTCCAAAGCAAACCTCCACAAATGAAACACTACCTATAATAGCATCTGTCATTTTGCTCTGACCTGTAACTGTCTTACCCACCACTGTCAGCTCTGTCAGCTCCACTCTGGACTAAACTGGCTGTCTCCTGAGGCTAGCTGCTTCTTTGCTATTGGCTCCCATATCAACAAAATTATTAGATGGGGGTCCCCACCTCCTTAACTTGTATGCTGACACCCCCTGACCTAGCTTACCCCCTATGTTCAGGTGATCAGTCCCTACTAGTGGCTCCCAGGTGTATGACCAACATGGGACTTTAGGCCTTCTCCCACTTACCCTAGTTACTGGAACTTCCTCTTGGTAGCCCTCCAGCTCTCCCCCTGCCATGCCTGTTTCAAAAGGGAGCTATACCACCATCTCATTATCTCTGGCTCTTGCACCTGTTTTTTTTTCTTCATGACCACCTTAGCTATGATGTCTGAATAGTGTTTGCTGTTGCTGCTAAATTATTTGTTTGTGCTTATGGATGATGCACTGCCTGTTTTAATATTGTTTTGTGATACTGCACCTTCTGTTAATCTTGTTTTTTGTTGCTTATGTCTGCCACTGTTGTGCTGATTTTCTCCTTGCTACATGGGTCTGTGCACTGTTTTTGAATATTTTACTGCCTGTGTATTGCAACTAGGTACCCGTTTACATTGTTAATGTCTTTATCTTCTTTACTGTATTGTACTCATGATTGTTTGTAATTGTACACTTCTGGGTCATGCCTGAAAATGGGCATAGTATTGTCTAGTGTACCTACCTGGTAATCAAACAGCAAATCAATCAATCTATCTGTCTATCTATCTATCTATCTATCTATCTATCTATCTATCTAAATTCTACACCATTAAATACAGTAACAGAAAAATATCTTACAAATGACAAAAAATATGACACATTTTAGCAATTAATGCATAATATTTGAAGTTATACTGAATCAAAGAAGACTGCAGATATAGTACTATCTAAATGCCTTTAAAGAACAACAGTTGACCCAAAATTCTCATCAATTCTCAAAGCCTCCACTGACAGCTAACCTATGCAGGACTTAACCAGTCCTTGTTACCTAATTTTTACCTTGATTTTTTTGAGGGAAAGGGATCATAAATCCTCATATCGAAGAGCTGGCAGCCAGATCCCTTCTCCTTCCTAATAATCTGAAGTGAAAGTGTTGTCCCTGTGCTCATACATTTTGTGACATAGGAGTTTGTAGAGCTTGGGGGTGCACTGCATTGAATCCAATGCGGGCTGATTTGAAAGGCATATTTATATATTTTAGAGTGCCACTGGGTTTCAATCAATGCCGCTGCTAGACTCGTGTTGGTTGAGTGGCAGCATTGATTTAAACCCAGTGGCACTATAAAATATATAAATATACCATTCAAAATCAGCCCCATTAAATTAAATACAGTACTCCTCATGCTCTACAAACTCATATGTCACAAAATGTATGAGTGTGGGGGTAGCATGGGGTGGAGCTTTCAGTTCAGCATACCAAGAAGGGGAAGGGAGCTGCTGCCAGCTCCTTGATATGAGGATTTATGATCCCTTCCCCTAGAAAAAAACACCAAGGCAAAATTAGGTAGCAAGGACAGTTTAAGTCCTTTCTAGGTTGGCTGACAGTGGGGGGGCTTTGGGACTGCATTGAAACTGATACTCTTTAATGGCTTCACTGATTAGTACCACCTCATAACTTGCAACACCACATATATTTTGACACAGACATACATTTTCAGTGAAATAATGTGGGGCACATTCTCTTTTAAAAAGAACATCTGATGTCTTAGTTGAAACTTTAAACAAAAACATTATTTTATGCACAATGTAATTTATTTTACATCAATATGAAGATAGTCTAGGCCTGCAAGGTAAGCCTGGACACATTTCTGCTTACCTGGGGAATCACAGGGTATACTGAGTGTGAAATCCTTATAAATTAGTACATGTTTATACAGCATACTTGTTTGTTCCTGCTTATGGGGGGGGGGGCAGACTTGATGAACCTAGAGACCCTTCTGACCTATATCTTACTATGTAATTTCCCATGCATTTTAGGGACTGTGGGTTGCTTATCTCTAGGATTTTGCTCTGGAGGAGGGGAAACTGCCTCATACATAGGACCATTGGCTAGCTCCATGCTCAACTGGTAGCAGCAAGAGAGGAGATACCTCAATTGTGACACTATCTAAGCTGCTGCCTATGCCCCATAATCCCACTTCCCCAGAGTCCCACTTGACTAGGGGACTGGAGGGTGATGTGGAGGGGAGGAGAAGAAAGGCAGGGGCAGTCACAAGGCATTCAACAAAACACATGAAATCCCAACAGCAATTCACTTTCACCCCAGAAAGAGGCACAGGTACATGACTCCATCAGGGGTGGGGACACAGAGCCTATCAGAAAGAGTGGGCAGGATGAGTTGGTGACACTTGGGGGGGACAGTAGGAGGAAGACAGCAAGGAACATTCTAGTCATAGGGGACTCAATGATTTACAGGAGAAGGCAGTGGGTGGAGGGGGAAAGGAAGGGGAGTGGTCAGATGCCTTCCTGATGAATATGCCATTTGGGATATGGAAAGGATAGAGAGGATGGTAGAGGATGAGGATGGGTAACTGAAGGTGCTATACACTTGGATACTATGATATGGCAAACCACCCTATGGAGGCAATAAAGCACAACTTTTGAAGGCTGGGGGACAGACTGAAGATGGAATCATGTAATTTGGGTGCGTCCCTAACAGCACCACACACAAAGAGCAGAGCAAATATCACCCACAGCAAAAGGGTGACAGGAAAAAATGGAGACCACCGCAAACAGCAACAGTCCTCGGCCAAAAAACACTGCTTCTCTTTTTAGTGGGGGACTGTGCCCCCCGCACCCCCTGAAAATTAAATAATCAACTCCCGGGGGGGGATTTATAAAACAAAAAAGAAAATCCTATTTTCTATTGTTGGACCAGAACCTGGGTCTGCTGGCTCCATAGGCGGTGGCTCTAGTCACTATGCCAAATGACCAGCTTGATAGGGTTCAGCCACACAACTTCCCATATCCTGTCATAGCGAGTGCAGCTCACTGCTATACTCAATATACAAGATCATTCGCTCCAATGGAATGGTCACCCTAAACATGAGCGGTATTATTGAGTCACTCATATTGAGTCACTCAGTAATACTTGCACATATAGGGTGCTATCATTGAGGACACACTTGGCTTCCCTGGCATTTTCTGAGGTCTTCCTTTTGTTGGGTAGGGAAAATGGGGAGGACAGAGTAAGAAAGGAGGAGACTGATGGGTTTAATGGGTGATTGAAGGGATGGTGTCAGGAGAAGGGGTACCACTTTGTGGGGGACTGGGAAGCTTCTGGGACAGGTGGCTCTTTAAGGATAATGGCCATCACCAAACAAGAAAGGGGTGCAGTGTGATGGGGCAGATGTTTGACATCTACATCTGGACAGTTAAACTGACTGCAGATTAGGCTGAGGCTAGGAGAACCACTGAGAAGGGAGAAAAAGTGGAGAGCCTTGCTAGGGCCCCACTTAACTGGACTCTATAAACAATGGGGATGGAAGCAGCAAGGCAGGAATGCATAAAACAATAGGAGAAGATGCCAGGGAATGAGGGCTCACTAAGCTGACAAAAACAGGAAAACCAAGAAATTAATGAGGCTGGGGAAGAATGAAGTGAGATTTGAAAAAAATGGAAGGGGTCTGGGCATAAAATGGAAAGCAGTCTGCCTTAATGCCAGAAGCCTGGGAAACAAAAGTAGTGAGCTCCAGCCAATGATAGCAGATGCAGGGTTGGACCGCATAATCATTATGGAAACTTGTGCTACAGGGAATAATGACTGGGACTTTGTAGTCCCAGGCTATACCAGTATGCCAATTGAACAGTGATATTTAGACAGCGAACGACATTACAGCGGCAATTCTTTGTTGTCACTGTAATGTACCAGTGGGACCCTGGCATTGCTTTCTCCTGGTCTTTCACCCCTCACCAAACCAGCTCTGTCAGAGTTGATAATCTTAAATTATGGTGGGGCATGGGGGGGCAGAGGCCCCCACATGAGGGTTTCGGGGACAAAGCCCCCCAAAGAAAAACAAACTTTTCATTAGACGGCTTTATGCCAACCACAATTGCGGTCAACATAAAGCCATCACTGTAATGTCCTTTGACAACATTGTTGTAGAATTGACGTCATAGATCCAGCTATACCATATATAGGTGAGATAGAGGGAAAGGAGGAGGGGTAACTCTCCATGTCAGGAAAAGGACTGAGGCAGTGGAAGATAGGTCCATCAGGGGAGGTAATGGAGAAATAGAATTACTGTGAGTTCAGTGCATGGCAGCATCTAGTAAGAAATTGCACATGGTGGTGGTCTATAGTCTGCCAGGACAGGAGAGAAGGGCAAAAAGGAACAAGGAGCAGAATTAGGGAGGCTCACAAAGTGGGAGGTGATGGTAGTGAGGGATCTCGACCTGCAAGACATTGACTGGGACATACCAGCAGCTAGGAGCACCAGAAGCCAGGCCCTGCTAGACACTTGCATGACTGTATAATGGTTCAATTGGTTCAGGAACCCACATGACAGACAACCATGCTTGATGTGGTGGCCACCAACTCAGAAATGGCAGGTGGAATGAAGGTTTTAGAACCACTGGTGTACAGCAATAATAGCACTATGTATTCGAGCTGGCCCTCATCAAAGGCTGAAGTTCTGGATTGCAGAAGAGCAGACTTTACCCAGTTGAGGGTGTTAGCCTTGGACAGGTTAACTGGAGTGAACAGAATCAGGGGACTGGAAGAAATATTGTGAGAAATACAAGGCGCCATTCTTGTGGTAACAAAGTCATGCATCAAGATCAGGGCCCCTGTGTTCACTGCGACAAACTGGACCTACATTCTGCGGCAGGACCTCATGCTTGCTGCAGTCAGGCTGTGAGAAATTCTGTGGTGATTCTGCAGCAATTCTGTGATGAGCTTTACTTACTCTGTGCTGGTTTACCACAGCTATGCTCCTGAGAATTTCTCCCCCTGGCTGCCCAGTTGCTTGAAGATCAGTATTGCCTGGTTGCTAAACAGTGCTGCTCCAATGGCTCCTCCCACCCACTTGCTTGAAGCCTGGTGGTGATGGTTTGTGCTATAACGCTGCTCTAGTTGCTTTCTCCTGCTCGCGCAGTTTAACACTGGTGGTGTCATTTGTGTCAATACCACTTGGCTTCCACATAATCTTCTCTCCCACTCTGTAAGGATTTACTGTGAGGCCAGAGAAAAACTGGGCCATTTTACATTAGACTAAGGTCCAGAAAGCCTCCCATTTTTTGTCTGCAATAATTACTAATACTTTTTTCATTCCACAGTTCTGCAATTGGCAAAAAAGTACCACCATTCCTACTCATGAAATGGGCTTCCTGAAGTTCCTCAGTGTTTGTAAAAGGCCATAATGGCCATGAGCTTCAGGGCTGAGTGCCAGTGGATTGGAAAGTGGTGGCCCCACTGACTACTGCAACCCAGTGGGCATGGATGTATAATGGAACAGCCAACAACTCACACTAATACCATTTTAAGCTTGCTCACAATCATTTTAGCAATTTAGTTGGGTTTTCAGTGGTGATGGCCATTTTACTGCACCAAAAAATGGTGTTTCTGAGTCAGAGACTTGTTTCTGCAGCAGGGCCATGTTTCTGTGGCAGTTGCTGCAACCGCAGAATCGCAGAAAACATGGGACCCTGATCAAGATGGTTACCAAGAGAAACAGGTATAAGAGACCACATGGTTCTCTGAAAAGGTCAGGGAGGTAAATCCACAATGGGCCAAATGAAGGCCTTCATTAGGTCCAAGGAGAAGCAGGGGGATGTAGAATGGAAAGAGTACCAAGTAAATACTAGGGAGACCAAGAAAGCAGTCAGGGATGAAAAAGCAGACACAGAGCTACGTATTGCAGAAGGGGTCATGGGCAGTGAAAAGCATTTTTTTTTCAGATATATTAGAAAAAAAAAGAAAGATTGAAGGGGGAATTGGTAGGCTAACAGATGGAGGCAGAGTAATAGAAGAGAAGAATGAGAAGAAAGCAACCATTCTTAATGACTACTTCAGCTCAGTATTCTCAAGGAAGGACAATAGGTCTTTGCTGGAGATGGCATAAAGGCTGTTGAAAGGGGGATTCCAGTAATGAGGCAGTAGATATTAACAAGTGAAAGGACCAGAAAAGTGCTTGCAGCCCCAAAGATTGATAAAGCCCCAGGGCCAGATGGGATGCATCTGAGTATGCTTAGGGAACTGGCTTTTGGCTTTGGAATTAGCTAAACCCCCTCATAGGACTATTTAATTGTTCAATGCAGACAGGGGTGGTTTTGAAAGACTGGAGGGTAGCGGATGTAGTCCCACACCACAAGGGTGGGGAGAAAAGCAAAAAAGTTAACTACAGACGTGTAAATCTCACCTCTGTTGTGGATAAACTGATGGAGACCCTAGTCAAAAGGTGATCAAGTGGACTACCTGGAAAAAAACAGGATCCAGGATAGTAAACAGCATAGGTTCATGGCAGGAAGGTCTTGTCAGACCAACCTGACAGTATTCTTTGACTGTGTAGGTGGAAGACTAGGTTTGCTGGCAAAGGCACCTAGTTTCACCTGAGCTCTTTTCTTCTAGGTTTGCTTGTAAGGACAGAGCAAGGAACAACGTTATCAGAGCAATGAAAAATATTAAGGGTTCTTTTGGCTAGGTAGATTTACTGTGTGTTACTATTTTCTTTTGTGCTCACAGGTTTTGTTACTTTTTTTGCTTACATTTTACTGCTTTATTGTTCTCTGATTCAAATTGCTGTTGCAGGGTATACTTTTTGCTGCATTATTACAGGGTGTGCCTACAGGTTTGTTACTGTTTTGTGCTTACAGATTACTGCTATAATCTTCTCTGATTCAAATAGTTTTTTGCAAGGTATATCTTCTGTTACTGCTTTATTTTTCTCTGTAGCAGTGTTTTTTGCAGGGTATATCTTCTGTGAAATTGTTACAGGTGGTGCTTACTGGTTTTACAGTTTTATCTATCATTAGGCTAAGCTTTCATGGCTACTGCATTTGTTGTTGGTTGATTGTTTCTGGTCTTACCTCCTTGTTTCTTTTGTCCGTGGTTCTTATTTTTGAGCAGGGGAAGGGCCCAACCACCCACCCCCATCTCCAACCACCCCATGCTACACTCCTTTTATAGAGTAGTACAGTTGTGACATTTCCTGTAGCAAAGCAGGAAAGGGAGGATCAGAGGAGTATCCACACAGTGACCTCACTTACAGGGGCACGATTAATTTAATTTAACCCTTTATAGAGCTGATAGAATTGGCAAATGAGGGGGGGTGCATTTTACATCCAAGACTCCCTGTTATGCCAAGACCTACTGGCACCCTCCCTGGATCACAGAGCACAACCCCTGACAATAAAACTCAACCAGACCCCTCCAGAGCCCCTGTAACTATTACTGTGGCTTACACCCCACCAAGAAACCAAGTGCCATCTATTCAATCCCTGGCCAGCTATATCTCCAGCTTCCCCCCCAAAACCGAGCACATCATATTAGGGGATTTTAATGTGAACTGGCTATCCAGCTCAGCCTCCCGTATGAAAGACACCCTTTCTGCTCTTGACCTGGCCCAGTTAGTTAATCATCTAACCAGGGTGAATCCCAGAAATGGATCAAGCACCCTGCTTGACCTGCTACTCACCAATCGCCCAAACAGAATTTCAAACCTTGCTGTACTTCCAGATTCATTAAGTGATCACTCCCCCATCCTCTTCACCAGGTCAAGTTAGTGGAAAATACCCCAATGAAACAGTTTCACCTGACAGTGATTTAAACCTGGAAACCTCAATAAAGTAAGGTGGCATCTAGCCCAGTGTGACTGGTCCCCCATCAGCTACGCCCCAACCATAGATGAAACCCTTGACTACTTCACCCACACGTTCAACAAGGCATGTGATAGCTTTGCTCCCCTCACAAAGGTTCAATCCAAAAAACATAATGCCCCCTGGGTCTCACCAGCACTGCTTCAGCAACTAAAGAATCGAGATGATCTCTGGCACAAAACAGTTGCCTCTGGCGTGCAGGTGGACAGGCTTGCCTACAAGGCGGCACACAACAGGTGTACTTGGGCCATTAGGATGGCCAAATCCGACAGCTATAAAACTACCCTCGCTTTCTCCTGGGGGAATGCTAGGTTGTTCTGGGACAACCTAAAAGAGCTGAATGGAAAATCCAAGATGCCACCCCCCTCCCAGCTAACTGTCAACAATGAAACTACCTTGGACCCACTTACCATCACCATTTGCCTAAACGCTGCATTCTCTGACCTAAGTGCAGTTCTTCCAAACAACTTATTTGATCCCGTCCCTGAGACCCCCCAGCCAAACAATGCATACCCCCAACCCCTTCCACCTCAGGGTCATTACAATGAGTGAAGCAAGGCCATACCTTGCAAATGCCCTCAGGTGCTCAAGCTACTGCAAAGACTCTTTTGATGTGAAAATCCTTAATTTGGTACTAGACTCTGTGCTCTTCCTCCTGAGTGATCTCCTTAACCACTCTCTATGTCCAGGGCAGTTTCCAACTGCCTGGAAGATGGCCACTATCACCCCAATATTGAAGGGTGGGGACACCACCTCACCCAATAAATACCAGCCCATCTCCACTCTTCCTCCCCTCTCAAAAGCCCTGTAAAAAATCATTGCCACCCAACTCACCGACTACCTGCTTACGCACAACATACTATGTAGGGAACAACATGGCTTTAGAGCTGGACATAGTACAATAACCACCCTCACAAAGTTCTCTAACACTTTGCACAATGTCTTAGATAAGAAACACCTAGCAGAAGCTGTAATCATAAACCTGTCAAAAGCTTTCGATACAGTCTCCCACACCCTGCTCCTAAGTACTCTCCGCTTCACCGGTCTGACCCCTGGACCCATCATGTGGTTTACAAGTTATCTCTCAGATAGGTCCCAATGTGTCAAGATAAACAGCACTCTCTTGTCTACTCTGCCAGTTCACTATGGGGTCTCCCAGAGCTCCATGCTCAGTCCATTATTATTCAGCATCTTCCGGAACACCCTGCCTAAATCCTGCCCAAGTAATCTGCTGCTCTACGCAGATGATGCAGTACTGTTTGCTCCCACTCTGATCCCACAATCCTACAGTCCTCCCTACAACTTGCCTTCAACCACATCGAAAACTGGTTCACTGACCACAGACTGGTGGTCAATGTAAAAAAGACTAAGTCAATGCTCTTTGTCCACTGACAGAGCAAGGACTGTGATGCCCAACTAACAATCTTTTCCAAAGCTCTCCTCCCGCTGGAACAGGTCCATATCTATAAATACCTGGGCCTAACGTTTGATCCCAGCCTCTCATTCCACCCCCATATCAGTAATCTTTCTTCAGCCATAAATATTCGCACAGGACTACTGTATTGGTATAGAGCCTGCCTACCACCAGAGGCCCTTAACCTTGCTGTTACCTCCTCTGTTCTCTCTTTAGTAGATCATGGGCTAACTGTCTACTCAGCCGCTGACCACACAGCTGTCAATAAAATCCATCTGGCTATCAACAAAGCATGTAGACTCCTCGCTGGAGTAGATAGGCGCACCCACAGCTGCACACTGTATACCCTAACAAACATCCTCACTCTAGATGAAAGAGTACGCTATCAAACCAAATAACCAAATCTCCTCACCAAATAAATTCAACTAGGGCTTACCCCCCCTCGGGGTTTCTGCCTCCCTCCGTACTGCTCATGCCTCAGCAAACACCTGCTCAGCAAATAAACTGATGTGGGCTGTCCCTAGGGTCACGACCTCCCTAGCCCAAAGGTCTTTTACCTACAGTGTGCCATTATGGTACGATGAACTCCACCCTGCCGTTACCTCTGTCTCCAGACTAGGCCCCTTCAAAATAGCCCTGAAAGACCACATACTCCCCACCCACCACTGCCAGTGCACTGGCTAAGTATGGGCTGCTGTTTAGCCACACCAATACTTGGCTACCGGGCCCTTAGTGGTGGAGCAGGGATGGAGATTCCAGCTGATGCATATAAACATTCAGTACCACCAGTACCATGTAAAGAAAGTGTGGGCTAAAGTATTTTATTCTACTGCTGTTGATGTATACTTCTCTTTGCACAATATTGACTGTGTTAAGGACAATGTCAGAATCTCGACTGCTTGCACCTTGACAATTACAAGCTCCTTAGCTCGACCTGTATAACTACCTAATTGTGCAGGCCTCATCCTCCTTATTGATTGTACTGTTCACACCCTGTTTTCCTCTTTTGCCTTATTGTATACTGTTTTGCTTATTGAACTGTATTGTACTCAGAGGTGGAGCCTTTGCAAATGAGTCTATAATCCAAAGGTTGTATATCAATATCTTCAATAAATAAATAAATAGATAAAATAAACTTGTTATACAAAGTTACACAAAAACAAACAAACAAACAAAAATATAAAAAAAAAAATCTTTTACTTTTATTTTCTTCTAATTACGCAGACCAGATTGTAACTCGGCAGCTCAACTGGAATGGATATTATTAACTGCAGGACACTTTTGAAAAGGGCAGTTATACAGGATTTAGGATGCTGTCCTACATGCTGGACTATCAGAGATCTAAGGGCTCCGCTCCGGGCACCATAGGCAGAGATTGTGTGCCTCAAATCTCATATTCATGAGGAAATATATTACAAGAACCACCCGTCATTTCCCCAACATCCAACTAAAGCACCTTGACCGCAGAGAGTAGTTCGTCCGGGAGGTTGGCAGGTGGTTTGGAGGGGCAAATCGGGTACCCCATCACTCAGTGCTCATCAACGTATCACCTCCACAAACCATATAATAACTACAAACAGGTATTTGCCTCTATCTCTGACATCAAACAAAGGGGCAAAGGACACTGCAGCACAGGAGCTATCACTACAAAACTCACCCAAAACAGGGACCAAAACAAAAAAAGTAAAAGGGAAATCTAAAACACTTCTAATCATAGGTGACTCCATGATTCGGGGAGGTGATACCTACCTCCGGCCGGGGATAATGGTCAGATGTCTCTCAGGTACATCAGCGTGGAGAGACACTGACCGCATTGCTAAAATGGTGCAGGAAGCAGGAGAAAACATCAATGTCCTGGTACACATAGAGACTAATGAACTCGCCAGCCGGTCAGTTGTGGAGACCAAGGAACACCTGACCAGGCTGAGAGACAAGCTGTCATCCATTTTGTCTGGCATCTCCTTATCTGAGATCCTGCAGTTTGGGAGAGAGGGGCAGATGGACGGAAGGTCAAAGAAGGGGAGATAGGGGAGCTAAACATATGGCTCAAGGGCTGGTGCCAGGAAAAGGGGTACAAATTTGTAGATAACAGGCAACAGTTTTGGGAGTGAAAGTTCTATAAATTTGATGGATTGCATCTGACTAAAGAGGGAGTCAGTGCATTGGGGCAGAAGTTTGATGTCTTTGCAGAATATTTAAACTAGCAAATGGGGAGAGGGGTGTAGCACCCGATACATCAAACGAGAAGAACACCCCCCCAGCTAGTTATCAAACAGGAATTCAGCATGTTTGTAGTTAATTTGCATCACCAGGTAAGTAAAAAGGTTCAACTCCCCATATGACACGCAGGGAAAATGCCAGACCTCACCCAACAACAAACGCACTGAAATCTGGCCAATGGAAAATCATGTACACAAATGCCCACAGTCTGGGAAACAAGATCCCAGTCCTGGAGGTAACAATGACAGAGGCTAAACTGGACATAGTAGCCATTAGCGAGACATGGGTCACAAGTAACCACACTTGGGAGACTTCAGTACTTGGCTATGTACTGTTCAGAAGAGACTGAGGTGCAAAAAGGGAGGAGGGGGAGGAGTGGCCCTTTATGTCAATGAAAATATCAAAGCTACAGAAATTCAGAATACACATAAGGAGCCAGAAGAACTGTGGGTCACCCTGGAAACAAGAAATGGGACAGCCATATGAACTGGGGTTGTCTACAGGCCTCCAGACCAGGGGGAGGACATAGACACATTACTGTTAGAAGATATACAAAACATGACAGCTAAAGGGGAGGTTCTGATGATGGGAGACTTCAACGTGCCAGATACAGATTGGTCAATACCAGCAGGGACATCTGCCAGAACTAGACACATAGTGGATTCCCTGCAGGTGGAGGGCCTCAAATAACTAATACAACAACCCACAAGAGATGGGGCTATCTTGGATCTAGTACTGACTAATGGGGAAAGGATCACAGATCTCTAGGTAAAAGATCACCTGTGGGCCAGTGACCATCACATGGTATGGTTCAATTTGGCCACTAGAACTATATCATTCCATGCCAAGGCAAAAATATGCGACTTCAGAGGAGCTGACTTTGATAAGATGGCCAACAGAGTTAAGCTAGCCCTGGCAAGAAGAAATACAGGTGAGGGGGTACAGGCAAAGTGGGCAGGCATTAAGGATGCAATACTTGAAGTAACATACCATTGTGTTAGGGAGAAAAGCAAGAGCAAAAGAAGGAGGAAACCACTTTGGTTCTCAAAAATAGTAACAAAAAAGATCAGAGCCAAAAAGTTGGCCTTCAGGAAATTTAAGGAAATGCAGTGGGACGAAGATAGGGAGGCATACCAAACTTCCCTAAGAAAGGCAGGCAAAGGCCCAAACTGAGGAAACACTAGAGCAAACAGTAAAAGAAGGGGACAAGAATTTCTATAGATACATTAGTGAAAGGAGAAAGTCCAGAGGGGGGTATTGCTAAGATCAAAGTGGATAAGGGGGAGTGTGTGGAGCAGGACTGATGAAAAGCATCTAACCTAAATAGATACTTCTGCTCAGTATTTACTGAGAAGAAGGTACAGCAGGGCCCACAACTCAGTAGCATGGCCACAGGGGGGATGGAGGTATGCACGAGTCCCTTCACAAAAGAAAGGGTTCTCCAAGAGCTTGCTAATCTCAGGGTGGACAAGGCAATAGGACCTGATGGCATACATCCCAGGACACTAAAGGAGCTAAGGGTGAAACTAGCAGAGCCATTATCAGAACTGTTTAGTGAGTCTCTGAGCACAGGAGAGGTCCCAGAAGACTGGAAAAGGGTTCATGTGATCCCACTCCACAACAGTGGCAGCAGGGGAAGAGGCAGGGAACTACAGACCAGTCAGTCTTACCTCAGTAGTGGGCAAGATTATGAAGGCACTCCTTAAGGAAAGGATAGTGCAACACCTAGAATCCACAGGAACACAGGATCCAAGACAGCATAGGTTTACAACAGGAAGGTCCTGTCAGACTAATCTCATAGATTTCTTTGACTGGGTAACCAGAGTGGTGAACCAAGGGGGTGCAGTTGATGTCACCTACCTTGACTTCAGCAAAGCTTTCGATACTGTTCCACATAGAAGACTGATTAATAAGCTGGGTAGGCTTGGGGTGGGTCAGAGGTTGGTCAACTGGGTGGCAAAGTGATTGCATGGCAGAAAACAGAGAGTGGTGGTAAATGGTATACAGTCAGATGCAAGTCACAGTGGTACCCAGGGATCAAGTCCTGGGGCCAGTCCTGTTCAATATCCTCATCTGTGACATTGTAGATGGACTGGAGGGTAAGGTTTGTCTGTTTGCAGATGACACCAAGATCTGAAGCAGAATAGATGATCCAGATAGGGTGGGCAGAATGAGAAGAGATCTGGATAAACCGGCAAAATGGTAGGAAGAGTGGCAACTGGGGTTTAATGCAAAGAAGTGCAAGATCATGCACATAGGGAAGAGAAACCCTGAAGCTACCTATAGGCTGGGAAGGGAGTTGCTGGCAATCACAAGGGAAGAAAGAGACTTGGGCATCATCATCACAGATGACTGAGGAGGGCAGATGTTATTCCACTTCACAAAAGTGGGAGCAGGGCAGAAGGAGGAAACTACAGACGTGTTAGTTTAACCTCAGTGATTGGGAAAATGATGGACTCACTTCTGAAGGAAAGAATTGTTGAGTACCTAGAGGACAGAGGAACGCAGGACCCAAGGCAGCATGGATTCACAGTGGGAAGGTCATGTTAGACGAATCTAAAAGATTTTTTTGACTGAGTGACCAAAGTAGTAGATCAGGGAAGGGCTGTAGACATGGCCTACCTTGACTTTAGCAAGGCATTTGACACAGTCACATACAAAATATTAATATACAAGTTGGCCAGCCTGGGAGTGGGTCCCAAGATGGTAGCCTGGGTAAAAAATTGACTGGAGAACAGGACACAGAGGGTAATAGTAAACGGAGTCCACTCTGAAGAAAGGAGGGTTACTAGTGGGGTACCGCAGGGTTCAGTACTAGGATCAGTCCTCTTTAATGTCTTTATAAGAGACATTGCAGAGGGACTGGAACAAAAAGTATGTCTCTTTGCAGACGACACAAAGATCTGCAACAGAGTTGATACAAAAATTGGGGTGGAAAGGATGAGAAGGGACTTGGCAAGGTTGGAGGAATGGTCAAATGTATGGCAGCTTAGATTCAGTGCTAAGAAGTGCAAAGTAATGCACCTGGGAAATAAAAACCCAGGGGAAGAGTACACAATGGGGGTGAGATACTAACAACAACAAAAATGGAAAGGGACCTGGGGTAGTCATATCAGATGACCTAAAGGTGAGCAAGCAATGTGAGAGGGCAGTAAGTAAGGCTGGTGGGATACTGGGATGCTTAGGGAGAGGCATCACCAGTAGAAAACAGGAAGTTTTTATCCCTCTGTACGGGCAGCTGATAAGACCCCATCTGGAGTACTGCGTGCAGTTCTGGAGACCCAATCTCTGCAAAGACATAGACAAGATGGAGGCAGCCCAGAGGAGGGCAACTAAAATGGTGCAGGGTCTGCACCAGAAGACATATCAAGGAGACTTATGAATCTTAATATGTATAGCCTTGAGGTGGGAGAGGGGGGACATGATTAAAACTTTCAAATACCTCAAGGGAATCAACAAAGTCCAAGAGGGTAGCATCTTTCAGAAAAAGAGGTGTGCAAGAACAAGGGGGCACAATCTGAAGCTAGAGGGGGGACGGCTCAGAGGTAATGTAAGGAAGTATTTTTTTATGGAGAGGGTTGTGGATGCATGGAACAGCCTTCCTGAGGAGGTTGTGGAGTCAAAAACAGTGGTGGAATTCAAGAATGCATGATACAGACATAAGGCAATTCTCGGGTGTGGAGGTTGGTAGAAGTAGGCTGTTGGTTAGCTAGGATCTGCAGCTTATCCATTAGGTAGGGAAATGGGCAGACTGGGTGGGCCAAGAGGCCCTTACCTGCCATCAAATTCTATGTTTCTATGTTATGTTTATGACCTGAAATCATCCAAGCAGACCACTAAAGAAGCAGGTAAGGCTAGAGGGATGTCGGGATGTATTAGTAGGGGTATCACAAGTCAAATGTATGTACTCTGGCACTGTATCTTGCTGTATGTACTCTGACACTGTCTTATTGTTCCCTTGCCTCATGTACTAACTATGTATGAATTTTTGGAACTGTCTTAATGTAACCTGATGTAAAGTGGTTGGTGTACCAAACCCGGGTCTCCCCTGAAAAAGGGATCTTTGGTCTCAGAGGGCTTACCTGGTCAACAAAATCTAAATAAATAAATAAATACAATAAGAGGGAGGTAATAATCCCTCTTTACAAAACACTGGTTAGGCCCCATCTGGAGTACTACGTGCAGTACTGGAGGCTGCACCTGCACAAGGACATTAACAAAATGGAGGCAGTCCAGAGAAGGGCAAGCAAAATGGTGCAGGGACTGCATCAGAAAACATATGGGGACAGATTAACGGAGCTCAATATGTATACCCTAGAGCAAAGGAGGGAGAGAGGTGATATGATCGAAACAATCAAACACCTTATAAGTATTAAAAGGTGAAAAGTCTAATATGTTTCAATATAAGAAAATAGCAGGACAAGAGGACAGCATGTGATTAAAGGGAGGCTGATTAAGGGGTAATGTGAGGAAGTTCTTTTTCACAGAAAGGGTGGTGGATGCATGGAAAGGCCTACCTCAGGAAGTGGTGGACATGAATACAGTGCAGGGCTTCAAACAGGCATGGGATAGGCATAAGGGAGCAATACAGATCAGTATGAACAGATAGGCCATTGACAGAGTAAAGGCCTATGGCACATTCACAAGGTAGAAAAAATGGGCAGTCTGGATGGGCCTTGCTGTCCTTATCTGCTGTCAACTTCTATGTTTCTATATAACCAGAACAAGGGATAAAGGTCATGCAGTGGATTTACTCTACTTTGACATTAGCAAGGTGTTTGGCTCGATGCCTCACAGAAGGCTGCTGAAGAAGTAAGATGACACAGGTGCAGTGAAGGATATAGTTAGATGGGGGGAAGTTGGCTGAAATGGATACAGCAGAGGATAATGTTAAATGGAGTCAAATCCAAGGAGCGGGAGGTCACCAGTGGGATGCCAAATGGATCAGTTCTGAGACCACACTTTTTCAATATGTTCGTCAGTGACATGCAAAAAGAAATTCAGGACAGGATGTGTCTCTGCAGGTGGTGCTAAGCTCTGTGGGAGGGTTTAAAATGTGGAGGAGTAAGAGAGCTGCAGACACACCTGCAAAAGTTGAACAGGTGTGCCAATGTTTGGCAGCTAATATTCAATGCCAAAAAGTATAAAGTGATGCACATAGGAAAAACTAACCCTAGGATGGAGTACTGGATGGGACAGGAGGGGTTAAGCTGGGCACTACATCTGAGGAAAGGGACCTAGAAGTCATCATAATTGATTCCCTTATACAATCTAACAAATGTAACAAGGCCTGCAGCAAGGCTATCAGGATGTTGGGGTGCATTAGAAGGAGCTTTATCAGCAGAAGGAAACAGGTTTACTACCTCTTTATAGATAACAGGTGAGGCCATACCTGGAGTACTGTGCCAAGTTCTGGAGTCCTCTCCAAAAGAAAGACAAAGACGGGCTGGAGACTGTGCTGCATTGGGTAATTAAAATGATTCAGGGCCAGCAGTGCAAAGCCTGTGAGGACTGCCTTAGGGCTCTGTACATGTACTTGCTGGAGGCCAGACAAGAGATGGACAATATGTTAGGGACCTTCAAATTCCTGAAAGGCACAAACAAGGTAAACTGCAAGGAGCTCGACAGGAAAAGTGAATCTGGAACACAGGAATATGAGTGGAAGCTAGCGGGGGGGGGGATTCAGGAGGGACGTGACAAAGTTTTATTTTATAGTGAGCGGCTGAGCCATGGAACAGTCTGTTGGCTGAGGTGATGAGCAGTAAAATCATTAATGGTTTCAAGCATGGCTGGAACATAGTGAAGGGCTTAGTAATTACTCAGGGGTATCAGGAAGACAGGGAATCGGGAGGTGGATAGGCTAGATACAGACAACAGGTCTTGGAGTATGATGGGGTCTTTTAGACAAATTGGATTGACCAGTGGTCTTTTCCTTGCAATCTTTATCTATGTTTCTGTTTCATTACCAGTATTTATCACCCTCTTTCTAACTATTTATGCACATTATCATGAAACTCACTGTCTCCAGACTCTATGCTCCAATGACTTGTCTATACCTGAAATACAAATATATGGATTTGGGAAGAAAGAAAGAAAGAAAGAAAGAAAGAAAGAAAGAAAGAAAGAAAGAAAGAAAGACCACCTGCAGATGGAGATCTTTCTTTCAGCAGCTCAGTGAGAATACCCTTTCACCCCTGACATCATAATCCTCTGCTTGTGACATCATAAACCGTTACTGTGGAAATGATTGTGTGATAGACAGAGGATTGTGATGTAAATGTGAAAAGTAGTCACAGTAGAATAAGTTGAATGGAGAGCATCAGAGCACAGAGAATAATATGTGGACCACTATGCACAACAAAGCAGTTTTCCATCAAGAGGTTTGATTACATCAGAGACCTCAAGAGCAAAGCTTGAATGGTCTCTAAGATGTCATCTCACCCTCAGATGGAAACATCAACCTTGTTGTGTATGGTTGCCCTTTCATTATTTTCTGTAGGATTGTGTAGTATGTATTTGTTTTATCTGATTTACCTTCTTTCTAACTCTGTTTTTAACCGTGGTAAAATAAAAAGAAAACAAAAAGCATAATATTCAAAACATTTAATGTGATTTTAAGTAATAGCTACAAGAGCTGGGAAACTTTATAGTGGTTCATCTTTTAACAAAGCAGTTCACTTGAGGTGGATTCAGTCTTGTTGATATCTTCTATGTGAGGATTCTGCAGTATAGGTAAGTGTGAGGACTCTTAGTAGACACAGAATTCTATGCTGTGTACTATACTCTTCTGAGATCACTACTGCTGTACAATGGCATCTGGCATTGTATGTATTTCCATGCAAAAAAACACTGAACCATACACTAGATATAAGAATGGGTACGGTCATCCATATACAACAAACCAGTGCCTGAATCAAGAAGTTGCCATGGCAACTGGTGACCCTGACAGCACTGTTCATGAGGTCCTCTGGTTGCCATGACAACCTCAAAATTCAGGCTCAGGCTTGTCCTTGTATGGGTGACCATATACGATCTTTTATAGTGTATGGTCCCTAAATAGATGGGTAATCTGAGTCTTCAAAATTACATAACTTAGAACAGTCTTAATTTACTGGCTGGTGAAGGTGTCCTTTTGCCAAGACATGCTTGTTATGGGAACAAAAAAATTGGAATGGGTTATGGATTAACCCTGTGTCACCAAAATTGCCAGTGCCTTTCTAACTGGCAATGACTGTTGAGGGTCCACGATCACCAAGCTTGAGTGGCAGAGTGATGTAATTTTTAAAAAATGACTTACGATTGCTGATGCTGTCTTGTATGTGTGAGCCTCAGCGTTTGGAGACATGTTTTTAAAAAACAGCTGGGTGCTAGTGTTCCAATTTCTTTGTGCTGCAGTAGTGACATCGCTAATGCAGCAAAACTTCGCAATGCCACTAGTACAGCACAACATTGTTCCATGCATGGATCTCCATGCACAACAGCATTCCACTATACACTATGGGCTGGATTCACAAAGCTTTCTGAAGGTGCAAAACCTTTCCTGAGTCCCCAAAACTACTGTAGCTATGGAAACAAAGGGGAATTTGCACTGAGTGCTATTCACAAAACCCTCCGCAGCTGCGGAAAGCAACACTAAGGACTGTGGAAAAAAGTGCAGCTGCAGAAGTCCCTGAGGAAAAAAAGGTGTGAGATAAGTAAGGCAGAGCCCCTGAAAGGCTATTCACAATCAGTTTTTTTCCTCTGTTGCGGAAAAAATGTTACACACAGTGGAATGAGGTGTAACTCTCCCCAGCAAACTGCAGTAGTGCCCCAGCAATTGAATCAATCATGGAGGAGGTACAGGTAATAGCACCCAGATAGTATAACAGCAGCTGCTGTAACAGCAACAAAAGCACACATTGCCATGATATGGCAACAGGCAACAACCACCAGACACAGTGCAGCCCATGACAGAGCCCCACATGCAGTAGAGCCTGGCCAGCCTGCAGTGAGTGCTACCCTTGCAGGCAATAGGAACACCCCAGGGAGGGAGGACCAGCAGTGACAGTTGGCCACTGTGGTGCCATGGTATTGCTGGTACCTGTGGTGCTGCAGTGGTCCCAGTTGAGGGACTGGTTGCTAGTCTCTTTGTGGGTGCTTTCAGCTTCATTCTATGGCAGCCCTGTTAAAGTCTGCTGTTCCAGCTATTTAAGTTCACTGTTGCTGTGCCTCCTAAGCTATTTCTGTTGCTACGGATCCGCAGTTGCGGATTTTCAGCATGTGTGCAATTTCTGCAGTTGCGGAGATTTTTCGAAATTCCACACCTGCTCAAAATTTCTTTATGAATATCATGCAACTGCGTTTCTGCAGTGCTGCAGGCCTTTTTCCCGCAGCTGTGGGATTTTTGGCTTTCTTTGTGAATCCTGCCCTGTACCCCTATTTAATGTTGCTCTACATTGTTTTATTGCGAAAGGGAAAACAAAATGCTAAAATATATGTAATAAAAATGTAATTGTGTATAAAATCATCTTTTGTTCTTCAATTTTCCCATGGAATATCAGATTCTCTTTAAAACCTCATTTTGTGTTAAAACAAAATGCATATGCTTAGTAATATATTACTGTGATGAAAGAAGGGTGTTAAGGTTCATTTTGCCTACTCCCTCCCAACTCAGCACTTATTTTGAGTAAGTACACACATGCATGTTTAACAGTCAGAATTTTACCCTTGCTCAAGCTGTGTAACCCTTTCTGCCATTCGCCTTCAGGAATGACCTGCTTTGAAAGCCTAAAGAAGGGTAGCTTCCACAACCTCACTGGGTTGGCCAGTCCACAGGTTAACCACCATATGTTTGAAGTAATGCCTTCTAATAGTCCCCTTATTCTGCCACCCCGTCCTTAGTTGAAGTGCACACCCTCTAGTTTTTCTTGCACTCACCTGTTCAACATCTGTGTATAGTCCATGTCTATTAATTTTAGTGCTCAGAACTTTGATCATTTCTCCTCTAAACCTTCTCTTTTCTTGTCTGAATAACATGAATATGTCTGTAATCATCATCATGTACTTCTTTCCAGCTCCCAGGTTTTTTGTGGGTGTCCATTTCTGTTTCCAAATCCATCAATATGGTAACATATTTCATTTTATGTTCATCAAGTTAGAAGTTTCATTGTGTGGTCTGTACGAGTTAGCCTGGATGTCAGTGTCACATGGGTCCATGAGTAGTTTGTGGTCCATGCATTCACCCTAGTCATAAAACAAGTGTTAGACAGTTAGACAGCTGAGAATATGAGAAAAAAGCGCATCTGACAAGCTTTTAAAAAGGGACTAGCTAATAGAATAAAACAGTATGTATACACTAGGTGCACAAAGATAACTGTCACAGAATAAAACTGTTGTTTTTGAACCCACTTTGCAATATACAGTCCAACCCACTTACAGCGGTTATGTTAAAAATCCCATTATACCAAACTCTGCAATCCCTATATAGCAGGCACTATGAGGTCCTCTGTGCCCATTACATGTGGTGAACTGCCTGCTAAATGCCTACTAATCATCACCTGATTGTTCAGCTGGTTTGTCTGGAACAATAAAAACGTCACACACCTCACCTGATGCCTGATACTTGACATCTTAGTGAAGGGACTTACTCCACAGCACAGGTTACCTTTCCATGCAACCTCCCCGTACTCTCCCTTTATGGTTGCTGCTCAGCCCCCTGATCCCTTGCACAGCACAGGCATTGTGCAGCAAAATCTTACATTACCAATCTTATTTACTGCTCAGTCCCATTAAGTCACAAACAGCAGCTCCCCATACCCTTGGTAGACAGAGGAGTGGATATGTTCTGATTTTTAACTTCATTGTGTGAGCTGTGGTATGCTAGATTCATATTTTAAGATTTTAGAATATAGCTGACACCCCTTGAAATGGACAAAACCTGCTTATGCGAACATATCCATAATAAGAGGGTTCCACTGAATCATGATATCTTGCATTTTGCAGATCGTCAGTATTCATATGTAGCAAACCTGGGTACAACACAACGGAATACTGCACCAATAAGAAAGCAGCTTTCTACAATACTGATGTCATTATAATAACCATGTACAGATAAATCTTCATACCAACAGAAAAAATTAAAGCTGCAACATGTAAACTGGTGTTGAATAAATAAAATATGCATTAGGCTGGCTCAAATTATGCAATTTATCTTCATGTGGGAGGGAGCAGGACTTTCATACTCACTTGGTAGTAAAGTTAGGGTCCCATCCCCTTACTCCTGATGATAAACTGCATATTTTGAATTGGCCTATTGCATATCCCCTTTATGTATTTTTTCTTTTCTGTTTGCTGTAGCATGAACTTCCACAGTAAGGAATGTTTCAAAAACGAGCGAACCACTAAAGAAGTGAATCTTTTTCTGATATCCTTAGCAGCCACTGCCCCAAAAACCAACAAACAAAAAGCACTGATGTCAAAAGGTATTCACCAACGTGATCAAAATGAGCAGTGGAGAGGGCTGCTTTAGCAAGTTGAAACTGGAAATTCTAAAAAAACCTTCTGTGCTAAACCAGTGGGACTTTATTGCTTAGAGACTAAATATTTGTTCAAAAGTCCAGTGACGCCTTTGAACTTGAGGGCGTTGTCTGATCAGCTTCTGAATACCTGTATGTTGAGTTTTAGGGTCTTCCAGACTCCCACTGTTTAAATTTACATTGTAATTATTTTCCTGAGCCATGCAATTATATCAGCAGTATGATGGAAGTGGGAACTTAGTTGATAAAGCATAGACACTATATAAACCCTTTTTTCCAAGAGGCATTTGCACCACCTGATAGTTCTGTGTAGTTTTTGTTACTGATTCTGTATTTTATGTGTCATCTTGGTGAATTCTTAACACAAGCAAAGGGTGATGTGTATATTTCAGAATGCTTCAAAGCATTTAAGAACAAATAAGTTTACCTGACACTACATGATCTGCATTTGTTAAGCAGTCAAATAACATTTGCTTAATTTATTCTGCAATAATAAAGATGGCAAGGCTCTGCACAAATATTCAAAATTAAGCTGATAGTCTAAAAGCATACAAATCATGGTCCATTTAGAAAGGTGCTTCCCAAAGAGTTTAAAGGCCTAGTCAGATTGCCGGTTGGAAGGTCTGATTCTGAAAAATGTTTTAAAAGATAGTTCAGGTATCATGTAGCTGGAACACCACTTCACTGAGATGTGATAACCATGCTATGAGTCAGAATGAAATTGCCCCCCCCCCCCGCCAAAAATGTTGTTTGATATCCAGAAACCCTCTGACCTGGACTTGGCCTCCACTCACAGGCTAAACTGTCCAAGGTTTTTCCTGTCATGCATGTGCAGTTTACTAACATAAAACCCCCTGCAGAGCTGAATTTCCTCTCTTCTGGGTGGACACAGTTTGTTTGACCTGGATGTACCCAGCTCAGGTTTTTGAGCTACACAGACAGTCAGTGTCTAGACCAGGCCAAGATTAAGGAAAGTTGTGTTCAAATTTGCCCAAGTCATATAAAACAACTCCAAAGACCTTTCCGAAACAAGCAGCCTCTGTTCCACAGGGGTTTAAGAAAGACAGGCCAGTGTCAGTCCACAAAAGGAAAAACACCTCTCCTGTGTAAGTAAATGTGCAACAGATGGTCCAGTTTTATTATTTGTGTGCACATGAAACATAGAATTTGTCAGCAGATAAGGACACCTCTGCCCACCCAGTCTGTCCATTTTTTCCTACCTACAGTATCACCATAGACCCTACTTACTAACATACTGACATACTAAAATGCCAGCAGAATAGGCCTAATGGTCTTTCGTGTCTGCTCGTTTGGTCAGCCCCCACCCTGGGAGCTGATCTTGCTGCCCCCCTCGCCTTCTCTGGCTTCTCCCTTCCCAGTTCCCGATATTCTTGCTGCACTGGATTTTGCTTCCAGAACCCTTCCCCTGTACCTGTCCCACCCCCTCTCAAACCCATCCACTGTCTCTGCCTCCACCAGCCCCCTGGGCAGCGCATTCCATGGCTCCACCACCCTCTCAGTGAAGTAGCACCTCCTCCTTTCTCCCCTGAATCTTCCCCCCTTCAGCTTCCACCCATGCCCTCTAGTTGCCCCCTCCTCCTTTCTTCAAACCACCCTGACTGCTTCTCTCCTATTTACCCCCTTCATGTACCTGAAGACCTCTATCATGTCCCCGTCTCTTCTCTCTTCCAATGTGTACATATTTAGCTCTTTGAGCCTCTCCAAGATAGGTCCTGTCCCCAAGCCCCAAATCATTTTGGTTGCCCTCCTCTGGACCCTTTCCAGGAGTTTAATGTCCCATTTTAAGTGTGGCCTCAAAACTGCATGCAGCACTCGGGGGTGGCCTCACCAAGCAGTTATACAGAGGAGCATCACTTCCTCCTTCTGGAGGTGATCCCCCTAGCGATGCATCCCAGCATCCTGTTGGCCTTGGCTGCTGCCCTCCTACAAGTCTCCGAGTTGTTCATCTTGACATCCACCACCACCCCCAGGTCCCTCTCAGCCATCAAGACTTGTAGTATTCCACCCCCAGGGTGTGCACTTGGCCCAGGTTTCTGGCCCCCAGGTGCAGTACCTTGCATTTCCCTGCATTGAACCTCAGCTTCCACTTTCTAGACCATCTTTCCAGAGCCTTCAGGTCCCCCTGTAGGGCCACCCTCCCCTCCTCCCCATCCACCACCACCCCCAGTTTTGAGTCATCCGCAAAGAGATTCATCTCACTCCTGATACCTGTCCTTATGTCAGAGACGTAGGCATTGAACAGAAGGGGCCCAAAGACTGATCTCTGTGGGACCCCACTAATGACCCTCCTTGGGAATGAGACTATCCCGCCAACTACAACCCTCTTGGTCCGGTCCTGGAGTCATTTGTCTATCCATCTGACCATCTGGTTCCCCACCCCCGTTTCTTCTAGCTTATCCAACAGGCCCTCGTGAGTAACAGAGTGAAATGCCTTGCTGAAGTCTAGAAAGAGGATGTCCACTGGTCTACCCAGGTCCAGGGCACTCGTCACCCAGTCATAGAACTCCACAAGGTTTGTCAGACACAATTTCCCTGGGATGAATCCATGATGTCTATCGTCCAGGCACCCTGACTTTTCCAGGTCCCCCCAAGCCTCTCCTTGACAATGCCCTCCATCACCTTGCCCGCCACCGATGTCAGGCTGACAGGCCTGTGGTTCCCTGCCACCTCCCTAGATCCCCCCTTGTGGATAGGCACTGTATGCACCACCTTCCAGTCCTGGAGCACCCACCCTGTCCTCAGAGAGAGAGATGGTGAAAAGCTCCACCACTTGATCGCGACTACTTGATCTTAACTCTTTCTTCCATCCATTCCTTATCACTAAGATTCCCTTATACCTATCCCATGCATTCCTGAACCCCATCACTGTTTTTGTCGCCACCACCTCTGCTGGTAGGCTGTTCCAGGGATCCACCACTCTTTCTGTGAAGAAGTACCTCCTCAAACCTCTCCTGAATCTACCTCCCTTCCACTTCATAGCAAGTCGCTTGTTCTTGTGCACCTTTTTTCTGAAAAATACTTTACTCCAATATCTTATGTACCACCATGAGATATTTAAAGGTCTGTACCATACCCCTCCCTCCCTCCTCTATTCCAGGGTGTAAATACTGAGTTCCTTTAGTCTCTCCTCATGGGGCTTTTGATGCAGACCCCACACCATTTTAGTTGCCCTCCTATGGATCGCCTCTACTCGAAGTCCTTCCAGAGCTGTGGCCACCAGAACTATTCACAGCATTCTAAGTGAGGTCTTAACAGCAATCTATACAGAGGTAACACCACCTCCCTCCTTCTGCTGGTGATACCTCGTCCTATGCACACCAGTATCCCAGTAGCTCTCCCAACTGCCTTGTCGCACTGCCTGGTCATCAGAGATTAATATCTCCAGGTCTATTTCCTGCTTGGTTTTCCTCAATAACACTCCACCCATTTTGTATTCTGCTTCTGAGTTTCTGTGCCCAAGTGCATTATTTTGCACTTTTTTGCATTGAAACCTAGCTGCCATGTCCCTGACTACTTCTTGAGTTTTCTCAGGTCTCTGCTCATCCTTTCCACTTCTCGGAGTTTCCATCCTAGCAGATTTTGGAGTCATCTGTGAAGAGGCAGACCTTCCCTTCCAGGTCTTCTGCAATATCAGTGATAAAGACATTAAAGAGGACCAGTCACAACACTGATCCCTGAAGTACCCTACTGGTCACCCTTCCCTCCTCTGAGTGAACTCCATTTACCACCACACTCTGTTGCCTATCCCCTAACTAATTTCTTACCCAGTTTACCAACTTCTGACCCACTCCTAGGCTACACAGCTTGTTTAATAGTCTCTTATGTGGAAAAATAATGAATGAATTACTGAAATCTAGGTAGGCCACATCCACCACTCCACCCTGATCAGATTCCTTGGTCATCCAATCAAAGAAATCTATCAGACTCGTTTGACATGACCTCCGACCAGTGAATCCATGCTGTGTCAGGTCTTGTAACCCATTAGATACAAGCTAATCCACTATCCTCTCCTTCAGCAGTGATTCCATTAACTTTACCACCACCAATATTAGGCTGACTGGTCTATAATTGCCAGCCTCATACCTGCTGCCACTTTTGTGAAGTGGGACTACATCTGCCTGCTTCCAGCCTTCTGGAATGACTCCTGACTCCTGTTTTGAGTGAGCTGTTAAACCTCCCTGAGCTTCCCAATATCCTAAGATGGGTATCCCATCACTTGAGTGACTCAATAATAGCAAGTCAATTCGGACGAGAAACAAATAATGATAGTGAAATGAGCTATATGCCATTAATAGCACAGTCCAAGTTTAGCCCTTTTGTTTTGGTATGGAGTCAAAGGTGCGTGAATTATGTAGATAGTTGTTTACTGCGCCAGTTCTAAACTGGACATGTGGTGTAGTGGTTACAGTCAATGCCTGTGTGGCTAGTGGACCTGGGTTCAGTACTGACTGTGGTGAGATTTCTTTTTTTTTCTTGTTTAAGTCCCATTTCTCCCATCCTGTTTAAGTCCTGTTCCTCCCCCAGGTTGCCCCCCAACATTCTCCCCCTCACGACATGTGTCCCCCTGTGCAGTAGCCCCCCTCCTGAGTTTTTCCCTACCCATCAATGTCAGTCCACCCCTGGTGATAGTTATTGTTAGATTGAAGGGTGCAAGGGGCCAAGCCTCCCGCAAAGGGGGGTGTGGTGGGCAGAATCTCTCTCTCTCTCTCCGGAAAAGCAAGTGCAGCAGCGCTGGTTTTGGAGCACACTGTAATGCTCTGCACTGCTTTGCTTGGAGCTGTTTTGACTTGCTGTTTTTTGTTGGCACCATTTGGTCAGCACCGTTTTCACATGGAACCCCTAAGATGTACCCCATCTGGTCCCATCACTTTGCCCACTTTCAGATTAGTGAACCCCTTTAGGACTCTCTCCTCTGAAAAAGGACTAGTGTCCACTTACCTGCCTTCAGAGCTCCTGTACCTTCTCCCTCCACTACGAACACACAAAAAAGTAAGTTGTTCAGGATATCTGCCTTTTCCGGGTCCTCCTCTGTACTGTCATTCCCCAACCCTTTTTAACCATAAAATTGCTCCCCTGGTCTTCCTATTTTCACTTACATACGTAAAAAATGTCTTGTCCCCTTTCATTGCCACTTGAGGTATTCTGTCTTTAGTTTGTGCATTCATGCTCCTTACTGCTTTCCATGCTTCTCTCTGTTTCTCCTGATAACCTCTCTATCCTCCTCCCTCTGTGTCTCCTTATATCTTCTGATACAGCCTTTACCTTTTCCGCCACCTCTTTCAAGATATATAGCAGTCTCTTTTTCCTCCTACTTTTATTCACTTGTTTGATGCAGAGGTTTGTTTCCTTCACTATGTCTCCTTTTAGCTTCACCCACTATTCCTCCACCCCACCCCACCCTAGTCATCCCTGAAGCATTCAGTCATCCTTATAAAATCTGCTCTCTGAAGACCAGAACCTTCGACCTTCTGTGGCTTGTTTTCGCAGCCATCCTTATACTGAGCCACACTGTACGGTGATCACTAGTCCTGAGGTGGCCTCCCACCTTGACTGTGTACTGGTTTAGTCATTGCTCATGGTTCTGGTTACTGAGTTTTCAGCTTATTTATTGCTGCCACATTATACGTTATTTCTTGAATGTGTTTCATTATGTTTATTATTGCTGATATGTATTTCTTGCATCCTCTTGCTCTTTGGGCAACTTGAAAGACATTATCTAAAAGTCAAAGAACCTCAGTGCAAAAGCACTGAGGCAAGGGTTATCCCAAAGGACATTGGCCATGACCCATTGCCCATTATGGCCAATGCCCTTTGGGGTAATCCTTGCCCCAGTGCTTTTACACTGAGGTTTGTTGTCTTTTAGCTTATTTTTTGTTTTTTTGGGGCTCACCATGACCAAAACCCATAAGTCCAACTTTGGTTTGATTCATTTCCCCCTGAGAGTCATACAGATGGGGCCTACTGATGAGTCCTGGGTAGGATGAAACACGTGTCTGTGTCTTCTGTTTGCACCCTTTGCAAATTGTATGAGAGGCCTTTTGTGGCACCATGCATTCCTGCTTCAAGCTGAACCAGATACAATTCCATGGTAATTTGCATAAACATCCCATGATGCTTTGCAGTATGGGTGTATGTGTGATTTTGTATTATCTAAAAATACTGTTACTTTTATGAAAGTGGTCAGGTAAAATAAAACTTTACCCTGTAGAATTCAGTAGTGCACATCCTTTCGGTCAGACACAAACCATATCCAGCTGCTGTCCATACAGTTGTTCCTATGTCCCCACACCTTGTGTGTGTGTGTGGGAATATAGAAACAATTCAGGTTGTGAGACATATGATGCTTTCTTTAACATCAATATACAATTATTTAAGCCAATAAAATGCAAGTCTTTAAATAAAAGACTCAAAAATGTTGAGAACCAACCAAGTGTAACTTGTTTTATAGGTCTGGGAGTAAATTACTGCACTAATTATTCATATTAGCTGGAAAGGCAGTTTCCAAGTAACCGTTTAGCAGCTGTTACTTAAGACAGCACACATGCATTCATCCCACTCTGCTGTTTGTGCACATAATATAGTACTATCAAAAAGTGTTTCACTTTTGGGGCTATGTAAGCAATAAGACACAACACAGTGTGTAACTATGAGCCTATAATCACAGAAATAAGGTACGTTTATAGGCATAAGGCACAGTCGAGTGCCATTAAATACACAGGAGAAGTGCCTATTTGCTCTCATAAAATTACTTTTAAAGCATAACACAATACATTTAAAGATGTACCCATGTAATTATGGTGAATTACACCATCGTGTAACTTGTTTCGGCCAGTTAGATGGCTTCATATAGCCATGCCATTCTATAATTTCTTTTAATTCTCTATATATTCACCAGTGTTATTATTTAAACAGTGAGGAAGATTGCAGCACCCTTAGAGTCAGTGTCTGAGTCATCATGATAGATGGTATGTGTGGACAGCCCTTGCAATCAAGCTTATAGTGAGAGACAGTTTGGATTGTGTTCTGGTATTGTCTGGGTGAGAGCCTTCTCAGGGATTTTAGGGTGATTGACAAAGCAGCTGTGAGGTGGTCATAGTGTGAAATATAACTAAATGGCTAATCGTTTCCTGTTATTTGGCCTGCAGCCCATTGCTGTCATGAAAATGCAAACTTTTTGAAAGTAATTTCATTTCAGTTAATATGCAATGAATAGGATAGATGATCAGCATCAGGGTCCTTAATGAAAGGAAATTATTTAAGACAAAGGTTTTAAAACCAGGACTCCTCGGTATGAGTTCTCCACATTTATAGATCCCAAATCAAATTAATAAATCTAACAGCAAACAACTAAGACAGATTATTCTGTATTTCCTATTAAACTAAAAAAGTAAATATTTATTCTTAGAGTTGCAGAAATCACCCTGAGGTCAAACTCAGGTCTGGAAAGGGAAAATAGCTAATGTACCAGAAGCAGAAAGGATATTTAGTGTTGTATTTAATCAACCATTTTGAACCAAGGAGCATTTTATTTCTGCAGTTGTTTTTAACAGGTCAGGTCAAAAGACCATAATAAAAAAAAGTATTCATGCAAATTGATGGTGGGAGGGGTTTGAGTGTATTTGATGTGCCAAAAGATTCTTCATCCTCTGTCTTCAACTGTATGGGAGGAGCTACATTTCTTCCATAGTGTTGGGGGGGGGGGTTAAAGGAGTAGTACAGTCAAAATTTGCAGAAACACATATTATGGAGTGTGTTTTGATTTGTGAGTGTGTAGACCTAGTGTATCTGAAGGCTTTCTTTTGTTTGCTACTAAGATTTTTTTTTTTTTTTCCAAAATGTTCCTATTACTTTTATGGCCCCTGGGGATCTCCATGTTTGAACTGTTTATTGCTCTTCTTTTTTCCTATGATGCCTCTTGTCCCACATGACAGTGATGCATCCAGGGCCACTGATTCAGTGAGTAATAACTTCCACAGCACCAATCTGCTGTTAGGAGCCTGATATTCTGGATTCAACTAAATAACTTTTTCTAATACAGACTTTTGATTTTTTTAGGTATGTGTCTAGGTCTAGCCATCAGAAGTGAATGTTTTGTTTTTCAATCTTTTCATTTCATCAGACTACACATAACCATTAAAAAGCACACAAATCACCTATGGCCACCAATGCTAGAATTAGTTAAGACTCTAACTGTTTCCTTTCAGGGTAGCCCACTCAATTATCTCCCAGGTGTTTGTCATCTGTAAATGTAGCCTTTATTAGAGCTCCATGGACTAGGAGAGTTACTTAAAAACACAACTCTATTACTGTAAACTTGACAAAAAACAGCTCTTGTTGAATTAAGAGTCACAAATACATCATTGTCACATGGGACAGGAGGCATCGTAGGACAAAGAAGAGCAATAAAAAATGTAGACATGGAGATCCCCTGGGGCCATAAAACTAAAAGGTAGATTTAGAGAAAAAAACTCCTTACAGCAAACAAAGGTGTTTGGCCTGAACCTAAAACTCAAAACACTCTGCACAACACATTTATTTTGTAAATTTTGACATTAGTTCCCCTTTAAGGGGAAAAACTTAATTTTATTGAACTATTGGCTTCATTCTCACTTTAATTTGTCAGAATATAATTTTAAGAAAAGTGAGAAGTCATATCATGTCTTGTATTCAGCATAATTGTTCCACAAAAAAATGTGATTTTGTGAATATTCTTCCTAAACTTGTTGCCTACAGAGAAAAGAAGTTCTGCATTTTTAATCTTTTTTGTAAACTGGGAAGAGGCTTATTATTTAATAGTGCTCATACCTTGCTGTGCAGTGGGACTGTTATATCTGTGCAAAATTCCTATACCGTCTAATTCTGTCAGCAGTCTAAGGGTTAACATAAGAGATGCGTACTTTGAAAATGGCCTGCAATTTCAAAGTCTATTTGAAAATCCAGCTATACTTTGAAAGTGCCCTATACTAAACTCAGTGCAAAGGCATGCATGCATGCATAATACTGAGGATCAAGCCCTATTGTTAGGATGGCTATGGTGCTGGATTATTAAAAGGACTTGCATGATGCTTTTTTGTAAGGTTTGTACTTAAATTTTGAAGTGCTTTCCTAGAAAGATATATGCCTCTTGGCAACTTACAAAGACTTCGACCAAAGTTAATGCTTCCTCATACATGTTGATGTTACATTGTGCAACTACTTTTACAATATTTTCAGGAAAATAATACTTGAAAATCCTGGTGTAATATTTCAAAATAGCACTGAAATTGCACATTCCTTGGAAAGCCCAGCCATAAGGAAACTTTCCATAATGAACAGCATACGTTCCTCTTCATGAGTCAATGTGTTAAAGAAAATAATTATGCATGACTTTTTTTTGTAGACTGCTCTAATGGAAACAGTCACATGTTGAGACTGCCTCTGAATTTGAGCAGTCTCAGTAGCCACTTCAAAAATGTAGTCTGCAGTCTGACATAAATAATAATGTTGGTATATCCATGTGACAAATTGAGATTGTGTGTGTGTGTGTGTGTGTTTATTGCTCTCATCTGTACCTCTATGAGGTATTTTAGCTGAGGTAGGTGGTCTGGTGGAAACTGAAAATTACATTCTTCTGGGGTCCAAGCAGCAGGAAACTGAGTTGTGAGTTGCCTTTTTTTTGTCATTTCTTTTTATTCACCGGAAGCCAAGCGCATCTCTCCAGGGTACCCACTTGACTAGTGCCTCGGCTCCCTGCCTGAAACCCCCACCCTTGGTCTCCTCCTGCTCCACAACTTATTCAGCCCCCTGGATCACCCCTGGGAGGGGGGCCTGCCCACCCTCAGTGGCCTTTCTGTCATTAGAGAGACAGCCAAGGAGTCCGGCAAGGGAGAGGAGATCGAAGGAGGTAGTTCCAGCTTCTGGATGTGGGCAGGTGACTGGGACCCCCTGCACCTCCACTAGGCCACCAGGGTATTTTCTGTATGTTGCTGCCCAGAGCACAGCCGTGCAATGGTGTGGAATGACAGAGTCCCTTTCACAAAAGACATGTTTTTATGTAAACAGTGGCCAAGGTAAGACAAGATGTTTCCAGTGAGGCAAATGGCAATAATGCTGCTCCTTTCTTAGCTGCACTGGTCACAAGGCTGTTCAACTCATCCCTTTCCACTTGGGTAGTACTTAAACTCTAGAAGAATGCCAGAGTGGCACCTATTCATAAAAAGGGCAATACCAAGTGTATGGATAATTGCTGCCCCTTAGCCATCTTATCTGTTTCCAACAAGGTACTAGAGAAACTCATGGCATCCCAGGTAACAGAACACCTCAGGCTGCACAATTTATTATCCCTGGCACAGCATGGTATCAGGCATACACAAAGCATATCCACTACCCTTATCCAGTTTACTAATGGTGTCAAGGTGGCCACGGATAAAGGCATGTTTATGGGGGTCTGTTTTCATTGACATAACCAAGGCTTTTTACCTTGTGGACCACACATTGCTACTATCTAAACTGACCACCTTGGTATTCTTATCAGCTGCTACTACCTGGTTTGCAAGTTATCTCATTGGTCTGCAGCAATTTGTAGAGATTAATAGAGTAAAATCAGTTCCATGTCAAAACAGCACCAGCAAAATGGCATGCACCAAAATAGTGAGGGAAAAACAGAAACAGTAAAAACAGTAAAAACCATGATCAGCACTACAGCATGGACCAAGAAGCTAAAACCAGAAGCTGCTGTGACATTCAATGGGGGGGCTCTGCCCCTCGCACCCCCCTTGAATTTTATAGCCATCATAGGGGGGATGCAACTCGGGGACAGGGAGAAAGTCGGGGGAGCAAATAAAATGTTTCTACTTTGGAGGGGCACAACTCGGGGATGGGCAAAATGTCAGGAGGACAAAACCAGCCTCAAAATTCAACAACAAAGAATCCCCACCACAGCCGCAAGTCTTGGACCCAGGTCTGCTGGCCGTAGCAAGTGAGGACACAGGCAATGACTGTAACCTCTAAGCTACACTGCCAGCACAGACCCCAGCTCACAAATCACTGCCTACATGTAGAAAAACAAAAAGAGCTACATCACTCACTCTTTGCTAAAAAGGCAATCACTATAAAATCGTCCTCACTCACATACCATGCTCTATATTTGACTTGTTCTAATTAACTTGCTGTTTTCACAGGGTACCAGTAAAATCTGACATTTCCCTAACTAATGTTGGCGTTTCTCAAAGATCCATACTTGGTTCTTTGCTGTTCACTTTATTTCTCAGCAATCTGCCCACAAATGGTGATTCTTGCTTAACCCTACTTTATGCAGATGACATGGTACTGTACACTAGTGTCATGGATATACCTGACATCAGCTTGAAGCTAAATGTCAACTTTGATTACATTCAGTCCCTGTTAAATCACAATAGACTCCTCATAAACATCAAAAAAACACTTGCTATGCTATTTGGTTCAGCGCCCCAAACCAGGGCCTTTCCCTCCACCCTAACCGTCTGCAGCTCAGCAGGCTCCACACTAGCAGTAGTAACATTTGTCACATTGCTCCTTCTGTGCCCAGGTTTACCCAACACTGCACCCTCTACTCAAGTCTGGGTTGTCTCTCTCTATCTTCCTGTTGTCTTTTCACCACTGGCTACACCATTGATAATATTATCTGAACAGGTATACCAGCTACCCTGGCCAACATAGTAAAGTGCACTTCACAAGCCTGCCCCTTACAGTCTACTGATAGGTCACTACTTGGTGTACCAAAATGTGCTACTAAGAGGACATAGGCAGTGTCAGTGTCAGTGGCTCAGTAGGTAGCACACTTGCCTCTGAGGTCAGGAGATCAGAGGGCTGTGGGTTCAGTTCCCACATCTGGTACTTGGGTTAATATCCCAGTACTGACACTGTAGTACAGCATGAGAGGAGTGTTGCACTTCTGAGGTGCCGTGTTTCGGATGAGATGTTAAACCGAGGTCTCATCTGCTTGGATTGGTGGTAGTTCAGGTGGATGTTAAAGATCCCATGGCACTTATCGAAAAGACCAGGGGAATTTCCCCGGTGTCCTGGCCAAGTTTCCATCATTCACTAAAAATAACACCAACAGCTTAATCTGGTTCAAGGTCAGTTGGCATTCATCTGTATCCCCTCCCCCGGGTTGAGCCTGAAAATAGGCAGAATTTGTCTAGTACACTTACCCGGTCAACAATAAAAAAATAAATAAATAAATAAGATGGGTAAACAGGCTTTCTCAGCATTTACTCTCAAGCTCTGGAACTGCTTTCCAATGCCTCTAAGATGTTCTCAGTCTCATCAGGTTTATAAGAATGAACTTCAAAAGTTCCTCCTGTCTAATGATAAGTGCATGTGTAATTGAGCCATCATATTTATACTTAACTTGTCTTTATCATTTTACCACATGACAATTTGCACTCATGTAGTTGTATACATTGGTGAAGGACATAACTGCAATACCAAGTACTTTCATTTTACCTGTTTACACTGGTGCTTATTATAGGGGTGTGTGTAGAAACAGGGAATTTTAATATGGTTACCTGATTGTTTTTTTGTGGGAGTAGGGGGCTGCAACGTAGCTTCCACCACCCCACTCCTCACCCCACCCACCCTTGAGTACACCCTACCTTTATAGGTACCCGAGTCATACAACGTCCGGCATTTCCTTAAGGGGGTACCTGAGTAATATAACTTTCTACATATTCTTAAGGGGAAACAGCCTGCTACTCTACATAATGCTACTACCAGGGGCAGGACAGAACTACTTGCAGACAAGAGAAGACACCAGTAAGTACATAACTCAGAGTGAGGGAAGTGCTTTTTTTCTTTTTGTTTTGTTTTGGTGTAATTGAGGGACAAACTGTGTTTTAGCTGCAGCAGTGCTAGGAAGGAGCTGATCACTACTTGGACTACAAGCTGATGGTAAGATTGTTCTTGGGCATTACTGTCTGTGGAGGGTGAGAACAAAGGGGCAGCATCTCAATCTGTAGTGGGTAAAAACATATAAATAGTACTGTTTTATGCTTCTTTGCAGTGTAACAGTTGGTAAGGTATTTTTAGGTAGGGACTACACTGTTAAAAAAAATAATTATGGATAGTACTGTAGTTTACAGTTGGTACTGTAGTGGTACTGTCTTATGCTTTATTGCAAGTACAGTTGGTATTTCATTTTTAGTTAGGGTCTGGGCTGGTAGGTAACCTAAGATAGGACTGTATTTTCTAGTTAGAACTGTATTTTCTAGATAGTACTGTTTAACATGGGCAGAATAGTGGGCTGAAATGGATGTGGGGCAGCAGTTTGGATGAACATATTGTGGAAGCTAGGAGAGTGTCCACTCTGTCACAGGCTGAGAAGTCTTGAGGAAAAAGTGCTGTGGCTTGGGAGGGAGTTGGAGAGGATGGGGGAGGGGGAGAGAATCTAGGGCAGGAGGGCATTCCTCAGGGAGTATCATGAGGATACAACATGGGAGGTACATTGGATCATGGGAGGGGGCGGATAGGGGGTGTGGGAGCAAAACAAATAAGGGGCCTAGCACTGGAGGGAAGGCTCAAGTCAGGAGGGAGGAACCAAGACACAACAATGCAGAGGGGGCAGGTAATAGGTTTGCGGTGCTGGCGACATTGGTAGAGGAGGAGGGGGTGCGGGATAACCAGGAGGGAGCAAGAGAGGGAAAGGGAGGGGAATGCACAAGGGATGGTAGCCAGTCTAAGGGGGGTGGCAGGGGTGAAGGGGTGAGGGGCACAGCTGGAGGGATTGTTGAAGGGAGCAGGGATCCGGGGTAGCAGAGCAGGGTGGAAAGAGAAGATGTCAGGGGCATAGCAGCTGTGGCAGTGGAGAATACTGATGGGGATAGCTAACAGGGACAGATGGGGAATTGTGTGCAGGAGGAGGAGTTGGAGTCAGGCAGGAGAGGAACAGCGATAGGAACAGACAGGGGAATTACACGCAGGAGGAGGAGTCATTCAGGAGAGGAATGAAGGCAGGGACAGGTGGGGGAATTATGTGCTGGAGGAGGAGTCAGGCAGGAGACAAACAGTAACAGGGACAGATGGGGGGAATTCTGTGCTGGAGGAGGAGGAGTCAGACAGGAGAGGAACGGAGGAGGGGAAGTAGGCAGATGAAAATATGGGGGGAATGCTTTGTACTGGGGGATTCAATACTAAGGGGGGGTAAGGTGGAGTAGCAGGGCGGAAAGGCATAGTCATATATGGGTGGAGGCCATGCCAGGGATGACAGCTGAAAGAGTGGGACAATCGGTCCTGAAATATGTTAGAAGGGGAAGGGAGAGATCTCATTTAATTCTTCATCTGGGGACAAACAACCTAGCTGATAGTACATTAGAGGTAGTCCAAAAGAGGTTTGAGGAGCTGGGAACTTTATGCAAGAGGGGAGGGTAGATCAGTAACTTTTTCTGAGGTATTACCAGTGCCTAAGGTGAGCATGGCTAGAAAACAAAGGATCAAGGGATTTAATGAATGATTAGGCAAATGGTGTCATACCAAAGGGTATGGGTTAGTAGGAGGGTGGGGAAAGACCTGGGAGGACAGTAGACTATACGCTAAGGATAGACTTCACCTAAATGAAGAGGGCAAGAAGGTGCTGAAATGGAAGCTTGGGGAGTATATTGAGGCAGCTGACCATTTAAACTAGGAGAGGGAGGTGGCAGGTGGATGGAGGGTATACAGTGGCCACGAGATGTGAAGCAGAGCAAGTTTACCCCCAGAACAAGGGTGATGAACTAGGCAGAAGCAATAGAGAGGATGCTGGAAGTGGAGGGCAGAGGGATGGGGAGGGATGGTAAAGGGATGGAAGGTGGACACCATGAATGCTAGAAGTCTGATGGATAAAGTGAATGACTTACAGGCCCTCATGGTGGAGAAGGAGGTGGACATGGCAGCCATCACAAAAACATGGGCCACCCAATACCATGACTGGGACCTGGCAGTGCCAGGGTACAGAATATTCCACAGGGATAGGGAAAACAGGAGGGGGGAGTGGCATTATACATGAGGGAGGGGCTAAAGTGTGTTAGGGAGGGGGAAGGGAGAAACAGAGTCATTATGGCTGCTAATCCAGGATTCCAGGAATAGGACTCTCCGGATGGGAGTGGTGTACAGGCCACCCTCCCAGACAGAGGAGTTGGACAGGGAACTTACAAGGCAGATTAGAAGGGCATGCAGGAAGAGGAGTGTGGTGGTTGTGGGGGACTCCAACTTGCCGGGGGTAGATTGGGGAACCCCAGCCACCAGCAAAAAAAGGGAGCAGGTACTACTGGACACCTTTCAGGAAAGCTTCCTGACACAGGTGGTCATTGAACCAACCGGGGGAGGGAACACCCTCAACCTAGTGCTTACAAATAGGGAGTTTGTGAGGGATATCAAGGTGTACGAACCACTAGCGGGGAGTGACCATCACTCAGTATGGTTCAAGTTGATTATGGGCAAAGAGGGGGTGGCATCCAATGCAAAGGTGCTGGATTTCAGGTGGGTGGAATTTGCAAAGATGGGGGAGGTAGTGAGTGGGTACCTGGCCAGGATCCAGCCTAGTATGGACACGGACTAGAGATGGGAGCTCATTAAGAAGGGGACACTAGAAGCTACCAGTTCCTGTAGCAGGACTCAGAGTAAAAAGACCAGGGCAAAAAGGCCAAGCTGGATGAGCAGGAGGGTTGTGGAAAAGGTGAGGAGAAAAAGGGTGGCCTTTAGGAGATACAAGAAATCAAGGATGGGAAAAGATTGGGAGGAGTACCTGCAGGAGACAAGGGAGGTGACAAGGGCAGTAAGAATAGCAAAAGCCACCAAAGAGCTCAGGCTGGTGCAAGGCATTAAGGAGGGGGAGAAGAACTTCTTCAGGTACATCAGGGAGAAAAGGAGCTGTAAAGAACAGATAGTAACCATTAAGAAGGACAGACGATGGGTAGAGAAGGGGGAGAAAAGGCAGAAGCACTCAATGACTACTTCTGCTCGGTATTTGTGAAAGAGAGAGGTGGAGTGCTACCCAAGGGGGGTTGGGGTAGTAAAGGCTGGGGAGAGAGTAACGGATTGGGTGCTCACAGAATGTAGGGTGCTGGAGGGCTTGAGAGTGCTGATGGTGGGCAAGGCACCAGGGCCAGATGGCATTCACTCCAGGGTACTGAAGGAGCTAACAGAGATCCTGGCAGGGCCCTTGGTAGGCATATTCAATGCCTCACTGTATTTGGGATGCATACCCAAGGATTGGAGGTTGGCTCATGTGGTTCCCCTGCATAAGAGCGGCCCCAAAGATGAACCAGGAAACTATGGACTGGTGAGCCTCACGTCCATCATGGGAAAGCTAATGGAAATGATCCTGAAGGAGAGGCTGGTGTCCCAGCTGGAGCTCAATGGGTTGCAAGACAGTAGACAGCATGGCTTTGTTGCAGGCAGATCCTGCCAAACCAACCTGGTAGATTACTATGACTGGGTAACTAGGCAGATGGACAAGGGCCATGCAGTGGATGTCCTGTACCTGGACTTCAGCAAGGCATTCAGTTCAGTGCCTCATGGGAGACTTGAAACTTGAAGGTACGGGGGCAGGAGCAAAAATGGTGGGATGGGTGACAAACTGGCTATTGGGGAAGGCAGCAGAAGGTGGTGGTGGAAGGGGAACTCTCATCCCCAAGGGTAATAATGAGCTGGGTTCCACAGGGCTCAGTGCTGGGGCCAGTGTTTTATTTGGGGTATTTATTGCAGACATTTCCATGGGCACCAAGACCAGGATCAGCCTCTTTGCTGATGACACCAAGATAGAGGCGGTGGTAGATGACATAGAGGGGTGGCAGAGTTTGCAGGAAGATCTGAAAAAGCTGGAGACCTGGTCGGATACTTGGCAACTGGGGTTCAATGCCAAAAAGTGTAAGATACTGCATTTTGGGGCAAAATCCAAGGAGAAATTACCAACTGGGGGAGTGCAGCTGGTGGAGACTGAGGAGGAGAAGGATCTGGGGTGGTCATCACGGGATCAATGAACAACTCAGCACAGTGTAGGAAGGCAGCAGCAAGGGCCAACAAAATGCTGGGTTGCATTGCAAGGGGAATAACGTCAAGGAGGGGGGAGGTGATTCTGCTGCTGTATAGAACATTAGTTAGACCTCATCTTGAATACTGCATGCAGTACTGGCTCCCGTACTTGAAAAGGTCAATAAATTACTGGAAGTGGTGCAGTGCAGAGCAACTAAGATGATTCAGAGACTGGGGGACTTACCGTATCAGAGTAGGCTAAAGGAGTTGAACATGTACTTGCTGGAGGAGAAGAGGGACAGAGGGAATATGATTGAGACATTCAAGTACATGAGAGGGATAAACAAGACTGGTATGGAGGGGCTATTCAGGGTAAGGGTGGGGAGGGACACCCGAGGCCATGACATGAGATTGGAGGGGGGAAGCTCAGGAGGAAAATGAGGAGACACTTTTTTACAGAGAGGGTGGTGGCAGGGTGGAACGCGTTACCAGCAGAGGTGGTAGCCTGTAAAACAGTGGGCTGCTTCAAAAGAGGCTGGGACAGGGCAAGAGGGAGGATAAAGGGAGGTGGGTGAGGAGGGAGGGAGGGGCAGCTGCAGAATAAGGCTGCTAGCTCCAAAATCAAGCAGACTCGATAGACCAAATGGCCTTTTTCTGCTGGCAAATTTCATATTCTTAATCCTGACATCTCTTTGTGCTACTCATTGTTTCATGGTATACCTGTATTTTGCCCATCCATGTTGATGTTGTTGTATTTATTGTGTAATTGTAATGTTGTTCATTTATTGTCTGTAACTCTCCCAGGTCATGCCTGAAAATAGGCAATGCTTTTGTCTAGTGCACTTACCCGGTCAAAAACCAAACTCCTAAATAAATAAACAAAGGACCAAGCTCTAAATAACGAATCCAGTCTGGATCAGTCTTAAAAAAAGGTTGTCCCCAGAGATCAAAAGCAGACCCATTGTGTGATGTCAGAGAGGCTGGTCCAGTTACAGAGGGATACTGGGCCAGCCAGCCAAAGGTATTTCTGTTGTATGTTTGCAATGAGAGTTCAATTATGTCTGGGATTTTGAACTTGTAACATCACGTGTTCGAGTCTGCCATAACTCTCCAGTTCGCAGTTGGGGTTAGCTTCTTCTACTCTACTTAGAATTTAAATAGCTTTGAGTTAGGTTTTTCCTGTGTTATATCTATCTTTTTCAAAGGTGTTTATTTTTTAGCTCTGTAGAAATACTGTATTCCCCGTAGTCTTTAGTGTGTATTACCTGTAACATGTAAATATAGTGGTGTATTAAATGTTATTTTTACTTACGTCATGCTTTCTGTGGCTGAGTCATTTCAGGTATAGATAACCAGGTGTAAACTGGCAAGTCTGTGATCCATTTCAAAAGAGACAGGCTACAAAGTTGCCATAGAAACATAGAAACATAGAAGCTGTTGGCAGATGGGGACCGTACGATCCATCAAGTCTACCCTTGACTTCCTACCCCCCCTACTTAGCTGCCTGCTTGTGTATCCCACAGTGTCTGTTCCATGCCTGCTTGAATTCCCCCACTGTCTCGGCTCCCACCACCCCCCCCCTTTGGCATGCTATTCCATGGTTCCACAACGCGCTCTGTGAAGAAGAATTTCGTCGTATTGCTTCTGAACTTTCCTCCCTTAAGTCGAAGGTTGTGCCCCTCTAGTCCTGCTGTAGTCCTTTACCTGAAAGAGGTTCTGCATGTGCACCCTGTTGTTGCCTTTAAGGTATTTGAATGTTTCTATAATGTCCCCACGATTCCTGCATTGTGCTAGGGAGTATAACTTGAGGTCATCCAGTCTTGCCTTGTACGGTTTCTGATGCAAGCAATGCACCATCTTTGCTGCTCTTCTCTGCACCATATCCAGCCTATCTATGTCCTTCCTGAGGTGTGGCCTCCAGAATTGGACACAGTACTCCAGGTGAGGCCTGACCAGGAACCAATACAGGGGCATGATTACTTCATGCCTTCTGCTCATGATGCCCCTCCCTATGCATCCCAAGATACCACTAGCCTTTAGTGCTGCCTTTTCACATTGTCTACCAACCTTGAGGTCATCTGATATGATCACCCCTAGGTCTCACTCCTGCCTGGTAGCCACCAGCTGCTCCTCTCCCATTGAGTACAGTTTCCCTGGGTTACGCTTTCCCAGGTGCATGACTTTGCATTTTATGGCATTGAATTTCAATTTTCAGGTCTTGGACCACTCCTCCAAATTTTCAGAGATCAGCATCAGTGCTTTGCTGTCCCTCTGCTGTGTCTACCCTGTTGCCGATTTTGGCATCATCTGCAAACAGGCACACCTTTCCCTCTAGTTCATCCGCAATGTTGCCAGTGAATATATTGAAGATGATTGGCCCCAGAACTGAGCCCTGCAGGACCCCGCTAGTCACCCTCCACTTCACAGACAGGATGCCATTTACTAATACTCTCTGAGTTCTCCCATGTAACCAGTTTCTGACCCAGTTTGTAACCTTGGGCCCAGTTTCCATGTTCTCCAGTTTTTTGACTAGTCTCCTGTGTGGAACGGAGTCAAAAGCTTTGCTGAAGTCCAGGTAAACCACATCCACTGCCCCACCCTGATCCACTGTTTTGGTGACCCAATTGAAAAAAATCAGCCAGGTTTGTCTAGCAGGACCTCCCTGCCATGAAACCATGTTGATTTTTGTCAAGATGACTAGTTTGCTCCAAAAAGCTACGGTTCTTTCCTTCAGCAGGGATGCCATCAGTTTTCCCAAGACTGACAATAGACTAACTGGACAGTAGTTACCGAGCTGTTCCTTGCTACCACTCTTGTGGAGTGGTACTACTGTTGCACTCTTCCAGTCCTTCGGCACCTCCCCACTCCTTAATGATTTGTTGAAGAGGAGGACAGCAGGCTGCAGTTTCCCTAGTTCTTTCATCTCTGGAGTAGTCTCTATCTGGCCTCATAGCATTATTTACCATTTTCCACTTGCATATTTTTGCTAGGCATTAAAAACCCCGCTTCCTCCCTCTGCTAATGTTCTCCCCTCATTCTGCTTACTGTTCTCCCCACCCCGACATTGTGTGCCAATGGGGTGCCTAATCCGTCAGCTGCAGGCTCCCCCAACAAACAACCAGTTGGCACGCTAGGAGCCACCCCAGTGTAGCTAATGCCTCCCCTTATGCACACTGTATGGATGGTGGGTGCCTCAATCCCAATAGCCCAGCCCCCAACAAACACGTGAGGTGGACACTGGGAGCCCAAGCCAGCGTCCAGGTGGGAGAAGAATGAGTGAGGGGGGAGGATATTAGCAGAGGGAGGAAGCAGGAGTTTTTTTTAATGCCTAGCTGAAATAGGCAAGTTAAAGGTAGATAAAGCTATGGGGCCAGATGGGTTACACCAAAGAATATTGAAAGAACTAGGGAGGAAACTGGCAGCCCCCTTAGCACTGTCATTTTCCACATCCTGGCCAAAATGTGTTTTCACAACTCCGGCGCAGAATAGCACGGTCGCTCTGAGACATCATGTTTGGTACAGAGTAAGAAAATCACAGCAACACTGTTCATGAGGAGACATCCTAAAATGCCTATGTTGAAAATTTGGTGCAAAAATTCTGAAAAATTACTGTTTAACAAGCATTCATTGCGCAGTTTCCATGCCCACTCGCACTTTTGCGAATTTGTAAAATTTTTCACTCCATATTTTCAACATTTGCATTCCCCCACACCTCATTATGAACAGTACAGCTGTTATTTTTCACATCCTAGCCAAAATGTGTTTTCACTGTTTCGGCGTAGAATAGCGCGGTCGTTGTGGGAAATCAGTGTTCGGTGCACAGTAAGAAAATCATATTGACACTGTTCATGATCAGAGGTGACAATATTCCTATGTTGAAACTTTGATGAAATACTTCCTTTGAATGACTGTGTTACAAGCAGGGGTTGCACAGTTTCCACACAGGCTTGTACCCTTGAGCACAACCAGGGCATTAGGGTTCCAACAGACACTTAAGAAGTATGATGGTGAAATGTTAATCAGATGCAAGAGGAGTTGCATAGAGGTACTCTGTTGGGATATGGATGCTGAAGGGACATGGCTACAACTGGGGGGGCTGCATAAATGCCAAACACCAATGCACATACCTGCAAGTGAACGTTTAGCATTGACAAATGCTTGTTTCCTGTTGAGGTTTTGTTTATGATGTTGTTTTGCTATCCTGTTGCATTTGGCATTCCTTTGGCCCAAGACATCCTCCGTTGTTACAGATGGTATGGACGCAAGAGGTTTGTACCTGTTTGTTGTGTTTAGAGTGGTTTGTTGGTTTGGGCAAGTTGCCCAAGCTCTACCCCCTTTTCCTGCAACCAGTTGCCATCCCCCAGGCCTGGTCATTCTCTGGGAGAGAGGTGTGCTGATTTGGTGTCGGCGATGTGGAGGTGCACTCCTAAAAAAAATGTTTCCCTGTAGGTGGTTACGCAGGATGCTGATCTCACCCCATGCCTCCTGCAGCTGAGCTCTGAGGTGACATACCTCCAAGCATATGAGACAGTGGCCCTGCCTCCAGGCGATGTGACCAATGAAAAGTGTCCCGCAATGTTGGCAGCCAACGATATCCATGTGCGTGCCAGTGGACGGAAAGAAAGAGTACATAATTATTCAAATTTAGAGGAAGACGATCTGTTCCAGGCAGACAAAAGAGAAACAGGCTTTTTTTTGCCTTCTAGTTAGGTCGGGCAGGAAGTGGGTGGTGACATGCAGAACCTACATAGGAAGAGGACCATGGGTGGGTGGGTGGGTGGTGGGATTAGGGTAGGGTGGAAGGGCAGAACCTTTTACTCCTTCCTGCTGACAAAAACAATTAGTTTGTTAAGGTCTGCCCCTTAGTAGCACAACTAGAGACTGGAGAAGAGAAGGTCTCTTTCCCAGTCGGTAAAGATCAGTGAAGCTCAGCAGACAGTAAGGTTTGGGGCTGGATCGCACTTGGCATATGCCTCCTAGGGTTGCCATTTGTGTCTGAGCTGTTGCTTCTGGTTGTTTCTGTCTGAGAGCTTTATATTAGCTGACCACTATTTCAGTGGTGGGTGCAGCAGACAGTAAGGCTAGGGGCTGGACCACACTTGGGGTATGCCTCCTAGGGGTGCCCTTTGTGTCTGAATTGTTGCATCCAGCTGAGAACTTTCTATTAGTCAACCACTGTTTCAGTATCTATATCAGCCATATCTAAAGCAAAGTGTTCTCAGCTGTGACAAACAGGGGTGGGTCATTTGCTCTTTCAGAAAGAGCGCTATACTGTGTAAGTAGTCATTTCAATGATATTTGGACTTCGAGACATCCTGAGTGGGAGTCACACTGAGTGGTGTCAGCATACCAAGGTATCCTTTTCGGGCTTTTGAAGGGTTGTGAGAATCAGTGGCAGTGCAGACTGAGTTCTTGGAGAGAACCAGGCTGTGACAATTTAGTATACTCTTTAGCAAAACCACATAACCAGTTTAAGAAGCAGCAAAGTTAATCAGAAGATGTTTAACAGAAACAGCTGCTATATGAAAGACACATGGGAATATGATGGAGAAGAAAGTGGTTCAATGCTAAAGCTAAAAAAGCTACCAAACAAACTTCAGTATAATGGGAATAAATCTTATACTGTTCCTTAAGGTTTGTTTGTAATTTTCCCATAATGGTTTTTCAGCTGTAACTTCAATCTTTCTTCATTTTGTTTTGCTTGGACCTTGGACTGTTAGAAAGTCTCTCTCTCTCCCTTTCTCCCTCCCTCTCTTCAATTCAAACAACTTTATTTAGCATGACAAGACATATAAGTATTGCGACATTTTATACATCATACTATTCATAAGGCATAACATGCTACAATACACTTAAATTAATACATCTGTGTTTCATTTTGAAGCTGGTGGCAGCTCTCTCTTGCTCTCTCTCTCTCTCTCTCACTCATTGGCTCCTTTAGTCATTGTCAGCAGCTCAGTGGGTTGCACACGTGTCTCTGAGATCAGAAGATCTTGAGTTTTAAACTCACATCAGGAACGTGGGAAAATAACCATTAGGAAATTGGTTGGGGAAAATCCGCTTCCTGACTTGCAACTTGCATTCAAATGTCACATCTTACTGCCCCAACACCACCCTGTGAAAAACAAAGCTGTGGTATCAGCCTACCTTTCTACTCTAAGTATCCATCAGTAATTTTCAGAATCTTAAATTCTTGATTCAGTCACCATTTTTTTTTTACCACCCAGAGCTTGGGGGGGGGAGGCAGGAGGCAGGGAAGGAGAGGGGAGAGAGAGAGAGAGAGAGAGAGAGAGAGCACAAGCCATGAATAATGAATGCGAACGAGAGAAACTCAAAGCCAGAGTTAATGGGGGGGAGGGGGGAATTGGATGGGACTTGGTGGGGCAGTGTGATTGCATAAAAGCTAGTCATAGTGAAACAAGAGAGTGACCCCAGCAGCAGAAGAACTACTTTATTTTAAACAATGCAACAATTAAATCTATTTTTTTAATGAAGCTGTTTTTCCCCCATATTCTAAGTGTAATTAGACCCTCCAGGGTGTGGGGTATTATGGGATGCTTGTACTTCAAGAGATTGTAAGGCCTTTCAGCTGTGGTATTAGGCCTCATTGAGCCCCTGGGAGCATGGTTATCCCCCACACCCTTTTAGATCTTATTCCTTACATCCTGACAATGTAATGCAGCTCTACATGGTGCTGCAGTGTGGAGGTTGCATCCTTCAGATAAAACATTGCTGGGGAACTCTCACGTCCCCTAAACTAATGTGCAGAGACCTGGAGGTCCTGATAAGCAAATGGCTTACGGTAATAGTAATGTTTTTGCACACTTACACTTCTGTTACTGATTTTGGAGGGAGATTGGTACAGGCAGTATAAGTGCATTAATTTGGTATATATTAATATACAGTACAGTCCACAGGCACATAGATGTTCTCCTGCCATTACATGATCGGTGGTTCTGCCTCATGGGACCCGGGAGACAGAGTTGGGCATCATGGTGGGTAGGGGTTTGCAGGATCAACCAGATATAAAGTTCTGTTATTCACACCGTACGTAACAAAAAACTGTCTCAGTGAGTGGTTTTCTTAATCAGGACCTCTTGGTCCCTGCATATTTATTTAATGAACTGAAAGTTCCCCTTTAAACTCATGTCTCTTCTGCTTATCTCTGGTGGATATCAAAGAGAAGTTAAAATGAACGTAAACAATGTTGTTTACACTTTTTAACATAACTAAATTTGGGCATGTGTGAAGTTTTTTTTATTATCCCAATGTTTGTATTGTTTTTATGTTTGCTTTGAAATAGTTGATTTAGTCCTTATATAGGCTTATATATTAATGCAGCATGTTCCCATCCAATATTCATTATTTAAATCACTTAGCAATCCCATAACTCAGTGATGTTGGTTGAGCTGCAGGTTACAATGAAGCAGAACATAATGACATCAACACTTAGCCATTTTTGCATATTTTGACACAAAATTTTCAATGTGGCATTTTGAGGACCCAACTTCATGAACAACATCAGTGGAATTTTGCAAATCCACCCTGAAAGGTGATTTCTCAATTGCCTGGCAAAATCACCTTTCTGGTGGGATTTGACAATTTTCTCCACCCTCGTTCATGAGGTGGAGTCATAAGAAGACTATGCTGAAAATTTGGAGAAAACATATGTAATAATGGCAAAGTTATGTGCTTACATTGAAACCTTGCTGTGCTCCCTTACAACTTTGGGAATTTTAAATACTGGTATTTTGACTTCAAATTTTCAGCATAGCCATCTTTTTACACCACCTCATGAACGAGACAGCTGTCATTTTTCAAACCCTGGCCAAACTGTGTTTTGGCACTTGTGATGCATGATGATATTGCCGTGGTGCGGGAACACATTTTGGTGTGGATCTTGGACTTTTTGGCAGAGAATAGCAAGAGGAAGGAGGTGCTGTTAGAACTTTACTACTCTACTAAGACTTAAGAACTAGAACTCTACTACTGGGACCTTCAATTTAGGGTAAACACAAACAAAAAAAACAAGCTTTAGTGTGTTTGTCTGTGTTGGGTGAAATGAATTGTTATCTATGCAGTTAGCTAGGTGAAGAAGGGCACTGTGAATTAGGGGGAGTGGCTTAGGCAACCGGAAGCCAGGTGTTTGCATTTAAATTTGCCCTAGATAGCTTTTGGCAGAGAACAGCAAGAGGAAGGAGGTGCTGTTAGAACTTTACTACTCTACTGGGACTATATAGCCTTCCTCCCTCCACCCTTAGCCAGTTCTACTTTTATAGGCACAGGATTTGAATGACAACAGGAACTTCCTGTTTGGGAGCAGGAAGGGAGTGATCACAGAGGCATAAAAGACTCACCATCCTAGAAGGAAAAGAGTAGCTCTCCATCCCCCCTAGCTGCTGGAGGTCTGACTTTGAGCAAGTAAGAAGGAAACTACTGAGGAATATGGGAACTTCCTGTCACAGAACAGGAAGAGCAGGAGCTTTAAGGGCGTGGAGGCAGAAGGAAAGTAGGGAGAAAAAATATGTAAAATAAAATAAAATAAATAAATAATCAGAGAAAGGAAAGAGTAAGCATACAAAACAACAGTTATGGGGCCACAAATAAGACATGATGGGAGTGGTGCAGTGCAATGGCTGTGGAGTGGCAGTCTTCCAGGAGACATTCTGGAGGATGTGGTATTGTCCCATCTGCAGGCACCTCTCTGGGCTGAAGGAGGAGGCTGCTCATCTCCAGGCAGAGTTGGCCAGGATTTGGGGGAACCCCTCTCCCACCCAGAGACCACCAGGGCCACTGCCACTGCCTCAGAGGTTGCCAAGAAAGAGGAGTGGTTGGACCACAGTGGGCTCAGGGAGGGTGAGGGTGGTGGAACAGAGGCACATGCCAACAGCTGTACCTTTCCACAATTCATATGCCATTCTGGCAGAGTGTGATTCTTCTATGGAGGCACCCACATTGGAGACCAAGGAGGATGCTAGGAACCTCCACAAAGGAGAACCACAGGAGGGTGGCATGGTACCCCACAGGAGAAGGAAATAACTACTGGTGGGGGACTCCATTGTTAGGATGATAGAACTGGGGGAGAGGGGAGAATGGGGAGAGGAAGGTAAGGTACCTGCCTGGCACCATGGCTTGGAGGGACAGGGAGTGAATCCTCAGGATCGCAGGAGCAGCAGAGGGAGCTGGATGTCATTGTCCACCTAGGGATAAATGACCTGGCTGGGAAAGGGATCAGATCATTGCAGAAGGAGTTTGTGGAGTTGGGGAAGGGCCTTAGACAAGTAGCACATAAAGTAACCTTCTTAGAGGTGCTGCCTCTCTATGGCATGAGTGAGACTAGGGTGCTCTGCACCATGGGATTCAATCAATGATTGAAAAACTGGTGCAGAGCTCAGGGTTTTGGCTTCATTGGGGATAGGGGCTTCACCTGGAGGGATGCAGGCCAATACTGACATGATGGTCTGCATCTGTCCAGGAGGGGAACCAGGATGCTAGGTGATAGGTTTAAATGCTTCATTGGCAAGCATTTAAACTAGCCAAGGGGGGGGCACTGAAAAGGAGCAGGGAAATCCTAGCCCCTCACCAAAATTAGGGTTGTTAGTAAGGTAAAGACCAAGATAAAGAAGTTGATAGGGAGAAGGGCAGGGGTAAATGGAGAAAAAGGCAAAGGCAGTAAGGACAGGGATAGGGCAAAAAGGGGTAAGGCCATCAAAAAATGTAGGGTAATGAGTACCAGTGCCCATAGTCTGGGTAACAAGCTCCCTGAACTGGTGTCCTTGATGGAAGAAGGATGCCTGGATATCCTGGCAGTCACCGAAACATGGTACACAGAGAATCATGACTGAGATGTCAACACACCAGGGTACACAATCTACAGGAGGGACAGAGAGGGTAGAAGAGGGGGAGGAGTAGCTCTCTACGTAAGGGAAGGGATCAAAGCAATGGAACTAAAGGGTAAACAGGGAGGAGATAAGGCACTGTGTGTCACCCTGGAGACCATAAATGGCACCACAATCTGCATGGGGGTTGTATACAGATCCCCATCTCAGGGGGAGGAAATGGACAAGAAAATGATAGAAGGCATCCTTAGGATGGCAGAAAAAGGAGATATATTATTGATGGGGGACTTGAATATGCCAGATGTTAACTGGAGAACCTTTGCTGCAGCCACATCCAAGAGCAGGGTCTTTCTCAATGCCCTACAGGGGGCATGCCTCAAGCAGCTAGTGTTGGAACCCACTCATGAGGGAGCATCTTAGACCTGGGACTCTCAAATGGGGACAGAGACAGGATCTCAGATCTAGAAGTGGGTAGCTATCTGGGAACAAGTGACCACCAAACAGTGTGGTTCACGATAAACACAGCTGCAGAGTCAAGCCATACAAAAGCAAGGGTACTGGACTTTAGGAGGATTGACTTTGTCAAAATGGAAGAGTGCCTCAGAAAAGCACTAGCAAACAGGCAAGAAGGAGGGGTGGAGGAACAATGGGGAAACATAAAAACTGCCATCACAGAGGCAACAAGTCTGTGTGAAGCAAATAAACAAATCAAAATTAAAGAAAAAAACACTATGGTTCTCAAAAGAGGTGGTGGGGAAGGTTAGGGAGAAAAAGATAGCATTCAGGAAGTATAAGGAAACACAGAAGGGGCAGAACAGAGAACTATACCAGTTAAAGCAGAAGGAAGTGGGGAAGGCAGCCAGAATAGCAAAGGCCCAAACCTAAGAAAAGATCACCAACTCAGTTAAGAAGGGGGATAAAACCTTTTATAGGTACATTAGGAAGCAAAGAAAGACCAAGGGAGGGATAATGAGGCTTAATAAAGAGGAGGGTGGGCGGGCAGAGAAGGACAGTGAAAAAGCAGGGAAACTGAATGAATACTTCTGCTCAGTATTCACAAACGAGGAGGATGGAGAGGTACCTAATCCAATCAATAGAAGCACTCTGGAGAGGGGTCAGTTCCAGTTCTTTCACAGAAGACAGGGTTCTGAAAAAACTCCTAAAACTGAAGGTGGACAAAGCAATTAGGTCTGATGGGATTCATCCCAGAAATCTAAAAGAACTAAGGTGAGAACTAGTGACACCACTGACTACCCTGTTTAACAAATCATGGGAGGATGGTGTGGTACCTAAAGACTGGAGAAGGGTGGATGTGATTCTTCTTCACAAAAGTGGGAGCAAAGCAGAGATAGGAAACTGCAGACCTGTTAACTTGACCTCAGTGGTAGGGAAAATGATGGAATCACTTCTGAAAGAAAGAATTGTTGAGTACCTAGAGGCCAGTGGAGCACAGGATCCAAGGCAACATGGATTCACAGCAGGAAGGTCATGTCAGATGAATCTAATAGATTTCTTTGACTGGGTGACCAAAGTAGTAGACCAGGGTGGGGCTGTGGACATGGCCTACCTAGACTTTAGCAAGGCATTTGACACAGTTCCACACAAAAGATTAATAAACAAATTAGCCAGCCTGGGAGTGGGTCCCAGGGTGGTAGCCTGGGTAAACAATTGGCTGGACAACAGGACACAGAGGGTAAGAGTAAACAGAGTCCACTCTGAAGAAAGGGGGGTTACTAGTGGGGTACCACAGGGTTCAGTACTTGGTCTGGTCCTTTTTGATATTTTTATAAGTGATATGGCAGAGGAACTGGAAGGAAAAGCATGCCTCTTTGCAGACAACACAAAGATCTGCAACAGGGTTGATACACAAGGGGGGTGAAAAGGATGAGAAGGGACTTGGCAAGGTTGGAGGAATGGTCAAAAGTATGGCAGCTTAGATTCAATGCAAAGAAGTGTGAAGTAGTGCACCTGGGAAACAAAATCCCAGGGGAAGAGTACACAATAGGGGAGAGGGAAGGTATAACAACAACAAAATGGAATGGGACCTGGGGTAGTCATATCAGATGACCTAAAGGTGAGCAAGCAATGTGAGAAGGCAGTAAGGATGGCTGGGGGGATATTGGGATACACAGGGAGCAGCATCACCAGTAGAAAACAGGAAGTTGTTATCTCTCTGTACAGACAGTTGGTGAGACCCCATCTGGAGTACAGCGTGCTGTTCTGGAGATCCCATCTCCACAAGAACATAGACAGGATGGAGGCAGTCCAGAGAAGAGCAATTAAAATGGTGCAGGGTCTGCAACAGAAGCCATATGAAGAAAGACTAAAGGAGTTTAATATGTATACCCTTGAGGAAAGGAAGGTGAGGGGGACATGATAGAAAATTTCAAGTACCTCAAGGGAATCAATAAAGTCCAAGAGGGTAGCAACTTTCAGAAAAAAAGATGTGAAAGAATAAGGGGACACAATCTGAAGATAGTGGGGGGACGGCTCAGGGGCAATGTGAGGAAGTATTTTTTCACAGGGAGGGTGGTGGACACATGGAACAGCCTTCCTGAGGAGGTTGTGGGGCCAAAAACAGTGTAGGAATTCAAGAATGCATGGGACAGACCTAAGGCAATTCTGGCAGGGGGGTAGGAAGAAGTAGGCTGTTGGTTAACTAGGATCTGTAGCTTATCCAATAGGTAGGGAAATGGGCAGACTAGGTGGGCCAAGCGGTCCTTATCTGCCATCAAAGTCTATGTTTCTATTTCAAAATTTTCATTACCAGTTTCATGAGGTAGAGTAATAAAAAGGCTATGCTGATAGTTTCATTCCTGTTTTACTACAAATGAAAGTACAGAGCTCAGAGAGCCCTGCACTTCCATAGCAACATACAGTGTATATACACATGACAAATAATGATACAATTATACTATCTCAAAAAGTAAGGAAATTCTTTGTAAACAACTGATATCGTTAGATATAAGTGATTAGAAGTGACAGTAGGCATTAGGGTTTCCAACCCCACACCCCACCCCTACCCACCAGGCAGCAACAGGAAAAAACATTACAGCCAGCTCTCCTGCATTTTCGCTAATCAGGCAAGGGTGTGCCTTGGGGTTGTCAGCCCTACGCTTCACCACATTCTCATAAACTCTACACATCTCAGCTTCTTTTATGATTGAATGGGGTGACCATTAGGCTAGCTAACAGCAGGCACTATGCCTGATTAGCAAAAAACAGGAGAGGTGAAACTGTAATGGTCCTGTTGCTGCTCTAGTGGGGGAATGTTAGGGTTGGAAACCCTAATGCCACATTTCCCTGCTTTTGTTGCTTTGGTACGAACCCTAACTGATGCATTAACAAAGTTTTTTTGCAATGAATTTCCTTACTTTTTCAGATAGTATCACTCCCATCTCTCTGTAGATGCACATATGTAATGTACGAAGGTGTGGAAGCACAGGCCCCGGAGACAACAGTGAGCAAATTATCAGCATAACCATCTTATTACCCCACCCCATGCACCACGGTACAGAAAAATTGTCAGATCCATGGCAAACAATAATTCTGCAAAACTGCAATGCCACTCCGTGTGACAGGTGTGAAAACACAATTTTGAGCAGGATTTGTAAAATGACAACGATGACATACATGAGGTGGGATAATAAGAAGGCTATGTTGAAAATATGGGGTAAAAATATTTAACATTTCCAAAGTTGTGAGCAGGTGTAGCGAAATTGCAATGAATCATCATAACTTTGGCATTTTTTCATATTTTGACCCCAAATTTCCTACATAGTGTTCTAATGATCCCACCTCATAAACCCCATAGGTGAACATTTTTGAATCCATGCCAAAACAACATCCTGTGCCACAGGTTCAAAAACATGTTGTGGGCAGTATGTGAAAAATGACATCTGTACTGTTCATGAGGTGGTGTGGAAAAATGGCTGTGTTGAAGATTTTGCTGCAAAATATTGAAAATTACCAAAGATATGCGTGTGCATAGAAAAATTTAAATGAACACACGTAATCTGGGCATTTTTAAGAATTTTTTTACCAAAATTTCAACATGATCTTTTTGGGACCCCACCTCATGAACACTGGCACAGCTATTTCATTAATTGGTCCAGAAATGTTATTTTGTGCAGCGACCACAAAATCACCTTCCAGGCCTGATTAACCAAATGACAGTCAAAGTGCTTATGACGTGGGGTCCCAAAATACCAATGTTGAAAATCTGGTGAAAAAATTCCTAAAAATGACATTGAAGAGTGCAGACATGTCCCGGTCCACAGACAATGACAGCTGACGACCTCCAGTGGTAATTATAGGGCAAGGGGTGGTGGGTGCTCAGTGGGAGGGTCGGGATGTGGGAGGGGGATGGAGGAGATGATGAGAGACCATTTTCTTGTTTTCAGGATTTAAAAAAATTAAAAGATGTCGGGGGGACTGTTTTCTTTTTAGCAGGTTTTAAACACGTATTTCAGAACACTGGGAGTGATCTCCCCAGTATCCCAGACTGCTGGAGGGGATACATATGTAGTGACACTAAAAGTGGGTTCCTCATTGTCCCACAGTGGCAGGGGGCTCTCCTAGTGCCGACACAGGGTTTGGGCACCCAACGTCAGCAACAGCATGGTATGTTGTGGGACTGTTTTCTTTACAGGTAATAATTAAAGCAGCTGTCCTGCGCTGTAGATTTGTATGCCTCTGTGACTGCATTGTTGTCTTTTGTACTGCTGTAAACATACACTGGAAATGGTTGTAAGTACTTCAGTAATATTGCCAATGACAGATTTCATTCAATGACTGATTTCTATTAACACAGACTGCCGGTGCCACACTGTGAATAATGTGATCAGTGGAAAAGTAATGAAAGACTGTGATGTTTAAAAAAATGGTGTTCTTTCTATTTATGCAGTTCTAGCTTGTAGAGGGCAGCGTAAAACAATGGGAGCCATGTATCACATACAAGGGCAAAGGTGAGATTCCAGGGCACAGGGATTAGGCAGAAGGAGAAGCCATATAGTGTGAAATGGCATAGTTATCTTTTGTATTTCTTAAAATGGACACTCGGAATTGTTTGAAGGACTTTCCTAATCTTTAACATGAGTGCTTTCATTCAGATGCAATTTAAGATAACCAGAAATGCCAGTGGTCAGCGGGGGAGGAGGAGAGATTGAGCATCCAGAGGACTGCTCTCCTCTCCTCTCTTGGGGTGGGTTGGGGAGATGCCTTGTTCTGTAGTGGCCCCTGGTGGAGACCAGGAGCACTACAGCTGTGGCACAAATAAGGGAAGTCTGGAGGAAAAATAGGAAAATGGTGCCTCGATTGACCGGATGACGGCCGCCCAGACCCTCATCTCCACAGAGCCCCAAACATACTGACCTGACCTCAGCAGCACCCAGGGCCAAGAAGGTTGACCGTAAGGTACTTTGTCTCTGGAAGGAGAGAACCCACCTGTAGAAGGGATATGTTGGGTTACCCTGGGCCAACTGCGATACGAGGTCAGAGGTTGGCGATGGGGAGGAGGAGGATCCTTGGCAATGGTCTGAAGGAGAGGTCAATCGAGACATGGGGGAAATAAACAGATAACACAAAAAAAATATTAAATAACCAGAAAAAAATGTATTAATGCCACAATTTGGGGCAACAGTGAGGGAACATTTCCTTAAGAACTGCATTGCTACATAGTGTATCTTCTCCATCTGCCTTGTCCCAGTGCCCTGGAATCTCATGTTGGCCATTTAAGTGATCCACTGTTTGGTTGTTGTTCTGCAGTCCACTTCAAGCTAGACCTATGTAAATGCAAAGCACACCATTTTTAGCCCTTCTGGATTTTTCATTTCATTTCCACCAGTTACATGCTACTTGCGAGTGAAGTTCCATATTATTCACATTGTGGTACCTGCGATCCCTTTTGTTATGAAGGGGATTGCAATCTAATTACTAATTAATCACCTTGTAAGAAATAATGGACTTCTGTATTGAACTGTGATGGAGAACTGAACTCATGTTCACGGGCATACAATGGACTTATGCATATTATGGGAGTCATAGAAAAACACTGTGGGGTGTGTATGGCCCTCGAATTGTCTCCTGTCACCTTTGTACAGTACCAAGCCATGGATCCTCACATGTGGCACAATGGTGTGGTAAGTACACACTTAACAAACACGGCAGTGACACTGACGATCACTTTTGCAAATAAACAAGAGGGCACCATTCAAGTGTGCACATTATTTGCTTTTGAATCATTAGGATGTTACTGATGCATTGTATTCAAGTGCAATCCTCGGAGTTGTCTGCTCCAGTCACTCCAACAATTTCCAACTGATACACCCTCTATATTGCAGTCGATGTTTTGGTGTCCCATTTCTGGGGATGTCAATGTATGCTTTTATGGTTGCTGTCTGGTCACCCAAGACAAAGCTTACTAGTTACAAGCTTGAATCGGCTCCTGTGACCATTATGGAGTGGGAGACCCGGGGCCATCATGTTTTGCAAATGTAACATGCCTCAGCCTCCTTTGAGACAGTAAAAGGAGAATAAACCTTTATTTTGGTAAACACCAACAGATGTTTACCTAAACGGGGGTCGAGGAACTGGATTCTGGTCACAATTTGGCCCAAAAAATGGCCAGAAATGTTTTTTTTTTCAGTGGGCAAATTACATTTCTTTTTAAGTAGTGGTGCAAATTGGGGCAATTTTGACAAAACAGTGCCGCAATTTGCAGCGAAATCCCCATTGTTTCATGCTAGAGTGCCACCGTTTGTGTCAATTCCACTAAAGTGCTGCCACAAATTGCGTCAGTAGTGCAGCAATTTGCAGCAGTAAGAACATCACAATTAAAAAAATATATATATTTCTGGCCACCTTTTCAAAAAATAATCACAGGCTCATGTTCCTCAGGCCCCAATTAGGTAAACACATGTGTTGGTGTTTACCAAGGGCAGCATTTTTTGAATTATTTAGTCATGGATCTATTTTGTAATAACCAAACTACTTGGGTGGAATTTTTAAAAGGTTAGACACAACACTCTTTTATTCACTGGGAGAAATATTCTCTTTGGGGGAAATTTTAATATTAACAGAACAGTAGTAGATAGGGTACCGAAAACCTCAATAATCTATTATGACACATCATTTCTTAACCCTTTGATCTCTCAAACAGGATTATGTGATGTATTCCTGAAAAAAAAAAAGCTCCACATACTTACTTTAGAGGTAATTTATCAACTAGGACTGATCATTGGTTAATCACCTCTACTCTCCTGTTTCACAGTGCCAAAGTTAAGCCTGTGGCCACATCAGATCACGGTTTGTTAAGACTGACATTATCAGATTTTAAAAATACTTCTAAAGGGCCAGGATATTGGAAATTAAATATGTCCCTATTGAAAAATCCTCTAATTACTCAAGGTTTTCAAAATGTTATGGAGGCAGGAAAACTGTGTTTTTTTACATGATGAGGTGAATGAAGGGTGGGGGGCAGCAAAAAAGATATAAAGGACTTCTTCCATTTAATGGGCAAATAAATAGAGATAAGTATTGTAATTTATGGACAAAATTATACCAATTATAATCCGAACTGTATCTAGAAAACAACAATGTCTCTGAACAAATTCAGAGTGTTAAAGAAGAAATGACTAATATTCAGTATAATAGGATGAAAACACTAGAAATTGAGCAAAAATTCAACATACAGGGGAAGCAAGCTTATACCAATCCCTTTGATAGTTGTTTAAATGTGCAGTTTAAATTTGCAGTGTCAGTGGCTCAGTAGGTAGCACACTCGCCTCTGAGGCCGGGAGATCAGAGGGCTGTGGGTTCAGTTCCCACATCTGGCACTTGGGTTAATATCCCAGTACTGACACTGTAGTGCAGCATGAGAGGGGTGCTGCACTTCTGAGGTGCCGTCTTTCGGATGAGACGTTAAACCGAGGTCCCATCTGCCTGGATTGGTGGTAGTTCAGGTGGATGTTAAAGATCCCATGGCACTTATCGAAAAGAGTAGGGGAATTTCCCCGGTGTCCTGGCCAAATTTCCCTCATTCACTAAAAATACCACCAACAGCTTAATCTGGTTCAAGGTCAGTTGGCATTCATCTGTATCCCCCTTCCCCGGGTCGTGCCTGAAAATAGGCAGGATTTGTCTAGTGCACTTACCCGGTCAACAAAAGCTAAATAAAATAATAAATAAATAAATCAAAGGAAGAAAAAGGAGATACAGCAGTTGAAATCACAAGAAGGTAAACTGCTAACCAATGGAACAGAAATCTTAACAGAGATAGAAAATTGTATTGCACAAATGTTTAAAAAACAATATAGATTTGTTAGATATGAATGTTGAATCTTAGTTATCAACTGTGAGTCAAAAACTATACCTGAATATGGCAAACCTGCATTGACAAAACCAATCACAGCACAAGAAGCAGGAAAAGTGATACAAAATGTAAACACCAAGACAGCCCCAGGGAAAGACAGATTACCAAATAAAATGCATAAAATTCTTTTTCAAGAATTAGGGAATGAACTGGTACAGATTTTTAACTATTGTTTAAAGCATCAGAAATTACCTCATAGTATGTCAACGGGCTTATTAATACTACTACACAAAATGGGATAAAGAGTTACCAACAAATTGGAGGTCAATTACATTATTAAACTCGAACTGTAAACTTTTAACAAAAATACTGAGCAATAGACTTTCATTGGTTTTGAAGGATATCATTCATCCATCCTAGTTTTGCTCAGTACAAGGGAGGAATATCTCTGATTGTTTAATTTTAATATGGGAGATAATGGAAAAAGGAAACGCTGATGAAATAGTGGGCTTTTTAATCAGTCTTGATCAAATCAAAGCTTTCTATAGAGTGTCTCATTCCTATCTTTGGCAGTGTATGGCAAGCTATTGTGTGCCACAGGAATTTAGCCAGTGGGTAAAAACATGTTATGACACAGCTACAGTTGCCCCTCATATGAACAGCTGGGTAGGAAAAACTTGTAAAGTGCTGAGAGGGGTACTGTAGGGTTGCCCACTAAGTCCGCTCCTATACATTTTAACCTTAGAACCCTTTATCTGTAAAATAGCCATTGGCAATAATATTAGGGGTCTTTCTATAACTAGTGATGATGATGAGATGCCAATGATTTATGCCTCCTGCTGATCGATCTCCCCTCCACTGGGATGGCAGGTAGGATATTGCAAGACTTTAAGATAGGTACAGGTTCAGATATAAATTTAGCTAAAAATAAGTGTTTACAAATAGGACTGAACAGGTTGGGGTAGGCAGATATTATGGGGTTACCACTTCAAGATGGCTTTTGCAAAATCTTGGGTATTTTGGAAACTGAGATATGGGTTTCCTTAATTGGAAAAAAACTTCTGACTGAAGCAAAATGGAAAGTGCACCACTGGAATGCCTGATGCATGTCAAAAAAAAAAGATTGAATATGTAGTAAAAACTTTCTTGATGAGTATGTTTTTACATTTATTTATTTTATTTATTTAGTTTTTTATTACTGGATAAGTGCTCTAGAAAGAAATTGCCTGTTTTCAGTCACAACCCAGGAGAGTTACAGACATATGTAAAAGCACATCACATCACAATGGTTTCTATTACATAATACAGACTTGGGTCAAGCACATTACAGTATAGAATGGTGATACTTACTGTACAGGAGAAATTAGACATTACACTTGGCTATCCAAAGATACAGGGGAATACACATTATAGTTTCAAGGAGATAGACCGTATGGCATAAGTAAATAGAGAAACTATTCCAGACAGTCTCTTGGTGGGAGACCTCACAGCCTGCACTTGCCTGCTATTTAAAAGCAGATGGGAGTGATAAGTGCCTGAATATGTGCTGAAGGGACATGCAAAGGAAGCCTAACTAGGTGTCCTCCCCATGGGTTAAGTCACAAGTGCATCTGTCAATGGCCAGGAGTCAGGCACGGAGCTCATTTTTAAAGATCAGGTGTGTAGTGGAGTGCCTCACAGCTGAAGGCAGGGAGTTCTATAGCTTTGGGGAAGACACCGCAAATGTCTGCTCACCCATCCTAGTGGTGTATTTGGGTGTATTAAGGAGCGACTATTCAGTAGATCTCAGCGGGTAAGTCTGATGGGCTAGGTTCTTCAAGCATGTAAGGGTCATTAGTGCTCCAGTTTGGATGATACTGTCAATTGTGCATCCAGTGGTATAGACTCAGTAAGAGGCGGGAGAGAGCCATACCAGTGTGAAGTAAAGTATGCAATGGTGGGTGCACCTAGGTACTGATAGTGTGAAGCTACAGATACCATTATAACAGGTGTCCTAATTCTGCAATAGTACCTTGTTCACGTCTTTATAGGAAGTGGTTCCATAAATTAGGCTGGGTTGCAGTACTCCCTGTGTGATAGCTAATTTTGCCTTAGAGTTTAAGGATGCTCTGACTTTGTAGGCCAGCCCCAGCTTGATATTGACCACCTTACAGGTTTTAGTGATATGGAGGCTGAAATCCAATGAAGGGTCGAGGGCTATACCCAGGTATCAGAAAGAGTCCACCAAATCCAGGAGTGAGCCATCCGAGCCATGTATGGCCAGTGTTGAAGAGCTGGCTTTGACCCTTGGTGCTGATCCAAACAGCATTGCCACCATTATTTTGGTATTCAGAAGAAGTTTGTTTTGAACTAGCCACTCACGTAGACAGACAAAGTACGACTCAAGTGTGGTATTAATGGAGGCAATGTCCTTGACACTGGTGTATAACACCACATCATCCATGTACAAGATGGTAGAGATAGTGCTCGACATTTGAGGTAGCCTATTCACAAACAGTGAGAAAAGTAGTGGTCCGAAAATTGAGCCTTGTGGTACACTGATGCTTGTAGGAAAATAATCAGATTTGTAATTGTCAATCTAAACAAATTGTGTCCACCCAGATAGGTAACTGCTGAACCATGCTAAGGAGCCTTGGGAGAATTCAAATGTGTCCAACATATCTAGTAGCAATGTGTGATTCACCAGGTCAAACACTTTAGTTAAATCCAAGAAAATCGCTCCAGTGTATAGCCCTTTATCCATTGATAGCTTGATGTCATTAGTGAGTTTGATAAGTGCCGTGGCTGTACTGTGCCCATTCCTGAAGCTATGCTGGGCAGGGATGAGAAGATTGTTTTGTTGTATGTAGTCTGTGACCTGGTTGGCTACTAGTTTTTCAAGAATTGTGTTTAGTGCTGATAATATTGCAATTGGGTGACAGTTCATGTCTTTTGTGTCCCCTTTCTTATGGATGGGGACAACTTGTGCTATCTTCCAGAGAGATGGTACTTCCCACATACTGATGGAAAGGTTGTAGATCCTGGCAACAGGCGATGCTATAACAGGGGCTGCTAGTTTAAAGAATCTTAGTAGTAGACCATCTGATCCTGCTGATCCATGCTTAGTTAGTTTCCTCAAAAGTCTCAGAACCTCAAGTGTGGTGACCTGCTTGAAACTAAGTGAAGTGGAGGCCTGGGCTGGGGACACAGTTGGAGAGACAGAGTGTTGACTGGTCAGCCTCTCATAGTCTGAGAGGTCAGACAAGTGGATGTTTAGGGTGTTCATAATGGTGTAGGTGCTATTGCAGTTGGCACCATTAACAGTCATATCAGTGATTGTCGTGTATCCACCTTGTCCCAAGAAACTCTTAATATGGTTCCAGAAACCACGCATGTTGTTGGCCGATTTCTGTAGTAGCTAAGAGAGTAAGCCCTTTTTGCTGCCTGAATTTCTCTCTTGCATGTGTTCCCCTGCCTACGATATTCATCCCAGTCAGCTTGTTGGCCGCTGTTCTTTGCAGCAACCCAGATCTTGTCCCTGCTCCTCATGCGTAGTATTCCCCCCAACCCCACCATTACAACTTGAGACAACAGTCTATAACATCTTTTTCCAGAGCATTTGGGGCAATAAATTAAACCCTTAAAAGGGGTATTACATATTTACCCATCAGGAAAGAAGGGCTGGGTATGGTGAACCCTGTGGTGTTCTTCTTTTTTATGTTTCTTTTTAGTAATATAAAACCTGTGGTACAGCATTTTGTCAAACTGTGATCCCCTTAGATTTTAGATCAGATACAGCCCTGGCTACAGACATGAGACCCACATATGGTAATACAAAAGCAAAATCCATAGCAGGACTACCCATATATTTCCAATATGGCTTTGGTAAACTAAAAAAGTGGGCAATCCCTAAACAAGGAATAATGAGATTGACAGGGAAGGAATTATATGGACAGATTGCTTCAGAATTTTTTCTGGAACAACCTTCCTTTAGTACTAAATCAAACACTGAGAAATTATAAATTGAAGCCATGGTAACACAACACTGAAATCCAGTATACATGTGGGATGTACTGTGGCCGTGTCTACACTGTAGACTAAATGTTAAAAACAATTTAAAACATAAGAATCATAAGGAAAGGGTCTGTCCAAGAACAAATTTATGCCAGGACAGGTATGAAATTATGGAACATTTTTTTTGAATGTCCCTATATAATATCCTTTTGTACTGTAGTATAGACTGAATGGAAAAATTCACCTTCTGTATTACTTAGGGAAGACATCTTATTTTTAGGTGTAATATCAAAGGCATGGGACAAATATGAGTACAGCACAATGCATATATTCTTGCTGTTTTTTAATTACTTTATATGGCATGCAACAAGTAAATTAACTTTACAAATAACATTTATTACACCAGAACCGTTATTTTGGAATATTCACTTTGCTGTTCATGAACTTCAAAGGAAGGAAAAAGCTGAGGTCTCAGCATATTGGTTTCAAAAATGGTGGAGAAACATCACTTGGTTAGATAGAATTTAATTCTCTTTGCATGCACATAGGAGTAAAAAGAGAAAAGTGAAACAAGGATGTTTTTGAAAGAAAGAATAGAGTAAATGTACACCAGGATTGGATCATTATTAATGTATACTACTACTGATGACATACAAGATTAATAGATACAGGATTGAATACTATTATATATTGAAAGGGAACAGGGGTTGGGGGGATAGTACATTGCAGAGCCTATGACATCTGGTTTGGTGACCTCTCAGAAAAATATAGCGCCTCACATTAACAGATCTTTTGGTCTCATCTTTTCAGAATGAACTTAATACTGCAGGGATTCTTGCCACTCCTTTGGGAAGATGTCATGGTTCACTTTGTTCTGGGAAAAGATTGCATTTATAGGATATTTACTTTTGACACAGATAAAATGTATTTATTTTTTGGTTTAATTCCTTTGAGGATTTTATACAAAAGTCCCACTCTCAGCAATAATAAGTAAGAGAGGGAAGAGAATGTTTTGATGTTGATTTAGATGTATATAATGAATTGTTTATTACTATTATACATGATGAAAATGTGTATATATATATATATCATGCTCTAATTTTTATAATAACTATTTTTGAAGTCTGAATAAAATTCCCTACTCTTATGTGTGTGTGTGTGGGGGGTTGGGAGGTTGGTAGCCAGTGTGTTATGTTTAAGTTTCCACTAGTTTTGCATATTCTGGTTTAGTAACAATACTGCAGGGTCTTATGATTTGTTTTTAGGGAGGGTTACTTCTTTATTTAGTTAGTTTGAATTTAATACTGTTTTGTTTTTCCTTTAATTGACTTTTGTTCTGAAGTATGTTTTCTTTTTGTGTGATGTGACTAGAACATGTTTGTTTTATGATTTATTGTTGAAGTTCTAATAAAAATTCCCCTACTCTTGTAACAGGCGGTGTTACACTTCCTGTGCAAGAAATGGAGCCTCCAGAGGAGAGAGAGGAATGAAGAATGGCATGACGACACACGACAAGACAGTGCAATGGACACCTTGAATATTTCACCACAAAGTCAACCACATTCATAGGAAAACAATACTGCTCAACCTATGGACACTGAAACTGGCACGGAGTTGTTGCTAGCCAAGAAATGACTACAAGATGAACTGGTACAAAAAAAAAAAGAAGCCTTGTTGGATCAAATGTCGGGAACTGAGAGAACCTATTTTTTAGAGAAATCCAAGCTTGAGGATGAAAAAAAAAACAGAGCGTAACCTGAAGGCATCACCCAAACCTCGACAACCAAAATCCACCGAAATATTTTTCTTCGGATCAACTCAGAAGGACCCAGATTCAAACCCTGTGATGATGGAATCAATGCAGGGCTCTTCACAAAACAAGGAGGAACAATAGACTCCTGACATAGCACTGCACAACATGTCATGGATTCGCTCATCGACAGGAGAGTGGGTTTCTGACCCTAACATCTCCATTCCCGGGTCCCCAATACCTTCCACTGAATAAAATAGTTCTACTAAGTCTCCCACTTCTAGTGACAAACACGTACCTGCAGATATGGAACTAAGGATTGAACCTGCACACACTGAAGGCCTGAACAGTTCAGATACGCCCTCCTATTCTCCCTTGGAGAATACCGGAGAAGTTTTCTTTGAAGCATTAACAGAGATATCCCAGGCTAATCCCGATGTGATCAATGTTACATTGGTTACCTCAGAACAGAATGTAGTTTCTGAAGAACAGCCTACCATCACAAATCCTCCTAATGTCACTTATGCCAGTTACATAGTAGTAGTAGTTACATAGCAGTTGTCAGCAGAAAAGGACCTCCAGGTCCATCCAGTCTGCCCTGGTTTAGCTTTACGAAATGTCTTACATCCTTCCGTCAGATCCTTCTGGACCTGTTTCCTTACTTCCCATCTGTCCTAGTCTCAGTAGTCCCCTGTGTCTATCCCATGCATACTTGAATGTCCCCATGGTTTTTGCCCCCACCACTTCATGTGGTAGTCTGTTCCAGGGTTCTACTGACATCTCCATGAAAAAGTACTTCCTCACATTGCCTCTGAGTCTCCCCCTTTCTAACCACATATCATGACCCATAGTCCTAGTGCTCATTCTTTTCTGCAGACAGCTGGTCTCCCCTACCTTATTTATTCCTCTGGCATACAGGTATTTGAATGTTTCTGTCATATCCCCCCATCCCTTCTTATCTCCAGTGAGTACATATTAAATTCCCTGAGCCTTTTCTCATGATTGTTTTTGATGCATTCCCTGAACCATTTTGGTAGCTCTTCTGTGCACTGCCTCCACCTGATTGATATCTTTTCTGAGATGGAGCCTCCAGAACTCGACACAGTACTCGAGGTGGAGCCTCACCAGTGACCTATATGGGACAAAATTACTCCCTTCTTTCTGCTGGTTATTCCTCTCCCAATGCATCCCAGTGTCTTGCTTGCCTTACCTACTGCTTTACCACACTGACTAGACACCTTGAGGTCTTCTGTTATGATGATTCCTAGGTCCCTTTCCTGGTTAGTTGTTGCCATTTCTTCCCCTCCTAGTTGGTAAGTTGCTCCTGGGTCCTTTTGCCCCTTGTGCATAATCTTATATTTTTTAGTATTAAACCACAGCTGCCATTCCCCTTGACCATTCCTCCAGTTTGTTTAAGTCCCTTCTCATCCTATCCACTCCATCTTGTGTGTCCATTTAGTTGCAGATCTTTGTGTCATGTGCAAACAGGCATCCTTTCCCTTCCAGTCCATCTGCAATGTCTCCAATGAAAACATTGAATAGTAATGGCCCCAGGACTGACCCCTGTGGTACTCCACTTGTCACTTTCCTCTCTTCTGATTGCCCTCCCATTCACTACTATCCTCTGGCTCCTGTTGCTTAGCCAGTTCTGCACCCACATCACCACCTTTTCCCCCACACCTAGACTGTTTAACTTGTTGACTATTCTCCTCTGCGGGACCATGTCAAAGGCCTTCCTGAAATCTAAGTATGCCACATCCACTGTCTTCCCCTCCCCCTGGTCCAAGACCTTTGTCACCCAGTCACAAAACATGATTAAGTTAGTTTGGCATGATCTCCCCCCTGTGAACCCATGCCATCTTGGATCCTACAATTTGTTGCTGGTCAGGTACTCTACCATCCTTTCTTTTTTTAATGTCTCCATTACCTTCCCCACCACTGACATCAGGCTTACTGGCCTATAGTTCCCTGTCTCCTCCCTGGTCCCACTCTTGTGGATTGGCACATCTGCCCTTCCCCACTCTCCTGGCACTATCCCTGTATCCAAGGATAGAGTAAACATGGCCAGTCTTTTGCTTAAACCAATCGAACAAGCTAAATGCAGACAAGTACTGTAGTTCATCTGTGGTATCTCGATGGCATGGAACTCCCACCAGACCATTTTTATATATGGGTAAAAATCTAATCAAGCAAGATTTGGGCTTTTCTCCCCTCTGAAGTATATGCCCTAATACACACTCCAGGGGAGAACACCTTTGACATGTTTTTGATCTACCATTTTACTAGACAGATTTTGGACATTATATGCTTCCCACAAAAATATTCCTTTATGGACCCCTTCCAGTCTCTACCTCTCACCAAACCAACTTTTAAACTGTCACTATTCTATTTCAGAATGAAGGAGTTAACATCTCAAACATAACATTTTGACTTGGAAAGAAATGCGATATTCAGGGAACACCGGACCCCATTATGGCTAGGGAAGATTCTAAACTGGGGGGGTGGAAAATCCATGTTAAACTGAGGCAAGACGGCAAGGGTATTCAACATCTACCTAATTGTTTTTATTTAGGCAGGGGCATAGGGATTTCTTTTATCAGGGGCAACCTCGCTCCTGTTATAAATGTAGCTCCCACCGACAAATGAACAACAATTGTGAAGTTTTAAAATGTATTCAATGTGTTACTGTAGGACACTCAGGGTTTCACTGTACTTCCATCCCAACAAGCCATCTTTTTTGATGAAGGAGAGCATACATTTTTGACATGCCCATGTGTGGCACATAACACAGAAAATTCAGACTATGGTGAACAAGGCTATTATATTAATAAAGCAGCAAAAATGGCTCACCCACACTCTACCCACACTGTCACCCCAGTTGCTAAAGAAACTATCAGATCAATGCTCTGACACCCTCTGTCTCTATGGAAACCACCAGATCAAAACCACCTACACCTCCAGACATTTTGAAGGATACAAATCTTGTACTCCCTGGGACTTCTGTCCCCCAAAACCACATGTCATCTGCCGGTAAGGACACCACAGAAAATGAGATGCCCCCACCCAACCCTGAGGATCTTGGTTTTCAGAAAATTCCAAAAGGGAAATGGAAAAAATTGACAATTAAGACTTTGCCAACAGAATCTATCCCATTACAAAATAAATTCTGAATGTTACAATGGTGGTGGTGGTGGGGGGAGGCATAGAAATGGAAAATGACTCAGATACATTATTGGGACACTCTTCTTAAGCTTAGGGTGTCTCAGAAGGAGAAGAACACCCACAAAAACCAAAAGTGGATCCCAGAAGAAAAAGAATGGGAACCAGATCAAGTGTAAAAAAGAAACCAGTGAACTAATAACTGATTATGGATAGCTATGACCTTTTAAAAGCTTCTTTGAAAGTAAATAGTTTCAAATCCAACAAAAACAGAAAATCTACTTGTGTATGTTTCACTAACTGTATATATGACTTGTTTTTTTTCAATATACTAGATTATCTACCATTTATGAGATTCAAAAAGCTATTGCCAAATGGGTGTGGGGATCCACACACTGGTCTATTGGGCAAGATGTGTGCAGTGGGGTTGGAATTTGTATTAATAACTCTAATATTAAAATAACTCACACAATAGTTATCTCTCCAGGAAGGGCACTAATAATGGATATTTCTTTAGAAAAGCAGGAATATTGATTAATTAATCTATACATATGCCAAACCAAACTAGAATGGGTAGACATATTAGGACTTATCCAACCATACCTATTTACCTCCAAAAATATTCTATTTGGTAGTGAATTCAATTGTAGTAGATTTAGGAATGATAGAGGCTTGCAGACTGAGAAAAGTTTTTGCGATGCTTCCTTCTTAAATAAACTGTTCCAGTAAATGTGACTAATCAATGATTTCCATCAGCATCATACTAAGACCCAACATACATACTTTTGAGGGAAACTAGCAACCAGGATTGATTATTGGTTTCTGACCCCGAACCTTCCAGTAATACAATCTATAGTTTTGCCAGTAGCCACATCCGATCATGGCCTCCTGAAGGTTAAAATCTCTACCTCCACTGATGTTACAGCTGAGCGAGGATATTGGAGACTTAGCATCAGCCTATTGGAGGACAGAGAAATAATGCAGGGTCTCACCAATATAATATAAAATGGAAAATCTGTTTTTTTCCCCTACATGATTTCCCAGTAGAATGGTGGGAACATTGATTTTACCTCTTTTTTAAAACTGATAGGTAAACTTAACGGGGACCATACCAATATTAAATATGATACTTCAAGGAAATAATTATACAATTTAATTTCTTTACGGAAAGAAAATTCACAGAACTATTCTTCCCAAATCATAATGATTAGGCAAAAAATGGCACTGGACCAGTATAATAGAAAAAAATCCTTTAAATCTGAACAGAGATTTGGTACTAGTGCTACTCAGTTTCAACTCAATCTTTTTGAAAGTTGTCTAAAGCAAAATACAAGAAAGACTATTACTGTACCTCCATAAAAACCCAGCATTCTGGGAGGATTACAGGGAATAAGGGAATATTAAGGGCAGTAGAAAAACATATCCATGTGAAGTATTTGGAGAATCATTCTCTGGCATTATCCAACCACATGAGTGGCTACAATCATGTAATTTGTCAACAGTATCACCCTCTGATGCAATTTTGTTGACCAGATCAATTACTGAACATGAACTGAAATCAGTGCTCTCAAATTTAACAACTGGGACAGCACCAGGTATAGACGGTTTACCACGTTCATTCTATAAGAAAATATAATCCCATTTGTCAACTGAATTGACAGATCTCTATAATTATATGCTTACTCAAGACCAATTTACCCCAGAAATATACAGGCGTTTATTGATACTTCTATATAAACAGGGAGATAAGGAACTGTTATCCAACTGGAGACCCATTACTCTGTTGAATTCCGATTTTAAAATCTTAACAAAAATTCTTAGTAATAGATTAACCCACACATTAAATTCTGTTATACATCCCACTCAGGTTTGTTCACTCCCTGGTAGGAAACTATCAGATATCCTAATACTATTAAGAGAAATCATAGAAAAAGGCACAAATGGGGAGCTAACTGGTTATTTACTTAGCCATGACCAATCAAAGGTATTCAACTGGGTTTCTCATAACTATTTGTGTCCATGCATGCAGGCCTATGGAATTCTAGTACATTTTATTTCTTGGATTCAACTATGTTATAAACATTCTAGTGTATCCCCATATAGTAATAGATGGATTGATAGCCTGTGTGTGATTAGAAATGGTATTAGACAAGGGTGCCCCCTTAGCCCCATATTGTATGTCTTAGCTCTCAACCCCCGATACAGAAAATAAACAATTCCACTTCAAGTATAGGATTATCAGTATCTAGTCACAATACTGAAATTAAAACCATTGTTTAAGCAGATGATATTTGTTTACTTTTAGCAGATCATATATATATATAGATTCAATGCCAAGCCTCTTTTAAAATCCTTTTCAGACATCCCTGGCTCTCAGATTAATTTTCAAAACAGCCACTGTATGCCAATAGGACCAATCAACCCCAATATATATCAGAAATAATTGGAATACCTATTACACAAGAGCACTGTAAAATATACGGAATATATTTCGGAAATGGAGATCTAGCTCATTTCAATTGGGACTACAGTATCAATATTGCCTTAGAAAGGGTTGCCCAGTGGAACAAGTGTTGAATGAGTAAACAAAATGTATTTATATGGTTAAAACATGTCTAATTCCAATATTTTTATATCTTAGTTATGTTTATCCCCCCTAAGACACTTGAAACCAGATTATTGAGCTGTTTCTTCCAATGTGTATGTGGAAGCAGGTTAAACCCCATTAAAAGAGGAACTATTTACTTAGATAAACACTTAGGAGGTTTTAAGATGGTTTAACACTTTAGGTTTCTTTCATAATATATTTTTTTGTATGCAAATGTAAAACCTACTCTGTCTGGAAGCCTAGCATTATGGACCCCATCGGTCCAAAACCAAATTTCACACATTACTCAGGCATGGGCACTAACATCCATAATTCACAAACACACATGGCAGATTTACCACAGTACTTCTATAACTGTAAGGGAAAACTGAAACAATGGCATGTTACAAAACAATTTCTTTTAAAAAACAATATGAAACAATTTTATGAAGCAATACAATTACAATATTACTTAGTAAATCAAGTCTTTTTAGATAGAACACATCAAAATACTGATCAAAGTGGCCACATGTTTACATACCTCAGGATTCCACCTAAAATGTGGGATGTTATATGGCTATGCACCCACAGCAAGCTTAATGTAAAAAATAATTTGAAACACAAGAATAAATCAGAAAGATATTGCCCCAGACATTTATGCCAAAACATTTTAGGAATCATGGATCATCCCTGTTTTGATTGCCCCTTTATTCTACAAATTTGGGCTATAATTAAGGATAATGGGAACAATCCCAACACCACATTATTTTTCCAGATGCCCTGTTTTTAAGAATTCTTCCCCATCATGGTTTCCCCATCCATACCAGCACCATTATGGTAATAATGGCACGTTTCAAATATTGGATCTGGCAGACTCTCAATGGTATAAATGTTGGTCTTTCTGTCACAATACTTTTAAGGACACACGCAGTATGCTTATTCAATTAAAAATTCTCCACTTACGGTACAGAACTCCATCAATCTTATATAGATCTGGATTAATGCTAAATGATTATTGTTGGTGTAACTCTCCAGGTGGAGATTCAATACATATTTTATGGTCCTGTAAACCAGTTTATACATTATGGCAGTCAGTTCACCATCTGGCATCCAATATAGTTGGTTGCACTATTCCCTTTGACCCTAAATATGTTATACTGGGAATTATAAATCAAGATAACGAACTCTTAAAATATCAACAGAGATGGTTGAATATACTTTTTATGCAAGTCAGACGCCTTATTTTAATGCATCGGAAGTCCCCTATAGTTCCTACTGTTGTAGATATCCTTAATAAATTGATGCAGACTGCATCTTTAGAATGTCTCTCCTATTTGGCCTTAGATCATATGATGGAATACAAGCTCTGTTGGCAGGACTATCTGAACTATTTAAAGTCTAATTGAATAAGAATCACTTTGGGATCTACGTGTCACTTATACTCAAGCTCTTTGCTTATTATTATTGTTTTATCCCTCTGCTATATAGGTGTGTTGAAACTGTTATTGTTTGTGTTAGTTTACTTTCTTATCTTAACAGTGCAGAGAAACATCAGTGTAATGTTGATAAATACTACAGATTATTGTTTTGCTATTATACACATGCAATCTCAACCTTTACTTTCTTTTGCATCTTACTAATTGACGATGATTGCAGAGTACCACATATTGCTGTACCCCATTTTATTTTTAGATGTTCTATGTAGTATATTTGATATATGTTTGGAATATGATGAATAAATAAATTAACTACAAAAAAACAAATATTGCATCTGGCACACCAGATGCAGATTAATGTTACAACAATTAGTACTGTGGTTGTTGAAATCTCATCGTCCCTGAGAGCTGCATTAGCATATGAGAACATGGGGCCCTATGCATGAATGGTGTGGAGTGGCTATGTGTGTATATCAGGGGTGAGTAGCCACCCCACACCAACTGTGCCCCCCCCACGCGGGATGCAGGAAGGGGGCATGCAGGAAATACATGCCCAATCCCCCTGCCATTTGATGAGCAATGTGCCAGGGACAGGTGAGGGGCAGGCTGGCACTATACACGCCATACACTAAGGTGCATAGTGCTGGCTGTGGGGGTGCATAGGGGGTCATGGGATATGCCAGGAAAACCCAGCCGTAAACCCATATGCACCCATGCATACCCTGCAGGACTGGATGAGCAGCCCACCAGAGCACCAGAGCCATAGGTCATGGTCACCTGACACCACCCACCCACCCTGCACACAGCAGTGTGTATGGCACATCCCCCCAACACCCTCAACACTCACAGGGGCACCAGGTCACGGCTGCTACCCGCCCACCCCAGCGACACCACATGCCATCTTCCCTCCCCACTGCTGAAGGATGTGTCCCTCCACCCCATGTCAGCAGGCATGCCCCCCTCCTCTCTGGGACAGGGCACCACATCAGTACCACCAGCGAGGGCCGGCGGCATTGCTCCCCTGTGACCCGCCACAGTCACCAACCCTCAGATATCTGCAGGGCATGTTGCCAATGCATGCCTCACCATGCAAGGGATCCACTGGCAGACCTATGCCAGGCATCCGACTGGATGCTCGACTGGGTCTGTGACTCCGCCTGCATCCGCCCTATGCAGACCTGCATGCTGGGGGGGGGCAGGGCCACAGACAGGTGGCTGGCATTTGTGAATGCCAGTACCGGCACACCTGTCTGCAGGTGCACAGCTCCATGGGCAGGGTACGTGTATTTTGTGCATATCCTACGCCCCTTCATGGATCAGGCCCATGATGCATAATCAGCCTTTAAACTCCCCAGTATGCCTGTCTGCTTAATTAGTCTTAAAAGAAACAAGCTGCAAGAAGGTGTGAAATACCACATTTACGTTCAGTGAGTTTTACAAGCTACAGTATCTGAGTTATGATGCAGGATTTTTCTCTTTAAATTCCATTCAGTTTATGAGTTTCCAGAAATTTTTTGCAGGGTATTTGTTATTTCAGCATAGAGATACATGATATAAATAGTTGATCTGACATCATGTTCTCATACGCTAATGCAGTTCTCATGGACAATGAGATTTCAACAACCATGAAATGGACCCTCCCAGGACAGTAACAGGGCCTAGTGTGAACTCTGAAAACAGACTGAAGCAGTTGCATACATCTTTAACAGCTACATGAAAAGAGTTGTCTGTTGACATGGAAACAAATAACATTTAGAAGATATGAGGGTGTCGTTTTCCTTTAAGGAAGACTACACAAAAGGTTAATGAACATTTTTACAAACCATAATGATCAGCTGCAGTGGTACCTGCAAGGATGCAATGCAAAACTGCAGCATACTGCTGTAGAGTTACTGCAGTAAACAAAGCAATTTCAATGTCAGTTAATCCTTTTTGCTATTCAGTAACTCGAGACACAGTTGCATCTGGGCCAGCACCACTGCACATATGGGAAGTTATTCTGTTCTTACAGTAGCCAGTAATTTTATCTCTGTATGTTATGATTTTGTCCTCAGTTACATGGGGATTTGATTGTTCTTGTCAGGATTATGGTTACATACATTATCCCACCAGGATTACATTTCTCAGGCATAAATCTGTGAAGCAATTGCCTCTCTCAGTTTGCCACCCCCCAACCCCAAAGATAGACTCCCGGGGTGCTATATAAAGTCTTAGTGGATTTCCTGTCTTGTGAACTGGAGGATTTATATAATTAAATGTTGTCGTCCAGAAAAATGGCTCCAAGCATGGGTAATGGCATTTTGATTTTGATCTATAAAAAAGGACCCCAGGATGATATTGAAAACTGGAGGTCTGTTAGCTATTCAAGTCAGTTGTTAAAATCTTAACATAAATTCTGGGAATCAGGTGGGCTAATGTACCTTGGCATCTAAAAATCTCTTCTCAGTCTTGTTCAGCCCAGGGTAGGTGTGTGCAAGATAATTAGTTTCTCACCCCAGGCATGGTGGAAAGAGGAAACTGTAGCTCTCTGAAAGATTTTTCACTCACTCTAGACCTAGAAAATACCATCAATTTGCTTATTTATGTTTAATAAGTTTGCTTATATCATATGGCCTTCCTTGGGAGTTTGTTTCTTGGGTTTCTTTCTTGTACAGTATAGCTACAGCCACTCTCATAACAAATAGATGGCTTTGATTTCATTGTTTAGTATCACGAGAGGTTACACAGGGCTGTCTCCTTGGTTCGTTACTATATTTATTTTGTATTTATCCTTCACTGTGGGTCACAGACCACTCCAATATGGTATAAGGTTTACTAACAACTGATGGTACACTACTGCTTAATTTAGTATCTTATGCTGATGATGTGATCCTACTTGTAAGGGATGCTGAGTCTGGAAACCAAGCTAATCAGATCTTTTTAAGTTTTTCTGCAGTGTCTGGTTTATATTTTTTGCTTTAACCTGTTATCTTTTGTACCTTTTTACCCAGTTAACTTATTTTATGTTTACGTCCTTTTGCCCTATGTTACTGCATTGCTGCTGTTCCTATGTACCTATGTATCTATTTCTTCAATTTCTTCAATGTATTCATTGGTAAGATCTGCCTCTTTGCAGATGACACAAAGATTGGTGCAAAAGTAGAAGTGGAAGAAGGGAGAAGGGATCTAATGGAGGATTTGTGGAGAACTGGTCAAAAATTTTGCAGCTAAACTTCAACACTGAAAATGTAAAGTAATGCACACTGAAAAAAGGAACCCAAAAGTGCAATACAAAATTGAGGAGGGTGTGTGTGTGTGTGTGTGCTGGCTAGCATTATGAAAGAAAATTATTTAGGGGTGATGGTATCAGAGACTCTAAAAAGATCTGCACACTGCAGCAGGACAGTAAGGAGAAGAACAAGCAGTAGAAGTGGAAAGGTGATCCTCCACTGTACAGGTCGGTAGTGCAGCCGCACTTGTAATACTGCTCAAGATACTGTAGCCCACACCTGAAGAAAGACTGCAACAAGGTGGAGGCAGTACAGTGCATGACAACTAAGATGGTCCATGGCCTGGGAAAATGATATATGTGGAGAGGCTGCAGGACCTAATCCTGTGCACCCTTGAGAACAGGAGGGAAAGGGATGACATTGTTGAGACATGCAAGTACCTCCATGGGATAATTAAAATGGACACCAAGAAACTTTTCTCCTTGAGTTCAAACACTGGAATGAGAAAGAATTCACTAAAGCTAGCAGGGGGAGATTAAAAAAGGATGCAAATAGGCACTTCCCAGGGAAAAGGTGGTGGGCATGTGGAATATACTTTCAGAGGAAGTGGTACACACCAAATCAGTTAGCAGCTTCAAGCAGAGATGGGACAGGCATGTGACTTTAGTAAGAAACGGGGAGGGGTTAGTAACAATGGGAAGGATTGCCACTAGGGCAAGGCAGAATAGTTTGTTAGGCTAGGCAGACTGCATGGGCCAATAGCCTTCTTCTTCTGTCATCATTGTCTATATATCTGTGTATTTTTAGTTGGTAATTTTTTTAATCTTATTTTCAAAGTTTTGTGTTGTTGTACTCCCCTCCCCCTCCCATGTCACACCTGTAAGCAAGCACATGTTCAGTGGGCAAATAAATAATACTGAAATCCAGATTTTATATTTAGACACTGTATTTTATGATCCAAAGAAGTGCCTGAAAACTCAACTGAAATTGCTTTATACTGTCACATCAGCCACACATTCAATTAGTCTGAGCCAGTCTTCTGCTATAGTATTAGTTGCAATAAATATTGGTATCTGCTCTTCAGCTCAGTTTCTCTTGCTTAACCACCAGCTACTTACCATGGCCACTACTCAGTGATTGACTCTGCAATGCAGTAATTCAAATCAGCCCCTCATTCAATCCAAACTCACCAAGGACCAGAGCACATTTTAAGCTTGCAACTTTATTTTAGATTTAGATACTACATTCTTTTAGAGCATGTTTTTAAACATAGAATGGCTGGGGGAATGGTGTGAGACCATGGGGTACGGACTGGTGAGGGAAGGGGTAGAACTTGATAGAACAAGGATCTGTATGCATCAGATAGGCTGCATTTGAGTAAGGTGGGCTCAGGAGTCCTAAAGTAAAATCTGGGGGAGTATATAGGATCCAGAATTAATTTAAACTAAGGGAGTGAAGGGATGGGAGACAGACAGTGCCGCTAGACAAGGGCGTCCATTAGCCCCCCAACTAGTCAGGAGGGGAAGGAGGGGAATTCAAAAAGGGGATGTGATAGAGGAGAGGGGAAGGGTGAGGTGAGCCAGGAGTCATGATGGAGGGTGGTTTCCTTGAATGAAAGGAGCCTGGGAAACAAGGCAATAGAGTTGCAGGCACTAATGGTGGAAGGAGAGGTGGACATAGCGGCCATCACTGAGACATGGGTCACCCAATACCAGGACAGAGATCTAGTGATCCCTGCGTACAGACTGTATTGTAGGGACAGAGAAAAAGGAAAGGGGAAGGGGAGGTTATTTATGTAAGGGAAATGATATTGTGCAACAGGGAGGAAGGGGAGGAGGGCAGGACTGAAGTCTAATGGGTACAGCTCCAGAACTCAAAAGGCAGGAAAGTTATATTGGGGTAGTGTACAGGCTATCCACCCAAAATGAGGAAATTGACAGGGAGTTGGGGGAGCAAATAAGGAGGTTTAGTGATAAGGGCAATATTGTGATAGTAAGGGATTTCAATCTGTCAGGGGTAGATTGTAACACTACAGCTACCACGAGTGCCAGGGAACAGGTCTGCCTGGAGGCCTTTCAGGACAGCTTCCTGATGCAGAGAGTAATGGAGCCAACCAGGGAGGGAAACATACTGGACCTTGTGTTGATGGATGGGGAGCATGTCCAGGACTTAAGGGGTGGAAGATCCTGGCAGGAAGCAACCACCGTGCAGTGTGGTTCTTTCTCAATCTAGGTAAGGAGATGGCCAGAACCAAGACAAAGGTAGTGGACTTCAAAAGAGAAGACTTTGGCAGGATGGGAGAGATACTGGATGGGCACTTCACCAACATCCACCCAGACATGGATGCTGACCAGAAATGGGCCATCATCCAGCTGGGTCTGGCAGAAGCCACTAAGTCATGTATGAAGATCCAAAGTAAGAAGGCCAGGTCCAAAAAACAAGCTAGTTGAGCAGGGAGGTAGTAGAGAGGCTGAGGGAGAAAACAGCTGCCTTCAGAAGCTATAAGAGATCCAAAAGAGAGAAGGACAAGGAGGAGTATATAAGGAAATCCAGAGAGATGAGTAGAGTAGTCAGGGCAGCCAAGGCTTCAAGGGAGCTAAGACTGGCACAGGGGATCAGAGAAGGGGAAAAGGATTTCTTCAGGTACATAAGGGAGAAGAGAAACTGTAAAGATCAGGTTGTTAGGATCAAGAAAGCTGGAGGGTGGGCAGAAAAGGGGGTGGAGCAGGCAGAAGCACTCAATGAGTACTTCTGTTCAGTGTTTACCAGGGAGAGAGATGTGCCTATGCCCCAGGGGAAAGGTGGGGTGGGCACAGGGGGAGTGGGTTTAACAGATGGGGAGATCCCAGTGAGCAGGGTGTTGGAGGGCCTTAGGTCCCTGCGGGTGGATAAGGCACCAAGGTTGGACAGCGTGCATCCAAGGGTCCTGAAGGAGTTGGCAGAGGTCCTGGTGGGGCCTCTGGCATATTTGTTCAACATCTCACTGAGGACTGGGTGCAAGCCCAAGGACTGGAGGATGGCACATGTGGTGCCCCTCCATACAAGTGGGACCAAGGACAAACCAGGTAACCGCAGACCAGTCAGTCTTACCTCCATTGTGGGGAAGCTAATGGAGTCTATCCTTAAAGACAGGTTGGTGATCTTTCTGGAGGAGAATAGTCTCCAGGACAATAGGCAACATGTGTTTGTCTCTGGCAATTCCTGCCAGACAAGCCTGATTGAGTTTTTTGACTGGGTGACAAGGGCACTCGAGAGGGGCCATGCAGTGGATGTCATGTATCTGGACTTCAGCAAGGCCTTCAACTCGGTGCCACATAGAAGGTTGACTAGTAAGCTGAGAAATCTGGCAGCAGGGGAGAAACTGGTTGGATGGGTTAGAAGCTGGCTGCAGGGCAGACAGTAGAGGGTGGTTGAAGGGGAGAACTCTTGACTCCCAGAGTTGTAAACAGTGGGGTCCCACATGGCTCAGTACTAGGACCAGTGCTATTTAACATCTTCATTGCTGTCATATCGGATGGGATCAGGAGTACGATCAGCCTTTTTGCAGATAACACAAAGATCAAGGCGGAGGTGGATAGTGTGGAAAGGGGGCAGGTAGTCCAAGAGGATTTGGCAAGACTTGAGTGCTGGTCAGACACATGGCAGCTGGGGTTCAATGCGGAGAAGGGCAAAGTCATGCACTTGGGAGCCAAGAACCCTGGGAATTGCTACAGGCTGGGGGGAGTGCAGTTATCCACTTCATTGGCGGAGAAGGATCTGGGGGTACTAGTCACAGGAGACATGAATTACTCAGTGCAGTGTAGGAAGGTGGCAGCCAAGGCTAATAAGGTGCTGGGGTGCATTGCCAGGGGCATCACCTCTAAGAGAGAGGAATTCATTCTGCCACTGTACAGGTTACTGGTGAGACCTATCTTGGAGTACTGTGTGCAGTTCTGGTACCCCTATTTAAAGAAAGACATCAAACTACTGGAGGGGGTCCAGTGCAGGGTGACCAAGATGATCCTTGGGTTGGGGCACAAACAATATGAGGAAAGACTGGGGGAGCTCAACATGTATTCCCTGGAGGGTAGAAGGGAGAGAGGGGATATGATTGAGACCTTCAAATACTTAAAGGGCATGAATAGGGTTTGTACTGAGGGCATGTTTAGATTAAAGGGGGGAGGGACACAAGGGAACACAGTCTGAAACTGGAGGGTGGAAGATTCAAGAGGAAAATGAGGAGGCACTATTTCACAGAAAGGGTGGTAGTGAGGTGGAATGCACTGCTAGAGGAGGTGCTATCATTAAAATATGTGGGCAGTTTTAAGACCAGGTGGGACAGGGTCAAAAGTAAGGTCAAAACTGGGGGAAGCTGGGGAGGAGAGAGTTGGCAGAAGGGGGCAACAAATCAGATTGATGGGCAAGGGGTGGGTGGGCAGCTGCAGTAGATTAGACTGGGACCTGCACACCCAGGTAGACTCAGTAGACCAGATGGCCTGTATCTGCTGGCATTTTCATATGTTAGTATGTTTAATGGATTTTCAATAAAACATTGTGGTATAGCATTAGGTTATCATGAGAGACAACATGGCAATTAGCATTCAATACATTTCAACAGTCAAGTATTGTTAGGTACCCATTTTTGAGATGCAACATAAAGGAAGTCATGATTTTTTATAAACCTAGGCTATTAGCATTTAGTTTAGCCTAGCTAAAGGTAACTGGAATGTATCATTATGTGTACAGCAGATGTTTAGTTGGCAGCTAAAAGTTGAGGAGTCCAGTAAGTCCAGTATGAAACCAAACAACATAAGATTTCTACCACTACCTCCTCCTGCAGTGTAACTTAATGTAGAAGAAATATTTGCCAACATCAACATTTTAACTGTTATGCAAATTACAGCATATAAATGGATATCCGTGAACATGAAATAGTATACATTTGCAAGCATATCCTAGAATTAATCCTGAACAGATAATTGGCATACTACTGCCACATAACTTAACAGAGCTGAGCCCTCCACATAACTAGTCAAGAGCCTGTAAAGCACGTGAAAAGCCCCGAAACAAGCCACAGCTTCTGTTGTGACAAATGCCATCTTAGGTATATTGGCACTCCAAATAGGAAACATTTATTACAGAAGATCACTGCATACCATGATAAATGTAAAGACCGGAATGTCCCACATTATGCTTTGAACATTTTTGTCACTGGTGAGTGCTTAGTTAGCTCACTGAACACAGGTCAACGAGTACCTCAGAGTTACTACTACTCAATTCAGTGTCTGAGTCCGCCTTCTCTTCCCAAGTCCCATGAAACTTCAGTGCCTGCTTTGTTGCCCATCTACAGTGGCATTAGCCAGGATGCAGTGGCTAATGCCACTGCATCCTGGCTAACGCCACTGTAGATGGTCAGCGGCATTAGCCAGGATACGGTGCAATAAAAGACATCTCTCAAGTTTCCACACACTATTCCAAACATGTATTGCAGCATGCTGCAGAAATATTGCAAGATATTGTGTTGTATTCTGAATGACTCCAATGTATCCCTGAAGACTGGAAAGCTGAAACTGCTTACCACCCACATAAGAGACAGCCTTCCATGCAGAAAGTAAAAAAAAAATCCTCATTGTAGTATTTCTTTTAAAACTTAGGCAGCTTGAAGCCTGGGAAAAAAATCAAGTCACTCGATTTCTTTCAAAGCTCAGCTACCACAGAGACAGGATTTGTAAAAAAAATAAAACTTCTATCTTCCCTCCTTGGGAAATTTGACCAGAATGCAACTCAGTCTAGAGACACAGCTTGTTTACCAGAAGTTCTGGGAGTGGTCCAGATTGTATAGCAGACCAGATATTTTTCAAGTAAGCATCTTGAGTTACTCAACAGAGGGAGAAGGCAAGAGGAGTTGAAAACTCAGTCTGCAGCTACATGGACAGAAAGGTCACAAAACAGGCTGAAATAAACTGCAGTAGGGAACTATATTTAGAAAGATGCAGTCTGCAGGCTAGAAGCTGTGCACTAGAAATGGCAGAGAAAGGATTTGGGAAAGTGACAACAATGATGGCCAACAGTGTTAAAACTGAATGCTAGAAACTGAATCCTACAGCCCGAAATGCTGCAGCACAAAGCCATTCCATGAAGCAAAAGAAGCCCATCTATTAAGCCTGGTATGGGAGACATACTTTAGGAGCACAAGTCCAGTACCAGCAATATAGCCTGGCCAAAGACTAACCAGCCAATCCGACCATGCATTTTATCAGTTAAAGTAAACAAGTTAGGAATGGTACATTTCACTGTTTCATTAGGTAAAGGTGCAATACAGACCCAACAGAAGACAGCCATACCTGACAGCAGCAAGAAGTCTGACTGCAGTGCAGTCTTACTGACCAAGAAAGGTGACAGAATGGACTACACAAGTGCATAATGCTTCAAGGAGAGTGCATGCTCTTCAGGGGAGCTTTAAAATATAGTTTCTTTGGCCATCAGGAAGTGACCTACTCATACTAACCACTAGCATAAAACTAGCTGAGTATTTTATGCTAAGACATGTGACTGAGATGAAATCAATAATTCCTACCTTTTATAAGCCGGATGAAGGTCTCTAAATGAGTGTGGGGATGACCCAAGCTTGGGGGGTCATAAAAGCATGGCAGCAAAGAACTCTAAGGTATGTGTTTAAATCATAGCTTTTATAGAGGGAGATTTACGGGTACTTTTCTTAACTTTTTGAATTGAGCGGTTTCAGTTATGTATATTTGTCATAGTAATTCTGAAAGTACAAGTGCCAGACCATGATGCTGTGTTCTGCAAACATGTTAATTCAGTTATTTCACATTATATTTGCTATGTTTTACTATGTTTTGCTAGAATGGATCATTTTGTTTAATAAAACAAAAATGTTTGTGTATAGTTTTGGGATGGATACTTTTCCTTGTGTTTTCTACCTCTGGCCCAGAAGTTAATTAGGTAAATAATAACACTGTTCCCTTGTAACCCAGAATTATAACAGGATTAATATTAACAAAAAAAGTCTGAAGCATAAACTACCCCAGTTAGGAGATATTTTTGCAATGAAATGTCAGGTTGATAGGTCACACTGAAATCCTCAATTGTTCATCAAACAATGTATTAACCACATGCATTACAGAATATTGGCAATTTGTAGTGAGGTTGATGGTTCACCCTTAAATCATCTGGTGCTGAAACAAAATTAATAATTGTGCACAGTCACAACCTGACCATTAAACCTTGTGAGATGTGAGGTCTTGCTGGAGCTAGAAGAGAGTATATGATTCTGAGCCCATGTATTTGCTGCAAAACAGCATCAAAGTGCCATTGTCAGGTCCACGTGTCATATGACCATTCCGTGAAAAGGAGCACCTCATGATAATCAACAAGAATATCTCCATTAAGTCTGTCCACATGTAGAAGATGGTCCTGAATTTTAATTGCATACTGTGCAACCCTGAACAAGTCACTTAAGTTCCTTGTTCTCCCAGGTCGCACATGGAAACAAACTCTGGCTTAATGTGCCTTTCCTGGTTAAACAATTCTCCCTTTCCCTTTAAGGCATATAGTGACAATAAGCATAGTCTTGCAGGAACAGCTGGTAGCATCAGGCTTCATAGATCTTCAAGGTCCCAGGTTTCATCAAGACCCAGTTAGGTTTGGAACCAGATCCAGCAGTAAGAGAGTACATTTTCCTCCTTTCTACCATTGAGAAGTCCCACCATTCATATGTTCTGTTCCTTGACAAATTTTCTAAAGCATCTACTTGGTCCCTAAGGTGTACATTCTTGGTAATGAGCTGTGGAACAGTAGAAAGTGTTTTCTGCAAGTGTGCATCTGCTTCTCTTGCCACTGATACCACTTGTACTATTTTAGTGTCCTGCAACTCATTTCTTCTTCTAAGTCCTGAGGTTCATTTCTCTTCCTGCCACAAGGATCTAGTCCCAGGGTAACACAGCTCCTGGCTCATCAGGATAGCCAGCTCCACTGCTGCCTATATCCTCAGTGGAGGCCTGGTGCTTCTGACTGCTGCTGGACTAATTCCAGTCTGGGTATCCCATACTGATAAAATGTATCTACTGAATCCTTGAGAAGTACTGGATCCAAATCTGCTGTGCAGACAGTGCAAACGTTGGTAAAAACATACATTATTATCAAAATAAAGTGAGATCCAGATGATCCAGGATGAAATGTGACTACCAAAATGCTTCTCTCCCTAGCACCATCACCACCCCCTCATTGCATTTTTGAACCACTGAGTAAAACTGACTATGTTTGGTGGCAAATCTAATGAGTCATTTACAAAAGTCAGCCAAAAATGAAAGTGTAAGTGTTGCACATATATGTATGCATATTTAGGTCACAAAAGTAAATCAGGAACTAAAACATATATAGTTAGGTCAGGAAGTTTGATTAGTGGTTCTCATGATATAACCAAAAACGGAAGAATGACACATACATAGGAGGTCTTCAGTATATCCCGCTTTCAGAGTGACTGCTTTGCATGAAATATTTATGTGTTTTTAGATTATGTTTCCTTTTCTTTTTCAAACTATATACATTATAGAGAAATTTAAAGATTGCCTGGTACCAACAATAATTGTTCCAGTGCTGTAACTGAAACATGCAACATTCTTGGTGTACTATTGTTTAACCTTAAGAACCAAAATGTTCTTTGTGAAACAGGATAGTTATTTTAAAAATAAGATATCAGGGTGCATGGTAAGGGTGAAAGCAACAGTCATACTGGCAGCAACAGGAAACTAGAACTCCTGGCAATTCTTTACTTGTTAACCCTAAACAGGTTGTTAACCATAGCTTTCTTTTTTATTTTTTGTTAACTAGGTAAGGTCCACAAGGCACAAGTGCCTTGTTTTCAGGGGCAACATGGGAGCTTTGTGGTTAAGTGACTTTCTCAGAGTCACACAGTATGCAAGTGGAGGTTGCAGGAATCAAATCCATGTTTAGTGGATGAACCGAGCTCATTCACAGCTCATTACTCTAACTTCTAGGCTACACTGCCAGCCCATGTTACCCCTCAGTTTTGCTTAGCCCCTCAGTTTTAATAAACATAGGTATCAGAAGGACTTCAGCATTCATTTTGCTACTGCTGAACTGAAATCTTGACCATGGGTAGGAACATGAAGCTCGTGAACCACTGAGATGAAGCACAGCCATGTGAAGACTGATCTGAGTGTTCATCCTCCAGTACTGCTGCTCCACAAGGCTAGACTATAATCCTCATAGGCAACCAATAAATACAGCCCTCCTTAATGAGTCCCAACTGCCGGATCATAAAATGGATGATTTTATTAGTAGACATAAAACCTGTCAGCAGAAAGAGACAAATTGTCCATCTAGTCTGCCCTTACTATACCACCTCACCCAACCAACATATTGTTCTGGTGGGTTGTCTCTCACTTCCCGCCTCCCACACCCCTCAGTCCCCTGGTACCCCTCCCCCCAGACCATGAGTCCTCCTGCCGTGTCCCAACCATGCTTACATCCGTTTGGGGTACCTTCCCCCACCACTTTCATTAGAAATCTGTTCCATGTTTCCACCACCCTCTCTGTGAAGTAAAACCTGCTCACATCTCTCCCGAATTTGCTCTCCACTAACCTCTTATTTTGCTTCCTAGTGACTGCAGCCCTGTTTCTAACAAATAGGTCATTGTTATTTACCCTGTTTATACCCCTCAGAAATGTATACATTTGTAACATGTCCTGCCTCTTGTGACTGACTCCTAGTGTGTACATATTTAAGGCAATCCCCCGTTCTCATAGGATTTGCCTTGCTAACTCTGGATCACCTTGGTTACCCTTCTCTGCACTGACTCCAGCCTGTCAATGTCATTTCTCAGATGAGGACTCCAGAACTAAGCATAGTACTCAGATGAGGCCTTACTAGAGATCTGAACAGAGGCAGTATTGCCTCGTTTTTCCTACTGTCAAAACCGCTGTTGATACACCCCAGCATCCACAAGCATTACTGTATTCTTTGTTACATTGGCTGGTTTGCTTGAGGGAGTCATTGATGATGACTGTCAGAGCATTCTCCTTTGTTGTAATGGCTAACCTAACCCCTGACATCCAGTAATCTGTGTGTGGGTTATGTTTCCCTAAATGCATCACCTTGCTCTTTGTGATGTTAAATTTCAATTGCCAGATCTTAGACCACCTCTCCAGCTCTACTAGGTCCATCTAGAGTTCCCTTACCCCTTCCTCACAGTCTACCCTACTACATAGCTTTGTGTCATCAGCAAATAGGTGCATCTTGCCCTGGATACAGTACTTTCCCTTATGTCACTAATGAACATATTGAAAAGGACGGCTCCCAGGACTGATCAATGTGGCACCTAGCTTGTGACCCCATCCCCTGACTTGGCCACATTTTTCACTTACCTCTGTTGCCTCCCTCCTAACCTGTTTCCTATCCACCTGGCTAAAACCCTGCTCTACTCCCAAGTTTACCAGCTTTTTCAGCAGGCTCCTATATGGTACCAAATTGAAGGCTTTGCTGAAGTTGAAGTAGAGCAAATCTACTTCCTGTCCTCTAGCTATCACCCCATGAACCAGTCAGAAAACAGTATCAGGTTGGCTTGGCATGACCTCACTAAGGCAAACCAATGCTGCTTGCTGTCCTGCAGCCATTGTCCTCTAAGACCACCAGACTTTCCTTAAATATGGTCTCCATCAGCTTACTGACAATGGAGGTAAAAAAAACAAAGTTTAGGAGGCACCGACAACAATTTAATGAAACATCAAGAGACAGTATTTATCTTTTGAGTATGTTTAAAGTGCTTGTGCTAAAAATAGTGCAACATTTTTTGAGCTTACAGACTGTGCAGTAGGCAGCATACAAGGACACACTCTGGCGCTTCGACCATCCACATGGTCTTCTTCAGAAAGTGTTCATGAATCAGCTTTCCCCAACTTGTATGGCTGGAAAAGGATCAATTAATTACTGGTCCAACTTCAAACTACTCAATCCCCAAGGTTAACCACTTAAGGGCAATTTAATTTGTTAACCCTTAAGTTACCATAGTGATTCAATTGCTAAGAGTGCTAGGCTATTTAAAGTAAGGCCTGCACAGGAGTTTTGTCCCTACCTAAACTCTATACTATAGCATCCTACCTAGTTAAAACTGAAGGAGGCTGATGTTGTCATCCAAGGTGTCTTGTTTACATTTACCTATTTAATACCCTTTAGCAATCAAATTAAAAAGTTATACAAAACACCAAAAGTGCTAGAATGTGCAGGTAACTATTCAGAGCAAGAATTATAATTCACAGACAAATATTGTTCATATCCCAGAAATGTAATGCACTTCATTACATTTATTATATTTTTAATTTGCTGGTCATTTGCAATATTTATAATGTTGTTTTCATTCTATGGCAGTATAGATTGTAGAATCTAAAATCAAATAGCAAAGCATATTTCCCAAAAATAATTTCCAAAATTATTTTTTATATTATAGTGGCGCTATAGTTAGGGTTCTATACTAAACACATTACTTTGCATCTCTATAGCTTTGGCAGCATTTGACAAAATTAGCTGAAATTTTACATTCATTGTCTTGTAGACAAGGTCTAAGTATGTGAAAAGCTTTAGGATAGCTTGTGCAATTTCTAAGATACATGTATGTAATTTTTCCTGTAGATGTCTAATTTTTTCCCTGTACTTAACATGGATTTGGGGATTTACTCTCATGTACAGCCTACATGGACTAGAATTTGTTTTCCAAAACTTTCAAGTAGTAGCGTGCTGTGCCATGGGAGTGCCTTTGGAAGGTTTTGTGATAAAATATAAAACTGTTCTAGTGTTATAAGGATTCAGAGTTGTTTTTTATGTTCTGAGCATGCTCAGTAGGGTTTTCTGAATAATGTTCTGATACAACATGAAAAATGCATGTCACAGACCATTTTTGTTTTCTCACCACTTGCTTCTCACAGCACGAAAAAATATTCATGTCATGACAGCTGCCATCTTGGTCTACCCCCCAAACTGGAAAGCATGGAAAAATAAATAAAAATTGTGTCATTTTATAAAGGAAACACCTGAACCTATCTAAACAGGACCTATTTAGCTAGATTCTGGTGTTCATTAAAAGAAAAGACCAGAAATATGTTTTCTGGGCATCCCAAAATCCAACCAGGGTGCCTAGCTTAGTGAGAGGAGCTGTACATCTGTATTCTCAGTATGAATATAGTGGGACTTTCTTAAATGCTGAAGTTGCAGCTGATGTCATGCTGTTGGCTTCAGTTCAAGCAGTGAGCTGTTGATCCCCTGTTCTCTGTCTGTCTGTCTATCTGTCTGTCTATCAATCTAATTAAAATTTGTCTTAAGCAGACTGGGGTGCCCATCCAGTATCACTTTTTTCTCACCCTCCCCCAGGTCACCCCTCCTTCCTGATGTTTATGTATTTAAAATAACATATAAGTGCACCAGAAACCCACCCCTGGTACCACTTCTCTTGAACTCCCTCCCCTCCAAGTCACCTACCCCCAGTTCCATCATGTACTTGGCGGCACTGGGTGCCCACCCCAGTACTGCTGAACAGTAGCCAGACATTGGGGTGCCCAATCCCCAGTGTCAAGACCCCAGAAAGAAAATCACTCACAGCTTTTTTTTTAACCTGTAAACAAGAAAGTGGTCCCTTACCAGTCTGCCCCCACACGATCCACCACCCACCCAACCCTGACCTCCCACTCAGTACCCTCCACTCCACACCCTTACAGCACACTCTCACTCACCTGAACATGTCCCATGATGTAGATCCACTCTCCAGTCGAAGAAACGTCTTGCTGCTGGAACCTGCTCTTGTCATATGAGAAAATAACGCAAGTCTGGTTTAATGAAACATCACTCCTTCTCTCATCTAATCTTCAGTAGATCCATATTGCTGCCTGAAAGTCACCCCTCCCTGCCACTGTTTCTCCCTCCAACTATGTTTCTCACTTCCCTCTGCATCCTTCTTATGTTCATTGCCCTTGCTACTCTACCTCCCTCCCTCCTCCTTCCTCTCTCTCCCTCCCCAGTCATGCCCTCAACTTCCTCACCCACTTTCTCCTCATCCATTTGCCTCTTCACAATGCCACACTACACATGGCCTCCTGTTTCCTCTCTCTTCCCCTCCCCTTTCCCCATATCATTTTCATTAGACCCTGATTCTACCTCTCTAGCCCTTCCCCACTCCACCTTCCCCCCTTCTTTCTCCCTCCATTATCCTAAGGTGCATAAGTACCCTGCTCTCTCTTTTTGTCTCTTTCTCATCCTGCTTTTATCGGGTGATGTGGAACTAAACCCTGACCCCCCTTCTTACCCCAAAGGTCTCCGTATCTACCACCTTAATGGCAGAAGCTCACTTCCTAAACTGGACAATTTAAAAATCTGTATGCCCCAGTACTCTCCCCACATTCTTTGTATATCTGAGACCTGGCATTCCTCCAGGATCTCAGACTCCTCCCTAGCCATGCCCAATTTCACCCCTCATCGCCAAACTGTGGTAGGTGGGGGGGGGGTTTCCATGTACATCCACCATTCCATCACCTGCTCCATCATTTCCCAAAGTACCGGCCCTGACTCACCCGAATATCTGGTAGCCCACATAACCATGCCTTCCCCTCCCTGTCTATGTCACTGCTATTTACACTGCCCCCAGACTTGCCACAGAAGCACTCATAACATGTATCTCCTCTATTATCTCCCTTGCAAATGATGGTGAGTCTATTTTGATGGGGGATTTCAACCTGGAGTGGCTCTTCCCATCATCAAAACAATCCATCTAAAGAATTGAATCCCTTGACCTCACACAGCTAACCACTGAACCTACCCAATACAATCCTCGCTCCCCAAACCACTCCCTCTTAGACTGGGTTCTCTCATCTCATCCACACCATAGTGTGGCTGCTGGCACCCTTCCAGATGCACTGGGTGACCATTGTATAACTTTCTGCATTAGAAATGTACATCTCCCCAACTCTGCCACCAAATATATCAGCATCCGGCCTCACAGAGCACTAAACACTAATGCCCTTGTTCATGACCTAGCTCTAGCCGACTGGTCTCCAGTCTATTCCACAACTGACATTGACTCTGCCCTTAACCACTTCCTGACCACCTTTCATCAGGTCTAGAATCACCATGCTCCGATGAAAAAAATCCGAGTGAAGCAGTCTCACCATCTGTGGATTTCACCCCAACTCATTTCCAAGTGCAAATCCTGGGATCAGGCTTGGGCTTGCTACAAATCCTCTCAATCTTCATCCAGTCTTCACACCTATAGAACCATCAGAAACATGCAATGAAGGCCACTTGTCTAGCCAAATCCACATACTTTAAAAAACATCTACACTTAAACTTTAGCTGACACTCATCTTTCTGGAAGACAATTCATTCCCTATCTAACCAGCATGCTCCCTCACCTTCCCCGCCCTCAAAACTGACAGCTCATACTGATTTCAGCTCATGGATCCCTCCTCCATGGCTGAAATCTTTAATAAATTCTTTGCCACTTCTGCCTTCCCTGCCCACCCCCTGCCTCAAAATTATCATCCCCCTTCCCCCTCAAAGGATGGATACTGCTTCCCTCCTATCTCCCCACTTGAAGTGGGTGGGGAGGGGGGTACCACTGGACCACCAGGGTGTCCATAACTCATTCCGCCTGAGATGGGGCACCGGGGGGTTCCACTGGACTACCAGGTATCTTTAACCTATGCCTGCAATTGGGCACTGGGGAAAGGTTCACTGGACCACCAGGGCTTATAGTTACAACTGCCCATGATCAGGCAAAGGGGATCAGTCCACTGGACCACCAGGGCTTATAGTTACAACTGCCCATGATCAGGTGAAGGGGATCAGTCCACTGGACCACCAGGGCTTATAGTTACAACTGCCCATGATCAGGTGAAGGGGATCAGTCCACTGGACCACCAGGGCTTATATTTACAAATGCCCGTGATTGGGCAAATGGGAGCGGAGCTCACCGAGGGGCAGGAGGGTGTCAGTCTCCGAAGACTGCAGCCTGGCTGGGCACCAGGCGCAGGTTGCCGAGGATGAGAGCACCGCATGCAAATGGGGCTACAATGACATGCAAATGGCCCCATTTGTGCCTTGTATGCATAATGGCCTAATTTGCATGCCCAGTGCTGAATATCATGGTTGATGTGCCTAGCACAACTGCACTTGCACTGGTGCATCCCCCTGCTCCCCTCCTGTCACTTGCGCTGGTGCAGTGCCACTGCACCATGTGCTGTGCATGCACCCTGAGTGCCATATTCAACAGTGCTGAGCCATGGCGCAGCACCATTGAATATCATCTGGTCCCTGTCCTGGCACAGCCCAGTTGTGCTGCACCCAGGCTTGCACCCCTGCCTGGTGCAGTCTGGATATCCCACTCCAAATTTTCAACATGGCCTTTTTGGGACCTCACCTCATGAACAACTGTGGTGGAATTATGAAAATCTGGCCAGAAAGATGATTTTGCTGTCACTTTGTGAAAACACCTTTCAGGTGGGACTTGAAAATATTCACTACCCTTGTTCATAAGGTGGGATCATAAGAAGACTATGTTGGAAATCTGGGATCAAAATATGTAAAAATGACAAGGTTATATTTGTGTGTGTTGAAAATGTTCTACGATCTCTCATAACTTTGGTAATTTTTATTATTTTGACCCCAAATTTTCAACATAGCCATTTTTTTTCGCACCGCCTCATGAATGTGACAGCTGTCATTTTTGAAATCCTAGCCAAAATGTATTTTTGCACCTCTGGGGTAGAATGCTGTTTCAGCAGGGATTTGAAAATCTTCACCTACCAGGTTCATGAGGTGGGTAATAAGAGAGCTATGCTGAACATTTGGTGTACAAATATAGTAAAATGCTCAGGTTATGAGTGAACATTGCAATATTTCAATGCTGACTCATAACTGCACTGATCTCCAGTATTTTAACACCAGACTTTCAGCATAGTCATTTTCCATGCCACCTCAAAAATGTGACAGGTGTAATTTTTTAAATTCTAGACAAGACGTGTTTTCATACTTGTGATGCAAAATGACATTTTGGACAACATACTACAAATGCCACATGTCATGTTTATATGGGGGAATTATAAAACAACTACCTTGAAAATTTGGGGTCAAAATAAAAAAAAAATTATAAATATTAAGAAACATTGTGTGTAGTGCCAGTCTTCACACCAGCAGGTATGCTTTGTGATCCAATGCCAGTGAGTTGAGTTCAGGGCCAGCTCAGTGACCCAGCTACATGGGGTGAGGGTGGCGGTATGGTGCTGTTATTCAGCACCCCCCAGCCAAGTAACACAAGCTGCAAGGTTGCCTACACATGCCCAGGTACCATATAGTGAAGACAACTCTTCTCTTGGAATAGGTCCCTGCATCTGTGGGTGGCAGAGGGCCCTCTGTATTGGCTGACTGATGGACTCTTTGCCCTGTGCATCTTGCACCCCCCCAAGGGCTCTGCACTGCCGTAGGTGAATGGAGTCTTAATGCCACAAAAGTTGGGAAATGTGGCAGTATGGTTTCCAGCCCTAACTCCCCAACCCCACCTCCTAAGAAGCAAAAGGAAAAACCATTATGGTTTTGGGTCTCTGGGGTCCTGGTAAATCAGTTCCTTGGGTTTGTTAACCCTAACGCCCACCCCATTCTCTGAACAAACAACATCAAATTTGATCAGAGCTACAACAGATTGTGTTGGCAACATTCGGTGAGACATAATGCTCTATTTTTCAAGGATGTATTACTATGAGGTACTGGCTTGGAGCTGTACCTTGTGATTTGGACAGGAGACTACTGGCTGGGGGGGGAGTATTAGGGTTGACAACCCCAAGAAAGACCCCAGCACTAATTCTCTGAGATTCTGGAGACCCAAAACCCTAATATTTTCTTCCTTTTGCTGCTTGTGAGGTGGAGTGTTAGGGTTGGAACCGAACACCACATTTCCCAACTTGTGTGGCATTAATATGAACCCTAACTTGTGTATTAACAAAGTTGTTTTGCAAAGAATCAATCAATCTATTTGTCTGTCTGTCTGTCTATCTATCTATCTATCTTATAATGCCCAAGAACAGATCCATATTCCCTATTTTTAAAGTATAAAATCCCCCACCCAGCCCTGGAAATTCACAATATCAAAAAACATTATATTAGTGTTAAAAAGATAGATTATTTAGAGAACTAGTAAATTCATCTTCATCATTTCTCTAACATGTATGTACTAGGCCCTAATCTCTTAAATTTCTCAACCACAATCTTCTAATATAACATTATTGATCACCCATTAATAAGGTAAATAAAATACATATTTACTTTATTTGATATTCACATACACCCACTAATTAGAGGAACAGAACAGAACTCCATATTTCAGTGCACCTTCATCATTTTCATTCAAGGCAGTCCCAAAGAAAAAGCTGTTTATATAAATGACAACATGTCCAGTCTCTCATTTAGCCCCCTTGAAGTTCTGCTGTCTGATTAGAAACATCCATCTGGATTCTAGTTATAGGAGTCTTTATTCTGTCACCTCTTTGTTTAAAAAGTTAGATGTGGTCTATCCTTATCATCCTTATACAGCCTTGGTCTGAATTATGGCTTTCAGAAAAGTGGAGTCCAGAAGCTTCCTCCCAATTTTTGTTCAGAATGTAACCAACATGCTCTTGCATTAATTCTTTCAGCTTCTGGACCATCTGTCCTATATAAATGAAAGAAAAGGAACATCACAGAGCACAAAAAACAAATCATGTAATACTACTTATAAAATGCCTGACCTCAAATATTATTGATTCATCGCTGGGGTTCTTAAAAATCTTACTTTGCACATAGAACTTGCAAATATTGCAATTTTTACAACTGTAGAAACCATTAGATAACATCTTCAGCCACGGGGAGGGGGGGTCTCAGATTTTGTGGGTTCATAATGGCTACTTGTGATGAGATCACCAATATTTAAGCCTCTAGAATATGAAACTCTAGGGGTATCTGGGACAGCAATTGCTACATTAGTTCATGCTGGAGAACAATCCAATGCTTTCTTATTATCCCGCTTTTTCCACTGGCAACTCCATTGTACTCTGTGCAAAATGTTATTGGTTCAACCTGTATTCCATCCCTTTCCTTATTTCCCTTTGGGGTTAATACAGTTTTTCTCCCTGTATTATTAGCCTGCTCGTATGCTTTTGTTACGTTTTCTGAGTTGTATCCTCTTTCTAGTAGATGTATCATCATTTCTCTTGCTTGTACTTTAAAGTCTGTCTGAGAGCTACAGTTTCTTTTAAGCTGGAGGAATTGGCTAAATGGAACTGATGAAATAAGTGTGGGATTATATGCACACTCTGTTCGTAATATACTGTTTGCTACAGTATTTTCTCTAAAAACCATTTTGTAACTGACTGTCCATGCATAACTTCCAATGTTAAGTCTAAGAAATTCACTACATTAGGATCCCATTCTGTTGCAACTGTCTAAATAAGTTCATTATTGTTCAAACAATCAATGAACCCCTGAAGCCCACTCCTTTGACCTTTCTGCACTCACAGAACGTATTTAATTTACTGTCCAGTGTTTCCACAAGACAATGTCCTGTATATGCGGATTCACCCTTGGGTCTCAAATAGCCTCCTCTTCCCATAGAGCCATATACAGGTTCATGTACAAAAGGGCTATAAAGGCCCCCATCACTGTCCCCGAATTTTGCAAATAGAAATCCTATTGGAAGGTAAAATAATTATGAGTTAGTACATACTCCAACCCAGACATGATGGCATTTTTCAGCTTATCCAGTACAAACTTGTCTAGAAAGTATCAAACTGTCCTTATGCTGAATAGAAGTGTGCAAGGATTATACATCAATTGCTATCCAGGTATATCTTTCATTACAGACCAAATTATGTAACCTCCGCAGTACATCCACTGTGTCATGTGTATAGGCTGGTGTTTTAGTCACTATCTTCTTCAAAAAGAAGTCTAGCATTTTACCCATTTTTTGACTTAGTAAGCAAGCCAATCCCTGACACAACTGGATATCCTGGGGGGGTCTCCAAATTTGTGTGGACTTTGGAAAGGCGTATAGTATAGCAATCACTGCTGCTCTGGTAGCAGATATTCATCTTCATCCTCTGACTCTTCTGCCCCTTCTACAAATTCATGGAGTTCTTCCAAAAAGTTCACCATGGGGTCTCAATGCAATTTATTATAGCTGTTGTGGTCCACTAATATAGACAGACAGACAGATAGATAGATAGATAGATAGATAGATAGATAGATAGATATGGGATACACAATGGCCTTACTCAAAATATGCAATTTATCTTTATGAATGAGGGGACAGGACCATAAGTCATGAGTGGCAGAGCCATGAGTGAGTTATGACAGTCCTGCCCCTTCACACATGCAGATGAGTTGTATATTCTGAGTAAGGCCATTGTGTATTCGATTTATACATCCGTTTATAAATTATACCTTTTAAATCAGTTGTTTGTGTAGAGTTAATTAACTTTTTTTCTTTGAATTCCACAGCTAGCTTCAGAGCAGGTCAAGTCTATTGTGATGTTGTCAGCATTGTAAAAGCTGCACTCTGATTGGTCCTTAGGTCAAGGATAGTCATTGTGACATATCTAACCTCCAGATAAATGTTTATCTGGAGTAAGACAGTGAGATAAACACATTTTTCAGGGAATATTTATCACTACTGGTGTTGTATAAATATATATACATATGTATGTATGTAATAGATAAACCACTCTGAGGTGTGTGGTTGTGCTCTGATATATGCATGCCTTGGTGTGCATCAACCACCCAAGGCGTGCGTATATCAGGGCATGACCGCACACCTCAAAGTGGTTTATCTATCTTATAAAGTGTCAAAATTGTTTTTTAAGGGGGTAAAAGTGCAGGTGTGTGGTCATACTCTGATATACGCATGGTCACCTGATGGTGTTTGTCCAATGCTGTTGCTGGAAATGACCATTTATGTATTACCCATTTTATAAATATATATATATATATATATATATATATATATATATATATATATATACAAAACATTTTCATACTGTAACTTATCTATCACCACAATATATACCAAATGACCAGAATGCAATATTAAAAACTGTTCAGAAGTTGATTTGCAAACATATCAGATACTGTATATCAGTGACCTTTTGAAAAGTGAATGGCAGAGACATCACCACAACATTACCCTCTTAGAGGAAATGGCTTCAGAAGATCTGAAAAAACAACAACATAGAAATAAAAAAGCTGATTCGGTGGGTAATGTTGTTGATATCCGTGTGAATCAACTTCTGCAAGTTTTTAGTGTTGCATTCTGGACATTCAATGTACATTTTGATTTAACTCTGAATTAATGTTCCTCTTTTGATATTGGGATAGGGTCACTATTAATTACCTCTTGTTCGGTTTTAGATTCCTGATTGCATTCAAACAGGAGTTCCTCTATGTCAGTTAAATCTGTTAGATCCCCTTCCTGCTGCCTGCTGTACTGATGGGGATCATCTTCAAAGGACAGAGTCATGCCTTCATTAACATATGTTAGATTATGACTTCCTAGAGCAGGTTTCTCCACATTAATGCACAGTGTTTGGCCTACCTATATTGGAAATATTTATATCCTTCCCTGATTTGTCTGAAAAATTGTATTGTATTGTTAGCTGCAGTAAAACCACCCTCAGTTTCTAAATTATATAAAGCATCTAAAGTGGTATCCATTTCCAGTACCACCTGATTGCATCCTTCTGATTCAGAATTGAAGAATAATTTCAGTTGAATCTTACGTATAAATTTGAATACATCCAGAAATATTTTAAATGGGTTCATTTTAGTGTATGGTATGAATGATAATCCTAAACTAAGCACGTTAGAGTGGAGGAATGACTGACTTGCCTGTAATTACCTGGGTCCTCCCTGTCCCACCCCCTTGTGGAGTGGTATCACATCTGCAGACCTCCAATCCTCTGGCACCACTCTGGACTTTACTGAGCCATTAAATACTGTAGCTGAGTAGAGCTGCCACACTGAAAGTGAAAGTGAAGGGGGGAGGAGCAGGCAGTCTCAAAATCAGCTATGGGGATAGGAGGGAGGATGATGACAACATCAGCTGGTTTCATTAAAGCAAATTCCTTGTTAAGACTAAGGCTTCAGTATCTTGAAACTGTTGTGAGTACAAACAATATAAGGGTCATGGGGTTGCCAGAGGGAACAGAGGATGAGACTCTGGCAGCATACATTTCAACCCAGCTGGCAGATTACTTACATCTAGAGCAACCCCATGCTATAGGCTGGGCTTATAGAGTTTTATTCAGTAGGTCATTAAATTGGAGAAGTCTGAAGAACTATGTTGGTGGTCACTAATAATCATAGGCAGTGAGACCAACTCCTTCAGGCAGACAATGTTAAAGGGGGAATAATGCATATGAAGATCAAAATCTGAGTGTTTGTGGATTTCAGGTTAACCATCTGCATGAAATGCAAGCCTTTAATGGGAATCAGAATCCAGCTTATGGGGAATCAGTCATTTCTTTATGTTACCTACCCAGTTAGGCCCACATTATGGAAGCAAAACCTCCCTCTTCTCTGATTCCGCAGAGACAGGGAAGTTACTAGAAAAGATCAGAAAATAAATTTTGTGGCATCGCTCTGAGAGAGCACCCAGTTTGGGTTAAACAAGAACAATGTGTGCTGGCCAGTGTAACTATTAAGCACTTGAGATTTTTTAAAGGATTGAGGGTCTTTTGGGGTACAGGATGAAGAGGCAAAATAGTGCTTCCCCCCCCTCCCGAACACAAATACAGGCACACCAAGAATATATCACTTCAAGATGACTTGTTGAGAACTCAGAATAAATTGTTTCCCTCTAGGCTGCTTTTACATTTGAGACAGTTAGCACTGGTCATTACAAACATGTTATAATGAACTGCTGAAATGGTTATAATGTTTTTTGTCTGACCTAAATGTAGTTACCTCTACTGCAGGTATCTTGTTTATTTCACATAGAAGTCATAAATGTCTAACTACCGAGACCGACAGCACAGCAGAAAATTTCAGTGTCATGCTCTTTGTCTACCTACAGTACGTAAATCTACTGTAACCTATTGTTTTAAGGGGATATTTGGCCTAATCTGTGGGTATAGACACTAGGAGCAGTATTTCATTATTCTTTCACCTTGGAGCCTTCATGGTGATGGATGAATGCTTAACTACTTTGATCTTTTTTTTTTCTTTTATGGTAAGCCCTAACTTTGTAACACAGTGGTGGAATGTGTTGCTTTATCTACTATAGCTTGAGGTATTCACTGAATGCTGAAACATTCCAGGATGGGAATTATGTATTCCTTTTTTATATATAGAATAATATATGAGATGGTGTCCAATAAGAGAACACACTACAAACACAAGGGGTGTGATGCTACATAAACTTGAGAGCAAATGTCGAGGGGGTTATAAAGTATCACACACAGAGGGTGTGTATGAAATTTGAGTAATTACACCATCCTAGGGTTAATTTATATAGTCACAGCATAACTTTTTTTATTCCTCCCCCCAAAAATATGCACCGTTTATAAGAAATAATGAAACACTTACCTTGCTGTTTGCCAAAAGTGTTTAATTCATTAACTTCTGGCAGGGAGGGATATGTGGACATTCTTGTAAAGGCTGATTTAATTAAACATGACTTTCTCGCAGGCACTGGCACTGACCCAGCTTTTCTCTGAAAGCCACCATTTCAGGAAGTGCTGGTCTCGAGACACATGCAGTCAAGCAGTCTGGAGTGCAGCTGTGTTCAGTGTTAATATTGCTTTTATTTTGTGCCATGTATGGGATTCAGGTTAAGGTCAGGGTTCTACACTATTTCTTGTACTTTTGAAAGTCATCAACTTGCTGAGTATTACTACTGCACTCGAGAGTGAAAGGGTGAGTCTCGAGCGCAGCTCCATTTAGCACAGCTGTGTGTTTGCTATAATTTTGCTATAATAGTCAGCTGGTTATTATGGCAAATAATAACTGGTCACCAACACTGAAAAAAATTGATGGTCAATTATTATAACTGCAATATAATGTACATTCAAAAAAATCATGTTAATGTTTTACTTTTTGGAGATACTGTGCCAGATATTCAAAAGGTAAATGCTGCACTAATAGAATTACCACTGCGTTAAATGCAAATAGCATGTCTGACAGTCTGTTAGTGCAGCTGCTGCTTTATTCAAACAAACAGCACTGAGCTTAATGTGTTAGCTGATACTATGAGCCTATGCAAATGAATGCATGAAGTGTGTAGTGGTATACGCAGTGATTCCTGGAAGTGTTAACTGTTTACAAGTGCAGTGCTTAGTTAACACTTATAGAAACCATATTTAAACAATGCACTAATGATAGTATGTGTTTTAAAGCATGGACTCTAACAATTCCCCCCAAGCAACTGATCCTTAAACTACCCATTGAAATGCTTCCTCGTAGTCTAGTGGCACACCTCTCTCCCAATGCTGGTATCGTTTAGCAATGAAAACTGCCCCAAGATGACAGTGAGCACTTAACTTCTGTTCACCACCATTACTAACTGATATCTAATTCATACAGATATACTCCAGTTTTAGATACAAATCAGTGCATCAGTACTGTACTCACACAAGCACAGTATTAATACATTGGCTTGTATCTAAAACTGGACTGTAATTGCATGAATTAGACAGTACCTGGCAGTGGAGATGAGCATAAGGTAAGTAGTGACTGCTGTGTTGAGGCTGGGGGATGTTGCTATTGCAAAAGAATACTGGCACCAGGAGGATGAGTGACTCTAGACTACTAAGGAGGATTTCAATGGGTAAAACTTGAATTGGGTGAAGGCTGTGAGGAGAGGACTGGTACTAGGAGGCTAGTATATACAAGTATCTAGTTACATAGATATTATACATGTGTGTGTGTGTGTGTGTGTGTGTGTATGTATTTGAAAACTCTTCGTTGATGCATTAGTTAGGATCAAAGTGACAAAAGCTGGGAATTGTGGCGCTAGGTTTACAACCCTAACATCCCCCCTCAGGTGGCACAGCAGTGTTTAGTGCCTTGTGCTCCTCTCCAGCCTAGTGCTCACCCCATTCCATCTGTAAGTAAGGTCAGTAAGAGAATGGGGTGAGCATTAGGTTTGAGAACCCCATGGCACACACCACACCGGCTGTGCTGCCCGGAGGGTGGGTGCTAGGATTGTAAACCCTAATGCCACATTTCCCAACTTTTGTCACTTTGACCCTAACTAGTGCATTAACAAAGTTTTTCCAGTTTATTTCCTTACTTTTGAGAAACTATAATCGTATCCTTATTTTGCTATGGGAGTGAAAGGTCCTTTTGGACCCTGCTCTCCAATGCATACATAATTTTTTCAGAGTTTATTTTTAAAACTGAATTTTGTCTTTTCCCTGGTATCCACTGGAACCCCCCACCCTACAATTGTGACCCAGTCCCCATTAGCTGGTAGTTAATTGCGCTGGTGTGTAATGGTACCACCCACCCTCCGATTTCCATATATTGTCATTGGTGTCCAGTGGTGTCTCCCACCCTACAATTGTGGCCCATTCCACATTGCTTTTAACTTATAGCACTGGTGTCTAGTGGCACCCCCCACCCTCCGATTTGTATATATTTTGTTGTATATCTCCATAGGTGTTCAGTGGTACCCATCACCATCCAATTGGCCTCAGTCCCCATTGCTTTGAAGTTTATAGCCCTGGTGTCCAGTGGCACCGCACCATACACACACACATATACACATACACTCCAATCTCCACATGTTTTGTGTTTTAACTTCATTGGTCTGCAGTGGTACCCCATCATCATCTTAGCCTGTAAATAAGTAAATAGTCCATCAATGTTTTTAGTTCAGTAAAAGTCCACCACTGATTGCACTTGCATCCCACAAAATCCACTGTGCCCACACATCCCTTGACTACTCATCCTCAGCCACTGGAAGTTTCATCGGTACATCCACTCGTCAAAGATGCATCTTGCTGATGGAACCAGCACCTGATGTCTGAGAAGTAAGGTAACTGCGGTCAGAAATCCAATTGAAATACACTGAACCACAGTTACATTATTTCTCATTAAGCAGCCGCTATCTCCAGCAGCAAGATTCATCTTCAATCAGAGAGTGGATCTTCACTGTGGGGCCAGTTCAGGTGAGTGAGGGTTTGTGGGAAGGTCAATGGGGGGTGCAAGGTGGTGAGTGCACTGTGGGAGGTTGGGTGGGGGTGGAGGTGTGATCAGCGAAAGATTTTTCTTTTTAAAGGAAAAAAACACAACACATTGAAGGACTGTTTTCTTATTTACAGAGTACAACAGACATGGGAGGGGGGGTCCCACTGGACACCAATGAAGTTGAAAAACAGAATATGTGGTGCTCATATGGTGGGGAGTGCCACTAAATACCAGGGCTATAAACATGAAAGAAATTCGGACTGGGGCACAATTGGAGAGTGGGGGAGTACCACTGGACACCAATGAAACTCAATAAAATATACTGCCATGGGCACAAAAATCATTTTGCATTTTTGTTTTCATTCATTGGAAAAAGGATTCATTGGTTCTTTTCTTATCCTTTTTCACGAGACAGTCCCACAGAACTTGTGATATATGATTAAAACTCTCACATTCCTGCTGTAAGAGGCATATGCCCTGTAAAGCCAGTTGTAGAAGGTCACAACAATTTTTCTTAATTCCATCCTGAGTAAGAAAACAAACAGTACCAAAAGGTCCTATGCCTTATGACAGAGAAGAAGACCCCCCCCCACAATTACTGCAGAAGAGCTACATTTAACTTGATATAAACAATTAATTATTCAGAGTTTTGGATTTTTTTTATTATTCATGTTTGTATAGTTTCCATTTTATAAGTGCAATAATACACTGGAGGATGTGGGCTGTGCTGCAATAACCACTGTCCTAAGTGGATAAATGTACTTCGCTAGGAATGTCCTATTGTTTACTTATAGATCCCCAAATTAGATATATGGGATAAGAGGAATTCTCAAATACAGCATGCACGGTGGATTGCATTGGTATGTCAAATGTATTAATGCATCGACAGAAGTGGATTGCAGTTATATGTTGAGCTTGCCTTATGTACACCTAAACTTTAAACTCAGGGCACATTCACAGCAAATCATTTTATTTTCATTATAACTCTGCTGTAGTTCATCTAGAGTTACTTATGCTGACATAATAGGTAACAGCTATTCGTGCTAGGTGCAGATGATGAGTTGCTCAATGATTAAACAGCAGCATATTGCATAAAGCATATTACAGTCAAATATTTCCATACATTCTGTCAAGGGACTGCAGAATCCCATAATATTGCAGCAGGAATATATAACCTGAACTCCAGTTTCCAACATAGATTAAGGTGTAATGGCTTCACATAACTGAAAAAGTTCTGCTTTACCGTAGCACTTAAAATTATCTTTTTCTCAGATCCATCTATCAACATTTCCACAGAACGGCATTTATCATAAAACATATCAGCATTCTAACCTCCCCCCACACACACCAGCGTGCACATGCACGCATGCACGCACACAACCACACTTATAGTGGTATATTTATTTCTGCTTTAACTTGTCATATTGGACTTATTTTTTAATAGAAAAGTAGCCAGTACAGATCTGCATGATGAAATTGAGCATTCTATACAACATGGAAACTGGCATTTGTCACCCTGCACTGCCATCTATTGGATGATAGGCATTATTGACTTTCCTTTGCGCTGACCTCTGAAGTTTTTTTTGGAAACTGGTGATACGCCCCTTGGCATAAAGAACGAATACTGACACCTTTATTTTATTTATTTATTTTTATCTTCATTCTTTTCTTGATCCTGGGATAGTTCTCAGAGTTAAGTATGAAACCCAATAGATTGGCAATTGAATGACTACCCTATAAAACAAGAATTATATATGAATTTTGATTCAGAATTAATTATAACTAGATTCATTGTATTAGTCAATAACTTAAATCAAAGTCATGAAAGCCCATCACATAGGAAGCACACCAGTTACATCCTAGCTCCTTAAAAAATGCTGGTATTGACAGCGGTGTTGAACTAAGATACAGTAGTTGCTGTAGAAGAGATCTAAACTGTACCATTTAAAATACATCAGGGGGTACGTTAGCTGGTCTTGCAGTCTCCTTCATTGTGTAGTAATTATTTACAAGGAAAGCTTGAGTTTTGTTTTTGAAGTCTACTATGTGTGGTATTAAGATGTGTTTTCACAAATAGTGCTGATAGGAAAGAAGCAACTCCCATTTAAAACTGCATATTGTTAATGTATGCAATACATTTCTGAATTGTTCCCAAAGGTTTTAAAATATTGATAACTTCCTTTAATTTCTTCCACAGACAGGAGATAATGTGCAGGCGAGTGTCTCTGGAATATCAGTGGATCAGGACCTAAACAGAAAAGTGTATATCTGGGTGTTGCAGACAATTGTGTTTGCTTTGACATCCTTTGTCCTTTCATGGGCAGAAACAATCAAATCATATCAGAAGTTGGGGGTGCCACTAGACACCAGGGAAAGGATTTTTCCATCATGAAAAAGGATCCTTTTTGTGACTCATGATATGAAAAAGAATCTTTTTTCGCATCACAAGTCATGAAAGAAGATTTATAATATTAAAAAAAAAACTTCAAGAGGATTTCTGCAACAGATAAGTGCAGAATCCAGCTCAGAGGGTCCCGATAAGCAAGCTACATCTGTTAGTTTCTACAAAAGACATACTTTTTTTTAATTATTTGATTTTGTTTCCTTCACAAACCATGAATAAATATGGCGGACGCATGATAAAAAGACATTCCCTTTGCTACACAGGATCATCCATTTGCAAAAAAGGATTGCCCATTTGTAACAAAAGATCCTTTTTCAAGCAGCACATCTAACTTCTCCCATTGAAAATAATGGGAAACTTTGAAGTGTAATAACTTTGAAATGGATTGATATTTTTCCCCAAATCTTCAAAAGGCACATTTGTGACCCAAGACCTTTCTACCTTAAAAATATCAGACCAAAATCCCATACCAGTTTTGTGTAGTGGTGTGACAAAGAATTGACAAAAAATGGTAGTATTCAAATTATTTGACACTCAGTATCTCTGCACCCATGCATCCAACTGGAACAAAACTTCCACATCAAGAATTCTTTGGTCCCTGATGGCACATGCAAAATGTCATGTGAATCACTTGAACTGTTGTAAAGTAAATACAGTGCAAAACTTTGAGTTTAACATAGAAGTGAAGACTGAACCCTAACCATAGGGGCCCAATCATGCCCCTATGATATATATAAGTTGCAAAAAACTTCATTAATGCTACAGTTAGGGTCAAAGTGATGAAAGTTGGGAAATGAGGTGTTAGGGTTTCCCTAACATCCCACCTTCCTAAACCAGACAGGAGAGCAGGTGTGGGGTGTGTGTCTTGGGCTTCTCAAGCCTAACACTCACCCCATTCCATCTGTAAATAAGGTCAGATGTGTAGAATTTATGAGAATGAGGTGAGTGTTTTTTTTTTTTTTTTTTTTGCTTTTTTTTTTTATCCTACACCCTGGGCATCCTTCAGGAATGCCCACATGGATCTGCACCCTACTCCCAACCTGAACCGCTTGCATCTCCCTAACTCCCTCCCCTGAATGACCACCAGTAGACCCGACCCCCAGTTCCATCTCCGGGGCTGATTCTGCCCTCCCCTTGGTGGCTGCTCCTAAGTGTGAAGGGTCTTACCGTGAGTTCGTCGGGTCCTCCAGAGGGATTCTTGGGTGCATCTGGGCCAGTATTTGGGATGTGGGAGGGTCCACCGGGGCCACCATCATCTCACCAGTGAGTAGGAGGCTTTATTCCCCTGCCTTTTTTCCCCACCCCCGTGGAGCTCGACTAAGCACAGCAATGTAATGCCGTAGTTCTGCCCTCCCCCAGCATGTACCGTGCTGCTCAGTTGGCAACCCCCAGCTACTGCCAGAGGTTGCTCTGTGAGTGAGCAATCCCCCCCAACCCTGGGAAGAGAGAGCAGTCCTCTGGATGCTCAGTCTCTTCCCCCCTGCTGACCCCCAGTGACTCCCAGCTCATTCCCGAACCCAGGTCACCAGCATGGTGCAAGGTGTGGTGTCCAGTGCCTCAACCCTCAGCGCCACTGGGCCAGCTCAATGGGGTGAGTGTTAATCTCTTACTTTTTGAGATAGTGTAATAATATCCTTACTTTTCTGTTGGAACGCTGAGCTCTCTGGGCCCTGCGCTCCTATCCATTCATAACTTTTCAGATTGTGTAATTGTATCCTTATTTGCCTGCCCATACCTCCATAAATGATCCTTAAGTATCTATTTTAGGTTCTATCCTTTTTAATTTATATATGAATAATCTAACTTTGACTAATTCTTCTGTTAGATATCATTTGTACATGGATGATACTATTGTGTATGTAGGGGCGACATCAATAAATCAAATTGAAACTTTACTTCAGGAAGCATTCAATAAGTTATAAAACCTCCTCCTTCAATCTAGCAATGTATTAAATTTGAAAAAGTCCCAGGTTATGCTGTTTTCTTTGGAAAAGCCCCTGAATTCTTATAAGACAACCTTACAAATTGAAACCCTAGAGAAAACTGTGCTTGAACAAGTACCAAGTTCTAAATATTTAGAACTTTCTCTGGACAGTAAGTTCAAATGGAATATTCATATGGAATATGTTACTAAAAGAGTCGGACAATGTCTAGGAGCATTACACCATATTGCACACTGTATGACAGAGACAGTTAGGAGACATGTAGTTAATACTTTAGTGGTACCTCTGTTGGATTATGAGGACTTTATGTTTGCTGGGGCATCTTCTACACAGTTGCTTAAATTAGACACTTTATACCAATGAAGCTGCTTAATAGGGATGGCTGCGTGGACAGGCTTTCATCCCTATTAAGCATCCATCCTGATTATCAGAAAGCAGTTTTTAACAATCACATCATTCCCCCAAGCCCCCATTACTGTAATATACTGTTTTATATTTATTTGCTATATATTCAGTTAATAAAATTCAGTATACAGTAATGCATAAATAATGACTCTATTCCTCTGTATTGCATTCGGCTCTGTTGCATTTCTTCCATTCAGCTCCCACTGACTGTGCACTGAAGTGAGCAGAAAAATGTTGCAGCAGAAACAAAAAGTAAATGAAACAAAAATAAATTTTTAGAAAAAGAGAGTGACTCACTTGATTCGGGGGACCAATTAACCAGTGTGGAAATGTAGCAACTACTGAAGACCAGAGAATGAGCCAGATCACCAGTTCACTCGCAGGGGAGACACAGAACCAGGAAGTCGGCATGCTGTGGTTGGTTGCAGTTGGTTCCACGAAACATGAGGTAGTGCAGTTGGTTTGTTTTTCAGAACATAGGCATATTGGCAACATGGTAAAGGCATGAAACTAGAAGGAACAGATAAGCGTACGTTTGGGGAGGGGGTAAGAAGCTTACTGAACACTGTACAGTGGCATGCTAGAATGAACAGGAAGTGTCTGCCTGCCCTAATTAACCTGCCCAGGGGCCATTAACAGCTGCTAATGCTGTTTGACTGGGACAGAAAGGTCCCAATTAGCTGGCATCCCTGTCCTCATTAAATCTACATTAAGTCCATTGAAATTAATGGCTACTTAATCAGTTCCCAGTGGGATGTCCCAATAGAGCAGACGTCATGATTATCCGCATCCCGAATAAGTGGCTTCTACTGTATAATATATTGACTAGGTTCATTCTCAGTGTCCCTAAGAGAACACATAGATATGAACTTTATAAATCTTTAAACTGGTTATAGCTTAATGATAGGAGATCCTTGCATGTGTTGACATTTATGGTTAAGTGTTTTAAATGTGGGATTCCAGACTAAATATCAGAACGATTACAACTCAGGAATGTAAAAAATGGCTGAAGGTTGGCTGAAGGTGTAAAATAATTACTTCCAAGATGTATGACTGATTTGGGGAGATCTTATTTTAGACAGCTGCTATGGGAGTAGACCTGCAGATATCTTGTGAGCACAGTAGAGAAAAGGAGGATTACTGGATACTGACTGTACTTTTAAATAGTGGAGCTGAACAGCAATCACTGCGTGTTCACCACACTATTTAAAAGTCTGGTTGGTAGAACACGGCACTGTCAACTATGTCCAAGATGGCCACCAGGTTTTCTGTATATGCGTAACAACTAGCGTGCACCTAGTTCTGCAGTGGCATAGCCCGTTACAAATTAAGATGGCCACCAGAGTCCAGTGCGCATGCACAAGTTGTGCATACGCACAAAACTCCGTGGTCTATTGGATATGGCAAACAGTACCATGTTCTGCCATGTCCTTGCTATAGTTACTGCAGTAAAATAGAAATATACACTTCTGTAAATGTGTTATTTCCTCTATAGCACCCTCTTTCCCATACTGTGTAAAGGAATTTCTTAGCATGAGACACCAACATGTCTGCATATTTTGCATTGCTTTATTTTAAGCTAACCATGAACAGAGCTCTCAGCGGGATAGTCAATATCTAATACATGTCTCACTCCTGAGCTCTATAGTACTTTATTTTAATCAAATACCTTTGCTGTGAGCATTTGTGTTCCTTAAGGAGTTATCATGTTACTTTCTGTCTATATACAATAGGTCAGGCAAAGCTAGCTTTCATCCTTTGCAGAGTTTAGTTTGCCTTTTGATTTTGAACCTCTCATTTATAATTACAAACCTTGCTTTGCTCACAAGGGCAAGAACAAGTGAAGTGGAAATGAATACATGATTGTTGTAGGAACTAAAAATAGATTCAGTTGAAAAGAAGCATGTTTGAAGTTTTCATGTTTTTGTTTTGTTTTAGGTTTTAAACTGTTTTAGATGTTTTGTAGCTCCACTCCCCCATGTAATTTAAAGCACTTTTGGCATCGAGTGGCATCCTCCACCAAGTCCCTATGCCAAGACTTTCCTAAATGTTGCAAATGCTCCATAGTGTACAGTGTCATGCCACTTCAATATCAGACTCCAACAACTCCCTGTTGGTGACTAGCACAGTGCTCAACTGGCCTCTAAGGCCAGCCACTGTCTAATAAAATTACCATATTACTGCATTTCTAATGCAAATGAAAGGTGCAGTATTCTAACATTCTTTGGCAGTATTTACTATTACAATCTGGTCAGGTGAGAAGAAGGATGGAAGGCTCTGCCAATTACTGTCAGTAATGGGCCAAGTTGGGGGTTGCAAATGTGATGGTTTCACTGGACACCGTGGAGTATTGGGGATGTTTTTGGGATCAGAACTGAGGGAGTAGAGGGGATTCTGAGTTGCTGTGTGATGGGGAAGGACATTTAATTATTTTTGAAGTGATGGTGGTATTGGGTGGATGGAGCCAAGAAGGCTTAAGGATGCAATGAAATGGTCAAAGGTTAGGTGGCTCAGTGATTAGTGCAAAAAGTGCTAGTTTACATATTTCTCACTGCCCACAATACCATTATTTTGCAGCCATATTGGTTCTTGACAGAGTTTGTTTTATATGGGACCACACATTTGGAATATGTTGCCTCTCTCTCTCTCTCTCTCTCTCTCTCTCTCTCTCTCAGATCTCTTAACAGTAATATTCAACTTGGCAAGATAAAAAAAATCGGTTCATAATAGGGGCCAATAAGAAATTAGCTTGAAGTTCCACCATGAATGAAATATGAGAAGCCTGGGATTGAACATTATATTACCATTTATGTATAAGATCTATAATACATTGTCTATTCTGTCTATATTTGAGTTGGGGTATTGTCTTATCTATATGTTATATGTATTATTTATTGTATTGCTTGTGATGGTTTATGGTTTAATATTATTTGTTTTTGTAACTGGAACATTTTGTACTAAGGACCTCACTGGAAATGAACATGTCTCAGATGAGTTTCAGATTAAAGGAACAGGGCTATCCTAGATCTAGTACTGACTAATAGGGAAAGGATCACAGATCTCTGGGTAGAAGGTCACTTGGAGGCCAGTGACCATCACATGGTATGGTACAGTTTGGCCACTACAACTAAATCATCCCATTCCAAGGCAAAAATATGGGACTTCAGAGGAGCTGACTTTGATAAGATGGCCAACAGAGTTAAGATAGCCCTGGCAAAAAGAAATACAGGTGAGGGGGTACAGGCAAAGTGGGCAAGCATTAAGGATGCAATACTTGAAACAACATCCCATTGTGTTAGAGAGAAAAGGAAGTGCAAAAGAAGAAGGAAACCACTTTGGTTCTCAAAAACAGTAGCAGAAAAGCTCAGAGCCAAAAGGCTGGCCTTCAGTAAATATAAGGGAATGCAGTGGGATGAAGATATGGAGGCATATCAAACTTCCCTAAGGGAAGCAGGGAAGGCAGAAAGGTAGGCAAAAGCCCAAACTGAGGAAACATTAGCACTTACAGTAAAAGAAGGTGACAAGACTTTCTATAGATACATTAGTGAAAGGAGAAAGTCCAGAGAGGGTATTGCTAAGATAAAAGGACATAAGGGGGCATATGAGGAGGAGGAGGACCATGTAAAAGCATCTATCCTAAATAGTTACTTCTGCTCAGTATTTACTGAAGAGAAGGTAGGGCAGGGCCCACAGCTGAGCATCATGGACACAGGAGGGAGGGAGGTGAGCACTAGTCCCTTCACAAAAGAAAGGGTCCTACAAGAGCTTGATAAGCTCAGGGTGGACAAGGCAATGTGACCTGATGGCATACATCCCAGGGTACTAAAGGAGCTAAGGATGGAACTAGCAGAGCCATTATCAGAACTGTTTAGTGAGTCTCTGAGCACAGGAGATGTCCCAGAAAAATGGAGAAGGGCTCATGTGATCCCACTCCACAAGAGTGGTAGCAGGGAGGTGGCAGGAAACTACAGACCAGTCAGTCTTACCTCAGTGGTGGGCAAGATTATGGAGGCACTCCTTCAGGAAAGGATAGTGCAACACCTGGAATCCATAGCAGCACAGGATCTAAGACAGAATGGGTTTACAAAAGGAAGGTCCGGTCAAACTAATCTCATAGATTTCTTTGACTGGGTAACCAGAGTGGAGGACCAAGGGGGAGCAGTTGATGTCACCTACCTTGACTTCAACAAAGCTTTTGATACTGTTCCACATAGAAGATTGATTAATAAACTGGGTAGGCTCGGGGTGGGTCAGAAGTTGGTCAACTGGGTGGCAAACTGGTTAACAGGCAGAAAACAGAGAGTGGTGGTAAATGGTATACAGTCAGAAGAGATGCAAATCACAAGTGGGGTACCTCAGGGATCAGTCCTGTGGCCAGTCCGCCTCAATATCTTCATCAGTGACATTGTAGATGGACTGGAGGGTAAGGTTTGTCTGTTTGCAGATGACACCAAGATCTGCAACAGAGTAGATGATCCAGATGGGTGGGCAGAATGAGAAGAGATCTGGATAAACTAGCAAAATGGTCGGAAGAGTGGCAACTGGGGTTTAATGCAACAAAGTACAAGATCATGCACATAGGGAAGAGAAACCCTGAAGCCACCTATAGGCTGGGAAGGGAGTTGCTGGCAGTCACAAGGGAAGAAAGAGACTTAGGCATCATCATCACCAATGACCTGAAATCATCCAAGCAGACCACTAAAGCTGTAGGTAAGGCTAAGGGGATGTTAGTGTGCATTAGTAGGGGTATCACAAGACAGAAGAGGGAGGTAATAATTCCTCTTTACAAGACACTGGTTAGGCCCCATCTAGAGTACTGCATGCAGTACTGGAGGCCACACCTTCACAAGGACATTAACCAAATTGAGGCAGTCCAGAGAAGGGCAACCAAAATGGTGCAGGGACTGCATCATAAAACATATGAGGACAGATTAACAGAGCTCAATATGTATACCCTAGAGCAAAGGAGGGAGAGAGGCGATATGATCGAAACATTCAAACACCTTAAGGGCATTAACAAGGTGAAAGAGTCTAACATGTTTCAATATAAGAAAAATAGCAGGACAAGAGGACACAACATGAGATTAGAGGGAGGCTGATTAAGGGGCAATGTGAGGAAGTTCTTTTCCACAGAAAGGGTGGTGGATGCATGGCATGGCCTACCTCAGGAAGTAGTGGATATGAATACAGTGCAAGGCTTCAAACAGGCATGGGATAGGCATAAGGGAGCAATACAGATGAGTATGAATAGATAGGCCATTGACAGACCAAAGGCCGATGGCACATTTATAAGGCAGAAAAAGAAATGAGCAGACTGGATGGGCCTTGCGGTCCTTATCTGCCATCAACTTCTAAGTTCTAGGTTTCTATGTAGATTAATTTCAGAATGAATAACATTTTTGCTACTACTACTATATGAATCTTGCTGTAGAAGCAATTTGCAGGAGAACAACAGCCAACATTTTCAGCAGAGCCCTCTTATTACCCCACCCCATGTACGCAGTAGTGTAAGCTTCCAAATCCCTGGCAAAATGGGATTTTATGTCACCACAACATCATTCCATGCTGCAGGTGTGAAAACACATTTTGGCCTGCATTTGAAAAATGACAGCTGTCACATTCATGAGGTGGTGTAAAATATATATGTACTGAATATTTGTGGTTAAAATATTTAAAATTGCAATAATTATGAGGGAGTGTATCAAAATTTGAACAGATGCACATAACTTTGCCATTTGTACATTTTCTGATCCCAAATTTTCAACATAGCCTTCTTACGACCCCACCTCATGAACAAAGGCAGAAAACATTTTGCAAATCCTGCCCAAAAGGTGAATTTGCCAAATGACCACAAAATCACCTTTTGGGCATGAGTTGCATAATGAAAGTCCTATTGTTCATGACGTGGGGTCCCCAAAAGGCCATGTTGTAAATGTGGTGTCAAAGCTTAAGAAATAGCTAAGTTATGCATCAAAGTTAAACTCCCATTGAAATACATTGAACTGCATTTACCTTAGTTTCTCATATTGTAGTTGCCAGTCCCAGCAGCAAGACATATCTTCAATCAGAGTGTGGATCTTGAACCTGGGACCTGTTCAGGTTGGTGGAGGTGTGTGGAGGTGTACTGGGGGTGTGGGGTGGTGGGTGCTGAGAGGGTGGTGGTGGAGCTGATCAATGAGAGATGTTTTTTTTCCCACAGGTTTAAACAAAACATTGTGGGACCATTTCCTTTCTTTCAGGTGTTTTATGTTTATTAAATACAGTAAGGCATAATGGGCATGGTGATCAATGGGTGGAGGGTGCCACTAGACAGCAGGGAAATGAGGATCTGTGATGGGAGGGTGGGGGAGGGACCACTACACTATGGAAAACAAATATTCGTGCGGATCCATGACCAGAGAGGGGGGAAGGATCACTACACTATGGAAATCTATTTTTTAATATGGGATCCAGGACCAGGAAGGGGGTGGAACCACTAATCTATGTTAAACTATTTAATATGGGATCTTTGACCGGGAGGTGGGAGGGACCACTTCACTACAGAAAACTAACATTCATATTGGATCGGTGATTGGAGAAGGGGGAGGGACCACTACACTATGGAAAAACTAATGTTTAATATGGGATCTGTGACCAGGGAGGAACCACTACACTATGAAAATAGAAAATTACGGGGAAAGGCTGTGAAAAGGCTTTTTTTCTGCATGTTACAAATCATTTTTCATCACTCATGCTCCTTTTTTGTTTGAACAAAAAAGGATTCACGAAAAAGGATCTTAGTGAGTGATGAAAAAGAATATAAAACCTAGAAAAAATAAACATTCCAGGATCAGTTTGGTACCAGACAACTGCAGAATCCAACCAATGGAGTTCCAATGAGCAAGATTCATTTCCTACTGTGCCTACAGCACTTCATTTTCATGGGTTCTCAATATTTAAAAAAATGGAAAACAAGATGGTGGCTCACAAAAAAGGAATTTTTCTGGTGAAAAAGGATTGGCCCCTCATGGAAAAGAATCCTTTTTCGTGAAGCGAAATCCTTTGTCAAACTTTATACCTCTGTCCTGGAGTGTGATCTTCCCATTGAAAAGAACAGGAACTTAAAAACTGAATAACTTTGCAGTAGATTAATATTTTTTCACCAAACAAATGCAAGGCAGTTTGGCGACACAAGCTGTTTCTACCACAAAAATTCACACCAGAATTCCGCACTGTCTGGGTGCAAGACAATGAGGAAAACACTGAAAAAAGTAGTGACTTTTAAGGTTTTTGCACAATTTGAAACTCAGAATCCACACACCAACCAGAACAAAACTTGCCATTTCAAGAGATCTACCCCATGGGACAGTGCATGCCAAATGTTATGCAAATCCATTGATCAGTCGCAAAGCTACTAAAGTGCAGAATTTGAGATTTAACATTAAACATGCTACTCAACCCTGCCCCTATAATTGTATATATATGTATATTATAATGTATATCTGTATATAAATCTATATCACAAGCAGGAGAAGAGAGGTGATAATGCCTTTATACAGGTCCATGGTCCATCCACATTTGGAGTATGGGGTACAGTTCTGGAGACCTCACCCACAAAGGGATATAAATAGGGTGGAGAGAGTCCAAAGGAGGGTGACCAAAATGGTACATGACATGCACAGAGGACCTATGATGAGAGGATGGAGGAGCATGACCTGTATCCCCTGGAAATCAGGAGAGATAGGGGGATATGATAGAAACTTTTAGATACCTGAAGGGAATAAACAAAGTGAGGGAAGGGAGATTCTTCAAGTTGAAAGAAAATCCAAGAACTAGAGGGCACAGTTTGAGCTGGAGGGCAGACAATTCAGAGGCAATAGGAGAAGGCACTACTTCATTGAGAGGGTGGTGGGCCCCTGGAATGGGTTACCAGAGGGGGTGGTTAAGGTGAAAATAGTGGAGAGATTTAAGACAGCATGGGATAATTACATGAGTTTAAACAAGAGCGGGAGGGATAGATACCCTGACAAGAAAAACGGGCCTGGAATCTACAAGGGGGGCACAGGAGTGGGGTGTATGGCAGTAGAGTCAGGGCTACCTATGGGGAGAGAGACAAGTGCAGACTAAATGGGTCAATGGGGTCCTTTTCTCCTGCAAATTTCAATGATTCTATGTATATATAATATATATGTGTGTATGTGTATATGTATATATGTGTGTGTGTGTGTGTGTGTGTGTGTGTGTGTGTATATATATATATATATATATATATATATATGTCTTCATTGCAAAAAAACAGCATTAATGCACTAGTAAGGGTTAAAGCAAACAAAAGTAGGGAAATGTGGTGTTAGGGTTTCCAGTCCTAACACCCCTACCCCCTGCTCTGCAAGCAGCAAATTAGGTGTGGGGTATACTTTGGGGTTGTCAAGCCTAATTCTCACCACCTTCCATCAGTAAATAAGCTGAGCTGTGTATAGTGTATGAGAATGGGGTGAGCGTTAGGCTTGACAACCCCAAGACACACCTCCCATGCCTGATTTGCTGTCTGCAGGGTAGAGGTAGGGTATTAGGGTTGGAAACCCTAATGCCATGTTTTCCTACTTTTTTTGCTTTAACCCTAACTAGTGTATTGGTGTTGTTTTGTACAATAAATTTCTTACTTTTTAAGAGAATATAATGATGTCCTCACTTTCCTGTGAGAGCACAGGGCCCTCTGACCCTGCTCTGCCATCCAGCCATAACTTTTCAGATAGTGTAATTGTATCCTTATTTGCTTGCCCATACCTCCATAAATAATCATCAGGGATCTATTTTAGGTCCTATCCTTTTTAATTTATATAGCAATAATCTTACTTTGACTAATTCTTGCATAAGATATAATTTGTATACAGACGATACTATTGTGTATGTGGGGAGGACATCAATAAATCAGATTGAAGCTTGACTTCAGGAAGCATTTGATGAGTTACAAAACTTCTTCCTTCAATCTAGCCTTGTATTAAATTTGAAAAAGTCCCAGGTTATGTTGTTTTCTAGGGAAAAGCCCCTGAATTCTCATAAGACAACCTTACAGAATGAAACCCTAGATAAAACTGTTCTTGAATAAGTACCAAGTTTGAAATATTTAAAATCTGGACAATAAGTTCAAATGGAATATTCATAAAGAATATGTTATCAAAAATGTCAGAAAATGTCTAGGAGCATTATACAGTATTAGACACTGTAAGACAGAAACAGTTAGGAGACATGTAATTAATACATTAGTGGTACCTCTGATGGATTATGGGGATTTTATGTTTGCCGGGGCTTCTTCTAGGCAGTTGTTTAAATGAGACTTTATATACAGATGAAGCCACTTAATACGGATGTCTGCGTGGACAGGATTTTATCCCTATTAAACATCCATCCTGCTTATCAGAAGGCAGTTTTTTAGCAGTCTCATCATTTCCCCATGCCCCCATTACTGTACTATACTGATTAATATATATTTGATATATATGCCTATGAGGCAGTATAGCACAGTGGTTTAAGGCTCTGAGCTGCAAATCTGGAGACCTGGGTTTGAATCCCACAGCCCCCACTTGCATACTGTGTGATCCTGGGCAAGTCACTTAACTTCTCTGTGCTCCCAGGTCACACCTGTAAACAAGCTTTCAGCTTAGTGTGTCTCCCCTGGTTAAGCAATTGGAAAAACAAATTCAATTTGCAAAATTTAGTGTACAGTACTGCATAAATAATGACTGTTCCTCAGTATTGCATTTGATTCTGTTGCATTTCTTCCATTCAGCTCCCTCCGACTGTACACTGAAATGAGCAGATCATTTCATAGCCAGAATCAAAAAGTAAATGAAGCAAATATAAATTTTAAGAAACAGAAAGTGTCTCACTTGATCAGGGTGCCAGTTGATTAGTGTAACAATGTAGCAACTACTGAAGACCAGAGAATGGGTCAGATCGCTAGTTCATTCACATAAGGGACACAGAACCAGGAAGTTGACATGCTGTGGTTGGTTGCAGTTGGTTCCACGAAACATGAGGTAGTGCAGTTGGTTTGTTTTTCAGAACATAGGCATATTGGCAACATGGTAAAGGCATGGCACCAGAAGGAACAGATAACAGCACATTTGGGGAGGGGGTGAGAAGCTTACTGGATGCAGCAGAATGGCATGCTAGAATAAACAGGAAGTGTCTGACTGCTCTAATTGACACCTACCTGGGGTCATTAACAGCTTCTAATGCTGCATGGTTGGGGCAGAAAGGTACAAATTAGCTGGCATCCCCATCCTCATTAAATGGACATTAAGTCCATTGAAATGAATGGCCACTTAGTTGGTTCCCGGTAGGATGTCCCAATAAAGCAGACATCCTGATTATCCATGTCCTGATTAAGTGGCTTGTACTGTATAATAAATTGGTTAGGGTCATTCTCAATGTCCCAAAGAAAACACAAAGATATGAACTTTATAAATCTTTAGGCTGGTTATATCTCAATGATAGGAGATCCTTGCATGTGTTGACATATACTGTATGGTTATGTGTTTTAAACATGAGGTTCCAGATTCCAGAAAGGTTACAACACAGGAATATAAAAAAATTGCCTAATATTGGCTGAAGGTGTAGAATATCTACTTCCAAGATGTAGGACTGATCTGAGGAGATCAAATTTGTTTATGGCTGAAGTGGGCATAGCCCTGCACGTATCTTGCGAACCACACTAATTAAAAGTATGGTCTGTAGAACACGGCGTTGTCAGCCATGTCCAAGATGGCCATCAGAGTTTTCAGTGCATGCACGATGACTCACACATGTGCACTGAACTTCAGCAGCACAGCGACATAGTCCACCATGTCCAAGATGACTACCAGAAATCAGTATGCATGCACAAGTCATCACGCATGTGCAGAAAACTCTGGTGGCCATCTTGGACAAGGCAGACAATGCCATGTTCCGCTGTGTCCTCATTGTAGTTACTGCAGTAAAATAGAAATATATACTTCTGTAAATGTGTTCTTTCCTGTATAGCACCCTCTTTCCCATACCATGTAAAGGAATTCCTTAGCATGAGACACCAACATGTCTCTGCATAGTGTGCAGCTGCAGTAGTATTAAACTGCGAGCTGCACACTTGGGCAGACTTGATAGACCTGTGAGTCTTTTCTACCAGCTATTTCATATGTTCGTTTATTCATATGTTCATATATTTTGCACGATTTTATTTTAAGCTAACCAGGGACAGATTGAATTAGGATCTCTTATGGGGATAGTCAATGTCTAATATCTGTTTCTGTCCTGAGATCTATAGTACTTTATTTTAATCAAATACCTTTTCTGTGAGCATGTGTGTTTCTTAGGGAGTTATCATGTTATTTTCTAGCTATATACAATAGATCAGACAAGGCTAGCTTTCATCCTTTGCAGAGTTTAATTTGCCTTTTGATTTTGAACCTCTGATTTATAATTACAAACCTTGCTTTGCTCACAGGGGCAAGAACAAGTAAAGTGGAAATGAATATATAACTGTTGTAGGAACTAAAAATAGATTCGGTTGAAAAGAAGCATGTTTGAAGGTTTTTTTTGTTTAGGTTTTAAACTGTTTTAGAAGTTTTGTAACTCCACTCCCCCATGTAATTTAAAGCACTCATGGCATCAAGTGGCATCCTCTCCCCACTCCCTATGCCATGACTCCACTAAATGTCTCAAATGTTGCATAGTGTGCAGTGTCATACCACTTCAATATCAGCTTCTAACCACTCCCTGGTGGTGCCTAGCACAGCTCTCAACTGACCTCTAAGGCCAGCCACTGTCTAATAAAAATGCCACATTACTGCATTTCTAATATAAATGAAAGATGCAGTATTCTAACATTCTTTGGCAGTATTTGCTATTACAGTGTGGTCAGGTGAGAAGGTGGATGGAAGGCTCTGCCAATTACTGTCAGAAAAGAGTCAAGTTGGGGGCTGCACAGGTAGTGGTTCCATTGGACACAAGGGAGTATTTGGGATGTTTTTTGGACCAGAACTAGGGGAGCAGAGAGGATTCTGAGTTGCTGTGTGATGGGGAAGGGCATTTACTTTGTTTTCAAGTGATGGTGGTATTGGGTGGATGGAGCCAAGAAGGCTCAAGGATGCAATGAGATGGGCAAAGGTAAGGCGGCTCAGTGGTTAGTGCAAAAATGCTAGTTTACACATTTCTCACTGCCCTAAATACCATCATTTTGCAGCCGTATTGGTTCTCGATAGAATTTGTTTTATATGAGGCCACACATTTGGAAAACTTTGCCTCTGTCTCTCAGATCTCTTAACAGTAATATTCAACTTGGCAAGATAAAACAATTGGTTCATATTAGGGGCCAATAAGGAATTAGCTTGTAGTTTCACCTTGAATGAAATATGAAATGCCTGGGATTGAACATTATGCTACTGTTTGTGTATAAGATCTATAATACATTGTCTATTCTGTCTATATTTGAGTTGGGGTATTGTCTTATCTATATGTTATATGTATTATTTATTGTATTGCTTATGCTGGTTTCTGCTTTAATATTATTTGTTTTTGTAACTGGAACATTTTGTACTAAGGACCTCATTGGAAATGAACATGTCTCAGATGAGTTTCTGATTCATTTCTGAATTAATAAAATGTTTACTACTACTGCTATATGATTCTTGCTGTAGAAGCCATTTGCAGGAGAACAGCAACCAAATTGTCAGCATAGCCCTCTTATTACCACACCCCATGTACACAGTAGTGGAAGCTTCCAAATCCCCAGAAAAATGTGATTTCTCACCACCGCAACATGATTCTATGCTGCAGGTGTGAAAACACATTTTGGCCTGCATTTGAATAATGACAGCTGTCACATTCATGAGGTGATGTAAAACAAAGGGTATGTTGAATACTTGTGGTCAAAATATTTAAAATTACAATAGTTATGAGGGAGTGTAGCAAAATTTGAACAGATGCACATAACCTTTGCATTTGTACATTTTCTGACCCCAGATTTTCAACATACCCTTCTTATGACCCCACCTCATGAACAAGGTCCATGAAAGTGTTCCAATCCCACCTGAAAGGTGATTTCACCAAACAATTTTTGAAATCACCTTCCAGGGTAGATTTGCATAATTTCACCAATATTGTTCATGAGGTGGGGTTTCAAGAAGGCCATGTTAAAAAGTTGATGAAAAATATGCAAAAATAACAACTTTATGCATCAAGGTTGAAAGCCCCATTGAAATACATTGAATCTCAGTTACGTTAGTATGTCACATAGCAGTCAGCAGTTGCAGTAGTAAGATGTGCCTTCCATCAGAGAGTGAATCTTCACCCTGGGACCTGTTCAGGTGAGTGAGGGTTTGTGGGTGGTGTGGGGTGTGTGCAGTGGTGGGTTCTCTGTGGGAGGTCAGAATGTGGGTCAGATTGGTGAAGGACTTTTTTTCACAGGAAAAGAAAAAAGAAAAAAGACATTGAAGCAAGGTTTTCTTTAAACAGGCTTGAAAATACTGAATCAGGGATCAGAGGGTGGGGTGGGTGCCACTGGACACAAGGGGACAAAATATTACAGGAACAGTGATTGGAGGGTAGGGGGTGCCACTGGACACCAGAGATAAATACATAAAATAGATATAAATACGTAAATATACATTAAATAAAAAAGTGAAACTACAGTGACAGCAATCGGAGGTTGGGTGGAACCACTAGACACCAGGAAAAATGATAAATATTAGAGGGACACCAATGGGAGGGTGAGGGGTGCCACTAGACATGAGGGAAACACATTAAAATTATGGGGATGGCTTGGAAAAGGCTTTTTTTGTTTGAAGGAATCCTTTTCCTTACCAAACAAATAAGGGAACAAAAAAAAGTATCAATGAAAAACTAAGTCCAAAATCCTTTTCCATGACAAAGTATCCTTTTTTTTTTGAATGAAAATAAACAAAAAAGGATCCCTTGTCACGAAAAAAGAATCAACAAAAAATTTAAGTCTGAAATTATTTTTTGTGTCAAGGGACTCTTTTTAGTTTGAATAAAAATATAAAATGAAAAGGGAACCCTTGTCATGAATAAAAAATCAGGGAAACAAAATCTAAGTCTGAAATCCTTTTTTGTGACATTTCTTTTTTTGTTTGAACAAAAAAGATGAATGAAAAAACCCAGACAAAAACTAAGTCTGAAATCCTTTTTTTGTATCATGAAATCCTTTTTCATTTAAATGAAAAATAAAACTTATGAAAAAAGCATTAGTGAGTCATGAAAAGGGATTTAAAATGTAAAAAAAAAAAAAGCTACATTCTGGGATAATTTTTCCATCATAAACTGCAGAATCCACCTAATAGAATCCTCATGAACAAGGCACATATACTGGCGTCGTCTCAGCATAATGTCATTTTTGTGGATTTTCAAAATTTATTTTGAAAAAACAGAAAACAAGATGGTGGCAAACTAAAAAGGAATTTTTACTAATGAAAAAGGATTGGCCCCAAATAAAAACAGATCCTTTTTCATTTGAGCACATTCTTTTTTGTTCCAGCAGCTATCCAAAAGACTGTACTGCCAAATGACTAAAACAGAACTTTCAAAATGTAAAAACTTTTGAACAGATTAATATTTTTGTTTTCACCAAACAAGCAAAAGGCACATCTGCAGGCCAAGCCCTTTCCATCCTGAAGATTTCAAACCATCTGGGGGCAAAGTGATGACAAAACAAACACCAAAAATAGTGATTTATTTTACATTTTTTCACTATCTGCATCTTGCAATCCCACACATCCAACTGGAAAGAAAGTTGGCATGTCAAGAGATCTACCTCACGAGATCACACATGCAAATATCGTGCAAATCTGTTGAATAGTTGTAAAGTTATTAAAGTAAAACATTTGGGGTTTAACATAGAAAGCCCTGTTCAACCCAAACTATAGTGACGCAACCAAACCACTATAATATATAACTACGTTAATGCATCAGTTAGGGTTGAGGATAAAGTGACAAAAGTAGGGAAATATGACATTAGAATTTCCAACCCTAACACCCCACCCCCATCCTGCACACACCAACAGGTGCCGGGAGTGCGCCTTTGGGTTGTCAGCCCTAACGCTCACCCCATTCCATAAGTAAATAAGCTGAGATGCATACAGTATGGGAGAATGGTGTGAGTGTTAGCACAGTATTGGTATCATAGATTTCGTGGCGCATGCAGTTCTGCAGCCAGAGGTCAGTGTATATGTCTCACAGTGTGGATGAGTACCTGTGACTACAGAAGTGCTGGCCCCATAGGTGCCAGCATTTCTGCATACAAAACAACTCTTGTAATATGGGTATTGTGGATTTGTATCTTTTGTTGTAGAGGCTTGTGCTTCTGCACACAGAAGTAGCATTGTGATCTGAGTATTGTGGATTTCTATCTGCAGCCAGAAGTGAGTATGTGTTGTAGTATGCATACTACAGATACAAATCAATAAAAGTAGCACATCCATGTGTCATCTGGAAGCAATTGTATGCTGTTTGTTTTACCTCATAATAGCAGTCTGTGGTTGTTATAGTGGTCTGTGGTTGCTTGTGTTGTCTTGTATTTTGCTGCTTGGGGGGGCAGTTAGAGTAGGAAACCCTAACGCCACATTTCCTTACTTTTGTGGCATTAACTTTTTTCATTTCTCATTTCATTTCATTTATTTAAAGGTTTAGTTAACTTGAACCTTAACTTGTGCATTAATGCAGTTATTAGAAATCTGGTGGTGATTTACTATGCAGCCCATGATGTTTTGCATTGTGGGGGTATGTGTGATTTTGTATTTCTTGAAACTTGGCTTCCTGGCCAAATGCCCTTTGGGGGTAACTATTGCCTTAGTGCTTGTGCACAGAGGTTCTTTGTCTTTTAAATTGTTTTTTGTTTTAATTGGTGTTACCACAACCTAACCCAGATAGACCATCTTAGGGTAGCTGATTCATTTTACTGGGGTGTCAAACAGACGAGGTATACTGATGAGTCCTGGTAGGATGAAACACATGCCTATGTCTTCTGTTGGCACCCTTTGCAATCTGTGTGATAGGCCTTTTGGCACCATGCGTTTCTGCTTAAAGTTGAACCAGAATAATATTCTGTGGTGATTTGCTATGCAGCCCATGAAGTTTTGCATTGTGGGGGCATGTGTGATTTTGTATTTATTAAAAATCTATATATATATAATGGAAAGGATGGATAGATAGATAGATAGATAGATAGATAGATAGATAGATAGATAGATAGATAGATAGAAAGAAAGAATGGATGCGGACATCCGGTGATGTGACAAGGCGAATGGCCGCTTGATTGTGGAGGTCGTCAAGTCACAGGTGAAAACTAACTGATAATCTACTTCAAATTCACCTCTAGACATTGATTGCTTTCTTGGACTGACATTGCAAGATGGCAAGCACCAAAGGCAGGAAAGCTGGGACCCAATTGGCCAAGTTAAAGGCCCTGATGGAATCCGATACATCGGCAGGTCAGGCTGCCAGCAGTAGGCCCAGCTCCCTGACACCTAACACAAACATGACCAAACAAGTTGTGATCTTTTCAAAACTAGATGGAATCATGATGGTAATACATTGAGTGGAAACATTGGTTGCTGATCTTAAGTTGGACTTCAAACTTATGGAATCCTGCATGACAGTGACTGAGAACCTGCTTGAAGAGGTCACAGAGTCTATCGGTATACATGATAAGGCCCTCCTCTACCTCTTACACAAAGAACAGGAACTCCAAAATGAAATCTATGCCCATGAAAACTGGGCCTGTTGCAACAATTTCAGAGTGCATAGGGTACCAGAGGACATGGAGAGATCGTTTCCCAGTATGGAGGACTTTATTGAATACTTGCTATGCTCCATTCTCAAATGTCCTGACAACAAATTACTGCCTATAGAGCATGCCCACAGATCCCTCCTCCAGAAACCGATGGATCAAAGGCCAGATCATGCTCTGTAGTGGTCAAACTGTTGCAATACCCAAAGCATCAATTAATTTTACAGATTGCATGGAAGACTCCAGACCTCTAACTTGATGGACAGTGGATTTTCTTCTATCAGGATTTCTTCAATCTTTTGAATGAAAAACGATGGTCGGTTCATCAAATCATTAAACAAGCTAAAGAGAAACAGATCAAAATTCAGTTAAACTACCCAGCAAGGTACAGACTTTTCCTCAACACTGGCATGCAGTAATTTGATCTGCTTCATTGTGCAGCCCCCACCTTATGAAAGCTGGGAATGGAATATCCTAATTTAGAGATGGAAGCTCTGGAACACCACTTCTCTAACACAGCCTGGCACAGAGCAGGTTGATCAGAAAGGTCTAACACTACAGCCAACACCTTTCCCTCATACCTTAAGGCCAATGTACAGAAGCTTTTTGATGGGAAATTATGAGTCCAAACAGCACCATTTCAGCAGAGGACATTATGCAAGCTAGGACATCTGCAAAGACAACATGAAACTGACAGACTTTACCAGGAGTGGTTGCATTCACTTCAGGGTATTATTTCCTTTCATTTCACCACACAATTTCATTCTAGAGGTAATTCAAACACTCACTAACAGTAATGACTGCTTTACCTAAACTATTAAGCCTTGAGCCCAACACAGCAGACACTTGAGCTAGAATCATCCCCCCCTTCTTCTTTTAGAGCTGATTATTCCCTGTTCCCATACTGATATGAACCAGGCTTAATGAATAATTACCAGTTGCTGGGATAAATTCACTGCTCATTAATGTTAGAAGAGGGATGAGATAATTTGGTGTGGCTCCTCCTATACCTCTATTGTGGTTGGTTTACCCCAAGGCAGTGTATGGATAATGTAGCAGGAAACAGGCATGGTCTGGGGGTTGAGAGACTGTTAAACTGTGCTTATCTTCCCTTTGGGGTCACCATCTTGATGAGAATTGAAGGATTTCTTTCCTTACCTCCCCTTGATTTGTATCTAGGTGGTCCTGTTCTGAACTCCTGTTGGGTTATCTTCTGATTGTTGAACCATAGGTAGTGTGGGGTGGACCATGCCCCAGACTGCAAAGTGTCGCTGATTTTTGCACCTCCATGCATCCCCACTTGATATGAGCAAAGGGGGGAAGAGGTGCAGGCCTTTGCCTGCACCCTCACTACTTTTGGCTTATTCATGAACACAGTTTCCTGAAGGAAGCAGAGTGGCCATCATGGTTCCCTACACTACCCTCGGTACTGGCTTTGGATTCTTAGCATGAATGTCCAGTGGATGCATAACTGGGTGATGGTCACATGAAGCTGAACCCAGCACAGGATGGGAAGCAGGGTGTGCCTATGTGGAGACTTGCTCAAGGTTGGCCTTGTGGGATCCACACATCCCCATGAGTACTATGAAATGGTCAGGAGATATTACCTTTGAAGTCAATGAGGAATGGTTGCACAGCAACTAAAGTGACCAAGTTTCATCACTAGCTTTCAGTGTAATTTTACTCCCTTAGGGGGAGTCAGGGGAGAAGCTAGGGGACTGGAGTGTGCCGTGTACATTATTAGTGGTGGTGGCTGTGGCTGGGGGACCTTGTTCCTTCTCACTGGGCAGATCACAATGCATCCAAACTGCCAGGATCTGTGAATACCTCTTGTGGTGGGAGCTTTCAAGGGAACAGTGGCTGTGCTTGATGATTTCATGATTTACTTATGTTATTGTTTGAATGAACTTAATGGAGTTTCATGCATGGCTAGGACAAGCAGCTAAGACCATCAGCACCACCTACCTTACTATTTAAGGCATCTTGCCTGTGACCATCTTATCTGGCCTTGTGTCAGCATGTCAGGCTTGCTAACCACTGCAAGCACACTAGCATTGACGCTACACCTTCCTCTGCCTTGCATAAGGGGGATACTCCATACCTTGGAAGTACAATACTATTCTGATGCCATGTATTGTTGCCAGTTTACTCTTTTGCACCTGTTGTGCACCTGTTCTACATTCTAGTTATTTAGTTTTATATGAATTGTTTTTTTTTAGAATGACAAACAACTGCAATTCTAGATGTGTTTTTCCTATTAATATAGGACAAGCCACTTCACCTTCACTGATTGAGGAAGGTAAATCTCTTGATTCATACATTTACCTCCCATGGGTACCCTAAAGGTAATTTCCCTCAGCGTTCAGGCATAAATTTGGTAGCTAAACAGACAAAAATGTTGTCTTGTACAAACCAATTACATTGTGACATAGGCTTTATACTGGAAACCAGACTGTCTGATGCAGAGCACCTGAAGCTATGTAAAGCTTGGGTAGGCAAGGTGGTGACCTCTTCGCAACACTCAGGCAAGACAGCAGGAGCAGCAATCCTCTTCAATAGGGACAGTCCCTTTGAAATACTGCACACCGATACTGGCAAATAATCACTTAATCAATTAATCAATCAAATCTTTATTTATATAGTGCCTTTCCAGAACCAAGGCTCTGCACAATTAAAATACAGTATACAACATAAAATTAACACTAAAACAATAAATATATCAGTAAATTAAAATTCACTTGGGAAGGCTAGATTAAACAAGTATGTTTTCAGCTCAATTTTGAATCTATCAATGGTCAGGCATTCTCTTAACCAACGAGACAGAGAATTCCACAGGGTAGGTGCCACAAAAGAGAAAGCATGAGTACTGGATGTTTTTAAATGAACCCTGGGAATCTCTATCAATCCCTCGCCGGCAGATCGGAGAGGACAGAGGGGGCAGTAGGGAGTGAGGAGATCTTGTAGGTAGATGGGTCCCTGTTCATGTAGGGCTTTAAAGGTTAGCAAGCCAACCTTAAAAGTGATCTGCCACTGAACAGGCAGCCAGTGCAGTTCATGCAGCACAGGTGTAATATGACTGGCCCTCGATCTACGAGTCAGAAGCCTGACCACAGCATACTGCACTAGCTGCAGGCAGTGGATATCAACCCCAGGAAGCCCTAGGTAGAGGGTATTGCAGTAATAAAGGTGGGTGGTGATAAAGGCATGAACCAGTGTTGGAAGGTCATCTGGAGGAACCACGTGTTTCACCTGGGCGATAGTCCTCAGATGGTAAAATGAAGATTTAACCACGGCCAACACCTGAGATTTCAGGGTCAAGCCATCATCAAAAATAATGCCCCGGTTACACACCCAGTCTGAAGTAATGAGCGGAATACCATCAAGCCATAAGTCTGATCCCTGTCCAGCTCCCACACCTGCCCCCAGATGACCTGGGTCCACTACCAACACTTCGGTCTTGTCCGGATTCCATCTCAGCCAGCTGGTGCTCATCCAGTCCTTGATCAGGGTGAGACAGTTGTTTAGCATAGAGACTACATCAACATGTCTGGGTAGAAAGGACATATACAGTTGAGTATCATCTGCAAAGCAGTGAAAACTCATACCGTATTGCTTAATGATACCTCCCAATGGCATCATATACACTGTGAACAATATGGAGCTCTGCAGCACCCCACTGGACAGGGGAGGGCATCAGAGGAATAAATTCCAGTGACCACCCTCTGGGACCTGTCTGAGAAGAGGATGGGAGATTCATGGTTGTCTCATGGGAGGTTTGGGGGCAAAAACTACATTTGATTAATCTTTATGCTCCCAATACAGACACCTCCACCATTTTTCAGAGGCTCTTTTATAAAGTAGCCACTTTAGGAGAAGGTGTGGTTCTTATTGGTGGGGGCTTCAACTGTGTGGTAAACCCCAGCTCAACCATAATTCAGGGAAAACCTCCACAAATTAGTAGGGCAGTTATAGAGGAACTGGCATTTATAGATGAGTGGAGAGAGCTCAATCCAGGTTTGATGTATTTCACATTCTTTTCAAATTTACATAAATCTCATTCTAGGATTGATTTTTTTTTTGAGCAATAAAATAGAGATCTTCACAAATTCACAAAAAGCTCCATACACACAGAGTGATCACAAATCACACAGTAGTCTCCATTGAACTTAAACTAAGGGACTGGAAGAGAGCAATGTTCTGGAAGGCGATACATCCTTGCTGGTAAAGGAGGACTTTAAGTCACAAACTGAGACCACTAACAGGAGCTATGTATTGGACCACAGGGCCACAGTGGTTAAGGAAAAAATTGGTGTGGAATACCCTCAAGGCAAAGCTGAGTGGTACTATTATTTCTTATGCATCCAGGTTTAATAGGCAGTGCAGGGAGAGGCAGGAAAAATTAAAACTCACTTTGAAAGAGTTGGAAAATAGACACAAACAGGGTTGGGCTTGGGACATTGAACAACTATTTAGGCAGATTAGGAAAGAATTACAAACTCTTCTAGATAAAAAAACAGAAGGTAAGTTATGATATTTAAATTAAATCTATTTTGAGCATGGCAACTGAGTAGGATGACTGCTCACTTTCCATCTCTGTAAGTTACAGTCCGACTGGTATGTCACAAGAATCAAGAACCCCAGGAACAGTAATATGGTAGGATTTACACTTAAAGAGATAGCTAACCATTTTAGGGATTATTATGGTTCCCTGTACTGCTCCACTGAGAAAAGACACACGAGATGGAACAAAATTTAAGCCTTCCTCAGTAAAGTAACATATTGTTGGTGTTGTCAGAGAGGTACAACAGCTTATAGACAGTCCTATTACACTAGTAGAGGTCACAGAGGCTTTAAAAGACATGAAATTGGGGAAGTCCATTGCAGAATTCTTTCAGGCATTCCACCCCAATTAACCTCTTTGCTTACCAAAGTTTTTAACACTTGGGAGGAAGAAGAAGATCTTCCAGACTAATGTCAGTCTGCATTCATATCAGTTATACCAAAACTGGGGAAACCTATGGAATCATACTGCCTGATATCATTATTAAATGTTGATTCCAAAATACTCACCAAAGTCTTAGTTACTCAAGCAAACAAAGTTTTACAGAAATTGGTTCACCCTGATCAATCCGGTTTTATACCGAACAGACACCCTTCGGATAATATCAGGCGGTGCCTTAACATTTTTCATACAGGGAGACAATTTCAGGAGAAGCAGGTAGCAATTACCATTGATGCAGAAAAAGCAATTGATACACTCAATTGGGATTTTTTTTATTTGTTACACTACATAAATTTCAGTTTGGGGAACAGTTCTGCTACTGGCTGCAAGAAATATATGCCCACCCCATTGCACAGGTGAAGGTCAATGGGAGATCCTCTGACCCCCTCATAACAGGTAGTGGTACTAGGCATGGGTGTCACCTCTCACCCTTGTTGTTTGCACTCAGTATTGAGTCATTTGCAGCAATAGTTAGAGCATATGCAGATCTTGAAATAATAGTGGTGGAGAGAGAGGACAACAGAATTTCATTGTCTGTTGACAACAGTTATATCTCAGAAACCCCACTCATACCTTCCCTATCTGCAGCAAATTCTTGCAGGCTACAGAGAAGTCTCAGGTTTCAAAATGAATGTGGGAAGACAGAAGTAGTCCTTGTTAGTGGCTCTATGACTCTGCCTCAAACAATTTATTCACTATACATGGGTCATCACCCAAATCAGATATCTCAGAATTCACATCCCATATGATTGCATGGGTTATACCAAGCAAACTATGATAAGTTAATACATGAGGTATTGGCTGATCTCAAATGATGGGAAACAGTGCAACTCTCTCTTTTGCACAGAGTGAATTCCCTCAGAATGAATGTCCTGCCCAGATTTCTCTTTCTTTTTCAAATCCTCCCCAGTTCTGGTACACCACGATTGGTTCAAATTACACTAAGCAATTCACTGTTTTATCTGAGCAGGCAATAAAACACAAATCAAATGGATGGATTTGCAGCAACCTAGGGATAGCAGTGGAGTGGGCCCCCCTCACCTTAAAGTATACTGTTACATGGCCAAACTCATTCCTTGGATTGAACACAAGAATAATAACCTGGACAATGTCTGGATGAACATGGAAATGAATAGTAATATAGGGCCCACCCCTTAGAGGTTTTTAAATCCCCTCGTGTCATAGCTATTACACCTTTGGTCATTAACCACTGGTTCAGTTGTACTCCAATTTGTCCAAAGTGGGAAAATACCTCCAAATCAAGGATTTACTTTTCTGCAGCACAGCTCTAGATATGTACCTAGGCTTTAAATCCCCAAAGCTAGACACAGCTGTTCAAAGATAAAAAGCTCTTGGCCTTATTAGATTCTGTCAGTTCATGCTTGATGGAGCCTTAAAAACAATTGAGTAAACGCAAATAGATTTCATTCTTCACTGGTCAGATTTCTTCAGGTATCTACAAGTAACCTCCTTTCTCAGAATAGGTTCAAAGATACAAGATGTGCAGAGAGACATGCACCCCCTCACAAATATCTTAAATAGTGCAGGTGCAGGTCAGATACCAAAGAAAAAAATCTCTCACATAGTTCAGAGCTATACTCAGCTTCATGAGGTCACACACCCCCACTATCTGGCAGCCTGATAATTGGAAGCAGGCATAAAAATGATGCCCAGGGATAGGCTGGGAGTCTGAAAGGGAGTCTTCCATACATCTGCATCAAATAACTGGAAGGAGTTCTGATGGAAGGTGGTAAGTATTTTTTTTTCTTACCCCAACCAAGACACAGCACCACTCCAGAGGGAACAGTGATGGTTGCTGAAGAGGAAATGGGAGTACAGGGACCCCATATCATATTTTTGGGGAGTGCTCCATACACCAGCTGTCTTCGATGGCACTAGGCCAGAAATATGGTACTATTACTGGTATGGTATGAATCCCAGGCTTTGAGCACCTAATTTTGGGTAAATTCACCCCAGGTAAAAAAAACTAATACACAAAAAGCTTTTTTGGGTATCTTATTAGCTGCCACAGGGAAGACTATTACACAGAAATGACTGACACTATGGGTCCCAGGGTAAAAGACTGGATCTCAAATGAAAAAATAAAATCTTATTCACAGAATGGAAAAAAAATACTGCTGACCTCTGACTCCAAATTGATAAATTCATAGGGACCTGGCTACCATGTATGCATCAGATCAAAAAAACAGAGGGCAGCTCAGTTTTATCCCAACAAGTAGAGGGTTACTAACAATGGTAGATTGAGCAATATGTCATTCTACCTGTTATACATTTGACAGTTTAAGTGTTTTCCTTCATTATCTTTTTACTTGTACATCTTCTTTAATACTTGGTGGATACGGCTACTGAGCCAGTAGATTGTAAACTGGAGGTAATATTTATCGATGAACTTCAACTAAATGAGAGACACCACTCCAGTACAGATATAAGGGATACGTAACATGGACCTGTGGAATACATGATTTGTTTTCACAAGAGCTGTTTGACATTGGGTTACCTCACAAGTGGCGTAAGCCATGAGTGACGTGCCTAAAGTCAAACAGCTCAAACAAGTGGCACAACAACCCACAAGAAACAGGGCTATCCTAGATTGAGTATTGACTAACAGGGAAAGGATCTCAGATCTTCAGGTAGGTAACTTGGGGGCCGGTGACTATCACATGGTATGGTTCAATTTGGCCACTAGAACTAAATCATCCCATTCCAAGGCATAAATATGGGACTTCAGAGGAGCTGACTTTGATAAGATGGCCAACAGAGTTAAGCTAACCCTGGCAAAAATAAATAGAGGTGAGGGGGTACAGGCAAAGTGGGCAGACATTGAGGATGCAATGCTTGAAACAACATCCCATTGTGTTAGAGAGAAAAGGAAGTGCAAAAGAAGAAAGAAACCACTTTGGTTCTCAAAAACAGTAGCAGAAAAGGTCAGAGCCAAAAGGCTGGCCTTGAACAAATATAAGGGAATGCAGCAGAATGAAGATAGGGAGGCATACCAGACTTCCCTAAGGGAAGCAGGGAAGGCAGTAAGGCAGGCAAAGGCCCAAAATTGAGGAAACACTAGCACAAACAGTAAAAGAAGGTGACAAGGCTTTCTATAGATACATTAGTGAAAGGAGAAAGTCCAGAGGGGGTATTGCTAAGATCAAAGGGGATAAGGGGGTATGTGAGATGGAGGACCATGTAAAAGCATCTATCCTAAATAGATACTTCTGCTCAGTATTTACTGAAGAGAAGGTAGGGCAGGGCCCACAGCTCAACACCATGGACACAGGGGGGAGGGAGGTGTTCACTAGTCCCTTCACAAAAGAAAGAGTCCTACAAGAGCTTGATAAGCTCAGGGTGGACAAGGCAATGGGACCTGATGGCATACATCCCAGGGTACTGAAGGAGCTAAGGGTGGAACTAGCAGAGCCATTATCAGAACTGTTTAGTGAGTCTCTGAACACAGGAGAGGTCCCAGAAGACTGGAGAAGGGTTCATGTGATCCTGCTCTACAAGAGTGGTAGCAGGGAGGAGGCGGGGAACTATAGACCAGTCAGTTTTACCTAAGTAGTGGGCAAGATTATGGAGGCACTCTTTAAGGAAAGGATAGTGCAACACCTGGAATCCACAGGAGAACAGGATCCAAGACAACATGGGTTTACAACAGGAAGGTCCTGTCAAACTAATCTCATAGATTTTTTTTGACTGGGTAACCAGAGTGGTGGACCAAGGGGAAGCAGTTGATGTTGCCTACCTTGAGTTCAGCAAAGCTTTTGATAATGTTCCACATAAAAGATTGATTAATAAGCTGGGTAGGCTCAGGGCGGGTCAGAAGTTGGTCAACTGGATGGCAAACTGGTTGATGGGCAGGAAACAGGGAGTGGTGGTAAACGGTATACAGTCAGAAGCAATGCAAATCACAAGTGGGGTACCTCAGGGATCAATCCTGGGGTCAATCTTCTTCAATATCTTCATCAGTGACATTGCAGATGGCCTGGAGGGTAAGGTTTATCTGTTTGCAGATGACACCAAGATCTGCAACAGAGTAGATGATCCAGATGGGGTGGGTAGAATGAGAAGAGATCTGGATAAACTACCAAAATGGTCAGAAGAATGGAACTGGGGTTTAACGCAAAGAAGTGCAAGATCATGCACATAGGGAAGAGAAACCCTGAAGCCACCTATAGGTTGGAAGGGGAGTTGCTAGCAGTCACAAGGGAAGAAAGAGACTTGGGCATCATCATCACCGATGACCTGAAATCATCCAAGCAGTCCACTAAAGTAGTAGGTAAGGCTAGGGGGTTGTTAGTGTGTATTAGTGGGGGTATCACATGTCGGAAGAGAGAGGTAATAATCCCTCTTTACAAGACACTGGTTATGTCCCATCTGAAGTACTGCATGCAGTACTGGAGGCCACACCTTCACAAGGACATTAACCAAATTGAGGCAGTCCAGAGAAGAAGAAGAACAAGCATTTGTCAATGCCGAATGTTTGCTTGCTGGCATTGGCATTGGTAGTGTAGAAGTTACAGAGCTGCATAATAGGAATGGCAGCAAAGCATTGAACTGAAGCCAACCCCACCACCACCCTGCAGAGAGTGACAAGCATTGGAGTGTGCCTTTGGGTCATCAGGCATAACGACCATGCAATTTCACCACACCCTACCCTGCAGACACTGACAAGTGTCACAGTGTGCCTTGGGGTCTTTGGCCCTTATGCACACCCCATTCCATCAGGAAATTCGGTGAGATGGGTGTGGTATAGGAGAATGGGGTAATGTTTGGGCCCAAAGAGTCCGAGGCACACCTTGATGCCTCTCACTGGCTGCAGGGTGTGGGTGGGGGTGGAATGGTATGAGTATTACAGGCAAGAATCCCAAGTCACACCCCTGATGCCTGTGATTCTCTACAGGGTGGGGCGTTATGGTCGGAAACGCTAACGCCTTAGGCATTCATTGGTATTTTCACTCCAAATTTTCAACATGGTTTTTTTGTGACCCCCATCTCATGAACAGTGGCAATATCAGTTTGTTAGCCGAAAACTGCTTTTGCAGAGTGACTACGGCATTTGGCACCATAGGTGCAAAACACATTCGAACAGGATGTGAAAATGACAGTGGTACGGTTCATGGGAGGTGTAAAATGGCAATGTTGAAAATCTGATGTGAAAATCTTTAAAAACTGGTGAAGTCATGAGCGCAGTATAGAAACCGTGCAACGACACCCGTAATGTAACTAGTTTGGGATTTTTTACAGCAGATTGTTAACACAGGCATTTTGGGACCTCCGATCATGAACAGTGTCAGTGTGATTTTCTTTATCTGTCCCGAACAATGATTCCCCACAGCGACCACGCATTTCTGCGCTGAAAGTGTGAAAACACATTTCGGCCATGTTGTGGAAAATGACAGCCGTACTGTTCATTAGGAGGTGTGGAAAAATGCCACTGGTGAAAATCTGGACTTAAAATATTACAAATTCATTAACTTACGAGGGTGCTTGGAAACTGCGTAATACTCACTCGTAACACAGTCATTTTATGGAGTTTTGTCACCAAATTTTCAACATAGCCATTTTAAGACCTCTGTTCATGACCAGTGTCACTGTGATTTTCTTAATCTGTCCCAAACATTGTTTTCGCACACCAACTGTACCATTGTGCGTTACATGTGCAGAAACAAATTTTGGGTGAGATGTAAAAAATGGTAGCTGTACTGCTCATAAGGAAGTGCGGTAAAATGGCACTGTTGAAAATCTGGTGTGCAAATATTACAAATTCGCAAACTTGCCAGCATGGGTAGGAACTGCACAAAGTGCACTCCTTAAACAGCCATTTTTGAGAATTTTTTCAGCAAATTTTCAACATAGTCATTTTAACACCTATGCTCATGACCAGTGTCACTGTGATTTTCTTAATGTGTCCCATACATTGATTTCGAACACCGACTGTGCCATTGTGTGCTACATGGGCGGATAGACGTTGTGGGTGAGATGTGAAAAATGACAGCTGTACTGCTCATAAGGAGGTGTGGTAAAATGGCAATGTTGAAAATCTGGAGCGAAAATATTGAAAATTTACGTAACTTAATGAGCATGAGGAACCTGCAAAGCATGCTCGAAAACAGTCATTTTTAGGAATTTTTTCACCAAATTTTCAACATAGTCATTTTAACACCTCTGCTCATGAACAGTGTCACTGTGATTTTCTTAATGTGTCCCATACATTGATTTTGCACACCAACTGCGCCATTGTATGCTACATGGGTGGAAACACATTTTGGGTGAGATGTGAAAAATGACAGCTGTACTACTCATACGAAGGTGTGGTAAAATGGCAATGTTGAAAATCTGGAGTGAAAATATTGAAAATTCACGAACTTATGAGCGTGCATAGGAACTGCGCAACGCATACTTGTAAAACAGTCATTTTTTGGAATTTTTCCACCAAATTTTCAAACTAGACTCTTGAGAGCCCACCTATGAACATTGGCAGTGTCATTTCATTAATCAGTCCTGAAAGGTGATTTCATGCAGTGGCTGCAAAATCACCTCTTCGAGCCTGAATAACGCCCATGACAGTGACAGCATTCATGAGAAGGGGTCCCAAAACCCCATGTTGAAAATCTGGTGCAAAAATTCCAAAAAATGCCTGAGATATGCAGCAAAGTTGAAAAAACCCTATCTATTACATTATACAGCTTACCAGCATTTCCTCAGTTCACAGTCGGCTTTGAAGAGTGCAGACGTGTTCCCGGTCCACCGAATATCATCGCGCCGGACTCCAGAGATAAGTATGGAGTGAGGGGGGTGTGGGGAGGCAGGGTGCGCAGTGGGTGAGTGCAGGTGGGAGCAGGGAGACTGCGAGGGACCATTTTTTAATTTACAGGTTTTTTTTTTTAATTGTTAAGGCGATGCGGGACGTTTGCCACACTGGGGTGGGCTCCCAGCATGGCAGCTGGAAAGGATGTTTAGGGGGCTGTAGCCAATGGGGGATTGGGCACCCCCATTGGCCATACGGGCTAGTGCCATGCTGGAGTGGGCTCCCAGTGTGGCAGCTGTGAAAACTGTTTGGGGGCTGGAGCAGACGGGAGATTGGGCACCCGTCAGCTATACTGTATGTGGGGTGAGGGAGATGCCAGCACGCAATATGCGTGCGTGCATGTTGGGGGGGAGCTCTGCTCACTGAAGTGGAGCTCTCCCTTTCAACTGTATGCCACTGCATTTTCAGCTGTCATAGACAGCTGGAGCAGTGATTGGTGAACTGCGACCGCGCCTGCAAACACACTGACTGAATTGGAACAGGCTGACACACCTCTAGAAAACTCGCATGATGGCACTATGTTCCTTGCACATGCTTGCAAGCAAACATAAAAATGATGCAGGGACTGCATCAGAAAACATATGAGGGCAGATTAACAAAGCTAAATGTGTATACCCTAGAGCAAAGGAGGGAGAGAGGTGATATGATTGAAACATTCAAACACCTTAGGGACATTAACAAGGTGAAGGAGTCTAACATGTTTCAATATAAGAAAAATAGCAGGACAAGAGGAGACAGCATGAGATTAGAGGGAGGCCGATTAAAGGGTAATGTGAGGAAGTTATTTTTCTCAGAAAGGGTGGTGGATGCATGGAATGGTCTACCTCAGGAAGTGGTGGATATGAATATAGTGCAGGGCTTCAGACAGGCTTGGGATAGACATAAGGGAGCAATACAGATGAGTATGAATAGATAGACCATTGACAGAGTAAAGGTCAATGTCACATTCATAAGGTATAAAAAGAAATGGGCAGACTGGATGGACCTTGCGGTCCTTATCTGCTGTCAACTTCTATGTTTCTATGTTTAAGGTCCCTGTTATTTATTCCATTTATGCAATAGGGATCCTTTAGGATAGTGCAGGGAATTTTATTTTAAATTGTTTATTTAATTTTTAATGTAAAAGTACATGGAATTTTTGAGGTTTTCCCAGTGTAGCTCCACATAGCATAGCGGTTGCTATGGATGCTCCAACTTTACACTATGGCCAGTACATAATGAAAAAGTTTGATGCACAATTCTTTTCTTTTTGCTTTTTTTTGGGGGGGCATTTGTTTGTCAAAAAAGTGAATAAAAACTGAATTTTCTGTCATCTTTTGCTGATTATAAAAAATCTAAAAGGTATTTATAGATGAAACACCTCTCATTTTTTAGATATTTTTGTACTGAGCAACTTTTGTGCTCAAAGTACCATACAATCATATTTTTGTTTTAAAGTTATTTGCATTTGTTTGTCCAAAAAGTTAAAAAAATAGATTTTTATGTTGTTTTTTGCTAATTATAAAAAAACTAAAAGGTATATGTAAATGAAGCAGCACTCATTTTGTAGATATTTGTGTGCTGGACAAATTTCATGCTCACAGTACCATGCTATCATTTTTTGTTTTAAAGTTATTTGTATTTATTTGTCAAAAACAGAGGAACAACTGGATTGGGTAGCAATCACTGAAACATGGTTCTCTGATAACCACACCTCGGATATTAGCATACCCAGCTACACACTTTTCTGCAAGGACCAGAAAAATAAGAGGGGGGGTGCGGTATATGTCAAGGAAGGAATAAAGACAACAGAGATTCAATAGGAACACAGCAATACAGAAGCCCTATTGGTCACTCTAGGAGCTGGAGGCAGGTCTACTATCCACCTGGGTATCATGTATTGGCTCCCAGCACAGGACTCTTAAGTTGACAAGGAGCTCCTTGAGACCTTTCACGAAATGGCTGACAAAGGGGAGCTGCTTCTGGTCAGGGACTTTAATCTATCATACATAGACTGGTCCACATGCATAGCTTCCACACAAAAGTGCAGAGAATTTCTCATCACTCTTAAGGAAGCTGGGTTGAACCAACTAGTGGACTCACGCACCAGGGATAAGCAATCCTGGACTTGGTTCTCACCAATAGCCCCAAAATATCCATCGTCCATGTTGGCATAATTCTGGGAGCCAGTGATCATAAGTTTGTCTGGCTACAAATCAATAGTATGGTGGTTCCAGGACACAAAAGGCTAAAAGTTATCAACTGCAAAAAAAGCTGACCTCCTGAAAAAGAGATCCAGCATTAAAGCACTGCTGAGAGACAGATCTTCAGGGGATGTAGAAACTCACTGGAAAAACTTAAAAGACTCACTGAACATGGTAACAGCAGACTGCACAAAGCTAGTAACTAAATCTAAAAGAAAAAGAAACCCCCTCTGGTTTACTAGAGAGATAGCACTAAAGAGTAGAGAAAAGAAACACACATTTAGGCAGTTCAAGGAGTCATAGAGGGAAGGGGATAAGGAGCTCTACAGGGAGAAGCTCAAGGGGGCTGGAAAGGCTATCAGGTTAGCAAAACCCAAACAGAGGGAAAAATAGTGCTGGGAATCAAGGAGGGGGATAAAACCTTTTTTAGATACATCAGTGAAAAAAGCAAGAGCAAAGAGGGGATAGTCAGAGTGTCAACAAGCAACAGTCAGATAGTGGAAAAGACGAAGACAAAGCTAGAGCACTAAATGCATTCTTTTGCTAAGTCTTCACAAATGATCCAAATGGTAGTGGTCCAACACTAAACAGAACAGAGCCCCTTCACAAGGGAAATGGTGCTGAAAGAACTAGAAAAATTAAGGACAGACAAAACCATGGATCAGACAGAATTCACCCAAGAATACTGAGAGAGCTTTGAGAAGAAATAGCTGCACCATTAGTTAAGATATACAATGAATCTCTGGAAAGCAACAATGTGCCACTTGACTGGAAGAGGGCTGCCGTGGTATTCTTGCATAAAAGTGGCAGCAGGGAGGAGGCAGGAAATTACCGCCTGGGCAGCTTGACCTCGGTGGTGAGTAAAATCATGAAGACACTCCTTAAAGAAAGGATAGCAAACTTCCTGAAAGAGGCAGGAAAACTTGACCCCAAACAACACAGATTTACCACAGGTAGATCATGTCAAACTAACCTGATCAAATTCTTTGATTGGATGACCAAAGGAATGGAGTTCAGGGAGGGGCAGTGGACATGGTGTACCTGGACTTCAGTAAGGCCTTTGGCACTATCTCACACAGGAGGCTGATCAATAAACTTGAACACACAGGTGTCGGTCATAAGATAGTAAGCTGGTGAAGCACCAAGTTTTGTCGACAGCGACAATGCTGACCTCCCCCACAGCGACGGCACAATACCGATGCAGGTATTGTCCCGCCTGTTCTATGGGTGTTTTCTGTGGAGGACCATGCCCCCCACACCCGATGTGGGGGGCTCTGTCCCCGCACCCCCCAGACTTTAGGATTCCAATTCTAGGTCGGAGTTGGTCCAGGGAGGGGGCAGAACACTGGGGGAAGGCGAAACACAGAAAAAGGACCATTACCACGAATGTCGCCATAATGGTCTTTTTTCCTGTTTCGCCATTGGGGTGTCGATGAAAAGGGGTGCACCATTAAGCTGGGTAGTGCATTGGCTGCAGGATAGAATTCAGAAAGTCACAGTAAATGGTACCATGTCCAAATAGGGTTTTGTGATGAGCGGAATTGCTCACGGATCAGTACTGGGTCCAGTCCTCTTCAACATTTTCATCAGCAACATTGCTGATGGTCTTGAGGGTAAAGTCTGTCTGTTCACAGATGATACAAAACTATGTAATAGGGTGGACAATCAGGAGGGAGCCTCCAGTATTAAGGAGGATCTCAAGAAACTTGAACAGTGGTCCAACAATTGGCAACTTAGATTTAATGCTAAAAATGCAAAGTGATGCACCTGGGAAAACAGAACCCAAGAACTCAATACTTCCTAGATGGGCATCGACTTGAAGATACCAGGATTGAATGGGACTTAGGTGTAGTCATATCAGATGACCTTAAAGCAGGGAAATTAATGCAAAAAAGTGGCACGAAAAGCAAGCAGCATCCTCAGATGCATGGGCGGGGGAATAACTAGCAGGAAACAAGAACATCATTCCACTCTATAGATCCCTGGTAAGGCCACCCCTGGAGCACTGCATCCAGTTCTGGAGGCTCCACATGAAGAAGGACATAGAGCACTTGGAATCAATTCAGAGAAGGGCCACAAAGATGGTGCAGGGTGTTCATCACAAACCATATGAGTCTAAACTCCAAGACCTAAACTTGTGCTCCCTGGAACAGAGAAGAGACAGAGGGGATATGATAGAAACATTCAAATTCATCAAGAGTATAAACACTGTTTAGATAGACAAATTCTTCCATGCAAATGGAGAGGCGTGTACAAGAGGGCACAACTTATGCCTGAAAGGGGGTAGGCTCAGAAGCAATATCAGGAAGTACTTTTTTACAGAGAGGGTAATAGACACATGGAACAGCCTGCACTCAGAGGTGGTACAGCAAAGACAGTGATTACATTTAAATACATACATGGGACTGGCACTACAATATAAAGAAAAACAGCAAGATATAGGGGAAGGGATAGGTTCATGAGCAGACTACATGGGCCACTCGGTTCCCATCTCCTGTCAAATTGTTATGTTCTTATGTTCTTAAAAAAGTAAACAAAAAGGGCCCAGTGGTGCTGAGGGTTGAGGTGCTGGACACTGCACCTCATGCCATACCAGTGACCTGGGTTCAGGAATGGACTCGGGCCACCAGGGATTGGCAGGGGAGGGAGAGAATTGAGCATCCGTATGATTGCTCTCCTCTCTTGGGGTGGGTTTCAGGCTCTGCTCGATTCCTCAGTGGCCCCCGGTAGAAATTGGGGGCACTACAGGTGCTGGCTATGTAGGAGTGAATGACAGCAGACATCCACAATTTGCCTGTGCAGATGTCATTGCACTTCTGTGCTCCGGGGAAACTCTCCATAAAACACTGGCCCTGGGCTAGGCAATGGCAACCTCCAGTGCACCATCACCACGCACCCAATGCTGGGCTTGTCCTGTCAGCTCTCGTCGCCCCGGATTGGTGAATTAGATTCTAGATAGAGCACCAGGGAGGATGGCAGCCCCACCTCAGGGGGTTCAGAGCCAGGGGGACCACTGCTCCAGGTAGGTGGGGAGTGTCTGTCCCCGATTTCCCAACAGGTGAGCACCAGGCTAGGTGGTAAAGTGGCAGGTGAGAGAGGGGTCTGCCTGGGAGAGTTCACAGGTGCCAGAGATAAATAGAATCTACAAAAACAAAAGTGAACAAAAAAGCTTTGATTCACAGGTGGTGTTTATTCAACATATGTTGAATAGATCTAGGATTCTAAAATGTATTCAACACATGTGAAAATAAATTGATTTATTCAATGGCTTCTGAGTCTACACCTATTGCATAAGTATCTTTATTTCATGGTTTGCAGATTCAGCATACTCCATGGACAGCAGCTGTCCAGTGATCAACATGACAATGGTGGACTCTAAGTCCTGGTGTAATGTATGGTATCATTCTATAATCCAGTTCAGACTGCATGTTCTCTCATGTACAATAACTAGTGCATTGTTGTATTGTCCATTTTTTGGGAAATTGCAAAAAAAAAGTTTTAAAAAAATAAATAGAATAGATAGAAAGACAGACAGACAGATAGGTTGATAAGAGATAGACAAATTGATAGATAGGCAGGCAGATAAACAGACAGAAGGATGGGCAGACAGATGGATGGATGGATGGACAGTTGGATAAATAGACAGATAGACAGACAGACAGACACGGGCAGATAAGATAGACTGACAGACACAGACAGATAGATTAGATAGACAGACAGATAGATAGATAGATATGCAGCATGGCAGGATTGAGTGAGGGTGGTAAGAAATGAACATGGGTTTGTTTTTCTTTGGTTCTCATAACAAACTGCATGAGAGATACCTAGGGTGAAATTCCCACAGATTGCAGGAGTGGTAGCACCCATACAATTCAAGGAGCAAATGCTTGTACCTCACTAGGTTAAGGCTATAATGACATACAAATGACCCCTTAGCACCCTGCACTGTCAAACATGTAATTTTCATGGCAGGTTTGAAATATATGACATTAGTGTAGGAGTGCTAACAGGTATGGAATACCCTTACCCAGTTGTTGTCAAGCTCCAAATCCTAGTTGCCCTGAAGTGTGGCCTCCCAGAACTTACTGGTGGCATCACATTTTTGTAATTCCAAACCACATGTTATACACAACCCCCTGAAATACCATATTCTTTCACAAATGCATTAAATCAAGTCATACTAGGTTTTATACTAGGTTAATTCGACAGGAGAAGGCTACATGCCCGTAGAACCTGCCTCCCACTATAGCGGGCTTATATTACCGTATATTCAATAGGTGTGAATCTAGTTTCCTTTTAATTCTTTTAAAGTTCTAGCTTCCACCACTTCCTCTGGTAACTGATTCCAGGCTCTTGCAGCCCTGTAAGTAAAATAACCCCTACTTCTATTATTAAAACTATGAAACATTTTTGTTTGTTGTTTGTGACATCTCAATCTACTCTTGTTATCACAAATGCTTATACCCAAAATATTACTTAAATCTTGATCTCCAACAATCTTATACATTTGTAGCATGTCACCTCTTATTCTTCTCCTCTCCAATGGGTACATGTCAAGATTTGCCAAGCTGTCCTCGTATACAAGGTCCCCCAGTCCCTTCACTATTCCAGTCACCCTGTGTTGGACCCTCTCTATTCTAATAGAGAGGGTCCCTTTTCAATTACGGGCTCCAGACTACAGAACAATAGTCAAGATGGGGCCTCACATAAGATGCGTATATTTTTCTAATGAAGGTTGAATCTCTGGAAACATAGAAACATAGAATTTGATGGCAGATAAGGACCGCTTGGCCCACCCAGTCTGCCCATTTCTCTACCTGATGGATAAGCTGCATATTCTAGTTAATCAACAGCTTACTTCCTCCTGCCCCCCCCCACTAGAATGCATTATGCCTTCTTGAATTCTCCCACTGTTCCTGATTCCACAACCTCTTCAGCAAGGCTGTTCCATGCATCCACAACTCTCTGTGTGAAAAAATACTTTCTAACAGTACCTCTGAGCCGTCCCCTCTCTATCTTCAAATTGTGCTCCCTTGTTCTTGCACATCTCTTCTTCTGAAAGATACTACCCTCTTGTACCTTGTTAATTCCCTTGAGATATTTGAATGTTTCTATCATGTCCCCCTTCTCCCTTCTTTCCTCAAGGGTATACAGTACATATTAAGCTGCTTTAGTCTCTCCTTGTATGTCTTCTGGTGCAGACCTTGCACCATTTTGGTTGCCCTCCTCTGAACAGCCTCCACTATGTCTATGTCTCCAGAATTGCACGCAGTACTCCAAATGGGGTCTCACTAACTGTCTGTAGAGAGGGATAACAACTTCCTGTTTTCTACTGTTAATGCCTCTCCCTATGCATCCCAGTATCCCTCCAGCCCTCCTTACTACCTTCTCACATTGCTTGCCCACCTTTAGGTCATCTGATATAATTACTCTTAGGTCTCTTTCAATTTTTGTAGTTGTTATTAACTCACCCCCCCCCCCCATTGTGTACTCTTCCCCTGGGTTTTTGTTTTCCAGATGCATTACCTTGCATTTCTTTGCATTGAATATAAGCTGCCACGTATTTGACCATTCCTCCAACCTTGCCAAGTCCCTTTTCATTCTTTCCACCCCACCTTGTGTATCAACCCTGTTGCAGATCTTTGTGTCATCTGCAAAGAGGCATACCTTTCCTTCCAGGTGCTCTCCCAATGTCACTTATAAAGATATTAAAGAGGACTGGTCCCAGTACTGAACCCTGAAGTACCCCCGCTAGTTACCCTCCTTTCTTCACTGTGGACTCTGTTTACTATTACCTTTTGCGTTCTGTTGTCCAGCCAGTTTTTTTATCCAGGCTACCACCTTGGGACCCACTCCAAGCCTGGCTAACTTGTATATTAATCTTTCATATGAGACTGTGTTGAATGCCTTCCTAAAATCTAGGTAGGCCATATCCACAGCCCCTCCCTGGTCTACTACTTTGGTCACTTAGTCAAAGAAATCTATTAGGTTCGTCTGACATGACCTTCCTGCTGTGAAACCATGCTGCCTTGGGTCCTGTGCCCCACTGGCCTCTAGTTACTCAACAATTCTTTCCTTCAGAAGTGATTCCATCATTTTCCCTACCACTGAAGTCAAACTAACTGGTCTATAGTTTCCTGTCTCTGCCCTGCTCCCACTTTTGTGAAGTGGAATCACATTTGCCCTCCTCCAGTTCTCAGGTACCATGATTTGTTAAAGAGAGTAGTCAGTGGTGTTACTAGTTCTACCCTTAGTTCTTTTAGTATTCTTGGGTGAATCCCATCAGGCCCCATTGCTCTGTCCACCATCAGTTTCAAGAGTTCTTTCAAAACCCTTTCTTCTGTGAATGGACTGGTATTGACCTCCCTATTCAGAGTTTCTCTCTTGTTTAGCTGAGGCAGCTCCCCCTCCTCATCTGTTCTGAACACTGAGCAGAAATATTCATTCAGTATCCCTGCTTTTTCACTGTCACCCTCTGCCCACATTCCCTCCCCTTTATTAAGTCTTTGTATCCCTCCCTTGGTCTTTCTTTGCTCACTAATGTAGCTATAAAAAGTTTTATCCACCTTCTTAACAGAGTTGGCTATCTTTTCCTCAGTTTGTGCCTTTGCTATTCTGACTGCCTTCCCTGCCTCCTTCTGCTTTAACTGATAAAGTTCTCTGTCCTGCTCCTTCTGTGTTTCTTTTATTTCCTGAATGCTATCCTTTTCTCCTTAACCGCCCCTGCCACCTCTTTTGAGAACCATAGTGTTTTTTTCCTTCGTTTTGTTTTATTGATTTGCTTCACACAAAGGCTTGTTGCCTCTACGATGGCTGTTTTGATTATTCCCCATTGTTCGTCCACCCCTCCTTCTTGCCCATTTGCTAATGCTTTTCTAAGGCACTCTGTCATTTTCCCAAAGTCAACCTTCCTAAAGTCCAATACTCTTGTTTTTGTATGGCTTGACTCTATGGCTGCGTTTATTGTGAACCACACTGTTTGGTGGTCACTTGTTCCCAGATGGCTACCCACTTCTAAATCTGAGATCCTTTCTCCTTCCCCATTTGAGAGTACCAGGTCTAAGATTGCTCCCTCCCGAGTGGGTTCCAACACTAGCTGTCTGAGGCATGCCCCCTGTAGGGCATCAAGAATGACCCTGCTCTTGGATGTGTCTGCAGCAAAGGTACTCCAGTTAACATCTGGCATATTCAGGTCCCCCATCAACAATATCTCCCCTTTTTCTGCCATTTTAAGGATGCCTTCTATCATTTCCTTGTCCATTTCCTCCCCCTGAGATGGGGGTCTGTACACAACCCCCATGCGGATTGTGGTGCCATTTCCTGTCTCCAGGGTGACCCATAGTGACTCATCAACTTCCTGTTTACTCTTTAGTTCTGTTGCTTTAATCCCTTCCCTTATATAGAGAACTACTGCTCCTCCTCTTTCACCCACCCTGTCCCTCCTGTAGACTGTGTATCCTGGTATGTTGACTTCCCACTCATGGCTCTCTGTGCACCATGTTTCAGTGACTGCCACAATATCCAGGCATCCCTCTTCCATTAAGGCCACTAGTTCAGAGAGCTTGTTGCACAGACTATGGGCATTGGTACTCATCACCTTCCATTTATTGTTTATGGCCTTACCCCCTTTTAGCCCCATCCCTGTCCTTAACACCTTTTTCTGCATTTATCCCTGTCCTGCTACCTACTGACTTCTATGCCTTGGTGTTTACCTCTCTGACTACTGCGCTTTGAAGGGGGCGGCTGGGATTTCCCTGCTCCTTTTCAGTGCCTCCAACCTTGGCTTGTTTAAATGCTTGCCAATGAAGCATTTAAACCTGTCACCTAGGATCCTGGATCCCCCCCGGACAGACGCAGACCATCATGCCAGTATAAGCCTGCATCCCTCCAGGTGGCTACCCAGTCCCCAATGAAGCCAAAACCCTGAGCTTCACACCAGTTTTTCAACCATTCATTGAATCCCATGGTGTGGAATACCCTAGCATCATCCTTGCCATAGACAGACAGCACCTCTGAGAAGGTTACCGTACATGTTACTAGTCTAAGGCCCCTTCCCAACTCCACAAACTCCTCTTGCACCACTTTTATCCCATTTACAGCCAGGTCATTTGTTCCTAGGTGGACAATGACATCCAGCTCCCTCCCACAAGCAGCTGCTCCCACAATCCTGAGGATTCACTTCCTGTCCCTCCAAGCCATGGTGCCAGGCAGGCACCTTACCTCCCTATCCCCTTCCTCCTCCATGTCTACTCCCCCAATGACTGAGTCCCCCACCAGGAGTTGTTTCCTTCCCCTGTGGGGTCTTGTGCCACACTCCTGTGGGTCTCCTTTGTGGAGGTTCCCAGCATCCTCCTTGGTCTTCACTACAGGTGCCTCCATAGAGGAACCACTTTTTGCCAGAACAGCATATGAACTGTGGAGAGCTAAAACTGTAGGGTTGCACCTCTGTTCCACCACCCTCTCCCTCCCTGAGCCCACCTTGGTCCAACCCGCTCCTCTTTCTTGGCAACCTCTGAGGTAACGGTGGTGGCCCTGGTGGTCCCTGGGTGTGGGAAGAGGTTTCACGAATCCTAGCCAGGTCAGCCTGGAGACGGGCAACCTCCTCCCTCAGACCAGAGAGATGCCTGCAAACAGGGCAGCATCGCAGCCTCCAGAATGTCTCCCAAAACACTGCTGCTCCACAGCCATTGCACTGTACCACTCCCATCTTACTTATTTTGTATTCCCTCTCCTGTTGCTTTATATGCTTATTGTCTCCTCCCTCTATGTATTTTTACACTTACTTTCCTACTGCCTATGTGCCCTTACAACTCTCACCCCTTCCTGTTCTGGGGCAGGAACATCCTGTAGTCTTCAGTAGTCTCTTTCCTCCGTGCTTGGATTCAGACCTCCAGCAGCCGGGGGGAATAAAGAGTTTTTTTTTATTTTCCTTCAAGGTTGCTGAAACTAATGTATCTCAGTGATCCTTCCCTTCCTACTACCAAACAGGAAGTTCCTGTTGTCAGTCAAATTCAGTGGCTATAAAACTAGAACTGGCTTTGGGTGGGAAGGAGGGAAGCGAGTAAAAATCTGTAGTTCTGAACTTCTGTTTCTTGCTCTGCAACCAGTTCTCTTCTGCTAGAAATAGCCAGAAGCTTGGAGACAGCTGCTTTTGTACACCTAAGCTGCTAAACCACATCCCCAATTGGATTCACTCTCTGCTCTCAGTAAATTAAGGTGATACTGCCCCCTTCCTCAGAAAAAAAACCTTTTTCTTACTTAAATGAGATCCCCTTCTTCTAATAAAGTATCTGTTTGCTTAATCCCAAACAGGTGCTACTCCTGCTGAGACAGAAGTAATTAATTAGTAAAAAATTGGAGACGAAAGCATTTTAATACAACTTATTTGATTTGTTTTTTGAATTATTTTTGTACAATGTTTATTAAAGCTAAGTTCTTTGTCAATCAACACCTCCAGATCATTTTCACTCTCCATCTTTTTAATTTTGTTTCCAGAAAGTGTATAATCATTTAATTTATTGTGTTTTCCCATATGTAGGACTTCACATTTATTCATGTTGAAACTTATGCAATTTTTTGTAGCCCATATTTCACAGGTTGCAGGATCCTTTTACAGGTTTTATATTGGAGTATTTGCTTGCACCACTGCCCCCAACTTAGAATCATCAGCAAATTTGACAGACCAATTCATTATATTCCAGTCAAGGTCTGATATAAATACATTGAACATCACCAGTCCTAGGATCGAGCCCTGGGGCACCCCACTACCAACCCTTCTAATTCCTGATAAACTGCCTCTGATCCTTACAACTTGATTTTTGTTTTGAAGCCAGTTATTAATCCATACAATTATTGATTTCTCTATTTTCAATGTCATTGATTTATTGATTATACATGCATTAGGCACTATATCAAAGGCTTTTTCAAAATCCAGAAAAATAACATCCACTGGTTGGTTGTTTGACATTGCCTGACTGACTGTTTCATAAAAACACAGCAGATTTGTAGTGCATGACCTCCCCTTCTTGAAGCCGTGCTGATTTTGGTCACAGAATGAATTTTTCTGAAGTTCAGTTTCTAACCTATCCTTAATGATGGTTTCCATTACTTTAAATAAAATGCAAGTAAGACTGATAGGTCTGTAATTGGTAGGATTTGATTTAATGGCCTTTTTATATATTGGGGCTATTGTAGCATTTCTTCAATCCTCCGGTATGGCTCCAGCCTCTATAGATTTTGTACATAAGAAATTCAAAGGGGGCGCTATTTGCATCCTTATCTCTTGCAATAATCTAGCGCAAAGTCCATCAGGTCCAGCTGATTTATGAATATTAAGTATATTTAATTGTTCCATGACCTCTTTAGTTGTTATAGTCAGACTCTTAGTTGGGCCATTGAGAAATTCAGAAGCTATATTAATATCTATGTTATTTATATTGTTCTTTTGACAAACCAAAGCAAACAAATCATTGAACATATTTGCCATATGTTCAGGTTCACCCATTTCTATCCCATCTTTCATTAAGGGACCAAGTAATCTCTCATGGCTTTTTTTTTTATTAACATATGCATAAAAAGTTTTCCTGTTATTTATTGTGTTGGCTATTTTCATTTCTATCTTGTTTTTTTTTCTTTTTTTCTCAGTTTTTTGCATGTTCTTCAGGCCATTTTATATTTTGATATGTTGTAAGTATTGCTATCTTTCTTCATTGCTCTATAAGTGGATTTGTTCCTATTAATTGCTTTTTTGATTTTATTGGTATACCGTGTTGGTATCTTGCCCTTTTTAGTGTAAGTTTTTTTTATCTGGGATGTGCTTATTTTCTAGTTCCAATATGTATTTTTCAAGTTCTTCCCTGAAGTGGTTTACATTGTTGATGTTTGGTGACAATGTTCATTGCCATTTCTCTAACTTTCTGATAATGGATATAAAATCAGCTTTAGCATAGTTTTTAACTACTGTATTTCCCTTAGCCGGCACTAGAAATGAATTGAGCTGGAAGGTGAAAGTTTCATGATCGCTATTAAACAATGGTCCCAACATTTTAATCTTTTTTCAGAAAGTTCATTATTTGTTAGGACCAAATCAAGTATACTGGCTCCCCTTGTAGGTTGTTTAATAACTTGAGTGAAATCAATACTTAGGATGCTATCAAGAAATGTACTTTCCATCTGACTCTTAGCTGTTAAATTTTCCCAATCAATGCTGGGAAGGTTCAAATCACCCATTAATAGGTATTTTTTATGGGCTACTTCCTGGAATACGTTGATCAAATGTTTATCTGATGCTATTGTGTTAGGTGGCCTGTAACACATACCTAAGGTTAAATTATTTAAATCTTGTCTGGAAATTTCACTCCATATCATATCAATTGAGGATTCTTCTTGAGTCTCTATAGCTATTTTCTTGAACATAATGTTATCTTTAATGTATATTGCTACTCCTCCTCTTCCTCTTTTACTTAACTTATCATCATTTATTAACTTATAACCAGGTATGTTCCTATTTCATATGTTCTTTTCATTCCACCAGGTCTCTGAAATACCAGCTATGTCTATGTTCTTTCCTTTTAGAATAATCTCCAGTTCAGTTCTTTTTATTATATTTAAACTTCTTTCATTAGTGAGTAATATAATTAGCCCCTCTTTCTTTCATATCTTCTTTCTAATGTCCTTCAGATTTTGTACAGAGCTGTCACAAGATACAGTTTCTTTCTCTACTGAATCTGTATTCTCATTGGCCCCCTGCCCCCTTGTTTTTAGTTTAAACTTTCATTGACATATGTTGACATAGATTTTCCCAGTAAAGCACTGCTCCTTTTACTCAGGTACAAGCCATCTCTCCCATATAGAGTGAAATTGTTTTCATAATGTGTAAGACATTACAAACCATTATGTAGGCACCATTGGCTGAGCCAATTATTAAAGTTTTTGATTTTCTCATTTTTATATGCACCCATCTGAGGAACTGGTACTGTTTCAGAGAAACAAATATCAGTTGTACAATTTGCTAATTTGTTCTTTAAAATGTAAAGGTTGTCTTTGATTGTTTCTAATGGATCTTTGTTTATATCATTTATTCCCACATGAATAATTGTTAATGGATTTTTCCCAGCCTGTTTGAATACTTTATCCACCTCCCCTATGATATCAAGGATTCTGGCACCACCATATGTACTGACAGTTCTGTTGTGTTCATCAGTACTACAAACTGACTTATCACAGTACCTAATGATTGAATTGCCTATGACAATACATTGTCTTTGGGATATTGGACTATGTATATTTAAAATACAGTTTGCAATCTGATTGTTAATGATGGTATCCACTGAATTATCTTCTCTCTGTAATGTTTGATTTGTCTCTATGTGATTTGCATCCTGGTTGTTTATAACGGTGTCTCTTAAATTGTCCAGTCTCCGAGGAGTTTGGCAGGTCTCCATGGATAACATTATAATGGAAGTCTCTATACCAGAAATATCTACTAAGCTCCTCCCTTCAACATCTTGTACATTGTAACTTGGGCCATTGTTAGTCTGTGGTTGATCCTCATTATTTGGTAATGTAAATCTATTTTGTATTGTGACCTCACTGATATTATGTTGCCTATATATTTGTTTTCCCCTTCTCTTTCTTGGATTACCCTGAACTAAGGCCCAATCTTCATCACTTTTGTCTTTTTCATTACCACATGTTCTCTTACACAACCTAACTTTGTTTCATGAGTTTTTTTAGAGCATGATTATCGTGAAATCTTGTTTCCATAGTATGTTGTGATTTTTCCAAGACATCCAATCATCTGTTAAGATCTAATAGGTCATTAACCATTTATTTATTTGACACGCATTTAATACATATGAATTCCCCCTTGGTCAACTCTTTGTCGACCAATAAATACATTCTACAGTCCATGCATTTAATCCCTACCTCACCATCCAATGTCATGATTATATCTGGGGATGATTTAAGATCCTCTGATTCTTTCTCCAAAGATGTGTCATTTCTGGTATTTACATGAACCATAACTTCAGGAGCTAAACTAGGTAGTTCTACAAAGAGTGGAACATTTCCATTATTTGAATGAGTCACAACTTCAGAGGTTAATATGGATGTAAGTTCTTTATTATTTGTTTGGACTGCATCTTCAGGAGCAACTCTGGGTTCATCTACTACTTTTGTTACAGGTGTGTCATATCCAATATTTGTAAAGGCCACAGCTTCAGGAGGTAATCTAAATAATTCTACTACAGATGTTAGTTGTCTAATATGTGTTTGGACTACAGCTTCAGAAGTAACTCTAGTTTCATCTGGTGATTCTATTAGGAATGTTACATCCCCAGTGTAACATGTTACACCCCTAGTGTCTATTTGGGCCACAGTGTAGGTCTGAGCCTTTTCTTCTTCAGCGATTCTTGGTGATTGTGTTGTTTTATTATGAGTTATGTCACTAACACTTGTTTTACGGTTCACAGCATTTTAAATAGTTGTTATACAATTCATATTGGCTGCTATACGAATAATTAATCCCTTTATATTCAGTTAGGTCTTGCTCACTTAAATCCACTTCTTTATATACAAAACGTAGCTACTACAATACTTTTATGATTATCACTGTACCTTGCTTAACATACACTGCTTCTTATCCCCTGCCGTTTCCTGCTGGACACACCAGACATGCACCGACACGCATGTCTCTGTACGCATCTCTGTGCATGCAAATGCGAGCTTACCTGCTCATGCTCACCCACTCACAGAGGGGCGAGGAATAAATATTGGTTGACCCGGAAGTGTTCTTCTTGGGTTTCGCTCTCTGCACTGACAAATTTCACCTCCTAACATAATAAAAACCCATTAAAAGGGTCTGGGAGCCTTAGCAAAGTTCTGCATACACCAAGCCTAGTGACAATATTAAAAACAAATGCCTTTCAGCAGAGGTGTAGTTTCTTTGTACATCTGTCTGAACTACAGGTGTCACCTAATGCTTTCTGGTCTAGGTGTAAACCTTGCCCTTCAGTGAGTCAAGACAAAACATAAGCTCTGACTACAAGTCACAGTTCAAGTGCTCTAGTGATTCAGCCTCCATACTGCCACAGAGATATACTGCCATGCAGCATAGGCAGGAGTGATACCACTTAATGTATTGTCATTTGAAATACATCTCCTACTTTTTGTAATTTACATTTTATTCATCCCTATTACCACCCTGGTCACTCCAGTGTTCCCCTATTACCTCCCTGTGATCCCCACCTACCTATTTGCCATCCACACACATAAAGCCTCTGATTGTCCTCTGGGTGGGGTAGGGGTAGGAGGGATATGCCCTTAATCACACAAGTTGTTGAGTGATGGAGGAGGCAGTGGGGTCCATTCTGGATATTTATGTGTATGTATGTATGTAAAGGTAGTGGGGACTGTATTGTATATTTATGTTATTTATGTATTTATTTATTTATTTATTTGTTTAATGATGTATTTATTTCATGGTCACACAGTATACAAATAGTGACTATGAGATTCAAACCCAGTTATCCAGGCTTGCAGTACAGTTCTCTTAACCACTATCCTATATTGCCTCCCATTGAGGTCCCCTGAGAAGCCAGCACTGGGGCTGAGCTTTTCTTCCATTAGTGTCCCCAGTGAGAAGCATACAATAGCACCCATAGCAAGAACACCACACACAAAAAACTTTTTGTGTGTGTAGTGTTCTTGCTATGGGTGCTATCGTATGCTTCTCTCTGCTTTTGCATAGCTTACCATTATCATCTCCAAAGATATCAGCACTCAAGGGGGATTAATGCACTTGTGCACTCACTGTATGCTTAGCATGGGTACCTGGTTGACATCTTCCCCTCTTGCAGTGTCTTCAATGGCACTGACACCTGAGGTCACCCATATTGCATTGTTACAGTGAGAATGGTGACTCTCTCTCCCTGAAGGAGGAGAGTGTCCCCTTGGATGCTCAATCCTCCTTACCAGGTTGGCCCATATCTCTCAACCTTTTGCCTCATGAATCAGGGACAAGGCTTAGAAAATCAGGGACAAAGACCACAAATCAGGAACACATCTTTAAATCTGGTACTATTCACTCAGAAAGCTGATAGAATAAAGGGACTTGTGTTAAGTAGCATTTTCTGAAGAATAACAAGTCTGTTACTTTAATGTTTGATATTATTTTGTGCTTTTAATCCCCACTGTTCTGTCACAAGAACACACATTTTATAAGGGACAGCGGAAAAATCTGAAGCAAAATCAGGGATGTCCCTGAAAATCAGGGATAGTTGAGAAGTATGGGTTGGCCCTCAGTGATCCAGGCTTATTCCAAAACCCTGATCACCAGTGTCATGAGGCATAGCCCTACTGCTGTGCTGATGGGCTGGCCTGATCTTCTGTGTTTTTTAAAAGTAAGGATGTGGCCATTTCATTACTTTCATAGTTGAAACAGTAAAGATTTCCATGTCTTCAGAAAATTGTACTGGTGGCCACATGTGGTCATGGTGGACTCACTTGAGAAACACTGCCCTAACTACTTTTACTCCTTGAGTGGCTATCTTCAGCACAGGCGTATACCTCTCTGTGGCCAGGAAGGGGTTTTGCTTTGTGCCAAGTGCACCTGTCAGTGCCTTAGTTAGGGTTGTGCTCTAGATGTCTATATATTTAAACAAGTTTAGCATACTCACATTCTGCTCATAACTTATTTGGGTGATACTGTAGCACTCCGGACCCTCTTTACTCTACTTTTCTGCTTACACTAAAAGATACGGAAAGCTATACAATGCTGATGTCACTGTCTACATTGTGATGTTAATGCTCCTATGCTGCTGATGGTAGTGCATGTCTACTAGCTACCAGACTGCTTCCCTATGAGCTACCGCTATGACCACAAACTAAACTAAATAACCAAAAACTTAAAAAGTACTAAAAATTAACTTGCTGTAGTTTTAGTTTTTCTATCACTTTATATGAGTTGGGGGGCTTGCCCCCCCCCCACACACACACACCTCTGTGTTAAAAAAGGGGGTGGGGCACAGCCCCCAACTCGAATAAACTGACAAAAACAAAACACAGCCATCGGTCATGATGATGTTCAGTTAAGTAATTTATTTACTTATCTAGTTTTTGTTGACCGGGTAAGTGCACTAGAAAAATCCTGCCTATTTTCAGGCACGAACCGGGGGGGGGAGGGGATACAGATGAATGCCAACTGACCTTGAACCAGGTGAAACTGTTGGTGGTATTTTTAGTGAATGAGGAAAATTTGGCCAGGACACCGGGGAAATTCCTCTACTCTTTTCAATAAGTGCCATGGGATCTTTAACATCCACCTGAACTATCATCAGTCCAGGCAGATGGGACCTTGGTTTGACGTCTCATCCGAAAGATGGCACCTCAGAAGTGCAGCACCCCCTCTCATGCTGCACTACAGTGTCAGTACTGGGATATTAACCCAAGTGCCAGATGTGGGAACTGAACCCACAGCCCTCTGATCTCCCGGCCTCAGAGGCAACTGCGCTACCTACTGAGCCACTGACACTGTAATGCAAGTTACAGGGTGGCGCATTTAACGTAGTGGTATATAGCAGAAATATAGTGTAATCTACACTATTTTCACGACATACTGCTACACTACTCACGAGGGTCCAGAGTGCTACAGTATCGCCCTTGTTTGAATATTGCAAAATTTAGGGCCTTGCACTAATTTGCACTTAGTTTACTTATTGTGCATAGTCTTAACTTAGACCTTTGAATATGGGGATGCTGTGGAGCTGAAGTGGAGGGATATTTCGTAGAAAAACTGGGAGTGTGTGTTTTTTGGGGCGAGGGAGGGACTTGAGCTTGCAGCAAGGAGACTACAAGTATTTAAAAAAAAACAGAGTTTAGGGAGGGACAGCTAGGATGTGAGAGTTTTTACAGTCTCAAAATTCTAATGAGATAGGAAAATGGAATTCTTCAGTTCAGAGGAAAAAGTGTCCATATGTAGTAGTGATGACTGTTGTTAGGGTTACTTCCAGCAATAATTGCTTTTGAAAAAACAGTCCCTAGAGAAAATCAATTAAAAAACCTCCAATAGACCCATTAATTTTTCTAAAAACACAAAACAAAAACAAAATATAGCATACATGAAATAGTACATTGATCCACTTCATAAAGTTGGAAATGCAGAATCAAATAGTAAAGTTTCATTATTAAATAAATAGGGCTCTGCAAAAATTACTTATTTTCATTATCGTATTTTATACTCTGTTTATTAATTTTAATTTGTTATTGTTTTTGGTATATACCTTTCCTAGACGATGCCTGGAATTGTGGGCTTTCTGAATTTGTCTTTGTATTTGTTTTTCTGTACCCTCTGGGATCGTACCTGAAAATAAGCATTTGTCTAGTGTGCCTACCATGTTACCAAAAAACCAAAAAAATGAATAACTAAAGTTAGCAAATTCTAATTTCACAGAATTTCTGTGAAATTTAGCAAAATGCTACATTCCATGGAATTTCACAAATGTGTTTATTTGATCATATCTCAGACATCTGGGGAGCTAGAGACCTGAAATGTGTCATGAGTACTTGGTGGCCTGCGTCCTTAAAGTACCTTAACTATAAGGAGAATAAAATGAGTAGTTTTGAACCTGTAGTGACTCAAATGCTTACATTTTATGTTTTGGTGAAATATTATATACATTTTCACTGCTTAAAACTTGGCTACATATGGAGCTAGACATCTGCATATTATCATGCATAGCCTTCTTGAAGGAGTCATGTTAAGTACATAACAAGGAGAGATTGGATTACATATTCTTTAAGTTGTAGCCAAGAGGAAAGGAGCTGGCTGGTAGTTATATAGAAACATAGAATGTGATGGCAGATAAGGACTGCTTGGCCCACCTAGCCTGCCCATTTTCCCTACCTGTTTCATGTACTGCAGATCCTAAATTACTGTATCTGCAGCTTACCCTCTTTTTCCTATTGCTAGAGTTCCTTTATGTCTGTCCCATGAGTTTTTGAATTCTCCACCATTTTTGCCCCTACAACCTCTGCCTGGAGGCTGTTCCATGGATCCACCACCATTTCCATGAAAAATCACTTTCTCACATTACCCCTAAGTTTATCCCCCTCTATCTTCATATCATGGCCCCTTTCTCTTGAACAACTTTTTTTTTAAAGATGCTACCCTCTTGTACCTTATTTACACCATTGAGGTATTTGAAAGTCTCTATCATATGTCTCTCTCCTGTCTTCCAGGGAATACATATTAAGATTCTCCAGTCTCCCCTCATATGACTTTTGGTATAGTCCATGCACCATTTTTGTCACCCTTCTCTGAACCACTTCTATTCTGTCTATGTCCTTCTGGAGAGGCTGCCTCCAGAACTGGCACAGTACTCTAGATGCGGTCTCAGCAATGTTCTATACAGTGACATCACCACCTCCTTCCTTCTGCTGTAGATTCCTCTCACTATGTACCCCGGCATTCCACTGGCTCCCCTCACAGCCTTCTCATGTTGCTTGGTAATCTTTAGATCATCAGATATGATTACTCCCAGGTCTCTTTCCTGTTTGGTGGCCATCAGTACCTCCCTTCCCCATCATGTACTCCTCCCCTGCATTTCTGTGCCCCAAGTGCATGAGTTTGCACTTCTTTGCATTGAATCTTAGCTGCCACACCATTGATTACTCCTCAAGCTTGCTTAGGTCCCGTCTCTTTCTCTCTACCCCTCCTGGAGTGTCAACCCTGTTGCAGATCTTCGTGTCATCTGCAAAGAGACACATTCCCTTCCAGCCCCTCTGCAATGTCACCTATGAAGACATTAAAGAGGACTGGTACAAGTACTGATCCCTGGGGGACCCTGCTGGTCATCCCTTTCTCTTTGGATTGAACTCCATTTACCACCACCCCCTGTGTCCTATCGCTCAGCTAATTTTTGACCCTGTTTACCACCCTGAGACCCACTCCCAGGCTGCCCAGCTTTTTACTAGCCTCCTATGTGGGATGGTGTTGAAAGCCTTGCTGAAATCTAGGTAGGCCACATCCACTGTCCTTTCCTAATCCACCTTCCTAGTTACCCATTCAAAGAAATCTATCAAATTTGTTTGACAAGATCTTCCCTCTGTGAATCCGTACTGCCTCAGATCTTGTGCTGGATTCGAGATACATCACAAACCTTTCTTTTAGTAGTGATTCCATTAGTTTCCCCACCACTGAGGTCAGGCTGACTGGCCTGTAATTGTCAGCCTCCTCGCTGCTCCCACTTTTATGGAGAGGGACTACATTTGCCATCGTCCAGTCCTTTGGTACCACACCTGTTTCCAGTGAACTGATGAACAGGGCTGTCAGTGATGCTGCCAGCACCTCCTTGAGTTCTAATACACTGGGATATATCCCATCCAGCCTTATTTCCTAGTCCACTTTAAGGTTAGCAAGCTCCTTAAATATTCTCTCCTCCTTAAATGAACTGGTGTCCACCTCCCTCTCAGTGGTGCTTCCGTCACCTAACTTTGCTCCCTCCCCTTTCCTTTCTTCTGGGAATACTGAACAAAAATACTTGTTCAGGATTTCTCCTTTTTCTTGGTCCCCCTCTGCACACTTCCCTTCTTCCCTTTTAAGTCTCACAATCCCACTGTTAGTCGGCATCACCAAGACCTGGCTGGAAGAGAATGCAGGTCCCATTCTGGAGTCAGCTGTTCCAGCTGGGTACTCTGTGATACACTGCCCGAGGTGGACAGGGGTGGGGTTCGGGGTGGCCATCTGTTTTAAAATGGAACTGAGCCTTGTAGATGTGCCAGTGGGAGACACTAGATCCTTCAAATGTAATGTGGGCGCAGGTGTGGGTTGTAGGATACCTCTTGTTTACTGTCCACCCGGGAGGGAGAAGGAATTCCTACAGGAAGTCATGGACTTTGTCATCGACAGGGTGTTGGAGTTCCCCATGTGGTTGGTGTTTGGGGACATCAATGCCTGGGTCAACGATGAACTCTCACATTTTGGACAAGACTTCCTCCAACTGATGGTTTCGTTGGGCTTCACACAGGTGATTTCCTCTGCAACCCACTCTCAAGGTCATTCATTGGACCTAGTGTTCCTACTGGGGATGGAGATCTCTAATGTGGTAGTGGAGCCCATTGGATGGTCTGATCACCACATTATAGGGATTCAGTTTTGCTACCCCCCAAATAGACCTGCCCCTATGGAGATGGTCCGGTACCACCCTTTGTGGGGTTTGACCCCTGATGGTCTTATGGTGGTCATGGACTTATTGGGAGTTTGAGTATGAACAGGGATCCAGAGGAGCTTCTTCTGGCCTATAATAGGGCAGTGATGGCTGCTCTAGATTCTATAACTCTTGTCCATGTTTGCCCCCCTCACCCTTCACCCTCAATCCCCGTGGTTTGATGGGACCTTGAGGGAGATGAGGAGAGTAGGGAGAAGGCTGGAGTGTGCCTGGCAAAAATCTGCCTGATTGATGACAGACTTAAAGTGATGTCCCATTACCAGGACTATCAATCCACAATCTCCCATAAGAAGGCAAAGTTCCTGTTCAGAGAGATTGTGGCTGCGCAAAACTGACCAGTTCAGCTCTTCTGGACCATGGACAGGCTGTGCAATACAGTTTGTCTCCAGAATTTGGTAGCTTTTTCACAATTGAAGTGTGAGGAGTTTGCTCGTTTTTTCGCAGATAAGGTTTGCATCAACAGATCAGAGATACGCACAACTCACTCAAATGGGAAGAGTGCTTATCAGTGGGAGATTACAACTACCCAATCGGTATGGGCTGACTTTGACAGGTTGTTGATTGGAGATGTTGTGATGATAATCCAGGGCTTGCGACCGATTTACTGTAGTTTGGACTCTGGTGGGGTGCATGGAGGTGATTGGACCTGTCCTGGCAGAGATTGTCAGGTGTTCATTAGAGGCTGGGGTGTTTCCAGACACCCTGAAGGAGGTGGTTGCCTGCACCCTTTTAAAGAAATCTTCTCTTGACCCAGATTGTCTGGCAAGGTTATTGAGAAGGCAGTTGTGTTGCAGCTAGCTTGAGGAGCATCTTACCACCCATAATATCTATGATCCTCTCTTGTCTAGTTTCAGGAAGATGCTTAGTACTGAGACGGCATTGGTTTGGGTACTCACTGACCTCCTGATAGCGAGAGATCAGTGGCATCACTCCATCTTAGTCCTCCTTGATCTCTCTGCAGCATTTGACTCCATGGACCATGAGTTGTTGCTAAAGCACCTGCGGCTATTCTGTGGACTGTCAGATACAGTCCTCAGATGGTTTCAATCCTTTCTCACAGGCAGGGTGCAGAGAGTGGAGTCTGGATTTTTTCCCTTGGCCTCTCATCCCCTGCCATGTGTGATGCCATAGGGCTCGGTGCTTTCACCCATATTGTTCACAGTGTATATGCCCACCCTTCACCTCCACCACATTACATACCTCTCTCTTACCTCCTTTCTTCACCCTACTGCCAGCTATCCCCATCCCTCTGAACTACTGACACGACACTCTGTGGCTGCTTATTCTGCCCCCCACCCTCTTAAAGTGTTTTTCTTGTTATTTTAACTTGTGCCTATGTTTTGAGTTATTCTGTAAGTTCTGAATCCAAGCTGTATCGTTCATTGTAATGTATCTTTGCTTTCTTCTATTGTTCTTTGTTTTGCGGTCTATGACGTGGAACCTCTGTAACAGAGCTTGTGCTCAAAGGTCTTTTCCGAATCACTAAATAAATAAAGATACTCAGCTGCACATGTCCTTTGTACCTGAGCATAATGATGCTATCTTGTTGTTTAACTACTGCCTTTCTGAGATTCAAGATTGGATGAGTGCAAACTGGCTCAGGTTGAATCTGGATAAGACTGAGGTGTTGGTGGTGGACCTGGGTCATCAGGCAGAGGGACAACATGCTGGACTTTGGCGGGGGGGTAACCAGTTACTAACCTCTGACCAAGTGCAGAATCTGGGCGTTGTATTTGATAACGAGCTGACTCTGAAGGCTCAGGTGTCAGTGGTTGTCAAGATCTCATTTTAGTATCTAAGGAATATCACCCGGATAAAACACATGGTCCCGTCTGATGATCTTCTGACATTGGTCCACGGCTTTGTGACCTCATGCCTGGATTACTGTAATGCCTTATACCTAGGGCTGCCGGGAGTGGTTGTTGTCTTCTGCAGCTGGTACAAAATGCGGCTGCCAGGTTATTGACTGGCTTATCAAGATCTTGTCATGTCACACCTGTGTTCCATGATCTGCACTGCCTGCCAATGTGGTGGAGGATCACCTTCAAGGTTGGATTACTGACCTATAAAGCCCTACATGGACAGAGAATGCAGTATTTGCAAGACCTCCTCTGTCCCTACTGCCCCCTTTGCCCTCTCTGTTCCGCTGATGAGGGATTGCTAGAGATTCCCAGGGTCCATTTGACTACATCAGGAGTGAGATCATTTGCTTTTGCAGCTCCAATTGGAATGCTCTGCCTCGCTGGATTAAAGAGTGCCCATCCATCGAAGCCTTTAAATCTGCCCTGAAGTCGTATTTATTTAATTATGCTTTCCTGGATATCTAAATCCTGCTGACTGTTTTATGATCGTTAAACTATATGTATTTATTTGTTTTATTGATGTTTTACTTATATTTGTACAATGCTATGATCGATTTGGAATAGTATTTCATGAATAAAGTTTTGCTTGCTTGCTTGTTTTTTTTTTTTCTTTTGCTAACATACCTGAAAAAGTTCTTGTCCCCTTTTGTTATTGCCTGGGCAATTTTTTCTTCTGTTTGTGCCTTTGCATGCCTGACTGCTTTCCCTGCCTCCCTCTGCTATTCCAGATACAGTTCCCTGTTTTCTACCCTCTGTGTGTTTCCTTGTACCTCCTAAATGTCACCCTTTTTGCCCTTACCTTCTCAGCCACTTCCTTTGAGAACCATAATGTTTTCTTCTTTCTCTTTGCTTTACTTACTTGCCTAATGCAATAACTTGTTGCCTTCACTATGGCTTCCTTAAGACTCTCCCATTGTTTCTCCCCCCCTTCTTTTCTCCTTCTCTGACAGTGATTTCCCAAGATATTCCCCCACCTTTGCAAAGTCAACCTCCCTGAAATCCAGGACCCTTGCTTTCATGTGGCTTGATTCTTCTGCTGTTCTCATATTGTACCACAACATAATGTGATCACTTGATCCTAGATGGCACCTCACTTTTACATCTATAACTCTGTCCCTGCTGGTGAGTATTAGGTCCAAAGTCATTCCAACTTGGGTGGGCTCCATCACTAACTGTCTTAGGCACACCCCAGCAGGGCTTCCAGGATGTCTCTATTCCTGGCTGAGACTGCAGCCTGGTTGCTCAAATCCACATACGGCAGATTGAAGTCTCCTACCAGCAGCACCTCCCTTTTAGCTGTCTTTCTGTGGATGGCTTCTACAAGTATTCTGACCAGCTCTTCCTCTTGTGCAGAAGGTCTGTAGATCACACCAGTGCAAATGGCAGTGCCATTTCCTATCTTCAGGGTGATCCACAGTGCCTCTACCTCTCCCTGCATTCCTTATACCTTAGTTGCCTTAATTCCTTCCCTGATGTAGACAGCAACTCCTCCTCCCTTTTTACCCACCCTGTCCCTCCTGAATAGAGTGTAACCTGGTATTGTCATATCCCAGTCATGGCTCCCCATGAACCATGTCTCAGTAACAACAACACTGTCCAGATCTGCCTCAGCCATCAGGTCCACTTGGTCCGGGATTTTGTTTCCCAAACTGTGGGCATTTGTGCACATGGCCTTCCAATTTTTACTGTCTCCTCTGCTAATAACTCCACATCCTATTCCCATGTCTTTCCTCCATACCCCTCTTGTCCTTACTCCCATTCTGTGTTTTCTCTGAATTTTACCTATTTTGGTTTTAGTTATCTTTGGTGATTTCTCTACCTTAGGGTCCTCTCTGCCATCTGTATAATTTAGTGGGTGGGGGCTGATTGCCTCGCCCAACTTATTTCCGCCACCCCCCCTTGGCTAGTTTAAATGCTTGTTGATGAAACAATTAAACCTCTCACTGAGGATCCTGCCCCCTTCCCCAGATAGATGCAAGCCATCGCTCCTGTACAGGCCTGCATCCCTACAGGTGGAACCCCAGTCCCCAATGAAGCCAAATCTCTCAACCCTGCATCAGTCCTTCAGCCATGCATTGATCTCTTGGTGCAGAGTACCCTATTCTTCCCCTTGCCCTTAATGGGTAATTCCTCTGAAAAGGTTACAGAGTGTGCCACCTGTGTAAGACCCCTCCCCAACTCCCTGAACTGCTCCTGCACTACCCTAGCCTCACCTCTGATGTCAGATGCAGGGGATTCTGGGATTTGTAGTAAAAGAAGATGTCAGCCTACAACCAAGCAAAATTAGTCTGCTATAATCTTCTATACTTCAGTAAATAGTAGGTAAACCAGAATGTGTCTGCCCACAAAGTGCACATTGGGGCCAGCCCCACACTTGTGTTTTGGGTCCTTTGTGCTACTGTTCCCCTTTAAATTACATATTGCCTGCCTGCTGGATGTTATGAAAGCAGCATAGGGCCCCATCCCTTGCACCAGTTTCCTGATGTTAAATACTTAGTGAGGTAAATAAAGAAGAAAAAGGAAAATAAATAACAATTAAAGTGAAAGGAAGGAAACTGTTGTTCTGTTTAATTTATGCGAGTATGAGGTATAACATTCACCAAATTGGCCAATTATTTTGTCACATGTGTTTTGTAACTTACTTTTTATCTGGTTGACCTTGATCCCCCCCCAACCCCCACACCTGGCATTGCAGTTTTTAGATATATTTTACAAGTTTCCACAACTAATAATTGCTGTCAGCTATGGTACACTTTATGGCAGCCAACTGCAGAAGAGGATCCAGTAGTATAACTTACCACTCACCGACTATGTGCCATGGCATGCACATGAAGTTTAAAATATAAAGATGAAATCAGCAGTTTTGACTTGTAGGATATAGCCATGATTATTTGGTATGACCAGTAGGGGTGACATGATCAGGCAGATAGGCAATAAGTTGCAACACCCAGCTGACAAAATCAGTAAATCCACTGCTTTACACATTGGCACATCTTGGTCTCAGTATATTAAACAGATATAGCCAGTTTATATTTTATATTCCAGTTTTATGTCAAAAGGTTAAATCAAATATTCTGTCAATGATGGAAGAGGTAAAAAATCCCGTACAAAGGTATCCACCCATTTAGTCAGTGTATTCCTAGTTAAATACAGCTTCTCCCCACCCTCTTGTCAATACTGGCTTTCGATTGGTAGAAACCTATACAAGTTTTGCTGATTACACACGGCAGGGACACTTGCCTAAACCACAAACCAAGGATGTTTCCCTCTGCTCCTCTGTGCCTACTTGTGTGCTTGCTTATCCCAATGCTCGATATGGACACCACCTATCTTCAAACATTGGACCATGACTTGTTAGCTTGTGACACTGCCAGCCCACTCTTACTAAATTTGGCACACACATACAGAACCTATCCTCAGTGTATACCTATCATCATTATGGGCAGTTTACAAACACTGTCTGGCAAACTCCTTTCATAGTGCCTCCAGCTCACTACTTACAATGGCCTAGTACATTCAATACTAGAACGCTTATCATTGCCTCGCTAGGCATAGTTAAACCAGGTACTGACAGCTCCCCAAACTACCCTGCTTCCACCCCAAATAGGGTTCATTTTAGGCTGTTGAAGCTTTTGATTGGGGCCCTGAAAAAAATCTTACTGATCTTCTTACTCTTTGCAGGGGATCTTGAATGGAACCTGGGCCCGCTGGCCCATATCACGGCTCCTGCTGACCTCTCTAACTTAAAAGAGATGCGCATACTACACATAAACGCCCCGCAGCCTGTCAAAAAAATGGATTCCCTACAAAGTTGGCTACACCATACTTCCCCCGATATACTGGTGGTTACAGAAACGTGGTTAAAACACTCTACCCAAGACTCGGAAATTAATTCTCCCTCCTACAAAATCTTCAAGACCAACCAATCGGCAAAGGTGGGGAAGGGTAGCAATCTACCTTAAGGACAGCTTCTCGCTTCTATTGTCAAATCATCTTCTGTACTGAAGGAATTCGAATGTCTTTCCATGAAGGTCCAAATCTCGCACTCTCAATCTCTACTTGTTATAATGTGCTACAGACCCCCTTCAGCTGGGCTTTTGCTCCTAAACCACCTGAGCAACCTGATGGACAATTCCACCTCTTTTTTTTAAACTTCTTTATTAAAAGTCAATCTTACCTTACATTCACAAGGTTTAAACATTGGTACACAAACTTGACTTTGTTCAGCAGGATCCATTGTTAAAGGTACAAAAATAAAGAAAAGACAAATTGATTTCCTGCATAGTATACATCGTTAATAAGATCTGTTACATCTAAAGATTAAATGGATTCTATATAAAGCAATTCTAAGACTTTATATATACCATACTCTGCATTGGAGTGTCTAAAGTCCAAACTAGGTGTAAATTAACTTCATCAACTAACCAAGTAAGTAAAATACAGTCTTTAAAAAAGAAGTAACAAATTATAAAGGGAACAAACAAAAAGCCAGCAAACAGTTTCTTTACCTTTACATGCACAATTAATATTTATACAATTATTTAGATAAGTCTAATTTTCTTTTATTTCCATAACTTTCACAAGCAGCGGGGGGGGGGCCCTCGGTGTCGATTCAATCTGCTGGTAGAACCAGGAGGATATACCTCATATGTGTCACACTGGCAGGGATGCTTGATGTATAACCCACCTCATCCATCTATTTGTATAGGCTTCTTGCCTATTCTGTAAATTAAAAGACATTTGTTCAAGTCCTGTATGTGGGTAATAATAGATTTCCTTTCTGATACTGTTGGGGGGGGGGGTTCCTGTAGCCACTTTCTAGATATGGATTTATATACTGCCATCAATAGGATTGCCTACATATATCTAGCTTATTTCCTTTTCATTGAGGGTGGGAGGATTCCCAATAGTAGATTGCTTGGCATTAGGCTCTCTGTTAAGCCAAAGATGCCTTTTATATGTAGGGTGATCTCCTGCCAGTAATGCTCCAAAGTGGGGCATTGAAAGAATATATGAGTCTGGGTGGCTAAGGGAGCTCCACAGCCTATCCCACATGCTGATGAGAGGGCAGGATTTCTCCTGGCTGATACCTGGGGGACTAAGAAAAATCTGGCCCTAACATTCCATGTAAACTCTTGCCATGTGGGAGAGGAGGTGGTGGACCATGTCCCATACCATACCCTGGGCCAGACTCCCTGATTCAGAAGTATTTGTAGGTCTTTTTCCCAACTAGCTTTAAGCCTATCTGAATCGCAAATCCGCTGGTTGATAAGGGATTTATAGAGGAGGGATATAGCATGTTCTCCAGCTTGAGTAGTCCAAATGGGGATGAAAGGCTAGTCTTCTTCAATCAACAATGAGCGAGAGGAGTGTCTCCTTTGATTTAGGGTAATATAATCCTTAATCTGTTAATAGTGTATCAAGTCAGCATCATGCCAGGAGAGCCACAGTTTCACCTCCTGGAATGGCATAATTGTATCCTGTCTTAATATTTGCCATGGGACCACAAAACCTCTAGAGGCCTGTAAAGCATACCAGGGATCCACCTTGGCCGGTAGAAAATGAGGATTTGAAGTAAGCCAGGTATATTTACAAGACTGTAACAGGGCCTCTCCTCCTTGGATTCCCCTATTCCATCCTTCTAGTATAGTAGAAACCTCTCTAGGGACTTGAGGGGTCATTTGTTTTAGGTGAGAAGGGTTGAATAGTACCATGGGAAGGGGGTATGGCAAAAGTCTAGCCATGTCAGTTTCTTTCCAGCGAGCTATATAGCTTGGATTACCCCATAGTAATGCTAGCCACATTTGGCAGGCCTGCCAGTAAGTTGCTATGTTTGGTAAAGTTATTCCTCCCGCCCTTTTAGCAAACACCAGAAGTTGCTGTCTAATCCGTGGTTTCTTGTTCTGCCAAATGAAAGACAGAAACAACTTCTGTCACCCTAGTAGTTCCTTTTGGGAAATGATACAGGGTATGGACTGGAAAAAGTATAGTAGTCTTGGAAGGGCATTCATCTTTAAAGCCTATGTCCTAGCATAGATGGTCAGAGGAAGTGAGTTCCATTTTCTCATATCAATTTTTAAAACTGTTATTAAGAGAGAATAATTTAATTTAAATAGCTGAGACAAATCTACAGGAATCTTAACTCCCAAGTACTTTATTGAGAAAAGATTCCACTTAAATGGAAATGAATCTTTCAATTTACTGTGGGGGGAGTAGTTAAAAGTCAGAGCTTCTGTTTTGATAGTATTCAAGACATAAACCGACAATTCAGAGAACAGGGACAGTTGTCGAAAAAGTACTGGCACGGAGGTATCTGGATTGGTCATATAAATCAAGACATCATCTGCAAATAGGGCTAATTTGTGCTCCATATCTGCTATAGTAATGCCAAGAATTTCTTGCGTTTGTCGAATTAGTTGGGCTAGAGGTTTTATATACAGGAAAAATAGTAAGGGAGATAGGGGACACCACTGAAGGGTTCCTCTCTGTAGGGAAAAACTTTCAGATATATGTCCATTTGATCAAATGTATCCTTGGGGTTTATTATAAAACTTGAATAATAGGTGTATAAACTGTTCAGGGAGACCAGATTGAGCCAAAACTTTCTTAAGAAAGGTCCAAGAGACCGTATCAAATTCCTTTTCGGTATCTAGACTTAAGAAAATGGAGGGAATATAATATTTTTGAATATGCTCAATTAAATAGATACTACGCCTGATATTGTCTGGTGCTTGTCATTCTGGTATGAAACCACATTGGTCTCTATGAACGAGGGAAGGGGCAATTTTTTTAACCAGTTAGCAAGAATTGCTGCCATCAATTTATAGTCCGTATTTAAGACTGAAATTGACTGGTAGGAGGAACACTATGTGGGGTCCTTGCCTGGTTTAGGAATTACTGATATAATGGCATAATTTCAAGAGGGGGGTATAATTCCCTCCTGAGAAGAAAAAGATGCAAGCAGCTTCGAGAGAAGGGGGATTAATTCAGATTTAAAGGTTTTATAGAACTCTCCTGGAAGCCCGTCTGATCCTGGGCATTTCCTAGATTTAAGGGAGCTGATTTGATGCTCAATTTCTAGTGGAGTGATGGAAGCCACTAGGTCTTTAATTTTCTTTTGCTGCAGAGCTGGCAGGTCCAATCCATCCAAAAGCTTTTCTGTTTTGTGCTGATGTGGTTGTGGGGGAGAAGAGTAAAGTTGCCCATTGTATTCTAGGAATACCTCTGATATCTCCCCAACTGAATGGCGAAGGAGACCTGATCTATCATCTCTTCTACTATTTATTATTGCTTTAGCCCTCTGATATCTAAGATGGCCTGCTAACAATTTGAGGGAATGAGGTCCCTCATTGTAATACTTTTGCCTAAGGAAAAGCAATTTTTGTTCTATGTAGTAGTCAAGTAGGGAGTTGAGTTCACGTTTTAGAGACATGAGCTCTTTTGCCAAACGGGGGGATGGTTGCACCTTCTGCCAATCCTCTAACTTCCTTATCTGGGTTGTTAATTCCTCTCTTTTCTGGTCTCTTCCTTTTTTTACTTCTGGAAGATATTTCTATACATTTACCCCGGCATATTGCCTAAATTGTGTCCCATAGTATAGATGGGTTTACTATCGGAGAATCATTATCTAAAGTTGCCTGGGTAATGGTATCTTTAAGTTGCTGTATATTTTCTTTATCTCTTCAGAGTGAGAGGTTTAATCTCCAAAAAGTATTTCTCTGGAATAGACCCAGATTCACCTTCAAAAATATAGGTGCATGGTCTGAAAGAATAAAATCCCCTATCCAGGTCCTACACGCATAGCTCAGATGTTCCTGGGAGAGGTAGATAATCATGGGTGGAGTAGGTTAGGTGGGCCTGGGAGTAAAAAGTATAATGTTTATCACTCCCATTCAGGAACTTCCAAGAATCTGTAAACCCTAGCTCCTTCAATAGTATAGCACCTTCTTTTACCACCTTCTCCTGCTGTCGTAAAACATTCAAATCTTGTCTGGCAGTTCTGGTAAAATCTATATTCAGGTCCCCTCCCCAAATCACTAGTGCTTCCACTCATTGTGATAACAAAAGGAGGAAGGATCTGTAGGTGAGAAAGTCAGCATTTGAGGGAAAGTACACAGAAGCTATAGTCACCAATATACCATTTAATTTACCGTTTACTAATGCATATCGTCCCTCTTTGTCAGGAAGCTGAGCCATGCTCTTGAAGGGTATTTTTTGTGGGATCAATATGGCTGTTCCTCTCCTTCACCCTGTCTTATAGGATGATGTCAGCACCTGAGAGAAACCCATCCTCTCAAATTTCTTATGCTCTGCAGGGGAAAGGTGGGTCTCCTGGAGGAGAGCAATATCCGTATTTGACCTCTTTAGATAGGACAATATTTTGGATCTTTTAACTGGACTAGTTAGTCCATGTACATTATAAGAACATATTATGTAACCCATGACCATTTTGTTTCGGATACCCCTTGAAAGACCACCTCTGTAATGTATAATTACTCATCTGAGGTACTCCTCTCCACACTCCACCGCTGCTCTGAGTATGCAACTGCTTCAGATAAATAAAGAACACTGCTGGCATAAACATTAACAAGAAACTTTGTGCCAACTGGGCAAACTTTATACATTTTTGTTTATACTGCTTCCAAGGTCAGAGGTCACATACCAAAGGTGACTTCTGAGCCCACCTGGTAGTAATAGGTAGGTGGAGGGGTATACTTCATTCCTCCCAGTTAAGAGGGATACCCTCCCAGGCCGAGTCATTCATCAGCTCCAACAGGTTTTACCACCTAGGAGAAAAATAAAAAGAAAATGTTCTCCTTTCTCACTCCTTATTTCCAAATGAAGGTAATGTTCTGGTCTGTTGCAAGGGGTGAGGTGTGGAAAAGTCAGCCTCATACCCCAAGCTCCCAACCATTTCAGAGAAAGATTGGGGAAGTGGAATAATAAAAAAACATAGGCATAGGGAGGGCCAATTGACCTTTGCCCTATTCCTGATCTCCAGGAAACCACCAATAGTCTATGCCAAAAAGGGCCATAGTAGTAGGGAGAAGTATTCTGCTTTGTAGGGAGTGTTTATTTAGGGAGAAAAAATGGATCCAAAGAGGTACTTGTTGCTTACTTGCACCCCAACTCCCCACACTTCTCCCGACTGCCCCCTCTTCATGTTAAGCCAGCCCAAGTTTAAAATCACTGCTCGCCTAAATTAAAACCTTTCCGATCTAGTGTAAATCCAAATAGGACTTGATATTTAGGCATAGAAATACAATCATTTCCACCATTATAACGTTATCAATTTTAAATGTGAGGAGAACAGAGAACAAGAGAGTCTCTCCTCATGTAAGCGTCAGTTATTCACGTATTACTAGTGACCTGCACGATCCACTTCTCCCCGCATCCAAAATTAAAACTCATTTTGATAGTTTTATCGGGGCAATCGATAGGTTATCATTTATTTGTTGAGTCGTGCTCAAAGGCTGAGCAGTGCCAGACTGCTTAAAAAGGTTGAGCCACACAGCTAACCCAGGCAGAGGAGTGTAAGGGCCTGAGTATGTACTCACCACCTCGGATAACAAAAGCACAGCCTGCGACACCATGGTCAGCCCTCCGAGTCAGTCAGCTCACCTTTGGACACCCCAGGAAGTTTCTTTGTTAAATCTTTGAGATGCTGGATCGATTCCGATGTGGAGCCACTGGTGAAGGCCTTGGTCTTTCTTGGGGTAACTAACTGCCAGGCATTGTTTGAGCCTTTTCTGTTTTGAATTGGAGCATGCTGCTGTTCCGGAGGACTTGTGCCCCTCTTTTCCAATGCTGCCTTTGCCACTTGTGGGGAGTCATAAATTTCAGTTCCATCCTTCCAGAGGACCTGCAAATGGACCGGATAGGGGGTCTGTATTCGAATCTGATTGCTCCGGAGGGCTCTTATCATGAGATTGTATTCCAGGTGCTGCTTCTGGATCTTGGGTGGATAATCATGATCAAAGAACAATCTTGACTCTAATTATTTCACTTCTTTTTTCCTGCCATGCTCTCCTCAAAATATCTTCCTTCATCCGATAACTGTGGAACTTAATGATGATTGAGCATGGCCGTGCCATTGAGTCTTTGGGTTTTGGGGCTAACGCTCAATGAGCACGCTCGATCTTCAGCTTGTAACCCTGGGGGAGTTTGAGGACATCTTTTAGTAAATCTGTCATGAATTCAGCCATGGTGCCTGTTTCTGCATCTTCCCTGAGGTCATATAGACAGATGTTGTCTCACCTCGATCAGCTTTCCAGGTCCAAACACTTCTGCTCCATGGCTATTGCATGCTTACACAAGGCTTGCATTGTATGCCCTAAATGCAACACACTGTCCTCTGAGTGAGATATGTGATCTTCTGCCTCCTGAACCCGTCTCTCTACATGGGTAAGCTTTTGATTTAAATTTATGAACTCAACTTTGTTCTCCGCCCACATCTCTTTGATTTCCTGAAGCAGGATATTGAATCTATGTCTGGAGAGTTGCTCATTTTCTTCATCTGTATCATATGGCCTACTGGGGTCCATGGACCATTACAGAGCATTGGTGCGATTCAGAGGGGCTGCCTTGAATCCATTGTCATCTCTCTCTTGATGTACCTTTTGAGGTTGGTTTCTGGAACCCCTCTCTTTGGGATCCTCTGCCTGACATCTGGTAGTGTTTTATTTTGAAAAATGTAGACGCTAGGAGGATAAGTTAAGGAGTCATTCAGGAACTTCCCGTTTAGATGCTAGTTATCTCTATGGCGTAACTAAAAGTTGACAATTGCACCTCTGAAATCATAATATTGGGTGACCTAAACCTTGACTGGTTATCCCCCTGCTCAAAACCTCTCAAAGGGCTATGCAATGCCTTCAGACTATCTCAGCTCATCACAGAACCTACCCATCCTAACAAGAAACATCTCAACCACAGCACCCTGCTTGACATCATTCTAGTCAACAAACCCCACCTGTTCACCCGCTCGGGTGTCTTCTTCAATAACTTAAGTGACTGCTGCACAATCGCATGTGTCAGATCCTTGCCAAAACAAATCTCTGCATCCAAATATATATTCAAGAGGTGCCGTCATAATTTTAACCCCATCTCTTTCCTATCTGCCCTACAGAATGCCTGCTGGCAAGATTTTTATCTGGGCCCTATCATCCACAAAGCCTACGATGTCTTCCACAACATATTTCTCAATGTTTTAAACAGCCACACACCCCTTGTGAAATTATGAACCAAGAAAACTTCATGCCCTTGGTTCTCTCCCAGTTTAAAAGCTGAGTTCGATACAAGGGATGAATTATGGAAAAAGGCTAGGAAGATTAAGCTACATGCTGATTGGTTAACCTTCAGGGTAGCTAGAACTCGTTGCACTAAGCTCACTAGGGAGGCCAAGATCAATTAGTATAATAGCCAACTGGACTCCTCCACTGCTCACTCTGACCATCTTTGGAAAACATTAAGAAAGATAGAGGGCCACAGACCCTCCAATGCTCTTACCTCCAAGCTTACGTCCGGAAGCTCTACCATCACAGACAAACTCGAGATTCTCAACTTACTGAATAATCACTTTGCCTCCACAGGGCTGGCATTTGATTCATCCCCAGCCAGCAACCTAAGTGCTCAGTTGAACAGTCAAGGCATGCTTGCAGACCCCTTTACAGCAATCAGGGCCAACTCAGTTTTTTCCTTCAGCCCAATAACCTTGAAACAAGTCGAGGACCTACTCCTTAACCTTGACACCAGGAAAAGTGCTGGAGCACATCTCATAGATCCTTATTTCCTAAAAATAAGTTATCACATACTGACCCCACCCACTACCCATCTATTCAATCTGTCTCTTACCCACAGTGCTCTCCCAAACATGTGGAAAGCTGCCCACATTATCCCGCTCTTCAAATCCAGTAACCTTGGTGATCCCAACAACTATAGGCCCATCTCCCTGCTTCCTGCACTCTCTAAACTACTAGAAAAACTTGTAATCATCCAGATCAGGAAGTACTTTGAATCCGTCAACATACTTACACTTGTACAATCTGGTTTCAGACCACTACACAGTACTATCTCAGCCTTGGCAAAAGTGTCCAATGATTGGCTCAACGCCCTGGACAGTAGACTCTATGTGGGCGCCGTGTTCCTAGACCTCAGTAAAGCCTTCAATACTGTGGCCCATGCTATCCTATTAGGCGTATTCTACAATGCCTGCTTCGATGACACAGCCATCAAATGGTTCAGCAGCCATCTGATTGGCTGAACTCAGCAGGTAAAAGCAGAAGGAGACCTTTCCCCTCAACAAATACTACCAAGAGGTGTTCCACAGGGCTCCATATTGGGCTCTCTCCTATTGGCCATGTACATCAGTAACATCCACTTGGGAATTAAAATGGCTAATATTCACTTATTTGCCAATGACACAGTGCTATATATCTCCAGAACTACTCTTGACAGCACCTTTTTCAACCTCCAGATGGAATTTGACTGCCTCCAATAAAACCTGTTACATTTAAAGCTGCTTCTAAACATGAAAAAAACTAAAACTATGCTCTTCTCACCTTCTTCTAAGAACTCAAATGCCTCTATTATGATTTCTACCCCCCCCCCCCCAGATCTCTACCATTCTGGGGGAACCCTTTGAAATAGTTTCAAAATTCAAGTACCTTGGCGTCTGGCTCTACAGCAACCTGACCTTCTCCACTCACTTAGATGAACTTGCAAAGAAGCTCAAGCAAAGACTCAGCATATTCTTTCAGATCCAACAGCTACTTTCAGCAAAAGAAAAGATCAGACTTGTTCAAATGACATTCCTCTCACTACTGGACTACACTGATCTTCTTTACGGTAGAGGCTCACACTCGACCCTGCATAAACTCGACACCCTGTATCACAGGGCCCTAAGATATATAACCGGAGCTCTGTATTCCACACATCACTGTGACTTACATAGACTAGTGGGTTGGCCATCCCTAAATTGGAGATGCGAGAAAAATGCAGCCCTCTGAACCTACCAAGCCATTACCAGGATGCTCCCCTCCTACATCTCTAATTGTCTCATTATGTGCACCCTATAAGCTATAATCTGAGAAGCCTCTCTTACATATCTCTTGCCATCTCTAAAGTCAGGACTCATTTTGGATCCTCAGCCTTCAGCCACTACTTGCCATCCCTATGGATTAAGTTGCAAAAATCACTCCATACCTCTAACATAATCAAATTATTCTCCTTCAGGACCCTCATCTCATGGGCCTTCCCCAAGACCTGCAACTGCAGAACATGACACTCTGTGCTAAGCTCCTCTACCGGACTCCTCCACATCTGTACCTTCCCTGCACAACCTCAAACCGTCTATGCTTAACTCTCATATGCCCTGTACTCCTTGCACTTATTAGCACCCATTGTTACTTATTCCCATTGTTCCTCCTTCATTATTCCCTAGTAGGTGATCCTGCCTTAGGGTTAGTGTTATCCATCTGTTGATTGTATATGGTATTTCTGTGGTATGCATTGTCTGCTATGTACATATTGTATTGTCCGAGCACATAGTCGTACCACTGTTGCATGTTTTAGCTGTGTTAAATGCAGGTCCATCTTGTAAATGAGTTCTCCTCAATGATGTTTCACCTGGATAAATAAAGAATTGATTGATTGAGTGATTGATTGATGGATTGATTGATTGATTCAGCAAGCATAACTAAAAAAATCTAGTGGTTGTTTGTCACCACTCTATCAACAACAACAACAACTGAAATGTGGTAGGCAACTGCCTGTTTCATTTTTTTAAATGTTTGTCAAAATAAATTCCATACAAGTGCATCTGAATGTTTAAAGCAGCAGTACTAGATAATCAGAAAGTGATTATTAGAATTCTGCTTTTTGGCTGGTCATATACAGCCAAAGTTCTGGTTTCCATATCTCTAAATACTTTTTTCTAGTGATCTTTAGTTTTTCATATATTTAAAATTGATTTCCATTGTCATGGATCCACAGTAAATATGACTGCTGCCTAATTTGTGATTATACTATGCCACTGCGACATCTATCAAGGAGACATCCCCAACAGCTACACCACAGTGCTGGGTGTTGACATTGCAGTGTTGGGGATGCCCTCATGTTTCTATCAGGGGCTGTGCCCCCTGAACCCCCATACCCCTGGTCTCTAGGATTCTAATTCTGAGTCAGAGTTGGACCAGGGGGGATACATTCTGAGAGGCAGTCTTGGAGATTGCAGAGGCCATCACAGCAACATGTGGATTTTGCCTAAATCCTGTCACTGTGATGGTCTTCACAATCGGGCAGTTGATGTGGCATCAGTATACCCTAATTTGCAGCCAAACTTCCCCCTCATGTCACATCACTTCTTTTATTTACTTCCATTGGACCCTTTGCTGCACATTCTGGCTATCCCTGTGTAGTGCCGCAAGTTATATGCATGTGCAGTTGGTGGCAGAGGGTACAAATTCAACATGGTGGGTTGGGGAAATGTAAACAAAAACAAAGACAAACAAAGCAAATTACTGGGTGATAGTATGGCAAAAACAAGAAAGATTACCAGGCAAGTGCCCAACAGAGTGCAGGAAAAAGCTGTTGCAAACAATACAACCTTTTTACCTAGTACTGCTGCTTTAAGATAATTACATCTAAAATATAGGCAACTCACTGCTTGTTTATATTTTTAACCTGCTGAATAAACAAATTAAACTCCACCTGGGTACCCAAATTGAATGTGAAACACACATATAGCAATACATTTAATATACACCTCACAAGACAGATTTTTTACTTGATCTTTCTGTTATGGTTGCTGACCTTTGTCTTCAGAATTCAAAAAAAAAAATTAAATATCCCCATTGTCTTCAAACACCACCAAAGAAGCACCCTTATTATGAGACACCTGTTGCAGCTGTTCATCATCATTGCTTTTATGTTCCTGCCACTCTTCACTGAACTGGTAAGACAATTTGTTGGGATTGATTTTTAGGAATGTAAGATGCTGTACATTTTCAGGAGTAAGCCTTGTGTGGCTATCAGAGACAACATTTGCAGCCATGCTAAATATACGCTCACAGTAAACACTAGTGGGAGGACAACTAATAAGTGTTATAACAAAGGCAGATAGTGCAGCAGCAAGCCATATCTTTTTCTTTTCCAACCAGTGCTCAAAAGGGTCATCAGTAATATTAATGAGCGGTTCTCTTAAATAGGCATCCACAACATCAGACAAAAACAAAGAAGGCAGCTTCACAACATTCACATCTGAGTTATCAGTTTCCATGAGTTTTGACCAAAAAATGTGACCGTCATCTGTGTGCTTTTCAGAATGACTTGCCTTTTTCAAAGGCCATGAAAGAGGACTTTCTGCATGACTACCCAATGTTGATGAAGGAGTAGATGGTGGCACTGTGTAGAAATTATTGCTGTCACCACCAATAGATGTTGCATCATCAGATTCAGGACCCACATTATGCGATTCACTTGTATTGTCAAATACTGTTCCTTCTTTTTCCTGTACAATTGCTGAAATTTACATGTTTTTGTATTCAAGATTAGAGTCACCAAGATCTGAAGGAGGCAACTGTTGCAACCTAAACTGTGGGTCTAGAAGAATCAAAAGAAGAAAACGTTTATTTTTTTGTGAGATTGTTAAGTCTTCTGCAATTTTGGAATTGCTGTATCAGTTGGTCTGTAAGAGATACACAAGATTTATTTCTGTTTTGTTCAAAACCTCTATGCAGCTGCCTGAGTTCCTTGTTCAATAAATTTGTGATGGGAATAACCTGGTTTAGAGTAGCATTCTCTTTGCTAATCTGTCGAGTTGCTTCATCAAAGGGAGTCAAGAGCAACGTAAGATGCTCCATGAGGCCCCACCGGAATGAATTCAGCACAACACCATCTGCTATGTTGTGCTCCATGGAATATTCATAGACTGCCTTCTTTTGTGCCAGAAGTCTCTCACATGTAAAACATTGAGTTCCATCTTGTCAGAGCATCTTGTTTTAGATGCTGTATTGGCAAGCTGTTTTTTTTTCTGGAGGTCAGCCAAGAAAACACATGATTTTACAGAGAGACTAAAATGGCCATAGCTTTTCTTTGAAGCTCCCACTAGTATTACTATTCTGTTGTCACTGGAAAGAAAAGCTCGTATTAACAGATTTAATGAGTATGTAAAGCATGGAATGTGAGCAAAATCATCACGTTTCAGTGCACTAACAACATTGGCGTCATTGTCTGAAACCACAAATTCAGTATTGAGTTCCTGGGCTTCTAACCACTCAAAAATGTTGTCATGTATCTCCTCCAAAATATTGTCAGTGGTGTGATACTTACCAAACATGCTAATGCAAAGAGCTGCCACTCTTGTCTTCCTTCCTGTACACTGCTGCTTGTGGTGGTGTTTGAAGACGACTGTGACACGCAATGTGCTTTGATGTACATATAATCAGTGGTTTGAGAACTCATCCACATTCACTCAGCTTAACAGCCAATTTTATTTTACTTTGCATACATTTGTATATTTTGGGAACAGCCACAGTTGCAAAATATTTATGGCTTGGAATATGTAATGAGGAGCAAAATATTTTAAAAGAGCTCTAAAACCTTCATTCTCCACCACAGAAAATGGTTTCAGGTCCTCAGCAATAAATTCAGTTATTAACTGATTAATTTTGAATGTTACTTGATGTGATCTACTGTAGGCAGTTTTTTGTTCAAGCATTGCAGCAATGGTCTGCTGTTTAGTTTGTGTGGAGGGGGTCACAAACCATAGGATTGCAGTGGAAAAGCAGTAGCTTGTCCAAATACTTTTGTCAGTGAAGACAAACATGTTTTTGTCTGCCCTGTCCTTTGGTCTCTTCACCATCACTATTATCTGTAGGAATATTTTCTTCACAGATACTTTTCCCTTGCTCAGAACTGCTGCCAAGCCAAATGGTTGAATGTGCTCTTTGCAAATGCCTCTTTAGTGATGTTCTCCCAAACTGGCCTCTTACTTTCCTCCTGCTAACTTCCCTATGACAAAAGGTGCAGACAGCAAACATTCATTTTTGGGACTTGTATGAAAACAGCTCCACACAACCGAGGTGGAACATTTTGTCATCATGCCAGGAACTGCAGCAATCTTGATGGCTGGTGTTTCTGTCTCTGATTCATGCACCCTGTGGCTGTTCCCAGAAGAACTACTATGATTGCTAATGATTTTTTCCTACTACTGGCTATGGCCACTGGTGGTGCTTGCTGTATGTGTTTTTTCTTGTTGTGTTTGGGAACCCCAGTGGTATACTCTACCTCAACGGTATCACAGCCTGATTCATCACCTTTAGAAGAGTATAACTGTGATAAATCATGATCTTGTACATTTATAACCTCTTCATACTAACATACTAAGGAACATACTAAGGAAGAGTAAGGAGCAAGAAGGCACAGCTACCCATAGGAGCTCCTATAAGTTTACATTGAACAATATTTTAGTTGTCCCACAGCAAGAATACAACTGGCCAAACATTTTTTAATTCAGTCTTAGCTCTGCTGATGATCACGTCCAAGAGCAGTTCATTCCAAGGGTTTGCTACCCTGGGCTTGTAAAAATATTTTCATTTTTGAGTATTGATTTTTTTTCCCTATGATTTGTAAGGGGTGCTCTCTGGTAATGCTAATGTTATCTCTGAATTCCAAGCCTAGCTCAGACATAAGAAAGGGGTCATTTACAATATCAAAAAAAATAAGAGCAAATCTCCCCTTATCTTTCTTGTCTCTAATGACATAAGTTGTAATATATCCGGTCTATCTTCATATGATTCATCCTGAATTCCAGAGATGAGCATTGTATATCTCTGCTGTATTTCTTCTAGTTTAACACAGATTGATTTTCTGAAAGGGCACCATAACTGGACTGCATACTCAAGCTGTGGTCTAACATAAGGCACTGCTTTCTGATGAAGAAGCCAGATATGCATGAGTGGCATATCATGGAGTGCTATGTCTAGTTGTACTAGACAGAACCTTTTTTTAATCATTGACTTTCTAGGTCTAACAGTTTTGGCTACTTGTTTTTGTGTTTTATCTGATTTTTCTGGCAATGATGACAGTGCTACATTACTTTGATCAGGGGGATTCACCAACATTGTTTTATTTTTCTGGTTGTGTTGCTTCATTTTTATGTTTTCTTGCATGTGCACAAGAAACATCTTGCAGTAGAAGGACATTTGAGAAGTATGTCAGGGATGAGTCCAATGCAGAGCAGTCCACAGTGGGCTCAACCCTGACACACCAATGAGAACACAACCAGGCTGTGACACTAGTCCAAGTTTCATAGCTGGAAGCCATTCTCTAGTTAAAAGAAATGAAGCGCTGCAATGGAGAGAGTGCTTCATTACTTTCATTTACATAATACCACTGGCAAGCAAGAGATATACATGCTGCATGGACAGATGCCTAGCAGGAGATGAGTTCAGTTGCCATCCATTTTATTGCTACTCACTCTTGGGGCATCTTGCTGTCAGTAGTCTGTCTTTCTGAAGCCCAGCAGAAGTGGACAGCACGTACAGAGAGGCAGAGAAAGTGGGAGAGAGAGTGCCATCACTGGACAGAGAGTACCCCTGACCCTCATTCCCCAGTCCCTGTAAATGTGAAAAAATAACCCTCCCGCTCCCTTCCTTTGCATGCAGTCTCACCCGCCACCCTCATTCCCTGTCTCCGTATCAGAAAGTGACCCTCCCACTCCCTCCCTCTGTGTGCAGTCCCACCTGCCACCCTCATTCCCCAAATGTATTCCTGAAATAAAGAAAAAATGCCCCAATGCTTTTTTTTTGTAAACCTGAAAAAAGAAAACCATCCCTCGTTGTCCCTGCTGCTCCTCCCCATCCCAACCCTCCCACTCAGCAGCCCACCACCCCACACACCCCCTTACCCTATACTTACCACTGGAGGTCAAGCGCCGTCATCTTCTCTGGACCAGCACACATCTGCACTCTTCAAAGCCCAACTGCAAACTGAAGAATCAAGGTATGCACTGTATAATAGCAGTCAACGGTGTTTTGAACTTATGTTGATATCTGGGCCATTTTTTTACATTTTACAACACATTTTACACATGGGCTTTTTGGGACCCCCACCTCATGAACACTGTCATAAGTCTTGTTAGTCTGACCCAGAGGTGATTTCCACGGTCCATGAATGGAATCCACCTTTTGATAGTAATGAAATGACAGTGCCAGTGTTCATGAGGGGAGGCCCCAAAAAGCCCATGTTGAAATTTTGGTGCAAAAATGTTGAAAAATGCCCGTATTATGAGGTTGTGTCGCACAGTTTCTACACAGGCACATAACTTTCATAATTTACAATATTTTCACTCCAGATTTTCAACATACTCATTTTTTCATACTACCTTATGAACAGTACAGCTGTCATTTCTCACATCCTGCCCAAAACATTTTTTCATACCTGTGGGGAAGAATGGCACAGTCACTGTGCAAAATCACCTTTCAGAACTGATTAACGAAATGACAGTAACAGTGTTCATGAGGTGGGGTCCCAAAAAGCTCATGCTGAATATTTGGTGCAAAAATACCTAAAAATGCTGAGGTACGCATGATGATCATTAGAATTTTTCTAAGCACGGGTGTAACTTTGGCAATTTGTCATATTTTCACTCCAAATTTTCAACATTGGTATTTTTTCACAAAACATCTCATGAACAGTACAGCTGTCATTTTTCAAATACTGCCAAAAATTTCTTTCTGCACCTGTGGTGCAGAATGGTGTTACAGTTGTGCAAAATTACATTTCAATCAATCAATCAATCAAAATCTTTATTTATCCAGGCAATCACCATTGAGCATAGCTCATTTACTAGATGGATCTTGGTTAGCACTGGAATAGAGGGTATGCAATTTATAAAAAAGTTACAACACAAGATCCAAATAATACTATAAAAGAATAAATAACAGTGGCACAATGGTTAAACTGTAACACAAATAGAGAACAGTTGGACAACGATACCTTCATAATGTGGAAATGTGTCTACATAGTAGCTGGGTGAACGATGCAAGGACAACAGGTAATGGTATATTAAATACCTTGCCTTGTGGGACAGGACAGTCAGTGTGTTCCCAGTCAGTGACTCAGAGTAGGGAGGAGGTGGCAGGCAGGGGGAAGGGAAATATAGGTGGAGTGGTTGAAGGTACCAAGGGGAGAGACAAGAGCTACAGAGGGGCACAGGATAGGGGGAGGAAGAGCACAGGAAGATGACAGAAAGGTAAAATACAAGTAGAAGTGTGAGATACAAGTAGAAGTGTGGAAGAGAAGCCACTCAGCTAGGCATAGCAAAGAAGACAGAGACCAACAAGATGAGCAACAGATATAGGGGAGGTCTAGGATAGATGGAAACAGTCACAATGTTCCTTGTCTGAATAGGCATATAATGACTTGAAGGAGGATAGACTGACCAAAGTACTCAGCTTTAGTGTTGTTTGTATTTTATTCCATAGAGATGGCAATGCATAGCTTATAGCCATTCTTCCGAGGCATGTTTTAAGCTTAGGTACCTTTAAGGAAATAAATGAGTAGCTTCTCAGAGCATAATTTCCTAACTCGCAAAGTGGAAGACAATCAGAAATGTATCGGGGAAGTTTTTTGATAATAGCCCTGTACGTCCAAAATACAGCATTTCTGTTTCTCCTATACTAAAGGGAGGGCCATCCCATGGCAGTGTAAAGGACACAATGGTGAGTGGAAAAAGGTAGACCAGTAATAAATCTCAGGGCCCTGTGATACAATGTATCCAATTTAGCCAGATAAGAGTCAGGGCAGTGACTATAAAGGAAGTCAGCATAGTCAACCAAGGAGAGAAATGTTTGTACCAGCAGCAGCTTGGCATCTCTAGTAAGGCAGTTGTTAATCCTGAAAAAAAAGTCCAAGACTGTGCCTCAGTTTTTTTAGCAGATCCTCAATATGGTCTGTATAGGAGAGTGTGTGGTCAAGCCACACTCCCAAATACTTGAATTTATTAACACATTCTAGATTTTCTCCCAGAATTGTGGTGATCTGTGGAATAGAGCCAGCACTGGCCAGGTTTGCTACACGAGGACGTGGAGAAAACAGCATAGCCTTAGTCTTTTTAGCATTTAGTAAGAGCTTTTTATTTAGTAGTTATTTTTGAAGTAGCTTGAATTCCATTTGTAGGTCTCCACAAGCAACTTCTGGAGACAGGTGACTTAGATAGAGTACCGTGTCAGCAAACAGATAGATATTGGCCTTAATTATGTTAACACTGATGTTGTTTATGTAAATAGTGAACAGTAGAGGCCCAAGGATTGATCCTTGGGGCACCCTTCTTTGCAGGGGTTTGAGGGGAGAAAGTTTACCTTCTGCCTTAACTTGCTGCCACTGGCCAGAGAGGTAGTCAGCAAACCAATGTAAGGATAGTGGTTTCAGACCTATCGCTCTCAGGGAGGAGAGGAGCAGGTCATGGTCGATGGTGTCAAAGGCCTTGCTTAGGTCTAAGAACACTGCACAGATGAAGTTCCTATTCTCCAGGTCTTGCTGCCAGTAGGTGGTAACTTTGGCTAGGGCCATAATGGTAGTATGCTCTGCTCTGAAGCCAGATTGCATTGGGTTTAGCAGGTTCATAGTTTCTGCATAGGTTCTCAACTGTTTGCTTACAATTTTTTCCAGCACTTTGGACAGAATAGGGAGTAAAGAAATTGGCCTATAATTGTTAAGATCACAGGGGTCCCCTGATTTAAACAAGGGGATAAGTTTAGATTTCAATGGGTATTAGAACATTTTCTGTACTGGGTACATGCGGTGAGGCGATAAGAAGGTTATGTTGAACATTTGGGTGAACATTATTTAAGATATATAAGATACAATATATCCCAGGCACACTGCCTTAGGGGTAGCTGGTCCATTCCACTGGGGCATCAAACAGACGAGGCATACTGATGAGTCCTGGTAGGACGAAACACGTGTCTATGTCTTCTGTTAGCACCCTTTGCAAACTGTGTGAGAGGCCTTTCGGCACCATGCAATTCTGCTTAAAGTTGGACCAGCATATCATTCTGTGGTGATTTGCATGTACAGCATGATGCTTTGCATTGTGGGGCATGTGTGATTTGTATTTTTGAAACTTGGCTTCCGGCCAAATGCCCTTTAGGTAACCCTTGCCTCAGTGTTTGCACACAGAGGTTCTTTGTCTTTAAATAGTTTTTATTTTAATGGGTTCACCACAATATATCCCAGCACACTGCCTTAGGGGTAGTTGGTCCATTCCACTAGAATTGTCAAACAGATGAGGCATACTGATGAGTCCTGGTAGGACGAAACACGTGTCTATGTCTTCTGTTAGCACCCTTTGCAACCGTGAGAGGGCTTCGGCACCATGCAATTCTGAATAAGTTGGACCAGCATAACATTCTGTGGTGATTTGCATGTGCAGCCCTGATGCTTTGCATTGTGGGGGCATGTGTGATTTTGTATTTTTGAAACTTGGCTTCCCGGCCAAATGCCCTTTGGGGTAACCCTTGCCTCAGTGTTTGCACACAGAGGTTCTTTGTCTTTTAAATAGTTTTTTATTTTATTGGGTTCACCACAATATATCCCAGGCACACTGCCTTAGGGGTAGCTGGTCCATTCCACTGGGTGTCAAACAGACGAGGCATACTGATGAGTCCTGGTAGGATGAAACACGTGTCTATGTCTTCTGTTAGCACCCTTTGCAAACTGTGTGAGAGGCCTTTCGGCACCATGCAATTCTGCTTTAAGTCGGACCAGCATAACATTCTGTGGTGATTTGCATGTGCAGCCCGTGATGCTTTGCATTGTGGGGGCATGTGTGATTTTGTATTATTTAAGATGGCACAGTTATGACTATTTGTTGCAGTTTCACTACACCTGCTCATAACTTGATGTGTGGAAGTGCAGGGACCAGAGGCCCTTGCATTTCCACAGCTAGATACATATGCACATCTGTGCAGGGATGGGAGTGCAGGGTCCTTCAGACCCTGCGCTCCCACAGTAAAATAAAGGTACCATTATACTATCTCAAAAAGCATGAAAAAAAAAATTAAAAAAAAATGTGTTAATGCATCAGATAGAGTTACAACATCAAAAGTAGGGAAATGTGGCATTAGGGTTTCCAACCATAACATCTCCCCCCACTGACAGCCAATGCAACCTCTCCACCCCACCCTCCACAGACGAGCAGGCATTGGGGTGCGCCTTGGGGGCATAGACTCTCTCACCCCATTCTCCTATATTGTACAATCTCAACTTCCTTACAATTGGAATGGGGTGAGAGCTAAGCCTGTTGCCTGAAGGCACACCCTGATACCTGGTTGGTCTGTGGATGGTGGGGTGGGGTAGTTGGTCGGGTTGGTGTCGTGTGGGGAGGTGTTAGCATTGGAAACCCTATCACCACATTTCCCTGCTTTTGGCACTTTAACCCTAACTGATGCATGAATGAAGTATTTTGCAATTTTTATTATATATATGTGTAATAGATAACCCACAGTAGGGTGTGTGGTCATGCTCTGAAATATGCATGCCTTTGTATGAGTTGTGAAGCACAAGGCTACAGGCCGGGTGCATTCTACCACCCAAGGTGTGCATATATCAAACCGCAACCGCACATCCTACAGTGGGTAATGTATCTTATAAAATGGCTAAAATGGTTTTGGAGGGGGGATGAAAGTGCAAGCATGCAGTCATGCTCTGATATACACATGGTCATGTGGTGTGTTTCAGCCAACTAGCAGAAAGTATTTTCCCTACCCATTTTATTTATTCATTTATTTATTTTTTATCTGTGACTTTGTTAACCGGGTAAGCACACTGATCCCAGGGACCATTTTCAGGCATGACCCAGGCCATGACAATGAGACAGGAGGCAATTAAATCAAAATACAATAGAACATTGCAGACCAGTCAACACAATGATGCCAAACTGATAAAAGAGAATACAACAATGGATCATAACAATATTAGGTACAGAGACTTAAATACAAAGGCAAATATACACAATAACAGTGGAACAGCTAAAAATACAAAGTGTCTGGTAACTATGGCAGACTAGCAGGGAAGGGAAGGGGAATGTGAAACTACCCAGAAAAGCATTGGCAGCATGACTCAGCTAGGAGCCAGTCTTTGAGGTGGGATTTGAACAGGCAGTGGGTGTCCAGGGAACTGAGCTCAGTGGGCAACTTGTTCCATAACAAGGGGACTGCAGCAGACAGGTTTCTCCCACCCATGTTGTTGGATACCCTGGGAAAGTGGCATGGGGGATAGTATGTGAGCAGAGGCAGTGATGCAAGGTTCTGACTTTGAAGAGGGCTGCGAGAGGGGACTCTTGGCTGGTGCGGACAGAATTATCAACCAAGCAGCAGAGGGTGAAGTCAAAGAGGCCTTGGAGTGAGAGCCACCCCTGTTACTAATAAAGGACACAATGGTGGGAGGAAAAAGGGGCCAGTAAAGTGAAGCGACAAACACTATTGTAGGCAGTGGAGAGTTTGGCAGTGAATAAAGAGGATGACAGCATAGATGATGAAACAGTACTCAAGTATGGGGAGTAGGTTCCCCTGGACAATGGCAAGCAGAGCCTCCAGGGTGAGGTAGTGCCTGAATCTGTAGGCTACACCCAGCTCTTGGTGTATCCTGTGAACTACTGAGTTAATGTGCTCAGAGAAGGACAGGGAGGGAGGGATCAAACATAACACCTTGATACTTTAAGGTATCAACATTTCCAAGCACCTGGTCATCTGGGGAGGCTATGTTGAGAAAGAAAGGAGATTTGAGCTTGGCAAGGAAGGAATTTGACCTGAACAGTATGGACTTTGTTTTCTTGACATTTACCAGGAGGAGGCTGGCTGCACACCAGTAATGAGCTGCTCCATAGTTTTGGGTGAGGATGGAGGAAATGAGGGAGTAGGATTTATCCCTACAAAAGAGGACAAGGTTATCTGCATAGGGGAGGGAGTGACAAGTAAGACTGTCAGAAAGAAGGAATTTATAAATAAGGAGAAAGAGCAGAAGACCATTTATAATTTTATATATATATATATATATATATATATATATATATATATATATATACACCATACTGTATATATAGAGAGAATATATCTATGAATATGTATATATATATATATATATATATAGAGAGAGAGGTAGGTAGTAGGTCACTCATCAGCCTCACCTTTGCTTGCCAAGATTGTGGTAGGAGACATTTTCTACACGGACAGGATGGACATCCTAGAAAAGCTAAATAGCCACTTTGCCACTGCAGGCCTTGCATTTGATGCCTCATCCGCCAGTAAAGTGAGTGTCTGCAGTGATAACAATGACTGCCCTAGCCCTGTCACCAAAACTGTCTTGGAGTGCTCCTCCTTTAGCTTTCATCCAGTAACCTTTAAACAGGTGGAGGACCTCCTGCTAGCCTTGGACACTAAAAGGTTTGCTGGTGCTGACCTTTTAGAACCGTTCTTCTTGAAACTTGGCTGCTATCACCTGACAGCTCCAATCGTTCATCTTTTTAATAGTTCCTTGGCTCATGGTGAGTCACCACCACTTTGGAAAATAGTGCACATTATTCCTCTTCTTAAATCTGGTGACCCAACTACCGCCCAATTTCCCTTCTCCCAATCCTATCAAAGACCCTGGAAAAAATAGTTAACTCTCAACTCAGAGAGTTCCTTGACACAGAAAATATCCTAAACCCCTCCCAATCAGGATTTAGGCCCAAGCACAGTACTGTATCAGCCCTTGCCAAAGTGTCCAATGAATGGCAAACCACCCTGGATACTAAGCAATACATCTATGCCCTCTTTCTAGATCTTAGCAATGCCTTCGATACAGTGGATCATCATATTCTTCTTAACGTCTTGATCGGCATCGGTGTAAACAACACTGCCTTAAAGTGGTTTGATTGAAACCTCACCAACCAAATGCAACAAATCAAAGATCAAGGGGAACTGTCTCAGTTAAAGACCCTACCATGTGGTGTGCCACAAGGCTCCATCTTAGGCCCTATTCCGTTTGCTATTTATATAAACTGTATAGACTCCTGTATACGCCCAAGTAACATTCATCTATTCACTGATGATACTGTGCTCTATACTACTAACACCTCCCTAGACATAGTCCACAAAAAGTCTCAGTTAGACTGACATCCTCCAATGCAACATCTTCGAGCCTCCAGATTTATACCTTGCTTTGCGAATCCTTGGAACTAGTAGAAAAATTCAAGTACCTGGGTGTTTGGCTGGATAACAGGCTCAACTTCTTGGCTCACCTTAATGAACTATCTAAAAACTAAGACAACGTCTAGGCATATTTTATCAGATAAGACACCTCCTTACTCTTGAAGCAAGGAAATGACTTGTCCAAACAACTTTTCTACCACTGCTTGATTATGCTGACTTTCTCGATAGTCACTGTCCTATTCCGGTGCTATGTAAACTTGACACTTTCTACCATCGTGCACTGAGATTTATCCTAAACATGCCATTATGCACCCATCACTGCCTGCTCTATCAGGTGCTAGACTGGCCCTCCCTCACTCTGAGGAGGCAAAAAAATGCCCTCATGTGGACATACTGGGCCGTAACCAATAAACTACCAACCTATATTTCTACGCTGTTTCAGCATACTGAGGGAACGTATGGTCTAAGGAGTTTGTCTCTTGTCTCTCTTAAAGTACCCAAAATAAGGACATGTCATGGCTCAGTGGCTATCATCTTTTCTCTGTCCACCCTTTGGAATGTCATGCAAAAAATTCTCAGGCTGTCCTCCCTCCCGGGGCCTTACTCTTTCAGGAGGCTGCTCACTTTCAAACTGAGAGCCCTGTGTGTACGCTGCAGATAACCACCTCCTCCATCTCCTGTGGCTCCCCAAACTCTTGGCACTTACATGTATTCCCCTAGCACTTCTTTTCTTCTTTCCAGCTTGGGATTATTCTGCCAACTCCCACCTGTTTGTTTAACTACATCTATTTCCACCCCTCACCAACCCGTTCCCTTGTTTTTCCCCCACCCATAAACCTTCGGTTGTTGTTCCCTCACTTACCCTACCTGGTATCCCTCATCTTATTATAAGGTTGTGACCTTTGTCTGAATAATCCCACATCTTGAGGGAATCCTTTATATATACAGTCAATTATCAACCTAAATAGTGTTCACCATATGTAACCCCCCCGCCCTGATCTTATTTGTTTCTCTGTAACTGTATTTTATTTGCTCATTGTGTGTACACTACTTATCTGGTAATTTTGCTGTAGTCGTATATGTTCTCCTTGTCCAGGACCATCTTGCAAATGAGCTTGCTCAAGAACGATTTTGCCTGGTTAAATAAAGTTTGATATATATATATATATATATATATATATATATATATGTATGTGAAAATATATATATTTTTTCTTTGCTCTCCTTGTTCTCTCTCAGCCTGCTTCAGGTCCCCTTGAGCCCCAACCCCACCCCCACAGCCTAGGGCTTACCTGTTCTCCTGCTGTGCACCCATAGTAGAGGTGCAGGTCTTCAGGCTGAACCAAGTCCCTCAGGAAGGTCACATCTTGGGTAAGAAGGTGTGGGGTACTAGCTCTGTAAGGGCCATCATTCTTCAACAGTGAGTTTTTTTCCATTTTCTAGCCCCACCCCCCCCCCAAGGTGCACATGCCAGAGTCTGACAGGGCACATTATGTCAGCATTGGCCCAGTGAATTGTGACCCTCCCTGCCCTTGTGCACACTCCAGCCTGCACTGCCACCTGTGGTCACCCAGGTGGCAGTCACACAGTAACAGTGAGCTCACTCTCCTGCCTGGGGGAGAAGAGAATACTGTGGGATGCTCAATCCTCTCCTCTCCTACCAGGCCAGCCCTCTGATGAGCTGGCCTTCATCCTGACCCCAGGTCACTACTGTCATCAGTACTGGCCCACTACTGCACCAACGGGACAGCCCGATGAACAGAATATTAAACAAAGTAAGAATTATGCTATATTGCAGATACACCTCTATTTTGTGTATGCAACACTTACAATTTTCCCCTGATGGTGTCTTCTCCTGGCATCCAGTGCTCACATGTGAACATGGGCTTCCAGCTTGATATGTGGTTCCCTGCAGCTTGGTGCCACATAGCTACATTTTTTTAACCTTATTGATGCTCCTGTCTTTCACCGGGGCCATGGCAGGTTGCTCATCAGCTACATCACAGGCAACCCCATCCCAGGCAATGAAATCCCATGGCTTCCCCACAGGAAAGGGCCTTTGGGGTCTACCCCCCAGTAGTGGAGAGACACTGACCGCATTGCAAAAATCATGTAGGAAGCAGGAGAAAACATTGACATCCTGGTACACATAGGGACTAACAATCTCGCCAGCTGGTCAGTTGTGAAGACCAAGGAACACCTGACCAGGCTGGATGACAAACTGTCATCCATTTCATCTGGCATCTCTTTCTCTGAGATCTTGCCAGTCTGGGAAAGGGGGGCTGATGGACAGAAGGTCAGAGAAGGTGAGAGAGGGGAGCTAAACATGTGGCTCAAGGGCTGGTGCCAGGAAAAAGGACACAAATTTGTAGGTAACTGGCAACAGTTTTTTGAGCTAAAGCTCTTTAAATTCGATGGACTGTATCTGACTAAGGAGGAAGTCAGTGCATTGGGGCAGAATTTTCATGTCTTTGCAGAATATTTAAACTAACAAATGGGGAGAGGTGTGCAGCACCTGATACATCAAATGGGAAGAACATCCCTCCCCCCTCAGCTAGTGATCAAACAGGAGTTCAGCATGTTTGTAGTTTATTTGCATCACCAGGTAAGGAAAAAGGTTCAGCTCTCCATATGATGCACAGGGGAAATGCTGGACCTCACCCAACAACTAACACACCAAAATCTGGCCAATGGAAAATCATGTACACAAATGCCCACAGTCTGGGAAACAATATCTCAGACCTGCAGGCAACAATGACAGAGGCTAAACTGGACATGTAGCCATTAGCGAGACATGATTCACCAGTAACCACACTTGGGAGACTTCAGTATCCGGCTATGTACTGTTCAGAAGAGACCGAGGTGCAAAAAGGTGGGGGTGGAGTGGCCCTTTATGTCAATGAAAATATCAAAGCTACAGAAATTCAGAATACACATAAGGAGCCAGAAGATCTGTGGGTCATCCTGGAAACAGAAAATGGGACAGCCATATGAACTGAGGTTTTCTACAGGCCTCTAGACCAGGGGTAGGACATAGACACATTACTGTTAGAAGATATACAAAACATGACAGCTAAAGGGGAGGTTCTGATAATGAGAGACTTCAACATGCCAGATACAGATTTAGTTATTTATTTGAACAAGTCGGATTTACAACCTTTGAGTTAGGGACTCATTTACAAAGGTACCTCATCGCAGGGAGGGCAAGACAATAGAACATTGTGCATATATAACATTGGACAACATTACAGGTGCAGGCATTGAACACAGAATACACTTAGTTACATGTTGGTATAAAATACAGATTTATAATTAAAGATATACAATTTATGTGGAGTTGCAGTGAAATACATCCTTGTATAAACCTAAGGGGGTAGGTAAAAAGGAGTAGGGGGAAATATGGATTGGCTGTCCAGGGGACCTTGTCAAGATTAGGGGGCTAGGCAGGGAAAGATCCTGCAGTAGGATTGGGGGTGGCAGGGTTAGTTGCATCTACAGCAGCGAACATTAAAGAGATGGTTCCAGAGAGCAGTTTTGAAGGGACTATGTTTGGCAGTGTTGGTGATGCAGGTAGGGAAGGAGTTGAACCAGGTGGGGCCTCTACAAAAGAAGGACCTCTGGGTGAGAGAGATCTTGGTTCTGGGTACTTTGAAGGTGGCTTTAACAGAGCTGTGGGTGTAAACAGATGAGGATGACCATGGTAGGGAGGCAGAGACTCCAGGGGAGGAGAGTCCGAGCGGGGATTTCTTAGCAAGAAGGCAGGTCTGATACTGCAGACATTCCTCAAAGTTGAGCAGGTTGGTGGAGGAATAGAGCAGGCAGGTGTGGGTGTGGCTGGAGGCTCCGGTCAGGAGCCTACAGGCCTTATTGATGGAGAGCTGGATTTTAGAGAGGGTGGTGTTATCAGCTGCAACATAGATGGGCAAGCCATAGTCCACGAGGGATAGGATGGAGGAGGTGATGGCCAGCTGGAGGGCAGCGAGGGTCAGGGAATCCCTATGGCAGTAAAGTAGGCCAATCTGAGAGTTTTATGGTGGAGGAAAGGGTGTTGATGTGGGTGTGGAAGGTGAGGGCAGTATCGAAAGTGATGCCTAGGTATTTGTATATGGGCACTTGCTCTAATGGGAGATGAGAGTTGGGGGTAATCAGGAGGGGGTCACTTCTAGCTTTATTTTGGTGGTGAGAGAAGAGCATTGATTTGGTTTTCTTAAGGTTTATGACTAGTCTGTGATCAAGAAACCACCTTTCTGTTTGGTTGTAAGTGAGTTGAAGGGATGATTGGAGAGTGAAGGGTTCTGGGTGTGAGGCAAAGAGAACTGCATCATCTGCACAGAGGAGCATCTTGCTATTGCAAGAGCTGGGGAGAGTGTTGCGGTAGAGACAAGAGCATGAGACCCAGGATTGAGCCCTATGGGACCTCAGAGCTAATGGGTCACATGTTGGAGAGGGAGATGTTGATTTTTACATGCTGGGATCTAGCAGAGAGGTAGCTGGAAAACCAGACAAGGGGACCAGTAGAGAAACTGAGTTGGGGGAGAGAGTCGAGTAGAAGGGGGTGACAGACAGTGTCAAAGGCCTTGGAGAGGTCAATGAACACTGCACCGGCCAGGTTGCAGGAGTCGAGAGCAGAGTGCAGGTATTGGGAGAACTCCAGGAGAGCAGTGGATGTACTGTGTCCTGGGCAAAAGCCGTCCTGCTCCAGGCACATAATGTCATACTTAGCCAAGTACTCAGATAGTTGGAAAGACCCCACTTTTATGAGGGCTTTGGAGAGTGGGGGGAAGATGGAGATTGGCCAATAGTTGTTGGGGGATGATCGATCACCGCTCTTGTGTAATGGAGTGATTTCAGAAGTTTTCCACGCACTGGGGAACTGTCCAAGGCATAGGGACTGGTTGAGTAGATCTGTCAGGGGGACTAGGACAATGTCCAGGACCAGGCAGAGGATCCTGGAGTCAAGGGGGTCACTGCTGGGGTTATTACTATCAAGGGCATTTAGCAGTTGTGGTCTGGCTTTGTGGGGGATAGGGTGCACAGGTAGAAAGGGGGTGATGCAGGGCAGAGGGAAGTGAGGAAGGGATTGGATCAAAGAAGCTGCTGGGGAGGACAGAGCTTAGATCAGAGAAAGTGGAGTTTAGGCAGTCAGCTATAGGTAGTGGATCACAGGAGGAAGCACCATCAATGGTGAGCTGAGATGGTGGAGGGGAGCAGGTCTTCCCATTTATTATTTCATGCTATTCCAGAAGGTTTGGGCTGAGCCCCAGGTGGAGGTGAAAGTGGCCTAGTAGTGCTCCGCCTTGGCTCGTCTGATGGCTCAGGTGCACTTATTGTGCTCTGCATTGTAGGCTTGTCTATCAGATGGAGTGCCTGAATCTACAGCAGTTCACCAGAGATTATCCCTAATCTTAAGTTTCTGGATGAGGGAAGGGGTGATCCAAGGGGTGTTGCATTTCTTTTTATGGATCCTGGTGGGGGGACGAAGAGGTCACAGGCCTTGCAGAAGGCACTTGTGAATAAGTCAAGAGCTGAGTCGATACCTGGGGCATATCGGATAGGGGACCAGTCTAGCTGGGCTAGGTGCTGTTTCAACTTTTTTAGGCCACCAGGGCATAGCTGTTGGCACAGTGTAGCCTGGGACACTGGTTTTGGAGAGGAGGATGACCAGGGACAGATGACTGGGGAGTGATCACTAAGTGAGTCGGGGAGGACAGTGATGTCCCAGATTTTAAAGTGGTGGTTTGATATGATAACATTTAGGAGGGTGTTGGTTCCACAGGATCGGTTGAACCTGGTGGGCTGTGAGACTAGTTGGGACATATCCAGGGCAGCGAAGGAGTCCCTGGTTTGGGAAGTGGCGGAAGCAAGCCAGTTAACATTAAGATCACCAAGGATGACTTGCTCAACTTTGTGCAGGAGTGTTGTGAGGTAGTTGATGAGGGACTGGACTGCTGAGTTCTAGTTCCTTGGGGGTATGTAGGAGACAGTGAGAGAAAAAGGGCCTCTGGTGGGGTCAGGGATAACTTTTAGCATGAGGGCTTGGGCACCATAGTCAAGTTTGGGAGCAGGGAGTGCATGACCTATTAGGGTGCCCCACATGAATATAGCGCACCCACCACCGAGTTTGCCTACGCGATCTTCCCTGAATAAGGTGTACCCAGGGAGGGAGATAGCGGAGTCAGGGGTGGACTTAGAGAACCAAGTCTCTACCAGAGAAAGAATATCAGGTTGATGCTGGGTGACCCAGCACTGGAGAGCAGTAGTTTCCTTTAGGAGGCTACATATGTTAAGGGATGCAAGGCAGAGACTGGTAGTGGTACAGGATTTGGGTGGGCTGGCAGATAAAGGTCCAGGATTGTGGTGTACATTCCCAGACAGTAAGAGTAGCAATGTGATTATTCTGATTAGGGGACGATGGTGGCAGGGACCCTTGGTTCGGTGCCCGGGCAAGGACCTGGTGATGAGGGTGCAGGGGATAGGTAGAGCATGAAGGGTGGGTATGGCAGGGAACAGGTGGATCTAGGGTGGGCCCGGGAGGGTAGGGGGAGTGAGGCTGTAGGCAGTGGGTGGGTGTTGGGGAGTTAGGGATGCATTCATGGTGGGGGGGCTGGGTCATACTGGGGTAAATTGGGGGTGAGGTGCCTGATTTAGTGGGTGGGAGCTTAGGTCAGGAGGAGGTTTGAACCAGGAGGGTAAGGGTGAGAAGACCTAGCAAAGAAGTGCGAGTGCCCATAGTTCTATGCTTATAGTGAAAGATAAGGGCGATAGTTGAACTTCAGTGAGGGTGACTGCCACTGTAGAGTAGTGATAGTGTTACTGACTTTGGTGCAAGAGGTGCCAGGTTCAAGTACACCAGGGAGAGGGTGTCTTAGAGCCTAGTGGAGGAGATGTCAGAGGTTACCCAGGGGCTGGATAGGGCTGGGTTTGGAGAGGAAAAGAGTGGAGAAATAGCGATTTAGGTTTGATCTCCTTAGGAAGAGAGGGTGTGATTTCAGGGGATTGAAAACCAGCTGACTGTGGGATTCCAGTGGGAGGAGTTCCTGGACAGAGACTATATAATAAACTGTCGCAGAACAGGGAGTGTGGGGGAGCAAAAAATCAAGTGAGAGCAGGCTCTGGCACAAAGGTCCCTCAGTGCGCAACTAGTTTGATTTAGAAAGCTGCTTAAGGAGGGGAAATAAGAACTAATTCTTAAATATTGAGTTGCTAAGTTAAGGATTGCAGGTGACCTCACTGCTCCTAGGTGCAAGGATAGAGTCAATGCTCAGGCTCACACAAAGATCCGAGAAATGGTGCCAAATTTAAAATTTACAGCTGGAGGGGGGCACTCTATCAGTTGAGCAGGCGTACCTATTTTTGGCCCTTGAGAGGGCAGGGAGCAGCTCCTATGCTACGGCCATGGGTGGAGGAATGCCCAGGGGACTTTGGCACAGTCTGTAAATAAAGGGAGAAGAGATTAGCAGGAGGAAGGGAAAGGACTGTCTGAGTAGGCAGGGCAGAAGGGGGGAGGGAAAGGATGGCTAAGGTAGGATTCCTTGAGAAAAGGGAGAGAGAAAGATTGGTCAATACCAGCAGGAACATCTGCCAGAACTGGACACATAGTGGATTCCCTGCAGGATGAGGGCATCAAACAACCGGCTGAACAACCCACAAGAGACAGGGCTATTCCAGATCTAGTACTGACTAACAGGGAAAGGATCACAGACCTCCAGGTAGAAGGTCACCTATGGGCCAGTGACCATCATATAGTATGGTTCAATTTGCCCACTAGAACTAAATCATTCCATTCCAATGCAAAACTATGGGGCTTCAGATGAGCTGACTTTTATAAGATGGCCAACATAGTTAAGCTAGCCCTGGCAAAAAGAAATAGAGGTGGGGGGGTACAGGCAAAGTGGTCAAGCATTAAGGATGCTAAAATTGAAGCAACATCCCATTGTGTTAGAGAGAAAAGCAAGAGCAAAAGAAGAAGAAAACCACTTTAGTTCTCAAAAACAGTAGCAGAAAAGGTCAGAGCCAAAAGGCTGGCCTTCAGGATATAAAAGGGAATGCAACGGGATGAAGATAGGGAGGCATACCAAATTTCCCTAAAATGAAGCAGGAATGGCAGTAAGGCAGGCAAAGGCCCAAGCCAAGGAAACACTGGCATGAACAGTAAAAGAAGATGACAATATTTTATACAGATACATTAGTGAAATGAGAAAGTCCAGAGGGGGTACTGCTAAGATTAAAGGGGATAAGTAGGAGTGTGAGGAGGAGGACCAAGGAAAAGCATATATCCTTAATGGATACCTCTGCTCAGTATTTTCTGAGAAGAAGGTAGGGTAGGGCCTACAGCTTAGCACCATGGACACAGGAGGGAGGGAGGTGTGCACTAGTCCCTTCACTAAAGAAAGGGCCCTACAAGAGCTCACTAAGCTCAGGGTGGACAAGGCAATGAGACCTGATGGTATGCATTCCAGGGTACTAAAGGAGCTAAGGGTGGAACTAGCAGAGCCATTATCAGAACTGTTTAGTGAGTACAGGAGAGGTCCCAGAAGACTGGAGAAGGGCTCATGTGATACCGCTCCACAAGAGTGGTAGCAGGGAGGAGGCAGAGAACTACAGACCAGTCAGTCTTACCACAGTAGCGGACAAGACTATGGAGGCACTCTTTAAGGAAAGAATAGTGCAACACCTGGAATCCATAGGAGCACAGGATCCAAGACAGCATGGATTTACAACAGGAAGGCCCTGTCAAACTAGTCTTATAGATTCATTGACTATGTAACCAGAGTGGTGGACCAAGGGGCAGCAGTTGATGTTGCCTACCTTGACTTCAGCAAAGCTTTCAATACTGCTCCACATAGAAGATTAATTAATAAGCTGGGTAGACTCAGGGTGGGTCAGAAGTTGGTCAACTGGGTGACAAATTGGTTGATGGGCAGAAAACAGAGAGTGGTGGTAAATGATATACAGTCAGAAGAGATGCAAGTCACAAGTGGGGTACCTCAGGGATCAGTCTTGGGGCCAGTCCTCTTCAATATCTTCATCAGTGACATTGCAGATGGACTGGAGGGTAAAGTTTGTCTGTTTACAGATGACACCAAGATCTGCAACAGACTAGATTCAGATGGGGTGGGCAGAATGAGAAGAGATCTGGATAAACTGGCAAAATGGTCGGAAGAGTGGCAAATGAGATTTAATGAAAAGAAGTGCCAGATCATGCACATAGGAAAGAGAAACCCTGATGCCACCTATAGTTTGGGAGGGGAGTTGCTGGCAATCACAAGAGAAGAAAGAAACTTGGACATCATCATCACAGATGATCTGAAATCATCCAAGCAGACCACTAAAGCAGTGAGTAAGGCTAGAGGGATGTTGGGGTGTATTGGTAGAGGTATCACAAGTCATAAGAGGGAGGTAATAAACCCTCTTTACAAGACACTGGTTAGGCCCCATCTGGAGTACTGTGAGCAGTACTGGAGGCCACACCTGCACAAGGACATTAATAAAATAGAGGCAGTCAAGAGAAGGACAACCAAAATGGTGCAGGGACTGCATCAGAAATCATATGAGGACAGATTAACGGAACTCAATATGTACAGTATACCCTAGAGCAAAGGAGGGAGAGAGGTGATATGATCAAAACATTCAAACATGTTAAGGGCATTAACAAGATGAAGGAGTCTAACATGTTTCAATATAAGAAAAACAGCAGAACAAGAGGACACAGTATAAGTTTAGAGGGAGGCCGATTAAGGGGGAATGTGAGGAAGTTCTTTTTCACAGAAAGGGTGGTGGATGCATGGAACAGCCTACCTCAGGAAGTGGTGGATATGACTACAGTGTGGGCTTCAAACAAGCATGGGATAGGCATAAGGGAGCAATAAAGATGAGTATGAATAGATAGACTATTGACAGAGTACAGGCCTATGGCACATTCATAAGGTAGGAAAAATGGGCAGACTGGAAGGGCCTTGTCCTTAGCTGCCATCAACTTCTATGTTTCTGTATACACTTCACTGGGGCATAGTGCCTATGACAATTGGGTTCAACATTCTGCTGACAGGGAAGTTTATCCTTCCATTTCTGCCTCATCCTTGTGTATTCTGGCTTCTTCCGGCAGTCTGTATCTGGAACTATCCCACTTTCAGACCTGCTTCAGGCACTACACCTCAGCCACATACACCATGCAAGGAAATATTCAGCATTGACAAATGCTTGTTGTCAATTGTATTAATTATATCTGCAGCAGTAGATTTCCCTTTTTTTCCCTGAATTTCTTTTCCGGGAATAGTTTTATTTTACATGTATCAGTTTCAGCCATACTGCTGGTGTTGACCACATGTTCCACAACAGATTTTACTTCTGAATCCATTTTTTGGGGTCCACCTTAATTAGTTGTATTAGTTTGGAAAAAGGGAAGTTAGTGGATGATATTAAGGCAGACCGTGCCATGCTCTGCATGCAGTTAGATGGATTATTTACTATAAAGCCTGTCTGTTTCTTTTAATAGTTATCAATCCTCTACTGCTGCAGCACTTGGCCTCAGGGTTAGCTCTTACTCTCTATTTTGCACTATTAAGTATTCACTTTTAAACATTCCCCTGCCAAGAGGCAGGCGGTAACTGTACAATGTGTTTCTCTCATTACTGCAATGTGCTTCATGTTTGTAATGTTTGTATTTTTGTTTATTGGCTATCCTAACCCCCCTTCCCAGGAAGCATCTGGAATCAAGCGTTGCACCACTCAGTATGCCTTCCTGGTGAAACTCTTAAATAACTAAATAAATAAATAAATAAATAAATAAATAAATAAAGGATTATTTGAAACTAGTAGAACATGAAAATAAGTCACTAAAGTCTGCTAACCTTTGGCTGCAATGGCAGCTGGAGGAAGTAAAAATAGCTTACAAACACCAGAGTAAGCAGATGCTTAAAATTAAAAGAGACAGCCGTGGGCAGCATCAAACACAAGGGGATCATAGCTGCAGTAGCACAAGGACCCCCACCATCAGATAGTGATGATGAGCCTGATTGTAAATGACTAGATAAAAAAGTGTGAGTGTATGAAAGGCAAAAATATGAGAGAGGATTGCAGGCATCTCACTCACACAGGGGTTCATTCCCAGATGCAAGTAAGGAAGAAGATGTAGGGTGAGATCTCTTTCACCTCCAAAAGGAGGTGCAAATGCAGGATTATGATTTTAGGGAAACAGCAGAGCAGAGAAGGAAAAGGCAAGAGAAGGAATCACTTAAATTGACAGCAACCCCCTCTGCCCCGGAGCTCCCTATGCCCCTCCTGGCTGTGCTACCCCTCTGGCTACCACACTCAGAAGGGGGGTTACAAAGTGTTTTGGATGAGTGATCACTGCCCATTTTGAAGCTGCAGAACCTGGAGCATCTAGCCCCTGTGATTCAGACCCAAATTAGATGGGACTCCTAGTAGGGTGAAACTTGCACTGATAGGGTGGTTGTTACTGCCAGATCCTATCTCCCCCCAAGGTATAAAATATAGCCCACTCAATTAAATACAAGCCTAGGGATGACTCCATTATGCATGTCATGTATATCCAGCAAGCTCCTCGCCTGAATGGTCTGAACAACAAGAAAACAGTCACAATGCTGAATCAGACTCTGAACCCCTGTTCTATGGTGCCTTTGATCTGGCAGTTCATAATGGCACCACCACATGGGTAGCGGCCAGAGACAATTTTCTTCAGGTGACTAGGTTTGGGGCTGGCAACCCCCTGGCTCACCTCTCCAATTGCACTCAAAAACCAAAGGAGCATCATGGGAACTATTACCAGTGGCTCTGGACACTGTATAATGAAATTATGGGAAGAGATGGACTGGACCCCTTTATTTTGGTTCAAAGGAACAAGAAGCAATTTTTATGTGTTTGTATTGAGGGCTGTCACAAAAATCTCAGAGACTTGCTCCTTGCCTGGTGGGAACATGTTACCCACTCTGCGCAACAGGTAGTAACTAAGGCCAGTCATTTTTGAGACAGATATGTGGAGGATAGATGCCTGCATCGGGTTGCTGCCATGGATGGGACAGGAAGTAAACCTATTACATGGATTGAGGGATGAGATAAAGTGAGACAAGAGAAAGGTAAGAACTAGAAACTCAATTGGCAGAATTGCAACAGAGGTAAAAGCCCTAACTGGGGAATCAAAGGTGGGAAAGAGGAAGAGAACTATGACAAACCACCCCATTTGGACTGTCCCACCTTCAGGGAATTGGCCATGCAGTTAAATAAAATTGTAAAAATGGAGAAACATTACAAGGGGGATTGCAAGAGCTCCCCTCAAGATAATAATAAAACAGATTAGGAATTACAGGCCTCAGTACAGTATGTCATGCCTCTGCAGATGGATGATTGGAGAAGGTCAACTGTTCACGTGTGAGTTGGAGGCCACCCATGTACCTTTTTGATTGATACCGGTGCCTTCCTAACCTTCCTCTGTAAAAACTGACCCAAACAGTCACATCTCTCTTCTGGCATACAAATACAAATGTCTGGTTTTGAGGGCTCATCTGCTATTGGCTGTAAGTCGATGCCACTCACTATCACTATAAGGAATGATAAGTGACGATGGTCACTGTGTCTTGTATGCCTCCCCACCCCTGTGGGAATATTGGACTCCGACTACATGAAAGCTAGGGGCTTCCTTATAGATCTGGCTAACCGCCGCACTTTTAAACTAGATTCTGAGATTAAGGAAGTGTGTGTGGTGTCTGATGTGCATGCCGTATTTACCATTAAGAAACCTGAGAGCTATGATTTACAAGGCATGTTCTCTCCCTGCCCCTGACACATCCAGGATATTGTAGCTAGCAATGCTTCTGCCTTTGCTATGCATAAGCATGACTGTGGATGTGTGAATGTATGTGTACTGATAAAAGGGTGTGACCCACCTGTGCAAGACAGTAGTGATACCCACCACAGGTGGAGGAGGCAACTGAACAAGCTATACACTCCTTAGAATCCCAGAGGGTACGTAATGTAGGACCTGTGATTCTAAAACAAACTCCCCTATTTGGCCAGTCTATAAACCGGATGGCTCAAGGAGATTGACTATTGATTATTGAAAATTGAATTAATATGCCCCTTCCTGTGCCCCTATTGTGGCTTCAGCTCCAAATACCATTACTCAGCTCTCCCCTGCCTCTAAGTGGTTCTCGGTGCTTGATGTCCCAAATGAGTTTTGATCTATACTGTTGGCAGAAGAGTGTCAGTACAAATTTGCTTTTATAGTTAAAAAAAATCAACAGTACACTTGGATCTGTCTACCCCAAGGCTTTCATAATTCCCTCTCCATTTTTCACTCACATATGGCAGAGGCAATTAAATCTTTCTCTAGACTAGACTGTCTAATCCAGTATGTGGATGACTTGTTGTTACACCCAGAGGATAGGGATATACACCTACAACTTCTGCAAGAACTTTTATAACTGTTATACAGTTTAGGTTTAAAAGTGAATCTAAAGAAAGCACAGTTGTGCCAAAATGCAGTAAACTTCTTGGGTAGCCATTTACAAGAAGGTAGGTCCTCAGATAGGCACAAGGTAGAAGTAGTCCCCTGACTACCCCTGCCCAACTCAGAACATGCTCTGCACACCTTTTTAGGGCTAGTGGACTACCAAAGGGATTTTATAGAAGGGTTTTCTGATATTGCTGCACCTCCGTATGCCCTCCTTAAAAAGGAGTACAATGGCACTGAACCCTTGCGTGTATGCAGGCACTAACCCCCCTAAAACAGGCACCCACCTCAGCTACCACCCTGCCCAATCCAGACCCATTACTCCCCTTTGATCTGGAGTTGGCAGCTTCCCTGGAAGCCATCTCAGCAGTGCTGCTGTAGGAAAGGCACAGACTACTGAGACCAGTGGTCTATGCCTCAGAAACCTTGAGTCCTGTAGAACTCTCTTTTAAGTCATGTGAATGAATCATTCTCTCTACCTTTTGGGTAGTACAGCATTTTACTCATATTACTGGGCTCCATTCCCTTTTGCATACAGACTACACACCTACCTCCCTATTAGTGACAGGTCTGGTGAATGATGGGAATGTCTCCAGAGTGCACCTAGCCCATTGAACACTGCTTCTCCAAGACAGGGATCCCATGGTGTAGCCACTCAAGTGTAGACCTGCCCTGTCTGCCAATTGACTGTACCCCAGAGACCCCCATGAATGTTGGTTACCCTCAACTCCCTACCAGATGAGCCCCTTCTTACCCATGCCCTTTCCTAATGGCCTGGCTGTCTATGTTGATGGCTCCTCATTCTATAAGAACAGGGTCCACTTCACTGGTTTTGGTGTGTATGCCCCACTGATGGCTACACTGCAACATATTCTTGCCAACATCAATCTGCCCAAGCAGCAAACTTACTAGCATAGCATATGCCTTTAAACACTTTGTACCTCACCTCAGCATTAACATCTGCACTGATTCTGCCTGGGTTTGCAATGCCTTGACAGAATTTCTGCCCATACAGCAGGCCAGGGTCTTTGTCTCTACTGGTGGCAAACCTTTAACATGTGCACCTTTGCTTTGCTTGATTCTCTCCATAACTAAGGGACTTGAGGACTGACTAAATATTAATAAAGTCAAAGTACACCAGAAGGCAGGGGATCATGTGCTAGGAAATTCTAAGGCAGATCAACTGGCCAAGCTTGGTGCTGAATGAGTGAGCTATATGACCCAATGGAGTTACCAAGCACCTCCTGCCCAGTAGATCCTGTCGCAACAACTCCAACACTGGTAGATGTCAAACAAGCCCAAAAACAAGATGTTGAGGTTAGAAAAGTGGTTAAAACATCAATTAGGCTGGATCTGTGGTGCTGAGCATAGGAATTTGCTCGGCACACGGGTGACCCGGGTTCGTGCCCCGAGCCCAGGTACCAGGAGTGGAGACCAGCAGGGAGGGAATACAAGCATCTAATTAGATGCTTCTCTCCTGGGGGGGTGATCAGACCTTTGGCACCTGGTTGGTGGCTTGGGAGATGTACTAGGTGGTGTGCTGCCTTGACACACCATTGTACGTCCCACTCCAGGTCACCACTGTATAGGTCCATTTCGGGAGGTAAGCAGGGTGGAAAAAGTGAAAAAATAGCCACCCTTAGCTGCCTGGATGACAGCAGTCTGTCCTCCTGTCATTGCAAAGCCTGGGATAGCCCCATGCTGTGCCCTTGTTGCTCCAGTGAGGATAGTGGAGTGTGCCTCTGAGCACACGAAAGTCTCCCCTACTGGTCCCAGTCATGGCAGGGCTCCCCCCAGCAAAGGGATAAGCCAGGTCAGTCAGGAAGTGACACAATGAGGGGCAGCACCATGGATAGTGTCCAGAGTAAGTGGGTGGTGTGGCTTGGCCACCTAAAGGAGTGGGCAGTTGGGTTGGCAGGGTGGAGTAAAAAGCATCATACAAAAAAAGAAACATCACTTGCCAGGGAAATACAGACCTACCCACTGCATACAAACCCTTTAAAGACAAGCTAGGTTTTAAAGATGGTTTACTGTTTTTCCAGCCAGGGGACACTGATGTGGATGGTACCTGCACACCTGAAAGAAGACCTGTTGTACACAGACCATGATTCAGCTGTGGGAGGACATCAAGGAAAACCCTCTATTCAACAAAGAGTGAAGTCCATGAGTTGGTGGCCCAATATGAACCAAGACATTAATCAGTATTGTGACAACTGTACTGTGTGCACTCAGGTGAACCCAAATAAATCCAAAAGAAAAGGACTCACAGGGCATGCCAGACCTGTGGAAAGACCCTGTACCTCACTGCAGGTGGACTATGTAGGGGCCCTTACCAACTATGAAGAAGTGTAACAAATACTTGCTAGTTATTTGTGATATGTTTAGTAAGTGGGTGGAGGCATTCCCTATCAAAACTGATATAACCTTGACAACAGCTCAGGTATTAGTGGAGCATGTCTTTGCACATTGGGGACTACCGGTGATGATTGAGTCAGATGGGGTTCCCATTTTACAGGCCAGGTTATGCAACAAGTGATGCAGTTGCTGGGAGTCAAACATGGCTACCACATTGAACATAGACTCCAGTCATTAGGACTAGCGGAGAGAACCAATCGCACCATTAAAATAATGCTGAAGAAGTTTGTCTCTGAGCACGGGAAACACAGGGACTCCATTTTTCCAAAGCTACTGATGCACATCAGAGAACCTCCCTCAAAAACAAGCAGCTATATGCCCCATGAAATTGTGACTAGTCAGAAAATGAAGTTACCTGAACATCTGTGGATGGAGGGGCTGTCTATGATACAGATGGACGGGATCCACTATGAACTGTATGTGCAGAAACTGTTACAAAATTTGAAAACTGTGCATTTGGCAGTGGCTACATCTATGGGACTAACTCATTCTCTCCCAGTGGCCATTTTGAGTTGGATTCAGCAATGGATGATTCTGATGCCATATGGAAGCTATGGGACCTAATGGGTTCTAAGTCAGAAAACAAATAAGATGTCCATTGATGCTAGATCACTGGATGTAGAGTTAAATGTGGGAGATACAGTTATGGTGAAAATTTATGAAAAGGAGGGACCCTTCACCAAGGCATGGGAAGGGCCCTACACCAATATTGACAAATGTCGCCCCACTGTGTACAAGGTTTGCATTAAGGGTGATACTAGGTATAGACATAGGGATAAATTGTTCCATGTTAATCTGAAGAAACTGTTTAAAGGCATTACTTACAAAGAGGGGTGTTAAGATCCTTCTTTTCTCTCTTTATTTCTGACATAGAACCATTATTTCATATCTCCTGCTCAGTTGTGTAGCCATGACCTGTGCCTGAAGGTACACTTGGTCAGGATTCATAATAAGACTCTTACTGACCAAACACAGACTACAGTAACCTTTCAGCCAGATTATGCACATTTAGATGCAAATTACCCTGACAATTGGTAAAACAAGGAACCCCTGAGATGTCAGAAGGTTGGTCATCCTCAGAACATTGTCACTTTCTATTTTACTTGTGAGGATGCCTCCCAAAATAACTAACTCAATTGCTATAGAACTTGACTGGGTACTACTGGGGAGCAATATAGGGTATGGATTGCTGTGGACTTAATCGATGGCTCCTTGTGCCTTTTTTTTCTATTATGTTTTATCTGGTGGGTTTTTTTCCCCCGTTTTCATCCATCCCTTCCCCAGGCACACATGAGTGCATGTGGAGGCAAGGTGCCCCCTCCCACCTGCACTGCCACTGGATCTCCACCCAGTGGCAGCAGAACTACAGGGGGGCAACAACCACCCCAGGAGAGGAGAGCTTCCATTAGGCTGCTCGATCCGGCTCCATCCCTCCCCCACCCATGCTGGCACCCCAATGACCCAAGGTCATTCCCAAACTTGGGTCACCAGCATGGCACAAGGTGTGATGTCCAGTGCATCAACGTTCAGCACCACTGGGCCAGCCCTGTGCCTGTTTAAAGTAAGACCATCTGATGCAGGGACTTACGTGCTCAATGCTACCAGCTGGGGATTCAACTTCAGCAAAGATGGACTTACTACCCCCTCCAGTCAAAGGCTACAGTTAGTGGTGACTAAGCCAGATGAATATCCACAGGTGGTACTGAGACCACCTAGTTGTTTAAATGCAATCTCAATCCCGGGGACATCAATTAATAATGTAAAGTTTATGCACATACCTATTGTGCTGAATTTTCCTCAATGGAGCATGGAAGAAAATTATCCATGTGCTTTCACACACACATCTAGGTTGTATTCTACTTTGTTACTGGATATGATCAGTACATATCATGCTAGAGCTAAGGACCCTATTTTGAATCTAGAGACTAGACTGAACTTTGGTATCTTTCAAGTATGCCAGAAACATGACCTGGAGGGTATGGTGAATTCAGTCACAGGCCTCTTCAGTTGAGGAATGTCAATTTGGAACAGGGTGGATGTAGAAACCATCAAGCAGCATATATATTACCTTGAAAATAAACAAGCTGATTGTGAAATTAAGCCTGTTATTCATGGGGTTGATGGATTAGCACAGGAGGAATGTTTTACCATTTATGACATGCACAATATTGCTAATTTGTTTAAAGCAACAGAGAGCAAAATTAATGAATTGATAGCAGACCACAATTATAAAGCTAAATATAAGACAATTGGCTGGGAGATTATCTGCTCGGTCTATGGGGCCTATGTGTTAACTCATGTTAGCTCCCTGCTGCAGGTTATAAGACAGGGTAGAGTGCCTGATTTTCTGAGTGATAAACACATTGCCAATTGATATTGTCCCCACAATTGTTCTCCTCTGTGCAGCCTACTCCCCATGAGTACCATGTGTGAACCCTGGGCTATGTCACGCCGCACCCCACAGGGTATACTCAAACATGCATAGCCTAGTGCTCTCTTTCTGAGATGTTGTTTGTCACCTTTAACCTTTCCTTGCCCAGTTTTGAACCACAAGCTTCAGTATACAATCAGTTGGCTTCTGCCCACTCTGTAGGCTACCTGGAAGAGGACATCTATAAGGAAAGGGTGGGCACACCTTCTATGGTCATGTATCACCCTCAGCAGCAAGGATGGCTTGTTCCACACACTGCATTTTGTGATGTAAACAGTTACTGCTATTTGTGTCATTGTGATGTCTTTGATGTCATAACCCCCATTTGCAGCCTTTCTGATAATGAAACCTTCTCTAATTACACATGTCCTGTGTGAAACATACCAGGTGGTCCACTCCCACTACTAGATCTTCTTATAACATGAATGGTCACTATTGTATTGTCACTAACCTACCTACTTTTTCCTATGGAACACAAACATGTTCTGTTCCTTATCCTAACTTTTGTATTATATCCCATTTTCCCATTAAGGTGGGCACAACTGTGTTAACTCCTATTCCTTTGTATAATGAGACCACAATATCTGAGAATCTCTTTCTTACCAATTTAGACAATTACATTCCAGTGTTTGCAGTACCTATTGCAAAGCTTACATTAGACATACAAACTTTGTTAGACCATAAAGATGTTCATGTTGTACAAATCAGTAATGCCATGCACCAGACTGAGCACCAACTAAACTCCTTCCTATCTGATGGAGATCATGACCTTATATTATCCAACACTTGGGTAGGTGTTACTTTTAAAATTTCTGTGGTATTACAGGGGGTTATCCTACTCATACTCATAGGTGTCAGCATGGCTCAGTTGGTAGCACATCTGCCTCTGGACCAGAAGGTCATGGGTTCTCATCCCACACCAGGACTGGACTTGCACCTAAAAATCGCTGGCATCCAAGTGCATTACTGGGAGGGTGCTGTACTGCTGGGGTGTGCCATCCTTTGGATGAGATATTAAACCAAGGTCTCTTCTGCACATCCTGGTGTTGTCCTGGTGGGTGTCCAGGTGGAAGTAAAAGAACCCAGGGCACTCTTCGCAAAGAGCAGGGAACATTCCTGGTGTCCTGGCCAACATTCCTCTTCCCATAAACCGGTTCATGCAATTATTCAGGCTGTGAGTAGGTGATGATGTGCGATATGGCCACCACCACACATTCAGTCACTTCACTACCAGTCTAGCATTGCTTGTAAAGCACTTTGGGATACTGTGTATGAAAAGCGCTATATAAATGCTGATTCTTCTTCTTCTTCATACTTATCATCACCCTGTGCTGTCTCCAATCAACACTCCAAGCTCACTGCCGCTAACTTACCTTCCTCCAGTTCCAGCATATGGCCCACCTTCTCTCCTAACCTACTTGTAATGGTGTCCGTCTCTAGGTCACACTATCAAAGGAGGTACTGTGGAGAGTTGACCACCCTGCCTATTGTGTATATCATGCACAAGCACAAAGACCTGCATGCATGCCTTATATGGAGTAGTTCTACAACTCAGCATTTCTAAGAAAAGCTTGTACAGCAGAATTTCCATATAAGGTATAGCTTGGTTGTTTAAGGTATAGCTTGACTGTTTGAGTGGAAAAGATAGTTTTTCTACAGGTGTTACAGCAGATTTCCATATAAGGTATAGCTTTGCCATTTGGGTGTGCATGCAAAGTTGTTTACTCCACACTGTAAGTATGAGTGGACTAGGACTGGGTATTTGAGATAAGACCTGATGACCACCTAGGAGACTGGACCCCACCACTGCTCTCTCAGGGACATTGGTAACTGATCATTATCGTATCTCTGTAAGTTAGTTGCTAGGCACACTCCAGCTATGGAGGGGGGACCAAGTTCTGTATGTTATATCTGCTGTTCTGCTGATAAAGAAACTGTTATGGGCTGCTAACTAAGTGCCTGAGAGTTTTATTCTAATGCCAGCTGTACCATGTCAGTTTCTACGCTGGTACCAAATTAGCTCATGTCAAAAAAGGCAATGTTGTATGGACATAAAAAGGATATATGCTTATTCATAGCATGAAGTTATTATTAATTTAGAGTATATTGTATTATAGGGATATTTAACTTTTTATTTTATTATATTTTAATTTTATTTTTTATTTAGGTAGGCTTAAACTAGAACTGTTGATGATTGTATTGATGGTATTGATGACATGTATTAATTTGTATTTTTTGTATAATTTTCTTTTTTGGTTTTTGTATTCCCTCTCCTTTATTAGTCAAATGTTATTTAGCGGTCTGTATGTTATTGTAACATTTCCCTTTTGTATATTGTAATTTTTACTGAATGGGACCTCGTTGAAAATGAGTTATACTCAATCGAGTTTATCCTTTATTCATTTGTAATGAATAAAAACATTTTTACTACTTACTACTACTACTTTGCCTTGCTCATTGGGAAACTTTCTACCTAAAAGACTCACTGTTCTGCTGGGATGGACTCCACCTCAGTCGTAGGGGTAGTTCTCTCTTAGGTAAAAGCATTACAACAGCCAGCAATAAACTTTTAAACTAAAAACTGACAGTGAGATCAGAGAAAAAAGATCCTGTTCTCTAAAGAGACCTATTACTGATTCAACTGAGTGTGAGGTACTTAGTCTAAATGCTAGATCCTTAAACCAGGTTAAGATGGCTGAACTGGAGGCTATGTGCCATTTGAATAAATACGGACTTATTTCCATCACTGAAACTTGGTGGGATCCCGATACTACTTGGATCCAGCATATTCCTGGGTATAAATTACTGTATATCACAAGGATCGTCAAGGCCAGTTGGGGGGCGGGGTCTGTCTCTATGTTAGGAACAACATAGTCTCATTCCAACTCCCCATTACCAGTAATATTGAAACTATCTGGGTAAATATCCAGTTTAAGGGGTACCCACAACTGCTGGTAGGGACATGTTATAGGCCCCCATCATCCACTATAGAATATTCTAAATGCCTTCACAAGGAGATCTTAGATATGGCTTCTAAAGGAAATATCCTTATACTGGGTGACTTTAATATGCCTACTATAAATTGGAATTCCTTAACTGGTAGTGCGCAGGCCGAGAAAGACTTAATAGCACTCATAGTTGATATGGGACTTGAACAAATTATTACAGAACCTATGCGAGGAGTTAATATTTTGGACTTAGTCATTACTAATATAGGGAGTCTAATAGCCAAGGTTTTAGTCGGTGCCCCATTAGGATCAAGTGATTATTATTCAATTTCTTTTTCTTTGTTATTCTGTCAATATATCTCCAACTTTACAGAATTCAAGAATTATAATATTGGTAACTTTAACGCTATTAACGATAAAATAAATTTAATTTCCTGAGATGCAACACTATCTCCTCTCTCCCTGAAAGAATCCTGGGATCATTTTAAATCTTCTATTTGTTATTTAGAAGATTTACACGTCCCTACTACAAAAAAGTATAATAAAACGGGGAAAATACCCATGTGGTTTAATAAAACTATCAAAGAATTAATTAAGGATAAACAGAGGCTTTTTTCACATGTAAAGAACAGTGAGGGAGACACCAAAGAATTATTATTCATTCAATATAGAAAAACTTTAAAATTATTAAAGCAAGCTATTTTACAATCTAAAAAGAAACTTGAGTTTCATTTGGCCCATACTAAAGACAGCTATAAATCATTATTTTCCTATCTCAACAACAAAAAAATGAATAATAGGTATATGGGGCCCTTATGCATAAATAACACAATTATATCTATGGATAGGAACATAGCTGATACATTTAATAAGCAATTTGGTTCCATTTTTACTAAGAAAGAAGTTGCTAAATTCTTTAGGCAATTAAATAATGTTACTCCCTCTTATACTATTACTGAAGATGATACACTAAAAGCAATTTTGTCCCTAAACCTAATTCTAGTCCTGGACCAGATAACATGAATCCCAGATTCTTAATTGAGACAGCTGCTGCAATTACTAAACCCCTTTCAATTATTTTTAACAAATCTTTAGGTGAAGGAGTCATCCCTCAGGATTGGACAATGGCTACAGTAATTCCAATCTTTAAGAAGGGCAACCATTCCAAGCCAGAAAATCATCGACCGATAAATCTAATATCTGTTTTAAGTAAGATCATGGAAAAAGTTATTAAGAAATTGTTAGATTATGAATCTACCTTGGGTAATACAACTGATGTTACACAACATGGTTTTAGACAGGGATATTCCTGTACTACTAATTTGGTCTCTTTTTATAATCATGTTAGTATGGGTTTGGACAGTGGTATTCCTATGGATGTAATACTTCTCGACTATAGTAGAGCATTTGATAAAGTTCCTCATGATATCCTGCTTGACAAAATGGAAAAAATGGGTTTTTATCACTATATAGTCAAATGGGTGTCAGGTTGGTTGAATAAAAGACAAGAGCAAGTTAGAATAAACGGCACACTTTCTCAGGCATTGAGCATGACCAGTGGGGTCCTGCAGGGATCTGTGCTGGGACCAACCCTATTTAACATCTTTATTAGTGACCTGCAGGTTGGCCCTGACAATGTTCTCTTGAAATTTGCTGACTACACCAAGCTAGGTGGCTCTGTTCTTACATTATTAAATAGAGAATCCATGAGAAATAATTTAAAATCTATCGAAGAATGGGCAGTCTTAAATAAGATGACACTCAATTCAGATAAATGTCATGTTGTACATTTTGGTAAGAACAACCCCAAGCAGACTTATTTATTAAATAATGTTCCCCCTTCATGTGTCACCGTTAGAGTGAGATCTTGGGGTAATTATTAATAATAAACTATCTTCCAATGATCATTGTACGATGATAGCTAGGAAAGCTAACGCTTTTCTCACTTGGATTCAACGTTCGTTTGTATCAAGGACCCAAAAAAGGTGTTATTCCCTTGTACAGAGCTTTCATTAGGCCCCATTTAGACTATGGATCTCCCTGCTGGAACCCTTACTTAAAGCAGGATATTGATAGAGTTGAGAGGGTGCAGAGGAGAGCTACAAAAATGGTCCCATGTCTATCTAAATTGGACTATAGGGGAAGATTAAAGGTTACCAGGTTACACTCACTCTGTACAAGATGAACTAGAGGAGATCTTCTCCTCCTATATAAAATTCAGAATTCCCAGGAGTTAATGCATCACTGTGGCTTACATTTTTCTACTAGTTGGACCTCTCCTCGGTACCATAATAAACAAATTATTGTTTCAAAAACAAAAACAACCAAAATGTTAAACTATTTCACTGTAAGAACACCCAGAATGTGGAATCTTCTTCCTCAACATTTAGTAGATAGTCGTTCTAATATAACTTTGAAGAAAGGGTTGGATTGTTGGCTGGAGTGTAATAACCTCAAGGTATAATTATCCCACCATGGTGGTGGGGGACAATCTCAATGGGCAGTAGCCTCCTTATGTCCCTTGAAACCAAATAAACCAAGTACTTTACATGTGACACCCTCCTTCAGAATCTGCACAGCACTATGACCTAGTAGTAGTAGTTACTTCAGGCACAGAGATAGAGAACACAGAGCCTGACATGTGACATCCCCCCGCTCAACATACATGAGGTACTATGTCCTAGTAGTAGTTCTGGCACAGAGATGGGGAACACAGAGTATTTTTTTTTTTATTTATTCTAGGATTACAAGTACCTTTGAGCCAAGGCTCTTTTACAAAGGTTCCACGTCAGAAATAAAAAAAAAAACAAGGAAACAACAGTGAAATAACAGTAAACAATTCATGTACAACAGTGCTATTGAAAGGGGTCAATTATACGAAGAGTAAGGTGTAGAGGAGGAGGAGAAGTGTAGGTAGTTAACAGAGGCAGTTATAGTAGTATGGTGAACACAGCTAGGACGCATATGCCCACAAGGAATGGGTAGGGTCAGGCACCTGGGGGTGGTAGAGAAACAGGGATGAGAGGAGAGGGGGAGAAGGAAGATGCAGCCAGAGGCATTTGTCAAAAAATAAATGGGAAGGAGTGATAGAAGAGAAAAAGGGAGCAGGGTGGGGAGATAAGTGCTGTAATGGGGCAAGGAGAGACTAATGAGGAGGTATGAAGACCTGAGATTTGAAGTGGCACCTCAGGAGCTGGGGGGAAGGGGACTGGAGGGCCTGGGGTTAAGCAGTATATAAGTTAGGATTAAAGCTGTGTAGGTCATCATCTAGGAGAGGTGCTCACAGGAGCTAGAGGCAATGAGATGGGCCCAGAGCATGGTTTTGAACAGAACTAGTGTTGAGGCAGAGGAGATGGTGTGGCTGAGACCATTCATCCATACAGGAGCCCTATAGGTGAAGGAGCATTGGCCCTGCGTAGTTCAACAGTAAGGAACTTGTAGAATCTGGGTTGTTGAGCTTCTGGTGTTCTGTCAGTTGGTGTTTTGATGTAACAAGGCAGTAACACCGGGGGGTATGAGGCCAAGGTTGATTTTTCCCACCATAGCACATGTGAGATACTTTATACAGTTAGAGAGTTGGAGCCATGCAGATTGTTCATAAAAGGCACAGGTGTGGGTGAGGCGGTGGGCACCAGTTGTGAATTAGCATGCTTTGTTAAGAGCAGTTGTTATGTGTTGGAGAGTGGACATCGTGGCGGAGCATAGATAATGAGGTCATAATCAATAATTGACACCACAGAGCTCTGGATGGCAATCTTCAGGGCCTCTGGGGTGAGGTGCTGCCTGTGTTTGTAGAGTAATCCAAGGCGTGTGCTGGCAACTTTAGCCATGCTGTCAGTGTGAGCTATATAGGAGAGATTGGGGTCAAGCAGAATCCCTAGGTATTTGAAAGAGTAAACTTGTTCAAGTCTGAGACATGATACCCTCCTTCAAAATCTGTACACCACTATGATCTAGTAGTAGTTCAGACACAGAGATGGGCAACACAGTGTCTAAGATGTGACACCCTCCTTCAAAATTTGTACAACACTATGACCTAATAGTGGTTCAAGCACAGAGATAGCCAACACAAAATCTAAGGTGATAGGTTTAAATGCTTTAGTAGCAAGCATTTAAACTAGCCAAGGGGGGAGGCACTAAAGAGAAGAAGGGAAATCCTAGCCCTCCCCCCAAAAAATCAGGGTAATTAGTGAGGTAAACACCAAAATAGAGCAGTCGATAGAGAGAAGGGCAGGGGTAAATGGAGAAAAAGACAAAGGCAGTAGGGAGAGGGATGGGGCAAAAAGAAATAAAGCCATAAAAAAATGGAGGGTAATGAGTTCCAATGCCCATAGTCTAGAAAAAAAGCTCCCTGAAATGGTGGCCTTGATGGAAGAGGGATGCCTGGATATTGTGGCAGTCACAGAAATATGGTACACAGAGAACCATGACTGGGATGTCAACATACCAGGGTACACAATCTACATGAGGGACAAGGGGGGAGGGAGGAAGAGGAGGAGGAGTAGCTCTCTATGTAAGGGAATGGATAAAAGAAACAGAACTAAAGGGTAAACAGGGAGGAGAGGAGGAGGAGGAGGAGGAGGAGGCAATGTGGGTCACCCTGGAGACTGGAAATGGCTCCACTTTCTGCACAGGGGTTGTATACAGACCCCCGTCTCAGGGGGAGGAAATGGACAAGGAAATGATAGAAGGCATCCTCGGGATGACAGAGAAAGGGGAGATATTGCTGATGGGGGACCTGAACATGCCAGATGTTGACTGGAGCACCTTTGCTGCAGCCACATCCAAGAGCAGGGCCATTCTTGATGCCTTACATGGGGCATGCCTCAGACAGCTAGTTTTGGAACCCACTCGGGAGAGAGCAATCTTAGACCTGGTACTCTCAAATGGGGATGGAAAGAGGATCTCTGATCTTGAAGTGGGTAGCCATCTGGGAACAAGCGACCACCAAACAGTGTGGTTTCATGATAAACTTAGCTGTAGAGTCAAGCCACACAAAAGTGAAGGTACTGGACTTCAGGAGGGCTGATTTTGTCAAAATGAGAGAGTGCCTCAGAAAAGCACTAGCAAACAAGCAAGAAGGTGGGGTGGAGCAACAATGGGGAAACATCAAAACTGCCATCAGAGAGGCAACAAGTCTTTGTGTGAAGCAAATAAACAAATCAAAATGAAAGAAAAAAACACTATGGTTCTCAAAAGAAGTGGTGGGGAAGGTAAGGGAAAAAAAGATAGCATTCAGGAAGTATAAGGAAACACAGAAGGAGCGGGACAGAGAACTGTACCTGTTAAAGCAGAAGGAAGCGGGTAAGGCAGTCAGAATAGCAAAGGCCCAAACTGAGGAAAAGATAGAAACTCAGTTAAGAAGGGGGATAAAACCTTTTATAGGTACATTAGGGAGCAAAGAAAGACTAAGGCAGGGATACTGAGGCTGAACAAAGAGGAAGGTGGTTGGACAGAGACCGACAGTGAAAAAGCAGGGATACTGAACGAATACTTCTGATCAGTATTCACAATGGAAAAGCAGGGGGAAATACCTAATCCGGTCAACAGAAACACTCTGGATGGGGGTTGATATTAGTCCTTTCACAGAAGAAAGGGTTCTGAAAGAACTCTTAAAACTGAAGGTGGATAAAGCAATGGGGCCTGATGGGATTCACCCCAGAATTTTAAAAGAACTAAGAGAAGAACTAGTAACACCACTGACTACCCTTTTTAATAAATCATGGGAGGATGGAGTGGTACCTGAGGACTGGAGGAAGGCGGATGTGATTTCCCTTCACAAAAGTGGAAGCAAGACGGAGGCAGGAAACTACAGACCTGTCAGTTTGACCTCAGTGGTAGGGAAAATGATGGAATCACTTCTGAAGGAAAGAATTGTTGAGTACCTAGAGGCCAGCAGGGCACAGGACCCGAGGCAACATGGATTCACAGTAGGAAGGTCGTGTCAGACAAATCTAATTGATTTCTTTGACTGGGTGACCGAAGCAGTAGACCAGGGAGGGGCTGTGGATGTGGCCTACCTAGACTTTAGCAAGGCATTTGATCCAGTCCCGCACAAAAGATTAATAAACAAATTAGCCAGCCTGGGAGTGGGTCATAGGGTGGTAGCCTGGGTAAAACATTGGTTGGACAACAGGACACAGTGGGTAATAGTAAATGGAGTCCACAGTGAAGAAAGGAGGGTTACTATTGGGGCACCGTGAGGGTTCAGTACTGGAGCCGGTCCTTTAATGTCTTTGTAAGGACATTGCAGAGGGACTGAAGGAAAGTATGTCTCTTTGCAGATGACACAAAGATCTGCAACAGGGTGATACACAAGGTGGGGTGGAAAGGATGAAAAGGGACTTGCCAAGGTTGGAGGAATGGTCAAATGTATGGCAGTTTAGATTCAATGCAAAAATGCAAGTAATGCACCTGGGAAACAAAACCCAGGGAAGAGTACACAATGGGGGTGAAATACTGACAACAACAAAATGGAAAGGGACCTGGAGGTAGTCATATCAGATGACCTAAAGGTGGGCCACAGCAATGGAGAAGGCAGTAGGAGGGTTGGGGGGATACTGGGATGCATAGGGAGAGGCATCACCAGTAGAAAACAGGAAGTTGTTGGTCCTCTGTACAGATAGTTGGTAAGACCACATCTGGAGTACTGTGTACAGTTCTGGAGACCCCATCTCCACAAAGACATAGACAGTGTGGAGGCTGTCCAGAGGAGGGCAACCAAAATGATGCAGGGTCTGCATCAGAATACATATGAAGAAAGACTAAAGGAACTAAAGATGTATAGCCTCAAGGAAAGGAGAGAGAGGGGGGACATGATATAAACTTTCAAAAACCTCAAGGGAATCAACAAAGTCCAAGAGGGTAGCATCTTTCAGAAAAAGAGATGGGCAAAAACAAGGGGGCACAATTTGAAGATAGAGGGGGGATGGCTCAGAGGTAATGTGGGGAAGTATTTCTTCACAGAGAAGGTTGTGGATACATGGAACAACCTTCCTGAGGAGGTTGCAGAGACAAAAACAGTGGGGGAGTTCAAGAATGCATGGGACAGACATAAGGCAAGTCTAGTCGGGGTAGGAGGAAGTAAGCTGTTGGTTAACTAGGATCTGCAGTTTATCCATTAGGTAGGGAAATGGGCAGACTAGGTGGGCTAAGCGGTCCTTATCTGCCGTCAAATTCCATGTTTCTATGTTTCTAAGGTGTGACACCTTACTTCAAAATCTGTATGGCACTGTGACCTATTAGCAGTTACTTCAGGCACAGGGATAGGGAACATAAAGTCTGAGACATGACACACCTCTCTTAAAATACATGAGGCACTATGACCTAGTAGTAGTTCCAGCACAGAGATGGAGAACACAAAGTATTAGATGTGACACCCCGCAAACTGAGTAAGACACTATGGCATATTAGTGGATCAGGTGCAGAAATGGGGAACACACTGTCTGAGAAATTACACATTCCAAAAAAAATAAGTGAGGCACCACTTATTTATGACCTAGACAGTAGTTCAGGTATGGAGATGAGGAACACAGAGTCTGAAATGTCACACCCTCCCTTCAAAATCTGTATAGCACTATGTCATAGTAGTAGTTCTGGCACACAGATGGGAAATGCAGAATCTGAGACGTGACAACCCCTCTCAGAATGAATGAGGCATTATGACCTAGTAGTGGTTCAGGTGCAGAAATGGGAGACACGGGATCTGAGATGTGTCACATGACACCCCCCTCTCAAAAGAAGTAAGGCACTATGATCTAGGTAGTAGTTCAGGCTCAGAGATGGGGAACACAGAGTCTGAGATGTGACACCTACTCCTCCTTAGTTTTCTTCTTAATTTCTTTACTTATTTAAAAAAAAAGTTGTTCACTGTTAAAGCCTTGCAGCAGCACCTGAACAATTTTAATCAGTTGCTGTCACTGAATTGTCAATCAAGTCTGCCTCATGCCATGGCACTGCAGCATGTGTAGAACCAGGCCAAAAAGTAAAAGTACCAGTCTTAACATTTTCCTTTCCTTAACACTCAGTTAAATAAAGAAAACTATTTTTCTTTCTGTTCTTCTGAGTTTCTCTCTTTATGCTGCAGAACTGAGCTGCTGCAAAGTACAGTCTGATCAGACACTCATCTGCTTCCTTAAATTGCAGAGCTCCAAATAAGCTGAATGCAGCACGTCTATGAGGGCCATGTGGAGGGTGACACAAAGGACTGGCTAGCACAAATGCCAATTACCCCAAACAACTCCAAATTGACTGGCTACATTAAGTGCCCCAGTACTCATGAGTGTTGCCTTTGTTGGTCACGAGATACGGTTAGCTAACAGGATTAAAAAAAGATACCTTTTTTTTTTCCACTCTGACTTGACCTCTTCACTCACAGTGACAGAAAATTTATGGTGAGTGAATTATTTATCATTTGACTAGTTTGTTTTATTCATTCATGCTGCTATTGCTGTTCCATTCTGGTCTCTCTCCACCCCATCCCACCACCTTGCTGTGCTACTGCTGTTGTTCCATTCCAGTCTCCTTCTCATCCCTGCCCCTTAACTTGTCCTCCATTCACCTCCTCACTGTGCTTGGTGTGAGCTGTGGATCATGGTATAAGAAACGGCAAGCTGGCAACCTGCTACATCAGTGGAGTCTGGTCAGTGTCAGGGGATATCAGTGTGGTAGTGGCAGTAAACTTACTTACTGCAACTACTACACTGATATCTCTGGACAATGACCCAGCTCCCCAGATGTAGCAGGCTGCCAGCATGCCATTTCCCTGTCACCCTGTGTCAGCTCTCGCTCCAGAAACCAGACCCCAGTTCTGAACCAGACTTACTTGACAATTCAAATTGAGCCATGAGAGGCTTGGTATTCTTGAGTCAAGTCTTCTAGGTACAGGGGGTTAACAGTGTCACAGAACCAGTTCGCCCACTCCTAGTATGTTTTATGCATTTTGTGGAAATAAACATGACTTGACTAAAGGCATTCAGACCCTGTGCATTAGTAAACCAGTACAAAGTCATGTCTTCTATAGAAACATAGACAATGATGGTATAAAAAGACCAGTGGTCCATCCAATCTACAGTATCTCACCATCCTTGCCATCAGGCTTATGCTTACAGAGTGGATTTTGGTTTTCATGCCATTCATCAAACAGCCATATTCTGTCTTTTATTAGCTCAGACAAGGTGGAGCGAGGCATGCTAACATGTACTGAGAGGATGCACATGGGCTTCTTGGGCATGGCATCTATTTCTTGATGTAAGCCCCCTCTGGGAGCTTATTAAGTTTGGGCCCTTTTATTTTTCTGTTGGGCTCTGGATATCACTTGTTATGCCAGTTCATGCAATTATCCAGGCTGTGTGTGGGTGATGATGTGCGATATGGCCACAACCACACATTCAGTCACTTCACTACCAGTCTAGCATTGCTTGTAAAGCGCTTTGGATGTATGAAAAGCGCTATATAAATGCTGATTCTTCTTCTTCTTCTTCTTGGCGGGTGGTGCCTGGGGCCAACAGCATAACGGGAAGGTTTTGGGCACCTTTGGGGGTCCAGGAGTGGAGTGGTCATTGGAGGGGGCTCTTGGCCCAATGGGAAGAAGTCCAGTTGCAGGGCTGTTAGTTCGGGGCCTGGGTGAGCTGATTACCATCCAGGTCCACCACCCACTTGCTTCCAGGCCAGCAGTGTGAGTTTAATCAGGTTTGCTGGCTGTTTGTGGGGTAGGTACAAGGTGGGATGCCTTGGGCGGTGGTATGGGAACTTGGCCTGTGAAGTTTGGAGGGGCCTGCTCCATGATCCCAGGCACTGGGCAAGTCAGCTCATGGGTGTCCCTGTCCTTTGACTGGTCTGGCTGCCATGGGAGGTCCTGGGTGCATTGCGGTGGTGGGATCCCATGGTGTTGGGGAGCAGTGGTGCCAGCCTTCGCCCATTTCCTGTTTGGGCTGTGATTACTGTGTCCAGGCTGGAATCTGAGAGGAGAAAGAAAACAGCTGTCTGCAGCTACATTGTGAGCCCAGTAGTCCCCAAGCTGCAGTTGGCATCTGTGTAACCAAGTTCGGCCTAGTCCCTGCCTGTGGGGTTGCCCAGAGCCCTAATGTATCTGGGTCTGCAGATGCTCGCAGTGTCAGAGCTGTACAACTCACACATTCATGCAGCAAGACAAAAATCTGTGCAGGAGGAAGAGAAGTAGCCAGTGTTTTTCCCCAAGTCACAGTTGTGGTGCTGCCAGCAATCCAGAGTCTAATTTGGCTCACTGTGAAGAAATGTGCCATGTTGGATCTATGGGTCTCACACTGTTTAAAACTTGGCTCCATGTCAATTTGTAAAGTGATCACCTTTAGTAGAATTGATTAAGCCTCTGCTCCACAGAGCTGATTTTATTAGTTTTTAATTAAATTTATTGGTTCTGTTAATTCCTAAGGACTGTGGATTCCTTTTCTGCATGCTGTGCTCAAACAAGCCTCCCCCAGCTGCCATGGTGGAGATCTGCTGCACCCCCCCCCCAGAAGATTGGAGGACCTGTTGTGGAACCCAGGTAATGAGACTTTATCCCTTTCCTGTGACTGTGTTTCTCACTGTACAGTGCTCCCCTCTCCACATTTAGCATCTGGCATACCCCTAGACCAGGGATGGGGGCTTACAGCATGGGGGCTCATCCAGCATAGTGTTTGGGGTGTAATTGTGTTACATGGACATTTTGTGGGTGGCAGCTGGGTTCCTGGCGAAGGCTGGTGGATCTGGACTGCAGAAGTTGGAATTAGGTGCCATTTTGAACTGTTTTCACATTTTTGAATGTGCTGCTTCATGATCTGCTTGCAGCCCTCACATGTAGGGGCCTGTGCTGGAAAGCTGTGGAAGCTCTCTGTTGGTTGGACTGGCATGAGGGAGGTGGAGCCCTGGTTCAGCTGGTGGGAGTGCCATTTTGTGGACAGACTGAGGAGAGAGCTGATATGGTGTTTGTGCCATGAACTGTATCTGTTCAGCCATTTGTGAACCAAGTCTGCAGTTTGGACTAAATTCACAGATATGGCTGAGGCAAGTCAAAAATCTGGAATGGAGGTGCCTGTACCCGCATCCCTACCATCCTGGCTGTGGGGTATGGTGAAGAAGAGCACTACCCAGAATAAATGTGTGATCTGCAACTGCTTTGGATGGGATGTAAAGAGACACCCTATTTGCTTGAATTGCTCCCACGGAGTGGCCCCTCTGCTCTCATCCTCATTGACATTTTATTCACCTTCGTGGAGGGGGGGGTCTGCTTTGCTAACCCCTCTCAGCACAGTTTTTTCAAGCACGGAGACCTGGAAGGATGTGGATAAGGCCCTTTCCAGAATGACACCTATGGGGAAGAGCTCTAGATGTCTGCCAGCCCTTCCCCACCAACTGATCCTGCCCCTCTCCATGGCAGAGGGAGAGGCCATGGGCAGGCTTCAGCACCTGAAATGGAGGGCCCCTTACTGGCATCAGTGGCCCCCATGGCAGCAGGTATCCAGAAGATGACCTCAGAGAATCCAAAAGGTATCCAGCACCACAGAGAGGCTAGATATGGAGGTGGAAGAAGTGCTCTTGGGAAATGGTTCCAGCACCCAAGTATAAATGATGGAGGGGTTGGATGCTGCAGAAGCTGCACCTGGTGTCACCCCCACATTCATTATTTTTGAAGATCCTGTGTGGGAGCATGATATTTCCTGCCTCTATCGCTTTCCTAGTCTGCACTATCCTGATACCATCCCGTGGCTGTCTCAGGCCTGTAAGAAATGGTGCAGGGACATGGACAGCTTGCAGACCTCCAACCCCTGAGTTCTCAAGTATACCTCAGGGAGTTAGCTGCAGCAAGGCACTGCCCCAAGGACTGGCATGTGGAGCAATCTAGAATGGTCACAAGCTGAGCAGTGGGTGCAGTGCAGAATGCAGAAGGAATACCCAAGAGAAGAGTATCCCTATTTATGTGAGCATATTTGAGATGTGATAGAGGAGCACCTTGAAGACTGGGTATTCCAGGGAGCCTTGGATAAGGTGAGACAGCACTGGAAAATAGGCCCCAATGACCAACCTACTGACCAGCAAAAGGCCATTCGTTAGGTGAAGACAATGAGCTCCTCAAAGGTGTGGACTGGTTTAGCATTGTTCAAAACCTTGCCATGGTACAGGATGTGGAAGGCCTTTGTACCAAGTACTACATAATCAGTGAGTATTCCTTCGGGGAGAGGATTAGCAAACCTAATCTGAGGTTCTTTTTCTCCAAAGGCCATCAAGAGCACCAATAATTCTCCAGACCAGGGTTGTTGTGTTGCTGCATGACTGCCCTGTATTTTTGCGAACGATCTGCACTGAACTGTTCCCCCAACATTGGCTGAGGAGGTTATTCATGTTCAGGTTTGAAAAAACTATTACAAAATGTGTTTAATGTGTTAACAGTTTTGTTGTGGCCTTGATCCACTGTTTGTGGTTGCCTTGATGTGTATTTCAGTGGTTGGCATCTTTCTATATGGAATAATCTGTCTGGGACTGAACCAGAGACTTTTTGGGACTGTTTGCCAGCTATTCAATCAGCACCTTGATGCAGAAGTTATGTCAGTTAAAAGGGAGTGAATTAAGCTGTTTGGGGTCTGAGTGAGAGGGTGACTGGGGATGTGAGTTTGTATGTGGGTGAGTGTAGTGTGCATGTAGGCAAACTGCATGTGGCCAATGTTAAAAATGATAAAAAAAAATGTTATGGCTGAGCTGGCACCCCCTGTTGGGATGTGCTGTTAATGCATATTGCAAATGTGTAATGTTACAGAGGATATGCACCAAGTTTTCTTTTGCTGGCAGCACCACTTGGTTTCTTAGAGAGTTAGTGTTCGGGGGGCATGTGGGACACCACCCTCAGTAATACGCCTATTGGCCAGGAATCAGTTGGTTCAGTAACATGTCCCCTCAGTTAGTTAGTGTGGGGAGTGTTGTCAGGTAGGGTCTTGGCACTGGTTTCAAAACTTTTTGGGTTATCCCCATTGTGTTAGCTTTAACAGGCAGTCCCCCCACCCTGGGTGAAGAGTGTGCATATCTGCTCGGGGTGGGGGGGGTCAACTGGGCATCTTCCCAGGCATTCACCAGGGGGTCAATGGTCTTAGTTGGGGGAGAAGATAAGCCCCCTCTGGGTGCATACTAAGTCTGAGTTCTTTAATTTTTCTATTGGGCTCTGGGTTTGGGATTGACAGCATAAAGGGAGGGGTTTTGGCACCTTTGTGGGAGAGCCAGGAGCAGAGCAGTCATTGGAGTGGGCTCCCAGCCTGGTGGGAAGAAGTCTGGCTGCAGGGCCATAGGTTTGGAGCCTGGGTGGGCTGATTGCCATCCAGGTCCACAACACTGCTTGTTTCTGGGCCAGTGGAGTGAGTTCAGTCAGGTTTACCAGGTGTTTGCTAGGTAGCTACAAGGTGGGATGCCATGGGCAGTGGTATGGGAACTGGGACCCATGGAGTTTAGAGGGGCCTGTTCCATGATCCATGGCACTGGGGCAGGTCAACTCAGGGGTGTCCCTGTCCTTTGAATGGTCTGGCTGCCACAGAAGATCCTGGGTGCTTCACAGTGGTAGGAGCCCACTTTGTTGGGGAGCATTGGTGGCAGCCTGCACCCATTCCCTGTTTGGACCATGATTACCATGTTCAAACTGGCATCCAAGACAAGAAAGGAGACCAGAGTTGTCTGCAGCTGCATTGTGAACCCAGTAGTCCCCACGCTGCAGTTAACATCTGTGCAACCAAGTTCAGCTTAGTTCCTTCCTGTGGGGTCACTCAGAGCCCTAATATGCCTGAGTCTGGGGAGGTTTGCAGTGTCAGGCCCACACCATTCACACATTCATGCAGGAAGAAAAGGATCTGTGCAGGAGGAAGGGAAGTAGCTGGTGTTTTGCCCCGAGTCACAGTTGTGGTGCTGCCAGCAATCTGGAGCCTAATTCAGCTCCCCATGAAGAAAAATGCCATGTTGGATCTTTGGCTCTCACACTGTTTAAAGCTTGGCTCCATGCCAACATGTAAAGAGATCACCCCCCCCCCCCCATAGAACTGACTGAGCCGGTATCTTGTGAAAAGAGTGAGTCCATTTGAGCAAGCCAATTTGGGCGAGCACAAAATAGCTCATGTAAAATGAGCTACTGTGCAATTACAGCGGATGTGAAGGTGAGTGATGTAATTTTGGGAGTCGGGGGTTATGGGAGTTTGTGTGTGTAAAATGTGGGTCGTTTGTTGCAGTGGCAGATCTGGGCTGGCCACATAGCATAGTGGTTAGGATTGCTGCTTGTGTGGCTGGCTGACCCAGGTTCAAAACTAGCTGTATGGCATGTATTTTATTTTTCTTGATGCTCCACCCGTCCTCCCAACTTTGGTGCCCTCTACCCCTTTGCTCCCCCTGTGTGTCTCCCACCGTGGTGTGAGTGCCATCCTGACTGTTACCTTGGTGAATGTCCCTCTTCCCATGCTGGGGTTGTCTCTATCTTTGACTTGCCCCCTTCAGTGGTAGATATATTAAGTAGGGGGAGTGCAAGGGGGTACATCACTCCAAATAGGGGGTTGCTGGGAGCACAGCCCTCCACAGAAAAAGTTATTGTGGCTGGTAGCTGTTTTTGGGGTCGTGCTGTAGTATGCCTCGCAATTTTGCTCTGTGCTGTTTTATACTCGTGGTTTTGGTCAGCGCTGTTTTGTTTTCACCCGTATAACATAGCCTTGATTGAGCCTGTACTCCTTGGAGCCAATTTTATTAATTTTTAAATTAAATTCATTGGTTCTGCTAAGTCCTGAGGACTGTGGATTTCTTTACTGCATACTGTTCTCTAATAAGTTCTCTCCTCAGCTGCCGGCCCCGCAGTAGAGATCTGCTGCCCCTCCCAAAAGATCAGAGGACCTGTTGTGGATCCCAGGTAACAAGACTGTATTCCTTTTCTGTGACTGTGTTTCTCACTGTACAGTGCCCCCTCCCCACATATAACATCTGGTGTACCCCTGAACTGGAGAGGGGGGCTTACATTGAAAAATCTCTATTTTCTGGGAAATATTTACATTTTGCTTGGCCATGGCAGGGAGCAGCTGAAAGTAGCTAAAGTACAAAATCAATAGAACCAGTGTTGCAAGGTGAATGGTGCCTGGCCCTGTAATAGCAGCTAGAGGGAGTTGAGTGAGGTGTCTACAGCAGGAGTGAGGTGTCTACAGCAGGGGTTCAGAGCGCAGAGATAAAAAAGAACAGTGTGAAAAGTAAGTGTCAGCTGGACATGGAGAGTGGGGTGGGGGTAACAACCATATTAAATACAGGCTAATTGCTGCTTGTTAACACATTTTGTAACATGGGGAAGAGAAAGGGTTGTGCAGAATTGGTCAACTTTCATCAGCTGACCATACATTAATCCTCAATTAATAGTACCATTTTTGTTTGACAGCCATCTGTTGGCCAGTCATAAATTGCAGACTAAGACTGTTAGTATATAGTGGTTAAAACAGTCTTAGCCTGCAATTCACGGACGACCAACAAGAATAAATATGCTTAAGTGAAATTTCTGGTAGTTCCATCATAAGTAGCTTGAAAACATCTATATGACTATGTATTTTTTTTTTACTTAGTCTATTGGTTCAGAAACAGATACCCTTTCAGTAACTAGAGCAGCCAAAAAGAGTGGCCGTGTAAAAAAACGAATGCAAGCACACCAGACTGTTTATAAAGTAACAATATACTATAGCAGCCTATTTCTAATACATCTAACATAGCAGAAAAATGGAGATGATTTCACAGTTTACAAAATTAAGTCAGTCAAAATTAGCAAAAAGTAGCATGCCAACTATCATTTGGTTTCTGGGACAAAAGCCTCAGCATGACAGTGGGCTTTCACTAGGTCAAGGAATCTGTGGTTTGGCTGAGCAAAATTCCATCTTTTAAGGAGGCATCCTGTTGGATAGTTATAAGATGTAGGCTATAATTACCTGTGGTTTATTTTAATCTAACTGGTTTCTGTTGCAGAGCAGCTGAACAGAGATGGATTGTGCTGTTAGCGACATACACTGGTACCTGTGATTCCAGCAGTATGGAACAGCTCAAATGTACTTATATCTCCCTTCTTTTTATTTTTTCCTACCCCTGAGGGCAACTACTATACTACACAACTGATTAAAAGTGAGTGGTAGTAAGCCAGAAACTCTTTCTACTGCAAGAATATTTCTATTCTCATTCTCCATTTTTTTCCGTGTGGTTCCCCACCTAGTTCTGTTTGGCACTTTTATATTCCACTGAGACAGAATTCTTTGGAATTTCTGAAAATTCCAACTTATTCCTTGTAATTCTGTCAAAAAGAATTGGCAGAATTTCACCAGCAGAATATGGATTATCATGTAAACTACATAATAATAGTATATAGTAGAGCATTGTTCTTTGTAGAAACAACTACCAAAAAGTTTCACAGCCATCTGTTGGTCTGCCCAGGGAATTGCAGGAACAACTGGCAGATGTCAAATCTCATATGCACTTAAATATGTTCATTTCCCATAACGCACAGCAGCCAAATCCCAAACAACAAACATAGCAGAAAAACGTAGATAATTCAGAGTTCTCAAAAGTAAGTCAGCCAAAATGAGCACATATTCTGAAATGTTGATCACATCTGCATGTAATCAGTAATTCAATGATCGTTCACCACAATATTAAAAAGAAATTAGCCTTTTCAGCATGTAATTTCTCCAGTCATGTGCAACCCCCTTTCTCTTCCCCATAGCAGGAACCTTAATATCCTCCTGGAACCTTTGTAATTTTGCACTTTAAAATTAGTTTTATACAACTGTAACATGGGGAAGAGAAACATATAAAAAGAGTGCTGAACCCTTTCTCTTCCCCATGTTATAAGTGAATTAACCCACTCCAGAGCATGGATCTACTGTGGATTAATATATGGCTGGGTGGTTGGAACCACTCAGCCGTTGGCCTCATGGTCCAACACACACACACACACACACACAGCCATACATTAATCCCAGTAGACCCACACTCTGTCGTGGGTTAATCCTTATGTGCTGTACCTAATCAGTCACCTAATCAGTTCCAATCACCTTCTCTGAAATCCAGTATACTGATATGAGTTTAGTATGCTATTGGGGGGGGGATGCACTGTTGTCCATCAGAGGAGTTTTGGAATATGGTTTTGTCACTTTATATGAATGTTCGCTATATTGGTGTCTGCTATAACTGGGTTGGACTATTTGCATGGAGTAAAGTGGGTGGTTTACAAAGACATATTCTTTCTCAGTACAAATACAAGAACATGGGAGAATTCAATGAAACTGATGTGGGGAAAATTCAGGAGGGATGTTCGCAAGCACTTTTGTACCAAAAAAGTGGTGGACAAGTGGAACCAGCTTCTAGAGGAGGTGGTGATAGCCCAAACAGTAGGGTTTTTAAAGGTAAGGGGGGGTCAGGCACATGGCCAGAGTAAAAGAGTAGAGGGCAGTAGTAAGGAAAAGGGATGACCACTAGGGCCTACATAAGGCAGTTAGGAAGGGTGGGCAGATTGGATGGGCATCTGGACCTTTTCCTACCATCATTTTGTATGTTTCTATGAGAGAGGTAACAGTGGTGGGTAAGAGGCTAGGAATTAGGAGCAAAGAAGATGTGGAAGAAAGGATCCAGTCTAGCCAGTGTGAGACTGAGGGCATCACTGTACACCTCATCTGTGTAGTCAAATACAGCAAGATCATCTTGTGCATGAGCTCACGGCGGACTGACAGTAAAAGGCAGGACTTAGTCCAGTATAGCATGGCATATTTAGGAAGCAACTTTTTGTTTATGGTGTTTCTGTGGGAGGAGAAATCCGAGTTTCAGTTCAGCCATACACTGAGGTGTTGTACTTCTTTCATGGGGAACATCATTTGCAGTCTTGAAGACAGGGGAGGCGCAGAGCCTGACAAGCTTCTGCTTAGTGCTGAAGAACTGAATGAATACAAAACACAGTTATGTGGTTTAAATGCATTGTGTCTATTAAACACATCAATGTAAGTAAACTATTTCACTGTATTTTTCAAATCATTAATTAGAATTTTTCACAAATTTATATCCATTTTGTTGATCAACAGTGTCAATGCCATGTCAGGGACTAATATCTCAGAAACCCTAAATAGCAGCATCAGATGCTATACACATTTGGAAGCATTCTTGCTTTGTTTGAGTATAATAAGCCTCTGTTCTGCAGCTGTGAGATACTGACCTCTAAACATACCAGGTTATTCTAAGCACATTACTGTATTAAAAATGCATTAATGGCAACTCATTTTAAATCCATCAGTGTAACAATTGTATACAGTAGATGCTGAAAAATATTAAAAACGTCTTAAATATCTATTATTTTTTTGGCTCACAGTTTGGATGAATGAATAAGAATTGTATGATTTCTGTAATTATACTGTATTTCCAAAGTGGTGTAATTGCATTGCAAAAATTATGAACTTTCTTTTTTTTAGGAGGGTGACAAAATTCCTTGCATCCTGAGAAGGCAGCAAAAGATAAATAACATCCATGTCTCCCATTATCACTCAAATGTAGGACACTAAATGAAAAAGAAAACAGACAAAATGTGAAACATTTCATCATCATGGAGACCTCAGAAAACTGGAAATTAATGTTTTCGTGTTCTTCAACTCTGCTGTTGATAGCACAATAAGCAGTGAAGGCCACATGTTTTAGGGGGCCCAACAGGATTGCTTACTGTCTTCTCCAGCTCTGTCCCTCTGTCCCTCTCTGGTTGGGCTGCACGGGCACCTCAGTGTGTACCCTTATAGCAATATTGTGCTAGTTTTGAAGTTTCTGCCCAACCCAGAGATACTCCTTGTGGTTTTGACATGGCAGAGTGAGTGTAGTAAATAAATGTAAAAAAATATTTCAAAGACTGATGACTTGGCTCAAACTGGGTAGCCAGCTGTCAGTGGAAGTCAGGATACGTAAGGCTGGTTCTTACAAGGGTCATTAGAAGTGTGCTTTAAAGTATATATTTATTATGGGTCAGCTTCTTCACCATGTGGGGCATGGGGCTTTTGCGTGGTAAACTGTGATGCATCCCTCCTGTGGGACTGTTGGGCGAAACACAAGCATTCATTAAGTAACACAGTGGCAGGCTACTTTAGGGAAAAGGAAAACCTGGAACATTCCAAATGTGGAGTACTTGAGAGGGATGCTCTTTTGTATCCTGTGGGGTTATCAATCAGTTCAGTTCATGCCCAGTGTTTGGGCAAGACCAATTTAGGGTGTGGGGGTATAGGGATTTTAATTTCAATTTCAGTTTATTTATTTATCTAGTCATTCATTCATTTCTTTATTTATGGAGTGACTGTTTGATTGAATGACTGATGTTTGACTAGGGACTAGTGCTGTGTGGAATTAAAACATTCTGACAAAATCGAATTCCACAGAATGTTGAAACATTCTGTATACTTCTACAGTGAATTCCTGTAGTGCTGGAATTGTGGGATTCTGCTATCATCATTGCATTATGTTATATGGACTCTGTTGTTCCACCCAAAGAAGGAATGTAATTCTGCAGCATGCATTCTGTAGTATTACAAGTTTGAAGATTGGTGAAGTACTGTTCCACAGATTCATTTTGCAACCAGTGGGCAAATTAAATCAGATTGAAGTTCACCCATTTAGTGTTTTCCATCTGCTGCAGGGCTGTTATGGTCATCATTTTGGTTACCGACTTCAACATTTCATTTTTTCAGTTTGCTGAAATGCCACAATCAGTTTTCAGTTCTGCTAATCATGCTGCTCTGGTAGATTTCTGTTCCAAGATACTTTTTGGGATCACCCGGTGGCACTTTCTGTGGTCACATGATGCTGCATTCTACCGAAACTTGTGTCATATGAGTCCCTTATTTCACTGAAGATTCTGAGTACCTTTGTGAGGGAAGGATCTGCTCTGGAGCTTCAGTTTCCAAACTGCCTTAAAACAGTAGAAAACTATTTACAAAAAAGTTGTACTTCGGGGGCCCCATATTCAAAAGTGGCAGGCTGCATCGTGCAAGTGCTTGTGCCACACAACCCAACTGCGTCCGCACAAAATAATGGTATATTCAGAAGTTGCACCATAATATGCAATCGCGCATGTCTGGCTGAATATCCTGAACATGTGTAATCATGCAGTGGGAGATGCATGGTGTGGCAGGTGCCCAGAGCCCAGTGCAGAGCATATGGAAGTGTGCAATGCAAAGTCACTTGCATGGTGTGCAGATCTGTAATATTCAGCCAGGATATGCAAATGGCCTCATTGCACAGTCAGTGCCCAAACAGCACATTTGCATCTCATTACTGGAATGTATTTAAGCCACTTGTATACCATTGGCATGCACAGTTACAGCAATACAGGGCAGCACTACCACTCCACAAACATGATTAGGAGGTACTGTAGCCTAGCAGGCAGGTGAGAATGCATGGTTGTCTGTGGGTGGACTGCATTGGCCTGAGTACAGTGCTACATACCTCCAACCCCTCAACACTCAAATGTGTGTCAAGGTGTATGGCAACTGGTCAGACTGTGTGACACAGCAGTAAACATGACAGTGCAAGCTCAGAAGACTCTGGAAATAAGTGCACCAATGTTGCTACTGTGTGCTGATTCCTTGCATTTCATATTATCACACAGTTCTGCATAACAGTCCCAGTGGTCAGTGTGCAATGTCACCCACTCTGTGTGGGTCAGAGGGTGTCTGAGTGATAACAGGAGTGCTGTACCCCTTACTGTGTGACAGCTATGAGGATTGCAGTGCTACTACCTATGGCCATGTCCACGCCCTAAGTGGCCACACACACACACAACACTGGAAGGGTCCGGTGTCCTTGGGACATTCCCCTACCACCTCCAGGCTGCAGGTGGTTTCACCCCTGCCCCATGCTGCTCCCAGCTGTGTACTGTCCACCACCAGTACACCACAGTAACCTGAACCTAGGGCCCCTGTGACCTTGTCACACTGCAAGGATGGCATTGGTGACATGTATGGTGTGTGGGTCTGGCATGGGCATGCTGTGTGCACCTACAGTGTTCCACCATGGATGTGTGCCACTGGGCTGTCCCTGACCCATGCCATGCTGCCACCATCACTCCCATGCATCCTGCTCACTGTTGTCCCAGATACAACCATGGGCACATGCCTCTACCGTGTGGCACTCTGACGGCCACACAGGTGCATGCCATGGAACCTATTATATGTGCTGTATTGTAGCTGTCTGCTCTGCAGGTGTGCTGGGGGGCACCTAACTGGCATGTGGCAGTTGGGCATCCCCAACCTGGAAGTGGTGAGGGGGATGGCTGACTGGGCGGTGCTGGTGGTGTCACCCAGTGACATCCAGCAGGTGCCCAGCAAGCTGGTACAGCATGGTTGTAGCTTTGGGTACTACCATCCTGGCATAACTGCTGCGTGTGGGTTCCTGGAGCACATCCTGGTGCACCTCTGAGGGATTTCTCATGGTCACCTGTCTGCAGTTCTGCAGCCTGTCTGTGTGTGGCTGGCCAATTTAGGCCATCCCCTTACATACCTAACTTTGAGCGGCACAGTTGTGTGATGCATGACACATTCGCTGCACACATTGGCTGACTATACACTTGCACGGCATATTCAGGTGCCCACCCCCTTTTTTTGTGCTGCATACATTATTTTTTTTTTTTTTTGAGTTGTTTAACCAGGAGTAGCACACTAAGCTGAAAGCTTTTTTACAGGAGCATCTTGGGAGCACAGGGAAGTTAAGTGACTTGCTCAGGGTCACACAGTATGTGAGTGGAAGCTGTGGTATTCAAACCCAGGTCTGGTCTGCTGGATGTCACCAGATTTGCAACTCAGAGCCTTAAACCACTGTGCTATACTGCCTCATTATTTCTGCATGATCATGAATTCTGCAATGCACGATGCATCTCTCCCTTTCAAATATTGTGCTCCCATGCATTTTCTGGGATGCACCATGCATCTCCATTTTGGGCCATACATCTCCTTTGAATATGTGGGCCTGGGGCTGTAGTACAGCAATGATAGATTGGTGTGGGTGGTTTCAGTTGGTTGTTATTTTGTGTGATTTTACTTAGTTCTTCTGAGCTGTAGCAAGTTCTGATGTGGTTAATAATGGAGTGCCAGAAATGCTGCAGGCTCCAACTAGCCTGTGAGACAGCTTCTGCTACTGCTATAGTGTACTTTGCTAGCGGTGTTTAATTTTCTTATTTTTCAACTTAGTAGATAGTGTGAGAGAGCAACACACACACACACTTGAGAAGGTACATAGAGTACCAGTATTGTAGTGTGCATTTTTGATATACATTGTTTTTGTTTCTTTTGCCTTTTCTGGTTCACCTTCTCTTATTGCAGTGCTGCTAGCCAATCACTAGGTGTGCACTGAATACAACTTGTGAGGTGTAGTAGTGCAGAGTGCTGTGTGCCAGTTTTGTTCAGATGACTTTTGCAGTAATGAAGAAGTTAAAAATAAAATATGAAGAGTGGCAGTGGCAGAGGACACAGTCTTGGAACTTGGAATGAAAACTCAAAGGGAAGTTAAAGAGATTATGGTGCAGATTCTAGTGGCAGGAATATGAGTATGCAGCCTAGTCACCCAGCAAGACAAACTGTATCAGATGAGGCAGCAATATTCATGCAGATGTCACAGTCACAAGGTAGATTATCTGTCATGGAGGAGGAATTGATGTTTGAGACACAGCAGACTGTTGCAGATGAGTCTGAGACTCAGGAGCAGCAAATTATTTTGGAGGAGGCTAAGGAGGAGGCATGGGAAGAGATACTTGAGGGAGTAGAGGAGGATTGTTTGCAGGAATTGACTGCCAAGAAGATGGGGGTGGAGGTAAAGAATGCGAGTCAGACTAATGAAGAGATGTAAGTAAAAGGGAGCTTGGGAAATGAAGGAATACTGTGGCACTGATCTGGGCAGCAGCGAATTTTGTTGCAATCTTGATGATCCACTGCTAGATATTGATTAGGAGCCCGGGCAAGAGGCTTGTACAAAACCCTGAAACCTTGAACCGCCTTCTCCTACATCATCAGACAATGAAACTGTGGAGGAGGTGAAAGATGAAGCTAACAGTTTTAGACCCACAGCCAAGATATTATGTAAAACAAAGGGCAAGGGCAGTGCAAACGGCAAGGATAGTGCAAAGGGCAAGGGCAGTGCAGGTGGCAAACAAAGGGATAGTGGAGATAGTAGCAGAGTGTTTGTTGCTGGTGGTGGTCATGGTGATATAGGTGTAGTGGGTGACTGGCCCCCCTTCCCCAGCATGGGCAACTATTAAAGAGGCCAGTGGTGGTGGCAACATCCCAAGCATCACTAGTCTGGGACTTTTTTCTAATAGATCCTGATGATTAGAGCTTTAGCTATTTTGCCAAAGTCAAGCCACCTAAGAGACCTTGCATTGGCATTAAAGGTATGCTCTAGTCCACATAAACACCAACATCTGGTCATCTGATCCTAGAACAATCAATCATACAACAAATACTGTCTAAGCACAGCAAATATCACCGTACACACCCATTGACAAGAGAACTGAATGCATGCTTAGCACAAATGTTAGTTGTGGACATGCTGCCTGATTCATTTGTGGAAAACCCTGGTTTGAGGCACATAATGAGTAGGGCAGCCCCAAAACTGAACATACCATCATGCACATATTTTTTAACTGTGGCTGTCTCAGAGTTGTACCTTGACCTAAATGCATTTGCGTTGTGTGCCCTTTCCCATTCCGCAGTGGCTGCAGTGCACTTGACAAGTGATATGTGGAGTAGTGCCTCTGATGCAGCTTTGTCATGCAAGTACATAACAGTGCACTGAGCACGTTTGCCAAACATTTGTGCTTCAAAGACCTTTGATTCCCTATTGTGTTCAAACTACCCCTTGCTGGTGTGCATCAGCAGGCAACACGCAGTATGACATGCATGGATTCAATTTTGCACAGTGCCCAAAATAATGAAATTGAGACGTAAATAACATCCAAAAACTTTAAGCCCAGATTCACTGCTAGTGACAATCGTAGGAAAGTGGTGACAGTTTTTGAAGATGGTTCATTCGACCATGTGCCATGTTTTGCTCACTACCTTAATATGATTATTCAGGGCTTCATGAAAACAAAATGGTAAAATGGGTAAAATAGACATCACATTGACTACTGCTCATTGACTGCATAGCCATTTCAGCCATTCAGTGAGTCCAGGAACCAGTGGAGAATTTTGTAGTCCATAAACAGACTCCCACACCACCAGCTGAAACAAGAGGTGGCCACATGGTGGAATACAACAGTATATATGTTAGAATGACTGTTTAAACCATATAAGGTACAGTTAGATTTCATCATGCTGCACCATGACTATGACACATTCATTCTCTATCAGTGTTGAGCAGTGGAGTCTGATGGACACCCTGGTCCAGATACTCGAGACATTTGAGCATGCTACCCAAGCAGTAAATGCAGCCAAATGCATGTATCACCCAGACACTTCCTCTGATACATGTCCTGCAGTGGGCACTTGTTAATATTCAGAAGCAGTTTGAAAAGAATGACAATGGAGACAGCAAACTGACTGAGGAGATTCTCGATTGGTTGTCCTCAGATGAACGTTTGTGCAGCATGATGGAGTCCTGAGAGTATGCAGTGGTGCTCTTGTTAGATTCCCAGTACAAACATGGGATTATGTCACTTCTGGATGAGTAAAAGCAGAGGTGGGCAGGCACATTCAGTCACTGACAGGGCTGGTACACAAATGTATAGTGGCATTGCAGAATGGCAGGGACAGAATCAGCAGCAAGGAATCTGCCACAAAGAAGACTTTGTTCATGCTGTCATCAGCTGCAAAAACATCTCACAAGTCCTCCTTATCCACTCCTGTTAACTCTGGTACTGATTCCTTTGCTGCCAGTGAGTCACATATCTGCAGCCTCTGTGGTCCAGGCCAACACCAATAACCCAGAGCAGTTACAGCTAGATGGAGAACCCATTTTATGATGGCAGCATAAATTTGATGTGTGGTCTGCACTGTCAACAGTTGCAGTTGAATACCTCTCCTTTCCACTAGCTAGCGTCAGTTCAGAGTGAGACAGAGAGAGAGAGAGAGAAAGAGAGTATTCAGTGCAGCAGGGACAAGCATAACAAACTGCTGAACTTGTCTGTAAAACAGAAACTTGGAGATGTTAACATTCATAAAAATACATAATGTGCACCTCCCACCCAACTGCAAGATAAGTTTAAAATCAAGGTTAGCTGATAATGCCCATGGGGATACCAGCCCTCATACACAGGTAGTAATGAAGTGGGAGGAGAAGGACAGTATGCTGGATTTTAATCACTCTGATAAGAATGCAGAAGGCAATTTTAAGCCAGATCAGCTGGCCCATACACCATAGTTAATCTAAAGCAGCACTGCCGTATGATGTGATCGACCTGTGTCACATAAATATTCTGAATAAGCAACATTTGCCTAAAACCACTTGTTGTGAAATTCAGATGTTGATTTTACTGTAGGTTTTCTTGTTTTGTGGAGAGTCATTATTTAAAGTTTATATTTATTGCCATTTATTTAATCCAGGATGTCAAACAGAGATGCATTTGAAAAGAAAATTGAATTTCCAGTTTGGGCAGGGGGGTGACTAGTGGTAGTATAAATAAAAAAACAGTGAGTGTGGCAATAACAAATACAAGATACCTTGAAATCAACAGAAGACAAGTAATATGACTTCATTTTCAGATAGTCACACACAGCCCAGGCTAGTGACATATCCAGGGAATCCATTCCTGTTCCAGTACTGTTTCCTAAACAGTGTGCTCGTGGTCACCCATCTTGTACCAACATATAAGGTAACATTTAGAAAGCTTTCCTAAGCCGGTCCGGTGATGCTGAGGGTTGAGGCACTGGATGCCACACTTCACACCACGCCGATGACCAGGTTCAGGAATGGACTCAGGTCACCATGGGTCGGCAGGGGAGGGAGAGGGTCAAGCATCTGATGGACTGCTCTCCTCTCTCGGGGAGGGTAGCGGGTCTCACACCACTCACCAGGGCCCCCAGTGGAGATCAAGGGCACTGTAGCAGTGGTGCCAGCAGAAGGGGTAGAGCAGCAGTGGGTGTCAGCAATATGCTGTGCAGATGCCATTGCACATCTGCACTCCAGAGGGGTGTAACTAAGGAAAATCCCTATCAGTGGGGATAGGCGAAGGCTCCACGGTCCTATAAGCCACAGACCAGGCACCTCTCCTTGCACCCCCCCCGGTTCATCCAGCAAATTGGATTATAGATAGAGCGCCTTGAGCGGATAAGGCTGCCCTACCTTGGAAGGTGCAGAGCCGGGGGTCTGCCAGGTCAGTACATGGTTGAGGAGTAAGGTGCGTCAGGTAGGAGATGGAGCTCTGGGCAAGTGGTTGCCAGAGAGTTCCCCACTGGCGGTGCAAGAAATAAAGTTCGAAAAAAAAAGAAAGCCTTCCTGAATAGCTCATTGACAGGGCCATGCAAATAATATATATTTTCCTAAATATTCTGTATTTAGTCACTAACTATTGCAGTACTCTGAATTCACCTATATTTAATAATTAAAAAAATGCTGCCAGGCATTCTTATAGCACACTACCCTCTACTCTTTCCCCATCCTTAACCAATGAAAAAAATAACACTATTCCTCTACCCTAGTAATATGCAAGCCACCCTCTGTCCCTCCTTTGCCCATCCCCTGGCTGTTCATATAGTTAACAAAGGAAAACTGAAACAAAAAACACTCCCCTCTCCTTTGCAACATCCTCATTCACACCCTTTTCCTCAGACCAACCAAGCAAAGAGGAAAGGCACCCTTTGTCCACTTTCATCCCCCCTGTAGGTAACCATCCCACCCTCCTCCCCAGATACCCAGTCTCAACAAGGCATGGATGCCTGGGAGACTGGCAGAACACTCTCCTCCTTCTTCAGCCAGTCATCATCTAATGATTGAAAGCAGTTGTGTTTTGGGGCTAAGTATACTAAATAGCAGCTTATTGGTCAGCAGCAGGTTTCCATACTTGACACAAGTGTGCAGGCATGCTCATTTATTACACAGCAGTCAGTTTTGCCAGTCCCCCAGCATGGTACCTTTACTACTGAGGTTTGTGTGATGGAAAAGGAGGCAGGAGGGTGGGATGGGTGCCTAGAGAGTAGTGGGATGGGTACGCTATGGTTTCTGTTCTCTTTACTGAGTTTGGCTAGGGAGGATGGTCTAAATGGGGATGTTAAAAAGGCAGGGGGTTTAGATTTACTTTGTCAAATAAATATGAACATCCAGAGTATGGGGTGGGTGGGTGGAGGGGTGGAGGATGGTCTGGGTGCTACTAAGTTGTGGATAAGGTAATACTAACTCTATCTAATGGTTAGGGGTGAAGTAGAGCATGAAAGGTGCTGCTGTGAGGTTGGGTGATATTGATTTTACATTTTTAAAAAAGGACTAAGAATGTTAAATACCAATATCCACTATTCGAGAAAGGCTCCCAAATATTTTGGTACCAACAACTACTATAGTTGTCATGATAATTAAGAAATAATGTAATATTCTGGCCATAGCACACCCCAATTTAGTACTGGTATTGATCTGCAGTGTTTTTCACAATAATATAATGTTCCAGTTCTTGCACACCCCAGTTTGGGCTTGGTATTGGCCTGCAGTATTTACCACTGTTACCACAAGGCCACAATGACTGTAGTACCCCCGAAGCTCCTTCTCCTCATTCCCCCTCTCTTCCAGTGTTTCACTAGCACCCCTCCAGTTCAACTGACCCCTCCCTATTCCTTTGTTCAGTTTTGCACACTTTGGCTCTGGGAAGGGGAGTCGGGGGCAGAAGACCCTCCCTGAAGGGCATGCAAGGGCCAATCTCCTGGCCAAATGCAAGGACCTCCCCTGCCCTACAAAAGGGCCATGGAGTGGTCATAGAGGGGAGTCGGTGGCTAGAAGCAGAGGGTGGAGGACACGGGGAGCCAGGATGAAAAAGACAGAACCTGCAGTGTCCGTGGCTCCTCTGGTGTTGCTCCCCTCCAGCTCCAGTCCATGGTGGCAGCAGTAACAGGGTCCATCAGTGGGTGCAAAGGTCCCCAGCACAATCTGTTTTTCCCCAGAGCCCAGGTGGCGTGGGGGGAAGCCAAAGGTGGTTGGACCAAAGAGGAACTGCACTTAAAAACGGTATGGGTGGAAGACACACCCTGACCTGTAGTTCTGCTGAGCAACACTGCAAGCCAAAAGAGGAGCCGGGTGGGAGTCCAGCTCCCCGGCCAGGTTTCCTGCCTCCCCTGAGCAGCACTGAAGTCCCACGTGGTGGCGGTGAGTGGGCCGAGTGCCCAGTTGTTAATGGAACTCATCCACGGGGCTAGGGCAAATGGGGAGGGGAGGGGAAGGGAAGGAAAGGGGAGTAAAGGGGCAGGGTGACCAAGAAGATATTTAAAGGGCCAGAGCCCTAGAAGAATGAGGGGGCTTCCCAAGGCCACACAGTGTGTAGGTGGGCCTTTGGGATTGAAGCCCAGATCTCCAGGTTGGCAGCTCGGAGCCTCAAACCACTGCACCACACTGCCTCCTAGATTACAGGGAGCAGAGTACCCCCAAAGCAAATAGGGGCACCATGTGGCATGAGCCCCAGGGGAGGCTAGTTAGGGGGCTAGGGCAATGGCCTAGGGGAAGCGGTGCCTAGGTAGACCCCTCCCACAGAGCCGTATAGGGAATGGGGAGGGAAAAGCTAAGAAAGGGGATTTAAAGGGCTGAGGGCCCTGAGGGATGGGGGAAGGGAGAAGGCTCCAGGTGTGGCCAGAGCCCAGTGGGGTTATTGTATTTTATTCTATTTGTTTGGAGCAGAGCACTGCTGGTGCTAGAGTGGTACCATGGGGTAGTGGCCCCAGGGAGATAGAAGTGGGTTGGCCAGCCCTTTTGTCTTGCCGTGGTGCCAGTGGTGCCAGAGGCAGGACCAGAGGCAAAGGCACATAGCCATACCCTAGCCCAGAGAGGGGATAAACAAAATCAGTGGGTAGAGGGGACAAAACCTTTTACAGGTACATAAGTGAAAAAAGAAAGACAAAGGGAGGGATAGTGAGACTGAAGGGGGAGGATGGGGGCCGCGTGGAAGATGACAACAGTAAAGCTGACATATTGAACAGGTATTTCTGCTCAGTCTTTACTGAGGAAGAGGAGGGTAATGGGTCTGAAGGAGTACAAGGGTGAGAATGGTGAGAAATGGACACAAGTCCCTTTACACAAGAAAGGGTCCTGAAGGAACTGGAAGTAATAAGAGTTGATAAAGCAATGGGGCCAGATGGGGTGCACCCCAGGGTCCTTAAAGAACTAAGAGAGGTGGTGGCTGAACCTCTGGTTATCCTGTTTAGCTGATCACTGGAAACAGGGGAGGTACCCAAAGACTGGAGGACAGCAGATGTAGTCCCCTTATACAAAAGTGGGAACAAAGAGGAAGCAGGGAACTACAGACCAGTCAGCCTCACCTTGGTAGCGGGAAGATCATGGAAGCACTACTGAAGGAGGAGATTGGTGGAACATCTGGTTGTCAATGGACTACAGGACCCAAGGCAGCATGGTTTCACCAGGGAAGGTCATGTCAGACCAACCTCGTTGAATTTTGACTGGGTGACTAGGAGGTGGATCGGGAGGGCAGTGGACATGGCCTATCTGGACTTCAGCAAGGCCTTTGACACTGTGCCACATAGAAGACTATTACACAAACTTGGTAATATGGGTGTGGGCAGGACAGTAGTGTGGTGGGTAGGTAACTGGCTGGGTGGCAGGACACAGAGGGTGGTGGTAAATGGCTGTCACTCCACAGAGGGAAGAGTGACCAGTGGGGTACCACAGGGATCAGTGCTGGGACCGGTCCTATTCAACATCTTCATCAGTGACATTGCGCAGGACCTAGAAGGCAGAATTTCACTGTTCGCTGATGACACAAAGCTCTGTAATAGACTAGACACACTAGAGGGTGTAAACAGAATGAGAAGGGACCTGCAGAAACTTGAAGAATGGTCAGGGGTTTGGCAGTTGAAATTCAATGCAAGGAAGTGCAAGATAATGCATATGGGGCACAAAAACCCTGGCACAATATATCAGTTGGGGGGTGAAGATATAGCATGCACCAAGCAGGAAAGGGATCTTGGGGTTATCATCTCTGATGACGTCAAGGTAGGTAAACTGTGTGGCAAGGCAGCAGGTAAAGCAAATAGGATGCTGGGATGTATAGGCAGGGGCATCACCAACAGGAAAAGGGAGGTCATAATTCCGCTATACAAGACACTAATGAGGCCCCACCTGGAGTACAGTGTACAGTTCTGGAGACCATACCTACGTAAGGACATAGACAGGGTAGAGAAGGTTCAGAGGAGGGCAACAAAGATGGTGCATGGATTGCATCACAAGTCCTATGAAGACAGGTTGAAGGAACTGAACATGTACTCCCTGGAGGAGAGGAGGGAGAGAGAGGATATGATAGAGACATACAAGTATCTTACAGGGAGGAACAGGGTGCAGGAATACACTATTTTTTAAGCAAAAAATATGTTCCAGGACTAGAGGGCATGGGATGAAGTTGGAGGGAGGACGATTCAGAGGAAACATGAGGAAGAATTTCTTCACAGAACGGGTGGTGGACAAGTGGAACACCCTGCCAGAGGAAGTGGTTAGGGCTGAAACAATCACGGGATTTAAGAATGCATGGGATAGACATAAAGGAATTCTGGAGGTCGGGGTAAGGGGCAACAGACTTCTAGGAAAACAAACTGAACTTACAAACTCAAATGGGCAGACTGGTTGGGCCATAAGCCCTTATCTGCCCACACTGTCTATGTATTTATGTATCTATGAGGGGAAAAAGGTTCAGGACAGAGAGCCCCATAGGCCCTGCCACAAGAAGGGTTATGACCCTTAGGGTAGGGGGTGAGCTCTGCAAAAATAGCCCAAGCAGGACACCTTTGTGAGTGCAGCACCCTTTGGGGGAGGAAAAGGGTTTGGTGACCCTAGGTTGCCCATGGCAGGGGTCGTTTGAGCATCACCCAGGTCAAACTGTGCTGTTGCCTGCCTAGCGCCCCCTAGAGAATGCATTTTCCACAAAAACTGAACTGTCTGTTTGAAAGAATCCAAACTGCTTGCTGGCTACTGAACTGTTATCGAATTGTGCCCTGGCGTACTTGACATCCAGCTTCACTGTTGTTGTCCAGATCAGCTTCGCCAGAGCCTGATGCTGACCCAGGGAGGTCCCCGGCCCATCCACCATCTGCAGCAAAACCACCTCCAGTGATGACAGCCTGTGCCAAAGTCCCGCCACAAGTGTTCCATCATCAGCTTGCAATGGTAAGTGGTAGAGAGCTGCTAGTGAGGTATCCAGTAGTGAGACAGCTTACGAGCCACCCCGGCTCAAGCTTTAGGGATCACAGTTAACATCATGCATGCCCTTGCATTGTTTTGCTGGCCATCTGTGCGTGTGCGTGTGCCCATGTTGCCCCACAGAGGTAGCCCAAAGATTGTTCCATCAGCAGTCATCTTGTCGAGAGGTCATTTGGGGCTGGGGACCTGACAATGATCATTGCTGTTAATCATCCAGAGAACCATCAACCATCCAAGAGTCTTCAGCTTCTCGCCTGGAGCTGCAGAGGATTGCCAAGTTCTTTCTTGACCAGCTGGTAGTGTTTCTTGTTGTGTTCTCCTCATCTGGGGGATGCCCCATTATGGCCTGCTTTACAGAAGCACTTTGTGGGGTCAGTGCCCACCTGATGATCAGCCGACGCAGAGAAAAGCCCAAGCTTGGTTCGTCAGTTGTTCCATCATCGCTGCCAAGTGCACACAGGACTTGGATTAAAAGGGGTTAACCCCCTGTTCTTTGTTCGACCAATTGTTGGTCCCAATCATATTGTTTGGTTTATTGTTTATGTTTATTATCCTGTACTGTTGTAAAACCCAGTTCTCTCATTTTTATTGTCCCTTGTAAATAAACTGTTTGCATCTTGGTCACTGAGTAAGCTTCCTGCCACTCCTTCCAGATTTGTCTGGCCTGTCCTAAGATTTTTAGGGAACCTTTCAGCCTGACACACATTAATGTGCAAACCATTAACCAGTGTTGGGTAAGTTGCTTTTTCTATTACTTTCTATTATGTTTGGAAACTTGTTCCAAGAAGCTCTGTGTAGTCACTAGCTAGGATGGAGAAGTACTAGAAAGAGTAATACACCTTACAATTATAGTTACTTATTTCTTTTTATATAAAAACAATACAAAAATAATAAACAACTACAACAAATTACATTTTTTGAAAGTAATAGGTTAGTTACTAGTTACTTTCAAATAAATGTAATCAGTTACAGTTATGTATTTCTTTTGTATAAAAAGACATAAGTAATTGTAACTGTAAGGTGTATTACTTATTTCAGTACTTCTCCATCCTTGCTAGTGACTGCAGAAAGTAATAGAAAAAGTAACTTACCCAACACTGCCATTAACACATTTGACTGTCTCTGTCTCTTGGTTTAACAGCCCCTCTAGTAACATGCTTTACTTAAAATGTACTGTCCAAAAAGTCTGTACATCGCTGTACTTGCATAGTCCAGTTTGCCTCAGTCACAAGAACAGGTGAAGATGAAGAAGCATATGCATGTGTTGAAGACTCCAACACCAAAATGTTAATGACCCTTACTATAACATATTCAAAACCCGAGAATCTCTCAAGCATACGTGTGCTGTATGCAGCCTGTTCTTTCACTCCAACACATCAGCCAAATCTACCAGTAAAAGATGTAAAATTGTCCTGCAACCTAGTCTCCTGAACCAGCTTGGCAGACAGCAAAGCACCTGGACGTGGTTGTGTCAGTGATGCTATGATGATTTGTTAGAGTAAATTTCTCTTTTTTTGCACTTGTTGTTAATGTATCCTTGCTAGTAAGACTATTTTTTTTGCTGTTTCCACAGGTTCCCCAACTGATCTATCTGCTTCCTCCTCCTGCATCACTGCCTGAAGGACATGGCCATCTGTACGACAACAGTAAACGTTAATTTGGTAACATAATACTTTTTATTAATGGGCTGCATCTGTGTGCACAGGTGACTACCCCAGTTGGACCTTGACAGTGCAGACAAAACAGTGGTCAGGGCTTCACTCTCAGTCTATCAGTGCAAGTGAGGCTTAATGTTTTTCTACTGTTTCCATGGCTCCCCTTTATGATCACTCTGCTGCTGCCTGCTGCCTCCTCTTGTTCTGCTTCCTTCTACTCCAGCTAACTGTGATACTGTTCAGAAGAAACTGAAGCCGATGTAGATCCTCAATTATGCTGCTCCTGCTGCCCTAAGGAACCAAAGAAGACATATATGCTATCCACTCTGTTGATACTGCTGCTGCTCATTCTCCCATGTCTCCTCCTCCATGGGGTGCTGCTGTCCCAAAGAACCAAAGAAGATATAACTGCTGGCCACAAGCAATTGTAATAATTTGTCAAATGTTGCTTGCTGGTTCTCTGGTTGTGCCAGATACTGTAAAAGTGCAAGTCTGCACCCACTCACAACAGAATGTGGCAATATTTATATAGTGTGTAGTGGAACGTCATTGTTCACTGAAATCTAGCACTCTCAAAATGTTGTTCTGCTGCACTAGTGACGTCCATAGTGCAGCAGAACCAAAAAAGTGAGGTCCTCAGGACAGCAGAATGAAAAAGTGCAGATGTCACACATGGGGTCCTCCAGGAGCAATCTGACAGTCTTGTTTTAAAAAGAAAGATTTTTTTTTTGAGGCAATGACATTCCACTATACACTACACAGAACAGTGCATGCATACCATCTATTGGCAGGGCTGTTCTTTCACCTCGTTGGTACTATGACTGATTACCTCTCGAGCTGCACTCTCGAGGTAATCTGTCGCCATAGTACCAACTCGGTGAAAGAATAGCCCTGTTGTTAACTGGTACTCATGCACTATCCTATATATGTAAAAAACATTCTGTCTGTCTTACAACATCCTTTCACTATCACTATCTAAAATTTTGATGTTAAGAGTTACCTGTGCTGGTGTTAAAGGTTCAGTTAATTCATTGCCATGGTGCAACACCAAGCTATGGCATCACCATGTCTTGGCATTAAGTGCACTGAACAGAAATTATAAAACCAATCATCAGACTTCTCTTACTGAAAGGCTCACTGTTTTACATTCTCTGACCAAAACCCACCACTCACTGTGCTCCAAAACCAGTACTATGATAATCACTGATGCTGTATAAAAAAGTTTTTTTATCAGGCAAAATATTTACTATGAAAAACAAACAAGAATAACAATGAAAATATAAGCAATTCTAAAACAAGAAAAACATGAAACAGCTATTTACAATACAGCTTACTGTATGACAGTCAATTTACTGAAATATTTAGAAAACCTCAGTAAAGTACTACTCCTACATGAGTTGGGAATCTCCCTCAGACTCTGGTGATGCTGGGAGCAGTGGTGGTACTGGTGCAGGTGTGGTAGTTGGGGGGGGGGGCAATTGGCTGGAGACAGCAAGTTTCATCCAGATGGGCAATAATTGTTTTTTGACTGGCCTGAAGTCTTTATTTCCTGCTTCATCCTCTTCAGTCACTGGTCAGTACTGCTCATTCCCCTCTGATTGGCTGCTAGAGGTTGATGGAGCTGCCCTTCCATTGCCTCATTGGCCTTCTGTTGCTGCCTGCTGTCTGTCCTGGGAATCAGTTCTTTGCCTGAAACCTTTCTGGATTTCATCCAGATGCCTGGAGGCCCTGGTGTTCATGTCCTCTCTTGATTTGCTGTAGTGTACTATTCTTCACTGTAAGCAAATAAACATTAGCATATTAGACTATATTACATGTAAGCATTAGTATGTTTAGCTTCACTCAGGTGTCTCTCATCTGGTGCCACTCACCTGACCTTAGGATGTAACATAACATTATTTACATACTATCAGTATTACAGATCATGCCAATAACATTAGTGGATAGGACAGACTCACAGCAGAGTTTGCATTAGCTCAGTAGTAGTAACAAGCATTTGTCAGTGCCGAGTGTGTGCTTGCAGTTTCGGGACAACTCAGAAAAACATAATATCTATCATAATTTAGCTAACATTTCACCCTTTTTTTGTAATTGTTGCCCTTATTTATTACTAATGACATTTGCATGAATACAAGATCTCTGCCCTATTGACTCTGTCTGCTTGTCTACTTCTTCAGTCACAATTCCGTTAAAGATATCCCAGAGATAATTATGATGCATTAAACAGGGCATTATGATGTCACATGTAGAGAGGCAGCCAACGCTAGTAAAGTCTAAGGGGCAGTAATCTTGTTTTTATGTCACTTCCATCAGTAATAAAGAAAAAGGGGAAAGAATTGCAAAATTATAGTGTTGTCTAAATGGTACAGAGCATAAAAGCATAGAACTGTAAAACAGTCAGTTGCAGGTTCAGCCCCCTCAGGGCCACAAACAATATTGTCTAAGGAAATCTGAGCTACATTAAACTTGTAGCTGGACCAGTAGCGTGGAGGACTGAGGCACTGTATGTCTTGCCTCCTGCCACACTAGCGTTCTGGGTTAGGGAATGAATCAAGGGTGTTTAGGGGCTGGTGGGAGGAAGGAGGATTTACATAGAAACATAGAAACATAGACTTTGACGGCAGATAAGGACCGCTAGGCCGATCTAGTCTGCCCATTTCCCTACCTACAGGATAGGCCGCAGATCCTAGTTAACCAACAGCCTATTTCTTCCTACCCCCAACAAGAATTGCCTTATGTCTGTCCCATGCATTCTTGAATTCTCCCACAGTTTTAGACCCCACAACCTCCTCAGGAAGGCTGTTCCATGCATCCACTACCCTCTCTGTGAAATAATACTTCCTCACACTGCCCCTGAACCGCCCTCCTTCTATCTTTAAATTGTGTCCCCTTGTTCTTGCAAGTCTCTTTTTCTGAAAGATGCTACCCTCTTGGACTTTGTTGATTCCACTGAGGTACTTAAAAGTTTCTATCATGTCCCCCCCTCTCCCTTCTTTCCTCAAGGGTATACATATTAAGCTTCTTTACTGTCTCCTCATACGGCTTCTCTTGCAGACCCTGCACCATTTTAGGTGCCCTCCTCTGGACTGCCTCTATCCTGTCTATGTCCTTGCGGAGATGGGGTCTCCAGAACTGGACACAGTACTCCAGATGGGGTCTCACCAACTGTCTGTACAGAGGATAACAACTTCCTGTTTTCTGCTGATGATGCCTCTCCTATACATCCCAGTATACCTCAGCCCTCCCTACTGCCTTCTCACATTGCTTACTAACCTTAAGGTCATCTGATATGATTCCCCCAGGTCCCTTTCCTTTTTGTTGTTGTTACTACCTCCCCACCCATTGTGTATTCTTCCCTGGGTTCTTGTTTCCTAGGTGCATTATTTTGCACTTCTTTGCATTGAATCTAGCTGCCATACTTCTGACCATTCCTCCAACCTTGCCAAGTCCCTTTTCATCCTTTCCACACCTCCTTGTGTATCAACCCTGTTGCAGATCTTTGTGTCATCTGCAAAAGGCATACTTTTCCTTCCAGTCCCTCTGCAATGTCACTGATGAAGACATTAAAAGGACTGGACCCAATCTGAACCCTGCGGTACCCCACTAGTAACCCCCCTTTCTTCAGAGTGGACTCCATTTACAATTACCTTCTGTGTCCTGTTGTCCAGCCAATGTTTTACCCAGCCTACCACCCTGGGTCCCACTCCCAGGCTGGTTAATTTGGCTATTAATCTTTTGTGTGGGACTGTGTCAAATGCCTTGCTAAAGTCTAGGTAGGCCATGTCCACAGCCCCTCCCTGGTCTACTACTTTGGTCACCCAGTCCAAGAAATCTATTAGATTACGTCTGACATGACCTTCCGCTGTGAACCCATGCTGCCTTGGGTCCTGTGCTCCACTGGCCTCTAGGTACTGACTATTCTTTCCTTCAGTGACTCCATCACTTTCCCTACCACAGAGGTCAGACTGACAGGTCTGTAGTTTTCTGCCTCTGTCTTGGACCCACTTTTGTGAAGGGAATCACATCCCTTCCTCCAGTCCTCGGGTACCACACCATCCTCCATGATTTATTAAAAGAGTAGCCAGTGGTTTCACTAGTTCCTCCTTAATTCTTTTAGAATTCTGGGGTGAATTCCATCAGGACCCATTGCTTTGTCCACCTTCAGTTTTAGGAGTTCTTGCAGACCCTTTCTTCTGTGAAAGGACTGAGATTGACCCCTATCAAGAGTGCTTCTGTTAATTGGATTAGGCACTTCCCTCCTCTTTTGTGAATACTGAGCAGAAATATTCGTTCAGTATTCCTGCTTTTCACTGTCTCTCTACCCACCCACTGTTCATTCTATTCAGCCTCACTATCCTCCCTTTGTCTTTTCTACGCTGCTGATGTACCTATAACAGGTTTATCCCCCTTCTTAACTGAGTTGGCTATCTTTTCTTCAGTTTGGGCCTTTGCTATTCTGACTTCCCTCCTGCTTCCTTCTGCCTTAACTGGTACAGCTCTCGTCCTGCTTCTTCTGTGTTTCCTTATACTTCGGAATGCTATCTTTTCTTCCTGACTTTCACAGCCACCTCTTTTGAGAACCATAGTGGCTGTTTCTTTCGCTTGATTTGTTTATTTGCTTCACACAAAGGCTTGTTGCCTCTCTGATGGCAGTTTTGATAATTCCCCATTGTTGCTCCACACCTCCTTCTAGCCTGTTTGCTTAGTGCTTTTCTGAGGCACTCTCACATCTTGCCAAAGTCAGCCCTCCTAAAGTCCAGTACCCTCTTTTTGTATGGCTTGACTCTGTAGCTGAGTTTAACGTGAACCACACTGTTTGATGGTCACTTGTCCCCAGATGGCAACCCCACTTCTAGATCTGAGATCCTCTCCCTGACCCCGTTTGAGAGTATGAGGTCTAAGATTGCTCCCTCACGAGTTGGTTCTGAAACTAGCTGTCTAATGCCTGCCACCTGTAGGGCATCAAGAATGGCCCTGCTCTTGGATGTGGCTGCAGCAAATGTGCTCCAGTTAACATCTGGCATATTCAGGTCTCCCATCAACAGTATCTCCCCTTTCTCTGCCATCCTAAGAATGCCTCCTATCATATCCTTGTCCATTCCTTCCCCTGACATGGGGGTCTGTACACAACCCCTGTGCGGATTGTGGCGCCCTTTCCAGTCTCCAAGGTGACCCACAGTGCCTCCTCTCCTCCCTGTTTACTCTTTTGTTCAGTTGCTTTTATCCTTCTTTTACATGAGAGCTACTCCTCCCCTCTTCTCCCTGCCTGTCTCTCCTGGAGTTATGTACCCTGGTATGTTAACATCCCAGTCATGGTTCTCTTGTACCATGTTTCTGTGACTGCTAATATCCAGGCATCCCTCTTCCATTAAGGCCATCAGCTCAAGGAGCTTGTTGCCCAGACTACTGGCATTGGTACTCATTACCCTCCATTTCCTGATGGCCTTACTCCCTTTGCCCCATCCCTGTCCTTCTTGCCTTTGTCACTTTCTCCATTTACCCTGCCCTTCTCCTTTCGACACCTCTATGTTGGTGTTTGCACGCACCTACTACGTGATTATTTTGGGGGCTAGGATTTTCCTGCTCCTTTCCAGTGCCTCCCCTTGGCTAGTTTAAAAGCTTGCTAATGAAGCATTTAAACCTATCACCTAGGATCCTGGTTCCCCTCCCAGACAGATGCAGCCCATCATGCCAGTATAGGCTTGCATCACTCCAGGTGGACCCCCCCAGTCCCCAATGAAGCCAAATCCCTGAGCTCCACACCAGTTGTTCAACCACTGATTGAATCCCATGATGTGTAACACCCTAGCCTCTCCTATGCCATAGATGGGTAGCACCTCCAAGAAGGTTACCGTGCATGCTACTTGACTAAGGCCCCTCCCCAATTCCACAAACTCTTCCTGCACTTCTCTAATCCCTTTCTTAGCCAGGTCATTTGTCCCTAGGTGGACAATGACATCCAGCTCCCTCCCCTGTGCAGCTGCTCTGGCAATACTGAGGATTCGTTCCCTGTCCCTCCAAGCCATGGCACCAGGCAGGCACCTTACCTCCCTCTCCCCTTCCTCCCCCAGTTCTACCTTCCTAACAATGGAGTCCACCACCAGGAGTTGTTTCCTTCCCCTGCAGGGTCCCCTGCCACCCTCCTGTGGGTCTCCTTTGTGGAGGTTCCCAGCATCCTCCTTGGTCTCCACTGTGGGTGCCTCCATAGAGGAACCACACTTTGCCAGAATGGCATAGGAATTGTGGAGAGGTACAACAGGAGGGATGCGCCTCGGTTCTACCACCTTACCCTTCCTGGAGCCCACTGTGGTCCAACGCTTCTCTTTCTTGGCAACCTCTGAGGCAGCGGCAGTGGCACTGGTGGTCCCTGGATGGAAGAGGAGGTCCCACAAATCCTGACCAACTCAGCCTAGGATGAGCAACCTCCTCCCTCAGCCCAGAGAGGTGCCTGCAGATGGGACAACACCGCATCCTCCAGAACATCTCCCGGGAAGACTGCTGCCCACAGCCACTGCACTGCCACCAATCATGTCTTGTTTCTGGACCCTTAACTGTTTGCAATCCTTACTCTTTCCTCTGTTTTTTTCTCTCTCTCCTTACTTTCTGCCTGTGTGCCCTTTAAGCTCCTGATTGTCCTGTTCTGAGACAAGAATATCCTATATTTCTCTGTTGACCACTTACTTGCTCAGAGGCAGACCTCCAGCAGCTAGAGGGGGCCAGAGAGCTACTCTTGCCCTTCTAGGATGGTGGGTCCTTGGTGGTTCTGTGATCACTCACTTCCTGCCCCTAAACAGGAAGTTCCTGTTGTCCAGTCAAATCCTGTGCCTATAAAAATAGAACTAGCTTTGGGTGGGGGAGGGAAGGAAGGAGGGCAATATAGTCCCAGCAGAGAAGTTCAGTCACACAGCAGTCCTTTCTCCTGGTGTCTTCTGCCAAGCTTATTAGCAGAAACTTTGTATAGCAGTCTTTTAATGTAGCTTCCTTCTAGCTAAGCCACTCCCCTACTTCCAGATCCTTCTACAAGTAATTTAAACCTCACAGCAGTTAAGTCCTTTCAGTCACCTGAGATTTACACCTAGATAACTCTTCAGATACCCATTCAATTCAGTTAACCCAAACACACACTTTTTTTTTTGTATGTTAGGTTTTTTACCCTAAATTAAAGGTCAAATACAAAAGTTCTTCTGCTTTAGTCCCAGCAGAGAAGTTCAGTCACACAGCAGTCCTTTCTCCTGGTGTCTTCTGCCAAGCTATTTAACATCCATCAATGGATCTCCTCCTTTGGGGGGGGGCAGTGTGCACTGCTGCTAGGCTACCACCTAGTGGAAGGTAGGTGGTACAGCAGCACTCAACAGAAAAAGACAGCAGCAGGCTTTGAAAGCATGCACCATCATAACAGTCTACACATGCACCACTGCACGCCACCTGTTCTGACTCAAGGGGAGTAATGGGTAGAAAAGAACTCCCATCTGCAGGATAATGCTGTGAACCTAGAGGCACCATACCACCCCACCCATGGTACCCACACACACACAATGAGGTAAGAAGTAGATGGCATAAGTCCTGGAGGTAGGGTGAAGGGGCTGGGTTTTGACAGTAGAAGGGGGCCAATGGGGAAGGACTGGAAGGTAAAGTCCACATGAGGAAAAAAAAGATAGCAAAAATATATTAACTATGAATGGAAATGTGTCTAACTTACATATTTTTCAGTTATCCAACTGGTATCATGGTCTTTTTAAAGGGGACATAATATGTAATTTAAATCAACTATTGTTAGTGTTTTATGTTCATTTTTGACATGCTAACATATTAAATTTGCATTTTGCATGTTGTTTTTCCTATTTCTAATTAGTGTTTTCAAATAGTTGCTTCCTGTCTATCACTAGTAGGAAACACACACACACACACACAGTGTAAGGCTTGATGTTTATCATCAAAACCTGATGATGTCTGCTAGCTGTCTAATGGGCAGAAAACCAGTGTGATTGGTGAGGCTTTTATCCTTTGAACTATGAGAAGTGTATGCCCATCATCCAGACAACACAGTCATCATTAGCCTTCTGAGCACTGGCTTTTGAGAAGCAAGCCCGGGAGCATCACTAGGGGTGGGCATTAGGGACAGGAGCTCTGAATATTTATTCATTAGCCCCTAATAAAATATCCCCAGTTCTTAAAACTGACCCTGTTCTAGTTGTTTGTTTTGTCCACTAGGTGGAAGGAGTGGGGACTCAAGCCCCTAATATTTTCAGACCCCAGAAATTCCCCAGAGCAAGCCTCCTGCATTTCTATATCCATTGGATTATACAGTACACACCTACACAGCCCCCCTACACTGCAGTAACAACATGTTCACTCTGTGTATGTGTGCAAGCAAACATAAAAAGGGGGAAGGATCAGTTTCACTCTATGCCTAAAAATACTGATGTGGTCAGACCAGAAATATCTGGATAATAAACTGGCCAGAGCAATTTTTCTATCAACTTTGTTACCTGGCACATTTTCTGGTAGTAATACAGGAACACACATTTCTATACACAGGGCCAGATATTCAAAACTTTGTGCTGGGAGCAAACCGTTTGCAAAGGGTTAGTGATGGGTTATCATGGGTCCTCTATATTCAAAAGGTCAAATAGTGCACAAACTGCATTAGTGCCAGGCAAAATTATAACGTACACAAGGGGCAAACTGAAGGTGTGTGTGCATAAATGCAGGCACAATGCTATATTCAGTGAATAGCCCTACACAAAGTGTGTTTGCGCAATTTAGCGCAACACTTTGTGCAGTACAAAGTACTGCCCAGGAAAAGGTAGTCTTAGCTCTGGGCACACCGGCTTTGTGTGGCTTTGCACAGCTTTGCGCAACTTTTACGTAGCTTTGTGCAACCCTAACCATTAAGTATGACACACAGAAATAAGCCAGACAGAGAGGAAACATGCTGTTCATGGATGGCATCCCTATGACACCATCATCTGCCACCAGTCCCAGCCATGCCAGTCAGTAAGTGGTGACCCGGCTCCTAGTGGACACCTTGGCAGTGCGGCCATACAGCACACACCTGCAGACCACCATTTGGTGGACACCAACAGACACCAGCACACACATGCAGCGCTGTGGACATGGGGGGGTGTTGAGGGGAGGGTGTACAAGTGGTCAGGCTGCACCACAGACTGGGTGTGGCCACAAGGCTGGGACAAGCCATGCAGTGCAAATGGGCCAGTGGTGGGAATACCCCAACACCAGTGTGCCTGTCTGATGGTATGTGCCCCCCTCAGCCGCATACCACACATCTGTACAGACACCACAGCACACACAGCCAGCCATGTATATGTCACTGTAAGCATCCCATACCAGTGGTGCAGCATCTGTGGGTTGCACAATAGCATAACAGTAATGTCCGCTGACAGTAAACACCTGCAAGTTGGGCCTGTCACTGTGTACAATGCAGTGGTCATCACTGCCCTACACACCATAGGTACTGCTGTGTCCCTCGCACTACTGGCCCCCTTGCTGCTGTAGTGTATGCTGTGCACTGTAGCATGAACTACAGTTTGACAATTGCATGCAGCACCACCTTCTGTGCCTGTGCTGTGTAGTCACCTGAGGCACAATATTCTATGCTGTACTGCACAAATGTAGCCTGCAGCTACCACCATGCACTGCCAGACTGACCTATGGGTGGAGCTGTGGGAAGACCCAACCAGCCCCTGCACTTCCAGATTGACCTACAGGTGGAGCTGTGGGCAGACCCAGCCAGCCCCTATACTTCCAGACTGACCTACAGCTGGAGCTGTGGGACACTGCAATAGAGCTGGGCAAACTGCATGCAAATCAGGTCATAATAAGAGGATACTCTAGATGTTTACCCACAGACTACCTAAGTAGGCTCATTTGCATGTCACTTTTGAATATAGCAAAGTTTTGCCCTGGGCAAACATGATTGTGCCATGCAAACAGCTTAGCTCCACGCTAAACCTGCTCAAATGTGTTTGCGCCATGCAAACGTTTCAGAAACATTGTACATTTCTGCACAATGTAATATCACATGCGCTGATGATTGCAACTTTACTGACTCCACTCCTTTGCCAGCACACACACACACTGGCCACATAGTTCACCTCTACCTTCCTTCACGTCACTGTGAACTGGGATGCAGTTGTGGTTTGCACTTCCTGGTTGCTATATTCAGAGCTGTCTTATTCCTGGGCTATTTTAGCACTGCAGTCCCAGCCCAGTTTGCCTACCTTCCTTAGCTATATTCAGTAGGTTTAGAACTGGGGCTGTCTTTTTGAATATAGCCCGGCAGTACTAATTTAGCCCTGGGGAAAAGTTGTGAATATCTGGCCCACAGAATCAGTGCTGAAACACTGTGTTTATTTTTGTGTTTCACAATCCCCACAAATCCCATTTGGGGACTTCAACCAGGGGTTAAGCAAGCCATGTGACTGTCTGCATGACACAGAACATGTCATGCAGACAGATGAAATGCAAGAAAGAAACAAGATGCATTAATAAATATTTTGCATAACAGTTCATAGATTGATTTTCTAATGCATCACAACAGGGAGTGTTTGACCTATCATTTGCATGTCACTTTCTCTCCTCTGGAGCCTTGGCCTTTCATGACTCCTTCACTTATCTTGCACAATGATGAAAAAAAGTGCACAGTGCACTTATTTAATTTCATTCAATGTTTTAAGTGTGGCATCTGGTCTAACAGAATAACCAAAAAGTTTATTTCATTCACAGCTACAAATAAAAGATAAATTATCAGACAATAATGCATAAAAATAATGCATGAACAAAGATCATAATTATTGGTGGGAGACTGGCCAGGCAGGATGGCAGACAGGTTTTAGTCAAGTTCCATATGGCTCCATTCTAAAATTGGAAAAATTATAAGTCACTGCACCTATTTCCACTTGGAAGACAGATTAGCTGGGAGAGCAGGTCTATGGCTGCACAGTGACCACAAAAGAAGCAGTCCACCATGAGTTTTGAGCCAACAACAGCTGTTACAAAAATGGCAGCCCTGGTGGAGCGAAGAGAACAAGGGCACAAAGCATGGCAGTTATGGGAAATAACAGCAGCAGTGTTCCTGCCTCAGATGAGTCCCTGACAGCACATCTGGGAATGAGTAAACATCTGCCATCAGAGATGAGGGCATGTTTTATTAATATTACTGCTCAGATCCAGCTTCTCCAGAATATTGTGTCAGGACTTTCTGAAACTACTGCAGCCCATGCCACACAGATTGATGAAGCTGAGAAAAGGATTAGTTAGCTCGAGGACATGGTGGTAGACCTGGGTCAAGAGAGGCGCAAGCTTGAAGCACATGTAGCTGCCCCCTTGGAAAAAATGGACAATCAGCAGGATTGGGCATGGAGATCCAATCTGTACCTGATGGATTTGCCAGAGGAGCTTGAAGGAACAAATCCAGAGCACACAATCCAGAGGTGGTTAGCCGAAAAGCTGGGAATGCACACTGGGGCAACAAAGTTTGAAATCAAGAGGGCTCACCAAACCAGCCCAAAGCAAAAGCCAAAGCCAGTGGAGTGTCCTCGTCACTTTCTGATCAAATATCTAAGATTCCAAGATTAAGAGCAAATGCTGCATGAAGCAAAGACCCATGGCCCCTTAAAGGTGCCTGATGGTGTTGTGATGATTTTTCAGGATTTTAGCCATGAGTTCCAGATGAGGCACCAGCAGTTTAACCCAATCAAGGAAGTTCTTCATCTTAAAGGGTGGGAGTTCACCCACCTGTACCCCTCAAAACTAAGAATCACCAGTCCAGGGAGACCCCCTTGTATCTTTACTAAAGCACAAGATGCTGAGAACTATGTTAATCAAGAAGATGCAACTGTAGAGGGGAGATCTGGCACCCACCACACTGCTCCAGCACCTTGATCAGTATGTTATATTAGTTTTGCCATCTGCCCATTGTCTGTTAGGTTTGTCTGACCCCTCATGTTCTTCTGCTTACTTTTGATCCAGCTCCAGACTGCCGAGCATCTCACACCGAAATAACTGTGAGGGGAAAGGGGCTTCCCTTTCAATAGTGGCACAATTATATTAAACAAAGCTGGGCATCTGTTCTTATTGCCTAACATACATCCTACTTGTCATGGTCATCTGCACTTCTGATCTCCCTGCCAACATAACCACCTTTAAGTCCAATTGTACACAGTCCAGAGAGGGGGACAAGCTTGCACTGATGCCAATGAAGCTTGCTCTCTACATTAAGTCTCCCCTACAGAAGTTGGGCTACTAGGCTCTAACTGAGCTATGGCAGGCTCCTTGGAAAAACAGTGGTAAGACCAACAATGTACTGACTGACTACATTACTACTATCAGAGGTCCTTCAGTCCTGGAGCTGCAGTTGACTGCCAATTTCTGTCCAATGGCTGTGGTTGCTTGATCATCATCCCTGGTCCCTGTAACCTCTCTACCACACTGGAATATTACATGTGGAGTGCAGGTAGCAGCTAGAGAATTGGAGGGATGTTTTCTGGCAGCTTTCTGACCTTGGCTACAAGCTTCCCAATTTAAGAACCAGTCTAGACAGGAGCTTCAGACACACGGGTAAAAATTGTATTCATGTTGGAGGTCCATTAGCCCCAGAGTCCTATGTGACCAAACTGTGTTCCTTGGTGTTGTTGGCCAGTAGTCATCCCCACTCTCTCTGATCCCTCGACCACATGGGATTACATTATTTGGAGTGTAGGCAGCAGCAAGGGAGTCCATGGTGTGGTTTAGGTGTCTGTTTTGATGTGTACTTCTGTTTGCAAATTGGACTTAGTGATGAGGAAATGGTATATCTTCTGTGGGATATTTTTGTGGGTATCCGGTTAATACCGCGCTATTAAAACCATGCATAACATAATAGTGCATACATAATAGCGTATTCTAAAAGCAGAAAACAGCGACAATGCGCTAATCGCGCTAAATATCACACATCGCAAAGCCTGTTTTACTTTTATTTTTACTTGCTAAAGTGAAAACTACTCAGATAGTAAAGTTTTGTTCAAGTTCAGATAAGTGTATATTTACATGCCATGATATCATAACATTGTTTCATGTTTCAAGGAACCCTCAGCAATTAACGGTACAGAAAGTTTCAAGTACCCCACACTCTGGATCTGATCAGTACCTCCTTGTAGTCAAGGGTGATGCCGGACTGTACTGATTACTTGATTGCTCAACTGTAATCAATCAATTAACAAGACTCAGTCATATTATAACCTGCAGTCCAGTTTGGCATCACATCACACTTGCAACAATGAAGGTATGTTTCGTCAAGAGCCAGAAAGGAATCGATTTGCTTTTATCCAGGGCTGTCTGTATCGCAGATTCGCAGAGCGAGACTTCGTGGAGAGACGTCGTACTTGAAATGCATCTAGTTTGACAAAGGACACTGCATTGCACGGCTTCACCTGACTGGGCAAACAGTCACGAATAGTGTTGGGGAACACAATCATGTAACTGACCCTGCAGAAATTGCTGCTAAGGAGGCGGTTGCAGCCGTGAAAGCAAGGGCTCCCAGGCATGGGTGTAGGCCGGCATACTCCAAGCACTCCACGGTGAGCAATTGTATTTGAGGGGGGGGGGGGGTGGCAAATAGGCTCTAAATTGCTTTCTTTTTCCATGAAAACTGACAAAGAAAATACTGAACCTTTCTGTAATTTTATTGACGGAGTCAAAAGTAGAAGGACTGATCACTAATACTCTATTTGCATCCCAAGGACAATACAACTTCACAGGCTCTGGGCTGGTATGTGGGTGTCTTAGGGAACAATGCACGGCATCTGTATTTACCCATGCATGTTAACAACCACTGTCATGTGATACAAAAGTTGTATTTATTGTGCCAAATGAGGCAACAAACACGGTCCTGGTGTACTTTTGTATATTGTCTGGCTGGGGATTGCTCACCCTGACAAAGTCGGGGGGTAGCAGTGAGTCCACATGGTGTGCAGATCTGAATCTCTGGCTACACCCCTGCTCCCACAACAACAGAGATAACACACCACATAGTTGCTACTGCAGTATCACAGTTGTCACCCTCTGTCTCGGGTCAACTTCCTTCCATGCCATTTCTGACAAGAACTGTGCGGTGCACAAGGCGCGATGCAGCACTCCCACCACCCGAGCCGATTCCCCCAGAATACTGCACTACACAGAAGAGTGATACTTCACCTGCATCAAAAAAAAACAAAAAAAAAACGTAAGTGACAGGTTCCTTATTTTTTCTACCACAAAGGACCTAGAAACATGAAAGCCAGCAGCACACTTATTTGCTGATGGGATATTTAAATGTTGCCCCACGATATTTAGCATACAATCCATGCTACCAAACATGGCATGGTGATTCCATTGGTGTACATTTTTATGAAAACATGAGCGGCAGCCACGTACTCAAAAGCACTTAATGAGATAAAAACCGTGTGTGGCACATCATCCCCAGAAACAGTCATGATAAAGTTCGAGCTTGTGGCCATCAAAGCTTTTAAATCATATTATCCATTGGCACACATGCATGGATGTTTTTTCCACCATTGCCAAGCGATTTGGAGAAAGGTACAGGAACATGCTGAGATGTGTACATGATATAAAACTGATCCTGGCTTTGCACAACACATTTGTTTTCTTCCAGCTTCGCTTATGTGCCAGCACGTGATATTTTTTCTATATTTGAGGAAATGTTGAATTTTGAATTCTTTACATGCAATGCCGAGCTCCTAACACCACTAAATTACTATTATGAAGACACTTGGCTGGGGAGACCGCTAGCAAGCGGAGGCAGACGCAGACCCCTGTTTCCAGCTGAGCTGTGGAATCGCCAGGATGCTGTCCAGGCAGACCTACCCCGAACAATCAGCTCTGTTGAGGCATGGCACAGCTGCTTCAACCACTTTGTTGGTGGTAGCCATCCATCAATCTGGCGTTTCCTAGACTTCCTAAAGGCTGAGCAACAGTCGAACACTGATGTTATTGAGCAATTGGTGGCAGACTCTGAAGTGCATGGTGTACTTAAAAAGTACAAGCACACTGCCAAAAGAATATCATTGATTGTGGCGGAATATGGCACTCGCTCCAGATATGAATGCCGGAGAGGAATCCCTTATAACGTTCAACTCCAAGGGTGAAACCCATGACTTTATTGTTCTGATTATTAAAACGCCTTGATTTTATAGATTTTATGAAGTTTAGTTTTAAACCTCGTTTTAAAAAAATTCAGTGTAAGGCATGTATTTTCTTTTTTGATGAGCACACTTATTTATTTATTGCTTTTAATGCTTTTTAAACCAGAAATTTATGCAATAAATTATTTTTGGTTTGTCCCTATCAGTTTGGTTTCGTGCGCTCAAAAGAGTATTCAATATTCATTTGGCAAAGATATACAGTTATCAATGTCTTACAGGGTAGAATTTAGTTAAGGGTGCAGTATCCTGACACAATGGTGTGAGTCATAGAGGTGTGACTTGCAATGTTGGTAGAGTTATCATATTGTGGCATGTAAGTATATCCTTTAACTGAACTTGAACAAGACTTTACTACCTGAGTAGTTTTCACTTCAGCAAGTGAAAATCTAAGTAAGCGCCGGCAAAGTAAAACGCACTTTGCGATGTACGATGTTTACTACTACGCTAACTTAATATGCTATTGTGTATGCGCTGTGATTGAACGTGCTATTTTTGAAGCGCGGTTTTGACATTGATCTTTCTCTCCCTGTGTTTTCCTGCAAGCCAGAATCTCCCTCAGCTAAATCCAAACACCTGTTGGCCAGACGTTACATCTAAATATGATTTTTTTTGTGTGTTATTCTTTTTGACGCTCAAGAAAAAAAAGTGCAATGATAGCGAGAGAACAAAAAAGAAACCCAGAACATTTATTTATTTAAAAGTTGGTAACCAGGAAAAGCACATTGAGCCAATGCTCATTTTCAGGTGCAACCCGGGGAGAGAAGTCATATACAGGGGTAACATAAAACATTTGGTACAGTACAGATAATGCAGTTATGTACAAATCATAGGGTGGATAAGTAGTTAAAAAACATAAACAGTCGCAACAGAGTAATTCAGAGTAAATACAATAATTACATAGAGATACAGTAGTTCAGTAATGTACAACGCAAAGATGGTATGGAGTTAACAACACTAAGTCAGATAATGACAGTGGAGGATACTTTGTTTCAAGAATTAAGCATTTCAAAGGAGGTCAGACTAGGGAGACTGGAATGCCTTAGGTTGACAAGGGTATAGCACCATTGGGAGGTGTGGAGGCTGGATTGGGGAAGGGGGGGCGGGATGACAGAAGCGGAAGGGCTAGTGCAAGGATATGATAGAAGGCATTCTTAGGATGGCAGAGAAAGGGGAGATACTGTTGATGGGAGACTTGAATATGCCAGATGTTAATTGGAGCACTTTTGCTGCAGCCACATCCAAAAGCAGGACCATTCTCGATGCTCTACAGGTGGCATGCCTCAGAAAGATAGTTTTCGGACCCACTTGTGAGGGAGCAATCTTAGACCTCATACTCTCAAATGGGGACAGTGAGGGGATCTCAGATCTAGAAGTGGATAGCCATCTGGGAACAAGTGACCACCAAACAGTGTGGTTAACGATAAATTTAGCTACAGAGTCAAGCCATACAAAAGTGAGGGTACTGGATTTCAGGAGGGTTGACTTTGGCAAGATGGGAAGAGTGCCTTAGAAAAGCACTAGCAAATAGGCTAGAAGGAGGGGTGAAGCAACAATGGGTAAACATCAAAACTGCCATCACAGAGGCAATAAGCCTTTGTGTGAAGCAAATAAAAATGAAAGAAAAAGCCACTATGGTTCTCAAAAGAGGTGGCAGGGAAGGTCAGGGAGAACAAGATAGCATTCAAGTAGTATAAGGAAACACAAAAGGAGCAGGACAGAGAGCTGTACCAGTTAAGGCAGAAGGAAGCAGGAAGGGAATTCAGAATAACAAAGGCCCAAACTGAGTAAAAGATAGCCAACTTAGTTAAGAAGGGGGATCAAACCTTTTATAGGTACATCAGGGAGCATGGAAAGACAAAGGGAGGGATAGTGAGGCTGAATAGAATGCACGGTCATGGGCAGAGAGGGACAGTGAAAAAGCAGGGATACTGAATGAATATTTCTGCTCAGTATTCACAAAACAGGAGATGGGGAAGGTGCCTAATCCAATTAACAGAAGCACTCTAGATAAGGGGGTCGATCCCAGTCCTTTCTCAGAAGAAAGGGTTCTGAAAGAACTCCTAAAACTGAAGGTGGACAAAGCAATGAGGCCTGATGGAATTCACCCCAGAATTCTAAAATAATTAAGGGGAGAACTAGTGAAACAACTGACTACCCTTTTTAGCAGATCATGGGAAGATGGTGTGGTACCTGAGGACTGGAGGAAGATGGATGTGATTCCCCTTCACAAAAGTGGGACCAAGGCAGAGGCAGAGGCAGGAAACTATAGACCTGTCAGTTTGACCTCTGTGGTAGGGAAAGTGATGGAATCTCTTCTGAAGGAAAGAACTGCTGAGTACCTAGAGGTCAGTGGGGCACAGGACCCAAGGCAGCATGGGTGCACAGTGAGAAGGTCATGTCAGATGAATCTAATTGATTTCTTTGACTGGATGACCAAAGTAGTAGACCAGGGAGGGGCTGTGGACATGGCCTTCCTAGACTTTAGCAAGGCATTTGACACAGTCCCACACAAAATATTAATAGTCAAATTAACCAGCCTGGGAGTAGGTCCCAGGGTGGTAGCCTGGGTAAAACATTGACTGGACAACAGGACACAGAAGGTAATTGTAAATGGAGTCCACTCTGAAGAAAGAGGGGTTACTAGTGGGGTACTGCAGGGTTCAGTACTGGGTCCAGTCCTTTTTAATATCTTTATAAGTGACATTGCACAGGGACTGGAAGGAAAATATGCCTCTTTGCAGATGACACAAAGATCTGCAACAGGGTTGATACACAAGAAGGTGTGGAAAGGATGAGAAGGGGCTTGGCAAGGTTGGAGGAATGGTCAGAAGTATGGCAGCTTGGATTCAATGCAAAGAGGTGCAAAAATAATGTACCTGGGAAACAAAAACCCAGGGGAAGATTACACAATGGGGGGAGGTAGTAGCAACAACAAAAATGGAAAGGGACCTGGAGGTAATCATACTAGATGACCTTAAGGTTAGCAAGTAATGTGAGAAGGCAGTAGGGAGGGCTGGGGGGATACTGGGATGTATAGGGAGAGGCATCACCAGCAGAAAACAGGAAGTTGTTATCTCACTGTACAGACAGTTGGTGAGACCCCATCTGGAGTACTGAGTCCAGTTCTAGAGATCCCATCTCCGCAAGGACATAGACAGAATAGAGGCAGTCCAGAGGAGGGCAACTAAAATGGTGCAGGGTCTGCAAGAGAAGCCATACGAAGAGAGACTAAAGGAGCATAATATGTATACCCTTGAGGAAAGGAGGGAGGTGGGGACATGATAGAAACTTTTAAGTACCTCAGTGGACTCAACAAAGTCCAAGAGGGTAGCATCTTTCAGAAAAAGAGATGTGCAAGAACAAGGGGACACAATTTGAAGATAGAGGGAGGGCAGTTCAGAGGCAATGTGAGGAAGTATTTTCTCACAGAGAGGGCGGTGGGCACATGGAACAGCCTTCCTGAGTAGGTTGTGGGGTCTAAAACTATGGGAGAATTCAAGAATGCATGGGACAGACATAAGGCAATTTTTGTGGGGGGGGTAGGAAGAAATAGGCTGTTGGTTAACTAGGATCTGCAGCTTATCCTGTAGGTAGGGAAATGGGCAGACTAGGTGGGCCAAGTGGTCCTTATCTGCCATCAAAGTCTATGTTTTTATGTTTCTATGTGTAGCCAATGTGAACTGTAGCCTTACTCAATGCTTCTCTGTGAGGAGAACCCACACACTGCAAGAACTCTGACTGTGTTGATCAAACTGCCACTGGTGGCTCCCCAAAGTGAAATGAGCAAACTTTCACTCTCACCTGTGGGCCATGAGGTGTTGTAATGTCTGAGGTTGGTAGTTGATAATGATTGATGGGGTAGGGGGGAAGGTACAAAGGAATCAGTAGAATTATCCAATGGAGGTGGGGAGACAGAGGACTAATAGGAAACCTCCTCATTTAGCACCTTCTTTGCTTGTTGCTGGCAGGGAGACAGCATGCATAATTGCTTATAGCAGCTGGCAGTGTATGCCTCAAAACTTGGAGGGGGTAAGTAACCATTTTGACACTTACAGACCTACACCAACATCAGAGGGGTTCAACATCAGAATACATGGGGAGAGGTTCATGCAAATGGAACCATACTTGAAAGTTGATGAAATTACTGGGTCTTGTACTGTGTAGAGCGGCATTCTCCACTTGAGCAGTTGGCCCCAGGAAACTAGTGGCACTGCGCATCTCGCTCCATTTTTAGGCTAATGTCTTGATCGGAAGGGAAAGCACTTTTTTGCAGGCATGAGGGACGTCTACTAGGGCTAGTGGGTGAGAGCTGTAATAGGACTGCTCATACCTCTCAACCTCTTGCCTCATGAATCAGGGACAAGGCTTAAAAAAATCAGGGACAATGACCCCAAATCAGGGATACATCTTAAAAACTGGTACTATTCACTCAGAAAGGTGATAGAATAAAGGACTTTGTGTTAAGATGCATTTTCTGAAGAAGAACAAGTCTGTAACTTTAATGTTTGATATTATTTTGCACTTTTAATCCCAACTGTTCTGTCACAAAAACACAAATTTTATGAGGGACAGAGGAAAATTTTGAGGCCAAATCAGGAACATCCCTGAAAATCAGGGACAGTTGAGAGGTATGGGACTGTTGTTGTGCACCGTTGTGGTGTTTTGGGTACTGAGGCTGTTTTGCCCTTTGAGTTAGCCAACTCCTATTAATCTAACACAGTGGGAGCAGTCTCAGGGCCATTGAGTCCATAAGATGGAGTACTGGGGGAAGGGATAAGAGGACAGTGGGCTTTGAGTGCATCACAGGTGACCCCTATATCGTGGCCTGCTGGAGCTTGGGAAGGCTGAGTAAGGCCACACCTTGTTAATCTTGGGTCTTCACTCCTGATGAGGGACGTCCTTTTAAGACATGCCTAATCATGTCTCTCACTCCCTTTGTCCCTTATCCCAACTGTCCAATGCATGAGGAAGGGACATTGAGGTCCAAGGGGACATGTCACTGTGAAAGCATCCATTATAACTGGAGGAAGTTCACAGATCTGGGAGGGCATTGGAAGCTATCCAAATTGGATAGCAGGTCACGTAGTACCACTGTGTGTGTATGGGGGCATTCTAAATATCATCTGAGCCTCCACAGGAAGGGTGCTGCAGCTGCTGGGGGTAGCCCATTCTTATATCCCATTGTAATGGTGCCATGATTTTGGTGCCCTAATGTGGGCGCCGCAACAAGGTAGTGAGTGACAGAGGTGTTCTGGATTTCCGAGCATCCCACACTTACACTGTGTTCATGTCACTCACCCTTCATGGAATGCCCGACCCAGAATTGGTTATATATAGTTTAGGGGGTGCAGGGGGCTCAGTCCTGCATGACAGGTGTGTGTGTGTCGGGGGGACATATCTCCCCACAGAAAATCATGCAGAAACTGTGTCCTCTGGCTGGCTGGGGGGGGGGCAACCAATTCCATGTCACTCACATATTGCATCACCCTTTTGCTTGTGCTCTCATTTACAAAGCGCTCTTTGCACTGGCATGGGTGAACCGCTCAAGGGCATACAATGTGTGGGCTAGCTTAGCGGGTGACTTAGCTACCTGCAATGCAATGAACTGGAGTCAGTGGGGAGGTATCAACAAGGCAGACCAATGGTGAAGATATGCAGCATAAGGCAGATTATGAAGAGTTCTTCCAGCAATGAAGTTATGAACTTGGCACCATTGCTTCATTGCATGGACTGACAGTTAATGCAGTGAAAGAAAAGTATAATGGCCAAGGCCACGCCAGGCTAATGTTTTTATAAATAAAGTTATCTTATTTATCAAAAGGTTTATCTTTTATACAGTTCTATATAACCAATGCTGTTGCACCTTAAAACCCAGAACAATCCCGAAGGGATGCTGGATCTGATACGCTGGATCTGGTACTTCCATACTCGATCCTTGGGTGGGGGTGGGGCACATGGGTGTTTGTGATTAGTGTAAAATTTTTTCTGTGTTTCTAGGTTGTTATTATATAAGGTGGGATACTGTATGTACAATTGTTGGGGGGAAGGGCATTCCAGACTAATGCTACTGTTGGGGGGCATAAGCTTCAACGTTTTGTATGTAAGTTTTAGGGATTGTTGAGAATCTTTTAAAAAGAGGGTGGGAGGAGTTTCTTAGGGGTAAAAAGGCAAGGCTTTATCAGTATTGTTATAGAACGTACAACAGTGTGATTACAGTGCCTACTAGCAGGGCAAGGAGATGTTCACAGTGCATTATACATATGTACCAGGATGGCTGACAAATTAAACATTTTCACTGGGAATGTCAATAGGCTGAAGAGTGTAGTAAAAAGAAGAAAGACAAAAAATAGGGTGAAAAAGCTCAGAACGGGCATACTTTTTCTTCAAGAAACCCATATGATGCCAGCAGGGTCTGTGCAAACCTGTAGGGGATGGAAGGGCACCTGACTTACCTCCTGCTTCACCTCCAGGGCTTGAAGGATAGCCATCTGGCTGAGACCAGGATTTCCTGGTGCATTGATTTGATTCAGTCAGCCCTGGTCCCCCTGGATAGATATGTGCTTTCCCAGGTAGCTCTAAATGATGTGACATCCTTCTCAGTGGGGTCTGCATATGACCCCAATATGGAAGATGGCTCCTTCTTCAGGAACTTGCTCTGGAAATGGTGCAATTCTCTGTGCCATGGGTGCTGGAAGGGGATATGAACTGTATTTTGGCACGCTTGATCAATTCATCCCTGCCCCGGTGCCCAAGTCAAAAAATTCCAGGGGTCTCAGAAGAACTCATAGTACCTCCTCCTTGGTAGATGTGTGGTGCCACAAAAACCCATCCAGAAGGGAGTACAGCTTTTTCTCCTACTCCTATAAACTTATGTCAGAATAGATCTACCCTTGCTGTCCACTGGGCTGCTATCCCAGGTGGGAGCAGTGGCCTAACACCCAGCACTGGAGTAGAACCACTGTCCACAACAGTAGAGGTTGGGTCTGTCTGGATTGATCCCACACACACACACGCACTCACTTTTAGAGACTTGATCCAATCCTCCTCAAGGATATACAGTACATTAAAGTCATGGAAGATGCTGCAAGTGAATTCCTCGTTCACAATAAGCATCAGGACACCTCTCACTCAATGAGGTGGTAAGAACTAAAGGCATATATTAGGGGCCAGTCCACAACATATTCCAAGTACAAGCAAAGGGGTGAAACACAAGAACTCAAAAAACTAAAGAGGAAAATCCAGGAGTTAGAAAGGCTTACACATGGTGTGTCCCACCACTTGCCTTCATAGTTTACTTGAAAGAATTAAGTGGCAACACAACACCCTTAGCACTGCAACTGTGGAGAGTGCTATATTATTAAACTATGCTAAGCAGTATTTTGATGGGCCAGGAAATTGCTAGAATGGCAACATAAGCAGAGGGACAGTGAACATGCTGTTGTACAGATTCACTACCTCAGTCTGAGAATGATCTCAAGATAACAAAAAAATTGGAGACGCCTTTGATAGACTTTACACTTCCTTGTATGAGAAGGAGGCAACGCCCTCACCTCAGCAATACCAATAATTTTTTGCAAAGGCATAGGTTTCTCCACTTCTCCCCTTTCAAGTAGAGACTTTGTAGTTACCAATCACTAAGCAAGAAGTTTCTGTTGCATTGAAAGCTCTGCATGAATATAAAACACTGGAGCTGGACAGAATATCCATCACCTTCATGAAGAGATTCCAGGGAGCCATGCTTGACCCCTTATTTGATATTTATTTTTTGTTTGTTTGTTTATTTATTTATGTCAAAAGTTTCACCAGGAAAGACATACTGAGCTGATAACAGCTAATTTCCAGATGCATCCTGGGAGAAGGGGAGGAGGAGAGTAATATACAACAGACATTAGCAATTACATTGCTGGTAGGACAAGCAATTAATCAAAAAGCAAAATAAACATTATTTACAATTATATACATATAGTTCAGAGTTTCTGAGGAGGCAGATAGTAGCAAATAAAGTGTAAGGTGTGAAAAGAAGGGATGAGGCAGAGAAACAACTGTAGGACACACGAGGGATCGACGCGAAGTACTAGGGTAGTTTGGGAAAGGAAGAAAGGGTTGCCAAGAGGTGCATCAGGAGTGTAGGATGGTGGAGAGTAGGGGAATGTGGTCAACTTTCTGGAACAATTGCAGGTGTGGGTAGAGAAGGCTTGGAGCAGAAAGGAGAGAGAGCACTGGAAAGAGGCAGGGCGGATGTTTTGGGAGAAGGAATTCCAAAGTTTGGGGGAGTGGTAGGAGAAAGCAACCTAGTCAACTGAGAATTTTCTAGATGGGAGAGTGAGAGAGTGATAGCCAGTATTATGAAGGGTGTAAGAGGATTGTGGGGAGTAGAGAGGTAAGGTAGAAGGGGAGCAAGCCAAGCCAGTATTTAAAGATAAAGGAAGTGCAGTGAGCAAAATGCCTAGCTTCAAGGGAAGGAAACGAGAGAAAAGAATAGAGGAAGCAATGGTGGGGTGTGAGGAGAGCAGTGCAAAGCAAAGTAGCAGAAGGAGTGAAAGAGCAGATCCAGACTGGCCAGGGTAGTCTTTGGAGCAGCAATGTAGACAATGTCTCCAAAGTCAAAAACGGGGAGAATCATTTTCTGGACAATAATATGGTAGAAGAGAGCTTCTCAAATGGAGAGCTTCCACCTACCATTAGGGTGACCACAATCACAGTGCTGCCCAAGCTGGGCAACAACCCCTCCTTCTTCTACACCTCGTATCAACCAATCTCTATCTTTCTTCACAGCTTACAATAAGCAACTAGAATTGTTGCAACATGGCTGGAAAAGTACCTTCCTTGCTGCATACATCCTGATCAGTCTGGATTTGTGAAGGGGAAGCAGTGGCAAACATAATATAAGGCACACCATAAACATCATTCATAAATGGGCAAAACACCCTGAGAAATATGGTGCAGTGGTCCTTGCCCTGGATGAGGGAAAAGGCCTTTGATCAGGTGGAATGGAGGCACATGATAGAAGCAATGAGGCATAAGCTGGATAAAAACTTTGTATCAGGACCTATCTGCCCAAATCCATATCAATAAGGGGCTGACTGGGGCCCTTCTTCCTGTCTATAGGTACCAGGCAGGGTTGTCCACTCTCTCCGTTTTTGTATGTGCTCTCACTTGAACTCCTAGCAGCTGCCATACAGCACCACAGGGTGACTGTATGATGTTGTGCTGGAGGGGATGGAACACAAGGTGGCCCTGTTTGTAGACAACCCTCTGCTTTACCTAATGGGGCCTGCTGGCCTTGCATGCTCTGCTCTCAGAATACAGGACTCTTTCAGGTCATAGAATTAGTTGGACCAAGAGTGAAATCCTCCTGATAGGTAAGAAGCAGAGGGAAAGTGGTGCACAACTCTATGGGGTTGCAAGTTATCAATGCCATAAAATATCTCAGGGTGAAGTTACCAGCACGCCACTCTCAGTTAACTAAACTAAACTAAACTATCCCCCTTTGTTGGGTGATTTATGAGCAGAGTGTGAGAAGTAAAACCTTTTTTTTTATTCTTAATTTGTGGAGAAATGACAACATACATCAGTTCATACAGTACAAGTACATCTATTAAAGATAGGACTTAGCCGGGCCCAACAAGGGCCTAGTACATAAAATATATATAGACAAGTGGAAGTCTAAGCAGTGCATCATGGTTATAGACAGAGGAGTGTAGAAAAGAGAAAAAGATACAAATACAAGAATTACCTGGGGGGGGTACAAGGTAGAAGGGGTAGATACAACTTAAGGGTTCTAGAGATCATATGGGACATCAGGGCACAAACTCTGAACAGTGAGCTAAATGGTGGATAACCCACTTCTGCCAGCAGATTTCAAATACTTCTTTTTTATCTAAAAGACTAGCCGATAGGCATTCTAGGGAATAAATTTCCCAAACAATTCTGACCCAGGACATCTTAGTGGGGATGGTTGTGGTCAGCCACAAGTGTGTAATTGCTTTATGAGCAGCAGCCACTAACAGTGTAATTTACTTATAAGTAACTCTATCAACCTTTGTTCCCTGAGGGAGGGTGAATGTTAACAAGAACACAGGATGATCCAGAGCTCCCATTTCATAAATGTCCTATAACTCATCTATCACATCTCTCCAAAAAACCTGGAGCAGGGGGTAAGACCACAACACATGGGTCTGTCCCACCAGTCTAGTCCCATACCCTCTCTAACAGGACCCCGATGGGTCCCCAGCATATCTGGAGGTCACCAGGGGTGTCCTAAAATAGCGGGCCCAGAGTTCCCAAATATACTTCCTCCAACATGAATCCTGGACCTCTATGGCAGCTGGACCCACTGACCCCTCCTAAGGTGAAGATTGAACATTCATTTGCATCTCCTTGGTCCGAATTATCCTCAGGCTTTCCGTGGAATCAAAGGGTCTTTCACTTAATGCCTTATAAAAGGCACTGATTTCATGGGAAGGCAGGATCCCCCTAGCATACTGTATCAGTAGCTGGACCATTGTAGGAACATTTTCAACTATGTCCATCAGCGAGTTTTCATATCTCAACAAATATGATCTTAACTGCATATACCCATGAAATTCAGTGGACAAAAGATCATATGATTTTTGCAGAACTGTAAATGGGAGTAAGCCAGTGAGTCCCACCATATGGTGGACATATTTTAAACCCTTAGTCCACCATGCCTAGGCTTTGCCACTGACCAGGTTAGGGGGGAAGGATCCATCCAAGGGATTTGTCTTCATAAAAAAGCAGTTTTTGTTGGGTAAAGTAATGGGTGTGCAACCAAATCCATATCCTCATGGGCTCCCTCGCATAGGAGGAGTATTTACTCAAGGAATTACAAGCTAGAGGGTTAGCAAATAGCAATCCAGATAGGTGCCCTAGGTCATTATAAACCATCTATATTTGTTTCTAATAGGCTGTATACAATGGATTAAGCCATCCCATGAGCACTCGTATTTGTGCAGCCTTATGGTAGTTCTGGAAACATAGTAAATTACAACACCCTTTCTCCCTTACAAGCTGCAAAACTGAAACTCTAACCCGAGAAGGTTTTCCAGACCATGTATATCTGGATATCAAATGATCCCAAGCTGTGAAATAAATGCTGGTCAGAGGCTGAGGCAGGTTTTGCAAAAAAAAAAAAAATACCCGGGGTATGACATTTTGCTTTATGGATTCTATGCAGTTAGAAAAGCTTAAGGGGGAGTGAGACCATCTGGTCATATCAAAAACCAATTGGGATGTAAGGGGTTCATAATTTCTAATGTCTGTAACTTCTAAATTGGTTGCCAGTTTTACCCCCAGGTTTCTCATTTTGACTTTGTTCCATTTCAGGGGGTAGGATAATTTTAATTGGGGTGTGGGGTGGAAATTATATAAAAGGACAGCTGTTTTCTGCTCATTAACCATATAGCCTGTTAGAGCCACAAACCTATGAAGTTGTTTCCAGACCTCTGGAATTGAATGTTCGGGGTTTGTGAGAGTAAGCAATATGTCATCTGCCAACAGAGCCAACCTAAATTCTCTACCAGCAATAGGGACTCCCTCCACCCCACATCTATGGGATGTATAGGCAGGGGCATCACCAGCAGGAAAAGGGAGGTCATAATTCCGCTATACAAGACACTAGTGAGGCCCCACCTGGAGTACAGTGTACAGTTCTGGAGACCATACCTACGTAAGGACATAGACAGGGTAGAGAAGGTTCAGAGGAGGGCAACAAAGATGGTGCATGGGTTGCATCACAAGTCCTATGAAGACAGGTTGAAGGAACTGAACATGTACTCCCTGGAGAGAGGAGGGAGAGAGGGATATGATAGAGACATACAAGTATCTTACAGGGAGGAACAGGTGCAGGAAAACACTATTTTAAGCGAAAAAGATGTTTCAGGACTAGAGGGCATGGGATGAAGTTGCAGGGAGGACGATTCAGAGGAAACATGAGAAAGAATTTCTTCACAGAACGGGTGGTGGACAAGTGGAACACCCTGCCAGAGGAAGTGGTTAGGGCTGAAACAATCACGGGATTTAAGAATGCATGGGATAGACATAAAGGAATTCTAGAGGGCAGGGGTAAGAGGAAACAGACTTCTAGGAAAACAAACTGAACTTACAAGCTCAAATGGGCAGACTAAGTGGGCCATAGGCCCTTATCTGCCGACACTGTCTATGTATCTATGTATCCACCCCCTGAGTCTGTCAGATTGCAGCAGCCAAAAGTTCCAAGAGAAGTGGGAACCTTTGCCTCTCTCTGTCATTGGAAGAATGAATGTAATCAAAATGTACACCCTGCCAAAATGTCTTTACTTATTTCAATCTTTTCCCATCCCAGTAACTAAAATGTTCTTCTCTCATTTGAACAGTGTAGTGCTCAGGTTTCTCTGGAGGAGGCAGGCCAGCCTGGGTAAAGAGGGTAGGCCTTCAACTCCCATGGCATGGGGGGGGGTGTTCTGCCCCACTGTAGGAAATACTTTTGGACAGCACAGCTCTGTTTTTTGCCCATAGGTGAGGTGATGTGATAGGGTGAGCCCTGTCTGGGTTGGATGCCCATGTGTAGGGTGTCTGACACCCCCCATTCCTTTTGCTCTTTGTTTCTGTGGGGTCGCGGCTCATGCTGGAAATGAAAATAAAATATGTTTGTTGCATGCTTGTCTATTGTAGGGTGTCACATTTAACGATTTAATGGAAATAAAAATAAAAAAATATGATGAGTTCCAAGGGTTGGCAGTAGAAGGGAGAAGAGGAGTGCACTATCGTTCTCCTGCTCCCCTTGCATTCTTATTCATGTATGAACATGTATGTCTTTCTGTTTTATGGGTAACTCCTGAGAATAAGAGGTTTATACTGGTTTTAACAAAAAGGGGTGGATCACCTGACTGTAATGTTATCCATGAAAGGTATAAAAACCCACCACTTGGAAGAACAAAGATAGATAGGGGAATCAGTTGAATACTGACTACCAAGTAAGGAGGACTTCAGAAGTGTGTGCTTGTTTCCACACTGTTCTATTTGAAAAGACTAAAGCTAAACCTCAGGAATTTTCAAAATTAGAAAATTTGCTGTATACTGGACAATGAATAATCTTTTGTTTTCTGTATGATTATTTTTATTTTTTTATTTTCTGATTTGATTAAAATAAGAATGCACTTTTGTTTTTTTATGCACTTGACATGTGGTTTGTTGTGTCTGTTTTATCCCGTACCCTCACAGTGATGTCAGAAGTGGGATTCCAGTCAGCTGGTTCCAGCCCTGGTACCCAGGATAACTAGCAGAGGTGCATAGCAGTGGATCCTGGCAAGATGAGGATGAAACCTGCTGGATTTGGGGATATGGATGAGGAACTATGGAGTGGTCAAGGCAGACTGGAAGTACAGGATGATGCCCTGGTGGCCCTGATGAGGATGATCCAGTGGATGAGTGGGCAATGGTTGGAGGCAGACTGACTCCACAGAGAGGCAGAACACCAGTGCCAGGTGTTACTGAAGAGGTCCCAACTGGAGAATTTGGAAAAGGAATCAGAGGAGGATTGTTCTTGGGCTCAGCTGGAGGAGGAGTCCATACCTGAGCAGGACAGTCCAGTACTGCTCATGTTTCCAGGATGTTACCTAATGCAGACAGGAGATGTCAGCTTGGAACTGGAATGTAAGACTGTGACTGGTGATATTGTGCTGGGGTTTAAGACTACAATCAAGCCAGAAAAAGCCTATGTAGAGGCTCAAGAGGCCTTTTTCAGACTGTCAAAACATTTGCCAACCTTGGACAGTCTGGGTATTTACATAGTGGAATGGGATAATGTGGATATAACTAGGAAAATCAATACGGAATCTAATGTAATTGAAGCAGTGAATGTAGACCAGGTGTGTAACGTCTCCAATTGTGCTGAACCTCAAATAGGGTTTAAAATACCCACTAAAAATAGATTTGCAAATCTGTAACTGTCTGAATCTTGACTTACTATTTCCACTATAAATTTGGCCCATAGTCCATATATGAATAACTGGGCCCTTATTTCTTGGAATATCTCAGGATTAGTGCATAGATTTTTAGATACTGACTGGAGAGCATTTATAAACCTATATCATATTTTTTGTCTGCAAGAAACATGGCATCTAGAGTCCACTGATGTTTCTTTAAACAGGTATACCTGTTTTCAGGTACCTGGAAAGAAAAATTGCCAAATTTGGTAGGGCATCAGGTGGGCTAGTAACTTGAGTTAAAGAAGATGACAATCTTAAAGTTTTACTTATAGCAAGTAATGCAATTGCACAGGCTCTCCTAGTCCATGCTAAGGACTCTTCTCCACCTCAAAAATCTAGACACTATTCTATAAAACTTTGGGATGAGTTAGAACATCTATTATACTCTAGTTGGACTAGTACAGGATGTGACAACATTCTGATTTGTGGTGACTTTAACAGTCGCATAGGCACCTTTGATGGCTATAGGGACTGTGAGGCCCATACTTGGGCACACAGCAACTTATCTGCTTTCAAAGGAATTCAATGGATCAAAGAGTAAATACTGCGGGGAAAAATTGATAAATTTGCTACACACATTTAGTCTAGCTCCCTTAAATGGTAGAATTCTGGGGGATCAATCAGGGAATTTTACATATATTAACTCCCTGGGCTTTTCCACCTTAGATCTACTTTGTCGGAATGGTAGCATGGAACTGTAGACTTCTTTATCAGTCCTTACCAGAATTGAGAGTGATCATTCTCTGGTGACCCTGACCTGGGGAACTAGCCCCCCTGAAATATCTTATCCAGTGAATACTTTTGATATCAAAGGCCACTCAAAAATTAGATGGGATCCAGGTAAATTAGATATGTTGGTGCCACTGATGGAAGGAATTATAATCACTCTTGCCAATACCCCAAAAAATAAGCAGACATTTGAATTTTTGCGTACTTTGATGATTGGTTGTTATGATAAACTTAGGGAATGTCTTGCTCACCCCATCACTTTGGAAAGAAAACACAAGGAATGGGCTGACCATTTTATTCCTGATACATGGTTTGATACAAGCTGTTTAAAGTTTAAGCATCAATTAACAAAATTATCCAGGGTCAGTAGAGCACTCAATACTAAAAGCGACTATAGGGAATTAAATAATATAAGATCAGCCAATAAAGAATTTTTTATATATAAACAGAGAACTTACCAGCAGAAAAAATGGGATCAAATGCTTACAGCTATACAACATAATGACTGCCAAACATTTTGGCTCTTAGTCTCCAAAGGAACAGATAATGGTACAACTTATCATGATTCTCATATACACATGGAAAAATAGGTCTCTCACTTTGAAAAGTTATTTTATGACCCAGATCTAACTGATATGTCAAATAATTGGTGTAAACCAATAAACAAAACTCAAGTATTGATAATTACTATTAAAGAGATTTATCTTGCAATAACTAGTTTAAAAAAGAAAAAAGCTCCAGGTCCAGATCAAATACCCTCAGAAATATATTTGCTGGTGCCTTCTCTTTGGTCTAAATTACTTGCAATTTTCTTCAATTCATGTATAGTCAATAATAGGGTACCATCTTCATGGAACCAAGCCATCATTGTTCCTATATTCAAAAAAGGCAATAAAAGTGACCCTAAGATGTATAGACCTATTTCCTTGCTGGATATTAGTGGGAAATTATTTGCCGAAACTCTCTTAACTAAATTAATACTTCAGTTAGATCAGTTAAGAAATATTTCTGAATTTCTAGCAGGTTTTAGAGCAGGGTATAGCACAACAGATAACTGTTTTGTATTATTACATTTAATTGAGAAGTACATTATATTGAGGAAACAAAAATTATTTGTGGCTTTTATTGATTTCACTTCTGCTTTCGATATTTCAAGACCCAAACTATGGCAAGTCATAGTTAAGAAAGGTTTTCATCTTGACCTAATTCAGGTAATAAGTAATCTTTACTCAAACACCTGGGCCCAAGTTAAAGTTAGTAATAATGGTAAGTTATCATCTAAGTTCCATACAAATAAAGGGGTGAGGCAAGGATGTGTCTTAGCACCAGTCCTATCTAACATTTATATAGACCAACTCTTACAAGAGTTGCTTAAATCATCATCGTACTCTCCTACCATTGGCTCAAGACTCTGTCCAGCTCTTGCATATGCTGATGACCCTACCCTGACTGCTTTGACTAAATTGGGTCTCCAGAAAAAAACTGGATATTCTTAATGACTTTGCTTCCTCTTATAGTCTACAAATAAATGAAAACAAGAGTCAGATTGTTATTTTTGGTTCCAACAAAACAAAGGATACCTGGTTGGTGGGGAAACAGGTGTTAAAAACTGTCAAAACTTATACATACCTTGGTATTACATTCACAAATAATTGTCAGTGAATGCAGCATATAAAAATATATTTCACAAAACTAAAACAGACTGCTGGAGCCTTAGCCAGATTTAATAATAACATTTTGTGGTAATAGTGTAAGGCCTCTGTTAAAAGCAATAGAAGCTAAGTATGTGTATCAGGCCTTGTATTTAGCTGAAATTTGGGGTCCCAACAAAGCAGGTACCCTAGATCCCCCTTTAAACAAATGTCTACATGCATTACTTTCTGTGGGAAACTCCTTTCCTGCCTATATCTTGTGGGCTGAACTAGGTTTATCAAGCCTCGATGCTCAATGCACAGTTAAACAGGTTGGCTACTGGATAAATGTTACCCGAATGAACTTGAATAGACTTCCACAGGAATGTCTTAAAGAGAAAAGAAAATGGGATAGTTAGGATGTAAAAAAATCAAACTGGTTGAAAAACCTTGAAGCAACTTTTTTAAAGCACGATCTCACTTACTTACAGAAATATGCAGATAAGGGTATTCGCATTAATTTAAAATATAAAGCATATCGTAAAAATAAAATTCTTATTCAATTTAGGTTGGATGATTGTGTTACCATTTCTCACCTAAAAATTTCACCATGGCTGATTTAGAATGACATTCAGTTTATGTTCAGATATTATCTGGACTTTTTGATAGAGCCAGAACTCAGGAAACTGTTCACTAGATATCATCTGGAACAGTTTCAGAGTACTGTATTAACAGCAAGATTTGAAAAATTGATTCATTCAAAAGATACTTTATGTGCCTGTACAAATAAGGGGAGAGAAGAACTGGGTCATGTAGTTTTCGATTGTTCCTGGTATATCAAACTCAGGATGAGATGGCTTTTCCCAATATGGAAGGGCATCAATACTACAGATAAAAATGTATTGTTAAACATTGTGTTTACATCAGAAGATGATAATGCCATCAGTAAGGTAGCTGGGTAGCTCAGAGCAATTGCTGTCATTAGAAGAAAGATCAAATTGCACTTTATCATGTACTCAAGGGAAGATGATGATTTGCCTCTTTTTGTGTGTGTGTTTTGATTGTATTGTAAAATTGTTTGAAGTTGTTGTTTTTATTTTGCATTGACAAAATGTATTTTAGAGGAATAATTTGCATTTATTTATGTAATGATCTTTGACTGAACAATAAAATCTATACTACTACTAGAGGTTGAAGGGACTTTGTCAAGTTCTGTTCCATCTGTAGCTAGTAACAGTGATCAAATCAGTACTGACTGGGATAAACTGCAGGCTGAGGATGATGCAGTGGTATAACTGTTGCAGTATGTAAAAGTCAGAGTATTCAGACTAATGGTGGCGTAGGGCTAAAGCAATGTTGGTGGTATGAACTGAAACAGGGTGTTCTGTACCACATGAGGCCCAACCCATGTACAAAAAGTGTGGATGCCCAGGTAGTGGTGCCTGAGGCATACAGGCAACAGGTGATGGAGGTTGCACACTCCAGTTCCTGTGAGCATCTGAGCCATGGTAGTGTATTGACTTGATTAACCCTGTATTATTACTGGCCTGGCATGCCCCAACAGGTGGCAGCCTTTATTAGGGCCTGTCCAGTGTGGAACCAGAGAGACGTTCTTGCAGGGAATAGTATACATGCATTCAGCAGAGATATTAGTATATGGGGTGTGGAGTGAGAGAGTCCCACAGGGAAGGGGTCATTAAGGAAAAGAAATAGCGCCCTTGGAATAGGGGAAAACTCCCACCCAGATCACATGACACTAGATGATAAAAAGATTGCAGAAATGACCACTATTTTTAAATGAAATGTTTATTAAAGCAAAACCTGCATAGAAAACCTCAGGGACTTAAATGGTATCAGTTGATGTTAGCACATCAGGATTCAGATGCAATTTTGATTCGTAGGGTCCCTGAGGTGGAGCTTCTAGTGTGGGTGGGCAGAAGCGCCAACCCTTTCAGGGTTCTGGTGAGGTGATGCCAACAGTAAGGACTGTTGCCATCTTGTGCATGGGGCTGTGTAACAGGATGAGCACTGTCTGGGGTGGAAGCCCATGTGTGGGGTGTCCTGGGACCCCCACTCCTTTTGTTCATGGTTTCTGTGAAACAGCTGCTCATGCTGGGAATGAAAACAAAATCATTTGCTGTATGCTTGTCTATTTTAGGGTGTCAAATTTAATGATCTAATGGAAAAAAAGAAAAAGATATGATGAGTTCCAAGGGTTGGCAGGAGAAGGGAGAAGAGGAGCATGCCCTCATTCTCTTGTTCCCCTTGCAAACCCAGTGGAATCCTTATGGACTTACTATCTTATTAAAACTATCTTTTGAGATTAAACAAAATGGAAACATAAACCCCCCTTAAGATAAAACTCCCTTAACCAAGAAAAGAGGAGTTGAGTCTAGGCTAGAAATAATAACATGTACTGTATGAACAGTCTTTACTGTTTAATGGGGGATTCCTGAGAAGAAGATGTTTAATTAAGTTAAGTTTATTGTTGGAAAACTCCATTGAACAGGCTCAGGTTTATACTGGTTTCAGCAAAAAGGGGTGGATCACCTGATGGTGATGTCATCCATGAAAGTATAAAAACCCACCACTTGGAGTAACAAAGATAGATGGGAGAATCAGTTGAATATTCACTACCAAGTGAGGAGAACCGCAGAAGTGTGTGCTTGTTTCCACACTGTTCTATTTGCAAAGGCTAAAGCTAAACCGCAGGAATTTTTGAAATTAGAAAATTTCCTGGATACTGGACATTGAATAAGCTTTTGCTTTCTGTATGTTTATTTATTTTTATTTTTTTATTTTCTGATTTGAATAAAATAACAACACACACATTTGTGTTTTTATGCACCTGACATCTGGTTTGTTGTGTCTGTTTTATCCCACACCTTCACAAGTGAAGCACCTCAAAAGCCTACCTTGCCACAGAGGATTATGAACAGGAATATGATCTGAGAAGGGGACTGTTAGCAGCAGCCCTGAAGTGGATGGTTCCACCTCAAATCTCAAATTCCTTCTCCAGATCTCTGGCAAGTGTTTGGGTGGCAGCACATAAAATGCTTGAATGGTCACCAGGTAGTTCAGGGCAGACACAACTTAGAGTTTCCCTGAAAGATATGCTTCAATACAATGTACATTTGCATCAAATACTTCTCAGAAGGGAGAAGTATGGCCTCAATCATTTATCCCAGCTCTATGTTGGAGGCCTGCTTAGGGACTTTAACTCAGATGTGAATTTGACCTCCTCGCTGATGTACTGCTTGCCTACCTAAGAGTACGACACATGGTGAAGGAGGGAATACTGCCACAGTGTGTCAGCCACCCCACTTCAGTTACCCCTATGTTGCTGCTCAAGGAGGAGCTCTACAAGCTACAACCAATCACGAAATCACTGTCAGTGTATTCAATTGTGCTTACACAACTGAATGAGATGTATGCTTGTGTGATTTCAATACATGGTGGCTATTCACCTCTCTATCCATGGGATACACCACCCTGTAGGGGTATGATGCAAGGAATCCTAGAGGAGGGTCCCCTCCATAGGTGCCATGAGAATAATTCCTGTGGCTAAAGGTAGCTTAGGAAGAAGCCCACAGGAAAGATAGATGAACCACTGGAGGAGGAGGGGTGGATGGTAGGAGAACAAAAATGTAAATCCTGTAACAGTCCAGGAGGAGGGGACTTTTAAGGCCTGATGGGGGAGTGACGTAGTTGCTCCACCCATTGAACCTCAGGCTTAAAGCTTTCCCATTCTATTGTGCTTACACAACTGGATGAGATGTATGCTTGTGTGGCTTCGATACATTGTGGCTATTCGCCTCTCTATCCATGGGATATACCATCTTGTAGGGGTACGATGCAAGGAACCCTAGAGGAAGGTTCTCCCCATAGGTGCCATGGGAATAATTCCCATGGCTAAAGGTAATGTAGAAAGAAGCCCAAAAAGAATACCCAAAATGGTGTCGGGCATCGAAGAGGCGAGAAATCAGAAGATATCTATACCTGAAACACATGTGACAGACATAGATAGGAAGGAAAGGAGAAGAACAATAAAAGGTGAGGATGATAAATAAAAGGAAATTTGATGAGATGCAGAAGGGTGAACTTCCTAAGGAGAGAGGGAACAGCCAGGGTCACCATCCGACTCCATCCAACAGTGGAACCTAACTAAGGAACCTAAGAAAGCACTAACCCTGACTAATATTATGATCATTTGCACAGAGAAGGGGAGGAGGAAATGGACAAGGAAATGATAGAAAGTATACTTAGAATGGCAGAAAAAGGGGAGATATTGCTGATGGGTGATCTGAATATGCCAGATCTTAACTGGAGTGCAGTTGCAGCAGCCACTTCGAAGAGTGGGGTTATTCTAGATGCCCTACAGGGGCATGCCTTGAACAACTAGTGTGCCGGAGCCCACTCGAGGGCAATCTTGACCTGGTTCTCTCAAATAGAGATGAAGCGAGGATCACAGATGTAGAAGTGGGTAGCCATCTGGGAAACTAGTGACCATTCAACAGTATGGTTCACAATAAACACAGCTATAGAGTCAAGTCATACAAAGGTAAAAGTACTGGACTTTAGGAGGGCTGACTTTGCTAAAATGGGTGAGTGCCTAAGGAATGCACTAACAAATGGGCAGGAAGGAGGTGGAAGAACAATGGGAATAATAAAACTGCCATCACAGAGGTAACAAGCCTTTGTGTGAAGCAAATAAACAAAACGAAACAATGTAAGAAACCACTATGGTTCTCAAAGGAAGTGGCAGGAAGGTTCAAGAGAAAAGGAAAGCATTCAGGAAGTACAAGGAATCACAAAGGAGTAGGACAGAGAACTGTATCAGTTAAAGCAAAAGGAAGCTGAGAAGGCAGTCAGAACAGCAAAGGCCCAAACCAAGGAAAAGATAGCTAACTCAGTTAAGAAGGGGATAAAACCTTTTATAGGTACATCAGGGATCAAGGAAGACCAAGGAGGGATAGTGAGGTTTAATAAAGGGAGGAGGGTGGGCAGAGGGTGATGTGAAAAGGCAGAGATACTAAATAAATATTTTGCTCAGTATTTACAAAGGAAGAGGGAGGTACCTAAAACAAACAGTAGAAAACACTTGGATACAGAAGTTGATACCAGCCATTTACAGAAGAAAGGGTTATGAAGGAACTCTAAAACTGAAGGACAAAGCAATGGGGCCTGATGGGATTTATCCCAGAATTCTAAAAAGAACTAAGGGTAGAACTAGTGACACCACTGACTGCCCTCTTTAACAAATCATGGGAGGATGGGGTGGTACCCGAGGACTGGAGGAGGGCAGATGTGAGTCCCTTCACAAAAGTGGAAGCAAGGCAGAAGCAGGAAACTCAAACCTGTTAGTTTAACCTCAGTGGTAGGGAAAATGATGGAATCACTCTGAAGGAAAGAATTGTCGAGTATCTAGAAGCCAGAGGGCACAGGACCCAAGGCAGCATGGATTCATAGCGGAAGGTCATGCCAGATGAATCTGATAGATTTCTTTGACTGGGTGACCAAAGTAGTAGATCAGGGAGGGTGTGGGACATGGCCTACCTAGACTTTAGCAAGGCATTTGACACAGTCCCACGCAGAAGGATTAATATACAAGTTAGCCAGCCTGGGAGTGGGTCCCAAGATGACAGCCTGGGTAAAGAATTGGCTCGGAGAATAGGACACAGAGAGTAATAGTAAATGGAGTCCACTCTGAAGAAAGGGGGGTTACTAGTGGGGTACCACAGGGTTCAGAGTAGATCCATCCTCAATGTCTTTATAAGCTACATTGCAGAGGGACTGAAGGAAAGTATGTCTCTTGCAGATGACACAAAGATCTGCAACAGAGTTGATGCACAAGGTGGGGTGGAAAGGATGAGAAGGACTTGGCAAGGCTAGAGGAATGGTCAAATGTATGGCAGCTTAGATTCAATGCTAAGAAGTGTAAATACACCTGGGAAAACAAAACCCAGGGAAGAGTACAATGGGGGTGAGATACTAACAACAACAAAATGGAAAGGACCTAGGGTAGTTATATCGGAAGACCTAAAGGTGGGCAAGAAATGTGAGAGGGCAGCAAGGAGGGTTGGGGATACTGGGATGCATAGGGAAAGGCATCACCAGTAGAAAACAGGAAGTTATTATCCTCTGTACAGACAGCTGGTGAGACCCCATCTGGAGTACTGTGTGCAGTTCTGGAGACCCAACTCAGAAAGACATAGACAGGATGGAAGCTGTCCAGAGGAGGGCAACTAAAATGGTGCAGGGTCTGCACCGGAAGACATATGAAGAGAGACTTAAGGAGCTTAATATGTATAGCCTCGAGGAAAGGAGGGAGAGGGGGACATGATAGAAACTTCAAGTACCTCAAGGAAATCAACAAAGTCCAAGAGGGTAGCATTTTCAAAAAGAGGTGCAAGAACAAGGTGGGTACAATTTGAAGATAGAGGGGGGCAGCTCAGAGGTAATTTAAGGAAGTAATTTTTAACAGATAAGGTTGTGGATGCATGGCATGGCCTTCCCGAGGAGGTTGTGGATTCAAAGACAGTGGTGGAATTCAAGCATGCATGGGACAGTCATAAGGCAATTCTAGGGGGTGGGGGCAGGAAGAAGTGGGCTGCTGGTTAACTAGGATCTGCAGCTTATCCATTAGGTAGGGAAATGGGCAGACTGGGTGGGCCAAGTGGTCCTTATCTGCCATCAAATTCTATGTTTCTATGTAAGAGGAAACCCCCCTTTGAGGAGGAAACCTCTGGGGATCCAATGCCTAGGTCACCTTCCCTCCAGGCTGAAGGACATTTTGATTAGGGATGGCTCCGCTATAGCAATTTAAAGCAGAAATCAAGGAAGAAGGAAAAATCCAATTTTAGAGGAAGTTCTTGCTCTCTTTTCCTCTAAATGGACAGATGTCAAGGGATGCGAGTGATGTCTGCAACTAGAAGCTCAAAAGCAAGAGAGAAGGTATGATGATGGAAAGAAGCCTTGAAAGCGTGAATGGTTTAAAGTGAGACATGAAATGAATGATAAATGATGATGGAGAGAAACCTGCCAGCCCCTAGCAAAGGAGCAAAAGACATGTCTTCGAGTGGAGAGCAGGTCGAGTCGAGGTAGCATGGACCCAAGAGGGTTATGCTTAAATATTCAATGGGATGAAGTAGACCCATGTAGAGATCAGATGAGTGATCAATACCCAGATGCAGGCATAAGAAGACTGATGGTGATAATAACTGCAGGAGTGCAGCAGTTCATTGAGGAAGCACAGGACTCAATGAGAGGCATGCTCAAGTAAGCGATGAAAATAAGTAGACCCTGAGGACAGACTGAGCTAAGGAGAACCGAACTCAGGCACTTGGACACCATACAGACTTAAGTAAGAGGAGGATATGAATAGGGAAGGTGATGGCAGGATAGGGAAAACCCCAAAAGAAGGCAAAGGTTATAGAAGGAGTGGAATGGAGGGAGGAGGGAACAGAAGGAGGAGGAGGAGGGAGTAATGCATACCGAAAGCACCCAGAAGCATGGAGGCTGAGAAATGGATGATGTCGAAGAAGAATGCAGTAGGGTGAAAAAGACCAGCCATGGATATGGGGACAATGAGCAGTTTCTACTGGATTAGGCACTGAATGCGGGAAGAATGAGCAGGAAGAGAGAGAGAAAGAGAGGAGCAATGAAGTGGAACCATACCTCCCACCTGCTCAGAATCAAACAGCACAGCACCAGTCTTCAAAAGCATTGCAAATGGCCAGAATGAGCAGTACTGTTTCATGTGAAACAGTATTGGTCCACAAATAGTGGGCCCCATATAGTAGTAATGATAGGTGATATTATCCATGATGTTAAATGATAAAATAATACGTGCATCCATAAATAGTTTGAACAGTAGTAAGAATATGAGGAGACCAATATGAGAAATGGTAAAATTTAGTGTAAAATCAGAATGCTACACAAAAGTCAGAGCAGATGAGAGGCTAGAGTGGAAAGCAGAGGAGCAATGAACCAGCAGGCAGAGAAAAGGCAGGTGACAGGGAAGAATGGCTGAGGAACACAGCATGAAATCGGGCACCGAGGAAATGGAAATCAGAGGTGGCAGCAGTGCACCAAGAGAGAAACGAGAAGAGAAATGGAGACGCTCTGGGTGAGATGCCGCCAAAAGTGGAACACGGCTAAGACGTCACACCTGGAAGCGCCATGGAGGAATTGTCAGAAAAGTGAACAATGTGCAGCAGGACGGGGTCAGATCACTGCCAAACCTGGCACCAGGGACAGGGAGGGAGAAGAAGAGCCAAGGAGTTGGGAGGCATGGCAAAATGGGCAAATGATGCTGACACCCATGGAGGAGAAGTAGAAATGAGTGACCAGAGGAGCTGGAAAGGAGAGTTGGTGCATCAGGATGATGTGGCACCCCAAAAGGATGGGAGGGGCAGCCCTAGTGAGAGCCACATGAAAGAGCCAGGAGCTATGCAGGATGATGAGTGAGGAAGACAGAGGCTGCACAGAAAACTGCCAGTGAGACCAGGGAGGAATGAGCTACATGGGCAACGAGGTACAGGGCAGTGGGAGGTGAGAGCCAGGGAGTGGGAGGCTGCAAAGGAGTGGCACAACAGAATGGTGAGGGAAAGCAGGGAGAAGTGAACCAGCAGCTGGAAGCAGCCACTGGAACAAAAAAAAATGCACAGGGCAGAAAGAAACAAATGGGCAGCTGGAGGCAGCTGCTGGAACATGGGGAAGGCAAACTCCAGAGAGAGAGAGAGAGGGGGGCCAGAGAGCAGTGCCTCCAGCAGGCAAAGAAAAGATGAATCCTCGAATAGTCCAGGAGGAGTGGCCTTGCAAGACCTGATGGGAGAGTGACATAGTTGCTCTGTCCATTGATCCTCAGGCTTAAAGCCTTCCCATTATGGTGCACTAAGGGGGCATCCCCACTTCTACTTGAGCCATCTGAAAACATTGGGGAGATGATCTGTAAGCTCCTATATCAGAAGAGATATGTAAATGAGCTATGGCCCAGTTGTTGAACTGCTCTAGAAGCAATAAGCTTAGTCATATTCAAGTAAACTTTCTCTATCAAGCATATCTCACTCCTCTTAAGCTTTATAATAGATGCCCTGACAAACCCTCCCACTGCCCAAAATGTCAGGTAGAGGATGATACTTTTCTGCATATGACCCTTACCTGTTCCACAATTACAAAACTTTGGTGCACAGTTCACGGCATAATGGAGCAGGTATTGTGTCTCAAGTTCCCTAAATCCCTGCTGGAACTACTATTAGGGGCAGATGAGGAGCATCATCTTCGGGGAGGTGCCTCTCTGCTATGCCTATAACCTTGTTTAGTGCCCATAAAACCGTAGCCAAGCAATAGATTTCACCATCCACACTTACAGTGGCACAATGGGTGAACAATGTGGGAGCTGCCTGAGACTAGAGAAGGCTCAACTCACTGCCAATGGCCACAAACAGATATTCCAAAAAATTTGGAACCCTCTAGTTACGGCAATGGAAACAGGCGTCTGTCCATAATCAACTGTCTTGCTGCAGTCCCGTCTCCCTCTTGCATCTTCAGTAAACTCAGGCTGGCAGAAGCAAGTATGCAGTTGGCCACCTTCTCTGCTGGGAGGGGGGTGGCAATGGAGGGATGATGCTTCCTACAAAATCCATAAATTGGATGTCTTTTAGTTACAAGTTGTGACACCACGAGTAAGCATTATACTACCTTGCTCATACATTCCAGTGCCAACAAAAAAATTGTACATTTAACTTTAATCTGGTTAGTTTTCAGCTGAGATTACAAATTGTACAATATCTGTAGGTGAGTGTATGTTGTTGCATCTGTGATTGAATTTAAATTTGATATATTACTGTTATTCTTGCCTTGATAAATAAAAGATGTTTTAAAAAAAGATCATAATGATCTCATATCAGGTCCCGGTTGTGGGCAGTTTCTGCCAGTGCTGTACCACTAGTACTGTTACATTCTGTCTTGATGGCCCACCACCAGTAATTGTTGCTCACTTGGCCTCTTTTGATGAGTGCCTGCTGACAAAAAAGAGGAACATTATATCAAAAAGGCAAATGGTCAACACAATACAACAACAAAGACAAAGGAACTTGTCCCATAAAGTCAGCTTTTGTTCTGATATATTAACTGCCTGTGGAATTCTGTTATGAAACATGACAGACATACCAGCATGTATGTATGTATGGTGCCAGTTTTCAGTTGCAAAGTTGTATGGCTCTCCCTACAAGGCTATAGAAATGGTTATGCCCTCAACTGGTTGATTGATTGGCTGTGGCTATGAGTAAGTACCTGGGGAAAACAGTTGGGAGCCCACATGAGAACCCCTCCAAATGCAGATACACAAATTCTTGCAAGGTCCAGCACTGTCCACAAACAGTATGCAGTCACATTGCAGTGTTAGTGTTAGTTGGGACTTGCTGAGCATCCATGAGGCACATAGCCATGCCTGTGGAATGGATGTTTGTTAGTTGACAGGAGTAAATGATGGCTTGCAAAGAACTACCATTGTGCTGATCATGCAGTAATATAACAGGACATGAAAAGGACCCAAGGGACAAACCTCCGCCCCATGCCACCCACCAAGAAAACTGAAAGTGGTGTCATGGTGGCATGCAATATGGTGTACCATAGGACAAGCAATTCAAATGGTTTAAATACAGCTGAACAACATCGTAAGGGACATAAGCCCCCATACTCAAATGGTTAGCATGGCACTAATCATGTTAGCATCATGCTAACCAAGGACAGCACCAGTGGTTGCGGTGCAGGTCAAATTCAAAGACCCTCGGTGTGCAGTACTATCATGATAGTGCAACCAAGCAAAATATATCCTTGCACCTGTGCAAAAGGGTGTAGTGGTATAGTCATAGGTTTTAACAGTGTTGAACAGCTGCCATCACAGCCATGTTTACCACTGCTGAAGCTCTTCCCTTAAAGCAGAGCAATGGACGCACACACCCCCATTACCCATGCTGGGCATCTAAACTAATTTTTCTGGTGACTAGTGGTCCCTCCCACTCCCAATCACCCATGCTGGGATTCTGAACCATTTTTCCCTGATGTCTAGTGGTCACCCCACCCCCGCAATGTTGGCAACCCACCCCCTCCATATCCACCACCTCACACCTCTATATTTACCCCCAATGACGGTGACTGGCAAAAACTTCCACTTAGCTCCTTGGTTGACCACCATCTGATTGACAGTGACCACTTGCAAGAACTTGCAATTTTCAGTGACAGATGGTGGCTGGCTAAGGAGGTGAGTATGGGGCTGTGCCAATTGTCATTAAAGAGCTAGTGTAGTGCTTGGAATTAACAGCAATTTTCAGATGCAGTCAGCTATCACTTCCAATATCTGAAGTATTTTTTTTTTTTATTTTGTTTGCTAATTAGAAGATTTTCTACCTGGCAGTACTGGGGTGATGTGTGGAGCAGCACTCTGTTTGGAGGCTAAAAAAAGTCAGTTCTGTTCTTCCCACTACATCATCAGAAATGAGACCAGACACCTTGCGGCACCACACTCCTTGCAGCCTGAGCAGTGAAACTGTGACATCACTAGTAACCAGTAAGAGTCAGTCCTTGCTGCTTCATGTGAAAGTGGAACCTGACAGTGAGAAATGGTTCTTATTGGTTGCAAGTGATGTCACAGTCAGTGTGGTCTCAGTGTTAATGTAGTGGGAGGAACAGAACTGACCTTTTTAGCCTCCAGACAGCGTGCTGCTGCACACATCACCCCAGTACTGCCAGGTGGAAAATCTTCTAATTAGCAAACAGAAAAGAAAAAATACTTGAGATATAAGAAGTGATACCTGATTACATCTGAAAGTTACAATTAATTGCAGGCAGTTTTCAGGCAGTACACTAGCTCTTTAATGGAGGTACATATGGACCAGAGACCAGGGTGGTGGTGGTGGTGGTGGTGGGTACGGAGCAAGCGTGTCAGGGGCAGGCTTGTCGACAGCTCAGAAGAGTGGAGGACCACTAGACACCAGGGAATAAATGGTTCAATAGCCCAGCATGGGTGATCAAGGTTGGGATACTACTAGGCACCAAGGAATAAATGGATCAGGAGCCCAGCATGGATGATCAGGGGGAGGGGGGCCACTAGGCAGCAGGTAATATACTGTTCAAAAGCCTGACACGGGTGCTACAGGACTGGTGATAATGACTCCCATAATAGGCATGCTAATGGGCCCTTAATGTCTTGACTGAATATGACCCACAGGAGCCCTGGCGGTATCTTGTTTTGGCAGCACTATCTCCAGTGGGCTCCTCTGTGAAGCATATTCCCCCATGGGCCTTATCAGTACAGTGCATAGTCATTATGTGCCATGTTGTCATGGTGCCATATTCAGACAATCAACATGCTTGGTCAGGGTGTGCTAATAATCTGAATATTTACCACACAGCACTGCTGTCTGAATGGAATTAACATCTGGCTCTGAATATAAAGGCCTCAATATTTACGAATAATCATTAGGACATAATCAAAATGATCTGATCAAGGAAAAACAAGAAATCGCATAAAGGGAGCTCACGGAGATTGCTACCCAGATGCAAGTAGCTGCTCTACAGTTAGTTGCCACTGCAATGACACCGCCACCCACTCCATTGCCATATAAGTGCCTCTCAATCAGTGGTGCCTCAATACAGTAAATTTCCTATATTATTAAAGAGTTTCATGTTCAATATGAGTAAAAGTAAAAAGTAAGGTAGCACTCACCAACAGTGCAGCAATGGTGTTTGCATCCTCCCACACCACTCAGGCTCTCCAGGACATAGGTATCTCACCTTTGGAGATCATCCCCATATATGTTTCAGTTGCTTTATACTCCACTTCTGTCTCTTCCCATCACCAATCACCATGGTGGCTATTCCAGCCCAAATTCACTCTCTGGTGGGGTAGTCCAGGTGTTTGCTGCCAAAAAGATCTGGCTCATCTCACAGAAACATAGAAACTGACAGCAGATAAGGACCACTAGGCCCATCGAGTCTGCCCTTTTACCTTACCTTTCTTGGCGGCTGCTGGCCCTATTTGGTCATCGACTTTAGCCTCTCCTTCCTTATTTCTCATTCACCAGGACAGTTATTCTTCTGTTGAAAAGGGTACAGAGGGACCCTTTTGAGTGCTATTAGCAACCTGTTGAGCCATATTTAAGTATACAAAAATGTTAGCAGAGTTTAAAATCATCTCACCATACTCTCACTCTACCTTTCACTCTCATGGTGTAAAGTTGTCTGTATAATGATCAACTCTGATTTTTGTGGTTTGCATTGAACACTGATGAATTTCTGCAGAATATAAGGAATAATGTATGGGCGACCATACACAATGAATCTGTGTTTCCATTGAGGAGTTGAGATAACAACTTATGGACTTCCAGTCCAGAGTGAAGCTCGAGAGGTCCATGCTGTTATCTTAACGCTGAGATGGAAACACAGGATGAGTTGTGTGTGGTCACCCATATTTTGTTTCTTATAGTATATGGTTTTAAAATGTTTGCAGTACAGAACATAAAAACAAGCATTTGTCAATGCCGAATGTTTGCTTGCTGGCATTGGCAGTGGTAGTGTAGAAGTTACAGAGCTGCATAATAGGAATGGCAGTGAAGTATTGAACTGAAGCCAACCCCACCACCACCATGCAGAGAGTGACAGGCATTGAGGTGTGCCTTTGGGTCATCAGGCATAACGGCCACGCCATTTCACCACACCCCACCCTGCAGACACTGACAAGTGTCACGGTGTTCCTTGAGGTCTTTGGCCTTTATGTGCACCCCATTCCATTAGGAAATATGGTTAGATGGGTGCAATATAGGAGAATGGGGTGAACTTTGGGGCCTAAGAGTCCAAGGCATACCTCGATGCCTCTCACTGGCTGCAGGGTGTGGAATGGTATGAGCATTACAGGCAAGAATCCCAAGTCACACCCCTGATGCCTGTCATTCTCTACAGGGTTGGGTGTTATGGTTGGAAACCCTAATACCTCAGGCATTCATTGGTATTTTCACTCCAAATTTTCAACATGTTTTTTTTGTGACCCCACCTCATGAACAGTGGCAATATCCATTCGTTAGCCGAAAGCTGCTTATGCACAGAGACTATGGCATTTAGCACCACAGGTGCAAAGACATTCCGAACAGGACATAAAAAATGACAGCTGTACTGTTCATGGGGAGGTGTAAAAAATGGCAATGTTACAAATCTGCAGTAAAAATATTAAAAAAAACTGGTGAAGTCACGAAGCGCAATAGAAACTGTGCAACGACACCCATAATATAATTAGGTTGGGGATTTTACAACAGATTGTCAACTCAGGCATTTTGGTGCCTCCGATCATGAACAGTGTCACTGTGATTTTCTTTATCTGTCCCGAACAATGATTTCCCACAGCGACCACGCATCTCTGCGCTGAAAGTGTGAAAACACACTTCCGCCATGTTGTGAAAAATGACAGCTGTACTGTTCACAAGCAAGTGTGGAAAAATGCCACTGGTGAAAATCTGGACTGAAAATATTACAAAGTCATGAACTTACGAGGTTGCATGGGAACTGTGCAATGCTCACTCATAACACAGTCATTTTATGGACTTTTGTCACCAAATTTTCAACATAGCCATTTTAAGACCTCTGCTCATGAACAGTGTAACTGTGATTTTCGTAATCTGTCCCAAACATTGCTTCGACACCAACAGCACCATTGTGCGCCATACAGCGAAACACATTTTGGGCAAATATATGAAAATGGCAGCTGTACTGTTCAGAAGGAAATGTAATAAAATGGCAATGTTGAAAATCTGCAGTGAAATATTAAATTCACAAACTTACGAGCATGCATAGGAACTGCACAACGCACGCTCGTAAAACAGTCATTTTTAGGAATTTTTTCACCAAATTTTCAACATAGCCATTTTAAGACCTCTGCTCATGAACAGTGTCACTGTGATTTTCTTAATGTGTCCCATACATTGATTTTGCACATCGACTGCGCCATTGTGCACTGCATGGGCGGAAACACATTTTGGGTAAGATGTGAAAAATGACAGCTGTACTGCTCATAAGGAGGTGTGGTAAAATGGCAATGTTGAAAATCTGGAGTGAAAATATTGAAAATTCGCGAACTTACGAGCGTGCATAGGAACTGCGCAACGCACACTCGTAAAACAGTCATTTTTTGGAATTTTTCCACCAAATTTTCAAAATAAGCTTCTTGAGAGCCCACCTTACGAATACTGGCAGTGTCATTTGGTTAATCAGTCCCAAAAGGTGATTTCGTGCAGTGACTGCGAAATCACCCTTTGGGCCTGAATAATGCCATGACAGTGACAGCATTCATGAGAAGGGGTCCCAAAAACCCCATGTTGAAAATTTGGTGCAAAAATTCCAAACAATGCCTGAGATATGCAACAAAGTTGAAAAAACCCTATCTATCTCATTATACAGCTTACCTCAGTTCGCGGTCAGCTTTGAAGAGTACAGACGTGTTCCCGGTCCACCGATGATCGTCGCAATGAGCTCCAGAGGTAAGTATGGGGTGAGGGGGGTTGTGAGGAGGCAGGGTGTGCAGTGGGTGGGTGTGGGTTGTTGGGGGGGCAGGGAGACTGCGTGGGACCATTTTTTCTTTACAGGTTGTTTTTTTTTATTACGACGATGCGGGACATTTGCCACACTGGGGTGAGCGCCCAGTGTGGCACAAGGACGGCTGGGGGGGCTTGGAGCTGACCAGAGATTGGGCATCCCCATCGGCCATAGTATCTATTGCCACACTGGGGTGGGCTCCCAATGTGGCACCCTGTACTCGGGAGGGGGTGAGGACAGTGGAGCCGACGGGGGATTGGGCACCCCCGTCGGCTATACCATGAGTTGCCACGCTGGGGTGGGCACCCAGTATGGCATGTGGAAGGCTTTGGGGGGGAGTGCAGCACAGCCGATGGGGGTTTGGGCACCCCATCGGCTATACAGTGTGTGGGGGCAGCATGCAGTATATGCGGTGTGTGTGTGTGTGTGTGTGTGTGTGTGTGTGTGTGTGTGTGTGTGTGTGTGTAGGGAAGCTGCGCATGAGCAGATGATATCTGATCGCTGCTCACTGAGGCGTAGCTCCCCCTTTCAACTGTATGCCACTGCATTTTGGAGCTGTCATAGACAGCTCCAGCATCCAATGGAGGAGTGGGGCCGCGCCTGCCAACACACTGACTGAATTGGAAGAGGGGGTGACACACCTCCGAAAACTCGGATGATGGCACTATGTTTCTTGCACATGCATGCAAGCAAACATAATAAAAATGCACATTAGAATACAATTCCACAGTTCTAATGGAACTCATTGAGCAAACCCTGTATGTTTTAAATGAAGCTTCTGGCATTTAGGACACCTTTATGGAGCCCCAAGTAGATGTGTCATGCAATTAGAATGCAGGTGAGTGCATTTCAACTTAAATTCACCCACTTAATTCCACAGAAATTGCACATAATGCTCATTGAACAATTATACATGGAATAATGTGGATTTGCAGAATGCAGTTCTGCCAACCTCAAGCTGTTGAAATTCTGCAGAAGAAACCTGAAAATTACAGCTACCATTCCACTGCTGGAATTCTGCATTCCACATAGCACTGCCAGGAACAGATTCATTGAGCTAAGGCTCATATGCAGTAAAGCTGGTGTGCAGTGTCATGAGGTTACACCATATTATTCTACTAGCCTATTTTACAACATAGTATTGGCTATCTTTGCCAACCTATTGGAGAAGCAGGTTTTCTTGCAACTATCAGAGCATTTTGAAAAGTTTAATGTTTTAAAGAGAAAAGTCATCACTAACTGCTCCACAGCTAAGTGTGGGGCTGGTCGCAATTTTCACTTTGTGTGCAAAATCTTTTTTTTTTTTTTTACTTACTGTTTACTGTAGCATAGTAGATTTATCAGAATAATTGTGCTTACTTCTAGGCTGGCATTTTCTTTAATTACAAATCCCAGAATCCCCTGCAGCTGACATCAGAGCAGGACTGCAGCAGTGAGAGGTTCTCTTTTTTTCATTCTTTATTTATGCCCCCTTAAATACACCATTGCCCAAACTCCCTCAGCAATTCCTAGGTATCAGGCTCTGCTAGACCATGTCCCTCCACCAGCTGCTTACCTCCATGCTGCCCCTGTTGGTCACCCTGGGTCTGAGCCCCTCAGACTACAGTGTCTTTGTTGGGTGGCTGGCTGTGAGGTCCAGTACCAGTCTTCTTTGATCCATGAAGGTCTGTTGTTCTTTGCACAATGGGACCATTTTCTGTAGTTTTCTCCCCATCCCTTTGGGTGCAGGCATGCTTGGGAGGTCATAGGTATATCTGCATGTCATGTGTACTGCTGTACCTAACCTTCAGCCTGCCTCTGTCCCTCCCCTAGGCACCTTCAACTGCACTGCCACCTGTGATCACCTAGGTGATAGTACTGTGGTGAGGACATCAACCCACCCTCCCTGGAGAAGAGAGCATTCTCTAGGATGCTCAGTCCTCCTCCCCTAGGCCAGCCCCTGGTGATCCAAGCTTGTTCCTGAGTGGCTGCCATCATGAGTGGGAGTGCTACCATGGTGCCAACATGTCAGCCGACAGTGGGAGATTCAATAACCTGAAGTGAATGCCAAAATTTGTATATGCTATGATCAGATGTTGTCCTCTCCTGTTGTTCTAAGTACAGTCCCCTGTGAATGTACATAGCCCTGAGAGGACAGTGGAACCAAAAAACAAAAGATAAGAGCATATATCAACTGTAACTTACACTGCAGGCAATTCTGAATATTATATCAGAATATTCCACTGCTGCAGCTCTGCACTGATGTCAGCTGCAGAGGATTTTGGGATTTGTAGTTACAGAAAATGCCTGCATGGAAGTAAACAAGATAGTCTGATATAATCCACTATACCACTGCAGACAGTAAGTGAAAAAATGTGTTTTCACAAAAGGTGCAAATTGGAACCAGCCCCAACACTTGGGTGTAGGGTTCATAATGATTACTGTTCCCCTTTAACATCAGTTCTATGAGGGTTTAGAGCTGGTTACTCCACAAACACTGCCCTGATCAATTACAGTAACATAGCTAAATTGCTTGAAGCTAGGAGAGAAACTGGGGTAGTGTTCATGGACTTATCAAAAGCTTTCAGTTTGGTGGATCACAATTAGGTGATTCACAGATTAGTGAGAATAAGAATAAATTTGGAACATTTCACTTGGTTTAGGTCCTACTTGTTGGAGTAATCTTAAAGAGTATCAATAAGAAAGATCCTACTATCTATGTGATCAGTAGAGGAGTCCACCAGGGCTTCGTATTGGGTCCACTTCTTTGGTTGTAAATATGTATGCTGATGACACTGCAATGGTGGCTTTGGTCAATCAAAAAAATAGATTTGGAAACAAGTTTTCAGCATAATTTTCTTGCCATGTAGAAATGGTTTACCAAATCAGGGCAGGTATTAAAATATCTTTGAACAATGTATTGGTTTAGGTTGCCTTTTATCTTTTTTTTATGAACACATCATTGGGCCATCCTATATGGCAATATACAGCATCAAAACAACATTATAACATAGGATGAACTCCACTGCTCACACAATTCTTAATTGCCAAATTACGGCTCTTTTTATTTTTTAAAAGTCCACACCAAAATCCTGGGCAACAGTTTTGTAGCCAAAATGCCACTTCTTCAGGCCCCCGAACACAGTATTGTTTTTCTAGCTAGACAAAGAACATATAACAGCATATCAGAATACAAAACATAAAAACATTCATCATTTCACTCACACACACACACACACACACACACACACACACACACACACACACACCACAAAAAATAGGGTATACACTTTAAAACTCAACTTAAAGATCCAGCCAGATTTAAAGAGGGCATGACAAAAAGTGCTAGACTACAGAACTATAATCAGCATATCCCCAATTAGCCACATACCAAAAATTAGTTCTCTAAGTTACTTTGTTTAAAAAACTTATCAGCCATTTTGTAACCCTGACTGCACTCCTTGACTGTTTAGAAAAGCCAGAATCAGTGAAGAGCTATTGATGCTGCCATAACCAACACTCACAGCCTAGTCCTCCTTATCAGCAACCTTTTAGGACACTGTATAAGAGAATGAATTCAAGGCTGCAAAATGTCATGGCTTCATCCACTCTGACATTTTCACAGCAGTTTGATTTAGTGCAAGAGCAAGCTAACTTGTTAATTGCAGAATATGTTTTCACTGGTATATACTTTTCACTGGATTTTCAAAATAGTGAATATAGCAAAAATGTTATTCCAGCAAAAATAATGTCTTATACAGTATTTCTCCAAAGTTAAAAAATCATTGTAGTTGTAGTTATTATAAAAAAAAAAACAGGGTTGAGTACAGTGTATGCATTTCCAGAATATTCAGAAGCATGGTACTGTACTTTAGAATGTGGCAGGAGGTGGTTTTAGCATGCAGTGCTGGACAAAGCTATGAATATCAAGGTGATGCACAATTTCAGAATGTTGGGGGGGACATTCAATCTCAGAATGTGTCCTGGATGCACAATCTCAAAATGTGGTGGGGACACTCAGTCTCAGAATGCTAAAGGGACACACACATCTGGGAATTTGGCAGCAACTAACAATTTGGGAATATAGTAGGAATGCACACTGTCAGATATGACAGGACACATCATTTTAATCTGAAATTGCTTGGCCTTGCCACATTCTAGAATTGCATGCATCCACCACATTTCAAAACTGTGCATCGCATCCCCAACATATTTCAACATTGTGTGACCCTGCCACATTCAAACATTGTGCATTCCTGCCACATTCCAAAAGGGAAGGACCCTGCCACATTCCAAAACTGCACAGTCCCATCACATTTCAAAGTTGTGTCTCAATGCCACGTTCTGAAACTGCATCTCACCCCATTTCAAAATTGAGTCAATGTCACATTCCAAAATTGTGCATCCCTGCCACATTCCAAAATTGCTCATCACCACCACATTCTGAAATTGCATGCCCCTGCCACATTCTGAAATTATGTGTCCTGGATACATTCCAGAATTGTTCATTCCTATCATATTCTGAAATTGCGTCACTACTACATTCCAAAATTGTGCATCCTGTCACATTCCAAAAATGCATTTCCTCCATAACATTCTAGAACTATGTATTTCTACCACATTCTGAAATTGCATTTCCCAGACACATTCCAAAACTGGGCATCCCCACCACATTCTAAAATCATGTGTGTCAGACATATTCTGAAATGTTACCTTCATGCCACATTCTGAAATTGTGTTTCACTGCTACATTCCAACATTTCCTGTCTTTATTGCATTCCAAAAATTTGCATCCCCACCATATTCCAAGATTGTCCATCCCCACCACATTCTGAAAATGAATGTCCCTGCCACATTCCAAGATTTCATGTATAAGCCACATTCTAAAATTGTACATCCCTGTTACATTCTGAAATTGTGCATCACTGCCACATTCCAAAATTGTGAACACCTGTCACATTCCTAAAATGCATTTCCCTGCCACACTCCAAAATGACATACCCCACCACATTCTGAAACTGTGCATCCCCACCACATTCTAAGATTGCACATCCACCTTGTACAGGTATTTTGAAATTGCATGTTGCCACCACAATCTGAAAGCAAGCATACTCTCCACATTCTAAAAGTGTGCATCACCACCACATACTTAAATGACACCTCCATGCCACATTACAAAATTGCTTATCTCTGCCACGTTCTACAACTATGTGTTTCCTATGTTTTGATATTGTATATCTCTGCCACATTCTAAAAAATGATGACACTGACATCTTTTAAATTACAGTGTCTCTGCCACATTCAAAACTGTGTGTCCCAGTTACTTTCTAAGATAGTGTCATTGCTGCATTCCACAACTGCAAACTCCTGGCATGCTGAAATCTCATCTCTGCAATATTCTAAAAAATACACACAACTTTGGCATTCTAAAGCCATGTTTGCCCCATCACATTAGTAAGTACCTAAGATCTGCACATTATGACAATGTATGCCTTTTACCCTATCCACCCCCTGGCAGCTTTCATTTTTGAATATGTACTACAGCTGTAGTTTAATGTAACATGGGAGAAATAAGTCCTATAAGGTAGCTTGCAGGGAGGGCTAGGCAGTGAGTTCTGGCTATGGAATCAAGCTCCTCACTAAAATTGGCGGGGGTTTTTTTGTTTTTTTTTGGGGGGGGGTTGTTTGTTTTTTCTTTAACAGGCAGTGAAACTGTAGTTACAAAATGACTTGTAACACTAAACAAGATACTTTAGAGATCTCAGTTTTAGCATGAGGTTGATTGGGGATATGCTAATACAAATTCTGAATTTATTGGTGTTAGAAATGTTGGTTGGACTTCGTCTTTAAATATGAAATCTTTGGATGTTTTGCTAATTAAAAATGTGAAAGCATATAAATATTTGGGAGTTCTAATTGATCACACTTTTTTTTCTTCACATTTAAAAAAAATCTCCAAAACTCGCAAAAAGCTAGGAGAGAAGAGCTGCTTTTGTATACCCTTGAAAGACAGGGGGGAAAGCCCAGTAATTTGTAATCCTTATCCTTCACTATTGCCGTAATGTTTTTGGCATGCCGGTGTTTTTAATTTAGCCGAATTCGATTCACTTTACAATAAAATTGCACAATTTGTCTTACATCTTACAATGTAGTCCAGGCATTCGTGATTATTATCAATTTTATAAGTACTTAAATTGCCAACTATTAGCAATAAAAAGGGAGAGAAGTTGGCTGTTTCTTTTTTTATGTTGTAATCTGGACATAAACGTCGTTTGTATCTCTATATAGCCCGGGGATTAAAACCCTAGACATCCCCAAATGGAAAACTGCGTGGTGGTCTAACAACCAGTAAAATTGCTAGGACATTCTATTCCTGGACCCTTATAGCTAGGGCTGCTAACTCCTGGAACCTGATTTGGTCAGACACACTCCTACTGCCAGCTTATTTGGTCAATTTACACACAGAAGGGAGAGAAAAGTGATTTTTGTGTGTCACTGTTACTAATTCAATAGCACATATATTTAATGGAGCTGTTGAATGCATACTATGTTTACCGGATATTGCAGTCTGGATCATTCCTTGTATCTGCATAGAGTTTAAGGATTAAAATTAGGTATAACATATCCCTAAGAATACATGCTGTGTGTCTATGACTTTTAAAATTGCTATGTAAATCCATCCTGGAACCCTTAATCTAGTGCTGACTGGCTCCTAGAATGAATCTAGCTAGACATTTCTGTTACTATTGAAATAAATTAATTATAGAATCGAGAGATGACTAATTTATGTCTATATTGTTAATGTTATTGCATTTATTTTTATGTTGTCTTTTTTTGTATGTGTATTATGATCATTAGTTTAAAACACAATATTTGATAATGTCAGTAGTTTAAGTACAGGCTTATGCTTGAAAATGGAACTTCGTTTCTAATATGAAAGTAACTGGACTAAAGCTGTTGTTTGCAAATCTAACCAAACTGCCAAAGGTGTAGGCAGGCATACTCACTGTACACATTTGTGTACAGTTTTGTTGAGCGCATGTCACAAACCATATAACTATCTGTTAACATCTTCATTCTAATCTGTAGTATTTGGGTTAGTGTAGGCCACTGAGGAGTGTCTCTGTTTAAACATTTGTTGTTTAGGAAACAGATACATGCATAATCTCTTTAGAGATTAGAGGAATCCTCTAACAACTATCTGATTTGTTTGGAAGGGGGTACCATTTGGAGAGGATGTGTACATTTTTTAATGTGGGGGGATGTAACTGTTGGAGGTTGTGTACAAAATAGAAATTTCTGGCTACGCCTAACTGCTGCCCGAGTCATAGAGAAAGTGTTTCTCTGTTCCCGTCACCGAAAACAAACAGCACCTCCTGATTCCAGGAATGTAAGAGACAGGCCAGGGTTTTTTTGGGGGTTAGCACTTTCCCGGGTTTTAAGTGTGCTATGTATAGTGTCAAGTGACCAGACTATTGCATCAATAGGCCCATTTTGGTCAGAAAATGCGTAAAACGTGTTCCACAAAATTCGAAGAATGTCCTGTCCAAACCTTTTCTTATGTGGCCATAACTGTCGAAGTGTCTCGCACATGGGATAATTAATATTATTATTTAAAAAAGCGGATAGTTGTCCACATCACAACATCAGTAGCCTCGACTGTTCTATAGTGACAGGGATGAGAAGACTCGTTTAACACGCCCCAGTTATCCCCAAATGAGTGGTGTGAGCAGCACCGGGCTACACCTGTCCAGTATGCCGGTTATGCAGCTACAGAGGGGGACTCGGACGATTAATACCAGCAGGTCTCTTCCATTCACCAGAACTACATCTCCAGCTACTGAATTTAGCACAAAATGTCTTTGCCACAGTCACACTGACCTGCTATCATAGGGCATTTTTGCATACCTTTTATCCCACTTGTAAACCACAGGTTACGTGTGTTCTGTGACATCAGATTAGAACACAAGGTTTTATCAACCCAACCCCAACTGTTAACTTTAGTCATAAATTTTCAAAATAGATATATTTAACTATACTGGATGCAACTGCGTTGTTCTTGTTTTAAATATGTCTTTGATTTACGTTTTACTCTTTCAGTCCATAGTTTTCTGTCAGCCAATTATTGTGCAGGAAGGAGTGGGTACATATTTGTTCGTTTGAGGAAACAGTTCTCTGAACAACCTCGACCTTGGACCACGTATTGCACTTAAGCAGAGCAGGTAAAGCAAACGCAGTTACTGCCAAGGTGTCCTTGACTCTGGCTGATTAAAGTTTAATTTGAGGGGTGTTTACAGTTTTACCTTGTTATTTAAACACATCTAATGTAATAAAAAGATCCCATTTACCTTCCCGATACCGCGTGTGAGCTGCCTGCTGGAAGTGTCTATCCCTGCTCTGCACAACACTCTTCCTTAGCAAAAGTTTGTTTTATTAGAGTAAAGGAGAGGATTGAAGGATCAGTTTTTCTGGAGTTGTTTAATGTGGCAAAACCTGCAGGACTACTACACGCTCTGAAGACATCTAGCGGGAATTTGTTGTCATTGCAATCTGGCTCATCAGAAAGCAATGATCTTTCCTGGGAATTTAGGATATGCATCGTCTCTTCAACAGTCAGCTCAGGCTTCCAGATCTTACCCGTTCAATCCAGATGAATTAGGGTTTACAGTAATACATCCAACCTATGAAATGGATACACTAGAAGCTCATCGGTATTCCCAATTACAAAACGGAGAATCTCAGTTTCCCCCAAGGGTTCCACATCCTACATGTTCTAGGGCTGAATGTCCTGGTGTTAGTCGCGTTTTGCCAAAATCTATGGAATTACCGAGGTTTCCGCATCTCACTCAAGATCAAACGGACAGTGTTGATCCCGATTTCAGATTGGTTTTCCCTCACTCTGCGTACTGTGGTCAGCAGTTTACTGCTGGGTCTCTAAATCCAGGGACGAATAACTCTCCACACTCGCTAGGTCTGTCAAGATTATAGAATCATATAATTTGATATCAAACATTCTCTCTCTCTCTCTCTCTCTCTCTGTCTCTCTCCCTGTCTCTCTCGCTCACTCCCTCTGTATATGTATATCTTGAAATATTTCGTTGTGGGCATATGTGTGTATTACCAGTTGCAGTATATGCACTCTGTTTGCTAATAATCTCGCATTCACAATTCACATTATGCATTCCTACATTTCTGTATTGTTTTGATATCTGCTGTCTGAAGCAGAGACTGAAAGTAGTTAAACTAATTAACAGTAATGTGATCTTGCTGATAAATTTACATCAATGTACAGAGCAGCTTAATTTGATCAGCAGTGTCCTTTTATTCTGCAATACCTGTATCTAATTTTAATAACTTCTATAGAGCAAGGCCTAAAATATTCATTTAACTTTCTGATTTCTTATATAGGCCATGATCTACAAAAAACGGGATTATGTAAAGATTCAGACATGGTTTCGGCAAAAAGGTGAATCCCAGCTCCATTGTAATTAACTAAAGTTATAAAAGTGACATCCCTGTTAACTTTTAGAAGATATTTGCTGTCAAACACAGTATTTCCAAATTCTTGGCGAGGAACGTTTAGGCTTTTATAGGAGACAGTCTGTAATCCACATTTTAAAATAGGCATTCAGAAAACTCAATGTTCTTTTTCTGAGTAACCTTCAATACCTCCCATAATGGCATTATATAAAACAAATGTACTAGTATTTCTGTTTTACTGTGAACATTGTCGATAATCTGTCACTAGTTTTCTGAGGCTGTTGAAATGTTGCATAATTTTAAGAATTCTTATTTCTAATGTTGCCGAAATAGATGGACATGCATTGGCATGGACAGGCTCCAAACACAAATTATTGCTGACTTATGTCAAAACAGTGTCAAGCGGAAAAAATACATAATTTAGTCCAGCCCTAACAAAGTAACAGGTGATACTGAGGGAGATTTCCCTAAACACTCTTAAATGTGTGCAACACTTACTGTCTTGTGCATTTGCAAGTTACTCTCAACCTCATATTTTTATGATAAGACAGGAGAAATAAACGACTGATGAAACTAGGGCAATATAGTGTGAGGAGGCCACTACAAACATAAAAAAGTGAATCAAGCCTTTGTGAATAATTCTACCGGAAGATGCTTTAACATTTGTACATTCTAACAAAAGACATGTCGAAAGACTTTTTACAAATGGCAGAAATTCACATTTTGATTTATTTTGCCACTGTATTGTGCGCGTCAACTAATAAGATGGTAGCAGAATGCAATCATTTTTAGCAGATTTATCGCATAGCTACTTTAATCAGGCTAATCGTGACTTTCTGGAAACTTTTTTAAAGACTGCATTGCACATAGAATTTTGTGATGGAAGTGAATTAAATAAGGCCATGAAGTCGCAGTCCAAATGTCTGATTTCAAAGCCAAGTTTGCGATCCTTTTTTTTTCCTTTTTCTTCGTTTTTTCAGTTTATTCTTTTTATTAAATTTAAAAAAAAAACAGTACCAATACATAGGCATCTCTAACCAGCAATAACAACAGTACCAAAGCAAGACAGTTCAATAACAATGCATGTCAAGCAAGTTTACATCAACTATAGAAGAACCATCCTAGAGAATATACAGTGTGGTACACAGACCTTGGGGGGTTGAGGCATCTGGGTCTGGGTCCTTCAGCAACTTAAAGAGTCGGACTAACAGTGGGTTGCGGTCTCTGGGTCCTTGAGCAAATAACAGAGTCGGACTGGCTCACCAGTATATCTGGAAATTTCCAGGTGGGCTGGGCCCCCCTCCACAGGCTACCTGACTGATCTCCTTACACCTGCCACTCCGGTCCGCTCCCTCCCCTCCTCCAGCAGAGGCCTCCTTACGGTTCTGAAGGCCAGGCTGAAAATCTCCGGTGATCGTGCGTTCGAGGTGGCTGGCCCAGCCCTCTGTAACTTGCTTCCCAGCTCTGTAAGGGAGTCCCCGTTGATGGTGGCATTCAAGAGGGGTATGAAGACTTAGCTTTTTAAGCAGTCTTTTCAGGACTAACTACAATTGTTTTCAAGTGTGTATTTATTAATTATCTATAAATGTTTATTTATGCTTGACATTTTAATTTATCTGTAGCCGGGTAGCCCTTTACAGCTTTGATTTATTTGTTGTTACTGATTTACCCTGCTTGTTGATTGTGTAAGGCACCCGAAGCCTCTGGGATTAGGCGCCATATAAATACATTTTACCTTACCTTAACTTAACTTGCTTTACCTTACCTCTGTTGGGTATCTGCCAACTTCCTGCACTCTGAAAATCTTTGCATTTATCATATTTTTCTGATTAAATTTGGGTATATTGGGCACTGCAGAAAAATGAAATAAGAAAGCTAGTGTATCAGATTTAACCTGGGCCCACCCCTATTCATTTTGCAGGTGGGCCTCTGTATCCACTTTCCATGTGGGCCCCCTGTACCGCAGTTTGATCCTGGCAACCGACCAAATATAGGTCTAAGGTAAGTCAGTGGATGCATACTGGGAGCCCAAAAAGTGGGCCCACGCACCTTGATAGGTTTCCATTGTTTTCCAGGCAAAATGGGACATTCTTACCAGACTGACCTGGTTCTGAACTGCCAAAAGCCATTGGGACCCAGATGCTCCAACTCCGCAAAATCAGTCTGTTAGACTCTGTGTTGACCATTAAGATCCAGAGATTTGTTAAATTGTCAACCAAATCAGAATAATTAAGGTGACTGGAAGTGAAAGACAATATAATGTTAATGTTTTTTTTTTTTTAAACAAGCTATTGCTGCTAAATTATTACAGTTTGAATTTGTGTATAGGGATAATCCAGTATAAAGCCTGGGATCCTATTAGCCGGCAAACGGTCACATTGTTAATTAATCTTGGCAGACAGTGCAAACTGTGTGGACAAATGTGATGCAACATTATATTATTTACTTCAAACAGTAAACATAAATATAGAGGTAATTGAACAAGTCTTCGTCCCCTTCCCCATTTTATAAATGTACGATATCAGGCTTCGAGAAAGGGATACATACACTGATAGACTTGTCTTCCCTTCTGTATAATGTTTAATTGAAAACTCAAGGGTTAAATAACTGATATCAACTTAAACAGAAATATTGCTGAAAAAGACAGTGCATATACAGTTTTGTTTAACAACATGTATCGTGAAATTCCTCGCAATCGAAAGGAAACCATGCAAAAAAATTACGGTAACCACCAAATCCAGAAAGATTATAAGACTGCATGTTTGGCCTCCTAAAGGGGAATGTTATGTATATCACTATACTGAAATTAGAGTGTATGTCCGAACACACCTGCATATCACAGCACCAAACTTCTCGCTATCCAAGATTTTCAGGGAAGTCCCTGATTTTGCTATAAAGCTTTCTTCTGTCTCTCCTAAATTTCACATTTATTTCACGTAGGAGTAATTACCTGAAGGAAACCCATAATGCCATGAATTCACTGTGCACCCTTTTTCTTTTACCGAAAATACCCCCCATATCAAACAAAATATAACATCTTATAGAGCTAATACTGTCTTTTTTAAGCGTTGCCCCTATGGTGGTCATTTGTCCGTGACTTGAGATGTAGGAGGGTGAGGGTTATGGGAATAACAATAACAATTCAAGTGACAGAGATAAGATAGACAGACAGATACTTTTTTATTTATTTATTTATTTTTTGCATGCTGGTTATGGTTACATTTTATTAATCAGGATCCAGCACTTGTGTATTATTGGTAGCTTTGATTCCTTCAGTATTACTATGTGACTGTTTTTATATAAAAAGGCACCGCATTTTAGTTGACACCACTGCACTTGTTATTTACATTGCAGTTAATTCACTTGATAATAAACTTTTAAAATAGATTATATGTACTAATCTAAACTCACGATTGAGTTGGAATTAACTATTACTGGTAAACACAAGCTCATTCTATCCATATCTATTTATCTGTTTTGTTGCTTTCCTGGGTAGCCTCATGAGAAGCAACATCTCGTTTTCACGGGAGTCCTGGTTTGGCGGGGGAGGGGGCTACAGTTACTCTGTAAATTAGTTTTTTAATACCGATGGTACTCATGCAATATACAGACGATTAACTAGTAACGACATAGGTTTGTTGAAGGAGTTAACATATTGATACATCAGAAAACACGATGATAGTAAAAACGCGCGTGTGTGTATGCACTGTGTGTGTGAGTGCCTGTATGTGATATAGATAGACATAGAATGAGAGAGAGAGAGAGAGAGAGAGAGATAGATGTAGATAGTTATCCTTACTTTACGGCATTATCTTAATTCATGTGTAACTTGCTTTGTAGGTGTGTATGCATGTACCTTTTTGTCTATGTGAAGCCATTTGTAAAGAACACGGATTGTGTTGTGGTGTTTTCTTTGTTTGTTTTAGTTTTTCATTTGTTTTAACTATTTTTTACAGGTCTGAGTTTTCATTCCCCCTGGCCTGCTCACCAAGTGATGCAGAGCAGACAAAGAAAGAAGCCGAGTGCCTTATACTAAGTATCAGATTACAGAACTGGAAAAGGCCTTTGAGGTAAATCGCTTCCTGACACCTGAAAGTAGACAACACATCGCTGTGAAACTTGGGCTCACAGAACGGCAGGTAAAGATACATAGGTTTCCAAATTAAGATGACTAGATCGTTTTTAGAAATTACACTTTAAAATAAGTATATTTTTTCCATAAAAGTTTTTTATTCATTTTTTCCGCATTGGATACACACACATGCACACATCAAAATGCAAACATTTTGAGGGAAGGTGCATGCATAATAAACATAACAATTTAATTTGATCCTAATGGACAGTTGCAGCAATACTGTAACAATCTTATCACTCTAACTTTACTAATGGATTATCAAAGTCTTAATACAGGAGGATAGTGAATACAAACATTTTGAGGGATGGTGTATGCATATTAAACATAGTAATCTAAACGGATCCCGATGTATAGTTGCAGCTAAAAATCTTTTGACTTTGAAAAAAATAATGAAAATAATGAAGGAAGGGTACTGCGGAATTCTTCGGAAGCCGGAGGCAGCGTTTGTTGCTCATCCTGAGATGAGCATGGCATATCATATTAATAAGTTCTAGGACTGTCTTAGTGCCTCAGATTGTACTTCATTTTTCGGCATACCGGACCATCTTAGTGCGTTGATTGCATAATATGATAAGCATCTTTAATCGGGTTAAGAGAGGACAGCTATCGATTTTTCGTTTGGATAAACATATCAATTAGGTAACGTACTTTTTTTTTTTTGCAGTTAATCCATTTTATTAAAGATTTTTAGAAGAAAAAGAACATTACAGTACCATAGCATGTGTTAGTTTTTGTTTGTTTGTTTTGTTTTTGTTTCCAACTGGTTGTACACGATGTATATTTAAATGAAGAGCTAAAACAAACTGTACAATAGCTCGCATACTTTACCAAAGTAACCAACTTTTACTTTTGAGTTTTAAATAGCTTGCAGATGACATTTAGCTATTTATAGGTTTTATTTTGCGGTTGAATAAGAGGCAGACATGGTGTATTGACTACAACACCTGTTCAGAGGCAACTGGACACAAAAGACTCGTGTTCAAATCCTACCAGAAGCAATTACATGTAGTGTGACCTTGAGCAAGTCACGTAACCTCTCAGAGCTTCAGTCTTGCCAGCTGTTAAACAAGTGTAAAACATGACCCAGTGAAAACGAGAGATTGTATCCAGGATTGGCTATCCCAGCAAAGTAAATTGTAGATAATAATAACAATAACATAAATAAATAATAAAAAATTTCGAGAACGAATAACATATCCCCTGTTCATTTAAACTTATTCTTTTGTTTTAGATAAATGCAAACTGAAAACAGCTACCTTTTTTTGTAATGAATCAACTTCTGCAGTATTTGCAGTGATGTTTTGATTGGATATTCTGTATGTATTTCACTGGATAGCAGTGCTGAGTAAAATGTGTGCATTTTGCTTCACATCATTTTCGCTAAATGTGTGCTGTTTATGCAATTTACTCTGCGTGGATACGTCTGTCCTTTATGATGTGCATAATTTCGTGTTCTGCAATGTTGTAAACTACGCATTATTGAATTTTTTATGTGCAATGTCGACAAAAAGCACGTTCCCATACTTTGCACATAAACATTGCAGCCTTCACATTTTTTTAATTATTTTATAGCTTGGATAGTTTGTTAAAATGTGCAGCTTTGCATCATCCGCACATAAATGTTAAACTAACGATTAAAAAACAGTTTTTAAAATGAACAATTGGACACACTACATGAGTAAATAATTTGCCTAATTTTTGTACAGTTTCTCAAAGATTGCGTGAAAGCCAAATCAACAGGTTTCCGCAATTTCAGATAATTAACCACTAAAACTGTCCAACCGCATAGCTCTGTTATAAAAGACAAGTCCTTTAAACATTGGTAGTAACTAAGTTTGCTGACCGATAGGTGTGTGTTTGTATTGGCAGCTCTGTTCATCTGCTCAGGAGCTCAAACTGCAAAGAAAGATTTCTTTCTGGAGACTGAAAGCCTGACAGTCATAGATGCCCCGACTGATGGCATATCAGCACAAGCTTGAAATGTGTTATTTGAAAGGGATAGTAAGAATTTCTGACAACTTAGAAATATGTGTTTTAGTGTAGATTAGGTAGCCTAATTTACAGTGCATGCAGAACAGTGAACTTGGAGACCTATATATTTGAATCCCACCATCACCTAATTCACTCACTCCCCCCACCCAACATCCATTTACTTTCCTTAACTACTCTCACAAACTCTCATTGATGTAGTAGATACTAACATACAAAATGCCAGCAGATTAGGCCTTATGGCCTATCGAGTCTGCTCCAACCTCAGATCCCTGTTGGGAACCAAGCCCCCCAGTGTTCTGATACCCTTTCTGTATCTGTCCCACCCTCTCTTGAGGCCCTCCACATTGGAAATTTGGACCAGCCAGCCAGGCAGCCTGTTCCAAGGATCCACCACCCTCTCCGTGAAAAAAAAATACTCCTCTTTTCTCCCCTCATCCTTCCTCCTTCCTCCTTCCAACTTCAAGCCATACCCACTGGTGATACTTCCCTCCTTTAGTTTAAAGATCCCCTCCCTGTTTACCCTGTTTACTCCCTTGAGGTAATTGAAGACCTTGAACATGTCCCTCTTGTCTCTCCTCTCTTCCAAAGTAAACAGTCCGAGCGCCTCAAGTCTATCTTCAGTACTTCAACTCCCCCAGTCCTCGAATCATCCTGGTAGCCCTCCCCTGTATGCTCTCCAGGAGCTGTGTGTCCCTCTTTAAGTGTGGTCTCCAGTACTGTACACAATACTGGAGGTGAGGCCTCACCAGCCCATTGTACAGTGGCAGAATCACTTCCCTGCTCCTAGAGGTGATCCCCCTTACAATGTATCCCAACATCCTGTTTGCTTTGCTAGCCACTCTCCTGCACTGCTCAGAGTTATTCATGCACACATCCACCATGATTCCTTGGTCTTTTTCCCCCAGAGGAGGCCTCCAGCACCACCCCTCCCAGGGTGTGCCTGTGTTTGGGGTTTCCCCACCCAAGATGTAACACCTTGCACATGGTTGCATTGAAATTTACCTTCTATGTGACAGCCCAACTTTCCAGATAAATGATATAACTGTTCCTGACTTGTAAAATGCATTGGGATACAGCATATGTGAAAGGCCATTTATAAAATAACATTCCTTTACTTTACTTTCAAGTATAATTTTATATATTTAAGAACAAAATTCAGAGTGATGTGTCAGCCTGTGGAGTGCAAAGAAAATAAAAGCTAAATGCATGCTGCAAACAGAAAATAGAGTTAGAGTAGACCATTTTAATCAGGAGTCTTCTTCAGGATTATCTATAAAGAAAAACAAACCAGCTGTTCTTATTGTTTCTCTTTATTGGCAATTTGTGACCAGGAAAGGCACACTAAGCTGAGGTGGTTTGTTTCCAGGTGCATCCTGGTGGTGGGTTACATGGATCTGTTTTTTTTTTTTTGCAGTTAATCTTTTTATTGTTTTTCCAAGTTGTCAAGTGTACAACACAGGTACAGACAGATACAACATATAGAGCTTTCCTCAAATGACAATTACTAAACAGGTCAAAAAGGATGTTGCATATTTTTTGCGTGTGTAATCATTGCATAACATTCACATAAGATACAGTCTACTATAACGGCAAGTATGTATTACTGTTAAGTTTGTTTTTTTGACAGGAGAAGTGTTGTCCAGGACACCCAGGAAACTTCCCTTCTCTTCTTCCATAAGTGCCATGGGATCTTTATCTTTAACCTGGACAGTGACCGGAGATGGGCAGAAGGGAGACAGGGTTCCCAGATCTGCAGGGAGTCCTGTATTTTACAGGGAAATTAAACCATCAACATTGAAATTGCCCCTATAGACTTGCATTAATTACACGATAAATCACAGCAATTCAGCTTTCATAGGAAATTATATAATCTACAGGAAACCACATGGGAAAATGCCCTGGAGCAACTGAGGGTAAAGTCAAATCAATCTGGGACCTCAGCTTAATATCTCATCTAAATTACAGTACCCCAGCAGTTCAGCCCCCCTTGTATTGCACTACCACGTCTGTTCATGGGTATAACTCCAAGTACTTGGTGTGAGGCTAGAACCCAGATCCACATGATCATTAGGCCTCAAATGCCTAGGTGCTGTATAGTGAGGCTTATGGTCCAAACATGGATTTAAACACTATTTTCTTTTAGCATGCATTTAATATGATCTCCCATCCCCCACCTGCATCCACAAGATCTTCAGAGCCTGTACACTACCACTGTTGCTGAAGAGTTGGGATATACTGTAGCTCCCAGAGACACATCATCTCCATGATGCATCCATTTTGCACTGCCCCAAGGAGTCTAGTCTCCAGGCCACTCCCACACCAGGCTCTCACTGTTTTTCTTGCTGTCTGAAGTGCAACATCCTATCACCAAATAATGGGTTAGCTCACTTAAATAGTTACTATTTCCATAGCTTTTATCAGGACTACTATAACCAAATCATTTTAACTCAAAATAAAAATACTTTAACAAAATGCAGTCATAGTCAAGAACAAACAGTATGAAGAAGGGGCAAGATAAGAAGGCTCAGTCAAAGTTGATAAGTAGACCTTCCACTGTGGGTCACTGGCTCCAGTGCAAACCAGTCCTCTACAGGTTGTAAGCCTTATAATTTGATGGCTGTTTGGTGGTCAGAAGGTGGATATGATCTGATGGTCACAGTCCAAGTGGACAAGTGTTCACATCACAGTCATCACAGCTGGCACTTATTGTCATCTTTTGCAATCTCACATAATACCCAATGACTGACTGAGCACTCACCACCATTACTTCTTACTCCCTTCACAGCACTGGCCCTCAGTTTCTTGCACTCCCCTCCCTAAAATCCTCTGCTGGTCAAGCTGCCTTATCCTTCTGTGTTCCCAAACTATGGGTCTCTCTTCCCATTACCACTGGTACTATTCCTTCTGCCCACTCACTCAGCTCTCTCTTCCCTGAATTCACTACTCACTCCTGCAGTTGTCTCTGATCTTGTGCTGTATTTTGCCACCTACAGTTCCCTCCTTCAGACTGCCTCAGTTCCTACCATAACTAATTTCCCCTTACTCTTAGTTTCCTTCATCTTTCCCTGCTGAATGAATTCACCCTTCAAGTTGCTGCCTTCTGCACTGTAACACCATATCTAGAAGTGTCTTGCTTATACTCCAGTTGTGTTCCAATTTGCATTTATATTACATGCTGCCCTTCAGATGCTCTGTCTAGCTCACAAAACACAGGATTTTGTCAGCTGAAAAGGGCCTCTCGGCCCAACCACTCTGCCCATTGTCCCTGACTATTTTGTCCCCACTGACCCTAGCTGGTCATAGGTGTCACTCCCTTCCTTTCCCATTCCTCTACTTAATATGCCCCTGTGCATATCCCAGACATGCTTGAAGCTCACCACAGTCTTTGCCCCCACTGCCTTCTTCTGGCTGACTGTTCCAATCATCCATCACCCTTTCCATGAAGTAGTTCAGGACATCCCTCCTAAACTTTCCCCCCTCTTAATTTCATTGAATGCCCCTTTTTCTAATGCCTTCTTTTCTCTGAAATAGACCCTCATCTTGCACCCTGTTCACTCCAGTGAGGTACTTGTAGGTTTCAATCGTATCTGCTCTCACTTTCCTCTCTTCCAGGGAGTACATGTTGAGCTTCTGCAGCATTTCCTCATATGGCTTCCCATGCAACCCCCTCATCATGTTGCTTGCCCTCTTGTGTTCCACCTCTACTCTTTCAATATCCTTGTACAGGTGCAGCCTCAAGAATTGGACACAGTACTCCAGGTGGGGCCACACCAGTGAGTGATACAACAGCAGCACCACATCTGTACTCCTGCTAGAAATCCCTCTTCCAGTGCACCCCAGTATCCTGCTAACTTTTCCCACTGCTTTGCCACACTACTCAGCTACTTTGAGGTGATTGGATATGATGACCCCTAGATCTCTTTCTTGCATGGTGACTGTAAGCTCCACTCACCTATCCTATACACAGCCCCTGGGTTCCACATCCCTAAGTGCATAACCTTGCACTCTTGGGCATTGAAACCCAGCTGCCACCCCCTAGACCATTCCCTAGTTTCCTCAGATCTCTTTGCATTCTCTCCACCTCTTCCTGAGTGTCAGCCCTGTTGCAGATTTTTGTATCATCCACAAAGAGACACACCTTCCCCTCAAGCTCCTCCACAATGCCACTCTTTGTTGAAGAGGACCAGTCAGTCTGTGCACCAAACCTTATGGCACCCTACTACTCACTCTCCTATTGCCTGAGTGGTTACCATTTACCACCACCCTTTATCTTCAGTCCCTTAACCAATTGATAACCAGCTTGTCACCTTCTTGCCCACCCTCAGCCAGTGTGGCAGTGCTGAAAGCCTTACTGAAGTCCAGATTGTCCATGTCCACTGCACTCCCTTGATCCAACTCCTCCATAATGAAGTCAAAGAAATCTATGAGACTAGTTTGACATGACTTCCACTATGAAACCATGCTGCCAGTGGTCCTGCAGCCCTTTTTCCTCCAGGTGCTCCACAAGCCTCTCCTTCAGTTGTGTTTCCATTAACTTCTTCACCACTGATGTGAAACTGACTGGCCTGTAGTTGCTAGCATCCTCCCTACTGCTGCTTTTGTGCAGATGGACTGCATCGGCCCATCAGCCCTGTTGTAGTCCTCTGGAACTTTCCCCATCTCTGCTGAGGTGCTAAAAAGCACTGCCAGAGGGGTACCAGCACATGCTCAGTTCCTTTAGAACCCTTGGATGAATCCCATCCGACTCCATTGGCTTGGTCTTCCTTAAGGCTTCCAATCCCTTCTGGACCTACTCCACTGAGAATGGACTTGTGTCTACTCCCCCCCCCCCCGGTGCTTACTGCAGCATGGTGGTCCCTCACCCACCATGAAGACCAAACAGAAGTAATTGTTTAGTATTTCTGCTTCCTCTTGATATTCTTCTGTGCAGACCCCCACACTCCTGGGTCTCACTATCCCTCCCCTTGTTTTTCTTTTTCCCCCACATACCTGAAGATGGTCTTGTCCCCTTTCTTGACCTCCTTAGTTATCCTCTCCTCTGTCAGTGCTCTAGCTGCCTCACCTTCCTTCCTGCCTCCCTTTGTTTTGCCAGATATCCCTTCATGTCATTATCTTTCTGGGTCTCCTTGTATTTTCTAAATGCTGTTTTCCTTCTCCTTCATTGCCTTTGCCACCTCCTTAGAGAACCATAGCAGCTTCTTCCCCCTCCTCTTTCCCTTGCTCAGTTCCTTCAAACAGCATGCTGTTGACTGGGCTATACCCTCCTTAATCTTTCTCTATTGAGCCTCCACTCCCCCTTCTGCCTGGGCTCCCCAAGGCATTCTCTAAGGCAGTTTCCCATTTCTTTAATATCTGCCCTTCTGAAGTTCAGGACCCTTGCCTTAGTGTGCTTTTTTTTCTCTCCCATCCATATGCCGAATCATACAGTACGGTGATCATTTGAACCCAGGGGACTACTGACTGTGATGTCAGCAATGCTGTCTCTGTTTGCAACTTCTAAGTCCAGCACTGCCCCATCCCTAAAGAGTTCAAAAGCCAGCAGCCTCAGAAATGTCCCTTGTATGGAGTCTAGGATGGCCCAGTATCTTGATGTAGCAGCAGCGAGAATGCCCCAATCTACAGCCAGCAGATTAAAGTCCCCCATAATCAAAACTCCCCCCTTGCTGACCAGTTTGCTAATGGCTTCCCCCATGGCTCTGTGTAAATTCTCCCCATGTGTTGGAGGCCTCTGCATCATCCCCTGTGTGAATAACCACCCTTGGCCCCATCTCTAGGTTGATCCATAGTACCTCCAGACCTTTGTTGTTGCTCTGTTGCCACTGTATTTCAGTGGCCCTTATACCCGCGTTTACATATAAAAACAACTCCTCTACCTTTCCTCCCTGACCTGTCTTTACACAACATTGTGTAACCTGGGATGACCAGTTCCCAGTTGTGGCTGTCTTTGCACCAAGATAATCTGTTATGGCCACCAGATCCAGGTTTGCCTCCATCTTGTTCATTGTGTTGCTGCTTATTTATTTAACTTACATTTTTGATTTATGTAACTGACTGTTGTAACTTATTGCTTGACTCTTCTCATTTGTCTTCCCACCAGGATGCATCTGGAAATGAGGTATTTCAACTCAGTGTGTCTTTCCTGGTAAATCTTTTTTTTTTGAGGTGGGGGGGATAAATAAATAATACATTTCTTCACTGCATTATAAACAGGGGCAATGATTTATGGAGACTGAAAAAAAGTCTCCAGGCACTTAATTGGTATTTGTCAGTGATCAACTAATTTCTGGGGGAGGAGCCTAGCATCCATTATGGAAACACATTAATTTCAGTGAGAAGATCCGCGATGGCTAATTTAAAAAAAAATCAGACAGAATCGTGGACCTTGAAAGGAGCCCGAAAAGCTGAACTGGTGACTGGAAAAGCTGGGCTACAGTTTGCTCCTGGCATCGAGCTAATCAGACCTCAACTGGCTGAGAAAAGTAACTACACACTTTTTTCTTTTCCCTCACAAAAGGCCCAGAACTCCTCATGGTGCCAATGCATAGGCCGGGCATATCGCTGACTCTCGTTGACAGATCCAATTCAAAGCAAGGGCCACACACCAAATCACTTCTGGCTCTCAAAGAGTTAACCAAGTTACACACCCTACAGGATAACTGGAGGCTCCAATACCGACTGACAGAGATTACATGTATTTTTCTGCTCCCAGACAGATGGCCAGTAGGCTGAACTACTGGTTCACCTGCCCCCCAGATATCACAAAAAGAGGTGGATATGAAAATCACCCCTTTATACCTCTCTGATCATGCACCCTTATCAATGGCCCTAATGGACAGCCCTACCCCCAAAAAGATCCCTTACATTGCATCTTGACCCTCTATTCCTGCAGGATGCAGGATGCTGATTTCAAAACCTGGGTGTCAAAAGAAACTGAAAACTACTTCACAGATAACCCTCTTGGGACAGCATCCTGTGCAGCTATCTGGGAGGCCGTTAAAGCTACCCTAAGGGGGAGAATAATTAGCTATGCCTCATACCACAGAAAGAAAAGAGAGAAGGAAGCAGCAAATTTAGAGCAGCTATTGGCTGCCAAAGAGTCCTTATACAAAACAAACCTAGGGAGGCTTATGCCCCGCTCCCTAACCTATGAGATTGTAAAAATCAGGCTAGAGTTAAACAGTCTGGCCACTAGAAAAGCTGAATTACAGATCCAAAGGATGCAATGCAAATACTGGGCTCAAGAGGAGAAATCAGGAAAACTCTTAGCTTTCAGGCTGAAATAATGCCAGGCTGAAAGACACATAGCTCAGTTACAGAACAAAAGAGGACAGCTTCAGATCACTGAAACATGGATAAATCAGGCTATGCTGGAGTTCTACAAGACACTCTATAGCACCCACATTAAATGGGATGCACAAAAATAAGCAGCCTTCTTCACCAACCTAAATATGCCCCATCTCTCTGATTCTCAAAGAGCACTTCTGGACTTTCCATTGACAGAGCCTGAAATTAGAGATGTAATCAAAAGCATTTCCCCATACAAAGCTTCGGAAGGTGATTGTTTCCCCTCTAGATATGTATAAACTGGTTCAAGATACTATCACCCTTCCTCTGCTCAACATGGTGCAAGAGGCTTTGAATGAAGGGGGACTCCCTAACACTCTGAGAGAAGCTATTATAACCGTACTTCCCAAAGAGAGGAAGGACCCATCTCTCCCCTCTAGCTACAGGCCTATCTCACTCATAAATGCTGATAAGAAAATTCTGGCTAAAGCATTAGCAGCTCAATTAGAAAAAGTGCTTCCTAACTTAATTTATCCTTCCCAAGCGGGATTCATTAAAGGCTGAGTAAGCGCAGACCACCTTCGAGCATTAGTAACATTACTACAGGGAGCATTGGCAATTCCCACCCCAGCTGCAACCATTACAGTCAATTTTAAGAAAGCTTTTGATTCAGTGGAATGGGAATTTCTACATGCTACCCTACAGCACCTCAACTTTGGCCCCATTTTTAGCACCTGGGTTAAAACCCTATACACTAACCCCACTGCAAAGGTCTTCACTAATAGTACCCTTTCTGAACCATTCTGCTTGTACAGAGGAACTAGACAAGGATTCCTCTTGTCACCCATGCTTTTTGTTCTGGCAATTGAAACTCTAGTATGTGCTATCAGAGAGCACCTGAACATAGAAGGGCTGGAGCCAGGCAGGAATACATCTCACACTATGCTTTATGCGGATGACTGTCTCATCCTAACTAAAGACTTGCAGGCTAATTTACCTTCACTCCTGTCCTTACTTGACTCCTTTGCAAAGATATCAGGTCTTTGCAATAACACTAACAAAACAGAGGTGCTCCCACTAAACCCAGTCACCTCTCCACATATGCTAGCAAACACCAGCCTAGCATGGGCCACAAAGGGCATAAAATACTTGGGAGTGATTATATCCTCAAATATACAGACCTTTATGGGCAAGAATCTCTCCCCTCTATTTGCTGTTACAATCTGAGGTGCAAAGATGGAAACACCTAAACCTAATTATGCCAGGGAAAACAGCTGCAGTAAAGATGATGGTTGCCCCAAGAATCTTTTATCTCATGTCCCATCTGCCTCTAGAATTTCCTGGCAAATGGTTACAAAAACTAGATTCCCTAATAGGCAACTTTTTGTGGGACACTGCTAAGCCAGTATACAGTAGGGCAAAATTAAGAGCTCCATGGAACAAAGGGGGATGGGGGCTCCCTAATTTCCATCTCTATGCCTATGCTGTTTTGGTAGCTAGAACTTGCTGTATATTCCAAGATCTGGGCCCAAACAAACCTGCATGGTGTGACCTAGAACACAGGATATTGGGAGGGACTGATTTGTTTTCCTATCTCGGAGGGCCACTGCCCAGTTCCCTGAAAAAGTGGAGGGTTATTCAAAATGCACATAGAGCCTGGCATAAAATCTGTCAAATCACCAAATCATGTATGAGCCCTGAATCATTAGTATGCTTCTGGAATAATCCCAACTGACTAACTGAAGGGTAACCAATAAATTGGCCTCAATGGAAGGACAATCATATTATTAGGATAAGAGACATCCTTACTTCTGACAATCTCACTCTCGACTCATTTTCTTCTTTAAAAGAAAGATATCTACTACCCCAGCAAGATTTTTGGAAATACCTTCAACTGAGGCATGCTACACTACTTCGTTACATAAGGCCTGCTCATGCCAAACATGCAGCCAACAGAAGAAAAAGCAACTTCCTCCTCTCCCTCTGGGTAGCTGGCAACACAAGTCAAAAGGCCTAGCTGGTACAATATACAAAAAACTTAGGGACTCAGCCCCAGACCCCACCACTAGATCTCAGAGTAAGTGGCAAGAAATGCTCCAAACTCCTTTATCAGATGAAGATTGGGCTGCATGCTGGGCTTCTGCCTAATGGCCTGCTCTGATCCATGTAGTCTCCTGATACAGAATAAAGTGCAACACTTATGGTACCACACCACAACTCAATTTAAAAACAATGGGACTAATCCCAGAGGACAATTGCTGGAGATGTGGAGTGCAGGGTGTAGAACTTCTCTATATTCTTTGGCACTGCCCCCCAATCTGCCCCATTTGGGGGAAGATCATAACATGTTGCTACAGAATTTTAAACAGCACTATGCCACAGTCACCTTCCCTGTGGATACTGGGACTCATCCCTTAAAACCTAAAGCTGCCATATCAGTACAAATTGTGGTTGATACAGGCCTCTGTAGAGATTAAAAGAGCACTATTGAGAAACTGGCAGTCTACCATAATTCCCTCTTTTCAAGCCTGGTTAATGTCCATGGAGAAATTGGCCAATTTCACTAAAATGTCCCATTTTGCTGCAGGTACCATTACCGTGTTTCTAGAGAGATGGGCCCCCTTTTGCTCCTACATATCTTTAAAATGATGCCCTCCCATTCCACCACAGACCAAAGATCTTTTAAGACCCCCTGAAACATAAACATCAGAGATCTTATTTCCCCCAAGCCTAGGATCCCCAATTATATGCCTAGCTTCAGATGTAACTATCCACTCTAGTTCAGTAATGCCTGCACTGCCTTCTTGTCTTTATCTGTTGGAAACTTAAGAGTAATACATACCTGCTGTTATAGTAGATGTATCTTATGTGAATGTTATGCAATGATTACACACAGAAAAGAAATATGCAACATCCTTTTTGACCTGTTTATTAATTGTCATTTGAGGAAAGCTCTGTATGTTGTATCTGTCTGTACCTGTGTTGTACAGTTGAAAACTTGGAAAAACAATAAAAAGATTAACTGTAAAAAAGTGATCAATGAATTTCCAATTATTACAGTTTTCAAAAATTCTTTTCATCACATAATACCAGTAAAATGCAACTCAGTGCCCTTAATTATGAGGTACCATACCTCACTTTGTGCCTTGGAAGCCCACTGTCCCACATTGAGTAGTAGCTGTGCTGCAGTCTACATTAAGATTTTAAATCTAAAATCCTCAGTAAATTATGTTGCTTCAAGAACTGGAAGCTTCTGGAGCCTGGATATGTACTTTTACACAGTGGTCTGAGCTTTTATCACCAGCAGTTGATAGTGTGTCCCACATTTTACCTAGTGTGTGTGTGTGTGTGTGTGTGTGTGTGTGTGTGTGTGTGTGTGTGTGTGTGTAAACAAAATGATTATGTCGCTTTGATACTGGGGGTGATGACTATGGTGCTGCTTCCAAAACTTCTCTGTACAGGCCGGACACCCCTCCCTAATCCATTCTGACAGTTTACAATCAGTCTCCCCTACCCCACCCCACACCACTGTAAAGTTGAAAGACCTTTAGCCTGACTCTCATTGGATGGAAGGAGGCTAATACACAGTGCATGACTTGTCTTAAAATACTGGTTAGATAAACTTCCTATCTATCCTCTGTTCCCACCTCCACTTCCTCCTGCTCTTACTCCTTAAGAAATGTCAGTCTGTTTACTTTCCTCAAACCCAGATGCCATTGAACTGTTGAACAGGTTGCCTTCTCACTAAGGATACCAACTCCATGGAACAACTCTCCCCACAATGAGCTGATGCAGTAGTAGCTCTACACATAATATCATTATAAAACTATAACAATGCTCTGTCAAGTGCAATTTGGCATCTTCTTAAAGTTTTGTTTTCAAATGACCCGTCTAAGATATGCCCACTCTTGTTTACCTTTGTTAAGGGTTTTACACTTTACCTCCTTTGTATTTCAATGTATTTAAGTAACACTTCAGTAAGTTTTCAAATATTGACTCTGATGGTAATAAGTTATTGGTTCAGTATTAAGCACTGCTTAGAATTTGAAACAAATTGCAATACGAAACAGTTTGATCAAACTTTGAACATTCGGAATGCCGTCTAGGTGTGTTCCGCTGCTATCAGGTTCAGGTGGCAAACCTGAGTTATTATCTATACTCTGTGTAAATGTGTTTAACAAGTCTGCACTTCAGCATGGGCATTCATAAGCATGATGTTTCAGCCGTTTACAGTTTACTAGAGAGTACATTTTTTTTCCTTTCCAGGGTTTACCCATCTCTGTATCCTATCCAAATGGTCTGTATCAAAAACATCTGCCTAGCCCTAACTGATTGTATAATGCCTTTATATCATAGTGCTCACCATGACACAAGACTGTGATGTCCCAAACGACAATTGTGATGTTACTCGGAGACAGTCAGATATTTTTTGAAAAACTCAATAAAATATGCACTGCGTTATCGAAAATATTTTGTAGACCAATAAAAGGAAAAAGTAAAAACACTAATGCTACCCACAGTTGTGGATCTAGTCGTTTTAAACATTTTATTTTCGCAGAGCTCTGCTCTTTAATCCTGTTGCAGGTTTCCCTTCTACCTGGACGCAACTGAAAAAGAGCAGTCCTTTAGTCACTGTGCCTTGCCTGGCCAACAAATTGTACAAAAAAAGTTTATGGGTTAGTGTCTCATATCTGGTTGAGGGAACCTTGAGATGTAGTGTATAATGTATGGAGTCTGATTTTACCCTCCCAGCTCATAAGATTGTCCCTTCAGGACAGGGCTGTGCACTCTGGGAGGGCTATATGCAAAGCATGTACTGTGGTTACCCCAACCTCACCTCGTTGCGCCCCTCATAAATATATGGACAGTTAGTCTGCACTTGCAGTCTGGTATTTCAGTGCAGTACTGCGCTGCAGTATTTATGAAAAGGAAGAAGATGCGTAATCCAGGACACACGTATATAATGTTAGTCCACTTCTTCCAATTCTTTTGCTGGACAGTTGCTACAGACCAGAGTGTGCGTTGTATTGTACCTTCTTGAAAAATGGAAAATGGCCCTTCATGAATTTAAACAAAACAACAACAAAAAACGATGTTTTCAAGTGCCAATTGTTCTTTAAATATGTCACATGTCCCTTTGTTTCATTAGGTAAAAATCTGGTTCCAAAATCAGCGCCAAAAAGAGAAAAAACTTCTTCTCCGTCAACCAGCTGGAATTTCAAGTTCTGTGACTTCTCCAATTGGACCACCCGAACAGTAGAGGACGGGGTTGGTTGATCTTTTATTACTGACATCTGGTCCAAGAGGGATATGCTGAAACTTTTTCCCCATGTACTATAAGCAGCTGAAAAATATTTAGTATTTAAACACAAGTAAATAAAAAAAATCATAATTTTGATCTACAATCACCCACTGCTGAACTTAAAGTAATTACGGTATTGGGAGGTGACGGAGTCCATCTTTTTCACTTGTTTAAAGGTTATGTTACAATGATCTCAAGATGCTGCCTCAATTTAAGAAAGTATCTTAAAGTAAAAATTGCGAGACTTAAAGAAGACAGGGATTAAAGATTTATATGGGACTGGTTTTGAAATGTGTGGAATGTTTCCTTGTTATTTTAGACACAGCTAGCAAAATTCAACATAAATGGACGATTATTGTTATAAATGCTTTCTACTGTGGTTGGCCTTTTTGTTTTTAAATAAAAAGTCATTTAAAACACTAGTGTTGCTGAGCTATATTACATATATGCTTTGGCATATTCATTTTAAATGCAAGCTGAAAGGGGGCAGGGGGATCTGGTCTCCTGTGGCCAGCATCCCTGTCTCTCTAACACAGGTTCTAGTAAGTAAGTGTGTGTGTGTGTGTGTGTGTGTGTGTGTGTGTGTGTGTAGTATTTGTGCCCTTAGCGGCTGCTACATAACATAATACTGTGGTGACAGAATGGACATAGGGTATTCCTGCCTCATGACAGTGACTGCTGGGCATGTTCACAGCATACAGTCCATGCACTACCAGTATTTAACTAATTGCTTTGCAAAACACTTTGGGTGTAGTGTGTATGAAATACCCTATATACAACCAAATTAAATATTCTGTATCCATAAGGATAAATGAAAGAGAAGGTCCACACCCTTCAGTTCCATTGCTAGCACCCACACTCTCACAACGCCTCCATTTTGGTATAATATATTTCCTTATTTTAGAAACGAATTGAATTTGTATACAGCAAGCATATAGTAAACACCACATCGTATCAAGTATACACAGGGGTATACCTATTATTTTCCAAAAGCCCTTCAAACTTTATATTTTTCTACGAAAACATTGTTTGGATCCTAAACATCTTGTTCTAAACATATATACTGCCACACATAGTTTTAAACATATGTGTGAATTTAATTTGGATTTATTTATTTCAAAGCAAGTTGAGAGCTGGGCTCATTTACAGTTGTATCCAGTACAGTTTTGAAAAATGAAATGGTATCGTACGTATAAATAAATGGCATAAGTAACATACTACATTATACCAATTAGATATCATATACCCGGCACTTGAATCATTTCTAAAGTTACTTATACCGGGTTTGCTAACTAATTTGCATAATGGTTGATTACGTTTAGATGCAGATTATGGGAAATTTACCTTCTTCCGCTTATTCAAGCAGTTCCAATTATTGTGCTATATGTGGAAACATGTAACCTCTGATTAATTTGTTACACCTTGCCCCTCCCCCAAAAATGATTCTATTTATTTATATTTTATAATACACTAATTTATATTAACGTTTTATTAGCTACCCATCTTTGGCACCAAGCATTTGGCGACAGATTGGAGACTTTTATTTCAGTTTTAGAAGTTTGTTCAGATGTTTGTCGCATTAACTAAGCTGCTGTAATGGTTGCAATATGTGTGTTTTTAAATCTTGTTCAGCGTCTTGGTTTTGGAAAGGCACCATAAAAATAAAATGTTATTATTTTTATTATTATTATTTACTGTATGCAGGCGATGATATTCAGTGATAGTTTTCCCTCTTGCAATTATTGATTCTTGCACAGGTAAACCAAGAAAGTTTTTGCTGTGCAGGGGAATAACAGAAATCCAGCGTTTACAGGACAGTAATGGGAGGAAAATTGTATACTTAAAACAACCCACATGTGGGATGTAGGGGCTTAACATGTTCTGTACTACTATTAAGTTACTTTCGTTTGCCTTTTCTTTATGATAAATTATAGAGTTACTGTATCTCTGTCAAATGGTATATTATGCAGGTTGAATCTGGGCGTGCTTCCGTTTCTTTTTCTTTTTTTTCAGATAAGTATAACGAAAAAAGGTAAACTTCCACATTTACTGAGCTGATTTCGAAACTAAACGTGTCATTTGGGGGAATGAAGATTGGTACTTCAACTGTCTGAATTAACAAATAAGGCTGTAAATGATTAGTTTATTTCATGTATTTTTGGCAAATCCGATTATCAGACTATTTTTCCTTAAGTACAGTACATCTCAATTCAGTCATAGCATTTTAACATGCTACTTTATTTCTATTAAAGCCCTTTATTTCCACCTTTAGCTCAGAGTACCATGTGACCCATCTATTTTGTTAAGAAATATACATCGTTACTGCATAGTGTTTAAAAACCTCAGATACTGTGGAAAATTCTAGATTTTACTAAAAGTGACAGGTTTTCTAAATATATATACATATATATATATATATATATATATTTTTTATAGGGCTATGTATCCATCATCTGTCAGTAACACATATAAGAATCAAGCTAACGTTGCCATAACTTAAATTCGTTCTGAATTTACAAAGCAAATGGGGAAGGTGGATAAGCCCTGTTCAATGTTGGAAAATGACATCAAGCTATGGAAGACTGATGAAGCAACCCTCTGAGACTGCTGTGGATGATTATTACAAGTAAATATGAGCAATGTCTTCAAATAATGTTAGAGTAATTAATATCTTTAAAATGTGGGCTGATCAATATTATTTACATTATAAACTTAATGGCTGATTATCATGATAGGTTTCACATCTAGCTACTAAGAGAAAACGAAATGATATCCAACAATAAGTACATTTGAGTAATGGAAGACAACAAATAATAGACGATACTCTCAGCTTCAGTCTTATAACTTGAACGTGTGTCTAAAACTTTCGTCGCAACTGTGCAGATCACAGATCACTTACTTCTCTTTTAAACCTAAACATATCATTCACTATTCTGTGTCCCATTCCAGACACCATCTGTACCTTCACAAATAACTCATTGAGAAATGTAATTAAATAAGGATATTAGATTACGGTTTCTTATTTTTCCCCGTTCCCTGTCTGTACACGTAGTTATAGTTATATTATTCTGAAACCATAAAGCACTATAGTCTTTGTAACATGATACTGTGAAGTTATGCTAGCAGCTTGACATAGCTCCTATGTTTCACTTTAATAAAATGTCAGTGATGTTCTCAGCGTCGCAGTTTACTTATACTGTACCTATGGCACAGATATTGGGGCAATAGCCAAGTTGGTAAACAAATACACACACACACACGCACGCACACACACACACTCACACACACTCTCACACACACCGGATGAACACCACATACGACGCGTAAAGCGTCTTAAAGTCACAACAGCAGCTCACAGTACTTGGCAAAAGTTGCAGAAATAAGACCGAGAAAGAAAAATGGAACATCCATCAGTTGGTGCCTAACACGATAGAAACAAAAAAATATTACCAAATAACGACTAGGGTTACCACCTGTCCTGATTTTCGCAGGACAGTCCTGATTTGGGCAGCTGTGTCCTGCAAAAAAAAAAAAAACATGAAAAATACTAAATGTCCTGATTTTATAGTAGAAAATATATTTTCTAACTTTTCACTAAATGTTCTAGAAAACCACGATACCTTAACTAAAATACCTTACAAAGATAAGAAACCATAGAAGCAACTAAGAAACTACAATTCTTAGCTTCAATTATGATTATATAGAGAAAACAATTCTGTTGCATTGGTCGAGGTTACCTAATGTCCTGCGAAAAATCATGTTTCAGTAAGAAATATCCCACTTTGGGCTTCTTAAAAGGTGGTAACCCTAATAACGACCTGCGTTTTCACGACTATAGGAAGCCGCGAAGGGTCATCAGAGTTTGAATGACAGCATTCACTTTGGCTAGACTGCAACTTTCAACTTGACCTTGGCCCCTAGCCGTGTCTATCCTGGGTGGAAAGTCGTGTTGTCCATGGGCAGAGTGCTTTGTTGTGCAGCAGAGTCTTTAGTATAATTGCGAATAAACGGGAAATAAACATATTAGGCTTCACATAGCACCCAGTAATGAAAGATAAAACTGGCAATCTAAATAAGATATACCACACTCTCCAATAGGGAATACCTTCAGCCTTTACAGCTATCCTAAAATGTTGTGTTTCTCAATTGCCACATATATGAAGTCAAATTAAATCATAAACTATTTTAAATAAACTATTCTAATTAGCATATTGGTATCCATTCAATTCATGCACTCGCAAATGCAGCGAGCCAATAGCCAATGTGACTATTTATTAAAAGTAGCACATAGATAGTGGGTTAAGTAAAGGAGGACTTAATTTAAAACTGTTGGTTGTTGACACATTTAAAAAGAATGTGCAGACAAATGTCAAATTACATTATATTAATCAGAACTACTATACTGTATTCTGAGTTACATTTTAACATAAAAACAAGCTTATTCCTGAAGAAAATAATGATAAGGCAACTCAAATTATTTCATTAAAACATCACCCAACATTATGACCTCTGGAACACACACACACACAAAGCCGACCACTTATTGCTTCCAATGTCCCGGAGTTCCGTAGAACATTTCCTAAAAGCAGCTGTGACAAACACATGACAGAGGTGGCAAATGCAAAACTAATGGCGAATGCCCTGTTTATTCGTTTTTGACCTGTAGCTTCGACCCGTAGCAAATGTTTTATATATTTTCATTTCTTTAACACTTTCAACAACTTTTTAAATGCCTGATACATACTAACAGGTATGGATATAGCTTTCACTGTTTCTCAATTTTAATTGTTTCCCAAATTGCCCCATACTTAAATTAGTTTTATTTTAAATGGATGTTGACAGAATCAGTAACCCACTACTGTTCGGCTAATCTGCACCTTCAGTTGTGATATAAAGTAAATATTCCATTATTTTCATTAAGGAATAGTTTTATGCTACATACCTATTGGCTACTAAACTAGCAAAGATTTGGGGATTTGGGTCAGAACACGAGCAGTTTATAGACACCACAGTAGTAATAGTAGTAGTAAATATGCTATAGTTACAGATAATCCATTTTAAAGGCAAATGGAACACCGTAGGGTATTACTTTAGAGACAACTTTCGGCTGGATATATCATTTTATATTTTAGCTTACTCTGTTTTTCTTATGTCAGTAGTGTAGTCTGTAGCAGCTGGATAATACTCAACCTGCATGGAGTTTTAAAAATTGTGTTATGAAACCAACGTTTTGCGACATTCTATTTCCCTTCCAGAACCGGTTAATTGATAAATACTGATGTAAAATACAATGTGTTTGAAAGATTCAAGCATAGCATATTGATGGCACTCACTGCCTTAACTATAAGCGCATTAAGCGCTGCTTCTACTCCACATTAGCTTGTTCTGATATGCCCATCTTTACCTGCCGTCTCACGCCCGAAAATATAATTTAATTAGAAAATAGATGAATTCAGGGGGCTTAGCATCAGTTTTCATGCAATTGTAGTTATTCATGATGATGACTGAAACAGAAAACAAAATGCAACACCAGTTGCATAATGATGAAAATGAATAATTACAATAACAGCAACACAAAAAGTGAGTGAGGCAAATGAAGAGCACCTCTTAAAAGAACATTTTCAATCAAACAGCAATTCACCTGAGCAGCTCCTCCTAGAAATGTGAATTAGAGCAATTTTGGCATTAGCAAGAGAATCAAGGTTTGCATGGACAAGGCAGGGTTGTATCCAGTAATAGCAATTTATCTTCCGGTTTTATCCAAGAGAAGTATACAAACTAAGTCTGAACTGCAAGGCACCAGGAACCGGGTTTCGGTAAAATACTGTTCACCACTGAGTGATGTAAAACGGCCACTGCATCCTTCTTTACATTGTGTTCCTTGTTTAATGAATTGTTCCAATACTGGTTGTCAATAAAGCTGCATTCAAAATAACATCGACACTAAAAAGCAGTGCAACAAAAATAAAACTGAACTTGTTTTCAGTTTCTTAAAAAGGGAGTTTAGTTGTAAGCGCACCAAGAGTTAAGCTTACAAGTTGACCGATCCATTTGAGAAAGGAAACTCTTGATAACTGCGAAAGCTAATACTTCCTTTCTGCATTAGAGACCCTTTTTACCTGTGAAAAGTAATATTCATTAAAGGCAGTCCCTCTCGGCTCTCTAGACCAGTTACAGCTATTACATTATTAAATTATCTGCATTCTTATTCTTCAGATGTTTATCGTGTGATTTGCATATCACGTGGGTTGCCCCGGCCAATGGCATCGCTGCCCCAGGCGACACTGGCGCGTCAGTCCTGGTAAGTCTCTGAGATTCAGTATCTCTTTTTTCAGTCTTTGGGGCTTTTAAAAAAGAGCCACTAGTCTAAATGTTGGACGGGCTATGACAGCGTCAGTGCTCCTTCATCCCCGCTGGATCGACCCGGTGATGTTTCTCTACGACAACGGCTTGGATGAAATGAATAAAAACATGGAAGGTTTTCCAGGAGGCAACTTCGCTGCGAACCAGTGCAGAAATCTTATGGCCCATCCAGCATCCCTGGCCCCCACCACTGCCTACACGTCGAGTGAAGTGCCAGCTTCTGGCATGGCTGAACCTGTCAAACAGTGCAGCCCGTGTTCAGCAGCCCAGAGCTCATCCAGTGCTTCCCTTCCTTATGGATATTTTGGCAGTGGCTACTACCCTTGTAGGATGACACATCACAACGCTATCAAGTCCTGCGCTCAGCCCGCAACATTTGCAGAAAAATACATGGACACTTCAGTCTCTGGCGAAGAATTCACCTCCAGGGCAAAAATTTGCCTTTTATCAAGGCTATGCAGCTGGCCCATATCAGCCAGTACCCGGGTATTTGGATGTGCCTGTTGTTCCTACTATCAGTGGGACAGGAGAGCCGAGGCATGAGCCACTGCTACCCATGGAAAGCTATCAGCCTTGGGCGATTACTAATGGGTGGAACGGTCAAGTGTACTGCTCAAAAGATCAAGCACAGCCGAATCACCTCTGGAAATCCACGCTGCCAGGTAATCTGCATACATAGTCTGACCTTCTTGAAAAAGGTGGTTATGTATGTGACGACCTTTGGTGAGAGAAACTCTTAACTAAATTTTATGAAGAATAACTAGTCCGTCTGTTGTTCAAATGTGTCTACAGCCAGCATGTATTTTTGTAGTAAGCTGGCTCATGCAGTAATACACGCAGGCAAGCATTATTCTCTTCATTTAATTTTCATAACAATGAATATGAATGGTTCGCTCACAATTAATTAACATAATTATCTTTTTATAATGGCATATGTCTTTTGAGATAAAATAAATTATACACTTTTGTGGTTTGTCTTACTTAAATGTGCTGTCCTAATTGTTGAGGTAATGTACTGTGTAGAGATAGTTTAGTGTGCCTCTGCTTCTATAACAAGATTGCTTTCTTAATTATCTCAGTCGTAGAAACCCTGTAAATTAGTAAGCAGCACACATTTCTGGTAGAGCCAGTATACTTGTTTACGTGCAGATGTCCAATGTCTTATGACGTTCGGGCTTCATTGCGTGCCTCTTTTTCAAGAAACCACTGCAATGGATTCTTTTGTCGTATTCTGTGTTCTGAATCTGTGTGATATTTTTTTCTTCTTCTTTTACAGATGTCGTGTCGCATCCTTCAGATGTGAACTCTTATCGACGTGGGAGGAAAAAAAGAGTACCTTATACAAAAGTGCAGTTAAAAGAACTGGAGCGGGAGTATGCAACCAATAAATTTATTACCAAAGACAAACGTAGAAGAATATCTGCGACAACAAACCTATCTGAAAGACAGGTTACAATCTGGTTCCAAAACAGAAGAGTTAAAGAGAAGAAAGTTCTTAACAAACTGAAGACCACCAGTTAATGGATTAAATACTTGGAAATATAATTTTGCAGGCTACGAATTTTGCTTAATATGTACAAGGCAACGAACTTCATGATCTAATTAAGTCGTCTGTGCCTACGATGGATTTTAAAAGTCGAAGCTTGCAGGAATTTACTGTGTAGGGAACAGTTAAAAGGAAATTCTCCTCAAATCAAAAGCAGTCCCGAGCAGTCAAAAAGCTATGAAAAGCATACCAAGAATGCACAGTGTGAGCTGAGTTATTGCAACAATATAATATGGTCGTTACTTGCTTGACTCAGGTTCTGACTGTGTTTGCATAAGTGTTAGGGCACAGGTATTCAGGGCGGTACCTGGAAACGTATTTTCGTGAACTTCAACTGCATGCTATTATACTGCTCAGGTGAATCATTCAGCATAATGAGAAGAAGCTTGACTGTAAATTTAATCACTGCGTTTTATACAAGGCAAGTACAGTAACATAAACAAAGCAAGCTAATTTGTCTTTCATTTACATGGATAGCAACATGGACAAGCAGACACGTTTCCCAAAATATTTTTTTCTGATATACATACATATATATATATATATATATATATATATATATATGTGTGTATAATTTCTTCTTAATGTTGCTGCAAAACATACATTTAGTTTCATATGAATAGTGCATTTTTCCTATTGAAAATAGATTTCCAAAATAGGGGACTCCCCCTGAACTGTGTTATATGGAACTAAAAAAGCAGAAAGTAAAAATTGGATATACTCTAGACAGAACACATTCCAGAAACTCGGCTACAAAAACTGATGTCACATATAAGTGAACTTTTCTGTTCCCTGTGATATTTTGTTTCATTTTCAAATCGATGCGAAATTTTGTTTGGTCGGTGACAAAATTACACTAAAAACTTAGGCATTCATTAGCATTTTTTTTTCAGTCACTTACATTGTTTGTATTAATACTATATTGCAAATAAACTGTTGAGCACACTGTGAAAATATTTGCTTATGAGCACTATTTCCCAAATTGCTTGTAAAAAAAACAGAACAGAGATGGAAAAGAGAGTTAAACTATTATTGAAGTTTCATAAACAAACTTACAGCCTTTGAAAACTACTGGCCGCATATCATTGTGTTATGCGTTAGTGTTGATGAGTCCTCTTGCATTATCATTGGAGGAAATGGCTGCAATCCAGGTCTGATATTTTGCTGTTTACAGATATACATTTTTTCAAAAGTCAAATATAAAATCACTTTCAACCAAATCCTTATTATACAAACGCCCCCATGGTAGCTATGTGATAGGGGTTATAACCCAGTTGCTATGTAAAAAGAAGGATCAGTGGATGGTAAGATACAAAGATTCAAAACGGAAGGGTCTGCTCTGCGGTAGGATAGATGCGCGGATAGGGTTTGGTAGTTCTCCAAATGGCAGGACTATAGAGGCCTCAAACCTTGACCTTGACAAAAACAGACTGTCTTTGTCCTTGACTTATGGCAGCCCATGAATAGCAAAATCTGAATCAGTAGATCAAGTGCGCCACCTTGTGTTTCTGCTCTACCTGGTTAGGTTGATTCGGTTGTTGTAAATTATAGTTACCAGCAAAAAAACTGAACAATATTTGAAAGAAAAAAAGGACGAGGATACCAAATCATTTTTTCAACAACATTTTTTTTTTTTACTCCAGTACTTACTGAAATACAATCGCAGGTCATATACTGTCTTTATTTCAGTTCTTTATTTAAAAAAACGTTAATTTGAAAATGCCTTTTAAATATCATCTGAAAAGTCAAAATATATTCTGAAAATGCCTTTTAAATATCATTTGGAAAACTCAAAATATAGTCTCATTGTGATATGTAAAAAGGAACAGGATTGGTCATTTAAAATAAGTACATGGACTTAAACGTTAGTTTTTTCTCTAACCATTAATTTTACAAACACGTGTAATTTTAAGGTCACTATTCCTTGAGCTATAAGTTATCGTTTGATAAAACTAACTTGTGATTCAGATACTTACAGCGTTTGTTTTAGTTCTAGAACCAAAACCAGATCACCTGTTATTCATAATAGTTGTTTATTGAGAACTGTTATAAATGACACATTTAAATTAATAACACAAATGAAGCACTGACAATTAACTTTGGATCACATATCCCACATATCTGAAAATCTTAATTATTGTAGTTGGTATTATTCAGTTCTGCAGCACTCATTTAATATAACTGACTTGCACTTATGCGAGAAAGACTTGCCAGGCATCTGTGGCGCTTAAATCCACACTGGTCCGTAAAGTTTTTGTATTATTGGCACGAAAGCAGCTGGAGAATGCAAGCATTTGAACCCACGTTAGGCATAAAACTTCACGCTATACTTTTACTGGCGATTTTCCATATTAAGAAATGAGAGCCGGCTTTTAAACGTGATAATATAGTGAAAGAACACACAATGTTATTTTGGTGTGGTGTAATTGCCATCAAGTAAAATGTTTTATATTGAACCCGGTGTCTTCATAAATATTAAGCTATATATAAATGGCAACCACACTATTTAAAATTTATAGACAATTCATAAGTGACTATTTTAGAAGCAATGACTTTTCTTTTTACTTTATTGGCCTAGTTCAGCATACGCAGTTTATTGTAATTGTTTCTAACTTGATACATTTTCTAACTTGCCATTCTGTTTAATATGCGAGGGCAAATTCACCTGCCATTATATCCGTAGTTAAATGCTTAACATTACAAATATACTTTAAGTATGACTTTTGAGTATTTTACTTGTAACATTTTGAGTTGTTATTTTATGATGTACAAAGATGAACGTGAATAAAACTGATGTTTAACGAGAAGAACCATGTGTTTTTTATTATTATTTCGAAATGCTTGAAAAATAAAACATAGTGTTACCAGAGAAATATTTCTTTTATTAAAAAAATTGGAGACTCGGCAACATCATCAGTTTATATTATCACTGAAAAAATTGTCTAAAATCGGCATATACCCCTCGTCTTCAGTTTGAAATCTGACTGTAGTTAAACTCAATGAACATTTAATGCATGGTGTCAAAAAGTTAAAAACCATTTTTGTACGCAAGGACATCACTTGTAGACCTTATTTATTACAAAATACGTTATTTTGCCTTTCAAAAGTATGGTATACTACCATACTATACGTGACAAATCAGACAAAATTGGATCGGTTGTTGGAGCAATACAATCTGAAACACCATTCACATAATATTCTATAATATGAACTAAAACAAGTGGTCCAAATGAGAAGATAACTAACCCTGTTGCGTCTATTAATACAACAATCTTTTGCTGTCACAATTAATACAATACTCTACAAATGTAATATCATTATGTTATAAATTACAACATTTTGGATCACACTTCTAGTTTATTTTCTGGAGGTCGAAGTCCAAACTTAATGAGCCCACATTTTAATGTCCATTACAGTTTTTGGAAATCAAAATACTTAATTCACCAAATTTTGGAAGTCTTATCTAACAAAGAGACATTGAAAGGTAAAATGAAATACCACTGACAAAATACCCCCTTATTTTAGAAAAAAGGAACTAGTTTGACTTCAATGCCTGCAGATTTGTGTAACCTAATTTTGTTTGTATGTTTTCACTTTTGGAGTCGAATGCTTCATCTCCCTTATATTTTATTTGTTTTTAGTTAATAAATACATTATTTTAATTAATGAATGAATACATTTAGGTATCTATTCGAAATGTATCCTACAGGGATAACCCCATGGATGCAGTCTCTTTTTTGTTGGAGGGGGCAGCAGGCAGACAGCAAAACAATCTAACAGTATAGTTTTTTTTTAATTATTACTTTTTATTGAAGTTAGAAATAATTATCATATAGCAAACATTCTGAAGAAATAGAAGGTCATATATACATAAATAACAGAAGTAGAACAGTACAATGAATTGTCATACAAAGTTCGCATGCATCATGTTTTTAAACTGGTCAAAAAGGGTGGCCAAATTCATCAAATTGGTCTATTTTTTCTAATAAAGAGTAACAGATTCGGTCATTGTGAGTCAACATACTTACATTAGCCACCAGTCTTCCATGAGAATTGGCTGCTTGCTCTTCCAGTTACCCAGCAGCAGTCTCCTTAAACTAATAGTGATGCAGGTGAGAGCCTTGTGTGCATGAAATATCGAATGAAAAGTATGACTTTCATGGTACCAAGGATAAATAATTCCGGACTGAAAGGTAATTTTGAAGACACAGTATTGGAGCATAGGTGATATACTGAAAGCCAAGTGTTTCTAGTCATATGGTAGTCCCTGATCACATGGCCTAAGGAGGCGTGATGCATGTTGCATCTCCAACAGCTGTCATCTTGAGTAGCACAGTAATTTAAGCTGGGAAGAGACTCTGGGTCCATCACGTCTGCCCCTATGCTTTACCTTCCCCCCTTCCCCCTTAATTTTTTCTCACTCCCTTCTTTCACTCTTCCAGCTGACCATCCCACCCTCAGCCCCCACCCCTGACGATGCCCACTCTTGGCTGACCACCCTACCCCTTTTACATTTTTGGTTGACCCACCATTCTAGTGATCTCCAACACAGAGTCTTACCCCCCTTTCTCAAATTACTCCCTTTTCTGTTACTACTGCTTATAAGAAGTATATCATTTCAATACATTTGGTTGTCTATGTAATTGTTTCCCTGTTTTTTATGTATACCTTGTATTAACTGTAATGTTTGTTCACCACTGACTTGGAACCTTTGAAAATTAGTCCTTGACTCAAAGGTATTAGTCCCAAACTGAAATAAATAAAATAAATAAATAAAATAAGAAGGATGAAATACCTATAATGTGTAAACAGGTATCAATTCAGAGATATTCCCTGCCCATTCTACTACCCAAGATACCCAGTGATTTCCTTGGAAAGCAGACATTTGTGACCATTAACTAACCAGAGTGAAGATACCAGGTATGAACATCTTACCAGATGTGTGGGGCTGAATGTGCTCTAATATTACAAACCATTAGCAAGAAAGAGAGAGTGAGAGATGATCCATTGCACTGATCAGTGGATGGCTGGAAGGATAGATGGATGGATTTGTAAGCATTCACCAGCAAAGATGTGGCAAAGTGGGAAACTTTGCCCTTTGCAATTGTTAGGCAAAGTTTTGGCAAATGTCTCTATGCCCCAGATTTTCATGAAGCACCATGAAGTGCCTTGGCTGGCAAAGTTTTGCCTAATTCAGCTACAGAGCCCACTGCCAATTGTAGTGGATCCTGAGAGTAAATATCTGGAAAGAAGAAAAAAAATGTCATTCCCCCACCCTCATAGAACCCACATCACCTCCCCCAACTCAGGGTAACAGTAAGATAAAAATGCTACCCCTTCTCCCAACACATTTAGCATCCTGAAACCAGTCATTTTCTTTCCCACATGACATAATATTCCTAATTTTTTAAAGAATCAAATACCATTCCCCAACCCACTTGTATTCCAACTCCCACCCTCCTGTCTCCCACAACCTCAATAATTCAATAAATACCTCCTTCCCCAACCCACTTAGCACCCCAACTCCCCTTCTCTTCTTGGGTGCACTAATTTGTTTATTAAAAAAAAAAGATTTTGGTCAATGGAGACAGGACCAGTGCAGCCCTCTTTACACCACCTCAGGCAGCCAACTTCCAAATGATTGAGAGCAAAAGTGGTTTTGTTCTCATTCATTCAGATGGCACTCAGCTGAGGCAGTATGAGGATGACTCCATTAGTTGCCGTCCTCTGGGACAAAGTTCTTTTTTTTTTTATAAATCAGTACACTCAAGGGAGATGGAAAGAAGGCTAGAAGATGGGGCCCTAAGTGGGCTGGGGAAGGAGGTATTTATTGAATTATGGAGGCCATGAGGGTGTAATGGGGGGAGTTGCAATAATAAGTGGATCAGGAAGGGGCATAAGTAATTGAAAAAATATTTCTGGTACTATGGGGGAGAATGATGGGATTTGGGATGCTAAGTGGGCGAGGGAAGTGGTAACTTCTTTTCTTTTCTTGTGACTTTAGGGGGATAAGGGGAACTACAAGGGGGAAGGTTTTTCTGTCTTTTTTTGTTTGTTTGTTTGTTTTTTTAGCAGGCAACTGCTATGCTTTAGGTATCTGACTTTGGTTGCCTTTCCCCAAGGTATAAAATACAATTCCTGAACTTTTCTCCTGAACTTTACCATTCGCAAGGTGAATGTCAAATGTTTTACTGCACCAGAAAGACTAAATTAAACATAATAATGTCTCTTTGTGCATATGCTTACACACACACACACACACACACACACACACACACACACACACACACACACACACCTGCTCTGCTTTGAAGCTGCATCACCTGCAGCTGCCTCTCTTGGTCTGAGCCCAGTTTCATTGCTTACCAGCTGAAGTGAGTTGGTCATCATTCAGCAGATCTGAGTTGGAATCCTGAGTCCCCTAATATTCTTTTAACCTCAAATTTCGCAGGAGAGGCGATCCATAGTGGTGTGGTGTTGGAAAAGTTGCACTGTTGGGGTTTGCAGTCAAAGACATGCTGACATGTTGACTACAACGTCAGTGTCAGTATGAGTATGAGTGAGTGGCCAGTTTGCTTTCCACTCAGTCATTTGAAATAAAGCTTTTAAATGTGAATCATTTATAAAAAAACATGAAAAGGGGCACATAAAAAGAAAAGCCTTGCATGAATGAGATATGCCACGGCCCTCACTGAGAATATCATTGATATTCTCCCCTCATGCACCTTGACCTTTGACAGCACTTGTGGCTCTGGCACTGGTGATGTCATGAGATCAAGCTGTACTCTGGAAGAGTTATAAACATATTTTCAGCTGTGCCATGGCATAGATATATAGATAGATAGATAGATAGATAGATAGATAGATAGATAGATAGATAGATAGATAGATAGATAGATGGATGGATGGACGTGTGGGCTGATGGGAAGACAGACAGATAGATAGATAAGGTAGCACTCCAACTATTAGGGTTGAAGTGGCACTTCTTAAACCACATTTGCACCTAATAGCTCCGACTGTCCCTGGATCAAACAAATGACCTGAAATTTGACATACAGTATAATGCACATGTTTGCTGTCAGAATCTCTAGCTACTGAAACTGTGATAAATATATTGTGCCAGCAGTTTAGAAGTTCTAGAAGGTTGAAAATGTGAAAATATATATTTTTGTAAGACTTCATTGCTCACCAACACAGCTGTGAGTTCAAACCTGACATTTTCGGATTAATTAGAGACTGACCCAAGGATAATTATTAGATAGGTGGCTTTACTGAGAACTTTGTAGTTTTCAAAATATTAAGAATGTTATTTTTGTGCATGTGCTGTTTATTTTTTTCATAATTTCCCACACATTTCTGTTTTTATTTTTTTTCTTAGCAACAATCTTCCAGTTTTTCTTTTTAGGCAAAATGCTTTTTTGTGAGATAATGTTTTCATGTTTGTCAGTTTTAGCAGTCACAAAAGTGGGTGAAAGAAGTGAACACTTTGTGAAACAGAAACAAAATAAATGCTTGGAGATGTAGTTTGAAACTTGTGTGGTTGAAAAAGTGGGATGCAAGATTCATTCAACTCTTTTTTTTAAACAATAGATTTTAATTTATTAAGAGTTTTTTAAACAATCATTTTTAATTTATTAATAACATATGACTGTTGTGAGTCACAAAATCAAGCCTGTTTTCATGACTCAAAAAAAACAATTTTTGTGGCTTGAACACTCATTTTCATTAGAGTAAGGGGTCACATCCAGTAAGTTGGTAAAATAAGAGAACACATTGCACATTAGAAGCAAAAAAGTGCTTATAGCAGTGGTATAAAACAGATGTGATCAATAGAGTGGGGTATGCATTTGATTCTTCAAGTGCTGCTTTTTTAAAAACACTTTTTTTAATTATAATTAAAATTAGACGGCTCAGTGTTATGAAAGCAGGACCTGTTTTCATGACTCAAAAACCTTTTTTTTTAACTCCCAAACCCATTTTCCTGACATAAAACTTTTGCTTTAGTGACACTTAGTCTTAAAACTAGGAACACTATCAATGGCTTTGTTGGGACATGTGAAAAGCATGTTACTGGTCTGGGGCAATGCATATGATGATGCAGCTGCTGTGCCAGTATCCTGCTGGCCCACTCCCTAAGTCTGCCACAGATCTGACAACATGTGGATGATGATGATGATGCAGCTCGGGCCACTCACAAAGCAAGCAACAGATTTGCTGCACTGTGCATCACAAAGCAACCTATAGGTCTGACACAGGGAGTGGCACTATGCAGTGTTTATAATGAGGTATAAGAAAGGCAAAAGCAAAATATGTCAGTTGTTAGAAATATTTTTCAAAAAGTTATGAAACAAATTACAAAGAACTATTTTAGTGAATCTATTGGGGTTGAAATACAAAGCATAAAAAAGTAGAAAAATGGAAAAACTAGGGTTAAAAGGGTTCCATGAGTTAATATCATGCAAAAAATATCACAGGACAAAATATGGCAGTCAAAAAATTGAGGGGAAAAAATAAAGTGTGGTAAAAATACTGAATCATTTAAGGCTGCTTTAAAAACTTATTTATTTCAATAAGTATTTTCAGATACTGTTGATTTTAAATTTGAATTGCAATTTTAATACTGGGTTTTTTAAATTTGAAATGTTGTCATTATATTGTTCAGGCACTTTGGTTTTGGAAAAACACTTTTTTATAAATAAAACCTGACTTGACTAAAAACATTGCAGGACAGAACAGTGCAGGTTGCAGGCAGTACAAGCCTCAAGGCTGCAAAAGAGCACAGGACACTGGAGGCTTCATATGGGGGGGGGGCTAACTGGCAGCCACCCTCAGCCCTTCACTATGCCATGCACCACAATCCTACATTGGGGGATAACTTTGCTCCAGCTTTGCATGGGTTAGGCCCCCAATGCAGGACTGTGATGCATGGCACAGCGAAGTGACCGAGGGTGGCTGTGAAAAGTTAGCCCCCCAATGCAGCCTCTAGTGTCCTGTGCTATTTTGCCACCTTGTGGCTTGTACTGTCTGCACCCTGCACTGTTCTGTCCTATGAAGTTTTTACCACACTTCATTTTTTTCTGCCATGTTTTGACCATGATATATTGTCCTGCAATATTTTGTACACACGGAACCAGTTAAAAGTACCTGGAACTTGGTGTGGTGTTCCTTGTGATTTGCTCTATCATGCAACACAGCCTTGGTATTATCATAATAGTGGCACTGTCTTGTCAGACAAAGTAAAACAGTAACATAGGAATGCTTGCATTGAGGGTGCTAATATTAGGGTAAAATCAACACTGCATAATATGATTGCTTAAACCCTGAGATACTCCACATGGGTTCAGGGCAATATTCATGATCTGACCCTGCTCGTCCTACTAGGAGTGCACCCTCCTCCCTCTTTAGGGTCCCATTCTTCAGCACTTCTCTGGGACAGAAATCATTCTCTTTCAAGGGCCCTAAGCTATTCAGCAGCCAATCACCTAACCTTATAGTTTGATCCTCCACTGATTCCTTTAAGGCTAATCTTAAAAAGCTCTTGCCCAACAAATCCCCCTGCAACTGCTTCTAGCTACTCCTGTTTCAGGATACATTAACCATACTCTCCCTCACTCCCGTCTGCCTAAAACACCTCCTTACTTTACTCTTTCCTCTCACCTTTCTCTCACCCTCTTCCCCTACCCCTCTGTTATGTTTTCTGTACCTATGTACAGCAAGCCATTTCTCATGCAGCTATGTGCATGGATATACTGTACTTGAATGTTTGTTTTTTTTGGCATGGTGTCATGCTTACAGCCTTGTTATTTTATTAAGAATGTGTTCCGGTAAAGTTGTTTCTTCTCTAACTATGTGTGTAATTAGTGTGTCTCTGAAAAATGTTACTCTCTGTAAATATATATATATATATACCTACCCATGTTTTGGTCTAACTGGACACTTGTGAAAATGGGAATTTTTTTGCCCTTATGCCTTTCCAGTATAAAGTAAAAATTAAATGAAATTTTACCGCGCAGTCAAACACAGCACAAGCAAACCGCACGGTAAAAGGTCACATTGCGGAAAAATAGAGAGGCACACAACCTCATAAATCCAGCATTCCCTGACACTATAACACACAGTACACAACACAGAAGTTAATTTTCAATGCCGGGGGCTACGCCCCCCCCAACCACACATGGGGATTTGCCCTCCGCATCCCCTAATAATTATAATCAACTCCGAGTGGGGGCTATACTCAGGGAGGAGGACAAAATCAGGCTTGCAAGGATCAGGCGCAAGAGGAAACAAAAACATTACACAGAAATCAAAAGAGGAAACAAGTATACATAGAGCGCAGGGGTGGGACTGGAACCCCTAATGCATCCAACTGTACTGCCTTCCTGAACTGTAGCTTTGTCCGCTAAGCCATAATGGCAGTATTCTGACTCTCCTCAGAGCTCCTTATTGAAGTGCTCAGTGTGAGTGAATACAGCTACTGACAGGTAGCGCTATTATTTTCCTGCCGCTGTGTTTACTCATGCTATTTTGGCTTCGCGGTTTTTACGACTCTCATATTGGTGCGCTCTTCTGCCCGCATACCCTCCAGACGATACTCCACACCACAGATTCTTCAAGGTTCCAGGGAGTTGTGACCCTAATTTCTTCAGTTCCTTACTTTTTACACTTTGCATTTCAAACCTAACAGCTGCATTCATGTGATTGTTTTGCAACATGTATTGGTATTGGGAATTGTTTCCCATATGATCCAGTATTGTTTATTTTCTGTCTATTATACTGATTAAGGCTGTATACAGCTGCATTTAAACCAGTTAAATACTAAATAATGCAAGAGGTCGTGTGTGTAATGAGAATGTTATACACACCCAAGGTATGTGGTGCTACATAAACCCTAAGAGCAAAAGTCAGTGGATATAAAATGCATCACACACCAAGGCTGTGTAACAAATTTGAGTGTCTCTCTTTGTCACTGCTGATTTAACTTTCAGGAAGATTTTATTTACGGAATGCCTGTGAGACTTTTTTTGTCACTGTTGAACTGCTGAGTAAGTGATTTGTACTGTTTGACTGATTTGCAATGCCTGTTTATCCATGAGGGAATGTTCCATCTTGAGACATGTGATTGAGGTGAGGCAGCCATTATAACCAGTTGGTTAATGGAACATTGCACATGGCTTTAAGAATGTTAGAAACCAGTGGCCATTTATTATAGCTGTATACATCACCATTTCAAGCTGTATACAATATCTCCACAATTTTTGTTTTATTTAGTTGTTTAACCAGGAGTAGCACACTAAGCTGAAAGCTTTTTTTACAGGAGTGACCTGGGAGCACAGGGAAGTTAAGTGACTTGCTCAGGGTCACACAGTATGCAAGTGGAAGCTGTGGGATTCAAACCCAGGTCTGGTCTGCTGGGTGTCACCAGATTTGCAGCTCAGATCCTTAAACCACTATGCTATACTGCCTCCCCAATTAAAGCTGTATACCCTTGAGAAGAAACACCCATGGAGATAAACTGCAAAGACCAACATGATGAAGTAATGACAAATTAAGCCAGTTAACACACCCATTAACCTATTGACAAAATCAATTAAAATTGTCCATACCAATTAACACACTTACCTCAAAACATTCAAAACCCTCCCACACCTATAACTAAATCCCAGTCCACAGCCAAAAAAGGCACTGCAACCTCACAAAAAACTTCTCCAAAAACAAACCCTAGCTACAACAAAACAACATTTACTGCAATCTCATAGAACTCTTTATATCACACCTAACAACCGTGTCCCTTAATGATCCAACTCTCTCCTCAGGCACCAAGCCTACCATTCTCTTGCCAACATGACTCTTGATGCTGCAGCTCTCTCCTCAGGTGCCAGGCACACAATGCTGCTGCCACTATGTCTATCAATGCCAGTCCCTTCAGGCTACTCGCATGCCACTCCTGACTGCAGAATGCAGGTGCTCCTGACTAAGCATGCCACTCCTAACCACAAAGACCATGCCCAACCAAAAACACCACTCCAGACTGCAAACTCCAGCTGCACCCCATGACATCACCAATAAATTAAAGGATGGACCACCACAGACATTTTGCCATACATAAGTGGACCCTATACTATGGAAAACAGTAGAGAAAAAAAACTTATTAAACAAAAAAAAAAAGTCACTTCACTAAGGAAAGACAGAGGGACAAAACACAGCAAAGGCAAACCAAAATTGATCACAATCATGATCTAAAGATAAAAGTTAACATCCTAAATTATTATAGAAGTCAGTAATCTAAAGTCTAAACATGTACACTGTGGAAAGAAGGAGATTCAGAGGTGACATGATATTAACACATAAAGCAAGCAGGGATCCTGGACTAGTCAATATACTTCAACTTAAATCAAATACTAATACAATGTATATCCGAGCTCACAATTACAAACTTAGTGGTGAACTATTCAGAACTGATTGTTGGAAATACTGGTACACACAAAGGATAGTGGAGACTTGGAATAAGTTACCAGATGTAGTAGCAGAACTGAACACGCTAATAAGCTTCAAGGTCCAATTTGATAAATATATGGATGCAGAGTCAGTCTTGCAACCTACCTAGTGTGAACAGGCAGGCAATTAATATGGGCTTTGGCCTCCTTTTGCCTGAACATTTTACTGTGTTACTATGTGTGATGAGTCGGTCCACTATACTGAGAAGTACCCATCTCAGAGTGTATTCAGACTTGCCCTTTCAGCTCATAATTGCCCTCTTGATGAGTATAATTCCTTGTATACCAAACATACCCATCCTTTTTCTATCTTTCTATCAGATCTATCTATTGATCTATCTGTGTGTCTGTCTGTCTATCTATCTATCTATCTATCTATCTATCTATCTATCTATCTATCTATCTATCTATCTATCTATCTAGCACTGCTATTGGTGGAATCCAATCACATGACCATGCAGTTATCAAAGGGGAATAGTCATCACAAAGGACCCCTCACTCAAGTATGGGGTTGGTTCCAATGTACACTTTGTGTGCAAACACATTTTGTTTTTACTTACTGTTTACTGTAGCATAATAGAATGTATCAGACCAATTTTGCTTACTTCTAGGCTGGCATCAACTGTAACTACAAATCCCAGAATCCCCTGCAGCTGACATCAGAGTAGGACTGTAGCAGTGGGAGAGTCAACAGCCTGCAGTCCATGTTAAAGTTTATATAAGCTCTGATTTTTGCTGCTGGTCCAGCTACCCTAACAGGGCTAAGTAAAGTCCCAGAGGACTGTACTTAGCCCCTGGAGAAAAGCAGAACCATAAATTATCAGCGTTACTGAATCCACTGTTTCCTCAATATTGTTTTTCATCTCAGTCATCCTTCTCTCAATCCTGTTTAAGTCTTTTCTCATGGCTAGCCTAATTTGTTGATGTGCACTATGACCTGATCAGTTTACTGGATTGCTATGATGATGTTTGGGGATGTTTCTTCTGACTCCATTTTAGGCACCTTCTTCCTTGGAGGTTGCCGCCAAAGAGGCATCATTGTCTCTCTGAGCTTCCTTACATTTTCCCTCTTTCTTACTGTTTCTTTAATTCATGGTTTGGTGTGCCTATACCCTTTTATTTATGGATAACCATGTTGGTGCTTTTTTGCTGTGACAGCATATTGATGGTGCAGATCAGATTGAATTTGTTGTTGAGTTTTGGAGAAGCTCTAACCATAAGCAGCTATTCAGATGGTGAAATCAACAAAAGGCCACTTATGAGGTTTTTGAGGTAATTTCTTTACGTTATTAAGGTGGTTGTTACATGTTTTATCAGGTTGCTGTTTTATATGGTATTAAGGTGGCTGTTACAAGTGTTGTTATGGTTGCAATAATTTTTTTTGATATTAATATGTTATTAAAATGTTAATAACACATTATTATTACAGTGGTTGTAGCATATCTGCTAACTGGGTACCACCAGATATAGGGAACTATCCAATGGTAATTTCAAAGTGGTCTATGGTCTAGCCATGTAAACTGTCTATCTATCTATCTATCTATCTATCTATCTATCTATCTATCTATCTATCTATCTATCTATCTATCTATCTATCTATCTATCTATCTATCCTGCAAATGGGGTATGACATGGGTTACTTAAGATATAATTTTTATCTTCATGAGAAGGTATTGGTTTGTTGATATCTCATAAGTGGTGAATCCAAAAGTATGATAGCAATAGACTAGTACCCTCAAATGAAGAACAAAATAACTTTTTTTCTGAAGTCAGTCCATGGCTTTTTTGATTTCTACAACAGGTTTCTAGGTGGTTTGTGAAAGAAATGGTTAAAAGTTACAAAAGTACACTATTGTGACTGTAAAAGATGCTTCATAGTTTGTATGAAATGTTTGTTTTCTAAAATGGAATACAATACAATTTTTAATAAAAATAGCTACAAAAGTAAACAAGTAAAAAGTGTGAACTACATAGACTACTGCAAATTCGTTCAAAAAATAAATGACAGCTCACATTTTATATATTTATTCATTAAACTTTATCAGAACAAGCCTACTAAGTCATTATAGCTTGTTTTCAGAGATGCCCTTGGGAAAAATAAATTAAGTTTGTCACTGAGCATGCTCAGAAATGTGTCTTCACATGTGAGAATAAATTTCTAAGCATGCTCAGTTTGCCCAAACTGAGTGAGATAAATGTCTGAGCATGCTCAGTGACTAACTCTATCTATTCTGCTCATGCTGCCCCAAATAACATGTTTATCTTGCCAAATTGATTTTCACACGTGTTGTATGAATGGGGATTACCTCATGAGGTAGCTCAAATATGCATGTTATCTGGTGTGGAATGTTTTTATTGCACACTTGCACCACTGGCACAGCCACGACTGCACAGTGTCAATGACAACAGCATTTCAAACCAGATAACATGACTATTTGAAGTACCTAATAAGATAATTGATGCATACTATGAGAGTCCAAAACTCTATTCTTTTGTTTGTGCCTACTTCAGAGCAAGAAAATGTTATGCGTAGAAAGAAATAAAATATTGAGTTTAAAATGGTTTATCGTGCCTTCTTTAGCAACTTTATCTGTTTCATATAGCATTCTGTGTGACTGAAGTCAACTTTCAGTACTCAGCAGATTAGCATATAAAAATTGATATGCTGTAGTATGTTAGAATTGCATTATTTTTATTTGTGACCGCTTAAATTTAAAGTTTTAAACTACTATTTTTATGTTGTGATTTTTGTTCGCTGACTTCCGTGCTGCCTTCTGTATTCAGCCCTAGTGGTCCACCCACTAACTTGCCGATTGGTCTGTTTGTGATGCATTTCTGTTGGTTGCTTTGGTGAAATAGACAGCTGTGGTTGGTGGGCGATGCTGTCACTGAGAAAATGTGCATGTCTAGCAGTGTAGGTAGCATTGCTACAGACGTGCTTGCTGTGGTCTGTGTGAAAAAAATAAGTTTCTTTTATCTCAGTTTTCTTTGGATGGGAATATGAAATGAGTTGCTTTTATCAAGGTTTATAGAGTTAAGTACAGATTATGTTTTAGTTATGGAAGATAGCTATGAGCTGCAGCATGCATATGTTGGAGGGATGAATTCATTATAAAATGGGGACAACATTTTTTGGTTTGCTTGCAATATAAGAAGACAACATAGTTTGCAAAATGACAGAAGTACTTTTTGGTCTGACTTTGTTAACCATGACTATACTACTTATGCTTAGCTTACCATTTCAGTCATAGAGTGAACTTGGCAGCATGAGAGGGAGACAACATTTCACCTGTTAGGAAGCCTGCATGGGTGAATTCCACTTTCAGCTGTGCTGTAAAGTTGGTGCTTGTAAAAAACTGCATCCATAGTGAGATTCTTTACATTACAGAGATTTCTGATCATGAAATTCTCTTCTGGCTTCTCTGGTTAACATTTTTTTTTTGTTTTTAACACACAGTGATTTTTTGTTTGCAGTCACACTGAAACTGATTACTTTAAAAGTGAGAGTTGTTTAGCGGAGGGAAATAGCATTACTAAAAGAAATTCTGAGTACTTTCTAATTAATTCTATGATGTTACACATTTATAACAATTTCATGAACAGCCCCATTTATGTTCTGTTAGGTGAAAGTGACACAGTATTAGGTGATGGGTTCACTGTGCCAAATGCAGGGTACCTTGGAGGCTACTATGCAGATAACATAGCTCCTGTGCAAATAACATGATTTCAAATGTTATTTGCACAGTAGCAATCTCTTTGGTTAAAATAACAGCTTTTAGAATAGTCTCAACTGCTCTACCAAGTTTTGCAAGGTGATCCATTCCATCTTTGATCCTCCTACCCAATCTGCTTCCCCTGTCCTCATTGTAAATGGCACTCCAGTCTCTGACTCTTCCTCTGTTGCTGCTCACTTCAGTGAGTTTTTCACCACATGTGCTCTCCCCTCTTTACTGTCTCCTAGCTCCTCTACCCTTACTCTAGCTCCATACTGCTCTCTGTGCACCCTCTCCCTGGGGTTTCATTTCCTTACTGTCTCTGTTTGGGAAGCCCTGCTTGTTTCTTCTTCACTCAAGCAGTCCATATCTAGCTTTGATGGCTTGAACCCTAAACTCCTCCATCTCTCAGCTACTACCATTGTATCCCCCCTCACTCACCTTCTCAAACTCTCCTTCATCCTGTGCAGTATCTCTCAGGCTTGGAAGTTGGTCAAAGTTCTCCCCCTCCACAAAGGGGGCGATCTCTCCTCTCTGGCAACTTCCATCCTAGCTACCTCTTCTCCTCCTTTGCAAAGCTACAAGAGAAATTGGTCTACTTATGACTCTCTGACTTCCTCCACTCCATCCAACTTCCTGTCCCCTTCCTAGGCTGGTTTTCAGAAGCAGCATTCCACCGTCTTCTTCCTGCTATGTGTCACTGACTCCATCCTCTCTGGGATGGATCAGGGGCATATCTAAGCAACCATTTTCATTGATTTGGCCAATGCCTTTGATTCAGTGGCTCATCTGCTCCTCTTGGAGAAGTTGAGTTCTGCTGGCCTCTCAGCCTCTGCTGTTGAATGGTTCCATTCATGCATGAAGAAAGTTACAATAGAGTATATTAGTAATGTGTGGTGAGGCATACATACTTCTCTGCCTTTGAAGAGTGTATCACTATGAGGCACTGGCTTGGGGCTGTACTTTTTGCTTCAGATAGGAGGCTACGGGCTGGGTAGAGGGATGAGAATTAGGGTTGAAAATCCTAAGGAATGTCCCACCACACATTTGCCAAGACTCTGAAGACCCAAAACCCTAATTTTATTTTTCCTTTTGCTGCTTGGGGGTTGGGAGTTGTGTTTGGAAGAAGTAAGGCCACATTTCACTACAGTTGTGGTGTTAACTTGAAACCTAACTGTAGCATTAACACAGGTTTTTGCATAGAATATTATACTGGTGCAGGAGCACCAGTACAGTTAGGGTTGAGTGACAGGTTCTGTGTTAATCCTCTATCTTTGCTCCTTAATAACTTTGGCAGTTTTTGATGAAATTACCCGAAATACTACATGCATTATCTAGTAGGAAAGGTCTAAGCATGTGGAATGTTTTGTGATAGAATCTTGTGCAGTTTCTCAGATCTACATATTTTGTGTTCCTGTAAACATCTCAAATGCCTAGCTTAGTGAGAGGAGCCATTCTCCCATGTTCTTTGTATGAGAACAGTGGGACTTTCTTGAATTCTAAAGCTGCAGCTGGAGTCGTACTGCCGTCTGAAGATAAAGCAGTGACTCAATGATCCCCTGTTCATTCTTTCTATCAGTCTGTCTATCTGTCTGTCTGTCAGTCAGTCAGTTTGTCTGTCTGACTGTCTATCCATCTAAATATTTATTAAGTGGATCAGGATTTCCAACTCAGTAATGCTTCCCCAGTGTCGGAATCTAAAAGTCCCTGCAGTAAAGAAAACTGTATTTTACTGATTTTTTCCCCTGTAACAAAAAAAAAGTCCCTCAATGATCTGACCTCTCTACACCCCCAACCCCACCCCTACCCCAGCCAGATCTCCCAATCAGTACCCACCCCCAACCCCTCTACACACCCTCACTCACCTCAACACAACCCACAGCATAGATTCACTTTCTAATGGAAGATATGTCTCGCTGCTGGAACTGCCATATGAGAAAATAAGGTAAGTCATGTTTAATGTATTTCAGTGGAGTTTCAACTTTCATTCATAACTTAGTCATTTTTGCATATTTTAACACCAACTTTTCAACATAGCCCTTTTGGGACTCCATCTCATGACCAATGATGGTGGAATTATGCAAATCAGGCCCAAAAGGCAATTTTGCATTCAGTTTTGAAATGACCTTTTGTAAAAGATTTGAAAATTGTCCCCACCCTTGTTCATGAGGTGGGGTCATAACAAGGCTATGTTGAAAATTTGGGGTCAAAATATTAAAAATGACAAAATTATGAGAGTGCATTGAAACATTTCTATACTCGCTCATAACTTTGGTCATGCTAAATATTTTGATCTCAGATTTTCAACATAGCCATTTTTTCACATACCTCCTCATGATCATGACAGCTGTCATTTTTAAAATCCTGGCCAAATGTGTTTCTGCACCTGTGGCATGGAATGACATTTTGGTGAGGATTTGAACATTTTCACCTACTGGGTTCATAAGGTGGGGTAATAAGAAAGCTATGCTGAAGATGTCATGTAGAAATACTGTAAAATGCCTAGGTTATGAGAGAACATTGCAATATTTCAGCGTTTTCATAACTTTGCTAATTTTCAGTATTTGTATGCCAGACTTTCACCATAACCATTGTTCCACATCACCTCATAAACATGATAGGTGTCATTTTTTAAATCCTGAATGAGACATATTTTTACATTTCTGGTGGGAAATTACATTTCAGCCAATATACTATAAATGCTGCATGTCACATTTATAAGGGGAGTCATAAAATGACTATCTTTAATCTCTGGGGTCAAAATTATATATATATATCTATATATATCTATATATATATCTATATATATATAGATATATATATGATATGCAATGGGTCTACTGGAAATATCAGTAATATTTCCCACGAGTGCAGTTTGACCTTATGACCTCACGAGTGGCGGAGCCATGAGTGAGGTCACAAGGTCCAACAGCACAATGGGATATATCACTGATATTTCCAGTAGACCCATTGCATTTCTCATTTATGTAATGGGAAATTTTATTTTATTTCATTTTTTGTTGTTTGTTGTTGTTTTAAGTGTTTTTTGCTGTTTATTTGAATGAATTTCTGTGGTAGTATTGTGTCCATATTTGCCAGGGGTAGGGATGCTAGTGTGGTTGGTAGGGGTCTCTTTGTGGTGTCATTGGTAAGGTGGTATTTGATTGGGCTCAGTTTTTTTGTGGTTGGGCTGAGCAGATTTTTAAATATGGCTGTGGAGCTCCTGCTTAGCGAGGAAGTGAGAGTGTGGCATAGTTTCCTATTTTATTGTTTTATTTTTTGGAGGCAAAGTTTATTTTAGAAGTGTTTTGTATCTGGTTGAAACTGCCTTTCATTTGGAGATCATTTGGTCTGCAGCAGACATCCTTGCTGGTACCAAGTTACTGCCATGTACAGAGTGGATGTCAGGTCTGGGAAGGAAGCGAGGTAATGACTGCTCTGAGTGAATTCTTTTGTATTATTTTTTTACTGAAAAACTGAAAAATAGAGAGAAAAAAATGTACCTCTCAGTGTGAATGTCGGTTTCACACTGAGGATGTTGTGAGTCAAAGCTGTGTCGTGAATGAGTGAGTGTATTTGGGGTGTATAAGGAGGGTGAGGTCTGGCTGACTGCAGTTTATGCTGGCTTTCTGGCTAAGTGCAGATAGTGCCTCTCAGTGACCTAGTGTATGGATAAATGACCTATAGTGAGGATAAATGTGATATCCTCACTGTAGGTCTGACCAGGCCAGGGTATTGGTGATATTTGTCACTTTTATCCTTATCCCCATTACATAAATATATATATGTATGTATACATACACACACACACACAAATATGTATATATAGAGAGAGAGCCAAAAGCTTTGTTAATGCATCAGTAAGGGTTAAAGTGACAAAAGTAAGGAAATGTGGTATTAGGGTTTCCAACCCTAACACCCCACCCCCACCCTGCAGAGCTGAAGAGGGATCTGGGCTGGCATTGGTGTCTCCGGCCCTAATGCTCATGCCATTCTCCTATGCTGTGGCCACCCAGCTTATTTTCCATATGCCAATCGCACAGCCACACCACTACCGTGAATGACAGTACAGCGACACAGTGATGGGTCACTGTACTGTCACCATGGGACCCCAACACTGCTTTCTTGGGGTCATGCACCCCCAACCCAAATCAATTACAACTCAAAATTGATTATAACAAAATATTTGTCGAACTGGCATTGTAGAGCCCTTACTTTCTAATGGAAGGTGGTGAATGTTAGGGCTGGAGATGCCAATGCCACCCCTGATCCCTCTTCATCTGTGCAGAGTGGGAATGGGGCATTAGGGTTGGAAACCCTAATGCCACATTTCTCTACTTTTGTTGCTTTAACCCTAACTGATGCATTAATGAAGTGTTTTGAAATTTATTTCCTTACTTTTCAGATAGTAATGTAGTATCTTTATTTTAGTGTGGGAGTGCAGGGTCCTTCACACCCTAAATTCCTATCCCTCCACAGATGTGCAAATGTATCTAGCTGTCAAAACACATGGGCCCCTGGGCCCTGCACTTCCATGCATCAAGTTATGAGCAGGCTTAATGAAATTGCAACAAATAGTCAGAACTGTGCCATCTTAAATAATTTTTACCCCAAAGGTTCAACATAACCTTCTTATCACCTCACCACATATACCCAGTACAGAAAATGTTTAAATCCCTATCAAAATGTAATTCTATGCAATTGTAATGCTATTCTGTGCCACAGGTGCAGAAAAACATTTTTGGCAGGATTTGAAAAACAACAGCTGTACTGTTCATGAGGTAGTGTGAAAAAATGGCAATGCTGAAAATCTTGAATGAAAATATGATAAATTACTAAAGTTATGTGCATGCGTAGAAAAACTGCAACAACCACATGTAACTGGGGCATTTTTAGGTGTTTTTGCATCAAATTTTCAACATGGCCTCTTTGGGACCCCACCTCATGAACACTGGCAGTGTCATTTTGTTACTCATCCTGAAAGGTGATTTTGTGCAGCAACTGAGCGTTTCTGCACTGCTGGTGTGTAAACATGTTTTGGGCAGGATGTGAGAAATGACAGCTATACTGTTCATGAGGTGGTGTGAAAAAATGTCAATGCTGAAAATTTGGAGTGAAAATATTAAAATTTGCCAAAGTTACTCGTGTCCATAATGAAATTTCAATGACTGTGCATAACTCAGGCACGTTGGGGTATTTTTTGCACCAGATTTCCAACATGGGCTTTTTGGGACCCCACCTCATGAACAGTTGCACTGTCATTTCATTAATTGGTCCTGAAAGGTGATTCCATGCAGTGACTGCAAAATCATCTTTCGGGACTGAGTAACAAATTGACGGTGCCTGTGTTCATGAGGTGGGGTCCCAGAAAGAATATGTTAAAAATAATTTGGTGTCAAAATTCCCAAAAATGACCTGGATATCAACATAAGTTCAAAACACTATTGATAGCCATTATACGGCACTTACCTCCATTCTGCAGTTCACAGTTCAGCTTTGAAGAGTGCAGATGTGTCCCAGTCCACAGAAGATGACACCCTCGACCTCTGGTGGTAAGTATAGGGTAAGAGGGTATGGGGTGGTGGGGTGCTCAGTGGGAGGGTTGGGAGGGGAGGGTGCGCCGGGATGATGAAGGATGTTTTTCTTTTTCAGGTTAAAAGATGCTGGGGACTGTTTTCTTTCTTTTAGGGATAAATATATTAAAAACAGATTTCAGGACACTGGGGTGGGCTCCCAGTGTCCCATACTACTGAGGATCAAGGGTTAAATGCCAACACAGGGATAGGTCTTCCCAATGTTGGCACATCTGTGAAGCTGCAGGGTGGGGGTTATCCATCATCGGGGGTGGGCATCCTGGTGTCAGAATATATTATTAAATAAAAAAAGATTTGGGGATACTGGGGATGGGCTCCCCAGTATCCCACACTACTGGGGGGTATAAAAGTTAAATGCTGACACAGGGATTGGGCCTCCCATGTTGGTACATCAGTAAAGTAACGGGCTGCGGGGTGGGGGTTAACTGACACTGGGTGGGCATCCCAGTGTTGAAATACATTATTAATTAAATATGGGAGAAGTGAAGGGCTATCAGAGGGTGGGGTACCACTAGACACCAGGAAATTGATTGGGATGGAATGAGGGGTTACTGGGCACACCAGGGAAATGGGGCTGAAAGCTCCTATCGCTAAGCTGGTCACCACAGATTTTGGGTGCCCAGAAAAGGCATTTCTGGCAGTTATTTTAAAAAACAAAGGTCAGAATCTAGCTAAACAGGTCCTATTTAGCTAGGTCCTGGTGTTTGTTTTTTAAAATGACAATAGTTTTGTATATTTTACACACTTTTTAGTTAGTGGGAGGAAAAAAAACAAGATGGCAGCTTGCGAGCAAGGATTTTTTCTCACAAAGAGGGATTCCAAATCTCACGAAGCAGGAGCATTCTCATGAAACTCAATCCTTCTTAGTGAGACAAAATCCTCCTTCACAAAAAAGACCGCGATCCTAGAAATGTAATGTTCAGCAAAGTCCCATAGGATATAATGGGAACTAAGAAAATGAATAACTTTGCAACAGATTAAAATTATGGCACAGCATTTTCACCGTCTATTCTTCTACCAAAGTTCTTTATACCCTACAAACATCATGCAGAAATTCCACACCGTCTGGCTGTAAGGTGATGAGGAAAAAACTGCAAAAAAGTTTTGTTTTTAACTTTTTTCATTAACCAGATCGCAAGATCCACACATCCAACAGGAACAAAACTTGCCACATCAAGAGATCTACCCCACAGGACAGCACATACCAAATATTTTGCAAATCCGTTGATCAGTTGCAAAGTTATTAAAGTACAAAATTTCAGGTTTAACATTGAAACTCCTGCTCAACCCTAACTATAGAGGCAGGATATATTATACAGTATATGTATGTTATGAAACTGCGTGTGGTGCCGGTTTTGACCCCAGTGGGTATGCTTTGTTATCTTGTGCTGGTGAGCTGAGTTTGGGGTTAAGCTCAGTGACCCAGCTGGATGAGGAGATGGTGCTGTTACATGTCATCACACCAGCTAGGGGATGAAAGCTGCAGGATCACCTGCATGGGCCCAGGTACCAGATAGAGAAGACAACTGTCCTCATAGCATAAAGCCCTGCAGCTCTGCACCCATGGGTGGCAGAGGGTCTTGTGCATTGGCTGACAGATGGACTGCTTGCCCTATGCATCTGTATCACCAGCCATATGGAAACGCAGGGACTAGAGGAAATCAACAAGTTAAAGGTGGATAAAGCTATGGGACCAGATGGGATACACCCAAGAATACTTAAGGAACCTGGGAGGGAACTAGCAGCCATCTTAGCAGTGCTCTTCAACAAATCATTGGAGAGTGGGGAGGTTTCAGAGGACTGGAAGAGGGCAACAACAGTGCCACTCCACAAGAGCAGAAGCAAGCAAGAGCCAGGAAACTACCGTCCAGTTAGTCTAACTTCAGTAATGGGAGAACTGATGGAGTCCCTACTGAAGGAAAGAATCATTGCTTTTTTGGAGGAAAGTGGTTAGTGTGACACAAAGTAACACAGTTTTATGGCAGGGATGTACTACCAGACAAACCTGGTAGAGTTATTCGACTGGGTGACCAGAACAGTGGATCAGGGTGGGGCAGTGGATGTGGTTTACCTGGACTTCAGTAAGGCATTTGACTCAGTTCCACACAAGAGACTAGTCAATAAACTGGAGAACACTGGAGTTGGGCCTAAGGTAACAGGCTGGGTCAGGAACTGGTTAAATGGGAGAACACAATGAGTATTAGTAAATGGAATTCTGTTAGAGGAAGGTAGGGTGACTAGTGAGGTTCTGCAGGGCTCAGTTCTGGGGCCGATCCTCTTCAACATGTTCATCAGTAACATTGCTGATGGATTGAAGGGAAAAGTGTGCCAGTTTGCTGACAACACCAAAATCGGCAATTGGGTTGACACACCAGAGGGGCAACAAAGCAAGGAATCTGATTTCTGAAAGCTGGGGAAATGGACAAGGATAGGACAATTGAAATTAAGTGCCAAAAAATGTCAAGTATTGCACCTGGGAAAACATAACCCAGGGAAACTATACTCAATGGGAGGAGAGCAGCTAGTGGAAACAAGACTAGAGCAAGACCTGGGGGTGATCATATCAGATGACCTCAAGGTCAGCAAATAATGTGAGAAGGCAGCACTAAAAGCTAGTGGCATCCTGGGATGCATAGGAATGGGCATCACAAGTAGGAGACATGAAGTGATCATGCCTCTGTATCGATCCCTTGTAAGACCCCACCTGGAATATTGTGTCCAGTTCTGGAGGCTACACCTCAGGAGGAACATAGATAGACTGGAGATGGTACAGAGAAGAGCAACAAAGATGGTGCAGAGCTTGCACCAGAAACCATATGAAGCCAGACTCAATGAACTCAGTCTATATTCCCTAGAGCAGTGCAGGAATCGAGAGGACATGATAGAGATATTTAAATACCTTAAAGGCAACAACAAAGTAAAGTGCAGAACCTCTTTCAGGTAAAAGACTATAGCAGGACAAGAGGGCATGACCTTCGCATCAAGGGGGGGGGTAGGTTAAGGAGCAATATGAGGAAAATCTTCTTCACAGAACACATTGTTGAACCATGGAATAGCCTGCGGGGGTGAAGATGATGAGAAATTCAAGTGGGCATGGGACAGGCATTGCGGGATACTCAAGCAGGCAGCTAAGTGGGGGGGGGGTAGAAAAACAAGGGCAGACTTGATGGATCACAAGGTCCCCATCTGCTGACAACTTTTATGTTTCTATGTTTTTGTATATGTCCCAGACATGTAATATGCTTTGAGTAGTTCCAAGTATGTGTCCTCAAGAAAGAAAGTTACACTTGTGCAATGTTTGTAGTACTTACAAATTTGTAACATGTTTGTTGCTTTGTGCAGCGTCCACAGTATTGCGTGCAAAGTAAGCCACAACATAAATGGATTTAAAGCTCTTTAACCATGCCCCACAAGTATTCTAAGTATTACTGTCATCTGTAATGTGCATGCCCGGAGTCATGGCTTAAATTTTCATATACAAAATAAAACAAATTACAGCACTTGTTTTGAGTGGGAATATCTTTGTACAAATCTGTTGCGTGAATAGTAAGAGACAGAACCTTTTTCTAATATATTACCAAAAATTACTAACTCGTTCATGAATGAGTTTCCCTTCAGCTCTGCACCATTCTAGCTTGTGGACATGTGCCACTGACAATTTGGTTGGGATGGCCAAAATATAGTTTTTACAAAAATAATAAATATCTTGCACTAGTGTTCAAATCTCTTGCATGTATGTATTTTACATTGCTAAAGAAGCTTGCTCCAGACACATTCATTACAGGCAGTTTAAAATTGGTCCAAAAGGCTGACAATGTCCATTTAAATTTAAATATAGCACATTGTTTCATTATACCCCTTCTTCATAAACACTAAAGTGTCACCCATAACATTTAAATATTTAATAAGTTATTATACGTTTAAGTTTTTGTTCATCTGAAACAAAGGGGGGCAGTCAGAACTAACAGCCCCATGTCCAAGTGTGGGGCTGGTCCCAATTTGCACTTTGTGTGCAAAAACATTTTTATGTACTGTTTACTGCAGTATAGTAGATTGTATCAGACTGATTTTGCTGACTTTCAAGCTGACATTTACTGTACTCAAAAATCCTTGAATCCCCAGAAGCTGACACCAGAGTGAGGCAGCAGCATGGGGAGAATCATTGGCCTGCAGTGCATGTTAGAGTGTTTATAAGCTCTGGTCTTTTGTTTGCAGGTCCTGCTATATTCCCAGGGCTAAGTACAGTTACAGAGGAGTATACTTAACCCTGTGAGAATAGCAGGACAGGCAAACATCGGATCTGAACATTTTTTTCAATCTGGCCCTCCCAGTTCCCAAGTGGAGCTCAGCCCCTGCCCCCCCGGCAGGGCTGCCAGGCGAGCACCATCCAATAGACACTGGTAGCTTGCCCTGGTTTACCCCCCAGGGTGAGGCCATGGGAGCAGGCATCCCCCAAGGGACATTGGTGGCAGCAGGAATGGTGGTGGAGCAGGGCATCATACCCGGAGGACCAGAGTTTTGAGAAGCTGTGGTCCCCTAGGAGGGGGCGGGCAAGTAATGATGCCAGAGTTTGTCCTGCCTACTATGCAATCAGGCACTGGCCTTTCCCACTGGTTCCCCTGGCCTCTGCCAAGTGTCACCACCAGACTGGACACCCCCCTCCCCAACCCGAGAAGGAGAGCCGCCACTTGGATGCTCTATCCATCTCCACCCAGCTGGCCCTCTGACTCCCAGGTCTGTTCCCGAACCTGGGACATCAGCACCACAAGTGGACACCATGCCACTGCACCAGTGGGCCGGCATCTGATTTAAACATATAAAAACTCTAACATGTTCTATAGGCTATTGAATCTCCCACTGTTGCAGCCCTGCTCTGATGTCAGCCGCAGGGGATTCTGGGATTTCTTACTACAGCAATTACTGGGGGCAGAAGGAGCATGAGGGGTGCCATAAGAGGCATCAGGGAGACAGTGGCACTGCCAGGGTTGTGCAGTGGCACCCGGTGAGGGTGCCATGTGGAAAGCCACACTGCCAATAGGATAGAACCACTTCCAGGGGAGGTTGGCAGGGATGGACACTGACATGGCCCCAGGTGGGTACAGCACTAGCAATTTCCTCTGAGGTGCAACATGCATAACTCCATAGGCCGGAAGGTGTGTGCCAAAATGCAGGTGGGTGGGTACTAGGGGACTGTTGTGATGCCTGGAGAACGTCCCCTCCACTACTGGCAGCCTTCAACCTGCAGTTATGCCTTCCCACCTTCAGGGCTGTGCATGTTACACCTATAGGGCAGGTGCCAGGCCTGTGCCCACCCGGGGGCATGTCAGTGTCCATCCCTGCCAACCTCCCCCAGGAAGTGGTACCATCCTATCAGCAGTGTGGTTTTCCACATGCCACCCTGCTGGATCCCACCGCACAACCCTGGCTGTGCTGCTGCCTCTCTGATGCCCCAAGGGTACCTCCATGCTCCTTCTGCCCCTGGCACCCCTCCTGGCAGTCCCCTCCAGTTGCCACAGTGAGTGCTTGTGGCACAAGTCCTTTAGACCGTCTCCTGGCTGGTATAAGTGGAGCCCTCTGTTGTGTCCATGGCAGGGCTTTGAAAATTGCAGATAAGGGGATGGTGTAGCCCTGCTGTGGGGCAATCCCTCTTGCAACCTGGTACACTGGTGCTTCTGTCACAAGGGTAGCATAGGGCAGACTTGGTGCAAGGCATCCCGATTTCAACACTGCCTGCATTTGGAAATCAGGATTGCCACAAAGTCTGATTCAAGGTGCCGCTTGTGTCATATCCATTTGACACAGGCACCTTGCGTCAAACATACCCTCTTGAAAATTGGGCCCAAAGACTACAGCTATGGAAGCCACACTAGGACAAATGCCCTAAGTGCAAATTAAAAAGGCCAAGTGGAGGAACTACTTTAGGTAAAAAATAAGTGAAAGAGTTTATTTTTTAATATTTAAACATCATAACTACATTTTTTTAAAGAATGCAAAATACATAGACCCATTTTATAAGCACAATTAGACACTCCAAGGATGCGCATTAGCACAGGAGCTGAAGGCAGGCCTCATGCCTTACTATGCCCCTGGCCATGCATTGGTACTGTCTAATGCACACTTTGTCATGTCTTATTGCTTACACAAAAATGATGAGCTTGTATTCCATCCTTTAGCCATGTCCTGTATAAAAGATCTTTGCTTAAGTTTGTTTGCTTTTTTTCCACAGGGACAACTTGTTTTTTCTAAGGGGACAACCAGAGATAAATGAGCAGAGTTACTCATGCTATGAACAGGCTTTGGCTGGGATATTCAAAGCAGTTGCGCATGGTGCAACTGAGTTGCCCTGGCGCAAGTGCGGACATGCGCCAAGGAGTGATATTCAGCAGGAGGCATTGCGCATCTCAAATCCCACTGTGCCAATGTGCAACAATAATGAATGCAGGTGCAAGTGCAGGGGGCGTGCCCATGAATATCAGGTGCAGTGCGATATTCAACCGTGGAACCATGGCGCAAGTGCAGAGCAAAACTGGGATGCACCGAGCAGACTTGAGCCTATAAATATAGGGTGCAAGCACACAGACAGCACTTGCACCAGGTGAGAGGGAGAGAGAGACAGAGTGCCAGAACAAAGAAAGAAGGAAGGACAGACAGACAGACAGGAAGACAGACTGAAAGAGACTGAGTGAGTGAGAGAGACAAACAGACACAGGCAGCTACAGAGAGAGAGGGACAGAGGGGGCAGTGGAGAGGGAGTCAGGGGCAGAGAGAGAGTGAGAGGGACAGGCAGGCACAGTGCCAGACAGTGCACCAGGGTGGCACACAGCCTGCGTCAGCTGACCACCCAGGGGGAGACAGGACATCAGGGGCCATGGATAGTGCACCCTTCCTGATGGAGGCTGTGATGAGGGGTGTGAGGGGGCAGGAGGAACAGCAACGTGGCCAAGGAAGGGCCCGTCGGCAGTATGCCTGGAATAGGTGGTACTGTGCCTGCACCACCTTTGAGAACTACACTGACATGGAGATTGTGGGATGGTACCACCTGAACAGGGACATTCTGAGCCAGCTCTGTGAGCTGTGCAGTGAGGAGATGCAATCACCCACAAGACGGAGACACACAGTGTCTGTGGAGACCAAAGTGACAGCTGTCATGTGCTTGCTCACCATGGGCACCTTCCAGAGATCAACAGGGGACACCACAGGCATAACCCAGTCAGCCACATCACCCCTCCTCACACAGTTCCTCAACGCTCTGCTTCCATGTACTTCGGAATACATCCACTTCCCCAGCACACAGACAGAGTGTACAGCAACCATGCAAGACTTTCACAGGGTAGCACGTATGCCTGGCATGCTTGGGGCCATTGACTGCACCCACATGGGCATCCACACACCACCTGGCCCTGAGGGTGTGGCCTATATCAATAGGAAGGGGTTCCCGAGTGTCAACTGCCAGGTGGTGTGCGATGCCAAGGGGTGCATCACCAATGTCTGTACCACACACCCTGGGAGTGCACATGATGCATTCATCTGGCGCAGCTCTGCACTGTGCCACAGGTTCGAGTGTGGGGACATCCCCATGGGCCACCTAGTGGGTGAGTATGGTATGGGCAAGGGGTGACGGGCAGAGCAGGCCATGGGATGAGGGAGGGCAGGGTGGGAATGCTGGTGAGGGTGCCAGGGACAGGCAAGGAGCATAGCAAAGGACGTCACAGGGCTAACCATGTCACTATTCACACAGGAGACAGTGCCTATCCACTGAGGCCCTGGCTGCTCACCCCCTATCAGCACCCATCATCCCCAGCAGAGGAACACTACAATGAGGTACACGCCAGCATGCGAAACATCATTGAGGGTGTATTCGGCATGCTGAAGGCACATTTCCATTGCCTAGAAAGGTATGGCTGTGCCCTACAGTAGAGCCCCTTGAAAGCCTGTGGCCTATTCCTGGCCTGCTGCATACTGCACAAGAAGGCCATTGACCGTCGGATAGCTGTCGAGGCTGATGAGGGCAACAGTAGTGAGGACAACGGAAGCAATGGACCGGAGGGTGGTGGACAGCCCCCCCTAGGCGGAGGGATCCCCAGCTGCAACGGATGGTGTGGCAGCATTGTGACACCATCGCACAGTAGCACTATGGTGCATGCAGGTAGGTGGCGTCAAACCCATGCAAAGGCCATACACACAGGTACAGCACACAGGCAGGGGCATGCATGGCAATGGTCATGCACACACAGAGGTATGGTGCAGGGGTAGGGGAGTCAGTGGTACTCAACCACACACACCTGCTCACAGCATCGCACAGCATCAGACAGCAACACACACACACACACCCACGCACCCAGGAGCTGGCAAGTGGCAGGGATCAGATGCATTGCACCGGTGCACAGGTGCAACCAGTGCAGAACTGCCCTCATCATGCCTACGCCACACGGTCCAGCGGCTGGGCAGCCATGCACACAGGCAGCGTGCGGCTTGACACACAGGTGCCACACCAGTGGTATGCACACACACACACACCACCCATGCATGCACAGGGCAGCGGCTGAAGACTGCGGTCAGGGTGGCACACACATTAGGGCAGCTGCACAGAACCATGGCCACTGCGGCCATGGGGGCAGCCACTCTTGGGTCGATTGGCAGCCACAGGCTGCTCATCAGCCACGTGGGGTGTTTGCATCAACCCTCCAGGGGTTGAACTGCGGGACCACAATCGGGTCAGTGCAGGAGTGTGTAGGCAACCAAACAGGCCTGCCCTAGGCATGCCTGGGATGCCAACATCAGAGTTCAGCATCGACAGAGAGGGTGTCACCCGACACCGGGATCGTGGGGTGGACAGTGCACTGCATGGGGTCTGTGATGGCCGGCCATGCCCTGTGGCAGTCAGCAGTGCTAGGCCATCTGTGATCGCATTGGCAATGTGATCCTGGGATGCAGTTGTGGCTTCCTGCATGCACTGTATCACCACCAGGAGCGGTGCAGTGCCCCTCTTCTGCTGCATGCAGTGTATGCACCCCAGTGGCAAGCAGCACCTGTTGCTCTATGGGGGCCTGCTGCAAACGGGTGTGCTCTATCAATGAGTCGGTGTCCTGGGGTGCCCGGGTGGGACGCAGACCCTCCTGTTGTGACCGGCCATGCTGCACAGCACCCCCTCTCAGGTGGATGCTGCACAGTGAGGTCCTCATGGGGTATGTCACTAGCTGGTGGCTCTGTGGCAGATCCTGCATCCGGCTGCCCTGTGGCACCTGCAGCCTGCTGACATTGCCCATCTGGCCACTGCCCAGCACCTGCACAGCCACGCCACCACCACTACCACATGGCACAGCTGTGGCAGTGCACACAGCAGCACCCGCAGTGGTGGCAGGCAGCTGTTCCACCACTGTCAGGTCACTGGGTGCTCTGCCTGTGATGGTGTCTGGTATAGGTGTCTCCCCCACAACACCACCCACGCTGTCCAGGATTACGGTGAGGTCGTCATCAGTGTTGAACCCCACCCCAATCTGTGTCTCCACACAGAGGACGCTGAGACTGGCATCCTATAGAAACACATCCAGGGCCTTATCCTACCCCATGCCCAGGACATCCAGCTGGACAGTGGTGGTGTGCTGCAGTCTATCAGGCCCCTGGATGCCCGTGGAGGTGGATGACTGGTCCTCTGGGGCTGGTGCTGCCTCCATGGTTGCTGCTGGTGCCCCATCCTCCGCACTCAGGTGGGCCAGTGCCGAAAGAGAAAACAGGTGTGTCAGTGATGCAATGCCCACAAGTGCCCCCCCAAAAACCAACATACGTACCAGCAATGAAGGGCTGACACCCGTCTGGAATCCTCCACCAGGCACACCCTCCATGGTACTGCAGCGCATGGTGGCTGCCACCAACTCCTCCTGCGCTGTGAGCTGTGGAGCTGTGGTGCATCAGTAGACCCCCTTCTGGTGGCATTCTGGGTTGCACGAATAGCCGCCACCTTCTCCTTAATGTGCCGCTTATCTGTTCCCACCTTCTTGCTGCACTCCTACACTGACCACTGGTGGCTGCCTGCTGGTTCATGCATGCCGTCACCTCCTTCCAGGCCCAAAAAACCTGGCCTGTGGTGTGCCCGTGGCAACACTCAACAGTGGTTCCCTGTTGAGGTAGGCCTCAAACAGGGCCTCTGCTTCTGCTTTTGTGAAGTTGGGCCTGTGCTTGCGAGTAAGCCCATGCTCCTCACCCTCCTCACATTCCGACATGTCGCTTCCTGTGGACATGGACAGCACAGTGCATCAGTGTCAGCAGCACCCTATTCCATCCCCCTTGCTCTGTTGGGTGGGCTCAGTGTGCTCCAGTAGCATGCACAACATACCTCAAAAGGATGCATTACCAGTCCTTGGCCTGTGGTGGTCCATGGTGCCTTTATAGCGCAACACATGCAAATGAGCTTTGGCTCAACAGTAGTGACATGCTAATTCCCCCAGAGTGCCATGCATTGGCTGATGAGCTCATCTGCATGTGGTGGCTGAATATCACATATTTACTCCATGTGCAATGGGATTGCTCTGGAGCAAGTCGTGGCCCAATGCACACTAATGTGTGGTGCGCAGGACCACAGTGCGCATGCACCAGACTGTGTGCTGTCACCTATTGTGCACTGTGTGCCCACTGAGCAATAGTGACTGTGGCACACATTGCACCATGCCTGCTATTGCGCACGTGCGCACTGTGCAGTGGCCGACCCCTGCTGTGACCTCTGTCCCTGGGTGACCCCCGCACCCATGACCCCTCCTAGCCATGCCTATGCCGTGCATCTCTGAGACTGCGTGATGAGTGGACACAGTGCATGTTCCCTCAGTCTGTGCATCTGGTGCATGCAGTGGCCACGTGCACCTCCTGCCGCCATTTTGCTCCACAGCTTACACCAGAGAAATGGCACAGCAGAGAACAGGATGGGTGGTAAACTGGATGCAGGTCAAGCTTGCCAACCTTGTGGCCTGCGTCCAGCCCCATGCAGCCAAGCTGTTCGGGCAGGCACCACTGCAGCAGTCCTGGGTGGCTGTGTGGCAGGCAATTGTTGCCTCACTGGGGTAGCACACAGAGGTGGCCAGGACAGGTGAGCAGTGTTACCACTGACACTGGGACCTGGTGCGGAGAGACTCAGAGCGCCTCAGGAGGCTGGAGGCATGCGTCAGGTGTGGGGCTGTGCCACAGCCAGGTGAGTAGGCCCATGGTGCTGTACTGTGGTGTTGGCTAGGCTACCTGGCATGTCCTGCAGGGTGGTGTACTACCATCATGTGTATTGTGGGGTGGCATCACCCTCCACCACTTGCATTGTGCCACCACTCTATGGGACATGTCAGGCAGGGGCTCACCCTGTGCACAGGGGTGGGGGTGGTGGGCAGCTGCTATAGTTGGTTACTGATGAGTACCTGTTTCTGTTCCATTCCCAGGACCCGAAGACCAAAGATGGGCATTGCTGGTGGGACACCAGGCTGTAGCAGCCCTGGGTGGAGGAGCAGCTCCAGCACCTGTGGGGCCACAGAGGGAAGGTAAGCACTGACATTGTCCTATGCACTGTCATTGGGGGGTGGTGGGGGCATGGGTGCAGGCATGGCTGCCTGTGCCATGTGCCATGGCAGCTGTGTGTGTGTTGCACTATGCATGGTGCCTGCCACTGTGGTGCATCCATTGGACACATGTGCCAGCTGGTGGTGGTGTGGGTGTGTGCTCGGCTACCACTGATGTTGCTGTGGTGCTGCCGGGGCACTATGCCATGTGACTGCCATAGCGCAGTCAGATGGCCACTGTGTGGTGGGGATCACCACTGTGCACTGATGTGGTGTGCCATGTTGCTGGTAGGTGTTGGCCCACGCCCCTCGGGGTGGCCTGTATGGGCCCTCTGGGGGGGTGTGTTCCCCCTGCCCGGTATGTGCTGTGGTTGGGCATGGTTCCTTGGGACATTGCACTGATCACCTGTCCTGTCCCTTGTCCTAGGTGTCAGGTGGTGGCGCAGGAGGCCCCTCTACTGATGGCTCCTGAGGCAGCTCATCCTAATCACATTGACGACGATGGAGGCGGTGATGCAGGTCCGCAGACTGATCCTGGTGGACAGGAGGCAGTGGCGTCAGCAGGGCGTGGCAGGCTGTGGCCGCCACTAGTTGGGCCCTGAGTTCCCCTGTTTCCCCAGCCATACCTCCCCCACCGGTCTTTCATCCCACTGTACAGTTCCTGTTCCCTACCCCCTACCCTCACTTTCCTACCCTCCCCACACCCTTTTCTTGTATATAGTTGTGTTGCACATTACATTATTTTTGACTTACCTGCCTGTGTCTGTGTCTGCTTTGGTGTGAGGAGCCATGCTGTAGTGGCAGAGTGCCTGTCCATGTGGTGTGCATATGCTGGAGGCACATGTGCTTCTGTGGATCACTGCTGTGTGTTGCTGTGTGTCTCATGGTGGTGGTGGTGTCCCTCCCCTCAGTCAATGGCTGTGCCTTGGGGTGCCCTTGGGCCAGCTGTCAGGGTTGTGTGGTGGGTGTGTCTGCTTGGCTGCATGGTCCTGGGTGTGGCCTGCTTGGGCTAGTTGTGCTGGGGGAGCATGGCCTGTTGCCTGTTGGGGGCCCCCTTGGTGGCCCTGCATCTCCCATTGGCACCCCCTGTTGCCTACTGTCTGTGCCACTGTTGTGTTCTGGGGTGGGGGTCTGGGTGCCTGTGTGCACCCTGCTGTGCCCAGCTGGTGGTGGCCTCCTGTGGCCTGTCACTATGCTTCCCTGGCTCTGTCCCTGGGTCTCCCCTCTGTGCCATTCCCCCCTCTGTTGCTCTGCTCCCATGGCTGCCCTGGGGCTTCTGTGTCTGCCCATGGTGCATCTGTGGTTGTGCCATGGTGCACCTCTGGTTGCACCATGGCACATCCACGGTTGCACCATGGTGTATCCATGATTGCACCATGACACAACTGTGCCATATTCAGCCAGGTTGCACTGGTGTAGTGCAGCCAGCACAACATCTGAATATGTCTCCTGTTGTGCCATGGCACATTAGATTTATGCTGCGCCGGACTTGCATCAGCCTTTGGTGCATTTCTGAATATCTGGGCTTTTGAAATTAAAAATAAATTAGCAAGGAACTAAGACTATCCCCCTGAATATGTTTCCATGTAATCACTGAGCCCAGGTACGTAACAGTCTGTTCAAGAAGTAGCCAGTTCAAATCACTATAGAGATGACAGAAATGTGTCCTTGTATCAGTTCACAAGATTAATTGTTATTATACTGTTTTAAACAACTGAAACCCTTGTCAGGCACGCATCAGTAGCAGTGGAGAAAATGGGAAGGGCAAAGTTAAAATTAAAGAGGCAATCAGTCACGGGCAGCACTCTTTCAAGATTTTAAGATGAGACAGTCCTAACACGATAAAGCATGGCAAGCCTAAATAAGCTGTCCTGAAAGGATAGTAAGATGTTCTGAATAAGTGAATGAGCAGTCTAAGGTGAGGCCCAAATATCTGAACTCCTGAACAAAATTTGCTTGGCTAACCTTCTATATGATCTCAGAGGGCAGTGGCACCATTTTTTTAGACCCCCCACCCCACCAAAAAAAAGTACCTTTTGCTTTTTTTAAATATTCAGCATTAACTAATTGTCTGCAAGCCAATTTTGGACACAGTTGAAAACCTTTTGAATATTACTTTGAATAATAGCTAGGTATTTGTCCCCTCTGAACATAACTATATTGTCTGCGTATAATAATGTCTTAACCCCACTAAAACCAGAAACTAAATTGCTTAAAGGGAAGGTCCCCTCAGTCTTTCATTCTGTTTACCTGTGTAGTTTGTAGGCATGAACGATGACTGCCCCCATTGCATCCTCCTAATGTCATCATGATTTAAATGTAAAGTAAGACACTTATGTCTGGTGTGAAAATCTGCCTGATTCCTTTGCAAAGGTCGTGACCCAACTCATGTAAGGCACCCTAGAATTTTATGATGTTTTGGTGCTAAAGCTGCAGTAGTTATACTGTGCTAGCCAGTGCAGTTGCTGTTCTTTGCTTTGTAGTCCCTATGTTCTTGTCTTATCCTGGCCATGAAACTTTTCAAGGCATAGTAAGTGCCCTGCTGTTTTCTGCAGTTTAAAGTGTATCTGAGTTAGACAAAAATGCTTCTAGAGAATACAAGGACTTCACAAGACATGTAACAGAACTGAATGAGAGTATAATTTCTGCTGGCTTGTAAATGTACACATCATCAACTCCCATGATACTTTACATAAGTTCAGTCATGACCTTTGCAATAGGGACAAACAGGTTTTCACACCAGGGCAAAACAGAGTGAAGCAACTTCATTTACATTTAAATTGGGATGAAATTAGGGGGGGTGCAAGAGAGGTGATCATTGTTCATGCCTACAAACTACACAAGTATACAGAAAATAGATTGAGAGGACTTCCCCTTTAAGTCAATGCTAAACAATAAAGGGTCCAAGATGGAGCCATATGGCACATCAATGTCTGTATTGACAGATGCAAAGACTGTTCTCCCTATTTTAATACAGTGGCCCCTTTCAGTCAAATAATCAGCAAGCCAATCTATTCCATTACAGGAAAAAAACATGTACTACCAGTTTGGATAGCAGGCAAATGTGGTTTGCCAGATCAAATGCTTTTATACGATCTAAAAACACTGCCAAAGATAGGTCACCTATATTCAAAACTTTATGGAGATAATCAGATAAAGGTAACAAGGTAGTGAGGGTTCCATAGCTAGCTCTGAAGATAATCAGATAAAGGTAACAAGGCAGTGAGGGTTTCATAGCTAGCTCTGAAGTCATGTTGCTTAGGAGTTAATGAGCAATTGGAATTTGAATAGTCAACAACTTGATCATAAACAACATGTACCAGGGCCTTTGATAATGAGGGCAAAAGGGATATCGGAAGATAGTTGGCAACATCCAAAAGTGTAATCTCAAGGAAATCTGGGACCACTCACAGTACTGTAAATGAAAAAAAGCTTCAGTCAGGGAGTAATCAGTTCATATCAGGCCACAGTGAAAATCACAAGAAATATCAATCAGGAACCACTCACCAAGATTTTAAATTTTAAATTCAGCTATTTATTGTAGTACAGCTTAAAAGACACCCATAGATCCCAGCAATGTTTTGAATCCAGGTGGACCCCTTTCACAGGTTGGAATGGAGTACCTGATAAAGTATTAAAACTCAGTTGTACTACTTTTATCATGCAAAGAAGTAAATCAGAACAAGTGAAAACACCAGAAAAAATGTCAAATGCCATTCTGTACTTTGATAATATACTGTATACCCAGGTGCTTTAGATGCTAAAGCTCTTTCTGTTTTTCATAGAGGTCACTTCTGAAAACAAAGGGGAAATAAACCATAAGCAAACAAATGTGTGGAGGGAGCTCACTTAGGTCTGTGAACCTTCCCTTGGAGTGCTAGGGACAAACTTGTTCACAAGTAGACTCCACTAAGTAGTGATAGGTGCAGCACCAAACAATAGAAGGCACTGCACAAAACAATAGCTGAAACACTGTAGTGTTTTAATGAATCAATAGAGTCCCAAAAGACACTGAAAAAGCACACCAGGTATGCAGCTAGTGATTGCGCGGAGTGGTGCAAACAGAAACGGAATTGCTGAGGGCAAAGTGTTGGTGCCTTATTCCAATTTGAATCTACATTAGGACTGACTGCAGTCGGCGTACATGTGGAGATAGTCCCAAACTTTTACAGACTAGTGGCTGCTTAGCTTAATTTTTTACAAAAATCCAAACAGTATTTTAATTTACCCTGGCTGCTTAGCTTAATTTTGTAATCCGAATGGTACTTTAACTTATCCAAGTAGAAGTTACAACCTGCAGTTACTTTTATTTGAACTTTAGTGGAAATACTTACTGTAACCCTGTAAAAGCTGAGTTTAGCTTCTAACTTCTGTTGCTAACTTTCGCTTTAGCCAAATATTTATTTCCTGTTACTTAGCACTGCATAGTTTAGCCCTGTTTTAATTAAGCTGTCTGTCTTTCAGTGCTAACAAAGACCTTCAGTCAATCATCCCAGCCCAGTTTTTCTCTCTCTCTCTCTCTCCCCTCCTTTGTCTGCCCTACCTAGCCTGTGCTTACCATCCCCCTCTGCCTGTATATACTGTAACCACATCTCTTATTCTCCGCAGTCAAAGGGACAAGGTCCCAGTACCACCACAGAGGTTGTGAGGGCAACAGCGATTTCGCCCTCCCCCACCCCGTGGAAAAGGTACACCAGGTATGCAGCTAGTGATCGCGCGGAGTGGTGCAAACTGAAACGGAATTGCTGAGGGCAAAGTGTTGGCCTCGCCAATGCTCTGCATCAGCTCCCCACTGCCCCCACCACCACCCTTGGTGAGCATGCCCTTTTATAGGGACTTGGCAGCTGCTGCTGAAGCAATCAGTCCACTTCCCCATTTGCAGCCTATACCACTTTGCTACTAGAGGCTGCTCAGCTCCCTGATTCATACAGGCTATACTACTGTGAGCAAGAATCTCAGGTCTCTGCTTCACCTTACTGTTAAACATAAGCGACTCCCCCTGCAGCTCATTGTGTTATGTTAATCTGCCCTTTCACCCCACCTCCACTAGTCTCATTCCTTGGATTTACTGTTAATTAATGCCACAGTTCTAACATCCCCCAGAATCTCTTTCCCTCTCTTAAAGCATCTCTCAAATACTGGTACTATGATTAATATTGTGCTATTTACACATATCTCTTCTTGGCTCATTTACCTCCTGGTCATTCTTACCCTTTCCCTCCCGGCTGGTATTACTAATGGCAAACCTAATGAGCCCCAGCCTAGAGCCTCACTTACACAAATTAACACCATATCTAACAAATATGGTACTCTGGAGTACCAGGATTCTGCATCCAGTAACCCCAGGATGTTATCTTACTTTGTAAGACTAAACCAGCCACCCCCCTTAACCCTGGAGCATGTCTTGGCCCTGATGTGTGCAAATAACATTATGCTGCAACGTCCAAACCAGGTCAATCTGAGGCGCAAAAAGTACCGTGTGATTAAATCCAGGTGGAAACGACACCTCTCCAGGGCTATAATTATTTTGTTAATGATTTCTGGGAATATTCACCCCAACCCTGGACCTCCTGGCACTGGGTTTCCATTAACCCATGGATGCCTAAAAATTGCATCGATCAATATTGGGAGTCTCCTACCCAAACTACCCCTATTCCAGACATGGGTTGCTGTCCATAAACCGGACATCATCTCTCTCACACCAAAACGTGGCTGTCTCAGAAAACCCCTGACTCCACCATCTTGCTTGATGGATACACCTTCTACAGGCTTGATAGACAAGCCATGCGAGAGGGTGGATGTCGGGTCTGAGTAACATAATTAGTGGCCAGGTTATGCCACACAGTGTAAACACAAATGAAGCCCAGCTCCTTTCCATCAAGCTAGCTGTCGAGCGACAGGGTAAAACAATGTATCTGACCACAGTTTACATACCCCCAGCAAAGAAGCCCTTGGGCTTGACCTTTTCTTCAGCCATCTTAGCAAGTTCAGTACAGATTGCGAGCAGGTTATTCTTGGGGACTTTAAGACTAACTGGCTTGCCCAAGATTCTGCTACCACATGGGACCGTATCCATGGCCTATACCTTACTCAGATGGTTATGCAGGCTACAAGACTGAATTACCACACTGGCACAAGCACGGTCATAGACTGTCTTCTTGCTACCAACCCTGAGCATATCAAAAACGTTTCTGTTCTGCCCGACACCTTAAGTGACCACTCACCTGTAGTCTGCTCCTGCACTAATAAAGGCAATAAAGACCTCCCCCACAGATCTTCAAAAGCTGCGTTCTCAAAAAGGGGCTTGTGGGCAACTTTAAGAGGTATCTGAAGGATGCAGACTGGTCCTCACTAGCGGGCTGTATAGACACTAATAAATCCCTGGACTACCTAATATCTACCTTCAACAAGGCTTGTGACATTTTTGCTCCTGTCAGGACTGTCAAAATAAAAGGAGCTGTTAACCCCTTGCTCATGGGCCCCCTAATTGGCCAGATGAAACAGCGAGACAACCTCTGGCACATTGCCAGGGAGACAGGCAGGCTTACTGACATTGTTGCTTATAAAGAGGCTAGGAACAAGTGCACCAGACTAATAAGAAATACCAAAGCTACCTACTATAGAGAACAACTTAATAGACATTGAGGCATTGGCAGAGAATTCTGGAAAAGCATTAAGTCCCTCACCGGCAAAGAATCCACAGCTCCACCACATCTTATAGTAACCACAACGGGCACCTTACAGCAACCTATTGACCTGGCTAGTGCCTTTAATAATGCCTTCACAGATCTCAGCTCCAACGCCAGCCACGGACTCTACAGATCCTAACCCTCCCCACATCCTCAAACCAGGCCAACCACTATTCTACTTTAGGCTAATTACTAGGGCCCAGACCATTAAATGTGTAAAAAAAAGTCCTAAACAAAACAAGGGTTGGGAGTGACTCTGTATACATGAAGTTACTAGCTCTAGCCATGGACGAACTTCCTACCCAATAACCTTAATTTTCAACATGTCCCTATGCTCTGGAATCTTCCCAGATAGGAGGAAGACTGCCTTGGTCACCCCGGTGTTTAAAAATGGGGACAGAACTAACTTGGGAAACTACTGACCAATCTCAGTACTTCCACCTCTCTCTAAAGCGCTTGAAAGGGTTGTTTTTGACCAACTCACTTAATACTTAAACAAGTACAATCTGCACTGTCCACAGCAATATGGGTTTCATATCAGACATAACACCATCACAGCCTTAACTGACTATTCCTCCCATGTCTATGAAGCCCTTGACACAGGAAAAATGGTGGGGTCAATATTTATAGACCTCACTAAAGCCTTTGACACTGTTAACCACCTAATCCTGCTCAGACACTTAAGGACCCTGGGTCTGTCTGTAGATACCATTTCTTGGCTTAACAGCTACCTCTCACACAGGATACAGTGTGTGAGGATAGGGGCGTGTAACCTCTGAACTCAAAAAGGTAACCATTGGAGTTCCCCAAGGATCAATCCTAGGACCACTTCTCTTCTGCCTCTTCATTAACTCCCTTCCCTATGCCTGTCCTGCTAAAATGCTGCTCTATGCAGATGATGCTGTTATCTCAGTACCTGCCAGCAACACACCAGAAATAGCACAAAACCTACAACATTGCTTTGCTACACTTGAGAACTGGTTCACCAACAACAGACTCCTTCTAAACTATAAAAAATAAAAATGATGCACCTAACTTTGCCACATGCCAAGTGGACGGCTGAGCACCTAACTATCTATAGTTAAAAAGGGGATGGTATTGAACAAGTCTCCACATTTAAATATCTCGGGGTACACATTGATGACACTTTCTCCTTCATGCACCATATAGACCATGTTGTCAAATCTGCTAATATTAAACTAGGAATTCTCTATAGACACAGGCAAGCCATGACCCTTGAAGCTCTAAGCCTAGTTACTCAGAGCTCAATTCTGTCGGTCATTGACTATGCCCTCATCATATACAGTGCTGCCAATGGCTCAGCCCTAAATCGAGTAAAAGTACTAATTAACAAGGCTTCCCACCTGGTCCTGGGGGCTAAACACCGAACCCATACTTGTGCCCTCTACTCCTCTACTGGTTGGCTCCCGTTACACCTTAGAGCGCAGTATCAAGCTTGCTCATAGGCAAAAAAGTCCTACTGGGACTCACTCCAAACTCCACCGCTGCACTGTTCCAGCATGCCAACTCCTCAAAAGTTACCAGGAGCTCAACTAAGTGTGTTCTAAATGTCCCATTCAAAAGAACCTGCCTTGCACAGTGTTCACTCTCCTATCGTGGGCCCACCTGGATTAATGATACAATGATGTCATCCTCAGAGGACTCTGAGGATAACGGCATTGTGATGTTAAAACAGCAGCACACAGGGCAATCACCATAACATTATGACATTATTTCTGTAAATAAGATTGGCTGGAATAAGTGTTGCATTCTGTAGCAGCTTGACATGATGATGTGGAGCTGTTTTGCAGCTCTGTTTCCCATCCAACACAGCTGAAGCCCTATGATTGTAATGGTGTGGTGAGCCCAGTTTTTATATATTGTTGTACTTTGGGATTCTATTATTTCATTAAAATGCTACAGTGTTTCAACTATTGTTCTGTGCAGTGCTTTCTATTGTTTGGTGCTGAGTGGAGTCTACTTGTGAACAATAAACTATATTGGGAACAAACAGAGATTGTAGCACGGCATTAATACTGTGCCTGTGATCCCGCGCTCCGATCGGCATAGGAGGGTCACGAGACGGCAGCCGGAGTGGACATTAACCCAGCTTATATGCCGTGCCCGCTTCGGCAGTACTGTCAGCAGCCAGACCCCCTGCCTAGCAGCACTGGACGCGATGTGCAAGGAGGCGAGGCGGCAGGACCGGCGGTTTTGGACGCTAGAGTGCTGTGGCAGACAGAGCACATCTGGGAGGATGCACTGCAGTGCACAGAATGCTCAGAGGTGGAGTGTCCTACCCACAAGTGCCCGTGCAGAGCAGTAAACTGGAGAACAAGCCGGCCAGCATACTACAGTGAGCACCTGCAGCACAACCCACCTGGACGAGAATCCTAGCAGGACCCGGAAAGAACATCGACCGAGATGCACCACGCGATGGCAGCAGTCATGAGAGCCGTTAAAATGTCCATTGCAGACCTCCCAGCACCGATAATAGAGCAATACCCACATGGAACTCTGCACAACATGACAGAACTGTTATCTGTCCCTTTCCGCGACACTAGACGAGCAGTCTCACTTGAGCACATCAGTATGTATGTAACGTGTGCTACACGGCTTTGTGATATTCTATTAAAATATGTTACAATTCCCACACCTCTGCCTCATACTGTATTGCTGTCACAGTGGTCCCCCTTGGCATCCCTTCAACAAGCGTCAGGCCCTGTTACAAGCGCATTAAGCCACTCCGTCGGTGGCATCTAATGCTATTGATGCGTGGGGGGGAGGTGGTAGCCCTCGACCCTGGGCCTCGAGCACCGCCCCCCATGCATCAATCCAGCATTGAATGCCACCGACGGAGTGGCTTAATGCTTACATAAACCATATTCAAAATGACATACGTACTGTACTGAAATGTAGAAAATGTGCAGTTCACAATTTGGTAGCTTACAAAATAAACATGATATATATTAAAATATTAAGATATATTATTTATTTTTTCTCTCATGGCAAGTCATATTACTCTGTACACATTTGTATCTTGTAAGTGATTTCAAACTTCCTGCCTGCCCGCCCCATAATATCTTGCCTGTCACTTGTTTTACTGTGAATAAGATAATTTTACTCACTCTGTGTCTTTTCCTCATCTCTGTTGCCATCTGTTAAATAAGATGCTTGATTAGAATGGCATTTGCAATCTCACCTGTGCATTTATGTTTTAGGATCTTAGGAAAGTTCTAGGGCAGAGCTTATTTGTAAATTCTAGTACAGTACTTGCATGAAGTGTTTACCTTCAGTAGCATGGCTCCCCGTCTGTTTAGAGCAGGAATGTGAGCATTAGTGAGCGTAGGGGTTAAGTACTCGAGTAGCTGGCCAGACTGTGATCTGGAAATCATGTCATCACCAAGTGTGACATCAGCAGATGTCCCAATGTCAGAAACAGGGTGGAACTGCTTCCACCTCTATAACTGCTTGCCACTAAGCAGCTTCAATCTCTATTCACACTGCAGCATCCAATTAAGCTGCTTTTTTTCTTTACTATAATGCTTTTAAACACGTTGGTATTCCTATTTCGCTTTATAAGCATGGGTGTCACTAGAAGCAGGCATTGGGGCTGGAGCCCCACACCTTTATTTATTAGCCCTCAATAAAAGATTCCCAATTCCTAAAACTGGCCCCCACTTTAGTTGTTTGTTTTTCACTAGGCAGGAAAGGTGGGGGCTCAAGCCCCTAGTCTTTTTAGACCACAGAAACATCCCTGTCTATGAGTAGCCTGCTATTGCTGTGGATTATTTGCAAAGAAGATGAAAACTATTAATACAGGACTAGGAATAAACATAATGTACCATATAGACTAGACAAGGAATAAATATAATGTACCATATAGACTAATGCTGGCATATCATTAGTGACTCCCTCAAAAAATCAAGCCAGTGCAACAAGGCTTATAGTAAAGCAAATAAAATGCTAGAGTGTATTTGAAGGGGTACAATAAAGGAGGTATCACGACCTCCTTATAGAGCACTGGTGAGGTCACACCTGGAGTACTGTGCTCAGTTCTGGAGTCTTTACCTTAGGAAAGATAAAGGCAGGCTAGAGATGGTGCAAAGAAGGCTGCCCAGGATAATTCAGGGTCAGAATGGCACATCTTATGGGGATCAGCTTAATCACTAAACATGTACTAGCTGGAGGCCAGACAAGAGAGGAGTAATGTGACAGAGACCTTCACGTTCCTGAAAGGAATAAACAAGGTGAACTGTGAGGAACTATTTAGCATGAGTAACAGCTCAGCAATATGGGGGCACAAGTGGAAACTAATGGGATGGAGGTTTAAGAGGGATTTGAGAAAGTGTTCTTTTACAGAAAGGGTGATGGAGGGAAACCACGTGATGCAGGGTACCGAGTAGAACCTCCTCCATGCAGCTCCAGCCTCTCAACTTGATAATTTGTTATTTTGGACTGCAAAACTATCTAAAACCCTCCACTTTCATCTAATTTTGCCTTCTAATCATCCCAGGCTCTGGATCAGCGAGTTTGAATACTGATGGAGTTCTACATGAAAAAAGTGCAGCAGAAGCACACTCCACCAGTCAACCCCGAGAAGGCCCCGAAGAAATCTTGGGCCTCGAGTGGACTAGACAGGCCTGAACACTTTAGCCAGGTCTCGGAGCAGGAGCCATTAACTTTGAACAGGTTCTTAGAAGAGTTTAAACCCTTCTGTGAGGAAGTAAAGGACATTTCGATGGAGCTTAAAGCCCTTTCTAAAAAGCTTGATGAGGTCTCTGTCACAACCTCGGATAATACTGCTTGTATTGTGTCTCTAGAGAAATGTCTGGAAAAGGTTGACCCTGGGCTTGTGGCTATGCAGCAGAAGCTTTCCCATTTTGAAGCAAAATTAGAGGATCTTGAGGGCCGTAGCCGCAGGAACAATGTTATTATATTGGGGCTTCCAGAGGGCAAAGAAGGCCAGAATGTCATCGTGTTTGTACAGAAGCTGGTGGAAAGGATTGCCGGCCCCTCTCCCTTCAGGTCCATGTACACCATCGAGAGAGCACATAGGTCCTTACAGCCAAAACATCCCTTAGGAGCTGCTCCTCGCCCTATTATACGCCGGTTTTTAAATTATTTAGAGCGGCAACACTTCTTGACAAAAGTAAGAGAACTACAAGAAGTCAGATGGGAGAACAACAAGCTTAGAATAGCACAAGACCTACTGGGTTCTGTACGGCAGAAGCACACAGCATTCCACCCTATTGTGTCCAGGATCATTGCTACTGGGCTTAAGTTCAGAATGGGTACCCAGCTAGGCTGCAAGTACAAGTGGCTGGAACCAGGTCAGCTTACGATGACCCAGATGCCGCTCTTTCCAGCCTAAAACTGGCCCTGCCTGACCTGTTTCGTGACCCATGGAGAGTCCTGTACTTATGATGGTGGGGAGCTCTGAATCATTAGGCTGATACTGCTTCTGAGAGGCATGATGGAAATGAATGCAATTACCTGCCCGAGTTCGGGAGAACCCAATATCGAAGGATGCAGAGTCATCACTTTGTTGTGTTCATTTATATTAAGACACTTTGTCATTAAATTAAAATTTGAGACTGATGTTCCTACCAGGAGATTGTTCTGAATGAACAGTTTGCTTACTTGGGGGAGGGTATTTTTTATTTTTTTGTTTTAGTTCTAGTTTGGAGCCTAAATGTTCCTGCAGTAAGGGGATGGTTGACTTATACCCCTTTGGCTCATCATTTAAATTAAGGATAGCCTATTTTGAGGGATGTGACGGGCTTTTCTTTCTTACTTGCACTGTGGTGTGCTTTTGCTCTGGTACCACAAGAGGGAGCTCAGATTATATGCTTCACAGGTTAGCGCTAGTTGCCAACTCGGGACTTGTTCTTTCTGCAGGGCTCTTTACTTGAGGCCTGGGTTATTTAACATACCTCTTACTGGGCTACTTTGTCCTGGTGTTGGCACGATCCCGTGGTAAACCAGCCCTATCTCCTATTACCAGTCATCCGTGGTACTTGGGTGATTACGTTTTCCTAGCAGGCTGCACGTACACTAGTACATTTGCTGTGCCCATATTCTATAAGCCGAGCACCTCCCTCTAGCTACCAGGGGTTGGTTAGGTAGCAGAATTTTGTTGGAATGTTGATTTTTCTTTCATATCCACTTAACATTTACCTGTTCTTAATGGGGGTTTGCTGAATCTGTCTGGGGCTGTGGGGCAATGTCGGGAGGCTGGGAGTGAGGAAGGGGCACGGTATTTTGTTGAGCGTTGTTTGTGACAGTTGGGGTGGTTGGGTGGGAGGGTCTATGGTCAGACCTAAGGGATTTGTTAAATTTACGTTACATGGGGGGTGCTTTGTGGGTGGGGACGGGGAAGATTTGGTTTGTGTTGGAAGGTGGGGGGCTGGGTGGGTGGTACAGCAGTATTCAAGGGGTTTTGGAATGTGGATCCTTGTTGCTTTTACACTGAGATTATCATTATGAGCTTATTATTACCATTCTAGATGGCTAATAATGTTGTTTTTGCTACTTGGAATGTGAAGGGGATAAGGAAAAAATCCAAACAATACCAGATGCTTAAGCACTTAAGTTTATTGCGTTCCCAGATAACGTTTTTACAGGAATCCCATCTGCTAGAATCAGAAGCTTTACAAATAAGGAGGCAACAGGTGGGTCAGGTTTATAATGCCTCGGGGTCCACTAACAGCTGCAGGGTCATGCTAATTGTTAACAGAGGCATTCCCTTCATTTCCTCACACGTTATTAGGGATCCGGGGGACAGGTTCGTTTTGGTTCAGGGCACTCTTTGGTCTATGCCACTTTTACTCTGTAGTATTTATGGGCCTAATACAGATGACCCTGGCTTTTTTATGAGGTTGATTACTATTATTCTCCCTATGCTTCCTATTACAATCGTCATGGGTGGCGACTTCAATTTGGTCTTAGACCCTAACATGGATAGGTCTGGCAGTGGAGTGAGGGGACTACCCCCTGGGCAAAGGGCTTTTAGGAACCTGTTGGATCAGTGTGGGTAGTGTGACGTCTGGTGAGTTCTGCATCCTAACTGCATCCTAACTCCAAGGAATATACTTTTAGCTCGCCAGTGCATGGATCACAGTCTCGCATAGACTACCTATTAATTTCCCAGGGGCTCTTGCCGGGGGGTTTTGTCCGCTTCAATTCAGCCCAGTCCTACATCTGATCACTCCCTGGTGGTATGCAATTTAGCTTTTCTTAATATGCCTAGGAGCGAGACCCATTGGAAATTAAATGAACAATTATTAAAGGATGCCAGGTACTGCAACCTTATAAAAGAACAGATCAATTTCTTTTTCTCTATTAACCCGATAGATAGTACAGAGCTGGACATTCTATGGAGCACCTTTAAGGCTTACATGCGGGGAATTCTTATCAGTTTAGCTACTAAGAGGAAAAGGGCACAAGAAGCAGAATTATTATCCTTACTGTCCCAAGTTCGGTCCCTAGAAACCAACTTATCTTCCAGCACTCCAAGTGAGGACAGGAAGAAACTTCTGGTAGCCAGAGACAGATATTTAGATTGGTTGAGGGAAAAGGCAGAGTTAGCCATTATCTGAACTAGAGCTAGTTATACGGATCAGGGAGAAAAGGCAGGGCATCTGCTCGCTTTAAGGTTAAAGCTACAGGAATCTGCAAGATTTATCCCTCCAATCCAGGCTCAGGTGGATGGGTCTCTGAGGGTTTCTCCTTCTGAGATAGTGCAAGAGTTTGCATTGTATTATGAGCAACTATACAGGGACATGGACTGTCCTCCTCCCCTGGAGATGCTGGAGGCATATTTAAGGGACTCCCATCTCCCTACCGTATCAGATTCGCATAGGAGCTTCTTGTCCTCTTCATTATCCCTGGAGGAAATTTCAGAGGTTATTAAGGCTTTGTCCTTGGACAGAGTTCCGGGGCCAGATGGTTTTTCCTCATTATTTTATAAAGTTTTTCGAGAACAATTATTGCCAGTGCTTCACCGGTTGTACCTACATATTCTCTCCGGGGTTGCTTTAGATGCCTACCTGTTTGAGGGGGAGGTAAGAGGGAGGTAATAATCCCTCTGTACAAGACATTGGTTAGGCCCCATCTGGAGTACTGCGTGCAGTATTGGAGGCCACACCTTCACAAGGACATTAACCAAATTGAGGCAGTCCAGAGAAGGGCAACCAAAATGGTGCAGGGACTGCATCAGAAGACATATGAGGACAGATTAACGAGACTCAATATGTATACCCTTGAGCAAAGGAGGGAGAGGTGATATGATCGAGACATTTAAACATCTTAAGGGCATAAACAAGGTGAAAGAGTCTAACATGTTTAAATATAAGAAAAATAGCAGGACAAGAGGACACAGCATGAGATTAGAGGAGGCCGATTAAGGGGAATGTGAGGAAATTCTTTTTCACAGAAAGGGTGGTAGATGCATGGAATGGCTTACCACAGAAGTAGTGGCTATGAATACAGTGCAGGGCTTCAAACAGGCATGGGATAGGCATAAGGGAGCAATACAAATGACTATGAATAGATAGGTCACTGACATCGAAAAGGCCGATGGCACATTTATAAGGTAGAAAAAGAAATGGGCAGACTGGATGGGCCTTGCGGTCCTTATCTGCCGTCAACTTCTATGTTTCTATGTTTCTATATGAAGCCCTGATTGTTCTTCTCCCCAAACCGGATAAAGACCCCGAGTTAGTACAGAGTTATAGGCCTATATCCCTTTTAAACCAAGATATCAAAATCCTTTCGAAGATATTGGCCGATATGTCCCGGGTCGGATTCATGAAGGGGCGTTCATCATCAGACTATTTGCGCACCCTCTCACATGTCTTCTCGGAGTCCAGGGATGCCACCTTTCCTACTGGGTTGGTCTCCCTGGACACCGAGAAGGCATTCGACTGTGTGAACTGGAATTTTCTATTCCAGGTTCTTAAGGCCTTCGATTTTCCTACCATGTTCATAGACTGGATTCGTGCTTTATACCAGGCTCCTTCTGCTAAGATTTCAGGAAATGGTGCATTTTCAAAACCCTTTCTTTTATATTCAGGTACCAGACAGGGATGTCCCCTCTCTTATTTAATCTATACTTGGAGCCTTTTATTCAAAATATCCTTTACAATGCAGGGAAACAGGGCATGCCGGTGGGGAGCAATGAGGTCAAGATCACGGCATATGCTGATGATCTTCTCCTTTATCTGTCTCATCCGATGACATCTATCCCGGCCTTGTTGGAGGAAATTGCCCAATTTAGCTCCTTTTCAAATTATAAATTAAATGCTAATAAATCGTCCTTTTTTCCCCTTAACCATAAGGTCTTTAAGACTGACATTACCCCTTTCGGCTTGTGTTGGGCACCCCAGGTGTTAAAATACTTGGGTATTAATCTAACATGTAACTCTTCCTCATGGTTTAAAGAAAATTTGGAGCCTCTCCCCCAGTTGATTGTCCAGGACCTGGAAAGATGGTCCAAGCTCCCGGTTTCATTATGGGGTCATATCAATATAATTAAGATGAACGTTTTTCTCTGCCTTTTTTATCCCCTTTCTCACCTTAATTCATTCATCCCATTATCTTGGTTCCAAAAAATGCATAGAATCTTCACAAATGTAATTTGGTCGAATAAACACTCCCGATTGGCATACTATAAGCTGGTCACCTCTAAAACAGATGGGGGACTGCGGATTCCCCACTTAGCAATCTATTACTGGGCTAGTCATCTTGCTAAATGCCTGAAGTGGGTGAGTCCGGGTCCCGAGAGTTTGAGACTAGTTTGGCTCAACATTGAACTAGACTTCATCCGGTCTATGAACATGGATCCCCTAACTATGTTTTATGTCAAATTGTCTCTTTTACAAGGTGCTGGTAAATGTCCCAACCTTATGACTTCACTAAAAGTATATGCGTAGCTCTGCTCTTTTTTGCGATATACTCCATATCTGGACCTGTCCCAGTCTATTTGGAACTCCCCGGCCTTTACTATAAACAAGCAGTTGACTTCCCGTACATGGTTGCCCCATGTGGGTGACGGGATAGCATCCACGTTTTTGGATGACAAGAGAGCGTGGCTTCCTGTAGCTAAAATCATCCAGAAATTTGGCATCCCAATATCTTTGCAATTTAGGGTTTTCCAGTTAAAGCACTTGCTCACCACTGTGCTGGATAGTACCCCCCCTCGCCTGCCGGCTTTCGCACTGATTCCGGATCTTTCCTCCTTATTGGGTTCTTCTAGTGTCATTTCAAAAATATATCAAGTTTTGTTTAATCGACAGTATGGGGGCTCCTACGGTCCGACCAGGTTTTGGGGTTCTATTTTTCCCCAATATACCTTTAATTGGCTGGCCTTATGGAAGTTCTGTCATAAATATGTGTCTCAAGACAGATTACGCCTTATGCAATATCACATTTTACACAACTTGTATTATACTCCAGTTAAATTGGTGAGATGGGGTCTTCTCGAATCAGATGTATGTACCAGATGCTCCTAGGGAGAAGGAACACTTCTCCATATATTCTGGTCGGGTCCCAAAATAATCCCACTGTGGGATTCAATTAAAACCAACCTGGACCCCTTACTGGGTTTGCTGGACTGTTTCACACCTGATATTTGCCTCCTAGGTGACCTGTCCTCCATTAAGGTTAAAGCTCAGAGATTTCATTCTCCATGATTGCATTAGCTGTCAAAAAACTTATAATAAGGCATTGGAAAGATAAGGTTATTCCGACATTTCAGGAATGGGTTAATGAAATCCTCGCTAACCTTCGCACAGAGAAAGCCATAGCTAGTCTCCACAATCGGTTGCCAAGCTACAAACGTATCTGGGATCCCCTTCACACCTTAATCACGGTTGTACGGATATAAGTGTTGTTACCTGTTAGTTATTCCTGTATACATATGGCTATTGATATAGGAGTTTAAGCTACAATGTGGTATTACACTGCCATACTGGAAATTGGGAGGAAGGGGGGCAGTTTATGTAATAGTACTGTGAACAGGTTGTATATGTTACAATTGCTGCCTCCTATATTGTGAAAATGTGCTAATAAAGTTTGAATTAAAAAAAAAAGAAAGGGTGATGGAACTATGGAACAGTATGCCATCTGAGGTGGTGGGCATCACAACCATAAATGGTTTTATTTATTTATTTATTGAAATTGTTTCACCAAGATGGCACACTGAGCAAAAAGATGCTCGTCTCCCGGTGCAGCCTGGGGATGAGGGTACAGTGGGAGATAACTCGCAGGTTATCAAGAGTTACATATACGAGGAAAACAGCAGAACATAGCTGAGCACAATTACAGCAATAAAGTAGTCCGATTCAGTTGAAGTTTACAGAGAAAGTTTCAGTTATGCAGTTGCAGGATACAGTTGTGTGTTGGACTAGGGACAAGACATCAGTACAGTTCACCAATAACAGTAGGCAGGCATAGATTATATTACAGAATGACATAGTATTGGATAGATGAGGTGTGACACTGAGTGGAGAAATGTGAGGATCAGGCAGTATCAAGGAGCGTTTAGGACAGGGTAAAGCCTGTGTACTAGAAGTGCTGAAGTTGGTATAGATAAGCCAGATTCCATAGCGTGAGCTAGGTGCCGCTGGTCAGGCAGTCGGGGGGGACAAAGGGGACAGCTTGTGATTTAAGTGCAGAAGCAATTTACCGAGAGGTAGTTTGCTAGTGCTGAACACAAGGAGTGGGTAGAGGAGGAGTGGCAATTTGGGAGGGAGTTCATTCCAGAGTTTGGGGAAGCGGTAGAGAAGGCAGATTGACCAATAGTGGTTTCCGCCTAGGATTGGAAGCTTCCAGTCATCGAGGATCTGAGGGGCATGAGAAGTGGAGGGAGCTGGGGTAAAGTAGGTAGAGAGGTATGAGGGCAGGGCATCATGCCAGAATTTGCGCTACAAATTTAGCGTAGATGCTGCAGGCGACAGTTTTTGAGGGAAGGGAGTGCGAGGGCATGGTAGAGATTGCAGTGATGGGTGCGTGGGGGTGGCATTGAGGGCAAAATGACAGAAGGCATGGAAAAGTGAGTCCAGTCTGGCTAAGGTAGATTTGGGAGTGGCACTATATACTATGTTGCAGTAGTCAAAAGAGGGGAGGATCATCTTATGCACTAGCTCACGCCTGGCCATAAGAGGGAGGCAGTTGCAGTTCCCGTAAAGGGCTCCGAGCTTGGGATGCAGTTTTTTTATGATGGCATCAATGTGGTTGGAGAAGGACAGGTGACTGTCGAGCCAAACCCCGAGGTAGCGGAAGGAAGCGATGTACTCCAGTACTGTCCCTTCAAGGATTTGGAAGGTAGGGAGGTAAGGAAGCCTGGTTAGATGTTGCCGAGTGCCGAAGGTCATGGTGGTGGTTTTGTTCTCATTGAGGGAGAGCTGGCGAGAGCTAAACCATAACTGTACCTTGTTGAAATCAGCCTGCAGGTTGGCTATTACCTCTCCTGGGGAGGAGCCCGAGGCAAAGAGGACAGTATCATCTGCCTACATTTGAATAGACGTGGATGAGCACACCAGAGTGAGGTTGTTTAAAAAGATGGAGAACAGGACAGGGCCAAGTACCGATCCCTGGGAAACTCCGATGGCTATAGGGAGTGGTGAAGAGGTGACGTTGGTGATTCTTACTGATTGAGTTCTGTTAGCGAGGTAGGCTTTGAACCAATTGGTATCTGAGCTAACTAGGCCCGCTTCCGAGAGACATTGAAGTAGCAGAGGGTGGGAGACCGTATCGAAAGCTTTGGCAAGGCCTATGAAAATGGCTGAAGAGATCAACCCTTTGTCCATGCCTGAGAGGATGGAATCCATGAACCTAACCAGGGAGGAGGCTGTGAAATGGCCCTTCCTGAATCCGGACTGGAAAGGCGTGAAGAAGTTGGTGTCAGAGAGGAAGGAGGTGAGTTGATTGAGCACTAAGTGTTCTTGCAGCTTTGCAAGTGCAGGGAGGAGGGAGATAGGATGATAATTTGAGGGGGAGGTGGTGGCGCCCCCTTTAGGGAGGGGGATGACAATGGCCTGCTTCCAGGCCTGGGGGACAGTGGCAGAGGAAAAGGAGAGGTTTAAGAGGGAGGTGAGGGGAGTTGCAATGGCTGGGGCGGAGAGGTGGAGGAGATTGCAGTCGAGGCCATCGGGGGATTTATCTTTTGTTGTGTCAAGGGCCTGAAGGGCTATGAGGACATCAACTGGCAGGATTGCTTTGAAGGTGAAGGTGGGGGCCCACTAGAGGTAGAACATATGGGAGGAGGACTGGGTGGCACCGAGGTGGGTAGGGAAGAGAAGAGGGCTGAGGCACAGGAGGAGAAGTATGTGTTGAATGCAGTGGCATCATCCTGTGGGTCAGTGAGAAGGGAGTTGTTCACGAGGAGGAGAGAGGGAGGGTGGGCAGTTGGGGGTTTCAAGCATGGCTGGGACAAAGTGAAGGGAATAGTGGTTACTCACTGTAGTAGCAATAGGGAGGGGAACAGGGGGTGTATGCTTATGGATAGTACCCTATATGGCCAATAGTCCTGGGCTTTGATAGAGAACTATAGGCACACCAAATTAACCACTAGTGTTTTTTTGATATCATTGTCCATGTTTCTATAGCTGTGTTTACATGGCTGCAGCACTGTGATATTTACACTGCTCCATTCCTGCTCTGATTGCTGGAGCAGCCTCAATTAGCTTGTTTCACAACTCATCCTTGCACTGACACAGGTTGCAGCAGAGAGGGGCTGTGCATTCTGTGAGCTGGGCGAGGTCAGCAGTGGAGGAGCATGGGAGAGGAGGCTTTCAATCAGAGCAGCGGATTCACATAGCACTGTAATCCACTTGCTCCAATACACATACCCACTCCTGAGCTGCAGCAAAAATAGGCTGCAAAGTGCTTCTAGGATGCTCCAGTATGTGTCTAGACAGCCAACTTTGCCTGTGCACATGGGTTGATGCACTGCAGTGTCGGTAATGTGAACATTCCTTATGTTTTTTATATAAAGGGTGCCAGCTACATGACATTCCAGTTTATCGCATAATAACAAACAGTGCTATCACGCTGGGTAAATACCATTAAATATACCATAGGTATAAGGGTGTTAAAATCACAGGATTTGTAAGGGATACAGTGAACAGGGGCTGCCAGTTAAGAAAAGGGCAAGGACAGAGTGATTGCTACCTCATTCCAAACCTGGAAAACAGGGTAAAAGTACCATACCTTCATTTGTGTTCAAAAGATAGAAGCATGGGTAGAGATGATGATGTGAAGAAAAACCTCAAAAGAAGAGAAAGATAGAATCCTGTCCTGAAATACAAGAGAGAAAAAAAATATATGTGAGATTAGATTATGGGCAGCCAATCAATACTGTCATTAAGTCCATATCTAACATTGGTAGCTTTAAACAGATCTCTGTAATACGCCTCTGGTACCTTTAAACAGATCTCTGTAATATGTCTCTCTAGTGAGAAGTTTTTTTTAACTTTCAACTTCAGCTTCTTTATTTTTTTTCCAAAGTGCAAATCAGGATATCTAAGCACTTGTACAAAAAATAAAATGCAGTATAAAACAATACTCCACACAATTAAAACCAAGAAACAATGTGTCGTCTATCATCCATATTCAGAAAAGAAGAGCCTGAATAGATAAGTTTTCCGAGCTGACTTTAATCTCCCCACAGCCGTGCGCTCCCTTACCAAATGGGGCAGAGAATTGCATAGTGTCGGTGCCACAAATACAAATGCTCTAGCACCAGATAACTTAAGATGGACCCTGGGAATCTCCAGCAATCCCTCGTCGGTGGAGTGGAGTGGAGTGGAGTGGATGGAGGCAGCGATAAGGATGCAGGAGTTCTTGCAGGTAGCACAGACCCTGTCCATGTAGGGCATTATAGGTCAGCAAGCTGACCTTGAAGGTGATTCGCCACTGAACAGGCAGCCAGTGCAGTCCATGGAGAACAGGTGTTATATGGCAAGATCGAGGTAAACCAGTCAACAACCTGGCCGCTGCATTCTGCATCAGCTGCAAGTGACAAATATCAACCCCCGGGAGCCCTAGAAAAATGTAGTTGCAGTAATTAAGGCATGAGGTCACAAAGGCGTGGACCAACGTTGGAAGGTCATTGGGTGGGACCAGGTATTTTATCTGGGTGATATTCCGCAGATGTAAAAAGGGGATTAGACAATAGCTGACACTGGCGACTTAAGTGTCAGTCCCTCATCAAAAATAACACCCAGATTGCACACCCGATCTGAGGACAACAGCTGGATGCCCCTGAGTCAGAGCCCGGAAGGCTGTCCCACAAGTTGTCCCTCCACCCGATGTCCTGGGTCCACCACCAACACCTCGGACTTGTCCAGATTCAGCTTCAACCAACTGGCACTCATCCAGTCCTGGATCTCAGAGAGGCAGTTGTTAAATACCAAGACCAAATCATCCTGCCCGGGTACAAAGGACATGTAGAGCTGAGTAACATTCACATAGCATTGAAAACTCAGCCCATACCACCTCACAATGCCCCCTAATGGCAGCATGTACACTGTAAACAACATGGGTAATAACACAGAGCCCTGAGAAACCCCACACAGCAGGGAGACCAGGTCAGAGGAATAAATCCCTGACACCACTCTCTGAGACCTGCCGGTGAGGTACGAATGGAACCATCTGATGACTATCCCTGACAATCCATAGATGACCCTCAGGTGCTCTAGAAGCACACCATGGTCCACAGTGTCAAATGCTGCAGAGAGATTAAAGAGAATCAAGATGGAATGGGTCCTCCGATCTCTCGCTATCAGGAGATCATGTAGTACACGGACAAGCGCCATCTCAGTACTATGCCTCTTCCTGAATCCCAACTCTAGAGGATCATAGATCTTGTGGATGGTAAGATGATCCTCCAGCTGCAGTGTGACTGTCTTCTCTATAACCTTTCCTACAAAAGGTTAGAGACAGGCCTGCAGTTGGTGAGACAATCTGAGTTTAAAGAGGATTTCTTCAGGAGTGGTATAACCTCTGCCTCCTTCAGGGTGTCCAGGAACACACCTGTCTCTAAATAACACTGGACTGTCTCTGCTAGGACAGGGCCAATGACCTCAACACACTCCACAAGGAGACATGTTGGACCTGGATCAAAACTACAGCAGGTCGACTGTAAACTCTGGATGACCTTCATGACATCCCCAATTGCCAACTGGTCGAAACAAACAGGTCCAAGGGCTGCAACCTCCCACCGATCCCTGCAATCCCCATTAGAGTGAGCTGCACAGACCTCTGCTCTAATGCCAGAAACCTTATCTGCAAAAAACCGAGCAAACTCATCACATTTCTCTTGTGACAATGCTCTCTGAGGTTAGAGACAGGCTGGACTGCACAGTCTGTCTACAGTCCAAAAGAGCTGAGCTGGTCGATTCTGTGCCAGTTATTTCTCTGGACAGGAATTCTGCCTTCTTATGGGAAATAATTGACTGATACTCTACATAATGAGACATCAGTCAAAGTTTGTTGGCCTCCAGACCTGATTTTCACCAGTGTCGCTCCAACCTTCACTCCAATCATCTAAATTCCCCCAAGGTCCCATCAAACCCAGGGAACTGAGGGTGAAGAGTAAGAGAGCGAACACAAACAGGAGCAACAGAATCCAGAGCCTCCACCACAGTCCTATTATAAGCTTGTAGTGGATTCTCTGGATCCATGCTTACACTCAGTAAGCTCAATAGGTCCAGTGCCGCCATTAGTTAATTTGGGGTCAAACCTCTCAAAGAGTGAAACTGAACCATCTTCACAAGGGCAGGTCTATTAGGGGGAGCCATGAAATGAATCTTATGATGTGATAGTCAGACCATCCGACCGGCTCCACCACCATGTCAGAGGTCTCCATCCCCAGCAGGAAAACCAAGTCCAGTGAATGGCCGTGAATGTGGATCACAGAGGTAATCACCTGTGTGAAGCCCAACAAATTAATTAGTTGGAGGAAGTCCTGACCAAATTGTGAGAGTTTATCATCAACTCAGGCACTGAAGTTCCCCAGCGCCATCCACCTGGGGGACCCCAACACCATATTGACGATGAAGTCCGTGACTTCTTGCAAAAACTGCTTCTCTCCTCCTGGTGGATGGTAGACAAGAAGAATTCTGCATCCCACACCTGCACCAATGATACACTCAAAGGACTTGGGCTCCTCAACTGGTACATCAATAAGGCCCAACTCAGTTCTAAAACAGATCTCTACACCCCGGCCCTGTGATCCATCCTCGGGCAGTGTATCACCGAATACCCGGCTGCAACAGTTGACTCCAAAATGGGGCCAGCATTCTCGTCCAGCCAGGTTTCTGTGATGCATGCCAGGTCCAATCAACCAACAAGATCAGCAATCACTGCTGTCTTGTTTTTAATGGACCTGGCTTTGCATAACACCACCTGAGTAGGACGAGCTGCCGGGGTCTGCTGTGCTAACTGCCCACCCAAAGTGGAGCTCTTGGATATGGGGACCAGACAAGGAGGACACCTCTTCAGAACCCATTTCACCCAGGGCACCTCCTGGGCCCCACCACCCCGATCCATCCACTGCACTCCACTCCCCCTCCAGGTCCATTATCCCTGGCCCTACACCTCTTACTCACAATCCCCAAAGCTCAACACTGCCCATACACCTCACTCGGTGGGGGGGGGGACAATCAAAAAGCTGGAGGCCAAGGAGCTCAGAGGAGAAGTAATGCCTAACCAGGGGAGCTCTCAGCCAACACATATCAAATATAACTGTCAGCTCTCCCCTTTGTCACTTTCTCAAGTCCCAAAATTCTAAAGCTATGAATGTGGAGCTTGCATTCCTTAAAGTGATACACAACTGATAAGGATAAGTCCTCTGTCCAGATGTCACTTTTATGCTCTACCATCCTGATCTTGTGCTGTCTTCCTGTTTTCCCTACGTATACCAAGTTACAGGAATATCTGAGAGCATACATGAATAATGCAGTCTGACAGTTTATGAAATGATTTATCATCATTGTCTCACCTGTTGCTGCATTACAAATTGTTTTCATCAGTGTGTATTTGAACAGCGGGTATAATCTCCACAAGGATAGGTCCCTTTAATGTTCAAATTTGACAAGAAATGCCCCTTTGACTCTCTTGGAATGGGGTGGTCAGAATGCACCACTCTGTCCATTAAATTCCTAGCTCATATGGTTACCACCAACAGTAATTCCACAGACTTTTTGTCTGTCATTATTGATCTGGAGTATTCTCCAGTGCCTCATAATTAGATTCTTTATGTCTCCAAAAGAGTCACTGAATGTTATAGAAAAACAGTCCTATTATTCTCTCCTTAAGGCATGTTCCACTTTCTGTCGTGCTGCAAGGTCCCTCTTTACACCTCATCTGCCCTCCTCTAGGTGGCTTGTACTGTGTTCTTATTGTAGCTTCTATTTAGGAATCCCTGTTCCATATCCATGGCATTAAGTTCATATTTCCTTTGTGGAGTACTGTTTTTTTGACCCATAGCAGCTGGCCATACAGGATACTTTTCAGCAACCTTCTGGGGTGGAAGTTGCTGGCATGAAGTATGGCATTCTGATCATTGGGCTTTCTATACAATTTGGTACATAACTTGTTATTGGATTTGTATATCTGTATGTCCAAAAAGTTTATGCTGTCACTGCCGTAGTTCACTACACAACTGAGATATTCTGTTCTGCTGTTTAAGGATCAGTGTAAATGATAAAGTTCTATTTCAGTACCCTTCCACACTAAAAAATGTCATCAATAAAGCACTTCCATTCAACTATACTTATAACAAATTGATTCCCTTCAGCATGGAATACATACTTTTTCTCAAAACCACCCATAAACTCCATAAATAGATTGACATAAGAGGGTGCCATGTTAGATCTCATGGTCATCCCCCAAATTTTGCCCAAAGTGTCTAGTTTCAAAACTATTTTTTTACAAAGTTCCAATTCTGCCATCTCAATTAGGTAATGGTTCAGTGGCACTTCTTCACTTCTCCCACTTTCCAGTGCATCACTAAAGTTTCTTGTACCCTGAGCATATGGTATTGAAGGGTATAAGTCTTTGAGGTCCCATGTGACAAAAATACAATCCTATATCTCCCTGTTTTCTTCATTATATGTCTCTAACAACGTGATTGTATCACTTGTGTCCTTTAACAAATGTATTTGTCTGATCAACCAAAAACTTGATGTGAAGGTCAACAAAGGTGGACAGAGATCCATGTATTGACCCAATTTCTGCTACTATAAGTCTCACTGGGGGGTCTCCAAGTTCTTATGGATATTGGGTAAAGTATACAATATGGGCATTTTGAGGTTCTCATGAAATAAAGCTTTATATTCCCATTCATTGATCTATTCTCATAAAAATGTTTCCTTAAGGAACTGTTTTACCACAGTTTTAACCTCACCATAAGGTTTACATTGGTCTTCCTAAATGGTTTTGTGTGTTCCCTAGATGCCTATTGCATTATTTTTTATAATTCTTATAATCCATTAGCACCATTGTCCCCATCTGTGCTTTCGATTACTAAATCATAATTATTCTCAAGGTTCCTAAGGGCTACAAATTGTGCAACTCTGAGGTTGCATTTTTGCTTCCTGTCTCTGTTCTTTTCTTCTCTAACAAACCTCTCCAAGTCCCTGTCTACCAGGTTGCAGAACATTTGAATGTGCAGTGGCACATTTTTTCATTTGCTCTGTCTTCATTACCTCTTATTTGATCTATTATCCAAGTAATGTCTCAATCTGAGTTTTCTTTAAAACTTCTGAAGATCTAGTTTAAGGGAGAAAAAGTGAATCTTGTTATGTGGGCTAAAGGTAAGCCCTCTGACTAAAAGTTCTTACTTCTGGTCAGTAATGGTCCTGCTAGAGAGGTTGTATACTAAACTCTCTTCTTCTGTAGTTGTTGCTTTGTTTGAACCCTGTTGTGTCCCCTTATTTGTGTTTGGATCTTTTTTGTTCATTCTTTTTTTGTTTTCTGTTTCTGTATTTGTTTCTTCTTCTTGTAAATTGGCTGCTAATCTTCAGCCTCCTTCCTCTAGGTCCTTCTCCCACCTGGCCTCTGAATGACTCTGCTGTCTCCTGCCCCTGTATGATCCCCTGTACAAATCCTGTGATGTGACCACCCCTATGCCTATTGCAGATTTAATGGTATGTATGCAGAGTAACAGAACTGTTTGTTATGGTGCTGTAAACTGGAATGGCATGTAGATAGTGCCCTTTGTATGTTAACATTAGTCTCTGTTTTACATTTATTCCTGGTCCTCCACTAACAGTTTTTAGCTTATTCTTCCCAAATCACCAACAGGAATTGCAGGTTACATCATAGTGTTCAAAGAGCAAACTGTTCCTGCTTATCCAGGTAATCCTATGGATACATGTCATCTCCCCTACTCCTGTGCCCTACTTGTCCCTTCCTCTGTTAGGATGCACCATAGACTGTTCAAACAGTACCTTCATTCTAGTTGCACTTGCTCCTTACTTGTACTGTACTGCACTGCACAGCCAGGATATTCAAAGGAGATGCACCCGACACAACTGAGTTGTGCCGGTGCATCCGCAGGAATGCCCCCCTATGCCATATTCAAAAGGATGAGATGTGCCACACAATTCCTGATGTACTGCAGTGCAAAGATAATGTATGCGGCACATCTGAAGTGGGCATTCCCATGCATATGCAGCACATTGTTATATTCAGCCAAGATGTATAGCACAGCTGCCTGCACATCTCAGAGATGTGCCACACAAAGATAGGCATGGAAAAACCATGTCTACCTCCAGGACACCCACAGGCAGTCTGCTGTACTGCACAGTGCAGCACAGCAGCTGCCAGCCCCTTGGTGGCTAGCCCCCCCAATCCCTGAACTGTGATCCCCCAAACAGAAATAATTACAACAAACTCCTTGATAGTCTAGTGGTAACCCCCTCCCAACCCCAATCCACGATTGCCCCATAGGCATAAATATATGTCTTAGCATCACCCTGGTAGTCTAGTGGTCCCCCTTCCAATCCCGATCCCTATGCCATAGGATAAACATTAAACACCAGCTTCAGATTCCATAGTGTAGCAGTCCCCCCTCCTGTCCTGATCCCTGATCAATGTACAAAACCTGATACCCCAGCCCCATTATCCCAATCACAATGTCAGCCCTCCCAGCCCAATCCCTGATCTATATACAAAACCTAATGCCCCAGCCCCAGTACCCCAATCACAATATCACCCCTCCAAGCTTTATCTCTAATTGATATATGAAAAAGTGAATCCAGCCCACTTTTCCATAGTGTAGGGACTCTCCCACTCCATCAGACACTACTATCCACCCTGCTCCTCTCAGCATAGTTGCTGCACCATTGAGTGTGTAGTACGCTTTCCACACCTCCAGCTGTTCGTTCATTCGAAGGAAACACGACTGACAGCTTACGGTACACAGTATAACCTATTGGTAGCACTGTCGACCAACGGGTTTGCAGTGTGTATTGTAAGTTGTCATTCACAACTTTGTGAATGGACACAAAGTTGTGAATGACAGTTTACAGTACATACTGCAAGCCCATTGGTCAACAGTGGCAACCAATGGGATTGTATTAGGTACTGTAAGCTGTCAGTCATTGACAGCTCAGTCAGTGAGCAGTCGTGAGGTGTAGAGGGCTGTGCTGCCTATTGACTCAAAGGCAGCTTGTCCATACTGGAAGAGGGGGAGCAGGGTGGGATATGGGAGTCTGAGTGGGTGGGGGGGTCCCTATACTATGGAAAAAGTGGGCTGGGGATTCACTTTTTTATATATCAATTAGAGATGAGGCTGGGAAGGGGGACATTGTGATTAGGATACTGGGGTATCAATATTTGTACATTGATCGGGGATTGGGATGTGAGGTGGGACCAGTACATTATGGAATCTGGGGCTGGGGTTTACTGTTTATTCTATGGCATGGGGATCGGGATGGGTGGGGGAGCATTATAATACAGTACCAGGTGGGGTTTCCTTTGTTTTAGGTACACAGAACTGGGGGGCAGGCCACCCGGCACATCCTGCCAGGCACATTCCTGCCTACGGCATGCACATGGGGCCATAATGACATGCAAATGGCTCCATTTGCACCTTGCATGCCTAATGGCCCCATTTGCATGTTTAGTTCTAAATATCTTGAATTTGCGCTCGGTGTATCATCAAGATGCACCACGCATCCCCATTCCAGGTATTCAGACTGCACAGGGGGATGTGCCGGCTTATCTTCAGTGGTCCCCATTTACGTTGCCTGCATCTTTTGCTATATTTAGACAGGATGTGTGATTGCACATCCCATTTAAATATAGCAGCTTTGCACTCCGGTGCAACTCAGTTGCATTGAGCAACTACTTACACCCTTTCTGGGTGCAGTTTGAATATCTAGGCCACTTTTTTTCTTTGTTTTATGTAACTACATTCCTTATACAGTGGTAATTGTATTACAGTTGTGTATCTTGCCTTTCCAATGGGGTTTTTTGTACCTTATTGTATGCTTGGTGTTTAATGCATTTCAATATATTTTCTAGTCATGTGTAGACACCTACACCATTCTTATGTCATGTAAACTTGCATTTGTCTGTATTCATTTGTGCCATCTACATGGCCTGGGTCACACCAGAAATGATCCATGGGATCAGTGCCCCTACCTAGTCAACAAATAAATAAATAAACACATAAATCAACAAATAAATAAATAAACACATAAATCAACAAATAAATAAATAAACACATACATAAACAAATAAATAAAACAGGAATACCAAAGTGATTAAAAGCAAAGTGCTAACAATGCTATGTCAATGAATGAAGTACTTAATTGAAAGCTGCAGTGTGAATAGAGATAACAGTTGCTTATTGGTAAGCAGTTGTAGGGGTGAAATCAATACTACCCCATTTCTGACACTGGGAAATCCTCGGATGTCACACACGCTGATGACATGACACCCATGTCAATCTGTCCAGCTGCTTGAGTACTTAATTCCTTTGCTCACTAGCTTTCACACTCCTGTTCTAGATGGACAGAAAAGACATACTAGTGTATGCAAAGACTTCATGTAGTTACTAGAATTTAAATAAATGGGATACTTCCGATCGGACGAAATGCATCAGCCCGACCGGCAATATCCTGACCCCAGGCTCCTGAAACACGGTTGCCTGATATCGAGTTTCACCCCTGGGTGAGAATCTTTAAGTATGGGGTGGGGGGGGGGGTGAAGCCCCCTGAATCACTCCCTGGAGGCAAAATCCCAATGTCGGGCAACCATGTTTTGGGTGTCCGGGGTTGGGATAATGATGGGCAGGCCGATGCATTTTGGCCAGCCATAGTATATCCAAATAAGCTCCGCCCCTGAACTTTTCCTAAGAGGGTAAAACATAAAGGCACAGGCAATATTACAAATGGCATTTTAACTGAGCACTTTATTGTGCTAGATGGCAAGATAGACAAAAGGGAATGATGCTGGGTGAGTAAAATAATTGTATTCAGAGTAAAGCAAGAAACAGGCAACATATTATGGTATAAGCAGTTAGTTTGAATGCACCTAGAAGATGCAAATGTGTACAGAATAATATTGCTTGCTATGAGAGAAAACTGAAATAAAGTGGTACAGTCTTTTTAATTTATGTAACATTTGTTTTGCAAGTTATCATGAAGTGAACTGCAGAAGTTTTCTGCATTTCTGTGAATATGTTATTTTGATTATGGTTTATTTCCCATTTACAAAATCTGGAAGGGATATTGGCTATTCTGATTAGTCATTAGCTGGGCATTACAAGTGTGTAACGCATGGCTAAAACTAAAAACCCTATGTAGAATACACAGTCCCATTTTGTAAGTGCCATAGTCCACTCCGGGGATGTGCTTTAGACAGCTCTAATGCACAGCTAGGATCCTGTAGGCACTCAGTCTGTGGCCTTGTGCCTCAATACGTTCCCTAGCTGTGAGTTAGAACTGTCTAACACACACCCTGTTGTGTTTATTGCTTACTTATTTCGAGAAGTGACCTCTAAGAAAATCAAAAGAGCATTAGGATTTTAAGCACATGGGTATATGGTACAGTATCAAGGTACATAATTACATTTGACATTTTTTCTGGTGTTTCCACTTGCTGTAACTTACTTCTATGCATGACAATGAAAAGTACAGCTGAGTTTAATATTTTATCAGGCACCCATTCCACCCTGAGGAAGGGGTCTGCCTGAAAGCATTGGTGGGATCCACATGTGTCTTTTAAGATGTACTACAATAAACAGCTGATTTTAAAATTTTAAATCTGGGTGATTGGTCTATGGTTTCTATTTTTTTGCAATGAATAACATCTGTAAGTGACCCAGACTTATAGAATGGAACCCCAGTCACCTGCTTTGAAGCCCACATCACCTACCTAGAACAAGGCGATTAACTGAACAGGATACTAATCGGGTAAGTTAGCTTTTCCATGGCTAGATGAAAAAGAGACATATCAATTCCATCCATAAAAATAGCAGTGAAACCTTCATGAATCATAAACATTTTAAAGTATCTGGTATGGATAGACTTTTTTTTTTTAAAAAAGAGGGACCAGCAGATGAACCACCTTCAAAATCTGTACCACCAAAGATAGGAATATATTTAGTTGAAGAACCACTGGGAGTGTTTTCTGTATGTGAGTTAACAAGAGGCCAATGCTTTTCTAGCAATGCTTCCAAAATATTCATTGAAACTAGTAGAGATTTCAACAGGGTCAACCAGTGATTCACCATCAACCTTAATCAATCTGATATTGGTCAAAGAATTCTTACTGAGAAGTGAGTGAATACATTTCCACAATGGTGCTGGATTGACATAAGAACTATTTTGTTTTCCTTTGCAGTACTCAACCCTGCACTTCCTGACTAGGTCATTGTACTTATTATGAAGCTCCCTATATGTGATCAGCAGTCTTGGATCATAATTTTTTCTATACTCATTCAGTGTCCTGCCACGAGAATTCATAATTTATGTGTTAGCCAATTTTGATTATTGTCCTTGACCCTCATTTTGTGAACAGCTGCCTGGATGTTGCAAATTCTAGTAAATTCACTTGTCAAAAAGTGCAAGGCAGATTATACATCAGGAATACCATTACAGTAATTATGACTAATCACACTGTGACATTTCAGATCTGAAATTATCAAAACTGAATCCAACTTTAGGACAAGTCTCAATTATAACAGGAGGAGGACAGGGCATATGAGCATTCCAAATACAATAGACTACAGAGAGGTCACTCAGGACATCTGGCAACTCTCCAGAATATTTAATCCTTTTTGGCTGAGTGATCACTACCTTGTCAATCTAGGTGCTCATACCTTTTTTATAATTCACTCGAATAGCATCAGTGATAACCTGAGTGAGACACATTTTAGAGATATTATCATGAATTTTAGAGTCTCTGGCTTCCAAATAGCACTATTACAGAGCTTTAAATTAACACAAAACTATGGATAAATTGTGCACTATTCACTATTTGGAGGATTTGTGTAGTGTGCAGTTTGCAGCAAATGTGTGAATTTTACTACAAAAACTGAAGTAGTTTGCCACTTTGCAGTGAAGTTTTGACATCAAGTGCATCAATTCATACAAAAAATTCACTGCAACACGACAAATTACATAAATTTATGTAGTAAAATTTGCATAATTGTGGCAAATTCTGATGAGCGAATTAACACAATTCACAGTGAGCTCCGTGAATCACAAAGCTTTTTGATTGCTAATTCCCAACTCCTTTGAAAAGTTTCATCTTAAAGGGACACTGTCAACTCCTTAGGTCTCAAAATGTCCCTAGTTTAAAAAACATATTTTATGATTGCCAACATTCTGTAAAGATTGTTGATGTAGCCGGTAGTTTGATTTAAACTCACATTTTCTTTACAAAAGTAAAAAACAGACTGCACAACATACTGGTGTTATCACACCAAAACAGGTTTGTTTACATTCCTTAATCAGTTCCAAATACATCTTTCCTGGACTTGGGAACACCCACAAAACATTCTAGCACCTCATGATGCTGTGGGAGTTTAGAAGGCTACTGCCTTATGAGTGACTGAACTGTTTGGGTGTGTTTCTAATGCCCAGGAAGTATGCAGTAAGAACAGGATTAGGATTGTAAACAAAAACAAGGTTGTTTATAAATATACACTGCCATGCATTTCAGTTCTTCTAAACAAGGAGACAGACAAAACAAACAGCAACATCAGTGAATTTTAGAGAGGGTAAACAATCATAAAATGTGGGGTTTCAACTAGAAATAATATGATGAAGAACAGGTTGACAGTGTCCCTTTAATTTAGTTATAAGACTAAGGCCATCTTTCCCAAAAACATGGGGAGCATAAAGCGTACCAAAATAAAATGTTTGTCTAATCCCAAAATCAATCTAACAGTCTAAAGACCCCTCACAGACCATTCCAGTGGGGGTGTAAGAGATCACGGGAAGGGAAGAAGGGAATATCTTGTATTGTAGATCACCATTAATTCTGGTGGGAGTACAAGGGGATAATTTGAAGGGAAGAAGTATTTTAAGGGGCTGCCCCTTAAGGGAAGGCCCTGGCAGCCTTGCAATGCACAGAGGATCACAATGAAGCAGGTGCTTTCACATTTGTAGCAATCTCTGTTCTGTCTATGTTTCATAGTTTCATAGTATTTGTACAAATTCAGGAGGCATGGCCTATTTATGAATTTGCCATCCAAAGATGGTTTTAATTTTCTAAATATTCAAATGTTTTATTACTCATGAATTTGTCCAGTGTACTCTTAAATGTATCCATAGTTTTGCTCTCTACAATTGAGACTGGTAATGTGTTCCAAGAGTTAACTATTCCCTGTGTATACCATTGATGTCTTTTTTGGTTTTACAGTATACACCTTTTAATTTCATGGTATGAGATCTAGTATGCAATGTACCTGGTTTTCTTTCAATACCAAGATTTTCTAAAAGTCCTTCTGCTATGAAAGCTTTATAGAGTAAGCAAAGGTCCCCCCTGTGTTGTCTATATTGTATAGAATATAGACCAAGTGACCTCAGTCTATCACCATATGATTTATTAGTCATACCCTGAATTTTTTTAGTCATTCTCCTCTGTACTCCCTCCAATTGTTTCCTACTTTGAATTGTTAAGGGTGCACAAAATGGGGCACAATACTCCAGATGAGATCTCACCAGGCTGGTATACAAAGGGAGAATAACCTGAGGTAATCTACTTTTAATATTCTTCCAGATGCAACCCATGATTCTCTGACATTTCTTTACTTTAAAGATGGTATTATTCTCAAAATTTAACTTATTATCTGTAATAATCCCCAAATCTTTTCATTTTCTGTCACTTGTATTTTTCTTTATTTAATATATATTCATTTTTAAATTATTTATAGCCCAAGTGCATAACTTTACATTTCTGTTCATTAAATTTCATTTTATAATTACTAGCCCAAGTTTCTAAATTATCTAGTTCTGCTTGCAATAGATTGGTAGTTTCAGTGGTATTAACAACACACCCTATTTTGCAGTCATCTGCATATTTAGAGATCCAGATATTGTCAGATGTTTGCGATGATGATATCAGAATGTTAAATAAAACAGGCCCCAACACAGAGCCCTGGGGGACCCCACTTGTAACACTCACCCATGATGACATGGCTCCTTTAACAGTTGTTTTTTGTCTACGATTATGTAACCATATATCTATCCATTTAATTAATTTATATGGAAACTTTAGTGTGGTTAAATGTTCAATCAGAATTTTATGAGAACGATCAAAGGCCTTGGCCAAGTTCAGAATACACTATGTCCACTGGTAGACCCTTGTCAATGCTGCACTTACGTTTTCAAAAGCTAAGTTGATTGAACTGAGCATGATCTTCTTTTGTAAAACCATGCTGTGTATTGTCTTGTAATTTGTTATAGGTGATATAATCTTCCATTCTACGTAAAATTAATCTTTCAAAAATGTTCCCAATGACAGATGTTAAACTTATAGGCTGATAATTGGACACCATATATTTTAGACCTGTTTTATAAATAGAAACAACTACAGCTTCTTTCCATGCAAGAACATATTCTCCAATTTCAAGAGATAAATTGAATAATTTTCTGAGGCGTCCTGATATTTGTAATGCAATTTGTTTTAAAGAAATTAGGGTGTATTCCATCTGGTCCAGCTGATGACGTGGTTTTTAACTTTTGTATTTCAGTTAGAATATCTTTTTCTGTAATGGGTTCTACATTAACTAGATTCAGATTTGTTATAACCTTGTTAAAATGTTCCCTTATAAGTAAATATATCATGAAAATATTTATTAAATTCTTCTGCCATTTCAGATTCATTTACTATAATTCCAGAATCTGTTTCTAGTGGGCCAATTTTGACAGATGCTTGCAGCTGTACTGAAGAGGGTGAGAAATGTGATGCCAAAGACTGAGCTGCTGAAACAGATGGGAGATGGGCCTTCTATTTGTATGGAGAATCCCAAGCTGGTATGGAATGAAAGTTTGGCACCATCAAAAATCAACCTAACAGTCAAAAAGCTCATGACTATATTTTAAATACAAACACTAGTTTATTGGCAGTAAGGCTATTATGGATGTAGACCAGACAGTCTCCTCCTACTGATTCATGGCCAGCAGGGCAGATCCTATGAGGAGCACCTCAAGGCAGTAAGTATGTACTCACTGGAGACCAGAAGGGAGAGGGGAGATATGATAGAGAGCTTCACGTTCCTTAAAGGAATTAACAAAGTGAACTGCAGGGAACTATTTAGCCTGAATACCAATTCGCAGTCACATTGACATGAATGAAAATTAACAGGAGCTCGGTTCATGAACGATGTGAAGAAGTATTACTTTACAGAAAGGGTGGTGGAACCTTGGAACAGTCCACTGGCTGAAGTGGTGGGTGCAAAAACAGTCAGGGGATTCAAGCAGGGCTAGGACATAATGAAGGGAATAGTGGTTACTGGGGGTGACAGGACCAAGAAGGAGACTAGAGAGAGGGTGGGGAGGGTTACTACCCTGGAGGAACAGTAGGTTCAAAGGATTATGGGGAACTTAGGCAGACTGGATGGAACACTGGTCTTCTTCTGCCATCATTGTCTATGTCTCTATGTTACTCCACTGAGTCCTTTCATTGTGAAAAGAACCTTTCTTGGGGATCCAGTGTGTGAAAACAGTAGAATATATTGCCTAGTCATCTAGAACTCTCCAAGAACAGACACCAGGACAGTAGCGATAACTCTGGAAACTTGGAGACTGAAGGTCATTTATTTTAGTTCATAGTTAATTCTGGTGGGAGTGTAAGGGAGCATTGGACTTTCTTAAGGGGCTGCCCATGAAGGGAATTCTCTGACAGCTTTGTGATACACAGAAAATTTCACTGAAGCAGATGTTTTCACTTTATAGGCAATATGAGTCCTGTCTGTGCCTAAGAGGTGTAGCGAGCTGTGTTGAAGATCATGGAAGCTGTGATGCCAGAGGCTGAGCTGCTGAAACAGGTAGGCAATGAGCTTAGAATTTGTAAGGGGAATCCCAAACTGGCATAGCTATCAGAAATGTTGCCTCTGGCAGAGAGTCTGGGAAGATTGCCAGCCATTGCCAGAGGGCATGCTGAAAAGTAAACTGGCATTCTGCCTGGTTGATGTGAGGTGCCCAGAGCCAGGGTGGTTGTTAGCCAGGAGTGCCTGAGTGAAGGTCCCTACAGCAGTGATACCTCATGTACACCTTCTGAAATGATGCTACCGTGTTATGTTAGTATGTGAAAAATGTGTAAACACAGGGCATATAGCAAGTTAGGAGATCTGGTAAATTCAGAAGCCAGAATACGAAAGGCTCTGCCCCAGTGTATAACCTCATCCACTGGTGAACTGCAAGGAATAAGACTAGTCATGAGCCTCCTGTCAGAGATTTGTGAAGTCTGTAACCTTTTTTCTAAGGAACTCTAAGGTTCTGACTTGTGTCAGGGGTCAGAATCAAGCCGTCTTTCAATGCCGACAAGGATAGCAATTTTGGAGGCCATGTTCCCATGTGCATAAGTGTTAATATGTTAAAGAGCACCTTTCATGATGGTCCAAAATGTTATAGCTTGTAGTCATTATATGCAGTACTAGACCTGAAATGGTGTGTGCATTTGTTATTTTTTATCAAGGTTTACTCTGCCTTTCATATTTTGCATTTGTTTTTCAGCCATGTTTTAGCCCTGCTGCACTTGCCTTTGCTGTTCAGCTGCTGGCTCCTGCTGACATCACTGTATGACAGAGGAATGACTCATACTGTGCAGTACAGTGATGTTGCAGCAGTTTTACAAAGGAAAACTACATTACTAGGTGTACATACAGTGTTCCCCCTTCCCCAAGACACCCTGTTAGCAATGCATTATGTCAAAATCCAAATTTCTTGTCGGTATGTTTTTTTTTGTAAAACTGACTTCTGCCTCTTTAACAAACCATGGGGAGTGAGAGAAGATTGAGTTGCTGTCAGCACCTTTCCCAGTCCTTTTGACTTTCATGCATACTGTAAATTACCCCTTCTTACATTGATTTTGGAATTACATTTCATTACTGTCCTTTGCAGTTAGTTTTTGCATTCTGAGCTTCAAAAAACTGTAGGGTGTGTCAGAGCTTCTATAGCAAGTCTGGTGTTGCTGTGGATCCTGAGCTGTGCTGCTGACATCACCATATGGCAGGAGTGACTCACACTGTAGTACAGTGAAGATGCAGCAGTTTTGCAAGGAAAAACTACATTACTAGGTGTACATACTTTAGTCCCTCTTTACCAAGACACCCTGTTAGCAATGCATTTTGCCAGATTCCAAATGCCTTGTCAATATGTTTTTTTATAAAATTGACTTACTTTTGCCTTATACCATGTCAACACATCAATGGTGTCGACATTGACACCCCCAACAACGATGGGAACAATGCCGACAATCGGCATTGTTCCCAACAGTTCAGAGTGTGTTTTCTGTGGGGGGCTTTGCCCCCACACCCCCATCTCTATATAAAAAAACTTTGAGTCAGGGCTGATTTAGGATGGGGGGGGGACAACACAGGGAATCGCTGCATTGGCAGATGGTGGACCACCACAGCAATCAGTCTCCACCTGGTGAGATTTGTCACTGTGATGATGTTTGATGTTAAATTGTCATTGTGGTTGGGATGATACCTTTCTGCCTCAGTAACAAAGCACAGGGAGTGAGAGAAGATAGACTTGCTGTCAGCCAAGACAGCTAACTGTCAGTTTATGCATAGGTGTGATTAGGGTCTATACCACGATCATTTGAAAGCAGTAATGCCTCCTTACCCATGTCATACTGGTGCCTTCCATACCTTTCTGTTGTAAAGTGCCTGACAGTCACTTCGATTGAAAATCCCTTACTGCTCCTCTGTCCCGGGTGTCCTTGACATCAGCATGGCACCGTGGAATGCCAAAGACTAATTTTGGTACTATATAATACCACCTGTCTGCACATGCATGGAACCCTGGTTTCACTTTTCAAACAAGAATTTCTCTGGAAATAGCCCTCAGTTTTTAAAACCACCTCTGCAGTGCATATAACAGATATAGCACATCTAAACACATTGTTTTTATTATATGGTACCAAAATTAGTCTTTGGCATTCTGTGGTGCCATGCTGATGTCAGGGAGGTGCAGGATGGAGCAGCAGTAAGAGATTTTTGATTGGGGTGACTGTCAGGCACTTTACTACAGAAAGGCATGAAAGGCAACAGTACAGCATGGGTAAGGAGGCATTACTGCTTTCAAATGATCAAGGTACAGACACTAATCACACCAGTGCATTAACTGACAGCTGTCTCAGCTGACAGCAACTTGATCTTCTCTCACTCCCCATGCTTTGTTACTGAGGCAGAAGTCAGTTTTACAAAAAAAAAAACATACTGACAAGGCATTTGCATTTTGGCATAAAGCATTGCTAACGGTGCCTTAGTGAAGAGGGACCACAGTATGTACACCTAATAATGTAGTTTTTCCTTGCAAAACTGTTGTAACTTCATTGTACTGTAGTGTTTGTCACTCCTCTGCCATACAGTGATGTCAGCAGTACAGTCCTGGGTCCACAGCAACACCAGGCTTGCTGCAGAAGCTCTGGTACACCCTGCAGTTTTTAGCAGCTCAGAATGCAAAAACTAACTGAAAAGGGCAGTAATGAACTGCAATTCCAGAATCAATGCAAGAAGGGGTAATTTATGCATGAAAGTCAAAAGGTCTGGGAAAGGTGCTCTTTAATAAACATGACAACTATCCATAATGTAGCAGAGGGATTTATTTCTGTCATAAAGGAAGGGGCACTGAGCAAAGCTCACCAATGAGTGAATGGAAGGGAAAGGAACTATAAATAGCTAGAGATTTAGTGTAGTTGATTGAAACAGAGGATGCTTCTGCTGAGCAGGTACCACCTACCTCGTAAAGATGGAGGGTACCCCTGGAGCAGTCCCCACCCCTAGTCTCTACCTGAGGCCATGCAAGGGATATTATAAAGTATCAGCCACCAGCTGGAGGAACAGTGATAGCAGCCACAGCTGAGTGGGATTCTTAGACTACACACTATCTAGTGTGGGATGTTAGAGGATCAGAGTGAGATCTAGAATAAACAGTGTCTGGTCAGAGCCACAACAGCTGCTAATGCATTAATGTGATAAGAGATTTATTTATTTCAAAGGTTTTATGAGGCAAGACATACTGAGCTAGTAACAGCTCGTTTTCAGATGTATCCTGGAGGAAGGGGAAAGGGGAAAAGATAACAGATAAAAAAACTACAGAATATAAAGCTCATATAATTGGAATAAATGTAACAACGATTAAGAGGACAATTGTGTCTAAGAATAAATTGACAAAAATAAGTTACCAAGCAATATGTTGTAGAACTGAGTGAAGAACAAAAATAGTTAGCAACTTATCAAAATAAAAACTAGGAAAATGACTGATGTGGGAGAAGAGATATAGGGCATGATTTTCAAAGCCTTAACAGTGACACAAGGTGCCTGCATCAGACAGGAATGACACAAGTGGCACTTTGCATCATAAATTGTGGCATGAATGAATAAATGATTGAATGAATGAATGAATGAATGAATGAATGAATGAATAACTGTTTATTTTTAAACAGGTAATAAATTGTTAGGATAAAACCCTATTTACAACAATATCCTGTACAAAACATGTAAAACAGGGGAAACATACAAACATAAAACATAAAATCAGTTATAGCATAAGTAATTTCGCAATGAATACTTGATTATCGAAAACAGGTACAAGTGTGGTGCAAATACTATTTCAGAGCTTTTTGAAAAGCACTGTGAGATGAAATGCTCTTTAGTTCATATGGCAGTTTGTTCCAAGTTATAGAAATAGAAGAATGTAACATAACATCTCCAAAACTGTTATGTTTTAATAGTCTGGATATTTAGATTATTGAATCTTAGATTGTATCCCTTGTCCTTGTTATGCATAAAATTTATAGTGGTACTCAAGTGCATATTCTCCTTAGCATAAATTGCTTTGTGACACCATTTTAGCCAGACATAGTTCCTTTTTTTCCACAGGGTGGAGCTAGTTTAAGTTATTGTAAAGATTGCAATGATGTATCCCTTGTTTACTCCAGGTTATAAATTTAGCCAATTTATAATAAAGTTGATCACATTTATTTAATTCTGTTTTATTAGCATTTCTATACAAAACTGAGCCCTACTCTTATCACAGGAATTATCATATAATTGGCTATTTTCTTTCTAGTCTCTATTGATAGGCAGTTAGCCACTCTTCTGAGGGTTCCTATTTTTTGATTAGTCTTTCTAACCATCATCTTTATATGTTCTTTGTAATATAGTTTCTGGTCTACCATAACCCCCAAATACTTGTAATGGGTTACATTGTCCATCCTGAGTCCACTGCTATATCTTACTTTCAGGGTATTTCCATGACCTTTATTGTTACAGGTTTGGAAGTAGAGACATTGTCTCTTTTTCTTGTTCGACAGAAATCCAGATGAGCTGAACCATGCCTCCATACTGCTCATATCTTCTTAGAGTTTGAGTTCCAGCAGACGGCGGCTGCACATGAATGCCACCAGAACAGTATCATCCACATACAGGTGCACGTTACTGTTCCTAATGCTCTTTTCTAAGTCATTCACATAAATATTAAAAAGCAATGGGCCCAGGATGGATCCCTGTGGGACCCCTCGAACTACCTGTTTCAACTGGGTGACGCTAGTGCCAATAATAACGCATCACCTTTTGTTAGATAGATATGACTTAAACCAATGTAGAGGTTCCTGATGTACTCCAATCTCCAGGAGCCTCACCAACATTGTCTGGTGGTCAACCAGGTCAAAGACTTTACTGAGGTCCATGAATACTGCTCCTGTTTCACTCCTTTCTTCACAGAAGAGGTGACCTCCTCTATGAATATGAATCCACCCTCTCCAAGTACACTCGTTAAGGCCCCTTTTACTGTTTTTCTTTGCTCCTATCTTGGTTATCTCATCTCTTTTTACCTAGCTGCACTTATCAAACTGGTTATTTTCATGTACTTGATAGAGGATTTGTACTGCCTCTTCTAGCCTTACTTACTTTTTTCTAGCCTTTATTTAGCGATTATGCTGTTGTGTATTTGCTGCTGTTATGTATTCATTGTTTCTATGTATCCCAGGACCACCTTGTAAATGAGGTTTTCTCAGTGGTATTCTTCACCTGGTAAAATAAAGATTGACTAATTGATTGATTGACCAAGTTGTTAAAGTCAATAAGGGTGGTACCCGTGGACCTCCCTACCGTAAACTCATGTTGGGCAGCAGACAACAGACCACAGTCCTCCAAGTATTGGCTCATTTGTTTATGAACCATTCTCTTTAAGATTTTAGACATAGTTGATAACAGAACTATAGATCTGTAGTTGGAGGGTTCAGTTGCCTCTCCCCCTTTATAAATAGGAACCACTTGCCTTATTTTCCAAGTATCTGGAAAAATTCCACAACATAAGTTCCAGTTATACAAATAAGTTAGATGGATTGCTAATATATCTGCCCCCATTTTTAAAAAGTTTGGTTCAACTCCATCAAGTCCCCCTGCTTTGTGACCTTTAAGATTGTTTAGTTATTTTTCAACTTCTTTTGTTGTTAACCTTTTAAACCTAAAAGGGGAAACATTTTTGGTGCCCTGATGTTATAAGCTTTTCTTGTTCATACATCTTAACCAGTTCTGACACTATAATATCTTTAGTGTCTATCTTTGGGGCTCCTACTTTTAGGTCAGGGAGGTTTATGAAGCAATCATTCAACACCTCGCCAGCCTCTCTCTGATCTTGTATAAGTTTGCCATTCCTTATTAACTGGAGCTGGTAGGGCTCTTTAATAGGGCATTGTACTTTCGTGACACATTTCCAAAATTGCTGGTTTTTTTTGGCTTGTTCAAAATCTGTCCTGTGGTACCACTTTTTTGCTAACCTAATATTTTCTGTACATTTATTGCACCCTTCCTTAAAGGTATTCAGTCACCGGCTCTTTGTGTCTATTTGGCCTTCTTCCAGAACCTATTTTTGATCCTAATCAGTGTTTTAAGTTTTTCCAAGATCCAAAGGAGATTTTTGTTATTTATTTTCCATTTCACTTTTCATGCATGTCTTTCAACTATCTGTATTATTGTATTAGTCAGATATTGAACTGTTGAGTCAATGTCTGGGATAATGTACAGTCATGCCCATCTAGCCAATTGTAAACTTTCCCTGTACCTGTTAATATTAAAATGTGTAAATTGCCTCACCCATTTCATATTTGGTTCAATTCTTTTAATTTTTGTCCATCTTATTTGACCTCTTACTGGGCAATGGTCACTTAAATTTTGAGGCATGACATTTGACTCAAGTAGTTCAATACCATCTGAAATAAAAATTAAATCCAGGATTGATCCCCTTGTAAATTGTTTAGTTGACCTTGTTGAATCCTGGATTATTTGTTTTAAACCTAAAGGGGCAAGAGACTCCTCTAATGTCTGGACCCTACATTGTCCCCCAAACCACATTAAAATCACCAATGAGTACTAATCTAGAATCTTTCACTTTATCAGACAATTTATTGTGAACAGAATCAAAACTGTGCAATTTGGTTTTTGGAGGGGCATAGATGGTACCAATTATTAATTTGAGTGTAACAATTTCAGTTAAGAAACAATCCATGCCCTCAATATTTTCGGATAAGATGGCTTTAAAACTACCCTGGCGTGCCCCAATAGACATCATCACTCCTCCCCCTCTGCTTTCTCTATCCAGCCTTTGACATTTGTAGTTACTAATTTGAATTTCCTTGTTTTCAAGCCCCTTATGGAGCAACATTTCTGTTAATCCCATAATATTTGGTTTCTCTTTTCCCATCCAAACCCAAAGGTTATCTATTTTCGGTGAAACACTACAGACATTTTCATTAATTATTTTTAGGCTTGTGTCTTTAACAGGCCCTGCCCCCAAAGTCAGCAATAAGGCTAAAGATAACCTTCTCATCTTATTTTTATCCCCCTGTAAAGCGGTATTAACCTTTTTGCCACAGCCTGTGTATACTGTTCAATTATTGGAAAAATAATCCCTTCTTTTCACGTGTAAAACCTTGTGCCTTTTGATAATTCTAGCAGTTGAAAAGGCATTCAAATCTTTTTCATTGCAGTCACAAGGTTGCTTCTTATCATATTCCTGTCCCAGTATAGTCTCCACAAGGGCAAAGGCCCACAGCATTATTAAAAACTTAATAATAGGTTTTACAAGTGACCTAAATTGCACAATTACTTACTTAACATACAAACTGCAAAGAGCTGCTCCATGGAGAGTTGCTAGGTAATGCCCCTGTTTAAAGGGGAATAACCCTGCCCCCTTGCCCCCAACATCACTGCAGCCAGGTGAATGAGTCTTCCCAGTCTGTATCAGAATGGGGAGCTAGTGTGCTGAAGGAGCTCTGCACCAAGTCACAAAGGGGCATGCAGCAGGGTGGGGCAGCTACATCCCCTTTTTTGAGATTTTAAAAGCCCTGCCAAGGTCTCAAGACAAGGCACCACTTAGACCAGCCAGGAGGTGGTCTACGTGGCTTGCACCACTGGGACAGGGTAGGAATGGGGCTACCAGGGGCATATTGGATGGGGTGGCAGAAAAAGAGTTCTGGGGGAATGCTTTGATGGAAGAAAAGTGAACTGGCACCCAGCAGGTTGTGTCTACAGTGTAATACCTAATTTAAATGCCACTATGTCTATGTACTGTGCTCTGCTGTTCAGTACAGTATAGTACAGTACAGTACAGTACAGTGTCTACTACCCATCCATAAAATAACTGATATTTGCAGCCCTAATGTAACACAATAAAGGTGGGACAAGTGATAACTGAGCATAATGCAGCAGCATGTGGCACTGTCATACAGTGGACAGCATGAATGTGCAGTAGTACAGACATCACTGTACAGTCCTGTGGTCCGCTATTATGATGGTGCCACATGCTGCCCCATTGTGCTTGGCTATCACTTGTCCCACCTTTATTGTGTTACCTTAGGGCTGCAAATGTCACTTCTCTTCTGGATGGGTAGTAGACATTGTACTTTACAGTAGACTAGAGTACAGTAAATGGACACAGTGGCATTTAAATGAGGTATTACTCTGCAGATGTACCCTACTGGATGACAATCCACTTTATTCCATCAAAGCTTTCCACCACAAACATTTTCTTTGCCACGCCCCATCCATTATGGCCCATCCCCTCCTGGCAACATCCCCTAACCATCTCGGTCCTGCTAGGGTTGCACTGTGGGGGAAGGGGCAGGATACCTGCAGCCATTCCTGCATGTGCACCAATGGTTTGGCACATCAGCCAACACGTAACAAACCCAGGAACTTTGGTGCTGGGACCCTGTTTTTCAGAATTGAGGGCAGGGTTCCTGGCACACCCAGAGTCTGCCACATACCTAGATTGCCACAAATTGCGGTGGTCTAAGGGATTTTTAAGAATTGTGCCCATAGAATTAACGTGTGGCTTAGTTGTATTACTGTGATGTAAAATCTTTCACTGGTCAGGCTACCTTCTCTTTCCATTTTCCTAAACTTTAGAACTCTCTCCCAATAACCATTCATTCTACCTCTTCCAAATGCTCTCTCTCCTCTCTGCTCCATGACCACACCGCTACCTCATGTGCCTGTCCTTGAGTCATAGCCCTTCCACACTCCTCAGTTTATCATTTCCCCCTTTCTGTCCTCTTTACACCTTCACCCACCTCTCCAACCCTTTTCTCTTTCTTCTTCCTCTCTCACTTGTCTGTACTTTCCCTTCTCCCCTCTCATCTGCACTCCTTCCTTCAGTGACCTATCCCCTGGTGCCCTACCATTGAAAAGTACTATTGCTGTACCTATGGGACAGATTCACCACTGTGTCTTTGTAAAATCTTTGCCTATACGTTTACCTGTCTGCTGAACCTCTTTCCTGTTCATTTTGTACTGTTTATTGTATATCTCTGTATGATGTTTTATTCTATAAGTTATTGTTCTATGTTTTTCTTGCACCTCTTTTCCCCCTTCCCCAGGATGCATCTGGAAATGAATTGCTGTTCAGATCAGTATGTCTTTCCTGGTGTAACTTTTGACATTAATAAATAAATAAATAAATAAATAATGTGACAGTCCCACATTTGCACTACAATAGTAGAAAATAATGAAACCATAAACATCAAGGTAATGCAGTGAAAAGTGTTTTTGGTTCTGGACTTATACTCACCCCCTTAAAAATGTGCACAGCACACCCACACACACATGCTGGTAACTTTATGTCTCATATATTACTTGTTTTATGCTAAGCATAGCTCCCAGGTGCAGATCTGAGTAGTTTTACTCATTTTTGAATATATTCAAACATGGTTGGGGCACTCACACTTCGCTCCAAACATGTTTGAGTATAGCAAATTTAGTGAACTCTCCTAATTTACAGTAACTGGCCAGCAGGGAGATGTAAATTGTGCTGAGTGCATGTTTTAGTGCCTGATTTTTGCTTTGGGGGGCTATATTCAAATATGCTTGGGGCACTCACACTTTGCTTCAAACATGTTTGAGTACAGAAAATTTAGTGAAATGTGCTAATTTACACTAAGGAAAGGGACTTTGCAAGGGTCAGCCTTATACTTTTTAATATGGGGCCCTTACTCTGTGTAGTTCTAGTTTCCAGTTCTAGGTTTGTCTACCTATTTATGTGTCAAGCTTTTAGCCACTGACCGAATTGCTTTTAGCCACTAACTGCCATGCCAGTAACCCAGGTTCAAGAATGGACCTGGGTCACTTGGGTACTGGCCTGGGAGGGAGAATGCACATCTGTAGGACAGGGAGAGGAATCTAGGTAGCAGCACAATGGTACAGCATGGGAAGGGACCCCACACCTGGATGCCTAAGGTGTCTCCATGAAGGCCAAGTACTCACATGTCTGGGCCCAATAGGGGAGAACATAGGAAGAAAAACCCTCCAGCTGTAGAACAGTGATGGCCTGCCCTCTAGCAGGCCCCACACTGATGAGTAGGCATCTGTGATGCAAGGTTCTGTGACAGGACCCCAAGAAAAGGTAAGTCCCAGAGAAGGTGGGTGATGGGCTTGGGAAGACTGGCCCAAATGGGGGCAAGTCAGGGTGCTGAAGGAGATTAACAGCTTTGTCCCATGGACATAGTGGGGTAACATGCCACTCAACACTGTTGTATACTGCATGCTAATGAATGGTAAGGGACTGCCTGCATGGAGGAGCGATGCTGAGAAGCAATGCATGAACACAGTGGGGTGACATGTTACCCATCAAGGTGGTGTACTGTGTGCTGGTGAAATGTGAGTTATTGATGGCACTATGGAGTGATACACAGAATCACTATATGAAAACAGTGGGGTGACATGGCACAGATCATGGTGGTGTACTGTGTGCTGCTGAAATGTGAGGTACTGCCTGCACTGTAGAGTAATGTCAGAAGCACTGTATGAACACAGTAAGGGACTGCTTGCACAGAGAAGTGATGTTGAGAAGCAGTGAATGAACACAGTGGGGTGACATTACATCAATCATGGTGGTGTAATGCACACTGGTGAATGTGTAGGGTCTCCCTGCACTAAGGAATGACACTCAGAAGCACTGAATGAACACAGTGGAGTGACATGGTACCAATTATGGTTGTGTTCTGTGTGCTGTGAATGGTTAGGGATTGTCTGCAGTGTGTAATGATGCTCAGAATCATAACATGCATAATATGATTGGGGAAATTAGATAATCTGGGCTCAGTTAAGCTACTACAATCAAACCTAACCTTTGGTGTAGTTTACCGTTCACCTAATTTAACAGCTGCTGAAAATGAAAAACTCTTATTGGAATTAAAGGAAATAAAAATAATAGGAGGCTGTATACTCATGGAAGATTTCACCTTCCCAACAATCAACTGAAATACACTCAATGGTAAAACAGCAATAGAGAATACATTTTTGGATACTATCTTTTTATAAAATTGGGAATAGTTAATCACAAAACCTATGAGAGGAACAAACATACTGGATTTGGTACTGACAAATGTAGAAGATAAAATTCAGGATATTGACATACTGCCCCCTCTTGGGGACAGTGACCATTGTATGGTAAAATTTGATTACATAACTGCCACAAATCACACTAGAAGAAAAACTAACATAAAAGATTATAATAAAGCAAATTATGACAAAATAAAGGCACATTTTTCTAAATGAAAATGGCAGAAAGAACTTGAGAACCTACATGTAGAAACTATGTGGGAGCATATATACTAACAATTCAAATATTGTATAGACAAGTGGGTACCCTTTAGGACTAAATACAACAACAACAACAGACAAGTTCCTCCGTGGTGGAACAACTCCATTAGAAAACTATTACAAAAAAAAAGAGACTATATCAAAAATATAAAAAGAATCATTCACCCAGAACTTGGACTAAATTCAAACAGTGCACAAAAAACTAAAAAGCATGATAAAAAAATCTAAGTGCAAATTAGAAATCAATCTAGCAGCCAAAGTTAAGGACAATAAAAACAATTTTATAACTATATAGGCTCAATAAAAGGTGGACAGCAAGCCATTGGACCTCTAACAACTAGTAAGAGAATTATAACTAATGAAAAAAAGATAGCATGTGAACTGAATAACTATTTTCTGAGTGAATACAACTCAAAAGAATCAATCACTTATACAGGTGGAAAAAATGCAGATATCATCCCAACCTTTAATATAAATGAGGTTGATCAAATAATAAAAACACTCAAACCCAACTGTTCAGCAGGGCTGGATGGTATTCAATCATGATTGATTGGATGATATTACAACCAAATTCTTAAAAGAGTTACACAAAAAAATTGTGGGACCGCTTACCTTCCTTTTTAATACCTCCCTAAAGGAAGGGAAAACTAATTGTTACACCTTTCTGAACCAGTAACCTCCTTACCAATTATAATCTCCCTAATAAAGACTTATGGGACTTCATCCAACTATAAATGAAATATCTCAAAATCGTTAATTATGCCTCTGAATGCCAACCTTTACCAGAGTCAAGTAGAAAATTTTCAATTACAATGGGTTTAACAGATCCAGTACTTAGAACTTATAATCACAGCTAATCTTCACCAGATTAAAAAACTGAATTTAGACAACAGGGTAGACATAATTAGACAAGACCTTGAAAGGTGGTCACCACTGTACTTATCTTTGCAGGGCAGTGTTAATGTGATAAAAATGAATGTTCTTCCGAGATTATTTTATCCCCTAAATATGTTAAATTTTTGTCTCCCACTTGCCTGGTTTAAAAATGTCCATCAAATAATTTCTAAATTTTTATGGAAATCCAAACCACCCAGAAGATCTTATGTTAAATTGTGTGCTCCTAAATAGAAAGAAGGTTTTAATCTGCCAAATTTTCTACACTATTACTTAGCAAGCCATATTGCTAAATATTTCCGATGGTACCCTTCATCCTCAAGTATGTCAGGTATGAGCACACTCCCAATATGGATACAAATGTAACAGAAAATCATATGGGATAGTGGTATTTCTCCCCATCGTTTATTGTTCATTACTCTGAAAGTGAGATCAAAAATCTTAAGCAATGATCTAATTTGCATGTCCCTAAAAGTTCATGCTCAACTTAGTAGGCTCCTTCACTATAATAACACTGAAGATATCTCTCAACACTTATGTCTAAACCCCAATCTTGTAATAGACAAGAAATACATTAAACTAACAGATAGCACTTCTATGTCTGAGACCAAGATTGCAGATCTGCTGTAGAATGGTAAGGTTAGATCACTGCAGGAAATTTTGAAGGTCCTTCATTTGCCTCCTACCAAAACCTTCAAAGGTCTTCAAATCAGAAACCTTTTAATATCCAAACTGAAACCCAGAGTTTGGAATGATGATCGAACTACTCTTATCACTTTATTTCGCACCTTAGCATGGGAATCCCATGTAGTATCAAAAATTGCATCTGAACTTTACCCACTAGCATACCCGGATATTCAAGGAAATTCAGAATTTTGGTCCAACTGCTTTCCAAATATCCAGATCACATGGGAACACTTGTGGCAGAATGTATACAAATACTCCTCCGATGACAAATTACATTTAATTCAATTCAATGTGTTATACAATCTGTACTTCACCCCAGTCAAACTATATGCTATGGGCAAGTTGCAAGACCCCCAATGTAGCAGATGTGGACTGGATACAGTTACTTTCTACCATATATTATGGGACTGTCCCACAATTAAATCACTATGGACCACTATCAAAAGTAAACTTGATCCTTTGTTAGGATTAGAGTCCCTATTTGAACCCAATATTTGTATTCTGGGAGACTATTCTCAAATTCCTGTACTGGAACATAGATATGCCATGTCTTTAATTTTACATACTGTTAAACAACTTGTGTTGACACACTGGAAAGATTCTCATAATATCACCTACTCAGAGTGGCTTAATGCATTTTTGTATAATTTAAGGATAGAGAAAATGATATCAAGTCTCAGACACAATATTAATAGTTTTAGTAGAAAATGGGGGAAAATCTATGAATTGTCTCTGATCCCTTAACAGGTTTCTCACAGTACGAAATAGAGTCTTATTCAGTATACATATACTAATTAGTGTTTCATTTTGGATGTGTTGTTGCTGTGTCTATTTACTACAGAAGGGAGGGTGGGTGGTAGATTTTATTAGGTCATGTTAGGATAGAATAAGTTTAAGTTAATCAGATTACGTTGGTTTAATAATGTAGAGCTAGATAGGAATTTATGTGTTAAGTAGGCCAATGTAACCCTAAGGCCATGTTTTAATGAACCTCTGTCTCATAATATTGTGGGAATGGCATTTGTGATTATCTGATTGTAAGCTTTTATAAAACCAATAAAGTATATTGAATTTCAAAAAAAAAAGGAAGGGAAAACTATACCACAATAGAGAGAGGCACTGGTCACTCCGATTCATAAAGGAGGTAGTAAAACAGTAGCTAGTAACTATTGTCCAGTAAGCCTTACCTCCGTTATTGGAAAAATTATGAAAAGACTATTACAAAAGTGCATAATGAAGCATATTAATAATTCAGGGCCAGTGGACACCAATCAGTATAGATTTCTATCTGGTATATCGTGCCTTACTAATCTGATTCAGTTCGTTGAACCAGTTAGTGCTGCACTGGATAAAAGAATATCTGTCAACATCATTTTCTTAGATTTTGCCAAGGCATTCGATAAAGTATACCATTGAGTGCTCTTACAACACCTGCAAAGAATTAAGCTGCATTCATACATTATTAGCTGAGTTCAGTCATGGCTTGAAGATCATCATCAGAAAGTGTCAGTTAGGGGACATTTATCAGATTGGGGAAATGTGACAAGTGGTGTCCTTCAGGGATCAGTACTAGGCCCTATTTTGTTTAACATTATGGTAACCACAATGTCAGTCTCAGACAATGCATGGATAAACAAGTATGCTGATGACTGCAAGGTTGGGGGACTCATAACCCCAGAAGCAGACAGAAATAGCTCTCTAATAGTGAAAAAATGTCAGAAAATCATACTATCTATATTGTCAAATATAAAAAGTAGAGAAGCTGAAGTAATTGTGCCACTCCATACCAGCTTGGTATGCCCCCACTTGAAGTACTGCACCCAATTTAATGCCCCAACAACTGTAAGAAGCAGAAAACAGATAGAAGGTGTTCAGAGGAAGATGACTAGAAAAGTTAATTCCCTAAAATATCTCAACCATATTGATAGATTAACCAAACTAAATCTGTTCTCCTCCAAATATAGGCAAATCAGAGGAGAACTCTGCGTATTATATAAGATTATAAAAGATAATTACATGTGCGAAACAGTAGGAATCACAAAATATGAAACCTTTAGAACTACACGCAGTAACAAGTATAAAATCAAAGGAGAAAAAAATAAAACATCTAAAAGGAGCAAGTTCTTCACTCAAAGGGTGGTTACAATGTGGAATTCACTCCTGCAGCAAGTAGTTAATATAAAAACATGACAATATTTAAAAGCAGACTACATGCGCACATGGGAAACAAAAAACATGAATTCCACCCATGATACATATGAGTGGTGAGTTCTACTAAAGGCCTCTAGGCTTCTTGAATTCGTAATACTGCCTATGAACCTAGAAGCACTGTATAAACAATGGTGTGACAAGACACACATCACAGTAGTGTACTGCTTGCTGGTGAAGGATTAGGGAATGCCAGCATGAGGTAGTAATATCAGAAGCACTGCATGAACACAGTGGGTGACATGGCACCCATCAAGGTGGTGTACTGCATGCTGGTGAAAGGTGAGGGACTGCCTGTACTGTGGAGTGATGCTCAGAAGCACAACATTAACTCAGTGGGACAACATGGCACCAATCATGGTAGTGTACTGTGTGCTGATGAAATGTGATGGAGTGCCTGCTCTGTGGAGTGATGCTCAAAAGTACTGCATGAACACTGTGGAGTGACATGACACCCATCACGGTGGTGTAATGCAGACTGGTGAATGAGTAGGGATTGCCTGCACTGAAGAGTGATGCTCAGAAGCACTGCAAGAACATAGTGGGGCATCATGGCACCTATCTCTGTTGTGAACTGTGTGCTGGTGAAAAGTAAGGGACTTTATGTACTGGGGAGCAATGCTCAGAAGCAGTGCATGAACACAGAGGGGTGACATGGCACCCATAAGAGCTGCATACTGCATGCTAGTGAAAGGTGAGGGACTGCCTGCACTGTGAAGTGATGCTCAGAAGCACTGCATGAACACAATGGGGTGGCATGGCACCCATCACAGTGGTGTACTGTGTGCTAGGGAAAGGTGAGGGATTGCCCACACTGGGGAGCGATACTCAGAAGCATTGCATGGATGCAGTGGTGTAACATGGCACCCAGCATGCTTATGTAGTGTGTGCTTGTGAAAGGTCAGGGACTGCCTGCATTGAGGAGCAATGCCCAGAAACACTGCATGAACACAGTGGGGCAACATGGCACCCATCCCTGTTAAGGGACTGTCTGCACTGTAGAGCAATGCTCAGAAGCACTGCTTGAACACAGTTGGGTGACATGGCACCTATAAGAGCTGTGTACCGTGTGCTGGTGAAAGGTGAGGGACTGCTTGCCCTGTGGAGTGATACTCAGAAGGACTGCATGAACACAGTGGGGCAAGATGCCACTCATCATGGTTGTGTACTGTGTGCTGGTGAAAGATAAGGGACTGCCTGCACTGTGGAGTGATGCTCAGAAGCACTACATGAACATAGTGGGGCAGCATGGCATCCATCACCATGGTGTACTGCATGCTGGTGAAAGGTAAGGGACTGCATGCACTAGGGAGCAATGCTCAGAAGCACTGCTTGAACACAGTTGGGTGACATGGCACCCATAAGAGCTGTGTACTCTGTGCTGGTGAAAGGTGAGGACTGTGTGAACACATTGGGGCAAGATGCCACTCATCATAATTGTGTATTGCATGTTGGGGAAAGGTGAGAGACTACCTGCACTGTGGAGTGATGCTCAGAAGCACTGCATGAACATAGTGGGGCAACATAGCACCCATCACCATGGTGTACTGCATGCTGATGAAAGGTAAAGGACTGTCTACACAATGGAGTGATGCTCAGAAACACTGCAAGAACACAGTGGGTGACATGGCACCCATCATGGTGGAGTACTATGTGCTGGTGAAAGGTGAGAGACTGCCTGCATGGGGGAGTGATGCTCATAAGTGCTGCATGAAGAACAAGAAGGAAGCAGGAGCCCTTTGAACAGTGTAATGGAACATGAGCCCAATGTCCATATTCATGCCATCGTCAGCACTATTTAAAAGAAATATACGTTTGACCGTAAACGCCTGTCTCTGTTATGGATTTTCAAAATGTCCCTTGAGATCCAGGACAGAGAGGTCAAAGATGGAGTGATCAGCCTGAGAGAAATGTTGTCCCACTGGTTTTTCAGACTTCTTCATTCGAGTATCATGTCTGTGCTCCTGCTTTCTTCTCATTTCAGGTACAACACATGGACAGATATTGGTCTTACATATTTTTAGTATGCTTATATACAAGATGCTTCTATCTAATTTATTGAACTATGTGTATTAGAGGCTTGATTGTAACTGGTGGGTGATGAGTTTTTAGACTTTAATTTCATACAGCAGACCTGCTGTTTCTGGTACACACACACACACACACACTCCCCAACTTAATTTCAGTAAGACATTTAACATTAGATAATTTACTACATGAACATTCTATTCTGTGACATTTGACCTTCTTCCTCCTGTGGTCTTCAGGGATGTTTCCTTATATCTTTAGTTGTATTTCTTAATTAATTGCTCATCTAGAGGCAGGAAACTACAGACCTGTCAGTTTGACCTCAGTGGTAGGGAAAATGATGTGATCACTGCTGAAGGAAAGAATTGTTGAGTACCTAGAGGCCAGTGGGGTACAGGACCCAATACAGCATGGATTCACAGTAGGAAGGTCATGTCAGACAAATCTAATTGATTTCTTTGACTGGGTGACCAAAGTAGTAGACCAGGGAGGGGCTGTGGATATGGCCTACCTAGACTTTCACAAGGCATTTGACACAGTCCCACACAAAAGATTAATAAACAAACTAGCTAGCATGGGAGATATCCCAGTGTGGTAGCCTGGGTAAAACACTGGCTGGACAACAGGACACAGTGAGTAATAGTAAATGGAGTCCACAGTGAAGAAAGGAGGGTTACTAGTGGGGTACCACAGGGTTCAGTACTGGGGCCAGTCCTTTTTAATGTCTTTATAAGTGACATTACAGAGGGACTAGAAGGGAAAGTATGCCTCTTTGCAGATGACACAAAGATCTGCAACAGGGTTGATATGCAAGATGTGGTGGAAAGGATGAAAAGGGACTTGGCAAGGTTGGAGGAATGGTCAAAGGTATGGCAGCTTAGATTCAATGCAAAGAAGTGCAAAGTAATGCACCTGGGAAACAAAAACCCAGGGGAAGAGTACACAATGGGGGGTGAGATTCTGACAACAACACAAATGGAAAGTGACCTGGGATTAGTCATATCAGATGACCTAAGGTGGGCCAGCAATGTGAGAAGGCAGCAAGGAGGGCTGGGGGGATACTGGGATGCATAGGGAGAGGCATCACCAGTAGAAAACAGGAAGTTGTTGGCCCTCTGTACAGACAGTTGGTAAGATCACATCTGGAGTACTGTGTGCAGTTCTGGAGACCCCATCTCCACAAAGACATAGACAGGGTAGAGGCTGTCCAGAGGAAGGCCACCAAAATGGTGCAGAGTCTACACCAGAAGACAAATGAAGAAAGACTAAAGGAGCTTAAGATGTAGAGCCTCGAGGAAAGGAGGGAGAGGGGGGACATGATAGAAACTTTCAAATACCTCAAGGGAATCAACAAAGTCCAAGAGGGTAGCATCTTTCAGAAAAAGAGATGTGCAAGAACAAGGGGGCACAATTTGAAGATAGAGGGGGGATGGCTCAGAGGTAATGTGAGGAAGTATTTTTCACATAGAGGGTTGTAGATGCATGGGACAGCCTTCCTGAGGAGGTCGTAGAGTCAAAAACAGTGTGGGGGGGAATTCAAGAATGCATGGGACAGACATAAGTCAGTTGTAGTGGGGGGTAGGAGGAAGTAGGCTGTTGGTTAACTAGGATCTATAGCTTATCTATTAGGTAGGGAAATGAGCAGACTAGGTGGGCCATGTGGTCCTTATCTGCTATCAAATTCTATGTTTCTATCTAATCTGTCACACTGATGTGTAAAAGTTTTTTTTTTTCTGAGTAATATTGCTCAGGGTTCTTAAAAAGCAGCTCTTGTAAGCAAGCTGTCATATTCCTCTGAAGAACTGTGTTAGTTCAAAAGTTTAGGATGTTCTGTAAATCTTTTCTGGTCCAATAAAAGGTATCAAATAACCTAGTTTATGGCTGGGAAAGGCTAAGTTGACATGTTTATGAGCTATGAAACTTTCTTGAAAGAGAACAGCTCCTAGATTCAAGCTAGTAACCACAAAATAATCCAGTGCAACACTGCTCAGCTGAATGAACACAGACAACTTTTTTAGCGGCGTGATTACACAAAACCTTCAGTTGTACATAGTCCATTTGGAATCTGGAGAGCTCCCTTTTTCTACTGTAATAGTAAGACGTCTGCAGGGCTCTGCCCACTGCAGCCGTATAAAGGGGGTTTACACATATATTTTGAAAATCATCATGCAGCATATAGATTTTGGAAACTGTTCCACTGTATATACTTTTTCTAAATCTTTGTGAAGGATTTCTACATGAAAGTTTTGTGAAAACCATCCTGTAGCACAGATTTTGGAAACTGTCATGCAGCACATGGATTCTGGAAACCATCATGCTCTATGTACATTTTGAAAAACCATTGTGCAGCAAATAGATTTTGAAAAACTGTTGTGAAGTATGAAGATACTAAATACAGTGCTCTCTTACTAAAATGAACAGAATCAGAGTAATAACATGTGTTTGTTATAGCTCCCTGTTCCTTAGATCAAGGGATGGTGAGAAACAAGTAATGTCCTGTATGCACTAACTTTGCTTTTTTTCTCTTTTAGATAATTCCTGAAAAAGATCTATGATCAAAATGTCAATTTTAACTCTATTTTCTATTTTTGGCATGCATTTAATATTACTATTTTGTCCTGTATGCACCTCTGTTTCCCTCTTCAAAACAACTCCAACCAGTGTATAAGAAGGGAGATTAAATGGACACATTCATGCCAAGAGGCTATCACAGTTTTAAAGACCATAATGAAAAACTCTTTTACACAAGGCATTGGACTTATCTGTAGCTGGAAGCATGCCAGATATATAGACAACTGAGTCTCTTCAACATCAATACTACATTGTAGTCATTTCTAGAACATTATGTCATTGAGGAACAAGCTATGCCTAACTACACCGAGTCAAACATAGCTTTTTACTTGATAACACAATGTTCTACAAATGGCTGCATTGAAGTATTAATATTGAACAGACTCAATCATCTATATCTCTAGAGTGCTTCCAGCTATGGATGAACCCAATCCCTCATTTGAAAGAGCTTGTTATGTGCTTTCCAGCTATGTCAGCCACTGTATATGACTATTTCCCTTTAAATCAGATTATGCTGAGAGATGAGATAATGTACGGCAGCTTTATTTAACTTATTTCTCCCTATACACTTTTATAAATTTGCTGTTGTGTGTCCCTCCTGCCACTTCGTTTCTGACTGTAGCTCAGTGGAAGGCATTCCCCCATTGACCACACAGTCTTCCTAATTGCAGAATTCTTAATTAAGTGCACTTTAGTTACTTTACTTACAGTACACTACTTACAGTACTTGCAGCAGCTAAAGGGAGTAGTAGCAGCACTGGTGTGGAGAGACGTGGTAAGCAGAGAACTTGCATTGGACAACACAAACAGGAAATGTCAATAAATGATACTTTGATTTCAATTCCCATAATGTAAACTGTACAGATGGAAATAAGGTACTGCAGCTTTATTTAATTTAAATGCACTGTACATGCTGCATTTTTAAAAATTTGCTGCTGTGTGTCCTGCCCTCCTTGCCCACTCAATCCCCTAACTGTGACCTAGAGACAGGTATTCCTCCCCCAAAAGCACACTACCCCTGACTGCCCTGACTGTTTTTTTATTTATTTTATAAGTACAAAGTATAGCACTTGGCTGGAATCCCATGATATGGGTTAGTCAAATTGAGCAACTCAATTTGAGCACCTGTGAGAACAACAAGTGTGAAAGGATAGTGAGGGGAAAAATACAGCGAGTGGGATGGGAAGCTGTAGTGACTAAGGATAAGGTTGATTGGTCAGGCAGTTCCCAGCTGGCCATTTGGTGTTGTGGTGGTAGTCACTGCCTCTGGTGTTGAAGGACCCTGGTTTGGACCTAGCTATGTGTGTGTGGGGAATAATTTTTTTGTTGTTTGGGCACTTAAGTTTTTTGGGGGGGCATTCTCCATGTGCTCCACGCTCCCCTGCCCTCCTGACTGTGGTCTCCCCATTCGCAGTTTGCCCTCCAATGTTCTCCCCGATGACTTGATTCCCCCCGAATAGCCCCTCCTGAATTGAGCCCCCCACATAACAATTTCAGTAAATATCGCCTCTGGAGAGAATGTTGAGGACCATCACTTTTTTTGGTCCTCAATGTAATGTACATTGGCATTTTGGTAGTCCCTGATCTGCGCTCACTTCATTTTACTATCAGTTTTGTTCCTACACTGATATAACATGGAACCCACTTGGCTCAAAGCTTTGCAATATTGGTTGCACAACCACTGTTCCTCTAAAACTCTAATCCTTGTGTTCCCCTGTTGATCTCACTCAGAAGCAGAGATACAGCAGCAGTTGATCTTCCTGGAAACCAAATATGCCATTTGTTCGAACTGGGTTTGTGCTATAGCAAGGTACATTATAGCAAGGGAGCACTGTAACATCATGTAGATGGCTAAAATATTTTTGCAGTACATATATTTATTTTTTTATAATATTTTTATTATTTATTAATTATGGACATTAAAAACAAATGGAATTCGATTCATATTAGATATTTAGCAAATAAGCATTACAATTATAAATTTACAATGTACATATTCTTTCTCTTACACACCTCATCCTCTTTGACATCACTTGGTTGCTAGAACCTTTCATCTACTACAGGTTCTTGCACTGGACACCATATGTCCCAATATTTTGAAATTTGTTTATTAGACAATGATTTTCCTTCCATTTTCATAGTTTCTAGTAAAATTATTTTTTCCATATTTCAATATTAGGGATTGATGAGTCATTCCATAATCGTGGAATACACCTGTTTGCATTTAATAGAGCAGCACAGAGCAAATGCATGTTTTTGCATTCAGGAATGTCTTGCAGTGAAAAAGTTTTTAATAAAAATAGCTCAGGTTCATAAACTAATCTGGTTTTCAAAATTGCATCAATTTGGATTAAGAAGTAATACCCCAACAAGTTTTATACTGGGACAAAGTGTCAGTACCTGAGCTGCATTAACTATTTGTCCACATCCTCTGTCACACAAAGGTGAAATATCATCATTACTGAATTTATTCAGTTGGTAAGGTGAATAATATATCCTATGAACAGTATAAAAATGTATCTGGTTCATTCTATTTTTCACTGTTTGTCTGTTTGTGCAGACTGACTCTCAGTTCTGTCCTGTAATGTTCATCTACAAATCTCACTCCCACTTCTCTTTCATTGGATGTGTAGTAACTTTCATTTTATAAATAATAAAACTATGGAGTTTTGATATTAGTATAGATCTTTCTGATGATAAATAAATTGTATCCATATCAGAAACTATTCAGAACTAAATCCCCCCTCTTCTCTTAACTTTATAAAAATGGAATGAATTTTCAAGAAACCAAACAACATGTATCTTGGGACTCCATGTTGTTAATGGATAACATGATATACTGTTCCTTATAAAATCTGATATTGAATAAATGCCATAGTCCATCCATTTCTTAATTATAGATGAACTAAGAAAGGATGGAAATTATAATAAATGGGAGTAAATTTGCACGTAACAGTTTTTATTCCTGTTACATAATTTCCTCCCTACTGTAACAGTATTACATATATATATATATATATATATAAACAGTATATATATATATATATATATATATATATATATATATATATATCCCTTCTTTGCATTTTTACTATTAGATTTTGAAACAGGAATGACTGAATTTTGGATAGATAGACTTCCCTGTTTCCATAAAGGTCTCGGGGGGGGGGGGGCACTGAAATGTTCTTTTATGGGCTCCAATATAGCAACCCATTGGTATTGTAAATCAGATAATTTCGATCCCGACTAATTATGTTGTAGATAACATTTTTCCTTTTTAAGTCTTGGACGTCCCCGGCTCCAGATAAATGTACTTATTAATAAACGTATCTGTTTTCACAAGCGTTTGATAAGGAACCCTAAAAGGGCATGCCTGGAATAGATATAAAATGGGTCAAGATCATTACATTTATTACTTTGCTATGTCCCAGCAGTGAAAGGGGGAGGCTCTTTCATTTTTCAAGGTCCTGAGCAGCAGCATCTGTTAGGGGGTTTAAATTCACATTCAGAAACTGATTCATATTATTAGTTAGGTGTATACCCAAATATATCATATTCCCTTCTTTCAGAGAGGCAGAAAATGTTTCAAGATTTATTTTGCATTTGTTTGGCATAATTTATATTGTTTCTGATGTTTTCCACTTGATACGATATCCCTAATGTTCCCCATAGTCTGTCACTAACTACAAAATAACTTCTAATTCCCTTTGTGGATCCTTAACATAAAGCAACATATCATATGCAAAGAGTGAACATTTTAAGGTCCTACTCTTTGTATATGTCAATCCTTTTATGGAGGGGGTCTCCCTTATAACATTAGCCAATGACTCAATGACCAGGGCCAAAAGCAATGGTGAAAATGGACAGCCCTGTCTAGTAAATAGTGTAAAAGGGGAAGATATGATGCAATTAGTCAGGACTTGGCCCTAGGTGATTTATAAATTACTTTAATCCATGTTTGGAACTTTTTTCCCATATTTGCTGATTTTAGCAAAGCAAACATGTAGGGCCACTCAACCCTGTCAAATGCTTTTACAGTGTCCAAGGACACCACCATTGCATAGCATTTTGATCCCTTATTGTATGTAATATGTACAGAGCATTTCTAATATTGTTATGACCCCTCCTTCCCCTGATGAAGCACATGGATGTTCAGAAAATGTGTGTAACATTCCTGTCCAGTTTGTTTTTTAATTAAAGATATCTAATTACTATTTTTTTTTCTCCCACCCCTCCTACTGGAGGGTTTGGCCCCCACCCTGCTCTCTGCCCCCCATGCCCTGGCTTAGCCCCCTTGGATGGGGCCACTGGGCAGGCACCCCCTTCCCAAGGAACTTCAGTCACTTTGCCCTGGCTTACCCCCCGGGGTGGGGCCACAGGAGCGGGACCCGCCTGGTGGGCATCAGTCTCAATGGAAGCAGCAGCGGAGGTAGGGGCCATTATGAATGGAGCCAGCATTTTTTTTTTTGGTAGGCTGAATCCCTAGGGGCAGGGATGTGCACTGATGCCAGCATCCGCCCCGCCCCCGAACATGTGGCGCTGGCAATGGTGGTATCCCCAGCCTCCGCCAGACGTCCAAAATGACTAATTATTTTAAAACACATATTGCTGCTGCCATTTGTGCCACACCAACCCAATGCTGCATTAAACATAGCACTTATCTGCCAGGAAGCAATATTCAGATAGAGAGCTCACCCTGTCTATTCTGTACCTCCTGTCTGAATGTTTGACTGTGAGAGAGCGAGCAAGCAAGCACATGTTACTGGATGTAGCACCACATCCAGACCACTTGAAGTGCTGTATATACAAGTTCATTTAAGGGAACATAAAGTTTACATTTCTTTGTATAATCGTAACCCAGTGTCATCAACTGAGCTGAAGACTACAATGTATCAGAACACAGAGACATAAACTCCATCAATGCCACTGTATTCTGCTTCATTGTAGTCTTCAGTTCAACTGATGTTACTGGGTTCTGGAACCTCTATGTAATTAAAAAGAAAATATATTGGGTTGGGAAAATGCTATGTTATTATGCGGCATTAAATAAGGGAAACATAGGACTATCTTAAAACAAAAACAAAACAATACACTGGGGTAGTAAAACAGACTTTACATATGCCCCAGTTAACAATTATGTTTGAAAATGTAAACAACATTGTTTATGTTCCCTTTAACAAACCAAAAACATTTAAACTTTAAAAAAATCAAATAACAAGCACATTGAATTCCCTCCCAGACATAAAATACTGTATTTAAAATTAGCCCTCAAACACCTCTTCAACAGAAGATATCTGATAAAGCTGATTTGGTAAGACATGCCACATGTGCAGGGCAGCCACACAATAGGCCCTTTCACACAAAGATTTTAGGTGAGCATGGGTAACCACCAGCAAATTCTCCCCAGCCAAGCAGACTGAGAAACCAGAATATATGGGAGCAGGAAGTCTTTTCTGTAGTTGGGACCTGACTGTTACAAATGCCATGCATCTGTACAGCATTACACAGCTCCCAGCTAGCAACAGGCTCCCAGAAGTAAAAAGAGATAATGTGCCTCAAACGAGATAGTGCTGCTAGCCCAGTGGCATGGTGGGTTGCAGCATCCATGCCTCCCTGCTGCTACACTGGTGACCCAGGTTCAGGAATGGACTCAAATCACTCGGGGACTCATCTGGGGAGAAATGGGTGAGCATCCATAGGACAGCTGTCTTCCCTCGGGGAGGGTGTTCTCATGAGTCGTTAGTCGTCTGCCACGTGGCAGAAGCCATGTGGTAATCCTAGTGAGTCCTGTAACTAGGTGAAAGGTGAGTGTATAGAGTCCTTGGAGCACTTACTCATTGGAGGAGTGTGCTTGCATCGCATTGCAAATACGCTGTGCCTTGGGGAGTAAGCAGGAGGAAAAAATGAAGGTTGTGCTTCATGAAGCCCTCCCCACAAGCACCAGTGGTCTGTCCGGTCCAGGACAGACAGCTGGAGATGTGGGACAGCCACGGTGCAATGGGGCAGGGCTGATACAGCTGCTCAGTCCACCACAAGGAGCTGGTAAGTGAAAATATGGGGAAAAAAACGGGATAGTGCCATCATTTCTGAAAGCCATATTCAGAGGCTGGCATGCTGATGACATCGAACTGTATGGCATGCACAACACTAAGGGGTCATTTGCATGTCATTATGTGGCCATTAGCAACTCTGCACAATGTGTCCAAGCACAAACGTGGGAGCACTGTGCAGAGCTTTGGCCACCTACACACCAGAGTTCTACCTACCTACCTACCGACCAACCTATGCCATGTCTGGCAGCCTAGCAGAACTCCCCTCCCTTTTACCTGATCCCTGTCAGTACTGTAGAACTGTACAAAATCCCTTGCCTGGCAGTCCAGTGGACATCTTTCTTTGACTGATCACTGTCAGTATTGCAGAACTGTACTAAAGCTTTTCCCTGGCAGTCTAGTGAACCCCCTCCTTCCCCCTGTCTGGTATTGTGGAAATGTACTAAAGCCATCCCTGGCAGTTTAGTGTTAACTTCCAACTCAATTATTGTCAATGCCCCCATGGGCCTACCCACAGAGCACCTACCACCCTAACTCCCCATGGGCCTCTGACTCATTCATTGATGCATTGTCTAATGCTAATATGAGACAATACCATTTACTGTCTCTAGACATCTCTATAATCTGCAGATGCTTATAGCTGCATGTATATTCTATTCAGTGGGTTGTTGTTATGGAGTAGATGGAGTCTGCACAATGAATGTTAAGTTCTGTTCTTCTGTTATTAGTGTTTCTAGTGCTATACCTGTCTGATATTCTTACTGCTTACCAATATACAGCAAATTGTTGATGAGGATGGTGACTGTATCCCTACAGCCTCCAGTTTCTTTCCTAAAATGCCTGGATGACTCGAACATTGCAGTTAAGGCCTGGATGTGAATGTCTGAAACCCACGTAATTGCTATAGATGGCCATGAGTTCCCTGATGAAATTAAATGGGCTTTGCTTATTCACTGTCTTGCGATAGAGGGCCAGAGGATTTATTGTACACTACCATTGCCTGCAGACAACTATAAAGGTACTGTGATTGCTCTGGAAGGTTTCTTTGTTCCTAAAGTGAATGTTGTAGCCAAATGCTATTGGTTTTGACAATGCGCTCAATGCGTTGGTGAGTCAACTGACCATTATGTTGCTGCTTTACAAAAACTTGTCACTACATATGAGTTTGGGCAAATGACTGATGAAATGATGTAAGATCAAATTATTGAAAAAAACATGCATTCCTCTATTCAGGAAAGATTACTTCTTATTTATTTTTGGTAACTGGGTAGGTACACTGATCCAAAGGGCCATTTTCAGGCTTGACCTGGGCCATCCAGATAGCACATCAAAACAGAGAGAGGCATCAAAAATGGTTCAGTAAGTGATTAGTATACACACTATGTCCAAGAATCCTAAAGAGTACTATATGAGAGAACCATAATGAGCATATACATCTAGCAAATAAATTAAAATACTTAATACACACAAATCAGGAGGGACATGAGAGATGGCAATAAGACATACTTAATTAGGTTAAACGATGCAGCTAGATTACTTCTTGAAACTGATTTAACCCTTGATAAAGTGCTAACTATGCATGGTTGTGTACTGACATACCCGACCTGAAATACTACCCACGGGTACCTCTAAACTACCCAAAATTATCCTAAAAATGCCCTAGTGAAAAATGGGTAGTTGGTTAGGGTCAGGTAGTTACTACCCTATTCTACTACCCTATTACCCTACCCTGACCATAACAAAAATATAAAAGACTGTTTTTGACTGTAGGCTATATACTATTACACTTTGTTAGGTGCCCCGAGCTCTGTCATTTATGAGGCAGATACAAGAGGTGCAGCTGCTCTGATTGAGCTTGCTGCTGTTTCCAAAAGTTATACCGATGGCGGGCATTGCTGAGGCAGGTACAAGAGGTGCAGGTGCTCTGAGTGAGCCTGCTGCTGTTTTCAAAAATGTATACCCTCGGTGGGCATTGCTGAGGCTTAGCTGCTCTGAGTGAACCTGCTGCTAGTTCCAAAAATTATACCCATGGTGGACATTGCTGAGGCAGGTACCATTAGCACCAAGGATACCATTTTAATTCAAATGTGGAATGGGGTGGGAGGGGTATACCATTAGCACCACGGATGGGCAGGAGGGGGGTACACCACTTCACACAGGATTTTCTATTTGTTTCGTACACAACCTAGTCATCACATTCAGTATCACTGTTTGCAGGCTGTGGTTCACGTTCAGGGTCAGAATCGCATAATTCAGTGTTTGGGACAATTGGGAAATTGTCAGCATTCATTCTGAGAATTGTAAGCCATTCCACTTTTACAGGACTTAGCAGTGTTCTTTGATCAGTGACTATTTCCCCAGCTGCACTAAATATGCATTCTGAGTATACACTTGAAGGTGGACAACTGAGGTACATTATTGCAAGATTTGCTAGATTTGGCCATATTGTTCTCTTTTGTTTCCAGTAGAGTAATGGATTTTCCTTGAGACCAACCACAGTTTGGTCTGCAAAATACTCCTGGATCATTGTGCTGTCTGAGATGGTTACCAGTCTAGCAGATGAACCTGCTGCACTTTCTTTACAGGAAAGTAGTCCTTAACATAACATAACATGCTATAGAAATATAACATGGAAGTTGTCAGCAGATAAGGACCTCTTGGTCCACCTAGTCTGTCCTATATTCCCTACCTGCTGTGCCACCGCAGGTCCTACTGGATCTCTGGTCTTGTCTGCCCCCCTTGCCTTACTTCTAAAGTCTCCTAGTGTCTATCACATGCATGCTTGAATCATATTACCATTTTAGCACCCACCACCTCCGCTGGGAGGCTGTTTTAGGTGTCCACCACCCTCTCTATGAAGAAGTATTTCCTCACACCTCCTCTGAGTCTCCCCCTCTCCTTCCTCATAGAATGACCCCTTGTCTTGGAGCATTTTTTCTATGGAAAATGTTACCTTCTTGTAACTTATCAATACCTGTGAGGTACTTGAACATTTCTATCATACCCCCCACCTTTACCCCCTTTCCTCTAGATAGTACATATTTAGTTCCTTGAGTCTTTCCTCATAGGGCTTTTGATACAGGCCCTGCAACATTTTGGTAGCCCTCCTTTGTACCGCCTCCATCCTATCTATGTCCTTCTGGAGTTGGGGCCTCCAGAACTGGACACAGTACTCAAGGTGGGGTCTTACTAATGATTTATACAGGGATAATACTGCCTCCCTCCTTTTGCTGGTGATGCCCCTCCCTTTGCGCCCGAACATCCTGCTAGCCTTCACCACTGCCTTATCACACTGCTTGGCTACTTTCAAGTCATCAGAAATGATTATCCCTAGGTCCTTTTCCTGTTTTGTGGTTGCTAATACCTCCTTGCTCAATTGGTACATTGCCCCTGGGTTTTGCTGCCCCATGTGCATGATTTTGCACTTTTTTGCATAGAAACCCAGCTGCAATTCCCTTGACCAATCTTCCAGCTTTATCACATCATCCCTTATTCTTTCCACAACCCCGGTGTATCTACTCTGCTGCAGATTTTTGTGTCATCAGTGAACAGGCATACTTTCCCCTCTAGCCCTTCTATGATGTCACTAATAAAGACATTGAAGAGGACTGGGCCTAGTACTCACCCCTGTGGCACCCTGCTTGTCACCTTGCCTTCTCCAGAGTGGACTCCATTTACCATCTCCCTCTGGCTCCTATTACTATTTTTGGACTTACTCCTAGGTTGCCCAGCTTGCTCACCAGTCTTCTATGTGGAACAGTGTTGAAGGCCTTATTGAAATCCAGGTGGGTCACATCTACCGCTCCTCCCTGATCCACATCTCTGGTCACCCAGTCAAAGAACTCAATCAGGTTTGTCTGGCAAGACCTCCTCCCTGTGAACCCATATTGCCTTGGATCCCATAATCCACTAGTTGCAAGGTATTGATTGCCCAATCATTTCCTTCAGTAGTAATTTCACTACTCTACCTACTATTGAAGTCAGGCTGACAAGTCTGTAATTTCAAGCCTCCTCACTGTTTCCACTTTTGTGCAGTGGACCACGGCTGTCCTCCTCCAGTCCCCCAGAACCTCTCCTGTTTCTAGGAATAGGTTGAACATAGCTTTCAGAGGTGCAGCCAGCACATTCTTGAGCTCCCTAAGTATCCTAGGGTGCACCCCGTCTGATCCCATTGCCTTGTCTACTTTTATTTTTAATTTATATTTTGTAGGTATTTTTCCCTGGTTTTCCCTCTTCCCCTTCCTTGGGCATGCACGTGTGGAGGCACACGCACACCACATTCTGAGATGCCCACCCTACTCGCTGCCCCCTCCCACCTACACTGCCACCAGACCTCCACATGGTGGCAGTGGAAATACTGGGGGACGATAGCCTCCCTGAAAGAGGAAAGCTACTGCTGGGCTGCTAGATCCTGCTTCCTACCTTCCCTCCCACTCCAGCTCCCTGACTATCCAAGGTCGTTCCTGAACCCGAGTCACCAGTGTGATGCGAGATAAGGCATAGTATCTCAGCCCTCTGCACCACTGGGCCAGCCCAGCCTTGTCTACTTTTAATTGCATTTGTTCTTTGAGGACTCTGTCCTCTGTAAAAGGACATGTCCACCTCCCTTCCTTTAATGACCTTGTCCCTTATCTTTGGCCTGTTACCAACCCCTTGCTCAATAAATACTGAACAAAAGTAATTGTTCAATATATCCACTTTTTTTTTTGTCCTTCCCATTTTAGCCTTACTATCCCTCCTTTGGTCTTTCTCTTCCTGCTTAAATATCTAAAGAATGTTTTATCCCCTTTTTACTGATTGGGTAATATTCTCCTTCATCTGCACTTTTGCACTCCTAACTGCTCTCCCTGTCACTCTTTGTTTTTCTTGGTAACTCTCCCTATCCTCTTCCTTCTGTGTCCTTTTGTACCTTCTAAATGTTAGTGTTTTTCCCCTTACTTTCTCTGCTACTTCTCTAGAGAACTATAGTGGCACCTTTTTCTCTTGCCCTTTTTGTCCTGCCTGACACAGAGATTTTTAATGCCCCCATTTATTTTTGCCTATTGTTCCTCGACTTCCCCAAGTTTCCCTATCCCTGGTAGGGTGTCCCTGAGGCATTCTCCCATTTTCTTAAAATTAGCCCACCTGAAGTTCAGGACCTTCATCTTAGTGCAGTCCAATTCTGACGCAGTTCCTATTTTGAGCCACACCGTACAGTAATCACTGGTCCCCAGGTGGCTACCCACTGTAATGTCAGCAACTCTGTCCCTGTTTGTCAGTACCAGGTCCAGTACTGCCCCCCCATGAGTGGGTCCCTTAACTAGTTGCTGAGGATCACCCCTCACAGGGAGTCCAGGATGTCCCCACGTCTGACTCTTGCCACAGCTGATAGGCTCCAATTCATGTCCGGTAGATTGAAGTCCCCTACCAGCAACAACTCCCCTTTGCATTCCATCCTTTGGATTGCTTCCAACTGTAGAGGCATGGGATAAATAATAGATACCAGACAGTAATTTTTAGTGCATAAAAAAACACAATAAATGTGTTTATCAATTTATTTGCAAACTTTGCAAAAAATTAAAAAAAACAAGATATTTACAGAAAGAAAAATTAGGTGTTAGTCCATCACACCAATCAAAACATCAGGAAATATTTCTCCTCGAGACTTCTGTCTTTCTTCTGTGGATTAAATATCCAACACAGTGTGTAAGCACTCACACTAGCTCCATCTCCCTCTGTGGTCAGAAGATACTGACCCACACACACTTTCTTAGCCCCCTGGTGGCAGGTTTTATAGGAATTCCCAGGGTGACATCATAATCAGGTGATCTCCTAGTTAACATGAATAGACCATTTCTAGGTCCTATCTATCTAGGATACTCTTTATACAAACAAACAAGACAGGTATTCATGTTATATTCCTTCTCTGAATATATCCTAAAATATCAGTTTTAGATAATCTAAACCTTAATTAGGGGGCTTCTACTTCATTTGGAGCATAGCTCCTCCCACCTGCAGTGACCTCATCTCTCCTGATTCCTACATTGCCTGGGCTGACAGCCCAATAGTAGGAGTTTCCCCAAATGATCAGGATTTCAGGTAAAGAAGAATAATTATTTTTAAACTTGGTAATATACAGGAATACCCAGTCTAGACAGGAGAATAGTAAATGAGGTTCATGCTTCCTATTTGCCTTTCCCTGCCAGACCAGGAGACCTACCATTAAAGCATTTTTATTTAAGAAAGGAAAAGGAATAAATACATTCTGTCTTGTTATTATGCAGTATAACATTGTGCAACTGCATACTTTGATTCAAGCAGGACTCTGCACCCCTCTTTGAGAGCCCTTTCCACTTAACACAATCTTTTTCTGTTAAACTTTTCAATTTGGCCTTCTGACAGCTCCCAGGTACTCCTTCTCTGGGGCTGTCCTTTACAACTAAAACCTGCAACTCTTAAATCGGTGACACTAGGGAGCTTCCCTTTCTGCCCTTTGTATCCTTTTATGGGCTTGTGTCCTTCACGTTCACCACCCAGGGCGGCACTTTTACTTTTAAAGATAACGCATCCTGCTTCAAGTCAGCCTCAAGCTGCTTGTGTACATTAGAGCACGATCCTGTTCCGATGCATTATGCAGCACTGCTATTTCTTTTGCTACAGAAGGCAGCTCTTCTAAATTCAAGCTTGCAAAAAGAGCTTTTTAGTTTTACCGCAACAAGCGGTTTCTCTTATTTACACAGCCCAATCTTGGGCTTGCAGCATGGTGCTCCTTGCATCATGTGCTTTGCTTGGTTAAAGGGCATCATCATAATAGTCATAGCGCCACATACACAACTAGAGGCAACTCTTATCATGAGGGACACTGTTTTTAAACAATTCAAGATTTATTTTTGGAGATGTGCACTAAAAGGGTTATTAAGATTTTAAAGGGATAGTAAAGTTGTTTAGAGAATGCCAGGTTGGCCACCCTGATGTGAAAAGAAAGAAAAGAAAGAAGAAAGACAATAGGAAAGCAGGAAAAGAAAATTTAGGAAAGGTGCACATATCTTTATTTTATTTAATACACCATCATATCTTTATCCACCTCTTCCCCCTGTGCTGGAGGTCTGTAGATCACTCCTGTGTGAATAGCAACCTCCCTCCATGTCTCCTGGGTGACCCACAGTACCTCCGCTCCTCCCTGCTGTCCACGTATTTCTATAACTTTTATGTCATCCCTGACATAAAGAGCCAGTCCTTCCCCTTTTTTACCTACTCTGTCTTTTCTGAACAGAGTATACCATGGTATGGCTACTTCCCAGTCTTGATTTTCATGGTACCAGGGGTCGGCAATTGCTACTATGTCCAGGTCCGCATCTGCCATGGTGGCCTCTAGGTCTGCAGTCTTATTGCCCAGACTTTGATCATTTGTACACATGGCTCTCCAGATTGTCCTGCCAACCCCTCCCCCATTTCCCATTTGCCCTTCCTTATTTCCTCCACTGTTTTTTGTAATATCTCTCTTTCCTTTTACCCCTTGGATACCTTTGTTATTTGGTTCCTTCTGGGATTTCACTCCCTCAGGATTCCCATTGCTGACCTTGTGAGCCTGTGGGGAGGACAGTTTATGTCTTCCTGCCTTATTCTAGGAAGAAGTAGGCTGTTGGGTAACTAAGATCTGCAGCTTATCCAATAGGTAGGGGAAATGGGCAGACTAGGTGGGCCAAGCGGTCCTTATCGGCCTTCAAAGTCTATGTTTCTATGTATTATACCTCCACCTTGGCTAGTTTAAATGCTTGCCAATGTAGCATTTAAACCATTCACTGAGGACCATGGTTCCCTCCTGGATAGATGCAAGCTGTCACCCCTGTACAAGCCCTTATTCCTCCAGGTGGGGCCTCAATCCCCAAAGAAGCCAAAACCCTCCTCTCTGCACCATTCCTTCAACCACCCACATAGGCGGCCACTCATTGAATCTGCTGTTCTTCCTGGGGATGGAAATCACTGATTTGGGGGTGGAACCAGTCAGTTGGTCTGATCATCATGCCATGGGGTTCAATTTTGGGGCACCCCCAAATGGTCCTACCCCTTTGGAGATGGTCTGGTACCGCCCTTTGAAGGGGTTACCCCAAATGGTCTATTGGCAGTGCTGGACCTATCAGGATAGCTGGGTGAAAGCACAAGTCCTGGGGATCTTGTACTAGCCTATAATAAGGCAACGGGAGATGCCCTGGACTTGATTGCTCCTGTTCATGTTCGACTACTCACTCTTCACCAAAGGACCCCTTGGTTTGATGGGTCCTTGAAGGAGTTGAGACAGAGTGGTCGAAGGCTGGAGAGAGCATGGCAGAAGTCTGGCCTGGATGCTGACAGGCTTAGATTAATGAAACATTATGATGGCTATCAATCAGAAATCACCTGAAAGAAGGCAGAATTCCTGTCCAAGGAGTTTTCTGCTGCACAGAACCGACCAGCTCAACTCTTTTGTCCTGTCGACAGATTGTGCAATCCAATCTGTCTGCAGTCCAGAAGAGTTTTTTCCCAAATTAGATGTGATGAGCTAGCTCAGCTTTTCGCAGCTAAGGTTGCCAGCATCAGGTCTGGAATCAGCCCGGCTCCTTCCATGAGGGGTTGTGGAGGCTGATGGGGAGTAGTGAGTACCCAGTCTGTCTGGATGGATTTCGGCCAACCAAAATTCATGGACATTATGAAGATTGTCCATACCTTGCGTCCAACCTGTTGTAGTTTGGATCCGGGCCCTACCTCCCTTTTGATGGGATGTGTAGATGTTATCTGCCCGATCCTAGCTGAAATTGTGTGGAGATCCTTGGAGGAAGGAATCTTTCCAGATTCCTTAAAGGAGGCAGCTCTTAGACCACTCCTGAAAAACCCTCCTTGGACTCTGCTGATCCAGCTAACTACCAACCTGTCTCTAACCTTCCCTTTGTGGGAAGGTTATTGAGAAGATGGTTGCATTGCAACTTGACAATCATTTGAAAACTCATGGTGTCTATGAAGCTCTCCAGTCTAGATTTAGGAAGAGGCATAGCATGGAGACTGCCCTTGTTCAGGTAATAAATGACCTCCTGATGGTGAGAGATCAAAAGGCTTGTACCACCTTGGTCCTTCTTGATTTCTCAGCAGCTTTTAACACTGTGGACCATGGGGTGCTTTTAGAGACTCTGTGGTTCCTTTGTGGACTGTCTGGTACAGTCCTCAAATTTTTTTTTTTTTCAAATGGTTTTGATCTTTCCTAACAGGCAGATCTCAGAGGGTGGTCACTGGAATTTATTCTTCTGATGCCCCCCCTGTCCTGTGGGGTACCACAGGGATCTATATTTGTTCCCATGTTGTTCACAGTGTATATGCTGCCCTTAGGAGATATCATTAGGCGATGTGGTTATGCAGATGATACTCAGCTGTATATGTCCTTTGTACCCACCAGGTTGATGCAGTTTACATGCTAAATAACTGCCTATCTGAGATCAGAGACTGGATAAGCTCAAGTTTGCTGAGACTAAATTCAGATAAGACTGAGGTACTGGTTGTGGAGCCAGGTCACCCGGGGGCGGGTGTTAGTGCTGGGCACATGTCAGGCCTTTGGCTTGATGGTGTCCACCTTATCACCTCAGATCGGGTGCATGACCTGGGTGTTGTTATTGATGATGGCTTGACTCTGAAGCACCAGGTGTCAGCTGTGGTCAAATCCTCATTTTACCACCTGAGGAACATCGCCCGGGTGAAATGCCTGATTCCCCCGGTGACGTTCCAAAATTGGTTCATGCCTTCATCACTACCCTTCTTGACTACTGCAATGCCCTCTACCTAGGGCTGTCTGGGGTTGATATACACCACCTGCAGCTGGTTCAGAACGTCGCAGCCAGGTTGTTGACTGGTACCCCTAGGCCCAGTCATATCACTCCTGTTCTGTGCGAACTGCACTGGCTGACAGTTCAGTGGTGGATCACCTATAAGGTAGGTTTACTTACCTTTAAAGCCCTACACAAACAGGGACCCAATTACCGCAAAGATCTTCTGACTCCCTACTCTCCCAATCGCCCTCTCCTATCCACTGATGAGGGATTTCTAGAGATTCCCAGGGTCTGTTTTAAAACATCTGGAGTGCGTGCTTTTTCTTTTGCTGCACTGACCCTGTGGAATTCTCTACCTCATCGGTTAACAGAATGAATGATTATCACTAATTTTAAATCTATGTTAAAAACATATTTATTTTCTCTGGTTTTCCCGGATTGATTGGAGATGATTGAATTGAACTGAGTAGATTTTAATAGTTTATATTTGTTGTTTTAATGTATTTATAACATGTACAGTGCCTTGGCTTTTTAAAGGCACTATAAAAATAAAGATAGATTTGATTTGAACCATGCGTTGAAGATCCTGGTGCTGAGAATCCTAGCCTCCTCCCTGCCATAGACAGGTAGCACCTTTGAGAAGGTCACAGATCATGCTACTCACCTAAGATCCCTTCCCAATTCCCTAAACTCCTCGTGAACTATTGCTAGCTCATCCCTAGCCAGGTCATTTGTCCCCAGATGGACAATGATGTCTAGCTCTCCTTCCCTTCCTGCTGCCCCAGCAATCCTTTGGATTCCTTTTCTACCCCTGTGAGCCATGGAGCCAGGTAGGCACCTACCCTTCCTCTCCTCATCCTTATCTGTCCCAACTGTAGCCCCCTCACTGTGGAGTACCCCACAAGGATTCACTTCCTCCTCCTCTGGAGTCCTCTATCACCCCCCCTTGGGGTCTCCACTATGGATGACCCCCACATCCTCCCCAGTCACTACTTCAGGTGCTTCTGAGGGACTTTCCTGCTCAGTCACTGTGGCATAGGAGTTTTGTAGTGGTACTGAATGAGGATGTGCCTATGCTCTACCACCCTAACCCTCACCAAGCCTATTCTTGTCCAGCTGCTTCTTCTTCTGGGCAACCTCTGAGGTAGCAGTGGCAGACTAGGTTGTCTCTGGGTTGGGGAGTATGTCCTCTAAACCCAAGCCAACTCAGCCTTGAGGCTGGCAACCTCTTCCCTCAGCCCAGAGAGGTGCATGAAGATGGGGCAGCAATGCAGTCTCCAGAAAGTCACCCTGAAGACTGTCACACCATAGCCACTGCAATGCACCACTCCCAGCATAACTATGTCCTCCCTTGCCTATTTTTCTGTTTTGCCTCCTTTATCCCCTTTTATCTCTTGCCTAACTATTGCTTGACCCAAACTCACCTCTACCCTGCCTATTTTTGTTTTGTTCACGCTAAACCCGTAATTACTCCTACCTTAGATAGGGTGATTCACCTATACCCACACTGTTCCTAGACCCTAACACACCAGACAATAATAAAGACACTATTTCACCAAGTTTCCCCACAGTTTACCCCACCTATGCTGTCTGAAACAAGCCTCTTCAATTCCTGTCTGTGAACAAAACACACAGACTCTGCTTTAAGGCAGCAACCTGCAGGAGTGAGTCTTGTATAGCAAGCCAAAACCAACCTGTAATCAGAAATGTGACTCCCTCAGCCCCTCCTCTAATTATCAACTAGCTGAAACCCCAGGCCAAACAATTTTCACCCAGACACCCAAGCTACAGAGCAAGACACAGCTCTTTATTATGGCCCTTACATGTGGGCAACTGGGGCTGATCTCAATTTGCCCTATAGACAATAATAAATACACTATTTCACCAAGTTTCCCCACAACTTAAAAACAAAGAGACCACAGTGCTCAACAGTGCAGGTGGGGTGCAAACTGAAGACTTGGCTTGCCTGAATCCATACATGAGCAAACCAGGTAGAAGTTGCACTCCAGAGGCAGTGTGGCTGGTTGAATAAACAGATCAAACACTTAGAATCAATTTCAAACATTTATTCGTGGACACATCCACCTTGCCACATCAAGTGTCGGCTAGTCTGCCATTAACCAGCAGCCTCTGCACTTTGCTTGTTAGAGCTTCATCATGAGAATAAATGTTTGAAATTGATTCTAAGTGTTTGATCTGTTTATTCAACCAGCCACACTGCCTCTGGAGTGCAACTTCTCACAACTTATCCCACCACATTGTCGCAGGCAACTCAGAATTCAACTTTCTGACCCAGAACACAGGATGTCCAAGAAGTAGCCATAGATGTTCTTGCCCTTGTTGATGACACTGGTGATTGTGAATAATTTATAGATGTGCTATTGTTTGCACCAGAGGTGCACTCTAATGGTGTTGGTGGGGCAATGTCATATTTGGATAGCAGAAGATCTCTCCAAGACTTAATGTCTTCCCCTGCAGGAAAGATGGCTTCAATGTTCCCCTTAATGCGGGGATCTAGCAATGTAGGCAACACATAGGTGTCATTCTTAAACATGTCATTTATTCTCTGATCAGTTGACAGTCTGAGACTCAAGTCATCTGCCAGCATAACATCAGTGGTGACTTCTTTTGACTGAATATCTTTCTTTATGTCATCAAGAAAAATGTGAGGAAATCTTATTTGAGGAAGAATTTGACTCAGAGTTGCACTGTCCAAACTGACATCATGTGGCAGCCTTAAATGGCACCAATAAAGTGGCCAAAGGTTTAAGTAGATTCCAGCTGCTGGAACTGGGTATGATGACTAATTTACCTATTTCATGCTGCATGGTGTAGTCATGTACAGCTTTTTTTTCTGTTCAAGAAGCATTTCCAATGTGTAAAATATTGAATTCCAGCAGGTTGGAACTTCCTGCTTTAATGTATGCAGCGGTAAGTTGTTTGACCTCTGCAGCCCCTTTAGAAACTGTTGTGCTTTCACAGCATGGCTGAAATGCCCACGTATTTTCCTAGCAAGATCTAACTGGTTTTCAACATTTCAGTTTCCATTTAAGAAACCGTAGATGAGAAGATTTAAACAATGTGAAAAATTAGGTATGTGTTGGTAGACCAGTGTTTGGGACTTATAAAGCCATAGACCCAAGTTCGATTTCTGCCCCATATTCCTCCAACTCTGAACCAACAAAAAAAAGAGCAAGGGAGGAAGAAATCACATCTGACATCGGTAATGGTAATGACACATGGTATGAAGTACAAAGTACCAAAGTTAGCAAAAAGAGAAAATTTGACCCCCCTTTAACTCTCTTTCTCCTGATGACCCTAGTACTATAACAGCTGATCTGTCTCTTGGTATCTCTACTGGTGACTTATTATGTGCACCTACCATCACCACATTTGGACTTATTCCAACTTCTTCAACTAACAACTAACAACTCACACACCAAAATCTGGCCAATGGAAAATCATGTACACAAATTCTCACAGCCTGGGAAATAAGATCCCAGACCTGCAGGCAATAATGTCAGAGGCTAAACTGGACATAGTAGCAATTAGTGAGACGTGGTTTTCCAGTAACCACACTTTGGAGACTTCAGTACCTGGCTATGTATTGTTCAGAAGAGACCGAGGGTGTGCTAGGGGAGTGGCCCTGTATGTTAATGAAAATATCAAAGCTACAGAAATTCAGAATACACAAGGAGCCAGAAGAACTGTGGGTCACCTGGAAACAGGAAATGGGACAGCCATAAGAACTGGGGTTGTCTACAGGCCCCAGACCAGAGGAGAGGACATAGACACATTACTGTTAGAAGATATACAAAACACTGACAGCTAAAGGGAGGTTCTGATAATGGGAGACTTCAACATGCCAGATACAGATTGGTCAATACCAGCAGGAACATCTGCCAGAACTAGACTCATAGTGGATTCCCTGCAGAGGGAGGCCTCAAACAACTGGTACAGCAACCCACAAGAGACAGGGCTATCCTAGATCTAGTACTGACTAACAAAGAAGGGATCTCAGATCTCCAGGTAGAAGGTCACCTGGGGCCAATGACCATCACATGGTATGGTTCAATTTGGCTACTACATCTAAATCATCCCATTCAAGGCAAAATATGGGACTTCAGAGGAGCTGACTTTGATAAGATGGCCAACAGAGTTAAGCTAGCCCTGGCAAAAAGAAACACAGGTGAGAAGGTACAGGCAAAGTGGGCAAGCATTAAGGATACAATACTTGAAGCAACATCCCATTGTGTTAGACAGAAAAGGAAGTGCAAAAGAAGAAGGAAACCACTTTGGTTCTCAAATACAGTAGCAGAAAAGGTCAGAGCCAAAGGCTGGCCTTCAGGAAATATAAGGGAACACAGCGGGATGAAGATAGGAGGCATACCAAACTGCCCTAAGGGAAGCAGGTAAGGCAGTAAGGCAGGCAAAGTCCCAAACTGAGAAACACTAGCACGAACAGTAAAAGAAGGTGACAAGACTTTCTATAGATACATTAGTGAAAGGAGAAAGTCCAGAGGGGTATTGCTAAGCTTAATGGAGAAAAGGGAGCATGTGAGGAGGAGGACCCTGTAAAGGCATCTATCCTAAATAGATACTTTTGCTCAGTATTTACTGAAGAGAAGGTAGGGCAGGGCCCACAGCTCAACATCATGGGCATGGGGGAGGGAGGTGAGCACTACTCCCTTCACAAAAGAAAGGGTCCTACAAGAGCTTGCTAAGCTCAGGGTGGATAAGGCAATGGGACCTGATGGCATACATCCCAGGGTACTTAAGGAGCCAAAGGAGGAACTAGCAGAGCCATTAGCAGAATTGTTTAGTGAGTCTCTGAGCAAGGAGAGGTCCCAGAAGACTGGAGAAGGGCTCATGTGATCCCGCTCCACAAGAGTGGTAGCAGGAGGAGGCGGGAACCACAGACCAGTCAGTCTTACCTCAGTAGTGGGCAAGATTATGGAGGCACTCCTCAAGGAAAGGATAGTGCAACACCTGGAATCCATAGGGCACAGGATCCAAGACAGCATGGGTTTACAAAAGGAAGGTCCTGTCAAACTAATCTCATAGATTTCTTTGACTGGGTAACCAGAGTGGTGGACCAAGGGGAGCAGTTGATGTCACCTACCTTGACTTCAGCAAAGCTTTTGACACTGTTCCACATAGAAGATTGATAAATAAGCTAGGTAGGCTCGGGTGGGTCAGAAGTTGGTCAACTGGGTGGCAAACTGGTTGACTGGCAGAAAACAGAGAGTGGTGGTAAATGGTATACAGTCAGAAGAGATGCAAGTCACAAGTGGGGTACCTCAGGATCAGTCCTGGGGCCAGTCCTATTCAACATCTTCATTAGTGACCTCTGCAGATGGACTAGAGGGTAAGGTTTGTCTGTTTGCAGATGACACCAAGATCTGCAACAGAGTAGATGATCCAGATGGGTGGGCAGAATGAGAAGAGATCTGGATAAACTAGCAAAATGGTCAGAAGAGTGGCAACTGGGATTTAATGCAAAGATGCAAAATCATGCACATAGGGAAGAGAAACCCTGAAGCCACTTATAGGCTGGGAGGGAGTTGCTAGCAGTCACAAAGGAAGAAAGAGACTTGGGCATCATCATCACTGATGACCTAAAATCATCCAAGCAGACCTCTAAAGCAGTAGGTAAGGCTAGGGGGGTGTTAGGGTGTATTAGTAGGGGTATCACAAGTCGTAAGAGGGAGGTAATAATCCCTCTGTACAAGACACTGGTTAGGCCCCATCCTGAGTACTGCGTGCAGTATTGGAGGCCACACCTTCACAAGGACATTAACCAAATTGAGGCAGTCCAGAGAAGGGCAACCAAAATGGTGCAGGGACTGCATCAGAAGACATATGAGGACAGATTAACGGAGCTCAATATGTATACCCTTGAGCAAAGGAGGGAGAGAGGTGATATGATCGAGACATTTAAACACCTTAAGGGCATAAACAAGGTGAAAGAGTCTAACATGTTTAAATATAAGAAAAATAGCAGGACAAGAGGACACAGCATGAGATTAGAGGAGGCCGATTAAGGGGAATGTGAGGAAATTCTTTTTCACAGAAAGGGTGGTAGATGCATGGAATAGCTTACCACAGAAGTGGTGGCTATGAATACAGTGCAGGGCTTCAAACGGGCATGGGATAGGCATAAGGGAGCAATACAAATGACTATGAATAGATAGGTCACTGACAGAGCAAAGGCCGATGGCACATTTATAAGGTAGAAAAAGAAATGGGCAGACTGGATGGGCCTTGCGGTCCTTATCTGCCGTCAACTTCTATGTTTCTATGTTTCTATGTTTCTTCTAACCATCCCAACTCTGGGATTATTTATCCACCATTGATTGACCTTTCAGCCAAAATTAGATCTTATACTTTGCATAATTTGCCCTTAACTAGTGATAACTGTTTCCCTGTAAACCCCTGTCCAAGACAAGTATTGGTATTAGGAGCCTCCGTAACGAAACACTTAGACAGGACTATTTGTAATCCAGATAAATGTAACAGGACATGTTCAAGTTTCAGTTTCAGTGGTGCTGAGATTACTGACCTTAACAAAATGCTTAACAACATTGTGGATGCTTGTAGTATTAACCCTGTTACAATTGTACACGTGGGAGCTAATAACATTTATCATGATTCTGTACAGGATATTAAATCAGCCTTTGCTGCCATGACAAATAAACTGGTCAAAATTTGGAGCGAAATTTGCATTTCAGAAATTCTCCCAATCCCTAGATTTTCTCCACTCCTCAATCAAAGAATCAAGATCATCAATGAATGGCTCTGTAAATGGTGTTTACGACAAAACATTACCAGTGTTACCCACTGGGAAGAATTTGTTGATAGGAATGAACTATTCTGCATAGATGGATTACATCTCAGCAGATGTGGTAACACTCTTCTGGGGAAACAGTTTCTGTCAATCATCAAAAAACGTTTAAACTAGGCATTCAGGGGGAGATAAAGGGTAAGCCATCAACTCAAAAAACACTGACTGGTAATAGCAAACTCTCGAGTCATTAACTACACTTTTTAAGTTTTAATGTTACGTGTCTGACCCATAAATTTGATGAACTACAGCTCAGAGCTTGCCAGGACAACCTTGATATTATATCCATCTGTGAAACATGGGGTGACGACAAAGCATCTTGGGAAGCTAATTTGCCTGGTTTTATTTCTTACAAACTAAATAGGCAGAATAGGAAGGGTGGTGGGGTTGCACTTTTTGTCAATAATAAAATCAACTTAGTAGGTATCACTAGCTGCTTCAAAACTCATGATAGATCTACTGAAACTCTCTTAGTTAAAATCTTTTTTACACACCATGCCTTTCTTATACTCAGGTCATGTTACTGTCCCCCAGACTCACCTGTTGAGATATTAGAAGCTATAGTACATGAAATTGAACAGGCCAGTGAACTAGGTAATATAGTTACTGGTGATTTTAACCTCAGCAAAATTAATTGGCATGATCTCACTGCTACCAGTAGCAAAGGCAATAAACTCCTATCTGTCTGCTCAGAGCTAAATCTAAAACAGTGTGTATCAGCTCCCACTAGAGGTGATAAAATCTTGGACCTCATAATTTCTGATGGCGAGCTGGTTATTAACAATGTTAAAATTTGTGATCCAATCGATGGAAGTGATCATAACTCAATCCACTTTACCCTCCTCAAATATTATGTTTACAACTCTAATTCTACTATCATATATTTATATGCTAGAGCCGACCTAGCTGCTATTAACAACGTTCTCAATGATATTAACTGGGATTCTATTATTTCAAATTTAACCCCACAACAAAGTTGGTCTACTTTCAGATCTATCATTTCTCACTTAAGGGACTCATTTATCCCATCAAAATTAAAATTCCCCAATCACAAGTGGTTACTCAAATGGATGAATCATTCCATAAAAAAAAAATATTAAGCTAAGGAGCAAAAAATATAATATTTATCTTAAAAATAAGACTGTGCCTAACTGGAGCTCTTATAAAAAAATCCAAAAGAAATGTAAATCCACCATTAAAAAAGCCAAATCAAGATGGGAATATAATCTTGCCAGTAATGCTAACAAAACAAATAGTAAACATTTTTACTTGTACATGAACTCTCTAAAAAAATCTGTGTGCCAAGTCAGCCCTTTATCCTTGAATAATCAGCTAGTTCATGATCCTAAGACTATGGCAGACTTATTTAACAAGGAATTTTGCAATATGTTTACACATACTAATCAAAACATACCCTGTCCCACAAAGAAAATCATGACCCTCATATTTATTTTTTGGAAGAAGTTCTAACAAAAGCATTGCTTGCATTTAAGGGTAAATATTGTCCAGGTTCTGACAATCTGCCTGGACATATACTATTTTTATTGGCAAATAATATTGCCCTCCTCTTAAAAATACTTTTTGAATGCTTTTTGACAGACAACTATGTCCCAGATGAACGAAAAGAGGCAAATGTTCCCATTCATAAAAAGGTCCCAAAAAAGAACTGGGAGAATTACAGGCCCATAAGTATGACCTCTTCCGTATGCAAGATCCTAGAGAGTCTCATCAAAGATATTATTACTCCTACACTTGCTACTTATGACCCAGAGCAACACAGTTTCAAAAGTGGAAGAAGTTGCCTTATGAATCTGCTGTGTTTTTAGGAACACATCAGCTCACTTCTTGACAGTAGAACATCTTGCGACATCATATTCATTGATTTTAGTAAGGCATTTGATGTCATGCCTCATTGGGCTCTTATCAGTAAACTTAAAAAACTTAATATTAATAATTACATTATAAACTGAATTAGTAATTGACTGCAAGATAGGACCCAGAAAGTAGTCATTAACAGCTCCTTACCTAATGTGGGAAAAGTATCTAGTGGAGAGCCCCAGGGCTCTGTCCTGGGTCCTTGCCTGTTTCAGGCATTCATAGCCGATTTGACAAAAGACTGCTTTTCCATCATGTCTAATTATGCTAGCAATGTCAAAATCAGGGTCCAGGATATTAATCTTCTAGATGCCACAATTATTCAACATGACCTTGACATTATCTCTGCTTGGGTAAATACATGGGAGATGAAACCGAATACATCAAAATGTAAAGTACTGCATCTAGGACCCCAGAATACAAATCATCCTTATACACTGGCAGGTTCATTACTTAACACTACCTCTAATGAGAAGGATCTAGGTATTACTATTTCACATGACTTGTCCCACAAAAAACACCTACAAGGAGTCATCAATAAATCTAATAGAGTTGTTTGGTCAACATTGGGTAATACCGGAAGTAGGAATGTTGAGGTATTGATGTCACTTTGTAGGGCATATGCTAGGCTGCACCTGAAATATGCATCCCAGCTTTGGTGCCCTTATAAAAAATCAGATGGTATCTCACTTGAAAAACTTAAAAGAAAATTCACAAAACACATCTTTGGGCTCAAATCTGAAGCATATGAAAACAGATTGAAAACATTAAGCCTGATGTCACTCACCACCTGCCATCTTAGAGGTAACTTTACGTTTCGTTTTGATGTAATCCAGGACTCATACCTCAAGTCTGAATTAGGGCTTGATTTAAAAAAAAATTCCCTTGATGTCAGAGGTCATCCATTACAACTTGTAGGGAAACCATTTAACCACAGAAGTTGAAAATATTTTTTTACCCTAGGAATTATTGGACCTTGGAATAAATTACCTTTGGAAGTAGTCATTAGCGAAACTAAGAGCATTTTCAAATATCGACTTAACTAATTAACACAGGTTATAATCTTTCTTACTAGTCACTGGCTTAGTATAAGAGCATTATGGGCTCTGGCTTCCTTGCTCTTTAACTCGCCTTAGTATAAATCTTAATATGAACCTCTAACAGCTTTGACTATGTTGGCACCATTACCTGACACTATGAACCCTGCAGGTAATAACTAAAGAATAAGCTGTTTCTGGAAATGTTTTTCCAGCTCATGCGAAATATTCACAGCAGTGTGGTTTTCCTCAAAGTGGTGACATGTAATCCAGCCTGCTTCCTACTGCTTATGGTAGAGCAGAGATTAATACTTTCTAACTGAAAACTTGCCCAATGAGTAGTAACAGTCACGTAGTCAATTGTTTGATTGCTGGTCCATATATCTGTGGTTATGTGAAGCTGCTTCACCTCATAAAGTTTTGAGGAAATCCTACACAGTATTAGGTTAGAATAGCGATTCTTGAAAAGCGCCATCTGAATCATGCTGCAGGAACTGCAAAATGCCTGAATATTTTTTTTTTCATATCTATTCCTCCTCTCCTCCCCTCCCCTCAGCTCTGGTCTCCTTGGGGGCACCAAGGAGTCATCCCTCTGTGGTCCACCCAACCTGGGCAGTCCTCCATCACCCATGTAGCCTCAGTTTACCTCCCCGGGTGGGGATGAGGTGGGTGCTAACACCCCGAGCAGTCAGTAGCGTCGGTCAGGAGGGTGCCAGGTGGGCAGCCACAGATCGAGGGCAAGCTCCGGTGCTCTGTCTCCACCGGAGCTGAAGGGCATTTTCCCCTGTTTCTTGGGGAGTGGCTAGTGCCATGATGTCAAAGCATGGAACCAATGTCTGCCACTCCCTTTCCTCTGCCAGAGGGCAGCTAAGCACTGACTAGGGACCCCTGTCCCTCCCCAGGAGAGGAGAGCTGTCCTCTGGATGTTCAATCCTCTCCCACCCCTGTCAATCTCCAGCAATCTGGGCTCATTCCCAAACCCGGATCACCAACATGGTGCAAGGTGTGGTGTCCAGCACCTCAGTTCCACCAGGCCAAATATAATGCCTGAATAGTGATGGGTAGAACAGCAAATTTATTTATTTATTGAATTTTGATAACTGGGTGGGCCCACTGAGACAATTGCAGTCCTTTTTTCAGGGGAGACCCAGGACAGCAATTGTATATCTAGAAAAGTTTGAGTCTAATACAACTACAGAGGCTAAAATACATCTGAAAGTAGTTACATACAGTCATCAAGGTAATGTACAGAGTGAGTGAATTCCATAATTACAGCATATTTACAATAGTTATGTACAAGGGGAGTGAACAGGCTACAGTGGGTAACAGTCAAGCAGTAAGAGGAGACAGCAAACAGAGCATACGTAGAGGTGGCATTGCACTATCAAATTAGGCTCAGTGATGGCAGAGGGATGTCACCTAACCCAGGACCAAGTTGCAGAGCAAGTTAAGATAGAGTGCAGATTCAATTGGAAGAGAGGTAGGGAGGTGCAGGACAGGACTGGGGGGGAGGGAGTTCCATGCAGACACAGCCACAAAAGAGAAAGATTTGTGAGTGGCTGCTAGTCACAGCTTGGGTTTTACGAAGAGTGGAAGAGAGGCAAACCTAAGAGCTCTGGGTGCTTGACACAGACGAACAATTTCAGAGAGGCAAGGGAAAGTAATTTTGTGCATAAGCTTATGTATGAAGCTCATTGAGGTATACTTAAGTTTAGATGCATATAATAGCCAGTTCAGGGATGTGAGGACAATGCAGTTGTGATGTCTGGCAGTTACCCCAAGAGTGAACCTACCTACCCTGTGGCAGGCCTGAGTAAGGAGTGCCATGGTGGAGCAATTCGTGGAGAGTAGCAGGGGAACACCATAGGTTAGTGTAGGGAGGAGGGATGCAGAGGCTATCTTAAGGCAGGAGGCTGAGGTTAAGAAAGGATGAATGCAGTAAAGGAGACCTTACTTCTGATTCAGAGATTTGATAAGGTTATATACAAGGGCTTTAAAGGTGAGTGAGAGTCATGGGTGATGCCCAGGTACTTGAATGTGAGTACTATGCCAAGAACATCACCATTGGAAGAGATAATGTGAAGAGAGAGGGACTAGATGGCGGGGCGAGAGAATAGAATGCTTTTAGTTTTCTTAGTGTTGAGTACAAGCTGATTCCTCATGAACCAGCTTTTGAGGTCTGCAAAGTCCAAGGCAAGATCACTAGTCATCTGGCTAAGGTCCAAAGAGGAACAATATATTATAGCATCGTCTGCATACAGGTGCACCGAAGCCTCACCACAGAAATTGGGCACATCGTTAATAAATAGTGAGAATAGACTAGGACCTAAAATGGATCCCTGAGGAACCCCATGTGAGATGGATCTAAGGCTAGATAATGAACCAGCCCACTTAACCCTTTGCGATCTACAGGATAAGTAACTAAGGACTCAGTGAAGGGCACCTGAATCAAATCCAACAGAATGGAGCAGATGCAGCAGGAGACCATGGTTCACCAGGTCAAAGGCCTTAGTAAGGTCGACAAAGATGGCACCTGTAGTGGAACCTTGGTCCAAGGCATTGAAGATATCAGTGGTTACTTTTATCAAGGCTGTAAGAGTACTGTAGTTTTTTCTAAAACCGTGTTGGTGGGGGGAAAGCAGATAGTGGTACTCCAGATAGGATTGAAGCTGATTATATACTATTCATTCTTGAATTTTGGCCAGGGGGCAGAGGATAGAGATATGTCTGAAATTTTCAACTAATCAGTTGGGCCCTCCCTTGTGGATGGGCATAACTACAGTGACTTTCCACTTACCAGGGACAGCATAGGCGAGGAAGGATTGGTTGATGAGATCTCACACAGGATGGGCGAGGGCAGGCGCACCTAACTTGAGGAATTTAGGCTCGAGGGAGTCATGCCCAGGGAAGCTCTCATCTCTTAAGTTGGTAAGAAGTCTTCTAACCTCCTTAAAAGAGGCCAGTTTTAGGTGAAAGGAAGGCGACACTCAGAAGGTACAGGGGGGTTAGGAGCCGAGGCAGGCATAGTGGAATCCGGAAAGAGGGAGGTATACTTAATGAGATCAGTGAAGAACTCAGTGAGGTAGGAGCAGTGGGTGGAAAAGGTGCTATAGAGTTGTATGTTCTTCCCCTTAAACAAGGAGTTGACCTGCTTCCAGAATGCTTTAGGGTCACAGAGGTGTTTGGTCTGAAGTGAGTTGAGGTGGTAGTGTTTAGCTTTGTGAAGGGAGTGTTTGCATTTGTTTCTAAGTTGCCGATAGATTTGCCAGTCAGTGGGCAGATCACTTTTTTTGAAGGACTTCCAGCTGCGGTCGCAAGAGGACATGAGCTGCCCGAACTGTTTACTGATCCAGGGGGCTTTTGTACCCTTGAAGCTGAATTTTCTGAGAAGAGCATGGAGGTCAATGATATGGGTGAAGGTGGAAATGAAGAAGTCTAAGGCATGATCAACATCAGGGAGAGTCTTGATGGGGCTCCAATCAATATTATTAATAGAGTCGATAAAAGTATTATGGTCAAGTCTGGAAAGGTCACGGACTAGGACAATCCTGGGTGGAGGTGGCTAGGGGACTTATTACTCCAGATACAGAGTAATCACTAATGCAGTCAGAAAGAATCCTCACAGCTCTGATTTTCAGGGGGCAATCTGTAACCACCCAATCAAGCAGTCAACTACTGCTACCCCTGTAGCTACCCAGGCATTGGTGGGAGTAGTTAAGTAAGAAAAAAATGTAGAAGCTGGCTGAGTAGCTCCCATGACAGAGAGGGCTAAATCAGAAGCAGCTCTGCCAGCACAGATCAGAAGACCAGAGTTCTGTTCCTGGTCTCCTGAGTTATTCTGTTTTGATCCACTCCACAGCCCAAGTGTGCTGTTTTATTTTTAAGATGCTGCAGACATGATGTGGCTCCCTCCCCGATGTTCTGATTTTCCCCATGATCCATCCTCCCCTCAGAGATAGTTTTAAAAGTTACTGGGCACCGGCCCGTCAGCACAGTGGTTGGATTTCCACTTGCGACACCAGCGACCCGAGTTTGGGAACGAGCTTGGGTCGCTGGAGGGCCGGCCGGGGGGAGGCAGCTTGAGCATCCCATGACTGCTTTCTGTCTTCAGGGAGGGAAGGGGCTGCAACCTGGTGTTGAAGCAACCACTGGTTGAGGCCAAGGGTAGAGCAACACGTCAGGGTCATTGGGGTGGTGTGTGACAGACGTTGGCTCTTGCCTTGACGTCCGGACATCACGCACCTTAAGAAAGCCAGGAAAATCACTCACTGGCCACCGGATGATGGCTCTCTGTTCCCTGAGGGCCTCCAGTGCCTTCCCAGGGCCTCCTGTTCCTCAGCAGCATCCTGGGTCCTAGAAATATGTGCTGGGTCACACCTCTCCCGGTGCCTTCTCCCTCGGGAGGAGGGACTGCATCAGCGAAGGATACACTGGGAATATCCCAGGGTCGGCTGCAATATGAGGATCAGAGGAGGGCTGGTAAGGACAGTAGGGGCTGAAGGGGAACTTGGTAGAGCCCGAAGGAGTGGTGGACCAGCTAGCACGGGGGTGGAAAAATAGATCACACAAAAAAAAAATTACTGGGGGTGAGGGTGCAGGAGGCAGAGCCCCCCGAGTCAGGGGGCCCCCCACAAAAATAAAATGTTCAGTTTGTTATTTTTCAATGGTAAGCGGTAGTCTGTATGGTTTCCGACCACTACCATCGGCGCTGTTTTGTTTTTCATTGTTTGTACTTGGTGCTGTTCTTGACAGTGCTGTTTACACTGCTCTGTTATTGACAGCACTGTTCTTGTTGGCACTATTCAAACCTGGTGCCATCCTACACTACCATTTCCTTTTTAAGATGAATTGTTCTCATTCATACTCATCTTCTTATTCTTATGTTTAACATGTGATTTTATTTGCTACACTTGCCTCTCATGCAGTACAGCAGCATCCTCTCCTACCCCTTCATAGAAAATACTGACCTCATCACCACAAGATCCAGAAGAGCTGGAAGTGACATAATCATTATGTGGGACATAGCCTGGGCTACCCATTCCCAGTCACCACTGTCACTACCATCTCTATCAGCATTTGCTGCCTCAGCATCTGAGCTTATGTTTGAGGAGGATGCCGCCTTGCATGCTGCTTCAGCAGCTGGAAGTATCCTGACACATGTGGCAAAATGTTCAGTACCTCTATGAATAACTCCAGTCAGTTCTTTCTGAAACTCTACTGTCATTTCATTGCTAACATGTTTTTATTGATTCAGGACACTTCATGCCAGTTCTGGTGATGTTATTGTTCTAGTCGCTATGTTCTTCATTAGTGCTATGATTCATATTGTCTATATCACTAACAGTTGCATTTGCAGCAGCACTGCACATCCTTTTAGCAGACTTAGACTGGGAAGTATGAGACATAATAGACATAGGTCATTGTTTTACTTATTGCTGGACAGACAATATAACTGACTATGTCACAGTTTAATGACAGGGCTTGGGCCTCAGGGGCGCCTCACAAACAGTGTAATACAGCCATAACAGGCTTTCACTATGTTGCAGAGACAGACAGTGTAGCTATGTCACAGCAATAAATGACAGGGCTCAAGGCACCTAACAAACAGTGTAATACAACTATAAAAGGCTTTCACCATGCTGCAGAGATAGACAGTGTAGCTATGTCACAGAAATAAATGACAGGGTTCAGGGCACCTAACAAACAGTGTAATACAGCCGTAAAAGACTTTCACTATGCTGCAGACACAGACAGCGTGGCTATGTCACAGTAATATACAGTATGATGGCTCAAGGCATCTAACAAACAGTGTAATACTGTACAGCCTTAAAGGTGTTTACTATGCTGCAGACAGACGGTGTAGCTGACTACTATCTCACAGTAATACATGACAGGGCTCATGGGCACCAAACAAACCAAACAATGTAATACAGTGATAAGAACATCCTATTTGCCCAAGAATTATGTTCTTATGACTGGGCTGTTCCTATATACGTCCTATATATGTCCCACAAGATGCTTGCTTATAGCAACACACAGCAGGGACTTCTTGGTCCATGGAGCCCCTAAAGGCCCTGGGACCCCATCCCTCTTCCCAGAAGATGTCTGCTCACAGCAACACACAGCATGGACTTCTCAGTCCATGGAGCCCCTAAAGACCCTGGGGCCCCATCCCTCTTCCTACAAGATGCTTGCTCACAGCAACACACAGCAGGGACTTCACGGTCCACAGAGCCCCTAAAGGTAATATGCTTACTGCTGCACTGCTTGAAGGGGTGTTTGAGCCTATTTCTTCCCTCCGATATGTGCTGATTGGTTTTTCCAAGCCTGGGCTTCTACAAATGACCAGGGTTTTCTCTCCATCACAACTGGAGCTTTAAATTCACTATTTGGTCTATTTCAGGGGTTCTCAAATGGTGAGGCCAGCCTCCCTTGGGAGGCCCCAACCTGTTCCAGGGGAGGCTCAAGGAAGTCTGAAAAAGTACTGTATTTACATTTTTAGTTTCACATATTTTGTGTGAAGAGATGATGCAAACTGAAAGAGGATAATAGTAGGTGAATTAAATGTATTTACTAATAGGTGACAAGGGAAGGTGAATGACAGGCTTATTTCAGGTGTACCCGGGGAAGGGTAGGGAGTGAATACATTTCAAAAGATAACTACAAAACAATCAAGAAATACACAGTGAACAATAGTGCAAACAAATATGAACAATAAACTAAGTGGTGGTAACTGATCAATTTGTAGCCTGATGGCAGGACAGCCCAAATACAAGGGTTGAGCATAGAAGTGCTAAGAGCAATAGCAGGACGGAGCAAAGTAATCCCTGAGAAGTTGTTTAGGAGCAGAGAAGGAGGAGAGCAAAGCATGTAGGAAGATTATTTTATATAGAGAGGAAACACAGGAAGTAGTCTGACCCATGAAGGTACTGCAACAAGGGTAACAATGGTTCAAGAATGAAAATAGCAACATACGTAGGTTGGCGTGTTTGTGGGGGGTCACAATAAGCTGAATAATAATATTTGTTTATTCTATTTATTTGTTATTCAGATAGCACCTTTGAGCACAGGAGCTCTTTTTCAAAGGTTCCATGTCAGTATAAGACAAAGAACTGAATGTGAGCCAAGTACTCAAAGGGGCTTCAATTTAGTCATGGTGTATTGCGCAAAGCACATTATGTTATTTTTCTCTGGGGAGGCCCAAGATTATTTCAACTTTTGGGGGAGGCTCAAAATCTTTTCCATTGATTTGGGGAGGCTCACTGTGACAAAGTCTGAGAACTATTGGTCTATTTCATACCGTTTTGCCTGTGTTTAATGGCCTTGTTAGCCATTTACTGTCTGCGTTATATTTGCAATGACTGTATACTGTGTTACACTGTAAATCTTCTAGTCTTGCTAGTGTATGTTCTACTGAGCATTAGAATGCACAGTGTGTTTTGCTGAGCTACCTGTATTTTCCTGGTCATTGCTCTAGTGGAGTCAGAAACCTACCGCATGGTGTAGTGTTCTCTTCTCCTTCCAGCTAGGGCTTCAATTTGCAGGTTTGCGCATGCACAGTATCGTGACCGGCCTGAAGAGTACTGTGAGTCTGAATGACCCCCCTTCTCTCTGTCAGCTCCCACTGCATACTAAATGCCTCCTTTGTTCTTTTCCCTTACTTAGGCCCTAGGACCCCATCCCTCTTCCCACAAGACGCCTGCTCACAGCAACACACAGCAGGGACTTCATGTTCCACGGAGACCCTAAAGGTAATCTACCTACTGCTACACTGCTTGAAGGGGTGTTAGCCTGTTGACGCTTCGCTTCAACTGCCCTACCAGCCCCAGGCACCCTCCCACCCACGGGCATCCCTTCATTTATTGATCTCATCAGGTCACGTAACCAGGTCCTACTTTGTTAAAGTGCCTGTTTTCTCCTTAGCAGGTTATACCTATCAGCCACCAGGAGTCAGTGTCACCCTCCTCATCTCCAGTTTTTTCTCCTCCAGTCACTCCTGCTCTCCCCTCTTCAATTCCCTGTCACTTTAGACACTCACCTGCCTGCATTAGTAAAGTCCCCTCACCAGTCCTGAACCCTGCACCTTCGGCACCTCAGTCCTTTACACTACCACAGCGCCAGGTGGACTGCTCTGCTTTTGAGTGTCCATTTTTAATACTTCTCCCCTTTCCATCATCGCTTTTCAGCTCATCCCATGCAGATCTTCCCACTCCAAGGCTGCAAGGATCAACTATGGCATCCTTGTTCATCTGTAATCTTCCTACCTACCTTCCCCCTCTCTCTCTTAATATTTCTCCTCACCCTGTTCACCCCATCCTATGCCCAAACTCCAGTGAACAGACTACCCCCTTTCCTACCGCAAACCACACCCCTTATATCCATACCACCTTCACAGATGCTGCTACCCTGCCCCCACACACCCCTCTGGCCCCCCTCTGCAATCTTGCTTCCTCCTGCCCCATTTCTCCCTGGCACCCCCACCTTGCCATACCCCACTTATGTGGTCTTCCTATCCTGGTAGCCTCCACCAAGCTAACCAGCCTCTCCCACCCAGATGCTGACCCTCGAAAGCTGCTTAAGTATGCCTTTCTTAGGACCATTTTTCTCCTGTTACTAATGTCAAGGAACATTCCCCCTACTCCTGGTCTGATCTCTGCCCCCGACACCACAAACATGGTGGCAAACCTGCTACAGAAGGATTTCAATGCCATCCAGGTCTGGTTCCGCTCAAACCAACTTTTCCAAAACCCAAAGAAAACCATGTCACTAACTTTCGGCTCACAGCAAAGACTAGCCCGCCAAGCTAAGTGCCCCCTTTTCCAAACCCTAGATGGGACCCCCCTAGAAGTTTGCACCACCTTCAGATACCTAGGACTCTGGCTTGATCAGCACCTCGATTTTGCCACCCACATTGACTCCCTACACAAGAAACTTCTCCCTAAACTCAGCACCCTGTATAGGAAGAAAAGCTGTCTCCCCCCCTCTTGCTAGGAAATAAATTGTTCAAAGAATGATACTCCCTATACTCGACTATGGAGACATAGTCTATACTATGGCTACCTCCTCCGCTTTGGCCAGCCTTGACTCCCTCTATCACTCTTTCTGTCGTTTTATCCTGGACTGCCAATTACAACCCACCACTGCACCTAATACAACTCCTTAGCCCTGCCGTCCCTCCAAGACCGCAGACAAATCCATTGTGCTAGGTCCGCAGCCAAATTCTGGTCCCAGACCCTTCCCCCTTACCTGACTGCTGTACTCTGCCCACAACCTCCCCCTACCTACTCCCTCAGAAGCATGGACCCCAGGCTCCTCCACATCCCTTTCATGCGCACAGCCAAAGGTCAGGCAGCTTTCAGATTTTGCATCCCACAGCTATGAAACACCTTACTAGTCGAAATAAGACACTCATCCAACCCCCACCTACTCAACCGCCTACTCGGCACCCACTTTACCTCAAGCTGCTCATGCTTTAGCTAGGGCCAATATGTATCTCAGACTATGTGTAGTAATGACTCACTGGAACATCTCCCCTCTAGTTGCTCATGCTTTAGCCAGTATATACTATGTATTAGATTACTGTTGATGTGATTTCTCTGTAAACACTACCCCCGTGTATGCTCCCCCCTTTTCCTATTGTTCCAGTATCTACCTTTTGTTCTAGCTGGCAGGCGGACCCCTCACTGTGCTGTTAATCTATATATACCTGTATTGGAGTATTGTATTTTATATGTACCTGTATTTGAGTATTGTATTGGGACTTGTCCCCTAGGTCACATCTGGAATCGAGCATTAACTGCTCAGTATGCCTTCCTGGTTAAGCTCGTAAATAAATAAATAAATAAATAAATAAACTCAAACTGCCCCACTACTGCTGGGCTGCGTGTTACATCCATCAATATTTGTAGCCTGCAGAAAAAAATGTGATAACTTTCAGGGATGGATTGCCCAGCACCAGCCTGATATTATCTCTGTTGTTGAAACCTGGCTTTCCAAGGATACCCCTAACTCAGCTGTGTCTCTTGCTGGGTACTCTATCTTCCATGATGACAGATGTGGGAAGTGCGGGGTGGGGGGCTGTGCAATCTATCTCAGGGACTCCTTGAAAGGTCACACACTCCCCCTGACAAAACTGGAACATGGAGCCCAAGCTCTCTCCCTGAAAGTTATGATCAGCTCAGCTAGACCCCCATCTTTATTACCTCTGTATACATCCCCCCTTAGAAACAAAAGCCTGCTTTCCAGTCGGTCCTTAACCTACTCTCCTTCCTGCTTTCCAAGGTGGAAATCATTGCACTGGGGGATTTCAGCATCAGTTGGCAATCTAACTCAGCTGCCCCACTCAAGGATGCTATTGCTGCCATGAATTTTTCACAAGCTGTCACATCCCCCATCTGCAGAAATCAAAAAAATGGATCCACCACCCTACTTGATCTTGTACTTACCAATCACCCTAATAAGATTACTGGTGTCTCTGTGCTCCCAAATGCCCTAAGTGACCACTCACCTGTGCTCTGTAACTGGTCCAGTAAGGTAAAAAAAACACTGTTTAAAATTGTGTTCCAGCGACGTCTCAAACTTGGTAAACTGAGGCAACTAAAACATCACCTAGCCTGTTGGGACTGGTCCACTCTTGATGATGCCCCAGACATTGACTCACTCTAGACTACTTCATTTGCTCAGTTAACTCAGCTTGTGATACATTTGTCCTCCTCTTTAAATGTGTTGTAAAAGGCCCTGACACCCCCTGGATCTCTCAGCCTCTCTTGGACCAAATGCGTCTTAGAGACAGCTCTGGCACCTCACCCTTGAGTCTGGAAAACTGTCTGACAGACAATGTTACCAGGCAGCAAGGAATAACTGTACCTGGGGCTTACATAAGGTCAACGTTGAGTATTATAGGGCAACCCTTACCTCCTCCTGGGGCACAGGCCACAAGTTTTGGGACAACCCAAAGGACCTCAGTGGGAAATCGATATCCCCCCAACTCATCATCGATGGTAGTATTTCCATTGACCCCAAATGCACTGCTGGCAACTAAATGACAGTTTCTTGGACCTCAGTGGTGTGCTTCCTCCCAACATTTTGATCCATATAACTTTCTCCCACCCTCCATCTTAACCTGTCCCTTTTTGCTTCAAACTCTCACCCAGCGGGAAGCAAAATCCTATCTCCAAAAAGTGTTAAGTAAGTCTTGCTACAGCAGCAGTACTCTGGTTGTTAAAATACTGCTCTCAACACTCAACAAAGTCCTCCTCCACTTAACTAGCAATATAAATCACTCACTCAGCCTAGGTGAGTTCCCCTCCAAATGGAAAACTGCTGTCATCACCACCATCCTCAAAAGTGGTGACCACACCTCACCAGGAAACTACCACCCCACCTCTATACTTCCACCTCTCTCTAAGGCCCTGGAGAAAATCGTCTCTAACCAGCTCACTGACCATCTTGTTAAATATGACCTTCTCTGTCATGAACAACATGGATACTGAAAAGGGCAGAGTATCACCTCGGTGCTGCTGGAATTTATCACTGCTATCCACACCGCCCTTTGACAATGGGTGTCTGGCTGGGTCAGTTTTTGTACCTGTCAAAAGCCCTTGACACTGTTAACCACTCCCTTCTGCTATCTGCCCTTGACCACACTGGTCTCTCCCTGGACACCATTAATTGGTACTCTGACTACCTAACAGGTAGGTCTCAGCAGGTCACAATACACAACACCATCTCCACTTGCCTCCCTGTCAAATCAGATGTGCCCCAGGGATCCATCCTGGGCCCCTTCCTATTCAGTCTATTTCTCAACACACTCCCCAAGGCCTGCTCAAGAACACTACTCATATGCTGATGATGCGGTACTCTTCACCACCCACACTGACCCCTCCCTGTTACAACAGTCCCTTCAACAATCTTTCACAGACATAGAATCATGGTTCACTGAGCACCGACTGGTGCTAAATTACAAGAAAACCAAATCTATGATGTTTGTGCACTCACAAAATAAACCCAAAGGCTTTCCACTGCAAATACTAAATTCCCAGCTGTTACCCCTAGAACCAATCAACCTCTTCAAATATCTAGGGGTTACCCTAGATTTTGCACTTACCTATCATGATCATATTCACCTACTTAGTTCCGCTGTCAATACCAGAATTGACCTACTTCACCAGTATAAGCACTGTCTTCCACCAGAGGCCCTGCAGGTAGCCATCTTCTCCTCTGTCTTGTCTCTTCTAGACTACGGGATCCTAGTCTATGGGACAGCTGATAGCACTTCCCTCCATAGAATCAGGATATCTCTAAACAAAGCCTGCCGTCTTGCTACCAGTTGCGATCAGTTTACATACACCTGCTCCCTGTATAGTCTTGTAAACTGGCTTGATTTTGATGGGAGACTTAGATACCAGACATGCCTCCTGCCCAAAAAAATCAACAATGGGCTTGCCCCCCCAGTCTCACACTGCTGCTGCAACCTGTGCCTGTGCTGAAAGCCACCCATAGCTCCACCAAATCTCCCTTCCTGGTTCCCCGCTGTTGAACTAACCAAGGCCAGAGAACTTTCCACAACAGGGCACCCCACTGGATGAATGCACTACCTTGTGAAATCACATCTGAAAACAAACTTGGCCATTTCAAACTCTTCCTAAAGGAACACCTCCGCTCCACTGGCTCTTGTGACTACCTCTAGCATACCCTTTATTCCCTCTTACCTGTGAAAGCTTCTGCTCCTCCCATTAAAATTGCATCCCCTCTCCTTCAGTGTACCATCCTGACAAAGGACTAGTGTCTCCTCACACTTGTCCCACTTGAAAACTATTACCTACTCCTACTTAACCTCCTCCATTGCCTTATCCAAAGATTGTTATCACTGTCTACACTCATCCAATGTTTTTGCTCCCTTGATTGCAACCATTGTAACCTACCAATGTTTACTTGTTCATAACCAATTATCCTATTGTACGCACCTTGCACTGTAACTACTTATACTATATGCTTACAGCCTGTTGTCTTTTATGTTTTGTACATTATTTGTTTTTCTGACATGGAGCCTTTGTAAAGGAGTCTCTGACTCAGAGGTTTGCAATTCCAATATGTTTAATAAATAAATAAATAAAATATATGGGCCTCCTGTATTAGCACTAATTGTACACATGGTGCTGCCAATGTAATGCCAAAAATAGAATGGCAAGTACTTTCAGTCTGTTCTGATTGTTAAAAGCATGCAAAAATGCTTAAAAATTACTTTAAAATATACTTTTCTAAATCGATGTAGGTGTCTGCAATAATATACAAGTACTGTATTCAGTGCTTGGTGGAGATGTGATACCACAGCAGGACACAAGCATGTCTCTTGGTCAAAGTGCAGCCAAACTCCTGCAGCCATTTGCTATGGAAGGAGTAGATTTCTGGATTAGTGACTGTAGCGGTTGGAACCCTACCCCACACCTCCAGCTCTCTCTCTCTACCTCCACCTCTGCTTCCCCTTCACCACTCTCATCAGCTCCCTTCCCCTTCCTCCAGGCTGTCCCCAGACCTGTGGTTACCACTGCTCATATCAGCAGGATCTTTAATTTGTTAGACAGTGTTGACGGTAAAGTGGGGGCTCTAACCTGTCCTCTTCATAATATCCTCCTCAATAATCATGGTATTATGTTATAGCAGGGTATTTTCTATGAGTTTGTCTCTCAGTGAGGCTGATTTTCTGAACTAGTGTCAGTGTGGTACAATGTGGCTTCTCTATAGCTGTGGGGGGGTAAGGTAAGGCTTGTAGGGCAACAACTGGTTTTATTTGTGATGAATGCATGCAGGAAAGTACTTAACTAGGTGTAATTAATGCCTAGCTGTCCTGGAGACTGGAGTAGGTGCTAATGACTGTGATGAAAGGCATGAATAGACTCTGGTAGCTGGAAGTTGTTAAAAACATGTTCCTCTAACCAGGCTGATAGTTCTTATAAACGGGCTTAAAGCCCATAGAAACACATTGAAAAAATTGGGACATCAGCACAATGTTCCTATAACTGGGATGTTCCTTTAACCAATGTCCTTATAAGTGGGCTCCACTGTATACTTTAATTTCAATTCAAACTAGCTGCCCAGTGCCTTCTGTGTTTGTCTATGTCTTTTCCCCTGATCTTGCTCCTTCTCCGTTCTCTCACCAGTCCCCAGCACCACCTCCATGACCAAGGCTGACCACCTCTCCTCCTGGCTGAGATCATTTCTCAGTACCACACTATTTCTCCCTTTGCTCCTTGTAGTGTATGTTTAATTTTCATATTGATCAACTTTTAAAGACAAGTCATTGACTCTATGACTGATTTGCACTGCAGAGCAAGTGCACATGGAGCTGCTTCCACAACCACAGCACACAGACTGCTGCCAGCTGGATTCTGTGCCAGAGGCTCACAGCAGATGGAGAACAGACACCACTGACCAATCAGGCACCAGCCCGATGTCATGTGCTCTGATTATTATGTAGCTCCATGAAGGACCCCACAGGCTGCCCTTAATGCCTGTTTCTAAGTCCTTTACACATTACCTGTGTCAAATTACCAGACCTGAGAATTACACTGTTATCTCAGATTGGGTAGTACATTACCCAAACTAACCTACCTGGCCAAAATTAAATGATACCTGCACTACCTGACCCAACCACTCGGCAGGTAGCCCATGCATAGAGCTAATAGTTGCCAGAAAAATTGAAACTTCAATGGTAGAAGCGAAAGTGATAGCGTACAGTGATTTGCTCACTGTGGATGTTGTCCATTAAAAGCTCAACTCATAAAGTCAGCACAGGAAAAATAAAGCACACAGTAACCCAGTTAATACAGAAAGAGCAAAATCGTCTCACTGTTTCTGGTGAGAATCTCCTAATCACGTAGCAAGTAACCAGTCATGCCCTGATAAAAATGCAAAATAAAGATCATGTGGAAAATCAGGACACTTTGATAAAGTGTACCGAGCTCTATCATGTACAGTACATGCAATTACTATACCTGAACTGACTGCCTTGAGTGTAAATAGCTGCCTTTCCAGTGATGAGAAATTAATGTGTGACATTACAAGAACTGCAACACAACAAAAGAATTGCACTATTACAATGCTTATAGATACTAGGTCTGCAGTATCCAGTGGTCAAACAGGAGTTCAGCATGTTTATAGTTCATTTGCATCACCAGGTAAGGAAAAAGGTCCGGCTCTCCATACGATACTCAGGGGAAACACCAGATCTCACCCAACAACTAACACACTGAAATCTGGCCAATGAAAAATCCTGTACACAAATGCTCACAGTCTGGGAAACAAGATCCCAGACCTGTAAGCAATAATGACAGAGGATAAACTGGACATAGTAGCCATTAGCAAGACATGGTTTACCAGTAACCACACTTGGGAGACATCAGTACCTGGCTATGTACTGTTCAGATGAGACTGAGGTGCAAAAGGGGGGGGTTGGAGTGACCCTTTATGTCAATGAAAATATCAAAGCTACAGAAATTCAGAATACACATACGGAACCAGAAGAACTGTGGGTCACCTTGAAAACAGGAAGTGGGACAGCCATACGAACTGGGGTTGTCTACAGGCCTCCAGACCAGGGGGAGGACATAGACATATTACTGTTAGAAGATATACAAAACATGACAGCTAAAGGGGAGGTTCTGATAATGGGATACTTCAGCATGTCAGATACAGATTGATCAATACCAGCAGGAACATCTTCCAGAACTAGACACATAGTGGATTCCCTGCAGGGGGAGGGCCTCAAAACAACTGTTACAACAACCCACAAGAGACAGGGCTATCCTAGATCTAGTACTGACTAACAGGGAAAGGATCACAGATCTCCTGGGTGCCAGTGACCATCGCAAGGTATGGTTCAATTTGGCCACTAGAACTAAATCATCCCAATCCAAGGCAAAAATATGGGACTTCAGAGGAGCTGACTTTGATAAGATGGCCAACAGAGTTAAGCTAGCCCTTGCAAAAAAAAATACAGATGAGTGGGTACAGGCAAAGTGGGCAAGCATTAAGGATGCAATACTTGAAGCAACATCCCATTGTGTTAGAGAGAAAAGGAAGTGCAAAAGAAGAAGGAAACCACTTTGGTACTCAAAGACAGTAGCAGAAAAGGTCAGAGCCAAAAGACTGGCCTTCAGGAAATATAAGGGAACACAGCGGGATGAAGATAGGGAGGCATACCAAACTTCCCTAAGGGAAGCAGGGAAGGCAGTAAGGCAGGCAAAGGCCCAAACTGAGGAAACACTAGCATGGACAGTAAAAGAAGGTGACAAGACTTTCTATAGATACATTAGTGAAAGGAGAAAGTCCAGACAGGGTATTGCTAAGACCAAAGGGAATAAGGGGGCATGTAAGGAGGCAGACCATGTAAAAGCATCTATCCTAAATAGATACTTCTGCTCAGTATTTACCAAAGAGAAGGTAGTGCAGGGCCCACAGCTCAGCACCATGGACACAGGGGGGAGGAAGGGAGGTGTGCACTAGTCCCTTCACAAAAGAAAGGGTACTACAAGAGCTCAATAAACTCAGAGTGGACAAGGCAATGGGACCTGAAGCATACATCCCAGGGTACTAAAGGAGCTAAGGGTGGAACTAGCAGAGCCATTATCAGAACTGTTTAATGAGTCTCTGAGCACAGGAGAAGCCCCAGAAGACTGGAGAAGGGCTCATGTGATCCCACTCCACAAGAGTGGTTGCAAGGAGGAGGCAGGGAACTATAGACCAGTCAGTCTTACCTCAGTAGTGGGCAAGATTATCGAGGCACTCCTTAAGGAAAGGATAGTGCAACACCTGGAATCCATAGGAGAACAGGATCCAAAACAGCATGGGCTTACAAAAGGAAGGTCCGGTCAAACTAATCTCATAGATTTCTTTGACTGGGTAACCAGAGTGGTGGACCAAGGGGGAGCAGCTGACGTTGCCTACCTTGACTTCAGCAAAGCTTTCGATACTGTTCCGCATAGAAAATTGATTCATAAGCTGGGTAGGTTTGGGGTGGGTCAGACATTGGTCAACTGGGTGGCAAACTTGTTGATGGGAAGAAAACAGAGCATGGTGGTAAATAGTATAGAATCAGAAGAGATGCAAGTCACAAGTGGAGTACCTCAGGAATCAGTCCTTGGGACAGTCCTCTTCAATATCTTCATCAGTGATATTGCAGATGAACTGGAAGGTAAGGTTTGTCTGTTTGCAGATGACACCAAGATCTGTAACAGAGTAGATGATCCAGATGGGGTGAGCAGAATGAGAAGAGAGCTGGATAAACTGGCAAAATGGTTGGAAGAGTGGCAACTGGGGTTTAACGAAAAGAAGTGCAAGATCATACACATAGGGACGAGAAACCCTGAAGCCACCTATAGGCTGGGAGGGGAGTTGTTGGCAGTCACAAAGGAAGAAAGAGACTTAGGCATCATCATCACAGATGACCTGAAATCATCCAAGCAGACCACTAAAGCAGTAGGTAAGGCTAGGGGGATGTTGAGTGTATTAGTCGTGGTATCACAAGTCATAAGAGGGAGGTAATAACCCCTCTTTACAAGACGCTGGTCTGGCCCCATCTGGAGTACTGTATGCAGTACTAGAGGCCATACCTTCACAAGGACCTTAACCAAATTGAAGCAGTCCAGAGAAGGACAACCAAAATGGTGCAGGGACTGCATCAGAAAACATATGAGGACAGATTAATGGAGCTCAATATGTATACCTTGGGGCAAAGGAGGGAAAGAGGTGATGTGATCGAAACATTCAGACACCTTAGGGGCATTAACAAGGTGAAAGAGTCTAACATGTTTAAATATAAGAAAAATAGCAGGACAAGAGGGCAAAGCATGAGATTAGAGGGAGGCTGATTAAGGGGTAATGTGAGGAAGTTCTTTTTCACAGAAAGGATGGTGGATGCATGGAATGGCCAACCTCAGGAAGTGGTGGATATGAATACAGTGCAGGGCTTCAAACAGGTATGGGATAGGTATAAGGGAGCAATACAGATGAGTATGAATAGATAGGCCATTGACAGAGCAAAGGCTGATGGCACATTCATAAGGTCGAAAATGAAATGGGCAGACTGGATGGGCCTCGTGGTCCTTATCTGCCCGTCAACTTCTATGTTTCTATGTTTGCCTGAGAATGCCTAAAAATAATACTTTGACACCTGTACCTTGTCTGTGCCTAAAGCCAAATGTTAGACTTATTCAAGACAAGATTTAAATGTGATAAATTGTCTTCCCGCAACTGCAACTTACTTTGAGAGAACTGTAAAAAACTGACTTCTACATTGTGAAAGCAGGAACACTGGATATAAATCTAGTGACTGCTGTCAACTGACAAATTTCTGCAGACCATCTAGTTTCAGAAATACCAACTACACGTGCTGTTCTGGAGTTGGCTGACATGCATTTGAAACAAAGCAATCACGACACTGATACCACAAAACAGTTTAGCTGTGTGAAGGGATCTGTCCAAAAGTTAAAGTGCACACAGATGTGAAGCCAATGCAACAGAACTTAGACGCTTGCTTCTTGCAGTCAGAGATGCTATTTCAGAGAAATTGAAGCAACTGGAGAGGAATGGAGTAACTGAGCAAGTGGATTGTTCTGAATGAGTTCTCCAATTGTTGCAGCCCAGAAGAAAGATGGTGGTATCCACCTGTGTGTTGATCTTCTTGAATCTAACACGGCTGTTGTAGCTGACCATCATCCCCTACCTCTCACCAAAGGCATACTGTTCAGCATTAAGAGGTTTCACAATGTTTTTAACTTTAGACCTCAAGGGTGACTGTCATCAATTTGTACTTTGTGAGGATAGACGAGACCTTGCTGCTTTCATTGCACATGAGGGACTGTTTAGATACTCTTGTGTGCCTTATGGTCTTAGCTCAGCACCTTCAGCCTCTCTAAAAATGATGACTACAATACTGAGTGGACTAAAAGGTGTGCAGTGCTACCAAGGTGATGTCATTGTTAATGGGAAGATACCAGAGGAACATTTGAAGAAAACCTGAGTGCTGCCTTGTTCTGCATTGAGAAAGCTGGATTAAAACTTACTGTTCTTAAATGCCAATTTTGTCAAATCAAACATGCTTTCTTGGTTATTTAATGATGTTACCGTCTGGGTTTTCACTGCTATGCAGATGATACCCAGCTGTATATGTCCTTTGCCCCCGGGACATCTGACGCTTTGAATGTGCTAAACAAATGCTTATCTGAGATCCAGGACTGGATGTCCTCTAACTGGCTGAGGCTTAACTCAGACAAGATGGAGGTACTAGTGATTAAGCCTGGTTGTCGGTGGGATGTGGTCACCACTGGAACAGGAACAGGGTTGTTCCTGGGTGCCACCTCACTGGTGGCAACCAATAAGGTGCAAAATTTGGGTATCATCCTTGACAATGGTTTGATACTCAGGTGTCTTCCATCATCCGGAATTTCTTTTATCAGTTGTGGAATGTTGACCTCAAAACTAATAAAAAAATGTTCATCAAATCTTCAAAATGACATATTCCTCCATAACTGTAATTTTCATAATTTAATCTTTGTTGTTGGCTTTTTTTTTCTGTCTGTTGCAAACATTTGGCTCAGCCTTCTCAATATTGTTATAGATCATAAGAGGAACACCATGAACAGCCACTTCAAGCCCGAGCTGCACTATCAGAGGTAGCTTGCCTCTACAAAAACACACAAATCCAAAGTGGCAATGCGCGCTCGAGGAAATTTTAAATGCTAGCATGTATGGAAGAAAATACACCAAAGCTCACTCTCACAACGAAGTTGTAAAATACAGTGTTTACTTGATTTTCTTCATGCTGCAAGTATCAAACAGAAAAAGCAAGTCGGGGGAACTCTGCCTGTCAGCAATATGGCCAGTCCTGGTGAGATCCCAGAGAGGATGGATGTCAGGGAGGCTGGGGAGCAGGTCTCCTCCCAGCCCAGACACAACAAGAGACTGAAGTTTGTTTTATGCTGAAGGAACAGCTGAAAACAGAATGGAAACTGAAACTGAAAATCAAGAGGGTTTGGACTGATCAAAAACATCAAAAGCTCCAGCAGCTGATTCAGACATAAAAGTACAAGAAAATTCTTCTTCTTCTTCTAAAATGAACTGTAATGATTACTTACAAGCTGAGAAAGAATGCCTACAAACCAGACAGTTAGAAATAAATGCTGCACTACTTAAAATGCAAACTGCAGAAAATGTCAAAATGGGCCTTCATGACAACCAAGCCCCTCATTATAGTAAGCCCATAGCAACCAGGGACATGACAAACAACCCATTACTTACCACTTCTGAACCAGAGAAAACAAATAGCAGGGTTATATACCAAACTAATCCTTCTGACCAATCCAAGGCTACAGTATTTTCCTTCTCAGCAAATACTAACTTTACAACTGTATCCCCAAAGCAACCTGTAGCTCCTGACAAGGGAAACTGCACAGGACAAAAAAAGATTTATTATCTAAAGATAAATCTTGGTCTCCAGACCCTGAACTGCCAAAATTCAACTGGGTAGAAAATACAGATCCCTCAACACAAGCAAACAATGAAGCTCAATATCCCCCAGTACTACCTGCTTCAGAGATGTGCTCAGTCGACTCAGCATTGGCTCCTGTTACTGTACAGCAGCAAAGTATACAACAAAATGCAGCAGTACTGGCTGCAGCTCAAAATCCTCCTGACAGAATGTCTTCTTTGGATGCAAACCACAACATTACACTTCCAAGTTCCGAGGAAGCGCTGGGAATGGCAAATACGAGTGGGGCTTCACTTGGCCTAAGACACCCCTCGGAATCTATCTCGGAAGGTTCAAGTACAGCAGAATGGTCAGTAGAGAAGGCATTGAGAGCCACAGGATGGGAGAAACAACCGTGAGATAATAAGTGGGTGTCAGTCCCACAGACATCCAAATACCAGCAATTACTTCACAAAATTTAAGGAAAAACAGTAGTACAACAAAAAACTCTCCTCTTTCTTTACCTAGAGAGCTAGCTGTAACCCAGAACCCCACTCTCAATATAAGAGTGCTGGAAGAAGCTTCACCGCCCCCCCCCCCGAGAAATGTGGTGGTTGAAAATGTACAAACCAGTATACCTGAAGTAACCACACCAATAGGACTTGTACAGCTAAGAAATACAGTAATGGGCCCCACCACTTCCAGTACAGCTGCACCTTTAAATCAGATCAACAGGACAAACCCTCATCCCTATGCTTCATTTTTCCACACTCCAATACATCCTGCTGAATGTCACAATGCAGTAAGATTAATATACAAAGGTGGAATGAACGAAGTACCTGACTGGGTCTTTGTAGCAAATGCTCTTTTCGAAGAGTCGATACGATTCTTCGCAAATGAAATTCATGCTTTAATCCATGTCACAGGGGAGACAACTTTTGCTGTAAGTTTTAAGGTGAATTCAGGACTGCAACATTTTTGGAGTAAATATCAAGAGCTCAAATGTACGCCACTATGGGCTCCTTTTGAAGCCATTCCATTAACTAGACAAGCATATAAAACAATCACTGTTTTATTTAGGAATGAAGGGGTTAGCATCACTGATCTTACTTATTGGTTAACGCAGAAATGTACTGTTATAAATCCACCTGAGGCAATCTTTGATGCAGAACACATCTGGACAGGGCTGGAAAGTAAAAGTTTTGCCAAGAGAATCTGATACAGGCCTTGTACACCTGCCCAATTGTTTTTTTCCAAGGCGCGATGGGGGGGAAGGGGTCCTGTTTTATGCAGGACAGCCCAAAGCTTGTTATAAGTGTAGATCTACAGGCCATTTGAGTAGCATATGTGGCCAGATTAAATGCAATTTTTGTCAAGAATTTGGGCATACCAGTGGGCATTGTGTGAATAAGCACAAGTGTAATCTGTGTGACAAATTAGGTCACTCATACCAGGGCTGCCAATGGGTGACTCACAATCAAGCAGACCTGACAGATGATGAGGAGCAGAGGTTATTGATAGCTGTTGCCCAGAGAGCCACCTTTCCCTCAGTTTCTAAAACTGTCACAGCTGTTCCACCTCAGCCTCTAGTAGTAACAGTACCTACCCAAACCCAAGTAGACACCCCAACAGATTTGCCTCCAGCCGACACCTTAGATGTGGAAGAACCTGAGTCCCCCTACCCCCAGCTCAGTTATTGAGAACACCACAGAGATGCCCTCTCCCCCCACTTACCATCACAGGGAAAGGAAAGAGAAGCAGAACTCCTAAGGAATCACACACCCAAAAACAATCTGTTTCCAAAGCCCCCAGAACAACAGAGCTCCCCCTATCCAACAGATTTGAGGCCTGACAGAATGCTTTAGAAATTTCAGACTCTGAGTCAGAAGATTCTGCTGTATCATCCCAACCAGATCTGTCACAAGACATGGATGTAAGTGATCAAGGTCAACACACTACAGGTTCCAACCAAGATAGTTCCTCCCTTCCACTACAAAAACAGAGGAAACTTAGAAGATCATGTAGAAACAGAGCCACCCCATAGCTAATTAAACAAATGGGCCCCCCTTCCACTCTACCTTTTCTAAATGGATAATTCCCTCTGTATCTATTCCTCTAATGTTAACAGCATTAAGAGTGTTAAGAAAAGGCAGGCAGTTTTTTTTCACATTTAATTTCAGCTCCCAGCCATATAGTGTTTTTACAAGACACTAGGCTACTTACAGTCTCAGACATCTCCACAGCCACAAAAGACTGGTATAGCAGGCCCTCTTTTTGGTCATTAGGTATGGAGACCTGTTCTGCACTAGGTTTTGTATTTAAAACTCTGGTTGACCTCCATGTTATCAAATTAATTGATTTGATACCAGGAAGGGTTTTAATTTTGGATACTACAATTGGTAATGTTTATTACAGATTTATTAACATCTATGACCCCAATCAATGGCTGACAGAATAGATGTATTTAAAACATTCCAACCATATATTTATTCTTTACACCCTGTGGTTTTAGGTCGTGATTTCAATTGTGGTTTAAACAAGACCAAGGGAAAACATTAAAACCATGTTTACTGAGACACGACTGTCCTAAAAAATGTGGTACAAGAAGATGAAACGTAAACAGAAGTATACCTAGCAATTAACAAGCAACCTGACCCTACCTTTCAAAAAGGCCACCTAGAAACCAGTATTGATTTTTTTGTGTGTTTAAATCCATCCTTATTTCCAAAGCTACTGTTCAAGAAGTACAATATTCTGATCATAAGTTATTACAACTCTTCCTAGGGGATGTATCTATTGATAAAAATGGCCCAGGTATTGGAAATTTAATTCCTCTTTACTTTCCAACCCACAAATCTTTCAAAACATCCAATATCTTATAACTATTCCGAAATCTACCTTCGAGATGTATGATGCTCTAGATTTATGGTAGATGGACTTAAAAATGGACCTACAAAGTTTACTGAAATATGATAGTAAAACTTTTAGAAATAAATAATATTTTCAATACTTGCAAAATAGACAACAGCTACAGAAACTACAATCTCTAGTTAGGGAGATACATCATAATTTCATGCCATAAATTCAGAAATTAAAAAATGAAATGATAAGCTACCACTTAAAAAAAACATGACAGCCTACAAAAACTGTAGTTTTCAGGTACTCAAGGGAAAATGCATATTATTTGTCCATTTCTCAGCTGCAAAGAAAAAATAAATCATGCATTTTTACATAGCCTATTAGATACAGATGGGACAGAGTATGTAGACTGACAAAATGTATTAAGGATTGTCAACCAACACACTAAAGCCTTATTTAAAGAACAAAAACAGCTAAAACTGACACAACCCCCAAGTTATTATATTCTTTTACCCCCCCAATGTCCAGACCATGTCTTAAATACACTAACGCAGGTTATTTCACCCCAATAGTAGAATTAGCAACCAATTCTCTATCAAATAATGCTGCCCCAGGTTTGGACAGTCTTATCCCTGAGTTGTACAAAGTTATAAGTCCAATAATATCAAATGAATTAGCAGCAACCTTTACCATAATGTCAAAGAAGGATGCCATACCTCTTCAAATGGCAAAAGGTAGTCTATTTTATTTACATAAAAAGGGGATAGCAGAGATATCTCAAACTGGAGGCCAATGAGCCTCCTGAATGCAGATTTCAAGATGTTAGCTAAAATTTTGAATACACGACTCATACAGGCCACAAAATACCTAATCTCTCCTGCCCAGTCTTGTTCTTTACCAGAAAGGAAAATGACAGACCAATTAATATTGCTAAGAGAAATCATAGAACAAAATAACATACAAGGACTAGAGGGATATGTATTATCATTGGATCAAAAGGAAGCCTTTGACTCAGTATACCATACCTTGTCAGTGTCAGTGGCTCAGCAGGTAGCACACTCACCTCTGAGGCTGGGAGATCAAAAGGCTGTGGGTTCTAGCTCCACACCAGGCACTTGGGTTAATATCCCAATACTGACACTGTAGTGTAGCATGAGGGGGGTGCTGCACTCCTGAGGTGCCGTCTTTCGGAAGAGACGTCAAACTGAGGTCCCGTCTGCCTGTTCTGGTGGTTGTTCAGGTGAATGTTAAAGATCCCATGGCACTTCTTGAAAAGAGTAGGGGAATTTTTTATTGTAATAACATCAAACAATAATACATAGGTCACATTATACATTTTTTGCCACACAGTTATAAGTGACATTCTTTACAAACATTCAGTTGAAAGCATTGACAATTATGAGTTCAAAAACTCTTTGTAATATCCCACCCCCAACAAAG